>CM065788.1:17819118-19069118 GCA_033296515.1 Macrochelys suwanniensis
AGTGATATAGCTTCTCACTGGTCTCGATCGCACCCCAGAGCATGTTACGTTGGCGAAGTCAAACAAGAGTTACACCGCTGGCTGTTTTGACTGTGGTTTACGCAGTGGTAAATTAGTTGTAACTTATTCTCCCGTGAGAAAGCTGGGAACAGTCAAAGAAAGGCCACAGTGTTGTTATTGTTTGTTTGTTGATCTCAGGAAGGAACTAGAACAAAGGGAAGTGTGAAGGTGAGCAAGCAGCAGCAAAGGCAGGAGGAGCAAAGGAGCAGATGCTGAGCTCCCCATGAAGCAGTTAGCAGAGCTGTGTGCATACTGAGGTGTGTCAGCAGCTGATCAGAACCTATCGGACCTAGTGGCCAGGCTGCACCCATATGCCATGAGAGGCTCCCTTATTCTGGTACAGGGCATGCAGTAGACCCAGCAGACAGATCCCCAGGTGATCTAGCAGAGGCAGCAGCTATGCTGAGAGGTTCAGAGCTGGGGAGGCCAGAGTGGAAGAGGCTGGTAGTGGAGGAAAGATGGATAAAGCTGGAGGCCAAGGGTCAGAGTGAGGAGTCAGAGCTGGAGCAACAGAAGCTTGCTGACCAGGGCAAACACAGGCAGCATGGACAGAAGAGGAGGGGTGGGGGACATGCAGTGCAGTCTATGTACACAGGGGTGTCCCTTGTATCCCCCTGAGAGATCTCAACGAAGGTATTCTGCAATCCCATCTCAAAAGTTTCTAGGGATGGCAGCCTTATTTCTCCCTCCAGGATAGGACACTTTCCCACACCAGTTGTTGGTAACTTCAGCAGGCACCATTGCCTTAAACAGGCTGGCAGCACATGTTTCAGGACGCCAGCAGTAGCTGTGCTCTCGGTGCCTTTGTTATCCTCAGTAGTGAGATAGCAACTAAAATTACTAGTGCCAGTATTCAGTGCCATTGCCCTGTTCTCGCACCCAAGGACATAGGGACCAAAATGTTATTGTTTCTTGCAATCATGAATGTCATGCCCATCCTTTACCCACCACCCTACACTTTTCCTTGCAAACACCAGCACTGTCCCCATTTAACAGATGGGCACAGAGAGCTAAGCGTTTGTCCCACAGTTCTCAGTGACCTCAAGGGGAGCTGTGACCGCTCAGTTCCTGAGGCAATTTGCCCAAGGACACGCATTGAGTTAGAGTGGGGACTAGAGCCCAAGGCTCCTGACACCCACTGCTGTGTTCTCACCATTGAGCACTTGGGTGCTGAGCTGAACTTCCCCTCCAACCCCTTTGAGGTTTGCCCGTTGCTAGCCTGGAAACTGCAAAGTTTTCATAGATTCCAGGGCCAGAAGGGACCAGTGTGATCATTGAGTCTGCCCTCCTGTATAACACAGGCCAGAGACCTGCCCCAAAAGAATAACGTTGCAAAAGGCAGGCACAGTTGTTAAACACACTGTAATTTCTGCAGTTGACGTTTGCAATCCACCCTCTGCATCTCAAAAGCAGCTGCCACATTTCATTATCTCCGAGCTACTCATTTGGACCTTGCCAGCAATACAAAGTCTGTGTACAAAGCATCATAATCATCGTCTAACTTGCAGAGAATCTCCTTGGCTGCCTTTCTCTCCCCTCTGCCTTGAGCTGGATAATTTTGGAAGCATCGGGGTTTTCGCTCCCTGCAATTTGCATGGCAATCTTTAGCAATTTTTTTGTTATTGTTTTATTTTTTTTAAAGATTTTGTCTGACAAGAGAAGGTATCAGGCTGCCCAGGGAGATTAGAAATGGATCATAGCTGTTTGGGTTCTTGGGTTTAAAGGGAGCTCTGTCCGCCTACTAGTTGTGCACAAACAATGGGGAAATGTCATGTTCCTTTTACCTCTCATTTCAGATACAGCATTTCTCTTCTTAACCATCTAGCTAGCACTAACATACAGGGCTTGGAGCACTCCCAGCATTACCTGAGTGATGCCCCCATCTTCATGAGTAGCAATAGCAGCACATCAGGTCATGCACTGTCCATTCCTTATGCTTCTGTGGCCAAAACACCACCAAAGAGCTGCCGCTCTAAGTGGAATGGAGCAAAACGAGAGGTGTATGAGGGTGAGACGGCTTCTTGGGGTGCCCAGGCCTGGGAGTTACCTTGTTAGCCCCTGCCTCAGCGAGAGGGAGACTTGCTTGTGCTTAGCTGAGTGTTAGGTCCCTGACACCCAAGGGAACAGCGTATGCACAGCTTCATTAGTACCACTCAGGATCAGGTCCTTTATATCATCACAGCTCTGAGATATAGTGATAATGAAAACAGCCGTACATTTAGCATCAAAGATAAGGCTTTAAGTGATATTGAGTAAGGATAATGAAAACGTATAAAACAAAAATTCCTCAAAGGAAAAATTGACAAGACCACACTTAAAAATATTTTCAATTCAGCAGTGCTGCCAGCCATGCTGTATGGCAGTGAAACGTGGGCACTGACGAAGAGAGAAGAGCAACGGCTGTTGGTAGCTGAAAGGGCAATGAAACGAGCTATGTTGGGACTCTCCCTTCTGGATCGTATACCAAATGAAATCATCAGAGAACGCAGCGGTGTGAAAGATATTGTCGTGGAAAGCAGACATAACAAGATGCGATGGGCGGGCCACACAGCACGGCTCACGGATAACAGGTGGACCGCAATCATTACTGATTGGTACCCATGAGAACAGAAAAGACCCCCCGGTCGGCCTCCAAGAAGATGGGAAGATGACATCATTAAACGTTTCGGACGAACGTGGAGAAGAAAGGCAAGAGTGCGAGAAGAATGGCAGACGTGTTGTGATCGGCGCAGTCTTAACGACAGCTGAAGTCCGATCGATCCAGGTGATCCAGGTGATAAAACAAAAAGCATCACACACTTCTAAGAGTCTAACTTTAACTGTAACAGGCTAAAATCCTTGTCTACATTAGTTTCTCTCCTAAAGCAATCTCCCAGCATCACCAGCCAACCTGGCTGGGGTCCACCTTTCATGAATGCACAAAGTGCTGACCTTTTTGCTACCTCAGTGGTGGATTAAAGATGTGTCCTTTTGCCGCCTTCTTATATTCCCAAAGGTTATTGTTTAGTCCCCACAGTCAGGAGAACCCCTGGGGTTTAGACTCTGGTGTCTTGCTGGCCCCCAGTTTTCTCTGTATGCATATTTGGCTTTGATTGCAGTGGCTTACAGTGCTTAACTTACATAGCCAATGGCAAGACAGGTGAATTAACTTCCTTTGTCTGATCCAAAGTGTGTGTGTCTCACTTGCCTTGATTTAGACATATGGTTAGTACCTACACATGACTGCGTACATCTCATGCGCACATAGATCACCCAGTGATTGTGAGGATCAGGGTGATACAGGCTGTCATTTAAGATCTCCCATAACATTCATTACGACAGCAATGTGCTGAGTGTAGTGAGTTTGTCAGGCCTATCGGGGGCTACTGTTACTGAACAGTAACCCTTTGCCAATTGGCATTTAGAGGCCCTAAGAGTCACAGAGGAGGAGGAGCACAACTGCTTTTCCCCCTCAGCACCTCCCTTCTACCCATGGGTGCAGAGCCAACCTGCAGCCTCAGCACAGAATCAGTGCAAACGAAAGCTGTGTAGATCCATAAGGCAGGCTCAGGCCAATGCAACATCCTTATTCGTAGGGAATTATTGGGGATTCATCAAGGGAAAATGGCCTCAGGGCTAAAGCACAGGACTAGGCACCGGGAGATTTGGAATATATCCCCAGATAGGATTGGACTTGCTATCCATGGATAAATTATGTTATCGCTGTGTGCCCCAGTTTCCCTCTCCAACGAATGGGGATATGTGATGTTCCCCTCTGGTGTTGTCTAAACCAGTAATCTGCTAGGTCACTCCAATCCTTGACCCTGAGAGCCAGCCTTACCCTGCTCTGCTGTGAGAACACCCACTCCTGGGCTGTTCACGCACAACCTCTGGCATGTAAGCTGCTCCTTGGATTGTGCAACCAAATGACACTAGCCAATATCTCCGGTCCCAGACACAACCCTAGGAACCTCCGTCTTGCAGTGTCCAGTTATGCCCGCTGGACCCTGCAAGCTTATATGAGTTTGTTAATTTAACAAAGAAATTGATATGTACGAGGCTTGTTATCCCGAGGAGAGTCTCTGACATGTTTCAAACCAAACACACTGCTTCAGGTAGAATAAACAAACAGATTTATTAACTATAAAGATAGATTTTAAGTTATTATAAGTCAAAGCATATCAAGTCAGATTTGGTCAAATGAAATAAGCCATGAGGATACATTTTCAATCTCATAACTACATACATGAAATTATAACCTATAATATTACTACAATATTACTGTAACAATTACTATAACATCACTATAACAACCATGCTCAGTGTAATTAACCAGTGGAACAATTTACCAAGGGTTGTGAAGGATTCTCCATCACTAGCAATTTTTAAATCAAGATTGGATGTGTTTCTAAAAGATCTGCTCTAGGAATTATTTTAGGGAAGTTCTCTGGCCTGTGTTACACAGGAGGTCAGATTAGATGATCACAATGATCCCTTCTGGCCTCGGGATCTATGATTGTATGCCCGCCCTAATCAGCTTCTTGATCACAGCCCTCCACAAGGATGGTAGATAATGGGCAAAAGAAGGCAGCATCCTCATGAGAACTCGGTGCTATGCCTACCTCTGCCGTTGGCCTGCTGGGTGACCTTGGATAAGTCATTTCCCCTCCCCGTGCCTGAGTTTCCCCATCTGTAAAATGGGGATAATGACACTGATATCCTTTGTAAAGCGCTTTGAGATCCACTGAAAAGCACTAGAGAAGAGCAAGGGGTTATTATCCTACTTGCCAGACACCAACCTACCACCAACATCCTTCAGTAACCAAGGGTCAATAAACAATCTCATAGCTGAGTTGCAAGTCTTGGCCCAGGGTGAGACATGCAACTTGCTCCTTGGGTCGAGGTAACTGTGTCTCAATCAAGCCTGATGCTGTATGTGATATGCCAGATATTGCCAATAACTAGCCAATGGCTTCACGTGCCCTCTCAAGGTCAGGCCCTGGATTGGTGCCAAGGGCTGAAAGGATCAGAGATCTTGCCCAGTAAGGTTCACCTGCTGTGAATGTGCACACAGTGCCTGGGCTCTGATTGATCTGACGTGTGCGTTTCCCAGTTTTATCACTCCCTCATTATTGATTTTTCTTTTGATGAATCAAATAAGCGCTGTTATGCTCTGCTGTGAATGATTCTTGTCCCGCCCTTCTCAGCTGGCTGCCTGCCCTAGGAGGGTTATTTATGAGCGATTCATGGGCTTTGGCACATATTTAAGGTGGTGAAAGCACACAGATAACCAGGAAATTTTCCCCGAGGAGTGACACCACATCTGTACTTCATCCATTCATGACTTGAGGATAGCTGGGGAAGGCTCTCCTTCCTCTGAGTCAGCAATAAGCCAGTGCCTCCAGGTGGCATTTGGGGGTGAATTGCTGTTGGGAATGCTATCTTCTGAATGACAGAAAGGGTCTGTCTACAATGCACTGTAAACCTGGGACCTGGCTTTGTGGACTCAGTGTTTCCAAGCCCACGCTTTACTGCATTGTAAACCCTGGGCTTACAATTTCTGTTCCAGGATTCATAGCCATCCTAATGTCTCCAGAGTGCACTACACACACCTGCTGATTCAAGTCTGTGGCTTGAGCTGAGTCCACACTGCAAGATGACAAAGCTTGGACCGGAGTCACAGCGGGACTTGGGCTCTCACTCATTGCTCTAGCAGGGTTCTAGGACTCAGGTCCTGTGTGCTTGATAACATGAGTCTGACTGATTTGTGTGTGGATGGAAGAGGGATTCAAAAGTGGGTCAGAGCATGGGCCCAGTGCGCAAAGTAGACATTCCCTAAGGTTTCAGAGCATTTTCATAAAGGCAGGAAATGTAACCTCAGAATTGTGGCAAAAGTGTAGTTGAGGTGAAAAGACTTTCTGGACACTCTAGTTCTCTGCACCGATAAATTGGCTTTCATGTGCTCTCCCTGCTCTAAACTGCCATGCTGTTGCTGCGCGCTGTTAAACATTTCTCCCCAGAGGGGGCTGCATTGCAGTGACAGGCAAAGTGATTTCTGTGCTTGTAAAATGAGTGGGTGACTTTTAGGATGGGAAGTGCTGACTACAGTTAGTTGAACTTTTTACCTCAAAACATTTTTTCAGCAAAAAATAGCTTTTCAACCCAAATGACACTTTTGCTGAAAAAAGGTTCATTCTGATAAAAATGTTCTCATTTTCTGATGAAAAACTAAAAACAGACATTTTTTATCAAAACATTTTCTTCAAACCAAACACTTTCCACAAAAGCAGTTTTCACAAACTACGCGGGTTTTTTTTTTTTTCTTCTGGTTTTGGTATTTCATTGAAAACAAAAAAAAGGGGAGGGGCTGGAGGGAGAGAGAATGCTTTAAAAAAAACCCAACTATTTTCCAAATGTCCCACAAAAATGAATGGAGCCGGCTCTCATGCTCAATAGAATGCACCGCTGTGTCGCTGCTGAGACGAGTCACGTCCAGTTTACAGCAGACTGGAGTCTGCGGTCCTGGCTGGGAGGCAGCACGCTGATCCCACGGAAACAACAGGTGGAAAGCAGGGGTTCTGGAACAATTTGTATAGTGGGGGAGTTGAGAGCCATTGAATCAACTGTAAACCCTGGATATAATGGAAACCACTTCAAATAGATGACCTCCTGAGGTCTCTTCCAACCCTAATCTTCTATGATTCTTCTATGATTCAAGTCAGAGGGTGCTGCAGCACCCCCGCACCCCGAGTTACAGCACCTGTGGTGGAAAGACTTGAAACGCCAGCCTCCCTGCCTTGCTGGCTCATTGTCCTGGCTGCAGGCCCAAGGCAGCAGCACACAGGAGCTGGGCATTCAGGACTCTCTTGGTTGCAGGGAGTGGTGTGTGCATGGCGGGGCCCCGTAGGCCTAAAAAGCCTTGTGAAATAGCCATGTTTCAGGCTAAGGGTGAACGTAACCCTGCTGCTCTGGGGCGGGGGGGGTCTGCTGCCTTAATTCCTTGTGTCCTGCAGGCTCCTCCCTGGCCTCTCCTTCCTCTTTGTCTCTCACCACCAGTCCGGGCAAAATATTGTCACAGGATTGGCTGCCTTGCCCGCCTCTCTGCCCAGTGCGGCACCCTTGAGTCTCGGCACTGACTTCCCTTCTCCTCTAGGAATGGTTATTCCTGTTATTATTTCTGCTCCTCCTGGGGGGGGGTTTCCCAAAGCGCTTCAGAATGGCCAGGGCATAGCGTCCAGGGCACTGTGCAGAACATCTGCCAAGACCACGCTTCTCAGAGCTCACAGCTCAGCTCAGCGGAGTGCTGACAATGCTTTGCTCTCTCTAGCCAAAGGTCCCGGGTGCTGTCCCTGGGGCATGAGGGGGATTGCCCCCCATTAAATACAGGGGGAAACTCAGGAACAAAAAGGTGACGGAACCTATCTAAGGTCACAATGGGTAAAATTCTCCCTTTGGCAGAGAGCCAGCACCATTATGTCCCCCTTGGCCCTCAGTGAGGCAGGAGCTAAATGGTGCCTAAGCCTAGTGCTGGCTCAGGCCTAGTGAGCCATGAGTCACGTGCTCTGGGGCTGGGGAGGCAGATTCCTCTTTTGAGTGACCTTCTTCCTCCTCCAGGGGCTGTCAGTGGGTTATTTATGCATTTCGCAAGGGGCTGCCTCTCATTGGGAGCTCACAATCACGGCATGCCTGACCAGTGACTAATCACCTGTTCACCCTGTCACGCTGCCTGTTGTCTCCCGGGCTGGTAGCCCACTCTGCTGCTGCCATGGACGCCTGGGCGTGAATCACTGGGTCTCCCGGCTGGCTCTGGGCTCAGCGAAGCATTGCAGCTTTGTCCCAGTGACGCGTGAGCCTCGCTTGCCCCAGGGATCTCTCCATGGCATCTGGAGATGACTGATTTTGCTCTGTCCCAGCGCTGATGAGGTGCTGCATTGGCCTCCCATGTTGTTAGTGGCTGCACGGCCCTGACGCCCGGCGTGATGTATTTGTTAATATACTGGGCTTAATGGACCATTTCATTCTCCTCTCTGTGCCAGTTACTTGCTATTTGTGATTCCTCCTTCCAGTTAAATACATGGCTCCTCCCTTTCCACCCCGCACGTGGACGCTGTGCTGTGAGTTATGTGCACTCACCACGTAGTGACCTCCAGCAACCCTGGAGGGGAAGACTAGGGCGGGCTGGCAAGGAGATTGGCACTGAGATGAGGAATGTACACTGGGATTGGGTAGGCAAGGAGAATGGTACTGGAACAGGAAGCCAGAGGTGGGAAGAGACAGGCCTGGGGCAGGGACAGGTTGGACAGGGTGGAGCAGAAGGGGACGGTCTTGGGGGAACAGGCAGAACAGTCTCTGACCACTAGAGAACACTCCCCTGCAAGGCCTGGAATGGAATCGAAGATTTGTGAGTGTCACCTGTCTACTGTCAGCTAATATCTGTGAAACTCACTAGCAATGGGAGTGTGTCTCATCCCCAGGCATCGTCCATCCTGTGCACTGAATGAGGCAGGGGCCCTGTGGAAAAAATAGTATGTGATCATGTAATCATTATCAGATGTAGTCTATATCATAATGCAAATGCACAAGGGAGCTGAGTTAAGGTTACACAGGCAACCTTAATCCTGGCATTTCCTAACTTTTGGGTGCTTGACTTTGCAATCTTAATAATGTTCTTTTAATGCAGGGCTACTCAGCTGCAGCAGGGCCAGCATGCTGAGCTCCTCACAGGATTGAGCTTTTATGACTTTAGGGCCACATTCTCGGCTACGCTCAGTGTCTGTGGGGCTCAGCGGTGGGGGATATTTTTCCCTATTCCCTGCCCCCACACAGATAATGACAGCCTGGACCCTGATTTAACTTACACCAGATAGTGACAGCGTCCAATACCTGTGGAGGCTGTGGTGCAGAGCACTCTGGGCACACACACCCCTCCATGCCCTTCCCCACCCCAGACACACCCTCCCCACAGCCCCCATAAGAAGACCCAGCGGGTATGTTCTCTTTGGGGCCTGCAGCAGGTTCCATCCCTCACTGGAGATGTTTTAATTTGGCATCCCGCAGCCCGGGCTTCCTGGGAGTGGGGATTTAGCAGCGTGACCATGGTCCAATGCTAAGAGCTGGTGACTGCATTTGCAATATTTATACCAATGGCTGCTGCTTTGTGCTACCGCTCCCCAGCTGAAGATTTGTTAGGAAAACACAAGACTGTAAATATCTCTGTGAGGGCATGTAACAACGCAGCACTTTGGAAAACAACAATTTGCTCTATGCAGCCAGTCTTGGCTACGAAAACACAGGGCTTCTCTAATGCTACCCATCTATCTTAGGAGCTTACATGACCCCAGTTACCACAATGTCTGAGTGCCTGCTGTTCTAGTGAATTTCTCCACACAGCCCCCACACTATCCTCATTTTACAGATGGGGAATTGAGGTCTAGAGAGATTCCCATTGAAATCGGTGGAGTTAGGAGGCTAAAAATCCCTTTGAGGATTTGGGCCTAAGTGACTGGCCCGAGGACACACAGGAAGTTGGAGGCAGAGCAGGAACTCAACCCAGGGCTCCTAGAACTAGGGCTGATTGAACATTTTCAATAGAAACATTTTGGGGTAGAATTTAGGTTTTTAACTAATTGAACATTTTTCTGGAAAGCTTCTGCTCTCCATGCACATTTTCGATTTTTCATTGCAAAACCCAAACCAAAAATGTTGAGGGTTTTGGATAAAGAAGTCAATTTTTTTTTGGATAAAAATAAAGATTTTCTTATTGCTCTCCCAAGAGCACAGGCCAGTCTCTAGCTGTGGGGCCAACCTTCCTCTGCTATTCCTAGAAAAAACAGCTGAGCCAAATATGGCACCTCCAATACAGCCCAGTGAGGAGGCACCTCAAATCCTCAGGCTGTGAAGTGGGTACCAGGATAGAGGCAAATCTGCTGGGGGTCCTATCTGAGGACCCCGTACAGAAAGCTCAAACTGACGAAGCGTGAAGCCGTTACCCTTCTCGCCTGAACCACACAAAGACCCCAAGGAAGTTGGGAATGAGGGGTACAGGGTGCGGGAGCAGGCTCCGGGCTAGGACAGGTAGTTGGGGTGTGGGAGGGGGTGAGGGCTCTGGCTGGGGGTGTAGGCTCTGGGGTGGGGCTGGGGATGAGGGGTTTGGGGTGGAGGAGGGGGCTCTAGGCTGGGGGGGTAGGATCAAGGGATTTGGAATGTGGGAGGGGGCTGCGGGTTGAGGCAGGGGGTTGGGGTGTGGTAGGGGTGAGGGCTCTGGAGTGAGGCCAGGGATGAGGGTACAGTGTGTGGGAAGGGGTCTGGGCTGGGGCAGGGGGTTGAGGTACAGGGGGTGTGAAATCTCTGGGCTGGGGCAGGGGGTTGAGGTGCAGGGGGTGTGAAATATCTGGGCTGGGGGTGCGGGCTCTGGGATGGGCCCGGGGATGAAGGGTTTGGGGTGCAGGAGGGGGATCTGGGTTGGGGGGAGCTAAAGGCTGGAGGTTGGGGTACAGGAGGGGGTATGGGCTCTGGGCTTGGAGTGCTGGCTCTGAGGTGGGGCTGGGGATGAGGGGTTTGGGGTGCAGGAGGAGGCTCCAGGTTTTAGGGGGCTCAGGGCTTGGGCAGGGGGTTGGGACTCGCGGAGCAGTTTTACTTTGGGCGGCTCCTGGTCAGCAGTGCAGCGGAGCAAGGCAAGCTGCCTGCCTGTCCTGGCTCTGTGCTGCGTCTTGGAAGTGGCCAGCAAGTCTGGCTCCTAGGCGGGGCGGGGAGGGACAGGAGGCTCCATGCACTGCTCTCGCCGGCAGGCACTGCCCCCACAACTCCCATTGGCCGGGAACCAGCCAATGGGAGTGCGGAGCTGGTGCTCGGGGTGGGGGCAGCACGCGGAGCCTCGTGCCTCCCCCCCCCCGACAACACCTAGGAGCTAGACCTGCTGGCAGCTTCCGGGGCGCAGCATGGAGCCAGGACAGGTAGATACTAGCCTGCCTTAGCACCACAGCACCGCCGACCAGATTTTTAACAGCCCGGTCAGCAGTGCTGACCGGAGCCTCCAGGGTCCCTTTTTGACCGGGTGTTCCGGTTGAAAACTGGACACCTGGTCACCCTAAGGGAGCAATGCCATGCTAATGGTAATTACAACAGGAAACACAGCCAGATGGCGTTGAAGAGACCAGAAGACATGACTTATCATCTAGAGGCACAGAACAGCAGGACTTTCCCATAGTTTATTGTAGGTCTCTGTTACCCAGTGGCAGAGGAAACTCATGCCCCAGGAAGTTGGTGCATCTTATTTTAAGTCATTTCCTGTGGGGTAGAAATTGCCTTCTTTCCTTTTCAGCTTTGCAGGCCCTTCCCGAACACTTGCAAAGGGGACTCTGAGACTCAGCCGGAATACATTTTATGCAGGTAATTCCCAAAGCCAAGCCCAGGCCCAAATGAGCCAGGTCAGTGAGCTAAACATGGCTATTGTGTATGCAGTACAACAGGCACTGCCCTTACCATTCCCCTGGCAATGAGGGAAAAGGCCCTAAGAGCTTCTGGGCACATGCTCTGGGTGGGGTTTCAGACATGGGTAGTGCTCTGGCTGCTGTTCTTTGATGCTAGAGTTGCAAAGTGCTGCTTGTTTCCAGAAGCTGCCACCAATGTCAGTCCATGATCTGTGATTCTCATGCACTCAAGTGTTGCCCATGGATAATCACTTAATTGTTCTGGGGATACCCTGGCACTCGCTTTGTCTGCTGACTTGGTTTATTAGGCTGGAGAAATAGGAAGCTGCCCTTCCAGAGTCCATCTTAGACAGGGGCGACAGTGAATATGACTAACAGGTTGCAAGGACAGTGCCACTCATGACTGATGGCATCCACATTGCAGCTCAGAATAGTTATCACATTCCCTTCCTCTCTCTGCTATCTTGGGACTCTCTTGTAGCACCCGCCATTGGGGATCTGAAGGGAGGTGTGCCAGCTGGGATGTGCCAGGCTCCCAAAAGCCAACATTCAGCTGGACTGAGAGCTGGGCTCTGTCCTTTCCCCTGAGCGTTGGTTTGCTAGTCGGAATCGTTCAGCTAGTGTTTGGCACAATCCAGTGTCGGCTGGTGGGAAGCTTGCGGGGCTGTTCCCTGCCACTGTTTCTTCAAGTATTTGAGATCCATGGGTCAGTGTTCAAGTTATGTCATTGGTCACCTCTGTTACGTGGTATTGCTGCTCTTCCCTCAGTGCATGACCTAAAATGTATAAAGAGGGAGGCCTGGATAACTCAGTGTGACTTCAATTCCAGAAAGGGGAAGAAAGAGGTAAGCAGCCCCAGGAAATTATGGGAAATTTGAAACCACCTTCTTTCCACATTTCCATAAGAAAACATCTTTGGTTATGCCAGAGTTTTCACTTATTGATGCTCCCTACTGCCTGAGAGACAGAAAGATACAAAAGCCCTGGGATCAAAATTTATGAGCTACTTATCCAACTTTCCATTCTTGTAAGGATTCAGGAGACTAAAACCCAAGTCTACAGAGACTGGACTGACTGATCGTGTCACATTGCTACCAGGAGTGCTTTATCTCAGGACCACTGTGGAGATTACGTACCACAGGAAGTACAGCCCACAGGATCCAGAGTGATGATACTCTGCAGCCCTCTGATTGGCCAAGTGCACTATTTAGCCCGGGAGTGGGGGCCCAGGAAGTTGTCTGGGCAATTCCATATACTTCTGGCTGGCTTTGATGCTAGACCATACCTTGTATCTGGTCTCTGACCCAGCCAGACTCTTGCTTATAGGTCCTGGCTGTAGTGATTCCTCTGACCCCTGCTCACTGACTACCATGTTGTGGCCTTCGTTGACCTGTGGATACTAGCCCAGCTGTGACTGCTAGGCAAGACTGCCCACATCCTGGTCCTTTACAGTTTGCCCAGACCCACTTTTGACCCCCCTCTGTGGAAGCCCTTTACCATGGATATGGGAGGGGGTCTACCCCTCCCTCCTTGGATCCCATGGGATACCAGATCTGCAGGAGTGGGTTGTGTAATTCCAAACCTAGAACTATCTGCTGCAGTCTCACATGGCATGACTCCTAGCAGAAAATCAAAGTTTCCCAAGCAGCTAGCACAGTCCCAGGAGAAGTTCATGCTCCAGGCTCAGGTTGGCCACTGCCCTCTGAACAGGGGCCTATGGTACTGCTACCTGAGCGTTTTGATGGGCACTGCCGGAAGTTCAGAGGGTTTCCGAACCAATGCCCTCTCCTTTTCCTGCTCCGCCCTTGAATTTGTCCCACTGCCCAGGCCAAGGTGGGACTAGAGATCAGTTTGCTAGCTGGAGAAGGATTGGATTGGGCTCCCCCATGCTGGAGAAGGACCACCCAGTGCTAAGGGACTAGAATTCTTTCCTGGGAGAATTTTCCACAATATTTGGTGACCCTCATCATGGTCGCTCAGCAGAAACAGCACTTTGAAGGCTCCCACAAGGGCCAGTGCCTTATACGCTGCCCACTTCCAGTGACTCATGGCTGATGTTGAGTGGAATGAGGCAGCCCACCTGTGACCACTAGGCCAGACTGCCTATGGCCCAATCCCTGACGAGTTTTTCCTATCACATTCACACAGAGTAACTGTCTTTTCATGTACGTGTGTATCCTGATTGAAAAGGGCACGCTGCAGCCGCGAATCACGTCCCTGTGGAGTGCTGGCCAAGGGCTGTTTGGGAAGGGCTGTGTTACGTATTCCATCCCAATCCCACAGAGCAGGCTGCTGTGAAAGCTTTGACTGTTTGGAAAGCTATTCCTAGTTCTTGCTAGATATTCTGCTTCTGTTCTCGCCGTACGGATGAGGACCTCGTCTCAGACCAGTGCCTCCGCTGTACACTGTTCCCTCATACCAATGGTTTCCATTTTTTGTTGCCTGTCACCATTCCCTATAGGCAGTGCTCCAAACCATTTAGCAGTCACTGTATGTGCTCAGTGCTATTAGGGCAGAACACCTCTCTCTCTCCATGACAGGCATCTAGCCAGAGGTCAGGTGCAGCTGCTCAATAGTGCCATTAATTGTCCCAGCCCATAAAAAAACAATATTTTCTATACCTACTGGAGCATTAGTTGTATCTTCTGCTCTCCAGCTGCGGTGCACTTGTCTGGCGTGATATATATTTGCAGATGACGTGTGACTAGGACTGTTGAAAACTTTCCATCAAAACCTTTCTCTAAATGAACATTTTAGCAGGAAATGTTAGTTTTCCTCCATACATTTTGACTTTTTGTGGAACAAAATCAGGCTAGATAGATGTCTTGTTTGTTTCAGGTCAAACTGCCCAAAATAACCAAAAATAAATTTTCAGTCTCTCAATGAAAAGTTCAACATTTTCTAGGGGGGAAACCCCACTTTCTAGCCAGCTCTCCCTGTGACACGCTCTGCTTGCATGTTCGTGAGACAAACATTGCCTGGGTCAATGTTCTCAGAGAGAAAATGGCAGGAGGCATGAAGACCCTCCAATATGGAGGTTTCAGCTGAATATTTGTGGCGATGAGGGAGGGGAAGAGGGGCATGAATGGGAGAAGAAGCAGGGCAGGGAGAGGGAGAGGTGAGCTGGGAGAGTTCCCTACCTGTTGTGAACAGAATCAATGGACGTAGAGCCAGAGAGGAACTGTCGGGTGGCTTGTTACTGCCCCCAGCCCCAGAGATGGGTAGAGCGGCCTGGGGACTCTTCTAGCCTCTGCCAGCAGGGTACAGCCCTCAAGGGTCCATCTGCCAGCTGGGGAGATGACCGTACTGTCCCTGCCGAGGTGTCCTCAACAGGCAGAGACCAGGCAGAAATGTCCCCTCTACTGCTCTCCCAGGAACCAGCAGCGGCAGGCACATTACCATGCAGCCACTCCTGCTCCCTGCCCCTGCTGGTTCTTGGGAGAGCAGTAGAGGGGCCAGCTCTGCCTGGTCTCTGCCTATTGGGGACTCCTCGACAGGGGCAGTACGATCATCTCCACAGCCAGCAGGGTGCAAAGGGCATGGGAAGCGGGTGAGCATTGTTTCGGTCAAAAACTTTCCCCTTCCTGGGGAGTCAGATCCCAACAAAAGCCAAAACCTCAGCTCGAGCTCCCCCCTCAGCTTGACTGGTCCCTGGGTTTCCCTGAAGAGACCTCACCTTCCAGAGCCACTGCCATCCCCTGAGTGAGCAGGGATCAGCCAGCCTTTCCCACGGGGCTTCCACACTGGGAGAGCAGGGTGAGCTTGCTGCTCCCTGCACCCCACAGCCAGAGAGGGGAGGGAGGGGGAGAGAAGGACACACCCGTACCCACAGACCATTCACAAAGAAGGCAGCCCCCCCACACACACACCATGCCCGGCAGCGTGAGGTAGGAACAGAAACCGGCTCAGTGCCCAGGGCTCTGCTCTCCGCCAGCTCTCACCTGACACCTTGATCCCTGTGGATGATAAATGAGAGCAAAGTGAGCGTGTATTTGTACAAAAGCTAAAACCACAGTGTCTCTGGGTTAATGAAACTGCAGGGGAACGAGGCCACTGGGGACTTGGAGACTTTTATAGCCTTCCCTTCAGCAATTGCATTTGTCCTTCAGGAGCCCATTAAAACAGCCCTGTCAATCTTTCGGTGCCCGCAAATAGCCCCTGCCAGGATATTAAAGGGAATGGGCTTTTGGTCATGGCAGGGATAGCAGCATTCCCCCAGACAGCCTGCACTACGGCTGCTCTAGCTCCCGGTTCAGAGCACGACAAACCTGCTGAGCTACCTGAGCCCAGCGAGCTCAGTAACCTGTGAGTGAATCTCTCCACAGTAACGATGCCTCCGATGGTCCCACCATTGGCCAGATCTTCCCAGGCAGTGCAGGCTCCCTGCTTGTGACCCAGCCTTTTACCTGTTAATTAGGGTGACCAGATTTCCCAAAGGGAAAATGGGACACCGCGTGGGGCTAGCCCGAGGCTTCCCCACCCCGAGCGGGTCTGGCCCAAGCCGCTCACCCAAGCCCTGACCCCCCTCCCAGTGTGGGGCTGGCATTGCTGCTTGCCCGAGCCCTGCCTGCCCCTCGCACGAGGCTGGGGCTGGGATCGCTGTTTGCTCGAGCCCTGCTTCCTCCCTGTCCCCCCATCAGAGGGGCTGGCATCGCCGCTTGTCCCCCCCTGCACGTTCCTCTGCACCCCACTTCTTTGACAAAAGTGGGCATTTGTCCCATTTGGCCCAACTGATTGAGCTGGCAAGAGCAAACAGGACAAATGCCCACCTTTGCCAAAAACTCGGGACAGCCAGGATAGGGCTTAAAAAAGGGACTGTCCCGGCTAAAACGGGACCTATGGTCACCCTACTGTTAATTGGCCACAATGTTAATCAAAATGTCTGAGCTCTGTCAGTTAAACTCTCTGGGAGCCAGTCACCTGCATGAGGGTTGTGCCACGCTCACCACCTATCGCAGCGTAAAGCCACCTGTGACCCAGCACGGGGCCTCCCTCGGGAACGAAGCCTCTTGTGCTGTGACACAACCAACAAGCTCCCAGAAACACCATCCAAGAGACATGGCTGAGAGCAGCATGGTGAGAGGCAGCCCCTCCCTGGAGAGAAAGGCTGGTTCAGGGGTTACCGTGCTAGCAGAGGATCTCTGATACCTGGGTTCAAGTCCCTGCCCTATCACAGACTGCCTGCATGAGCCTGGGCAAATGGCTTAGTCTCTCTGTGCCTCAGTTCCCATAATGAGATGCTGCCCTCCTCCCAGGCGTGTGAGGTGCTCGGATACTATGGGAATAGACCTGCGAAGTATGTTAGACCTCTAGTGAGATGGTTACCTGCTAACTGAGACTGTTCCCTAGCCTGCTCTCCTGTCACTTGAGGCTGTAACACTTTATCTCAGACTAGCTCAGGAGCTCGATGTCAGACTGCAGAGGGAAACTGAGTTTGCCCCAGGAAATGGTGTTGGAGAAGCAGTAGGTTCAGTTCTTCCTTGGGAATGTATTTTGAACCAGAGTCCTGGTGGCAGAGGGCTGTGAGAGATGCTGCCTGTCAAGTGAGATCAGAAACCACAACCCTGGCCTCTTGTGAAAAAGTCCATTGGTGCCGGGTGCGAGGGGGGTTATTATTACATGGATTATGGTAGCATCCAGAGGCACCAGCTGAACTCAGGGCCCAATTGTGCTATGTGCTATACACAGAGAGAGATTGTTGCTGCCACAAAGAGCTTATAATCTAAATGGACATGACATGGGGGAAAATAGAGGCAAAATGACTTGACCAAGGTCACAGAGCAGATCAGGGGAGAGCTGGGAATAGACTCAAGTGTCCTGCAGCCAAGTCCAGGGCCCTGCCCTCTGGTGTAGTGGTTAAAGTCTACTCTGAGCAACCACATTCTGCCTACCTACCACTCCCCTTGGAGTGCCAGTCACAGTGGGGCTCTTCTTCACATCTTCTCCTACACAGTGATGTGCTGTTACCGGGAGCTGTTCTCAGTGCCTGCTTCCTCCCCATACCAGGCTACCTGTCCATGGTGAGTGAGGTGCCCATGTTTATAATTCATCAAGTACATTTCCAGACTCCTCTGAGATGAAAGACTGTGCAGATGTAAGATTGGTCTCAACTCCCATGCAGAGCTGGTCCGAGATGGCACAAAATCATTAGAGAGTAATTATTACATGAAAAAAATTGAGAATGATCATATATTATGACAGCCACCATTTTGCCCCAGATTAGAGACTGAACTGGGGGGCCTTCAGAGTTAAACACACTAGTTGCTATAGCTTGAACTAAAGATCCAGCCTCTAAAGCTAACAGCTATAATAGAGTCATATCGTCTGTGTATCAGACACAGCAAGGGAGCCATGTAACGCCCACTAACTAGTGGGTTTCATTATTAAACTATTATTAAACAAAATGTGCTCAAGAACTACCCAACGAGTCCATCCTTCTGCTGCCAGGAAATTTTGCTGTTGTTTCTGTTGTCAAGAGAACAATTTGCCTCAATACATTGAAGGAGATGAGGGAAAATAATCACACTCTTCCTTTGTCTTTTGCTTAACCTGCAATTAAAACCACTCACCACTGAATCCTGCCAGGGAATAAGTTAGCACTTACCCTTCAACAGGGATGTGCTTTTTGTGTCTGTGTGTGTGTGTGTGTGTGTGTGGAGGGGAGAGTTATAGAAAATAAAAATGTGCATGCTGCTTAAAATTCGCTGCAAAGGTGGCAAGAGAGAAAGACTGAGGTAGAGCAGAGTGCTTCATCTCTCACTGATAAATTACCTTCCACAGCACTTCTAGCACCTCCAGTCTCTCGCAACACTCGCTTAATAACTTCTAAACACGAAAGTTCTCCCATTATTGGGAGGAAAGAGATGCATATCAAAGAGCTGCAATGTAACCATTTCACTTCCTGGGCACCTCTGACACAAATGATTAAAAACATTTTTCAGCAAAGACATGTATTAGGTGACCTTCCGCAGCCTTCACTATAAACAAAGCCTTGGAGTTGTCGGGCAAAAAGAAAAAAAAGAAAGAAAGAAATTAGAAACATGGAAATGTAATAACTTTCCATTATGCAAATTTGATTTAATCAGAGATGAAGCTGAAGTGCAATAAAAACATACTTTCATTAAGTTTATGACTTTCAGCCTGTATAATACCCCAGAACTGTCAATTATAAGGTTACCATAGCAATAGATGGTTACAGCTTCTCAGCAATCCTTTTCCTCACTCATAGGTATGCACTGACACGGGACGAGATCATTAGTTGGTGTTCAGCTCCTTAAATTGGGGAGCATCTCCAACCCCAATGCCAAATATTTATGGACAATGTGAATCATGCAGACTAAGTCAGCTGTACTCAAGAGACAGCTGGAAAAGGAATCCTTGGCAATGGGGGAAGGTTCTAAGGGGGCCAGATTCTCAGCTGTGCTCTACAGCTCCATGATTCTGGGCCCACTTCTAAACCTGCAGAAATATTGGCATAGATTCAAGCAACCCAGGGGCTACACCAACCTATGCCACCTGGAAACAGTCCTTTGCTCAGCCCTGTGTTTGTATGCCAATGAGCTGGTTCTTCCCAATGTTCTGAAGGTGCGTGTTCAGCAGTGCTACACAGAATGTTCCCAGTGGTGCTCAGAGACTCTCGCCTGATTTAATGAATTGTTGCAAATCCCAGGCTCAGACTCGGCGTGTTGCAAAGTTTACTGGGGTTCCCAGCCCAGATCTGGCCTTCTCTATGCCCTTCTTCCATCCAACCCTTCCCAATGTCTGTGTCCAAGGCAGGGCCAGAGGTGAGATGCCCCACAAGGCCTACTTTAATTCAGAAGAGTTGAGAGTGCTCTGGTTCTTGCAGGATGGGAGTTTTTGCTGTATTCCCCCAAGGGAAGGCTCTTGCTCCCTTTCATGACTATAAAGTGCACAGCCAAGACACTATAGAACCAATAAACAACAACAATTTGTGAATTTACCTTAAAACTGTGCAGGATTTATGGTTCTACAATCAGAGAATCCTGTTGAGACTCTGCTATGTTGCCTATGCTCTGCTTTGAGATTCTGAGTTCATTTGAACCCAAAACACATCATAGAACCTATGGGGAAGGGGAGGAGAATCCACATGGATGGAGACCAAAGAAAACATTCATACACACCCATGCAAAATGAAACTTCTGAGCTTTGCATGCCTCTTGTGTGAACATCAAGAAAGCAACAGATCCCCCAAGACCCTGCTTCTAGGAAATTCTTTGACTACATTGCTGCAGATGTGATGGGAAAGAGTCAGCTCCTGGTTTGACAGTGAATCCTTGCTGGTAAAGGATTGTTGTAGAAAGCCCTTGTTCTCAGCACTTTGCCAAACAAATCAAACATAAGTACATAAGAACGACCATACCTGCCCAGACCGATGGTCCAGCTAGCCCAGTATCCTGTCTTCCGACAGAGGCCAGTGCCAGACGCTTCAGAGAGAATGAACAGAACAGTGCAATTATCAAGTGATCCATTTTTCAGTGCCAGCTTCTGGCAGTCAGAATAGCAATTGCTGGACCTGTCCTCCATGAATTTATCTAATTCTTTTTTTAATCCAGTTATAATTTTGGCCCTCCCAACATCCCCTGGCAACAAGTTCCACAGGTTGATGGGGCATTGTGTGAAATAGTACTTCCTTTTGTTTGTTCTAAACCTGCTGCCTATTAATTTCATTGGATGATTCATAGTTCTTGTATTATGTGAAGAGGCAAATAACATTTACCTATTCACTTTCTCCATACCAGTGATGATTTTATAGATTTCTATCATATCCGTCTTTAGTCATCTCTTTTCTAAGCTGAACAATCCCAGTCTTTTTCATCTCTGCTCATATGGAAGCTGTTTCATACCCCTAGTTATTTTTGTTGCCCTTCTTTGTAACCCTGTAGATGGTGTGGTGCCTGTCTGTCTTGTAGGGTTGCCAATTTTCTAATTGCAGAAAACTGAACACCCTTGCCCCGCCCCTGCCCTGCCCCTTCCCCAAGGCCCCACCCCTGCCTCACCCCTTCCCAAGGTCCTATCTCCCACTCACTCCGTCCCTCCTTCCCTCGCTCTACCCCACCCTCGTTCACTGACTTATTTTCATTGCAAGGCCCAAGCAGGCACCAGGAGAAGGCCAGGAGCTGCCACAGTTTGAATGTGAGAGATGGAATGTGTGATTCAAATACCCTTCACCTCACCAGAGAGAGATTTTAAACATGATTATAAAATTAATTGCCCCCCAAAAGAGTCCCACTCACTCGCAATGAGCAAGACTAAAGAGACTATTGCAGGAGCTTGATTTTTCTTGCCTTCACCCAACTGTCCTGGTAGGGTATTCAGTAGTGCTGCAGCCACTGACTGACGCCTTATCTATCTGATAATGAACCGTGTGGCAGGGGGGAAAAGTGATGTTCTTCCATGTTTAATGACAATGTATAAACGTATACTTTAACAGACAATATATGCAATGTGGACAAATTAATGTCAACATTTCCTGACACTTATGTTTAAATATATAACCTCAATATTGCATTGATGTTATTTTATGAATTCACTATAGCTCTTTAATGTTAAGAAGGTGAGACTGCATAAAATGTAATTTGTGCTGCAAAAACTGACCCCTCCCTATTTTACCATCCTGCTAACCAATGGATTGTCTAGAGTTCTTCATTTCAAGTTTTTTCACCTGTACTGTCCCAGATTTGTCCCAAAGCAGGTTGGGAGGCAATATGTTAGAATGTCACCCACAGCGTGACCACCTGTCCTTCATTTGGTGCCCAATGTTCCACATTGCACAGCAAATCAATAAATATTGTCTTGTATACACCAATAATCATGCAAAGGATTGTACATGGTTATACAATGTGTTATTTGTATATGCATGTGTGCCACAAATAAAACACTGCCCTTAAAAATACACTTTCTCCTATAATTTCCAAGTTGTCCTTTATTTAAAATATAAAGGGTCTGCATATGGGTGTGAGGGAGATTACCATAGCCAAGGACTAGCTCTTCTGTTTCAGGAACATCAGTGCTAGTGAAGCTATGCATTCCCTGTTGCCAGGCCCCTTTTGTGCTGCCTGTGGTGCTGGCACCGTCACACCATATGACCCACTTACGTTTTGCAGACTCTGGCGGGCAGTCACCAGTGTGAAGTGCCAGGCTTTGCACACAGCGATATCTGGCTGCTGGAATGGCTCCGGATATGCCCCGCTGACTGAGTGGGTTGCAGTGGCGGAGGCCGGACCAGCCCCAGTGGACTGCCCCTGGATGCACTGAGACACACCCAAAACCACACAAATCTACGTGCACCTTCTGCAGGGAGGGACTGGCCCTGCACAGCCACCTAGGCTAGCAGCTGTGTGGGTGGGTGTGTTTACATAGCAATTAAAGCTGGCTGCCCCCTGTCCGCTGACTGGGGCTTGCTCTGGGGCTGTGTCTGGGCTAGCTGTACCTCAAGCTCTGAATCCCCAGAGGCGGGAGGGACTCAGAGAGACCAAATGTCTACACAGCCCATGGTAGTCTATGGAAAGACTCCCATTGACTTCCCATTGGCCTTTGGATCAGCCCCTAGTGAATGTACAATATGGGCCTCCTCCTGGAAAATCTCATAGGATCCCCACACTTCCTCTGATGCTTCCCATGACCAGGGACTCTCTGAGCTATGGAAAGATTTCTAGTCATCTCTCGTCCTTCATTTGTGTCCATTCCTGTTTCAGCCACCGCTCCCTGGAGGATGGAGATAATCACACGCCTCTGATTCAGCTTCTCTGGAGATACTTATGGACTTGGGGCTCAAATCCCTCGTGTGTGGGAAGCAATGGCAGTTCAGCCCCTTATTTGAAACCCAATGCCAGTGCCCTGGCTCTCCCAACTAGAATATCCGGCTTCAGCTCCGTGATGAGCTTTGTGAAGGTATAAGGGACACCATTCCTTTGGGATCAGAGGCCTTCAGCTGGTGGCCTGACTGATTAGCCTCACACGCTGCACCTGAGAGGAGAGCGGGAACTTAATTAGCTGATCCTTGTAAAAGAGGTCACCAGGCGACGGAGGGGCTGTGCTCCCAATGGCCGGCTACTGGAGCCACTGTAGAAAGACATTGTGCCAGAAAGCAAATGGGCAGTAGGGAGATTGTGGGAACTCCTTGGTTACTGAGGCTCTGAGGGAAGAGCCAGGCATTTGGGGCTGCTGAAGATATTGGTGTGAGGGACAGACTTGGGGAAGGGACTTTGCAGGCTGCACAGACTTTGAGGGCAGAACCTGTGAGGTTTGATTTGTTTTGTTAAGGTGTCACGCTGTATGGAGTGGTTCACAACCATGAGTGCCAGCCTCAGGGCAGACTGTCAAAAAGCTGGGCAGACGCCCCAAACTGGTGGTGTGTTCTATAATTAGATTTCACCAACCCAATAACAAATGTGAACTTCTGGATCACTATAACCGTCTCACCATGGAGTCACAGATAGTCCCCTTGGGCACTCCAGTCTAAATTGCCACCCAGGCAAGATGGACTATGTGCTAGACAGTCACTTATAGCAAAGATCACAAACTATTCAGGTTGCTTCCAGTCCCAATAGACCAGTCACTTGCCCCAGGTCAATTAGATCTGGCACCAAAGACAACGCTTGTAGCCACTCCTCAAAGTGAGCCCCCTTTCATCCAGCCCTAGGTTCAGGGTTTCCACCATCATCCTTCTTGGGATGGCGGCTTCAAGTCCTAGCTTCCTTGGCCCATAACTCACCCATCAAGTTGAGGGGTGGCACGACCCTCCTTCCTGGGGCTATGTGCTGGCTGGCTTCTTCCTCCCACAGCTTCCTCCAGCAGCTTCCCCTGACTGGCCTTGGAGTTTCCTTTTGACTCCCTTGCCTAGTCATCTAATCTAATTCTTCCCAGGTGGCTCTAATAACCCCAGATACCTGCTTGCTGGCTGGGAGAGAGGGAAGTCTTGTTCTGGAGACTTTACTTGGCTCTGGTCCCACACATAAGAACATATAAATGGCCACACTGGGTCAGACCAAAGGTCCATCCAGCCCAGTATCCTGTCTTACAACAGTGGCCAGTGCCAGGTGCTTCAAAGGGAATGAACAGAACAGGTAATGGAGTGATCCATCCCCGGTTGTCCAGTACCAGCATCTGGCAGGCAGAGGTTTAGGGACAGCCAGAGCATGGGATTACATCCCTGACCGCCTTGGCTAATAGCCGTGGATGGACCTATCCTCCATGAAATTTTCTAATTCTTTTTTTAATTAGTTATAGTGTTGGCCTTCACACCATCCCTGGCAATGAATTCCACAGGTTGACTGTGCATTGTGTGAAGTACTGCCTTTTGTTTGTTTGTTTGCTTCCTATTCATTTCATTGGGCGACCCCTGGTTCTTGTGTTGTATGAAAAGGTAAATAACACTTCCTTATTCACTTTCTCCACACCATTCATGATTGCATAGACCTCTGTCATATCCCCTATGAGTCATCTCTTTTCCAAGATGAATAGTCCCAGTCTTGTCAATCTCTCCTCATATTCCATACCCTTAATCATTTTGTTGCCCTTCTCTGTGCCTTTTCTGTTTTTAATTTATATTTTTTGAGATGGGGGACCAGGTCCTTAAAGGAACAGTGGTTTGAGATGGCCTCAGACCTTCCCTCTCCTGGACACTGACTGACTTCCAAGACCATCTTCCTCTCTTCCAGTATAGATAGCACAGGTACATCTACACAAGCTGCCATTCACAACCCCAGCTGCAGTGTAGAACTGCCATAGCCAGTGAGATCTCATAGGATCTGGGCTCACATGGGTGTATATGCAGCTCCTTATACAAGTTGCCCATGTTCTTGTAGGAAGCACGCCATGATGAATTTTATGTCATCAGGTCCATCAGATATTCCATTCCCTGTTCTTTCCAACCATTCATGCACCAAATTGCTGTATTTTTGTTTTAGTTACATCAGTCTGAATTCTTATCAAGTGTCATCTGTGCACAATACTCCTGCATAGTAAATTGCAGATAAGGGGGAGAATGGTCACAAATAAGTAATTTAGCACAACAGGCCCTGGTCCCTGACTGGGGCCGCTACACAGTACTGAAATAAATAAATATCTTAATAAAATAATAATAATAATAATAATCAATTATTATATTATTATTATTATCATCATCATCATCATCATCATCATCATCACAGCAAAGCAGAACAGCAGAGTGGTGAGTTTTGGCAACAAATCTGTTTATTCTCTTTTTTTAGAGGCCATTTTTAAGAACATTTGAAGATGATTTATGCAGTTTACTAGCAATTTTAAATTACTTCTGATCAAGCATTTCTTCTCCCATTAAAAATCCCACCATCATTAAATCCACAGTGACCGTCCTAATTTCCTCTTATCAGAGCCCTCAATAACACATGTGTCTTCATTGGGGGTAATTAGATAAATCTCTTACACCAACGCTTACCTTGAAGGAATTCTCTGGTGAGACACTGATGCATCCTCAGCACCAACCAGCACATGGCCGGTGCTTCTTGTTTACAAGCAGGTGGATGAATTAAAAAAAAAAAAAAGAGCGAGAGAAATGTTTAATGTTCATTAGTGTGAAAGGGTTGGAAATTCAGGGAAATGTCAGAAAGTTTGGGAAGGTGGCTGTTCACACCTCACGTGAGCCTGTTCCTACCTCTTTGGTTTGTAAGTGGGACTGTAAATCCAGTGAGATGAGGCTCCAATAATAATTATTAACAAATATTTTTATTTGTATTAAGGTAGTACTGTGACCCTTTCCAGGATTGTCGGGCACCTCACTGCCACCTGCCCCTAGCATTGGGACTCTTGTCTTTGTGGGCTGTGGATCATCTCGCTGACTCCACCGGCCTCTGGCAACACAAGCACTTCCTCCTCAGCCTCCGCAGGCCTCGCTCTCTCTGTAGCGGTTAGTGACAAGGCGCACACCAAGCCCTGAGCCTTCCGAGCATCCCTCTGGAATGCCCAGCTGCTGATCCATGAAACACTCACAGAGCTCTCAGATTCACTGATTCACCAAAGGGAATAGCACACACCAGCGTACTAGTTTCAACTCAGGACCACCACTTGGCTTAACACAGAGCACTTAGATATATTCATAGTAAAAACAAGAATTGGTTTATTATCAAAGAACAGAGATTGAAGTGATAGAAAAATAAGAATATTGGAAACAAATGGTTCCATATCAAACAAAATCACACTTTCTAATACCCAAACTTAACTCAAATAGAGACAAGGTGGGTGAGGTAATATCTTTCATTGGACTGATTTCTGTTGGTGAAAGAGACAAATTTTTGAGCTTCTCCATGTGAGCTGGAAAGCTTGTCTCTTTCAACAACAGAAGTTGGTTGAGTAAAGGTATTTCCTCCCTCACCTTGTCTCTCTAATATCCTGGGACCAACTCAGCTACAATAACACAGCAAAAGACATTCCCCTGTCTCCTACAGGATAGCTACCCCAAGTCCTTTCCCCAGCATTTTCTACCAGGATGGTAGAGACCTTCTTTCACAAGGTCAAGCCACCTAGCAGCTTGTCTCCCCAGGTTGAAGGATAAAATGTCATCTCCTCCCCACTTCTTTATGCAGTTACAGACTATGGCCCCTTGCCCCTGGAGTTCCCCTCTTCCGGGGTTTATCTTTGGGTTTCTTTGACTTTATAAATCCTTAGGCCTTCACTTGGCCCGAACAACCTTTCTCCGGATATGTCCATTGCTCTTTATGCTGATTGAGCTGGCCCAGAGGCATTCAATACGCAACGGTCTGTCAGAGATATAAGTGTTTCTCCTTACTGCCTGCCGAGAATCTTTGTATCATCTTCTGCTCATCTGTCTTAATTTACATACTCCAAGAACATAATTTTTCAGTGGACGCCTTACACAATATTTGCATTTACATTTCACAGTGATTAAGTGACCTTTCAGTACAGACCTCGCCTGACCCCTTTTGTTGAACCCAGGGGATCCTGGTACCCCTATGTGACCCAGTGCCCTCTGCCAGTGGGCATCAAGAGGTCTTTGGGTCACAAACACCTTTAGACCAACTGAGATCAGGGCTCCATTGTGTTAAGCACTGTACAAACATAGAGTAAGAAACAGACTTGATTCTGAAGAGTAAGCGTATGTCTACAGTGCAGGTCTGACATGGGCTGACACAGGTTTAAACTCAACCCTCCTCTACCAGCTGCACATAAAGTCCTTGGGCACATATATGTCCTCAGAACATGAATTGCAGACAAGGCAGTGTCTGTCAGTGTCAGATGAGGCAGAATCCCACAAGAACACAATGTCACATTAATGTTCCAAATTACAGATGAAAGCAGGAAGCCCAAGCACAGCTGTGGGCAAACACTGTTATACCTCAGACAGTTACCAGCCTGGGTTCAAGTCCTAAGTGAGGCTTTAGACTGGATTTTATTTCAGTGAACCAGATCACAATGCTAGCAGGACGGTGAGTAGGTCAGGGCCTGCTGGGGCTGGGCACAGTGCTCTCAGGAGCTCTGTGATGGCTCTTTCCTTGATAATGAGGAAGCACCTGTCGCTTTTTAGGCCATGACACTCAGTTCGTCAGACCTCGCCTTGTTCTCTCCTTGGGTTTCCAGAAGCTCTTAGAACTAACCTTGAGCGAGCAAACTCCTCCCTGCACCTTAGCTGGCTGGTTGAGAAGAGGTCAGGACCCAGCTGCAGTGTGAACAGAAGGGGCTGGATGAAAACTGGCTAAAAAATGGCCTGAGAAAGTGTCTGTTTTCCTAAAAAAAAAAACCCAACCCCCCCCCCCCCCCCCCCCAGATTTTTTTGTTAGAAAACTGGGAACCCAAAACTGGAAGGGAAAAAAATAATTCAGCCTTTTTTTTTTCATGGGGTTGGTTGCCACAAACTGAAAAATGTTCAGTTTGGGGGATTTGGGTTTTTCCAAGAAAAGTTTTCAATTTTATTGAAATTGTCTGTGTGGGAAAAGCTCGCATTTTTCACCCCACTCTAGGCTGCACATGACATGGGGAGGTTTCAATGCTGATAAATGTAAAATCCTGCTCCCATGGAGAGGAATTAAAAACAGAGATGCAGCATCGTGGGCATAATGGTGTCAGATAACTAGAGCTGCAGATATGGGATATGATGCTGTGCTGAACCTATGAGATAATCAAACACATCCCCTGGGATTTCATATTCAGCAGAGGTAGACTCCGACTATAATACAGGATATTTCCCCATTTTTCTATACACAGTCAGGTGGCTTTAGCATATAGCTGTCTGGCAGGAATTTTATGAAAGAAATTGGCTGTTGTACCTTGCCCTAGCATAGATTCAATTTATTAACCTTATCTTGCTCTATTCTGTGTCTTTGTTTTGATTGTACAGTAGTTTCAATGGATTGGCAGGCTATCCAACTTATTTCAGTATTTTACATTGCAGAATTTGAATGCACCATAAAACCAGGAGCTGTTTGATTAAAGGACAAAGTGTGTAACTTTCTGTCTGAGGGGAATCATGCCTATTACATGGAAACCTAAACTTTCAAGCTACAATATGGTCATGGTGCCTAGGTGCATCCCAGACACTCATTGGCAGGTCTCACAAGTGATAGAGCAGTGATGGATCTGAGTGTGTGATAACCAGGGGTGGATTCTTCTGAAGGGAAGGTTGGAAAAGCATGGTTGAGCCACCATCTCATCTCTTCTGTGCTACTAGGTAGGAGCAAAAGCTACCCAAATATCTGTGAGGGATCCAGGATGGGGCTAAGTGACCTGGCAGAAAGCAGAATGGTGCCACTGAGGAGAGGGTTATTGGAGTAGAACATCAGCAGAACAAAGTAGCCAAGTAGGAAGCAACTGGAGAATGGAGATGAAAGGCAGATAAACGCACAGAGCAGGGCAAGCCAAGCAGGGCAAACTTAACAATGAGCTTAAAATACATGGACTAGGATTTGTAATGGGCAGCGGCCAGGCAGAAGGAACAGTGGAAAGAGAAGGAGGCATAAGAGCAGGGAATGAGGCATATCCCTCTTGTGATGAACTTGGCAGGAGCTCATCTCAGTCCTCAGGCACAGGACTCTTCCCAGAAAGCTTGGGTCTCCGTGAGTGAAGTAAACACCTCCTGCTTCCAACTGCTGGACACTTTCAAGGGTACTAGGCAGAAAGGAGGGAACCTGCACTGCTTGGCTAGACTTTGCTGGAATGGCCACGAGTCCAGACCTTCCATTGTGTGCACACGCTAAGAAGTGTTGGCACACATGGAAACTTTCCTTTTTATAGTGTGTAAAGCCAGATGGGACCATTATGAACATCTAACCTGTCCTCCTGCATAACACAGGGCTGAGAACCTCCCCTGGCCGGGGAATCCTGCATTAAACCCAGTAACTTGTGGTTGAGCTAGAGGTGTCCAGTTGTGATTTATAGATTCCAAAGGAGTCTCACTACAGCCCTCACTAATCTGTTCCAGTGGCCAGTTACACTCACTCTGAAACATTTGCCTCTGGTTTCCAGTTTCTTTAAATCCTTTGCACATTCGAGCTGCTGTGAGTGCTCACTGTTGGCAGACTGTGGAAGCAGATGACATATCAGCACCATCCTGACCACTCTGAATTGCCTTTCAGGGGCCATGGTTTTGGGAGCTGACCTTCTAAGAAACTGACCAGGTCTTTCTCCTCCACCCTCGAGCAGGGGCTGATATTCCTGTGACACTGCAATGGCCACCATCTTAGCTGATACGTCAGGGATTGAACCGGGGACCAGCAGAGCTAAAAGTGTGAGCTGCTACAGCTTGAGCTAAAGAGACAGAAAATAACAGACAGCTCTGTAACAGACTCATATCCTCTGTGGGTCCAGCACATAGGGGGACCTGTCCCAATGGGTTACACAAGCCCCTAATCTCTACCTGACAACTTGCTTTTCACATTGAGTCTCCTATTAACCAGGGCCTGCTCTGTCTCCCTCCCACTACTCCACAGCTCGTCTGTATGGGTTTCCAGAGTCCGTGTTGAACTAGCCAGAACTGATTCAGACTCTCTGGCCTCCATTTTGTTGTACCTGTCTCATTTCCCAGCTCTTCCAGCTGAGAGCCCAGGGTGGCTGTTCAGTGAGACGACATGGAGCCAGGCCCTGCAAAGTGCCTCAGCCTCTGGGGGATTGGACTTTGCTAAGTGTGTTGTGTTTTGCCCCTCAGCTTTCATCGGCCTCTGCTCCCAGACTCACGGTCTGCAAGGGACATCCTGTGAGATACCCCCACCTTAGACTGGATTGGACTGAAGCGGGTAAGTCCAAGGTCAGTGGGAGTTCAGATCGATCATGACTGAGCTTTCCCCACAGACCCAAGATGTGTAGCTGCCCTGAGTCCTCCCGCTGCTTCTATGCAGGACACCAATCTCACTGCAGATAGTAAAACCTTCTAGCCAAACTGGCCCGGGCCAGCTTTGAGCCAATGTCTGTGACCCAGGGTGCCCTCACAGCCATCCCTCCCACCAGCCCCCGAGCCCAGCTCTGTCGAATGGCATCTCCTGCGGTGAGACATTCCCTCCCCAGTGGGACTCGCCGTGCACCTGGAAGATATGCTCAGCGGGCCCGTGCGTTCCCCTGATGCTGTGCCTGCCCCGTGTCAAGGGGATGGGGTGGCTCCTAGGACATGTCTCATCAGTACAAAGTCATTATGCCAGGAGCACTAAGTATCCATTAGCAACTGATAGCAATGTCCCATGAACAGCAGGTTGCAACCTCTGAGGTGCAAAACCGAGACATCTGGGACAATCCCAAGCCCACAGACCTGGCCAGTTGGCAGTGTGTACCTAGCACCCTTATAGATTTCCCGGAACAGCAACCTCAACAAAGGGATGTTCTTGGGACAACATGGACAAGTGGCAACCCTGCCTCTATCTGTGGGTCTGCCCCCATCTCTGCATCCTGTCAGGGACCACAGCTGAACCCAGACCCAGATCATTGTTGCCCTCAGCCGAGTCAGCTAATGAACCCAGCCTCCTGACTGGCTGAAGACTCCAGCTGGCCCATTTGTAAACCCTGCAGCAGGCCTGGGTCCCTGGCTGCTCAACAGCATCCCACGTCACAGCTGTGTTTCTGGTCCTGCCTCCCGCTCCTGTGCTCAGCTCCTTCCTGGCTCCTAGCCCTCACCCCTGACGCCTCCTGACTCCCTTCCCCTGGCTCCTGGTTTAGGATCCTGGCTCCCACCTCTGCTCTGGCTGATACTTAGGCTCTGACCCTCAGCTCCCGATTCCTGGCTCTCAGCTCTGGCTCGCTCCCTGAACTTGATAACTTGGCTGCCGATTCAGGCTCTGGCCACTAGACCTGGTCACCACTGCTCCAGCCACTAGGCCTGCCTCCCACCCTGACCATTAGATAAGACTACCCATGGCCCGCTCCTTAACACCTCACCTCCAGCCACCTGGGCTGGGCAGCCTGACAGTCCCCCCTCCTCTCCCCTGGTCTGAGAGGAGAAACCCAGACACCTGAGAGGGGACCATAGGGAATCTGCCCCTGCTCCATCCTGAGGAGAGAAGTGCAGAGTGATGGGGGGAGAAAGGGAGAACAAGGGACTCCAAGAATGATGACTAGAAGTGGGGGAGATGGAGAGTGAGAATGACCAAGGGAGGAACAGAGAGACTGTGACAGTGCAGGTGAAAGAGAGGGGCAGGGAGTAACAGGGAACGGCAGAATATGAAAGAGAGACAGCCCAGCTCCAGCATGGTTCCCAGCCAGCTAGTGGCCATGGAGAGCTGCCTTGGGCAATGCCCTTCCTCACACTCCCTGAGGGTCATGATAGCCTGCTGCAGCTCTCTGGTGTACTGTATTCTACAGGCTTTCTATGGAGCTCCCCGGGTGACACTGAAGCTCCTAGGCAGGAGCAATACAGAAAGAAGCTCAAATCAGGCCCGTTTGCCTTTGTGGGAAGCCCAGCTGCTTTACTAGCTGTGACTCTGTACACACCCTAGCCGGGACAAACCACAACGGCACTTAGCACTTCCACAGCTCCCTTCTCCTGGGGTCGTGATGCACGCTGGAAAGGAACCGTCACACCATCCCGGGAGGCAACCAAGCGTCACCACATTGCCCCCATCTTGCAAGAGCAGAGACAGAGGCCCAGCACCATCAAGTGACTTGCGGAGCTGAAGGCAGAGTCATGAGACGACCCAGGAGCTCTGGCTTCCAGACACCAGGCAGCCTCGTTCACACCACTTCCACCCCGTGGCTCTGTAGCCCTCTCAGAGTATCTTGTTTGTAAATAATTGCCGAAAGCCTGAAGTTTAGAGAAGGAGGCTGCTTTCCCCTGGCATTTGCAAAGGCTGTGATTTTGGAGGAGTATGTACAGTAAGTGAGGCATTGTTCAGTGGATTAGAGCCTTGATATTTCTAATCATACCCTGGCTCAGCCTCCTCGAATGCTGAGAACCCTATTTACTGGCATTCAATGGTTTTTCTGGGTGCTATTTCTGATGCAGAATAATTAGCAGCATGCAGGAAAAGCAACAAAGCCCTGAATGGTATTTAGTGACAATTATTCCCCCAAACCGTTGCTTACTATTATAAATGGAGCTTATTAGCACCAAATTGTTTCCATAGGAAGCAGCATCAGCAAGAAAAAGAATGGCTGCAGCTCATTCTACATTGCGGGTGTCAGCACAATGGAGCCTGCCGGCTTGTTCCCTTGCTTCAAGAATCCTGAGCAAGAAAAGCCGCTGATGGTAGGGCTGCAGGAGCAGTAATTCCAGGTGGCCTTGATCTGGGCTCAGAGCCCACCTGGCCTGTTTTGGACCACAGGAATATAGGTAACCTGGAGTGATGCATTGCAAGCAGCTGTCGCGAGCCATCTTTGGAAGCTGGAAAGAGGAGGGGATGTGGGGAAGAAGACATTTCAGAGAGGCTTCTGAGCTGCCTGTGCAGTCCCTTCATGATGTGCTACTGAGGGGATTCTCAGCCACATCTGCAGGCCCCCAAGCTCTGTTAGTCTGTCCCTGCCCTGAGTGCAGGTATGTGGCACGGGACAGTAGCTGGATCTGGCACTGTTCAGGGAACATTGTGGCCTCAGTGCAGCAGCTTTGGGGCTTATGTTTGTGACAGTCTGTGCTCCAAAGTGACACTCTGCACCCCATATTCACCATAGCGATATGATAATGATGCATCTTGTACAAAACATGTCATGTGAGGTGTCAATGGAAAAGTTGTGGTTTGCTGAATATGATTATCCCATTTGTGTGCATGTATCATTTTTGTATCTGGAGTTATGGATATTGACTTTGCATCTGTATTTCAAATGTGCTTGCTTCTGGGTAAGTCCCACAAGTTAGTTTACATCCAGTCTAGCCAGCACATTGTGAATGAACTATTCACAGGTAATGGCCCATCAACAAAAACAATGGGCCATGGGAAAAGCTTATCCTCACCACAGGGGTACATGGGAAGTGCATGAGAAATCTACTCAGTGAACAAAAACTGGTGCATGTCCTCTCCGCATTGAGGGAGGAGTGGACTGGGTAATAACTTACACTGGTCAGGCTTTTGACCAGGGCAACACGGTACAGTTCTGGGGTCCTAGGCTGTGGAGTGGGATGGGGGGTGAGGAAGCTGGCTGGAGCCTCTCTATTGTTAGTTCATGAGTGGCTGAGAAGAAGCATTCATATAACAGCAGTTGGGTGTGTCCCTGCCTGTGTGAATATTTGTGTGAGTGTAGGATCTGGAGGGGTCTGCTGTTTGTCACAGCTTCACAGTGTGAGAGGGGGCCCAGACTGGTATGCCAGAGGGCTCAGCGGTACCCCAGTTCCAGGTTGCACCCCATGGAAGCTCTTCACAATATTCTTCCCCCAACAGCTGAGAAGCACCAGAGTGCAGCCTGGGGAAGCTAGAGGTGTTAAAGGGAACATCTGGCAGCAGATGAAGAGTCTGTGCAGGGGAAACCACAGGTGTCCAGGTGAGGTAGGGGTGTGTGGAGCCAGAACAGCCCTTTAGTGCCAAGGGATTTCCACCTTGGCGCTTCCACGCTTTCCCAGGGGAAGTGGAAGATCTGTTTGAGCTGCTCTCCTGCTGGCAGCAGGTTTCATTGTGGGGTGCAGGGAAAGAGGCTGCTCTGGAGATGCCTTCTGGAATAGATTCCTGCTCTGGAGTGTTGGCACCTATTGTTTGTGGAATGGGACAGATGGCACCATGGGCCAGATATTTTCCAGTAATTGCCCTGGGAAAGTAAAACTCCTGCTCTCCCTATAATGTCTTCACTTTCTGCCAGCACTCTCACTCAGGCCAGATGGCCTGCACTGAGCAGTGCCCTGAGCCACATTCACTGCTGGGAGGGCTGTCCACAGAACTTTTGAATGAAATATTTCCCTGAGATTCAGACACTGGATTTGGCTTTGTCAAAAGAGATTTTTTTTTCTGTGGGAAAACATCAATTTGGGCAGAATCTTCCATTGGGAAAATCCAGATGAGATGTTTCTAGTAGGGTCAGGTTGCTATTAATATCTGTGTCCAGCTGAGCTGACACAATGCCCGCTGGAGGCTGTAGTCAGGCCAGGGAGAAAGGCCTGTAAAATAAGATGGAGGCCTGAGGGATCTGGAACTACAGCTCCCCTGAGGCACTGCAGCAGCTCAGATTGATGCAGAGATAAGCAGGCAAGGCAGCTCTGGGGGCATTGGATGTAGCCCCGGAGAGAAATCTAGTTAGTGGGGAGGGGGCCAGCTGCAGGCGGAGAAGGACCAGATGATGCCCTGGGAATGTCAGCAACAGAGCTGGGACTCAGAACAGTCATGGATGGAGTTTGAGTCATCCTGTCCAATTTTCTGCCCCATCCCTGGGCCGGGCATAGGAACAATGTGGGATCATCTCCATGCCTCTTCCATTTCCATGAGCCCCTGTACATTGGCTTGGAGTCAACAGACATGTCTCCCTCCCCACACACCTGCAGGCTGCCAGTCCCCTCACTCCCATTTCCCTACCCAGCTCCCACTCCCAGATTTATCCCCCAGCAAGTCATAGTCCCCACTTGTTCCCCGTTGGCCTCCTTTCTCAGTCAATCACACTCTCTCCTTGGCTTCCAGTCTCAGTCTCTGCCTGCAGATCTCAGTCCCGGTCTCCTACCCCGAGGCTGTTTGTCCCGATCTACAGCCCCTGTCTCCTGTGTATTCAAATCAGACAGCTTCCTCATGCTGCTGGACCCACCCTGGCTCACAGCCGACCAGCGCTGCAATTTGCAGGGATAACCCGGCTTAGACCCAGTCGGAGCATGCTCAATGCAGATGGAATCTTCAGGGAATTTAGCTGCTAAAATTGAAGTCTCTACTAAGCATATGCAAACTGAGATTTTTCAAAGACTTATAATTTGGCTAAATTTGGGTGAATTTTCATAAGGATGGCAAAAGGCACAGCCCGGATGCAAAGGCTATCCCCCTGCCAAATTTCAAGTCCCTCCTCCAAAGCATGGGCGAGCTAGAGCTATTCAAAGAAAAGGTCATCAGACTTTCAGCATGGGCAAAACAAAGTATTTTCCCCTCAGAGTTTGTCGACATGAGTAACAATGCACATTACAGAGGTGTAATTTCTAAAACTCACTAATGGGTTGCACATTCATTGGTCTGTGTAGATCCTGTTGGTGCACCCTAAAGGTTCCCTAGCATGCTTTAATGTAGTACTGTTTGAAACAGCACTATATTAAAGTGCACTAGGGAACTTCTAGCGCACATCAGCAGCGTCTGCATGGACCAATTAATGCAGAACATGTTGGTGTGCTTAAGAAATCACACCCCTGTAGAGCTCATTACCCCACTGTGTAGACAAGCCCTTATTCATTGAAATGGATGAATTCCCCCCTCCCCACAAAAAAACCACAACAAACTACCAGCCTGAGGGAGACACCTAGTGTGGAAAATTACACCGAAGCATTTAAAGTGTGGAAAGTTATAAGCTACTGAAAACAAGGTCTTATAATGGGAAGTCTCAGGCAACCTTAATAACAGCCAGTGCTACCAGCCCTGTCTATAAGCAATTTTATATAAAAAGGCTATTAAAGGAACTTAAAGTTGCAAAGTTAAGCACTTGAAACTTGGGAAATGGCAGAATTAAGGTGATTGTACATATCCAGTTATGTCCTCTTATACATTAGAATGCAATCTTTAATTGCATGATCAGATACTATTTTTTCCCTGTGTGGATTTCCCTATCTTCAGATCTGAGGCACAAACCTCTTCTTTTTTGAGTTAAAGAAGCAGCTAGTAGAAGTAGGTGCTCATCTTCTATGGTAGGAGCAGCCTCTTGGAGAGGGAACACAACATGCACTGTGCTATCTGGTTACACAACCATTTGTGAGACAGCACGGAGATGTTGGGTATCAGGTATCCTGAGGTTTTCTCCTGGCTCTGGAAGCAGAATGTGGTCTAGTGTTAGAGCAATGGCTGCAGGCAGCATAGCCAAGTACATAATTTGGCACCTTCCTTCTGAAAGGCAGTGTGGCAAAGTGAATGTGAAGTGCGTATGTTATGTTTGAGAGACAAGGTCTAATCTCTATTCTATCGTCAAAACAACAAGGAGTCTGGTGGCACCTTAAAGATTAACAGATATATTTGAGCATAAGCTTTCATGGGTAAAAACCCCACTACTTCAGATACATGGAGTGAAAATTATATTTATGCCTGCAGCTATAATTTTCACTCCATGCATCTGAAGTAGTGGGGTTTTTACCCACGAAAGCTTATGCTCCGATATATCTGTTAGTCTTTAAGGTGCCACTGGACTCCTTGTTGTTTTTGTGGATACAGACTAACACGGCTACCCCCCGATACTATTCTATCTCAGGTGACCTTGTGCAACTGCTCACTTATTACACTTGTAAAACAGGTGGATGAGATAATTGTTTCCCCCTTGCAGCAGGGGTCAGCGTAAGGATTATGAAGGGCACAAAACTATGAACATGAGGAAGAGCTGAGCAGAGAACTTGCGGCCTATGAGGGTGTAACCCTAGCTAGAAGGCATCTTGTGGGAGGTTCTCCTTCTCACACTATACCAGCTGGGCAGGCATCACCATGTTCCCAAATACACAAGTATCACAACAGAGTCCTTCGAGATTTAAAGGTACAGAAAACAAAGCTGTACCAGTTACTTAACTAAATATACCGCATAGTGCGGTGGCTATATTTACAAAACTATTCTCTGCACACCTCCTTCCTGTTTTCTAGCTAGTGTGCAAACTCTGTGGGAGATTCCCTTTTGCAACCTGTTAAAGAAAACCATTCTAGCTATCCATCAAACATAAACCAACAGAGCTGTGTGTCAGAGAGATATAGAGCTGTGTGTGTGTTGCAAATGGTTCATCTGCAGACCGTAAAATAGGTACCAGTTGTTTGATTCACGGAGTTTGGATCTTTTAAAGGAAGAACATTCATCTCTCTCCTTTCATCTCCTATCATATTTCTGTGCTTTTCATCTTCATCTTCATTATAATGGTGCCAACTGTTGCTGAGACCTTGTATATGAGGCAGTGTTACCTAGTGGGTAAAGCAATTGAGTAGGTGTTAGAAGGCCTGGGTTTTATTCCTGGCTCTGCTGGGTGACCTAGAGCAAGTCCACTCTGTGCCTCAGTTTCCCCATCTGTAAAATGAGGATAATGACACTAGCCTCCTTTGAACAATGCTTTGAGATGTATGGCTGAAAAGAGCTTGGGTTATTATTATTTTACATCCAGGGGCTAATTTGGTCTGGGAGAGGGTAGGTACAGTCATTATAAATGTCTCTAGGAAGCATCTGACTTGTGCATTTTCAGGTAGCACTTAGACACATCCAATGCTGTACCTGCTGGCATTGAGTCTGCTGGCTTTGATGGTATTTACATTGCTCTGTTACTCTGCAGTAGTCGCTCGTGTCAAAATAGAACCTTGTATAGGTCTGTCCTCTCTCCGAGCTTGCTTCTCCCACAGCCTCATCACTGGCATATTAACATCAACCACCTCTAATCCTTTCCAGAACAAAGGAGAGCTCTCCCAGGGTGTCTGGAAAGTGAATCAGATCAATTCATAGTATGTCTGCTGATGGCGAGGGATGGAGAGTCACGGAGTTTTCATTTTCTGCACAGAAGTCACAGCAGGAGAGCTGTGCTCTCTCTCTCTCCCAGCAATGGCATGCAAATAGACGCCTGCTGCATGGAGCAGGCCATGGTGAGGGGCAAGGAAATTAACTAGAATAAAAGATTAGCTTCAATAGAGACTCCAGGAATAAATGCCATTTACAAAGCAGGACAGGGAGGGAACTTTGGACTAATTAATGAACACTTCCCTGTAGGAACAGAATGAGATTGCCAGCTGCCGCATGACCTCCATCCATTCTGTGAAGACGCTGGGGAAAGTTATTATAAAGCAAAACAAATCTAAAACTCTCCTCCCCCCAAGGTAAATACATAACTCAAAAGTAGGTTTACTATTGACAAAGCACAGTGGAAAGCACAATTCATCTGGTACACTTGCGATCTCCTAGAGGCTGAATAGAGCTGCTGTAAGTAATGGCCATAAATACTGTAACTGAGTTAATGTCTCCCTCACGCTACTGCTCTTTGTTATTGCACACAGAAAAAACTGCAATGGAAGAACATTAGTAAGGTTGCCAAGTCAAGTGCTCAGAAGTTAGGAAATGCCTGCGTTAAGGTTGTCTGTGAAACCTTAATTCAACCCCCTTGTGCACACACATTATGATACAGTCTTTAATTACAAAATCACATGCTACAGTATTTTTCCACACAGCCGCTACCTCATTCAGTGCACAGGAGGCACCTGCTCTGCAGAGGAAAAGGAGTTGTGTAGTGAAGGAAGGTGTTGTCTGTAGGATCCCTGCCTTATTTGTTTTAGAAGCTGGAAGGCGTGCAGTGAATGAGACAAAGGGCTGTAGAAAGAAAAAAGATGATCTCCAGGTGAGTGCAGTTCATTGCTGCCCTGGAGAACTGGATTCTATCCCTGCCTTTGCCACAGAGCCCCTGTATGATGCTGGGCATGCTGCTTAAACCGAATATTTCACATGTGGTCACTAATTGTGTGCGCCTCATTTTCTGAGTGCCCTGGGATCTGATCTGCAGGAGCAGAGCACTCACAGCTGCAACTGAAGTCAATAGGAGCTGAGCTCTGGCCAGGGGATTTTGGAGGGCGTTGTGTCACAGCTACCAAGCTCTCGAATGGAGCTTGCAGCTACACAAGACGTGGGGTAGCGTCTCCTTGGCATAGCCGCACTTCCTGCATCGCTTGTCCCGATTCTCATGGCGGACGGCTCCATTCGGGACGCAGTTGAGCCGGGCCCTGTGGATGAACCTCCAGTCAGCAAATCGGGTGAAGTTGCCCCCGGGGAAGAAGTGGTTGCTGGTGTCCCATTTGCATGTCACCTTGAATGCTTTGCCCTGGTCCAGCTTCCGTTTCAGGTTTTCCACGTATTGGCAGTGGATGGTATCCTTCAGGGTCCTCTCCATCATGGTTCTAGCTCTTGGAGTGATGATAGTGTGATCTATATTCTTCATCTGTGGCACCAGGACTCCCAGCTCCTGGTGTTTCTCGCACCACGTCCAGTGGCAGCCAATACCCTTCTCCAGTCATCGCATAGTGTTGCGGGCAGAGTCCAGAGTGAAGCAAAGTCTCCCCCTCGCTTCCAAATTCACCTTCCAGCGAGCTGCTCAGGTAGATGGTGATATCTTGGTTTGAGGGGGTCCCGGTGATTCGCTTCTTGACGGCATCCTGCAGAGCACTCTCCATGATGTTCCTCACCATGGCGTCTGGGCACGTCAGAAGGCAGAAGGCGGGAGTGATCACCCATTCGACGGGCGTTGGCTCTGCCCTGCCTGCACAAGATGTACACTGGTTCATTGCTGGCCCTCTGGGGAAGAAACATCTACTTCTTCACAAGCTGCTGGATGGTGTCTGCCTTGTTCAGAGGTACCTTCGCCATGTAGATCTCTACAGTGATTCGTGCCCTAGAAAAGCCCATGAGAAAACAAAACATTCTGCCTTCAGGGTTTGAATAGTGTGCTGTAAATAAGGCAGCAGCCACATACTGAACAATGAGGGTGAAACAAAATATTGAATAGCTGCTCATTTAGTGACCATCTCTATCCAGTCCTATGAACAAGGCAGGGGTCCTGGGGAAAAGTAGTATGGGATTGTATAATTAAAGACTATGTCATAATGCCTATACACAAGGGATTCCATCAGAGAGTAGTTATCAATGGTTCACAGTAAACCTGGAAAGGCATATCGAGTGGAGTGTTGCAGGGATCTGTCCTTAGTCCAGTTCTATTTAATAGCTTCATAAATTATTTGGATAATGACCTTAGAAAATACACTCATAAAATTTATGGACAATACCAAGCTGGGAGGGGTTGCAGGTGCTTTGGAGAAAGTGATCTTGACAAACTGCAGTGATCTGAACTAAATAGGATGAAATTCAGTGAGAGCAAATGCAAAGTACTACACTTAGGAAGGAATAATCAATCAATAATCCAAATTGCAAATGACTGCCTAGGTTCAAGTACTGCAGGAATGGATCTGGGGGGGTCAAACTCAGTATGAGTCAACAATTTAATACTGTTGCAAAAAAAGCAAATATCATTCTGGGATGTATTAATAGTAGTGTTCTAATTAAGACAGGAGAAGTCATTCTTCCACTCTACTCAGCACTGATAAGGCCTCAGCTGCAGTACTGTGTCCAGTTCTGGGCACCACACTACAGGGAAGATGTGGACAAATTGGAGAAAGTCCAGAATAGAGCAACAAAAATGATGAAACATGACCCATGAGGAAAGATTAAAAAAAACGGGTTTTGTTTTCTCTGGAGAAGGGAAGACTGATGAGGGACATGATAGCAGTCTTTGAGTACATAAATGGTTGTTATAAAGAAGAGGGTGATAAATTGTTCTCCTTAACCACTGAGGATAGGACAAAAAGTAATGGGCTAAAATTGCAGCTAGGGAGATTTAGGTTAGACATTAGGAAAAATCTTCCTAATTGTCAGGGTAGTTAAGGACTGGAACAAATTACCTACAGGGGTTGTAGAATCTCCGGCATTAGAGGTTTTTAAGAACAGGTTAGACAAACAACTGTTGGGGATGGTCTAGATGATACTGAGTCCTGTCTTAGTGCAGGGGATGGGACTAGATGACCTAATGTGGTACCTTCCAGTTTGGCATTTCTATGATTCCCTGCCTCTAAGGGGGTGAATTAAGGTTGCACAGGCAACCTCAATTCTGGCATTTCCTGACTATGGATAGCTTGACTTTGCAACCTGAGTTGTGTTCCTTGAATGTAGTTTTGTGTGTAGTATATACAAAATAGCTACACAAGGAAGTGACAAATGAGCAAAGTAGCCTGTTACTAATAGCACTAGTGTGTTTTAGTCTAAGGGCAAATCTTCCCCTCCTCGGGTGACACTTGCAGACTGAAGGAAATTGCTCAAACTAGATTCTCATGTGGAGGCTGTGGTGTGTGGAGGTGTAACAGTGATCACTGGAGTCGGCGGGCTCTGGAGTCATGGGTCTGAATGCCCAGTCCATAGCTGTGCAGTAAGGGCTTGACCTGCAGCACTGCTGGTTTAACCCAGAGAAATGATCCCAGGTCATTTCCTGGCCTATCACATGACCTGGGATCAAGTCTCCTAAGGAAAATACTCTGGTCACATGACAGGGGTCAGTTTCTAGTGGTTACTGTTACACTGGGAGCTCCACAGGACCTGATGAACAAATTGATCCCCAAACCCAGTGTCCCCGGGGGATCTATGTGCTGTGCTTGCCCTATATTGCTGTTCCCTATTCCCCATAAACTGCAGTGAATCTCTATTGGCTTCCCCTCTTAACCAGGATGGGGTTTTTAGCCAACTTCTCCTCATTCTGGATTGTGGCGTGGCATTTTTGGCCATCCAAACAATGCCCAATTTTCATTCATATTTTTCTGTTTAAATTTTTCCTCCTGGTCAATTTCACTGATAATTTGCTGCCCCTTTCGGAAATCAGCCTTTTTGAAGCACCTAGTATAAATATCACAGGTTAGCACTGTCCTCTATTTGCTCATAATGAATAAGAACGTAAGAGCGGCCATACTGGATCAGTCCAAAGATCCATCTAGCCCAGATCCTGTCTTCCGACAGTGGCCAATGCCCGGTGCCCCAGAGGGAACGAACACAACAGGTAATCATCAAGTGATCCATCCCCTGTCTCCCATTCCCAGCTTCTGGCAAACAGAGGCTAGGGACACCATCCCTGCCAATCCTGGCTAATGTCCATTGATGGACTTATCCTCCATGAACATACCTAGTTCTCTAATCAGGTCATCATTACTGATCCCTAGGCAACCACCAATCCAGTCCAGCAATTAATTTATCTTTATCATAATATAGAGTTACTTGGTGTTGGGTGCAATAACTTTTGTGTTAGAAAATTATCATCTACAATGTTTAGAAACTCCAGTGCCTGCATGAGGCCTCCAGCAGGTCTCTCTTAACTTGAAGACCCTCATGATATCACAATTTTCTTCCCACCCATTACAGGCAGGTGCTTAAGGAGCATCTCATCCTGTTCTCTAGTTTCTTTCAGTGGTCTGTAACAGAGACCTGCCAGCGCCCTCTCTGGACCATTGTTAATTAGCACATTGACCCTCATGCATTCAGGATGCTGGAGTTCTGAATTACTGATAACTAGAAAATAGAGAATGGTGTCTTTCATGTAAAGTGCCACCTCCCCACTGGTTTTATCTACTCTGTCTTTCCTAAACAGGTTTTAACCCATGATTTTAAATTCCTACCCTGTGAACCATCCCACAAAATTTCAGTCATGTCAAATCTCCTCTCATCTGTGAGAATTTCCATTCCCTCCTGCTGGTTACCCAGCATTGGTCTGAGTAATCGTCTATAATCAATTCCATATCTTTTCTTCACATTCATCGCCAGCTCTGTTCAACATGTTCATGACACCTTGAGACTGAAGCACGTTTTCTCTCTTAGCGTCCTCCCTGGCATAGAGCCCTCCTGGCTGCTCCAGCTGGTCTCCAGCCCCGCAGCTTAGCCCTGCGACTTTTGAGAGGCAGGTCATCCCATTGGTGCAACCCTCTCTCCCGCAGGAATGTGGCACCCTAGCCCAGAGTCTACAGCAGCACCCCTGCAGCAGCTCAGGTCAGCCCCTCTTCCTGGCCTGTGCTGAAGGAACCCAATCCCTGGGAGTTCCCTTGAGCCAAGTCCGGTGTGTGTGTGTGTGTGGGGGGGGGCACTTCCCAGGAGTACCCAGGCTTGTGAGGTACCTTGCTACCACCTGCCCTTAGTGTGCGGAAGCCTGCCTGTGCCTGCCTGGGTCAGCTCCCTGCCTTCACCAGCCTCTGGTGACACAAGCCCTGTCCACCAGGCCTTGTGGGCCCTGCTATATCTGTACAGGCACACACCACCCCCTGGGTTCTCTGAGCATCCCCCTGGAGCTTCCAGCCCCTGGGCACTCCCAGCATTCACACATCTGCTGCTCCCAAAGGAATGGTATGCACCAGTTTACCAGTGCCACCACGGGATCAGTGCCTCACTCCACACAGCTCTGGGATGTGGTTACAGTACAAACAAGCCACTTAACAAAGATTAGAGGTTTGAGAAGAAGCAAATAGAACTAATGGAAACAAATGGTTACATGTAGAATAAAATCATAACATGCTTTCTAGAGCCTAAGCTTAACTGACAAGACAGCCCCCTGTCTCATAAAGGTTAGCTTACCCAAGCATCAAACAGCCAGACAGGTGGTGATCCTATATTCATAAATCAAGTCCGCTGGCAGCTTCTTCTTCCCCCGCCTCCACACCCAGTGAAGGATAACTGGGTGTACCTCTGCACACACCCCACCCCCCATATATTTCCAATGATCCATTATCTTCACTTTTAAATAGGGTAACCCCTGCTCATGATCTTTCCTGTCTAGAATCCCCCCTGGAGACTTTGCAATCACTTGATTAGCATTTTGCTCAGACTGTCAGTAGGTGTTCAGTGTGGCATATACTACACTCAGTCTACATATAGACAGACAGGCAGATAAATGTCTCCTGCCTGAAAGAAACTTATTCATCACTTTCTGGTGACCAGCCCCAGCTCACAGGCCTTAAGAACATAACTTTCAGTGTCTGTACATAACTCCTTCCACACTATCCCTACATACATCTCACAATGATTATGAGGATCAATGTGGGACAGGCTTTCTGTAGAGACCTTACATGACACCCTTTGGCAAACTAGTAGGTAGATGACAGACCCAGGGGATCCCTGGAACCTTATGCACCCCTGTGACCTCTGCCAGTTGGCACCAAGAGCTCTCTGGGTCACAGGGCGGGTAGGATGTGCTGCCACATGCAAAGTCTGCTCACACAGGGGTTACTTCTGAAGTCTAGAAAAGTGCATGGTATGTGCAGTGGCCCATAGCATCCAATGAGTGCAAAGTGTGTTACTATCGATGCGGGGAGCGGGGCCGCAGGCTTGCCGAGCTCTTCCCGGCGCTCCGATCGGGGGAGCGGGGCCGCGGGCTTGCCGCGCTCCGGCCAGGGGAACGGTGCCGCGGGCTTGCCGCACTCCGCCAGGCGGTCCATCGGGACGCGGACTTAATTGTTAATTTTGTGAGTGTTGGAGGAGTGTTGGAGGCCTGAGCTTGCGGGTGAGATAAAAATGGCCCGCGGGCCGCAACCGCAGGAGTGTCACTGCGATAGTGTCATAGGAGAGCATGCTTAACATGTCTGCAAACAGTTTCTTCTGTGCTGCTGGGGGAGGGAGGGTGCTAGGCTGGCATGTGCTTGTTGTCCTACTCAGACCTCTTCGCTTGCTAGATGTGACAGGAACACCTATGTAGCTTTGCTCCCCCTGTTGTGGTTCCTACTCTCATACAGAGCCTAGTGAAGCCCTGTTTATCTCCCTCCTAGTCCGCCTGCTGTGCCCTGGCATTCAAAGCCCAGCTGCTGGAGGTGCAGTGCGGTACAGAACAGTGTACTTTAAATCCCCAGCAGGGGGACTGGGGTTTCATGGGACTGGTAGCAGCTTGTCCAGTCTTTCTCCTCTAAATTCCACATTCCAGGCTTGCCTAGATGAGAACCAAAAGCTGTTACCACCTGACAGTTGCCTGGGAGTCTATGTGATGTGCATTGGAGCTTTCAGTCCCATTCCCCAGGAACAGGTGCTCGGACCATGGAAACCAGCACCACAGCTAGGACAAGCTGGCACCCCTTATTCTCATCAGAGAGGCTCATGCTGGCCCTGCATGGAGACCTGACTCCCATCTCATGCTTAGAGATGGTCTAGTAGTGGGGAAGTTGAGGGTTAGGGGACACACCAAGGTTACACCGTGCCACCCTGTTCTGCAGATAACTGACAGCTCCAAGTTCGAGAGCCGTTGGTACAGCGCCTTTCAAACACCCAGAATACACCAGAGCCATCGGTACGGCACCTTTGAAATGCCCAGAATACACCAGAGCCGTCGGTACGGCACCTTTCAAATGCCCAGAATACACCAGAGCCGTCGGTACGGCACCTTTCAAATGCCCAGAATACACCAGAGCCGTTGGTACAGTGCCATTCAAATGCCCAGAATACACCAGAGCCATTGGTACTGCGCCTTTCAAACTCCCAGAATGCACCAGAGCTGGAAAAATGGATTCTATTTTCCTTAAAAATATTTCCAAGGACATTATTTTTTTGTCCAGATTTGTCATGGAATTTGGGGTGGTTTAGCTGAAAACTGATTTTTTTTGTTTGTTTTTCAATTGTTGAAAACTGATTATTTCCCCCAGTTTTTAAATTCCCATCTCCCCCTTACTCCCCCACCCCCCCATACACAAAACATGGCAAGAAAAGCAAACATGTTCATAAGGAGTTTTTTGTTGCAACAAAAAGCCATTTTCAGTCAAAAAAGTTTTGACAAAGTGTTTGATCAGCTCTCCCGAGAATATCTTATTGGAACCTGCCACTGTGTCCTAAATTCTGCCCTCAGTAACTTCAGCAAGGTAGCCTGGGTCCAACTGAAAGCACCTCTTGGCCCCATCTCTCTATCCATTACTTGTCTCAAGAGACCTGCACCAGATAACCATGCATGTGAAGCTCCCCATAAACAAGCTGGATGGAATGGCCTGGCCTCCAAATATATCAAGGCTCATTCTAGACATTTCCAGTGTGATGCAGGCAACTTGCCTGGCCAGGATCGTGTATTTTGCTCTCCCGTGCAGCCTGCTGAAGAAAGAGCCCCATCGGGCCTGACCATCCCCCAGCTGAGCCACCTGCCCGGAGTATCAGAGCAGATTTACTGTGGGAACACTGACTCTGGAAACAGAATGTGCTCCCCCGAGTGACTAGCTGAGCGGGGAGTATAATAGGTTAGCTGTGTTCCCTAATAAGGGAAGCAGTTTGTGGTGTCTGATAAGAACTATTTTACAACAGAACATAATCTACTGTAACTCTTTATTATGTCTAATGCAATAGAAGTGTAAACAGGGCTGACGAGAAATTAAAATCAATTGCATTCTCCTCTCAATGGCAATATCAGTTTGTCAGTAATTACTTGTTTGTTGTCTTCATTGTGAAGCCAAACAATTCCAAGGTTGTTAATGCTCCGAGAGAGAAAATGAAATTACATATTCAATTTATTCTGCACAGAAACAAATTACCACGAAGAAAGGAAGAGATTTATTTGTATTCCTGTGGTGGAGTTGGTGACATCCAATATGACAGAGCGGCTTCTCTACCTCCATCTGCCCCATGAGAACTTCACAATGACAGTGACTCCAGGGCAGCCACGGGTTTCTGTCATCAACACATGCAGAGCAGGAGGTGGATATTCCTTATCTCAGTAGCCTGGTCTCCAGCAGGCTGTCTGGGGATTCAGTCTTTTCCTTTCTGAAAGAAGATCATGCTATTTAATACTCTACGTGCAGCATGGGCTAGACTCTGGTCTTTGAGACATTGGTGTAAATTCAGCATTTCCTCACTGAAGTTGCTCCAGAACTGCACTGATGTAACTTAGATCAAAGGCTAGTGTAACATGTATTCAACAGAGACCACACTCTGCTCTCAGTTATGCCAGTGTAATGACTTCAGCGGAGTTACTCGGGATTTCCAGTGGTGTATATGTGTGGGTATATGAGGATGTGTGTGTTTTGTGATAAAGTATTTAAATGAGTTAAGCCCTTTATTGTATCAGTATCAAATGGTATCTTTATCCAATTAACTTCTACAGTGCTTGACTTCATCTGTCTCCAAAGCTGACTTAAAAATTAATGATACTTGCATTTCTCGTGCCTTTCATCTGACGATCTCAAATGGACGGCTGGTAGCAAAGGGTTTTTTGGGGGGTATTTTTTTAACTAGCTGCTAAAAATGTAACAAATCATTAGGGAGATTCACTTCCTGTGCCTTGCTCTCTGTGTTACCAAGCAAGCACAGGCTGAGGACAGGTACTCAAACACTCCATTATCTGTATCCCATAACACAGCCAAGAAGAGCACAGCTATTTAATATTACTCTTTATAATTAAATACAGGTTTTATTAACCTGACATGAACTCTGGCCAGACACTGAATGGAAAAGTGTCTGTCCCAGACAGAAGAAGCTCACTTGTTTGGGAGGCAAGAGGGCAATGGGGTCCCTCTGGGACCTTCTGCACTTAGCAGCCGGTTATGGGGTAAGTCACAAACTCAGTGTACGGTGGTGGTGAGAATGATGATTCAGCTGGAGCAGTGTTTGTTCTCCTGGGATAGCAGGGCTGGCTTGTAACATGGGGAAGGCTCAGCTGTAAATTAATGTGCACAGGCCATGAAAGCCAGGAACATCCGCTGTAACTGGAATCAGAGGGGAGTAGCGTCCCGCAAGGAACCCACGAAGATTAGGGGCCAAATCACACCCTTGGTTTTGCCCACGCAGCCCCATGAGTGCCAGCTGCCCGCAGGTGAGACATCAACCATTAAAGAAAAGGAAAAGTGACTCCCATGGTGATACAATATCGCTGCCTTCCAGCCTCAGCCTGTCAGAGCTGGCGGGAGCTTGATAACCGGAGATGAATGTGCAATGTGCATGTATGGTATATCTATATGTATATTGGGGCTGCACAGACCTCGCTAATGAGAGAAGCAGAGATGGAAAATATTGTAACCCACTGTCCTGCAGGGTGCAGCTGGGAGGACTGTGGGAGGCCAGATCCCTTGGGGTGGTGGGATCTACTCTGTGTAGCATAAGCTCGGAGGCCAGTGCTGTGGGCACCCCCAGTCCAGGGCATGGTCCACATGTGAGTCATGAAGGGGTCCCACAGGCTCTAGGACCCCTGGCTCCTCTGTCTGCACTAGGCTCTGAGAGGGGAAGGAACAATCTGTAGTTTCTCTGTCAGGACCCCAAACCAGTCCTGGTGTCTTGCCCAGATCCCAACACCAAAGCCTTCTGGAGCCCCAGAGGATTGTGGGATTTGGGTTGGCTGGTTATTGGGTCTCAGGCCGAAAAAGGGTAAGCTCCTCAGCCTAGTCCCTCAGCCTGCCCCACCCCACACAGGACATAGCTCATGGGTACGACGTGCCTCCGCTCCAGGTTAGAGAACATATCTTGCAATGTCTCTTTCTCAGCCCCATTGGGCCCAGATTTCCAAATGCTCGTGCCCACGGTCCTGACCAGATCTTCCAAAGAACTCAGCTCTACCACTCAGCGTGCTGAGCACCATTGTAGGTTCAGCCACCCAGTGTGGTGCTGAGCTGGAGGAGGGCAGTGAGAGAGGAAGGATACACTAGTGGATATGGTACAAGCCGGGGACTGGGGAGACCTAGGTTTCATTCCCTGCTGTGCTACAAACTCCCTGTACACCTGAGACAGGGTGTTTGGTCCAGCTCCTTAAAGGTATTTAGGATCCTAACCTCAACTGGAACCCAGTTACCTGGTTCCCTGTTTGTACTATGGGGTTAGCAGCACTGCCACCATCACGGAGGAAAAATACATGACGGGTTGTGAGGTGCTCACCTATGCTGGTGATGGGCCTTAGGTGGGTACCTGTGATAGAACAGGGCTTGGAACGTGCTTCCAGCTGGAGTCTGACCTTGGAACTGTAGCTCATATGATCTTGGAAAGTAAAGAAATTGTTACTGGGAGTCAGGACTTGCTGGCATCAGTGAAAGGAAAATGCTGCAAGACATGCTCCACCTGCCCCCAGAAGACAGAGGGGTGTGGGTGGACTGTTAACTCTGCTCTGAGGCCTCAGAACTGTTCGAGTTATTGCATGAGATCAGCATCTTTGGTGTCTGTATGGGATTAATGTGAAGGACTGATATTCCTCCAGACGATGCCAGTGGCTGAAATTCTCTTAGCATTTCAGTCATTGCTCCTCCTTCTGCAGCAATGGGCCTCTGGAAGGGATGGTACATGTGCATTTTAATCACAGGGAGGCATTGGTTTGTAGACTGACATTCCTGTTGTAAAGTGCTATGAGCGCTGAGGGGATGAGCTTTATTATTGATCACGGTTATTAACTGGGCTGTGCTAATCAAAATATCTCCAGCAGCGAGAAAGAATCAGGCCCAGATCCAGCAGCATGCTAGGGCAGACCCCCCTGATGCTGAAGCAGATCCCCATTGACTGCCACACCACACAGGGCAGGAGCAGGAACTGAGAACAGATAGCATCTCCCCCAGGGCCCTGCTTCTGCATACATGCACATGCTTAGCCTCATTCACGACTCCACCTTGGAAGCCAAGCGTGTAGTATGTTTGCAAAGCCTGGACCAACTCGCACACAATTATTTATACAGGTTCTGCGGTTGTCTAACAAGGCCCCTTGCCAGCAGTGTGCAGGCAGCCTCAGCAATGCAGGGAGAGAATACTAGGGCTCCAGCAGGTAAAACATCCCTGAGCTTTATGTGGCTGTTAAACACAAGCAGCTGCGTTAAGTTCAGCTCCATCCATGCCCCAGAGAAAAGCAAAGGAACATTTCCCAGAGGAGAAAGCAAAACCAAGCAGGGAGAATACGTGGGAATTCAGTGCGATATACTGCCCAGCTTCTAGGGAAGAGTTAGGAGCATCAATTAATTAATTAATGAAAGCCAGGAGAACTCTACTGGCACCAGCCTTCAAACTGCTTAAAGGGACAGTATCAACCCAGAGCTCCCTCGTAAAAACCGAAACCAACCCAACCCCCATTTCTCATTCAGCTATTGGACGGACTGAGCGTTACAGGCGCAGCTGTTGTAATTCCTGCTGTGAGCTTCTCCAAGCTCAGGGATCCCTGGAGAGTTTCTCTTCCCTGTGCTCCGCAGGAGGCCGGGCTAGATGATCTGAATGGTCCCTTCTGGCCATACAACCCATGGATCTGTGACCTGAGTGGATCTCCAGGGGCAGGCTGAGAAGTTTCATTTGCTGCTTCCCAGAACGGAGTTTTGTCTGAATTTCCAACACTGCAAGGGAAAATCCACCCTTCCCCCTTCTCTCCCCTATTCTCCTTGAATTATTTATAACCCATGAAAACTTTCCAATCCCTATTGGGGTTGATAAGTTGCCCCCACTCCATGTTTTGAACATGCATCTTGATGATGGCTGCTAAGCAGCTCCCAGCTGGAGCAGTCCCTATAAACTCAGATTATCAGCCACCTTTACACCAGTTTAGCTTCTTACTTCCACCTTGTCAGCCCTGGGGTTGGACAGATAAACCACCCTCTACAGCTGGGTCTGTTATAACGTGGTCAGGCCTTGGGGACTGGCTAGAGCATAGCGCCCCCTGAAGCCGGGTCTGTTATAACATGGTCCGGCCTGGGCCATTATTTTTTATAATCACCGAAGGGGACAATATATATTTACTCTGGGGCCATTAAAAGTATTATTATAATTGTACGTAAAACTTCCAGTAGGGAAGTTAAGAAATAAATGTGAAATAAAATGCCAAAGCAAGGCACTGACTCAGTGAGCCTTTAATAAATCACTGTCGGGAATAAAACATTTGGAGCCATAACAGTCAGACTCTGGGCTTCCATCACCCAGACAGTCCCAGCTCTCCTTGTGCCTCCAAGCCCTCATGAGAAGCGGTAGGGTGAATGACAGGCCTTACATCCTCCTGCCCATTGTGCCTAGCCCTTGAATATGCCCACCACCAGTGTAGCCCCAGTAGTAACGAGAAGAGCTAGTTCCCCACCCACGTCTCTGGTTGTGTCACTAACAAAACACCTGCAGTACAGTGTGTGCTGAGCTGAGATGCTCCAGACCAGAGCTCCCAGTCCTGCGGGCTCTGACACAGCCAGGTGGGAGGAATGGCTCAAAATTACAAGAGAATTTGCTTCAGCCCCTTGTGGTTTTGATTTCCATGACCATTTGAATGAATGGGGTTTCCTGTGCAGCAGCTCAAGGAGAGCAAAGATACAGTTAGAGAGGAGGAGTTAGAGCCGGGCAGAAATTTTCCTCGAAAGTGCTGATTGGATGACATTGGAACACTCAATGGGCATATGTCGATTTCACTAAAACTTCCAAGAGAAACCAGGCCAGTCTGTCAGCCTGGTGCCCTGCCAGCCCTCCTGCCTTCTAGCCAGCTGGTAGCAGTCTGCCCAGCTCTACATCTGCAGGTCTGTTGGACTGTCCTGCTCCCTGGGTCCCTCTTCTCCTCTGCTCCCCATGTACCCAGGGCTGCCCTGATCCCTGGTCCCCATCTCTCCCATCTACCTGCATGCTGGGCTGCCCTGCTCCCTGGGTCCCCTTCTCCCCAGCTCCCCGTCTGCCTGCCTGCTGGGTTCCCCGTCACCCCATGTACCCATCTGCTGGGCTTCCCTGCTCCCTGAGCTCTCCAGTTCCATGGGCTGCCTCCTCCTCATCGGGGAGGAGCTGCCAGGGAGCCCGGCATCCAGGGAATGGTGAAGTCCAGGCAGTCAGGAGAGTAGGGTGGCACAGCAGTTCCCCTGCCCAGGGAGCAGGGCACCTCAGTGCCAGGCAGGCAGCCGGCAATCCAAAGAGCCCATTTCAGTTCTCCTGAAACTGAACTTTTTGAATTTCATTCCTGTGAAAAAATTAAACAATTTTGACTTTTTGTCCCAATGTGGCACTTTTGTGACCCCCCCATCCCTACCAGGTGGTGCCTCTCTGCCCCAGGAGGTGCCCAAATACCTGGGCAGTCTGCCCCCAAAACTTGTTTTCTCCAACAACATCAGCCTCATTGAAAAACTACCCGTTGCAGAGCAGAATGATTTCTCAATCAGCTGTTTCCTTCTAAGACCCTGTACTCCTTCCTAGAAATGCATGGCAGGCTGTAGAAATTATGAAAAGCTCCTGCTCTGGGCGGCTCCGAACAGTGGTTCCTATTCTGTGCTGGTTTATATTTAGATTTTATAATCACTCACATATTTTAAATTTAACCAAAGCAAAGTTTCTCTAACATGGGCAGCAAACAAAGGCGAGGAGTCTAAGCTGTGCTGAATGAGCTCTGCACTGCACCCTTCACTTCCCTAATGCTTGCCTGCTTCAAATTATCTCCTGAGCATTCTCTTTAGCCAATGTATACAAATGATTTGTAGGAGTTATTTTCCCCTGCAACATAATAACACAGCAGGGCTGTGTGGCTAGTAGCCGTGTTCCTGCTCAATTCAGAGTGACTGCTTGCTTTTGTGCAGTACTCTCACACATTTGTTCTTTATTAAAATGAAAATTAGCATGAAGCTCAGCTACCAGCTTGATAGTTTCTGAAGCTGCCTAGCAAATACTTATGTTAAACCAATTCCGATCCGTCCTATAATTCCACTCTCCGAATGGAACAGGCTTGCTGGCATAAATCAAAATGTTGACTGTGAGTCAACAGAAAGCAAAGTTAACTGTTCTACGATTCTGCACAGTATTAGTGCAAGTGATGCATGTTTCTCTTGGAGCCAAAGCTAACAGAGGAGTATAAAGGAGACCAGAGCTGTAATACAGCTGAGTCATTAACAAACAAGATCTTCTGGAGAATAGCTCTTTATATGATATCTGGAATGATATTTCAGGTTTAAAGTCTGCATAGTGGGCATTTCAAAGACTTTGACGGGGTTCTATTAGGCCTGCCACTCAAATTCCCATTATCCTGCAAATTAACTTCCACGTCAGGATTATTGAGTCCATCATTAACCATCCATGAGTCTGATTTAAAAGCTCACTGAACTGCACGGAGAATTAGAGAAAGCATGGGCTGAATTCCACCAGCATGCCAGCCCCTCCTTGCAATGGAAGGAAACTGATTAGAGAGGTGACAAAGGGTGCTGTGGCACCTTATAGACTAACGGAGGTATTGGAGCATAAGCTTTCGTGGGTGAATACCCACTTCGTCGGATGCAAGCAGTGGAAATGGATAGAAATGGAGAGGATATCCCTGCCCCGCATGGTCCATTTCATATTGGAAGAAAAGAATCCCTTTGTGACCCCAAATATAGTGACTAGTACAATCCTGTGCACAGGAGCAAAAGCCTCCATGGTGAAGCATCTAATTCATATAGACCTAGATACTGCTGGTATCCAAGTATTGTTTTGAATCATGGTGAGGTATATACTGCAAATATCTTCTGGGTCAGGGAAATCGAAACCCTGATCTAGGGCCACTCCAGTGTTTCCTATTGAAAGCTTTTTCCCCATGGAATACTGGGATTTTGACAAAACAAAAATGTTCACAGAATTTTTCCTCTGAAATTTTTGATTTTTCACCAGAAAATCAAAGAACCAAAAATATTTGGCCAAAACCTGATTTTTGGGGAGGGCAGTTTTTTGGATGACAAATTTCGGTTTTGTGAAAACAGAAATGTTTCAGGTTGGGGGAGTTTCATTTTCTTTTTAAAGAAAAGTCAAATTTTTCTGCTAAAAATGTCAACAAAAACAAACAATCCTTTAGTTAAATTTTTAAAGGAAAAAAATCTCAATTTTCTGTCTAGTTCTACAGAGATTGCCTAGGAGAGGAAAAGAGCCTTCAGAATATTTAACCCACCTGTTGTTATTGACTGTATTTACAGGTGTCTCCACAGTTCCCTGTTGTTTCTCAGTTGAAATAAATCCATTCCCGAGTCAGTATCCAAACAAAATGTCTGCCTGATGGGGAGTCTTTGACATCTGCTTCTCTCAGAGAAATGGTTTTAGAAGTACAAATCAAAAGGTCTAATTCATCACAGCTCTGCTCTGGTTGGTATAACACTGGAGTGGCTCAGGCCCTGACTCTGCCCTACATTTCTGTACAGCGGTGCCTGTCCATCGAACTCAGTGGGGTCCCTGTGAATGTGCAGTGCTTTCACCGAGATCAGAATCTGGCCCCATCTCCACAGGTAGAACTGAGGGAAGAGTTGACAAGCGGTTGGATTTATGATTTGTATGAGTAATGGGTATGACCCTGGAGACACAGAGAGGAACAGCTGCTTCTGGGTCTGGGGCAGTGATGTCTGACCTGAGGTGTCTGCGTGAGGGAGATGCCTGAGCGAAGTCTGTTCCCATGGCTGTCCAAGGCCTTCTCTGAGGCCCCCGCCTCCCACTCACTCCACCCCCCCACCCTCTGTCACTCACTCTCCTCACCCTCAATCACTCGCTCATTTTCACCAGACTGACTCAGAGGGTTGGGGTACTGTAGGGTGTGAGGGCTCTGGCTGGGGGTTTGAGCTCTGGGGTGGGGCTAGAAATGAGGGGTTCAGAGTGTGGGAGGGGGTTCTGGGCTAGGGCAGGGGGTTGGAGTGTGTGTGTGTGTGTGAGTGCTTCGGCTGGGGGTGCAGGCTCTGGGGTGGGGCTGGGGATGAGGAGTTGGGGGTGCAGGAGGTTGCTCTGGGCTGGGACCGAGGGATTTAGAGGGTGGGAGGGGGATCTGGGCTGGGACAAGGATTTGGGGTGTGGGGGGCTCAGGGGTGCAGGCCCCTGGTGGCACTTACCTCAAGCAGCTCCCAGAACCAGCAGCATGTCCCCCCTCTGGCTCCTACATGGTGGCTCTGCGCGCTGTCCCATCTGCAGGCGCCACCTCTGCAGCTCCCATTGGCCAGGAATCGCAGCCAATGGGAACTGCGGGGGGAGGCGCTTGGCATGGGGGCAGCGTGCGGTGCCCCCTGGCTGCCTCTATGCATAGGAGCCAGAGGGGGGACATGCCAGCTGCTTCCCAGGAGCCGCACGGCGCAGAGGATAGCAGGGAGCCTGCCAGCCCCACTGCGCAGCACCGCCAACCGGACAGTCAACGGCAACAGCATTGCCACCAGGATCCCTTTTCGACCTGGTGTTCTGGTTGAAAACTGGACACCTGGTCACCCTATTGGGTTCTGTTTGGGGTGCTGGACAGTTATGGTGGAGTTGTGGGCAGGGGGCACGGGGCACTGGGCATGGGTGGTGGTCTACAGGGCACTGTGCATTTGTGCGGAGGATTTGGAGTGAGTGCTTGGCATACTGGGTCCAAGGGAGCTCTGGCCATATGGAGTCAGGGGTGTTGGGTGGGGGGGCTGTGTGGCGTGGCATGGGCCCACCCCTGAGGGAAAGGGACATGCTGGCAGCACAGGGCCTGGCAGGCTACTGTGCATCTGGCAACTGACTGTAAATAGTGCCCTTGCACTGGGCTTGGTGGAGCGGGGCTGCCCCTGACATGTCATGCCCCATTACCCTTGGCTGGCCTTTCGCTCTGGGGACAGACCTCCCCATGCCATGCTCCATTGCCTCCATGGGGGCCCACAAATATGTTTGGCGCCGGGCCTACAAAAGGTTAATCTGGCCCTTCCCTGGGGTCATTAAGAGCAGCCTGGGCTTTCTGGTGAAGCCAAACTGCTGTGTGAGACGTACGTGTCCGGGGAAGGTGGCCGTGGGAAGGGGCTGCCACTCTGGAGTTCGCTCTGATGGCTCTGAGCTGCGCAGCTGAGGTGGGAGTCCCACACTGCCCCCTGAGAGGGTCTCAACTTTGGCTCCCAGTCCATTCCCACCTAGTCGAGTGTCTACTGCAAAGACTCTGGAGATGGAACAAGCACCATTTTGTAAAGTGCCCCATACACGCTGAGATCTGAGTGGACTGTGACGGATCTGCTAAGCAGGGAACTACAACTCCCATCAGCCCCCTCCGCACTGCACACCCCTTTCCCCTGGCCAGGTAAGAAAGTGTCTGGCCTATGTTGGGAAGCAGTAGCTGCATGGCTAGCTAGGAGATGCAGGGAAGCCTGATGCAAGGAAGCCTGATGCAGGTTGAATGCCCAGGAACTGTCTGCAGATCCGTGTGTGCAACAGGCTGTGACTGCCGGACACTACAGCTGGGGGCGGGTCTGTGTGAGCACGGCTGGATGGGGAGCCAGTGCAGAGGGGCCCAATGAGAGACACTAACTGAGCCTGGCCTGGAAACCTGCAAGCGCCTGGTTGCTTGAATAGAGACTGGCCTGTAGAGGGTGCACAGGCACTAGACCCTGACTCTCACTTGGACCGATCCAGGGACCAAACAGGAGCCACTATTGCTCACCTGGAACTGGAACTGGTTAATCCTCCGGAGCCAGGGTACCTGCACCTTTCCCCTTCCTGCCAGCCCTGGTAAATACCCTTCCACTTAGCCAGGTGTCTGAGTGGGTGTGGGACCTACCAGGGCTAGTGCCTACAAGAACTAGCTGCTGAAGCATCCATTTGTGTCTGAGTCGTGGTGCATGTGGCATGCTTCTGGCTGGCACCCTTGGCCTTGGTGTTCTCCAGCACTGAACAGCCCCAAGAATTACAGGGCACAGCACCAGTCACAGCCAGACCTGTGCACATCTGCATCCCTTGCAGCTCAGAGTGCCATTCCTCCCTGCAGTGGTGTGTTTGCTGCACTGGATGCCAGCAGACTCTCAGGCTGTGGAAACGGGGAGCGGCTGATACTTCAATTTCCACTGAAAGCAGGTGGCAAGGGAGCTCTCGGCAACTGCGTGATTTGAGGAGTCATAAATATGGCCACAACTCTATTTCTGCACGTTTTTCTCTGTGGTTTTTAGACTGAAGTACAGAGGCCTGTGTCAGACTAGATGATCTAATAGTCCCATCTGGCCTTAAACTCTGTGTAATGCCACCGGGTGTGCTGTCGGCAGTGGGCAGCAAAACTGAGACCTCTGAATCTTAAAGCAGGAGCTGCTACCACCTGAGCTAAAATATCCTGCTCTGTTAGCCGAGCTGTAGCAGGCTCATTAGCCTGTGTGGCCTAGCCACCCCCAGCGGGGGACAGAGTGCCCCACAGAGCGGGTGTGGCTTACGTCTCTGAACTGTTACTAATTTCCTCAGTCAAGTGTTTGACCTCAGCTGCCTTCCCGAGAGCTACAGGAAACTGGCCTGGGAATATACTGGCTTCATAACGTCACCTTTAACCAGTCAATATTGCTGGGCAAACTATTTTGGTCAAGTATCAGAGGGGTAGCCATGTTAGTCTGGATCTGTAGAAGCTACAAAGAGTCCTGTGGCACCTTATAGACTAACAGACGTATTGGAGCATAAGCTTTCGTGGGTGAATATCCACTTCGTCGGATGCATTCCACTGCATCCATCCGACGAAGTGGGTATTCACCCACAAAAGCTTATGCTCCAATATGTCTGTTAGTCTATAAGGTGCCACAGGCAGGGCCATCGCCGAGCCTGCCACCGCGGGGGAGGCGGGGAGCCAGGCCTACCGTGGCCCGGCATGGATCCGAGCCCGCCGCCGCCCGCGGGTAGCGTGGGGATCCTAGCCCGCCGTGGCCCGCGGGTGGGTGGGGAGGCTGCCTCGGGCCTCGGGGGGCTGAGCCGCCGCTGCAGGGTGGGGTTAGCTGCCGCGGGGTGGTGGTGGTGGTGGAGCTGGCTGCCTAGGGCGCGAAACTTCCTTGCACCGACCCTGGCCATAGGACTCTTTGTATTTTGGTCAAAACTTCTTTTCAGCAAAACATGCAGATTCGAACTGATTAAATTCATGTCGAATTTGCTGAATCAGTGGAGTCAGAAAAAAAATCAGAGAAAATCTGAAAAATGTCAGATTTTTTAATTCAAAACAGCTTTTCCTTTTTAAATTTTACTTCAATTGGATTTTTTTTAAAAAAAGGATTACTGCAATCTGCACAGGGAAAGCAGTGCAAAGGCCTGTGTGGACACTCGCCTTTTGGTCTGAGCCAGCTTCCTTCAGTTTGCTCCAGTTGGTAAGAAATCGATTTGAGCTACATCGCTGTAAGCCTCTCCCAGACTGAAAGCAGAGCACCCACACTGGGCTGGGCCCCAGGGGAGCTGGCCTTTGGGGACTTTGGGTGTGGACGAGGCCAAAGTATGGCCTTTTCAAAGGAGTGAAGGGAGTGAGGGCACAGCTCAGTGGGAGCTGAGGGCCTGATTTCCCTAAATTGCTGAACCTCCCGGCCTGTGGTGTAAGTGCCCAATGCATGGCCGCTGACCTTATGGAGAGCTGTGCATACTCCCCAGGGTGGGATTCAGCTCAGAAGAAGCTACACGTCACTCAGCAGGGGCAGTTCTGTGAAACCCGCTCCAAGGCCAGTAGAAAGGGCTGGGGCAACATGCCTCCTGGCGACACACAGTGCTCCTGCATCACCAGGGGAAGCTGGGGTTCTAAAGCAGGCAGCCTAGCCCCAGGTTGCATCCCTGAGCCCCCGGTGTGACTCCAGATTAGATCCTTCCTGAGAGCTGGCCCTCTGTCTCCAGTCCCACTCATCCTGCTACAAGCCGAATCAAAGTTCCAGTCCTGACTTGCGGTGGGGGTGAGGAGTTACTGCTCAGGCCTGTCCCAACTGCTGATTCAAACCTCCAGAAACTTCAGGGCAGGGTAGGGGTGCCAACCCTCCAGAATTGGCCTGGAGTCTCCAGGAATTAATGATTAATCTTTAATTAAAGATTATGTCATGTGATGAAATCTCCAGGAATACATCCAACCAAAATTGGCAACCTTAGGGCAGGGATGGGGGTTAACGGGACAGGCCCGGTGCTCAGAAGAGCTTCGTTGCCCTGGAGCAGTTCCTCATCCTCACATGAGCCTGTGAGAAACAGCAGATTGTGTGTGTGTGTGTGTGTGTGTGTGGCGGGGGGGAGGGTGGGGGATCAGAGACCTCCCAGAAAGCCAGCCATGGTTTCCTCAAACTGATGCACGTTGAAGAGACAATGAGGTCAGTTCTTGGGACCATCCCAGCAGTACTGGATGCACATTTCCCCATGGCAGCAGATTGGGCCCAAGGGTGCTGAGTACAAAGAGGCTGCCAGAGCAATCCCGCACCCTCTGCTCTGCCTCTGCAGCTGGTTGGACCCTTTCTCTTTAGCCAAGGCAGACTTGGATAGGTGCAATATAGTTGACTTCAGGATTCGAGGAGAAGTCAAGAGAGTGAGAAAGGGTAGGAGGAAAGAGACAGTGGGGCAGAAAATAACCCAACAAGGGAAGAGAAACAAGACAGGGTGTTATGTGACTCTGTGGTACAGGCAGTTAGGGGAACCCTTAGCAGGGAGGGGTCTGGCTCCGTTGTGAGCAGGGATAGTGGGCAATGCTGAGGGGAATGCAGTGATTTTTCATGTCTGCTCCAGTGAGATGCTCTCGGGAGCTGGGGGAGGCTGGTGGTTTGGGGCTGGCTCCATTTCCAGCCCTGTTGCTGCCTTTAATCTGCCCTTCCAGGAGCAGCTGCTGACCAGCGAAGAGAGGCAGTCTGACAAGGCTCCTTCACCATGTTTAGAGTGACAAGCCAGAAAGTGCCAATAGGCAGTGCAAGCTGCGACCAGCTTTCCAATGAGGGTCTTACACCCCGAGTGTGACCAGGCTGTGGGACACAGGGCAACGGAGAGAACACAACACTTTCTAACTGGGAGGAAGCAGGTCATTGTTTTGACCTTGTAATAAATAGCCCCGTGCCATGCTGTGCTGAGCCATGCCATGCCATGTCATGCCACGCTGAGCTGTGCCATGCTTGTAATCCAGCTGGCAGGACAACCCTGTGATGCTGGCAGACCAGGTGCCCGCTCATGCCAAGGTCCCCATGCTTCAGAGGAACACTGACAAACACACAGCTGGAACCAGTCTGGCTCACCTGTGTGTTAGTATTGTTATAAATAATAATAAAAATAATAAATGGAAATATGCCAATCTCCTAGAACTGGAAGGACCTTGAAAGGTTATTAAGTCCAGTCCCCTGCCTTCACTAGCAGCACCAAGTACTGTCCCCTGACAGAGTTTTGCCCCAGATCCCTAAATGGCCCCCTCAAGGATTGAACTCACAACCCTGTGCTTAGCAGGCTAATGCTCGAACCACTGAGCTATCCCTCCCCCTATTGTTAAAATAAGTGTCAGAATTATAAAAATGTGTTTAGCATTTAGACTTTATTGAATGCTTGTAAATTGCTACATACATTAATCCCACTTATTACATCTGTATCCCATATTGTAAGGTGATATTTAAGTATTTGTATTATAACCAACTGTATCTTTATGCTGCTTGGACTCTGAGGGGCAAGGATTACTAGGCATAAGCAAACTATCCCCAGTGCTTGGGCTGGATTAGCCCTAAAGGACATACAGAGCTTACTTATCAAAGAATCTTCTATTACTTCTTGAATCTGAAGATTGGAACTCATTTATGTGTATATATGTTTACCTGGTCTAACCTTGTAAATAACTCTGTTTCCATTTCCTAATTAATAAAAATCTTTAGATAGTTTACTATAGGATTCATTATAAGCATTGTCTTTGGTGTGAGATTTAAGGAGCAAATGCCCTGGGGTAAGTACCTGGTCCTTTGGTACTGGCAGTAACCTGAATATTGCTGTGATCCTTGGTGTAAGGGAGCATCTATCACAAAGTACACTCCCTGGGTGGCGAGAAAGATTGGAGTACTCAAGGGGAGGATCTGTGACTCCATTGTTAGGCTGTTATCATAGAATCATAGAATCTCAGGGTTGGAAGGGACCTCAGGAGGTCATCTAGTCCAACCCCCTGCTCAAAGCACGACCAACCCCAATGAGATCATCCCAGCCAGGGCTTTGTCAAGCCTGACCTTAAAAACCACTAAGGAAGGAGATTCCACCACCTCCCTAGGTAGCCCATTCCAGTGCTTCACCACCCTACTAGTGAAAAAGTTTTTCCTAATATCCAACCTAAACCTCCCCCTCTGCAACTTGAGACCATTACTCCTTGTTCTGTCATCTTCTACCACTGAGAACAGTCTAGATCCATCCTCTTTGGAACCCCCTTTTAGGTAGTTGAAAGCAGCTATCAAATCCCCCCTCATTCTTCTCTTCTGCAGGCTAAACAATCCCAGTTCCCTCAGCCTCTCCTCATAAGTCATGTGCTCCAGCCCCCTAATCATTTTTGTTGCCCTCCGTTGGACTCTTTCCAATTTATCCACATCCTTCTTGTAGCGTGGGGCCCAAAACTGGACACAGTACTCCAGATGAGGCCTCACCAGTGCCGAATAGAGGGGAATAATCACGTCCCTCGATCTGCTGGAAATGCCCCTACTTATACAGCCCAAAATGCCGTTAGCCTTCTTGGCAACAAGGGCACACTGTTGACTCATATTCAGCTTTTCGTCCACCGTAACCCCTAGGTCCTTTTCTGCAGAACTGCTGCCCAGCCATTCGGTCCCTAGTCTGTAGCAGTGCATGGGATTCTTCCGTCCTAAGTGCAGGACTCTGCACTTGTCCTTGTTGAACCTCATCAGATTTCTTTTGGCCCAATCCTCTAATTTGTCTAGGTCCCTCTGTATCCTGTCCCTACCCTCCAGCGTATCAACCACTCCTCCCAGTTTAGTGTCATCTGCAAACTTGCTAAGGGTGCAGTCCACACCATCCTCCAGATCGTTGATGAAGATATTGAACAAAACCGGCCCCAGCACCGACCCTTGGGGCACTCCACTTGATACCGGCTGCCAACTAGACATGGAGCCATTGATCACTACCCGTTGAGCACGACCATCCAGCCAGTTTTCTATCCACCTTACCGTCCATTCAGCCAGCCCATACTTCTTTAACTTGCTGGCAAGAACACTGTGGGAGACTGTATCAAAAGCTTTGCTAAAGTCAAGAAATAGCACATCCACTGCTTTCCCCTCATCCACAGAGCCAGTTATCTCATCATAGAAGGCAATTAGGTTAGTCAGGCATGACTTGCCCTTGGTGAATCCATGCTGACTGTTCCTGATCACTTTCCCCTCCTTTAAGTGGTTCAGAATTGATTCCTTGAGGACCTGTTCCATGATTTTTCCAGGGACTGAGGTGAGACTGACTGGCCTGTAGTTCCCCGGATCTTCCTTCTTCCCTTTTTTAAAGATGGGCACTACATTAGCTTTTTTCCAGTCATCCGGGACCTCCCCCGATTGCCATGATTTGTCAAAGATAATGGCCAATGGCTCTGCAATCACATCGGCCAACTCCTTTAGCACCCTCGGATGCAGTGCATCCGGCCCCATGGACTTGTGTTCGTCCAGCTTTTCTAAATAGTCCCGAACTACTTCTTTCTCCACAGAGGGCTGGTCACCTCCTCCCCATACCGTGCTGCGGAGTGCAGCCGCCTGGGAGCTGACCTTGTCTGTGAAGACAGAGGCAAAAAAAGCATTGAGTACACTAGCTTTCTCCACATCCTCTGTCACTAGGTTCCCTCCCTCATTCAGCAAGGGGCCCACACTTTCCTTGACTTTCTTCTTGTTGCTCACATACCTGAAGAAACCCTTCTTGTTACTCCTAACATCTCCGGCTAGCTGCAACTCCAAGTGTGATTTGGCCTTCCTAATTTCACTCCTGCATGCCTGAACAATATTTATATACTCCTCCCTGGTCATTTGTCCAATCTTCCACTTCTTGTAAGCTGCTTTTTTGTGTTTAAGACGAGCAAGGATTTCACTGTTAAGCCAAGCTGGTCGCCTGCCATATTTACTTTTCTTTCTACACATCGGGATGGTTTGTTCCTGCAACCTCAATAAGGATTCTTTAAAATACAGCCAGCTTTCCTCGACTCCTTTCCCCCTCATGTTATTCTCCCAGGGGACCTTGCCCATCAGTTCCCTGAGGGAGTCAAAGTCTGCTTTTCTGAAGTCCAGGGTCTCTGTTCTACTGCTCTCCTTTCTTCCTTGTGTCAGGATCCTGAACTCAACCATCTCATGGTCACTGCCTCCCAGGTTCCCATCCACTATTGCTTCCTCTACTATTTCCTCCCTGTTTGTGAGCAGCAGGTCAAGAAGAGCTTTTCCCCTAGTTGGTTCCTCCAGCACTTGCACCAGGAAATTGTCCCCTACACTTTCCAAAAACTTCCTGGATTGTCTGTGGACCGCTGTATTGCTCTCCCAGCAGATATCGGGGTGATTAAAGTTATGGAGCCTGAAAAGTTTACACTTGATAACTGGTTGGTGAAATCTAAGTAGAGAACTCACAGCCAAATTGGGGTTGGTGCTCTGCTTCTTAACAGTCTGCCCTGAAGTTGTATTCACACTCCTAAGCCACTGCAGGACAGCTTGACAAACCCAACAGCATAATACACATGGCCCGACTATGGTGAAGGCCAAAGGTTAGACTCGGTTGGGTTCTGCATTTGTGTCAGGTTACGTATCATTAATGCTGTTTCTCTGGCCTCCAAAGGTGTGTTGTGGAAAAATTAACCACACGTTGTGTTTGAATCAGAAACGCCAGAGGCTTCTTTATTTTTAAAGCATATATGCTGGGAAGCAACACATGGCCGCATGGGATACAACCAAGGTGGCTTCCAAATTACAAAAGGCGGTTACATTTCTTATATACCTTTCACTTACATTCACTTGCATTCAAACAGTAGACTTCCTCTTTGGTAGTTTTCCTACCAGACCAAGAGGAAATTCCTTATATGGCATATTGAGTAACAAAACATATTTTTCATTAAAAAGCGAAGTTGTGGTTAAACTATAGAGAACAGAAAATTTAGCTTAGCATTGCGGTTTTTTATACTTCTATGCTGAGCTGGCTGCTTATCTTCTACTGTACCCCACTTCCTCCTCTGACCTTTGCCTTACATACTATTTTAACTAAAGGTCTTTGGGACAGACAGGGCGAACAGGGTGGAACCCAGACACAGCAGTTTCTATATGAGCAAAAGGGCGAAGAGGGGCTGGGGACTTCTACAGGTGTGTTGTGCCCCTTGGAATCTGGGGCAAGGGTTACTCCCCAGGCTACTCCCCAGGGGGCCCCCCAGCCCAAAGACCAGCTGGGGCCCAGGGGTAGTGGTGACTGGGGCCCCAGAGGGCTCTGTCAGTGTCTCTGCCTGGTGATGTGCACTGCAGACTGAGTGATGCATCCATCACCCCATCGCTGAGCCCTGGCAGGCCCATCAGCATCTTTTCACTCACCAGCGTGTGTCACACAATAGGGCTCTTGGGCCCCTGCCCTGCAGCTGCCAAGCACCTCACTCTGCACTGGACATGGCGGGATCCCTAGCACAGCGAGCTGCTACTCACAGCACAGTCGGGCCTGGGGGTTCTCACCCACTGGTCATTTTGGCCCGATCGCCCCTACTACATTGAGTGGGTCTGTGACCCCCTCCCCGCTCAATCCAAGCTCAGTTTCCCCAGCAGGCTGGGCAGCACAGCTGAGCTAGGGACAGGGGAGGAAAATGGTGGCCCCTGAGGCCAGTCTGGCCCTGGGCTGCAAGTAGAACTGTGCGGCTCCCCCTGCCCATACTCAAAGCCTGTGGCAAGGGGGGTGAGAAGCAGCTGAGTGTGAGAGGGCCCTGTGCACCGGCCGCGTGGGCCCTGGAGCAGGCACAATCCCTGCCCTGCCTTCCTGCTGGCAGTAACCTGCTCCTGTCACTGCCCATGTGTACCCACCCCCCCAGCCAGCCTGCACTTGGTAGCCCACCCCAGCCCCAGCTTCCCCCATGCACCTGCGGTTAGAGGCCCGGAGGTCATTAGAGGGGTGGGCCTCTTACTCCTTCCCATATTGCTGTGTGGTCACAGTCAGAATACAGACAGAATGGGGAGCCAGGGGATCCCCAGGAGTACTGGTCCACTTTGCTCATGGGGAGCAGCCTTTCTGGGGAGGGTTTGGTTCGCTGGCCCCAGCCAGAATCAGGCCATGTAGAGACGCCTGGGAAAGCAAGTGAAACTAGAGTGATGGGTCTCGGGCCTGAGGGGAGTGTCGGATCCCACTTTTTTGGGGGGGGGGCTGGAGTGTGGGATGCGGCGTCTGCCTCAGACCATCTCCCATCCCAGGGCTAAGGGAGGGTGGCTGTCCTAGATGGGAGTGGAGACAGTGTTCTCCCAGAGCATCACCATTACACGGTCATGTCACTGGGGCTCTTAGTGCTGACCCTGGAGAAAATGGGCTGCGTGCTGGCTAGACCTGCTTCTGCACCTGCCAGGAGCAGGCTGGCGTTGGCTCATTGCTCAGCAGATCTTCAGATAGGGAGAGCACAGACTGCAGAACAGGCAAAGGATCCGCCCTGTCTCACCTGCCACGCAGCCGGTGGGCATCTCTGCTGAGTGCTCTGGTTCCATTCAGCATCTTTTCAAACGTTAGCTAATTGGGAAGGAATCCCACCCCCCAACCTATCTCCCCACAGGTCAGATTAGCAGGGACCTTGGTTGTTGTTGTTTTTTTTACCTTCCTCTGCAGCAGGGGGCTGGGGCACCTGCTGGGATCAGTTGGGCATGTCTCACCCGGTCAGTTCCCTGCCATTGCAGGGAACCTCCCATGCTCTGCCTGGGGCCTGGTGCAGTTTAGTTTCCTGAAGACTGAAATGTTCTGCTTTAACTAAAGTTATGGGGATAATACAGGGGTATCTAGGCAGTGGTGGTGGCCTGTGATGGGCAGCAGGTCAGAGTAGATGATCAGATGGCTCTTTCTGGCCTTATATGCTATGAAATGTGAGGAAAGTGAAAGGGGCTACGGATTGTACACTGTGTCCCTGGCACTTACCACTAACCGTGAGGAGTCTTGGCTGTGTTCTTCAGCAAGGTCAATCAACCCCCAGTAGATGGGGTAAGACTCCAGACCTGCCACAACATGTTCAATCATTAAAAGCTGTCTAAGCTCCACTCACACTTTTGTGGGGTTGCCGATCTCCTGGGAAGCCGTCATTCAGCGAGTGCTGTGTCTTGGTTTGGCACAGCAATGAGCACATTTTGCAGACGCTGCTATAGTAATTATACTGGACTCCAGCTGCCTGGTCTCCTTGTGTGTTCTCAATCCACTTGTCAAGCTGCCTCGGAGTATTGCTTCCACCCAAGATCTGTTTGGCAGCCCTGTTATTTTGTGTGTCACTCTTTATAAGCTGCAACAGCTCGGTGCTGTGGCAGAGGCAGATAAACACCGTAATCACATGCGGCTGTCTGATGAGGGACAAATGTTGAACTTTCTTTTCTAAAGTGTCACAGTTAGCACGGTTTCAACTCTCCTTCTCCCAACACCCGTTGCCTCTCTGGAACAGTCCTGCTGAGACAGGAGAGGGGGAAGAACGAGGCTGACTCCACAAACCGCAAACAACTCAGAGAAAAGAAAATGACAGAGAAGCGTCTCTATTAGCTGAGTCCTGCTGCTAGCAAATCCTAGCGTGTGGAACTTCCCAGACATGCAGGGAGCAGGGCCTGAACACTGGCATTCCTTCCATAGGAAGTTTTCAAATGCACAGCTATAGCAGCCCTGTCGGACCCAAGCGGTGCAGCCTGTAACTACATTCAGACCCTAGCGGGTGTGCTCCGGAAGCCACTGTATGTAGCTTGGGCTAATTTCACCATTCCCAGGGCACGGGGCCTCATGCAGCCTAAATACTGCCTGGCTCCCATTCACCCTCTGCTTGAAGGCCTATGCACTGCTTCGACCTTGTGCTGGCCTCTGCTGGTCACTTGGCCTATTCCAACCCGCCTCTGTCTTCTCCGAAGGAGGAGCCGCTTCACAGCAAGGGTTCCTCCCAGACCACATTGCGACTGTCAGCTCTCAGCTATTTCAGGAACCTGCTCACAGAGCATCCCAAGGATGCTGGGAGCATAGGCGTGCGTACAGGGTGTGCCAGGTGTGCCCAGGCACACCCTAATGCAGGGGTGGACAAACTACGGCCCGCGGGCCTCATCCGGCCTCAGAGCCCATCCTGTCCAGCCCCTGAGCTCGGTGGGGAGGCTCCCTCGGCCCTGCCCCCACTGTCCCTCCACAGGGACAGCGCAGCAGCGTGTCAGGCTCCAGCTGCTGCTCTGAGCGGCGTGGTAAGGGAGTCGGAGCCGGGAGGTTGGATAAGGGGCAGGGAGTCCTGACGGGCAGTTAGGGGACAGGGAACAGAGGGAGGTTGGATGGGGCAGAGGTTCTGGGGGGGTGGGCGGTCAGGGAACGGGGGGGTTGGATAGGCGTGGGAGTCCCGGGGGTTTGTCAGGGGGCGGGGGTGTGGATAGGGGTCGGGGCAGTCAAGGGGCAGAGGGACTTAGATAGAGTGTGGGATCCTGTGGGGGAGGTGGGGGAGGTGGTTTCTGGAGGGGGTAGTCGGGACAAGGTGCGGGCGGGGAGGTTGGATGGGTCAGGTATTCTGAGGGGGGCAGTCAGGGGACGGGAAGTGGGAGGCACACCCTAATGAAATGTGCTTGGCATGCCTATGGCTGGGAGACTGGGCAGGATGCATTCTCCCCACCCTCCTCTCACACCCAGCCACTGGAGCCCTTCCAGCTCAGCCCTTCCACACAAGTTCCCCTCTGGGCAGAGACCAAAGCTGGCAAATCTCACCTCAGAACGACATTGTTCCAAAACTGTAGCGTGGCTGAGGATGAGGTTATAGTGAAAGCTGTTCTGCCACTTCAGCTACTGCCGCTGCTGCCAGGTCCCTGATCTGCGTGTGTTGAATGTGCTCCGGCTCCTGCCCTTCTGTGCCGTGCGGGGCAGGGGGGGAGGTGGGAGGGGGCACAACTAACTAATGGGCTTTGCCCGAGCAACCTCTGTGCCTACTCTGGACGGGTCCAAAGCCTGCTGTATGTGGCAATTATCACCTGCCTGGGACCAGACCTGCTGCAGATGCCTGAGCATCTCACATGAGCCTCTTCCCTCCAGCATCCTGCCCTTCTCCTGCTACAATCAAACCTTCCCTCCTGCTTGTGCACAGTGGCTGCTAGTCACCCCCCAAACAGCCTGTTTAATACAGGGACTCCAGGGCTCCCCCAGGAGATACACTTGCCACTTGCTTCCCCCTGAGCAGGAATACTGAACTGATGGCTCCTGGGCAATTACCCCACTGGCCCATCTGACTGTGTTTGAGCCCTGTGAGTGTCACTGTGAGCCCTTCCCCTTGTAACTCACTAGCCAAGAGGGGATGGTTGTCAAACACTCAGCCTTGTGGTTGTTCCCAGTGAGGGCTCTCCTAGCATCCCCTGAGACTGCATATGTACGCCTCTTCTCCGTCCCAGGCACTGCATTGTCGATGCTCTGCAGGACTGCATAGCCAGTGCTTCCAGTTCCAGCCTCACCAGGGTAGAGCCCAGAGAAGCTAGAGATGGAATTGACCAATTAGCTCCTCCAGGGCCTCTCCTCACCAATTGTGGATTGATCCCTCTGGGATACCACCGAGTGCTTTGGCCAGTCTAGTTCTGAACACCCCAGATTCAGCCTGAGATTTCCCTTTCTGAACTTCAGCCCATTGGTGTGAATGATGCCCTGTTGCCCTGCCAGGTATCCCCTCTCCCTGCTTGGTGTGTGTGCCCTCTGGATAGTTATTTAGATTGTCGTGCCCCCATTTCCATGTGGCATGGCCAGACTGCGGGGTTGCGGCCATTCTCTTTTCCCTGCAAGCTGGGAGTGACTGAGATTCTGTCTGTCTCCCCATTTTCCATCTCCAGCTCAGAGGTTCCACCCTCAGGTCTTTTCAGCAGTCACGTTGGTCATTTCTTATTTCTTCGGTGCTCCTTTTTCGCAGGATCAAAGTCTTAATTATAGCATCTCTCAGGATTCCCCTCCCTTCTTTGTTGCTGATGGGTCTTAATTCACCCACCCATTGCCTGGGACTCACTAGATTTCTTAGCTCCTTTGATATTTGATTCCCTGGAATCTGATGCCCTTGCACTGCTGTGTCCCTTTCTATGCTGAATGTGAGTAACTCACAGTCACTGGGCCTAAGTCCCCATATTAGTCTCACATCTCAGTCAGTCCTCTCTTAGCAATAAGAAGTAGGTTTGGGGTGGATCCTCCTCTCTTTGGAGTCTCAGCTGTCTGGGACATAAAGTTACCGCCCATGTACTCTTAGAAGACCCATATGTGGCTTCATTCAGTGTAACACAGGCACCTCACCCCAGGTCTGTTCTCTGCAGTAATGCCCATGGCTGTTCCTCTCTTCCTTCATTCCTTTTATCCTGATTCAAAGTTCTCAGCCATCCTCTAGCTCCCCAGCTTTGTAAACACCTTACTACTTTTCCACCTCTTCTCTGTAGATTATACCTCCCAACTGTGACCTCCCATTCCTGAGAGGTGCCCAGAAAGCTCCTCTCATTCCCTCAGGACCATGCTCTTCCCGCGTTGTAATATAGCAGCTAGTTCTTCTCACTGGTTTCCTCTAGTTCATGCACCTTTGAACAGACATTGTAAGAGACTCATACACTTCCTCATTGTACGTTTCAGAGCAGCCCCATCTTTGGCTGGCCTTTGAGCCCTGGGAATGCCAAGACCATACCGGTAAGAGCTAGCATTTTCCATAGTTGTTCTTTTCTGGGGGCACTGGCCAGATCACAAGTAACACGGACCATTTGAGCCCAGCTGCAGGGAAAGGCAGAGCATGGATAATTGTCACTAAGGGGATGTCTGCCCTGGACCTGTAAATGTAATTTCCACCTCAGATGGGCATGCACCAGCTCTGATCGAGCCGCTCAAAATGGAAGCATAGCCATGGCGGCAGACAGGGCCAGCTCCAGGCACTAGCTTTTCAAGCATGGGGGCGGCAGTCCGTGTTTGCCGCGGCGGCAATTCGGCAGCAGCTCCGCCACTCTGCTAGCCGCCGCAGCAGCTGCTTGGGGCAGCCAAATTAGTAGAGTTGCCCCCGGCAGCAGAAGCAACCAGAGGGGCTAGCTGCCCTGAGTAGGTACCTAGGATTTCACACAGGATTCTGATCGGGAGCCAGCCCTTCCTGCCACCAGTGCAGCTGCAGTGCAGCTGCAGCTGCACTGTTATTAGCATGCTAGGTCAATCAGAACTAGCATTGCATGTCTACCCTAGCTGGATCACACTCCTCCAACTGCAATGTCGACATACCTTTTCCTCGGTGGTTTTCAGTAAAACCATCCATAGGACTGAACAGCAATTTAACAAATACATTTATGTCACTTGTGATTTCATAGAATCATAGAAGATTAGGGTCAGAAGAGACCTCATGTAGTCCAACCTGCTGCTCAAAGCAGGACCAACTCCAACTAAATCATCCCAGCCAGGGGTTTGTCAAGCTGGGCCTTAAAAACTTCAAAGGATGGAGATTCCACCATCCCCCTAGGTAACCCAGTCCAGTGATTCACCACCCTCCTAGTGAAATCGTTTTTCCTAATATCCAACCTAGACCCCCCCCCCACTGCAACTTGAGACCATTGCTCCTTGTTCTGTCATCTGCCACCACTGAGAACAGCCTAGCTCCATGAGGAGGCTTGGAACCCCTCTTCAGGTAGATGAAGGCTGCTAGCCCCCCCCTCCTTCTCTTCTGCAGACTAAATCAGCCCAGTTCCGTCAGTCTCTCCTCATAAGTCATGTGCCCCAGCCCCCTCATCGTTTTCGTTGCCCTCTGCTGGACTCACTCCAATTTGTCCACATCCTTTCTGTAGTGGGGGGCCCAAAACTGGCCGCAATACTCCAGATGTGGCAATCAGTTTGGTCAGGCATGACTTACTCTTGGTGAATCCATGCTGAATTTTCCTGATCACCTTCCTCTTCTCAAGGAGGGGGCTGGACTCGATGACCTCTCAAGGTCCCTTCCAGCCCTAGAATCTATGAATCTATGAATCAAAGTGCTTCAGAATGGATTCCTTGAGGATGTCTCCAACAATCCCAGTCTTGCCTCCCGGGTGAGTGCAATGGGAATGGCAGGATGCAGGCAATTTTGACTTCTCTGGTTGAACACAGAAAGCGGGGAGGCTGATGGTGCTCAGCATTTCTTCTGGTTCAAAGGAGAACGTACTTGTTTTCTATAGTTGTTTAAAGTTCCAAATTCTGCTATTTCTGGGGCTTAAATCTTCTTAGCATTTCAACGCAAACGGCGTCAGGTCAGACCCTAAGCAGAAGAGCTGCAGCCGTGATTTTGTTGCTGTTTTAAGCTCTTATTTTTCTTCTTCTTAATTGCTGTGCATGTTTTATTGGCTCACTTAGCACTGGTTCAGGGAGGACGCGAAGCCTTTGAACAGGGCGCTGACTAAATACTTCTGGATCACTTACACTTGCCTCTTTTGTTTTGATCCCATTGAAAGAGTGGATAAAAAAGGAAGAAATTTAATTGCGGAAGATGAGAGTAATGATGCTGAATGTATGATGCTAGAGCAGAGGCATAACCTCGCTGCGGGAGCCGCAAACATCCCTTTCAACTTTTAAAATAACTCTGATGCCTGCTGTCATCCTGGGCTCTTTGATTTCTTCCCAGTGGTTTCACTCAGTTCATCTGGGTGGGGTAAGGGATTGGTTTCATGATAATACTGAATTAGGGAGCAGGAATTGGGTTGTCTGAAGGCAAATCCCTACTGCCCATTTGTGGTGCAGCATGTCACAGTGTTGGGCCTCTGTCCCATATGGGTCTTTCGCCAAATGTTGAGCATTTTCCACTATGGACCTGAACACAGAGACAAAGCTGTTCAGAACTTGGTGGCTCCGGTGACATGCCTAGAGCCACATTTAGCATCTCAATAAGTAACCTAATTTTCAGCAGCAATGAACTCCTGCTAGGTGACCTGACTAGTTAGAATGTCAGACTCCAAACAAGTCCCACGCCAGCTTTTCAAACAAACCTGAGCCAAATAGACACTATGCTTCTCAGCAAGATTTGAACCTACGACCTTCAGAAGCAAAGCCCCAAGCCCTGGCCACCTGCGCTAAGGACTGGGAAACTAACAACCTGGACAGGTGTTGGGAACTGCTCTCACACACTAGGCCAGGGTATTATTCTGCATAGGTAAAAGAAACTGCAAGCTGCACGTGGTCACTGTCATGTCACTGCTGAAGAGAGAACTCTCCCAGTCAGTTCGAGTTTCGCCAGTGGGGCAGGGTGGATATTCCCGACTCAGCACCAAGGACAAGGTGAGGGATCCAAAGGAGTGGTGCTGCCAAGCTTTGTGCAGCACCACATGGATATTTTAGGCAAATAATTTAATGAGCTCATTTTCATATTTCCAAATGGCTTGTAGCTATAAACTTCAGCTGTTAAAATGGTGTGGATCGAGTGCTGGAGAAAGGCACCAGCTTGGTAGCCCTGGTGCCTAGACCCTGCTGCTTACCTACCCAATGCCAGCATCCCCCACCCCACAGCTGGCTGGAACAGCTTTGAGCAAGGTGGCACCTGGCAGGGAAGTCTCCCCTAGTCTCATGGCAGCTGAAGAAAAATACTGACTTGCCAGGCAGTTGTGCTAAACAAAAATCTCTCCATCCATCTGTGGCTTCTCCAATAGCCATTTTAAGCTTTAAACCAGATTGATTGAAAACGGTGACCTTTTAAACCATAGCGCCCTGCCAAACCTGTCTTTCAGAAACCCTCTGCTGATGCATCATTGCTACTAGACTAGCTATTGGGACACATCCAGTGACTTCAGTCATTGACAAATAAATCACATTAACCACATCCCACATGGCTGATTTTCCCAGGCATTCTGCAGTGCAACAATTCCACACCCAGGATACAATGGGTATCCCCCACTGACTCCAACAGGAGTTCTTGTATTCTGCAGGAAGACAAAGCACTGCAGAAGATGACACAGAAATATTTCAAAAAGCGGAAAAACAATGTTGTGAACAGTTTTTAATTTGATTCCCTTTTGCGGGTTTCAAAATGGAAGAAATTATTATTCTTCCAAAATTTTTCATGATTTTTCCCAAATCCCTCCCCCGCAAGTTTTAATTTTTGATTTTCTTCCTTTGTCCCCATCCAAGTATAATAAAATTAAGAATGTCAACAGTTTAGGGTTAGGGAGGTTCCCCACTTACTAAATTTTCCTTTTTTTTATTTTTGAAAACTTCTCCAACTTTGGAAAGGTGTCAGAGTTACAAGGCTTCATGGCTCCTTTTAGTGCTCTGTCACTTTTGGGAAAGCTACAGAGAATGAAAAGGAAAAAGGAAAAAATCAGTAAATCCCCTTCCCCAAAACCTAGATATGGTTCATTCTATCACATTCAGTAGCAAAGAGAGGGTTGGAGGAGAAAAAAATGAGGAAAAGGGGGGGAAAACAGAATAACAACATTTTTAAAAAACTGGTTTACGTGAAAACGGGAATATTTTAAAGAAAACTGACAACTTTTTGCAAAGTTTTGTCCGGAAAAAAAGGCCAAAAATGTTGTTCCTACATTGGTTGTGTGCCTTTAAAGCAAACGAAAGGATTGTGAGCAACTGTGTTCATACACTTTACATAGCGATTTCTTGGTTCATAGATTCCAAAACTAGCTTCCATTATAACTGCTTTTTTTCTTACACATACAAGTTTATAAAACCTTCACCTGGGGGCTGAAAATTTCTACCTTTCGTCTCTGTGCCAAGGTGATTCTATCTGGAAAGTTTGAGCAAAATCTCCTCCAACAGAGTTGTAATCTATCAGGCTGAAAAATAAAAATCCTTCAGCTGTTCAATGTTATGGCCTTTTAATTTTTTTGGGGTGGTGCATGTCAGAGAACGAGATAGAGACTTGCTGAGCTCATGAATGTGAAATCTGCCATGAACATAGTCTGTAATGTAAAAACCCTCTTTGCCATGTTTCAGGATACTGTACTGTAAAAGAGGAGTTATGACTATATGAACATTTGCCTGTGTGTGTGCAATAGAAAACACTGCTAAGGTCTGTACTGTGAAGCTATATTAGGTTTGTAGTTCCCCAGGTCCAGGCTACTGAATTGCCCTGAACCAGGCATGACAACTCTATGTACAGCTCTGGAAATCCAGGAGCTGGTAAAACACATCCTCTTTGTCAAGCTCGTCGTCCCTCCAAAGTGCCACCTTTTCACTGGGAAAGGAGCACAGAGGTGAGGCAGTAGGGTCTGGTTCCCACCCCTACACCTTCTGGCACTCATTAATCTAGCCGTGGTGAAGACCGTACACTTACTATGAGGCAGACAGAGATTACTGCCCCGTTTTTATTCCAGAGGGGGAAGGGAGCCACAGAGAGGCAAAGGAACATGATCCCTGAGTGCAAAGGGAGAGCACAGATTCCGGCGATCACATTCATCAGATGATTTCAGTGCTGATTTAAGATTCCATAGGGACAGCTCTGGAAACTGAACGCATTTACTTATCCCAGATCAGGGCGCCAGCAGTGCAAGCTACCCCGCATTTCTTCACCTCCTGCCAATTTGCCTCACCCTGAGCTGACAGGCCAACCTCCAGGGGTGAGAGCGCACGCAAGACGCATTCTTCATTATCACCCGGGAGCACGGAGCCCACCTTAGGGCGGGATGGGTCAGAATCCTGTCCCTTTGGTCATATGCAGACACCTTACCAGAGCCACTGCTACTTACAGCCTGCAGCATTTATGAGCCGTGATTCTGAGAATGAATGCTGAGCCTGTGTAGGGCTGGTGTTCACTGACCATGGCATCTGAATGCGCTCCAGGGTGAACGCAGGAGCCAGGCCTTAGAACATCTCTGAGGGATATACAGTGATGGCTCCTTATATCAAGCTAAAGCTCTAGAGACGGAGCAGATCTTTGAACTGGGGCGAGAGAATGCAGGCCCAGCCGGGGAGATGGCAAAACATTACTCCAAAGCTTCTGCTCCTTTTGGGAGGAGACATAAAGGCAAGGTCCTGAGCACATGGCTTCCTTAAGGAGCTGTGGCCCTTGTCATAAGAGTAGGGATGTTAATATCCCTGTCCAGTCCTGGCTGAGGCTGCTATATTGTGAACATGAGTAACCCATCAAGCAACTGAACGTTGTCACCACTTGCTCTCCTGCTCACACCACGTCTTTATGCTTCTCTTCGGCATCTCCCCTTTGAAAAGCAAGATAATGGTTCCAACCAAACATCAGTCATTTCTTTAACTGAGACAGGATCTTGCTTTATATAGTCTCTATAAAATCTAGTGTTATGCATTCAATTTGTGTTGTGCTTCTCTACGACTCTTGCACAGTAACTCACAAAAGAATAAAAACCACAAAAATACATCTCCATTGACATGTAGGAAAGGGACCCTCCCATCTTAACCCTCCTGTCCCCCAAATAAACAGCCTTTGTCATGTGCCATGCAGGGCAATACATCAGGGCACTGTCAGATGAAGTGAGGAAGGGATGCCAGAGTGCTGCACCCAGAAGCGTTATCCAGACCATTATTAATCCCTGGGGCTCCCCTCCTAGCCATGAACTGGTCATGCCCCTCAGGGGAGGTGCCCATATCCCAGCGGGAGACATCTTCCCTGATCTGTTGTTATACCAATAAAATAAAAACCAGTAGGATCTTATTAAAGGGGATAAGACAAAATGTCACATTTATTGTGAATACAAAAAGAATCATAGTAAGCAGTCAGTTATTCATTCAGTTTCACATTCATTCATACACACACACACAGGTTCTGCATAGATGTCATAATTACCAGCCTAGAAGTTGCTCTTGCCAAGTTACTGCCCAGGTAGCTTGGGCATGAGGGTGGAGCCAAGTCCTTGTCAGATGCATCTGATGCTCCTGGAGGGTGGTAGCAGAACCAGACTCAAAGTCCTCAGTCTTTAGAGTCCATTCTTATAGGAATTAATTCCTATGTTAGTCTATGGGAACTGTTTCATCCTGCTGTTGCTGACTCAGTCAACAGATTCATGATGATCAGCAACATTCCTGATGTTTGTGCTGTCAGATGTTATCTTGTTTTTCCCATCCTTTGAGCTGGTCGGGTGGATCCCAGCTTACCCTCTGGGGGGTTGTCTGGTCATTCCCACTTGATGCCGCCTTCAGCCGATGGTCACTGAATTCCTAGGCTGGCACCTAGGAATCATTCATTCATTATTTACACCAAGCATCCATCCACATATATCCTGTATCTTAATCACATTTTACTGTCTCCACCACTTTCGGGGTGTGTACTAATTTATTTGAGACTCCCAGCCCTTTAATCACAGAGGGTGGGAGTCTTTCTATGCTGTTTCTAGGTACAAAGCATGCATAAGGAACAAAGTCAAATAACTTGTTTGCAAGTTTCTCATACCAATACAGTATCTTTCTGACAATGGTTTACAGGTTTTACATAGACAGTAGCTTGCAAGTTTAACAAGGGATCCAAGAGATCTTTTACTTGGTAATGCTATGAGGTTTAAATTGTGGGGGACAAATTATGGGGAGTTACTTTCACTTGGGGAATCGCTTTCAGTACCTTCTTTAATATCCCTACACTGTGGAACCCAAGTAGGTGAGGCAAGATGGAGCTACACCCTTCAAACGTTGGTTTAGTTCCCAAGAGCCTTGCATAAGCACCATTTAGGCACTGCTGACATTCACCAAACCTCTGCTCAGCTGCCACCTTACCTCTCGGTGCCTACAGTTCCGTTGATGGGCCCATGCAAGGCAGCCTGAGTGCTGATGCTACTCCATAGCTAGTGAGCTGCTCAGAGCCCTCACTCACACCTAAGCACTGGCAGGACACTCAGACAAGGTGTTCCCCTGCCCTCTCACCTCTGTGGCCCCATCCAGTGGGTGTGCTCCGATTTATTCCTGATTTTCCTGGTATACATCTTCTGGCAGCATATTGGCTTGGATTCTTGTATCAGATTCAGTTGGGACAGTCTCCATTCAATTCCCAGGTTATTTTTAATTCTTCAATATCCTCAGTTCTGACCTATGAGTCTGGTCTAATAAACAGCTTGCCAAGAGCAATGCTTGCATCACCCATTGCTGTGACTGCGTGCATGCTGACTGCATCACACTAGGGCTCTTTCTGTTGCAGCTTCTGTCATTTCTCACATGCCTGGGTTGCTCAGTAGCACATCTCGCCAAGCCCATGTTTCCCTTCCCTCACTGCTACTGCTACTGTTTCATGAAATGCAGTCTTTCTAGGAGTTGTTGTTTTAATAACTTCCACACCAGTTGCTTCTCTAGTCTCCTCCTGATTTATCATTTTATTTGCTGCTCGGCAGATATCTCCGGCTTTAGTTAATGTTAACGCTTAACAATTGCATAACTCTTAACAACTGCCCCTTCACACTGTTGTAATCGATGGCAGAAACAATCCTGTCTTTCAGCAAAACTGCTGCTAGTTATTAATAAATAACAAAGGTGTATGTGGCACCCTGCGGTAGGTGACCATTTTGACAGTCCCCCCACCCCCCATCTTCAAATTTCACTAGTAGATTTAAGGGCTGTTATACGTTGCTCTATTGCAGGGGTGGGCAAACTACAGCCCGGGGCCGGGCTGTTTTTATCCGGCCCACAAGCTCCGGCCGGGGGAGCAGACATGCCAGGCGGTCCAGCGGGCCACGGGCTTGAATTGTTAATTTTGTGAGTGTTCATGTCCCTTCATGAGGCAGCCCGGGGCAGGAAGTGGGAGGGGGCAGGGGCCAGGCTGTTTAGGGAGGCACAGTCTTCCCTACCCGGCCCTCCATACAGTTTCTCAACACTGATGTGGCCCTTGGGCCAAAAAGTTTGCCCACCCCTGCTCTATTGTCTCGTCTTGTTGTTGAAGACAAGGAAAGGACTGTCTTAGGTTCCCTTATTAGGCTCCATACTTTTTCAGGGTGCAGCATCCATCACACTATTTCCTTCAATCTTAGTCTCAAACGGGAATGTGTTCTAATGCTTTCCCTACCATCATATGCAAAACCAAAGCGATCTTCAACTTCAGGAGCTTTTTCTCCAAGTCCATAGCCATTAAAAAAGGCAGAGACCCTTCTTTGCTCTTCCTCCATTGCCAGCATCTGTTCTCAGGAGAACTGGCTTCAAATGAGCATTTGTGTCTGAATTTTAATCCTGTTCGGACCCACGTTGCAGTCACAAAGCAGGCTGGCTGGGCCCTTCATTAGAAAGCGATAGAGTTATGCACTGAGAAAGATTGTCGCCATGAGGGAGCACTCTTGTGGCAGTGCATGGGATTGTAGTACAGGGTTTTATTGCTGGGTCCATCGGGAAGAAGGCAGAAAAAGCATGATGGAAACATTAGTTATGAGAGAGCAAGAGGAGGCTTCGGGAGCACAAGTCCTCAGGGGAGCACCCACAGAACCATAGGCAAATTGTAGTTTGCCCCCCCCCCCCCCCCATGGACTCCTGCATGGTACAGGGCAGGACCAATGCTTATTGCACATTCTTGTTCTCATCTGCTCCCGGATCCTCATTCCCACACTATTCCACCTTTGTGTTGTACGAGGAACCCACAGGTGATGGATGCCCCATCGCTACAGCCTCTGTGACTCATGCCATTCCTTGTGTGGCACTTTTTGCCTTGGTTCTGTATTGCAGCTGCATGTCTCACAGTAAATAAAGTTGTTTTCTGGCATCTCTCTCTTTGGCAAAATTCCATTAAGCAAACTTCAGTTAACCTTCACAGCTTTCCCGTGTTACACCCCACTGGGCTGTGGCCTCCTTCTCTCTTCTCCAGACGCTCTCCCGCAGTGTCATGCGCATTCGGAAAACTGCATGCCCAGTGACAAAGAGACCAGCAGAGCTATTGCATAGGATCAAACCAACCCAGGGCAGGCAAAACACATGAATAATAACAACACGTGCAAACATTTAATCTGCCTGCTTCAGGCATCTCCTTCACTCATCCCATTCATGTGCTAATGCAGAGAAATGTATGTACCCAACCCCCTTCTGGTTGGGTTCACATGCCTGGCACTGGGGTTACAGCACAGTGCTGACAATGGCAGGTGCCACTACCTGCCTGGACAGCTGGGCCTCATCTACAGCAAGCAACGAGGCCTCTGCTGTGTGTGTCATACCCCACTCCCACCTTTTCCCGAAGACTCAATCGTTCCCCTCCCTGCAGTGCTCTCCCTGAACTGCTTCCCCCAGCTGAGTTCTCACCCTGAACGATTCCCCCACCTGAGTATTCAACCTAAACCACTCCCCATACGTGGAAGGTGTCCCTAAATCACTCCCTTGCCTGAGCACTGTCCCCAAACCACTCCCCAACTTATGTGCCCCTCTTAATCGCTACCCTCCATATGAATTCTCACCCTGACCCAGTCCTCATCTCAGCTGCTTCCCCTGACCCCAGTGCTCACCCTAATCGGCTCACTCTACCCAAATGCTCCCCCAAAACACGCCAGCCTGAGTGCGCTCCTTAAACAGGTCCCCCACCTCAGTGCTCATCCTAAAATGCTCCTCTACCCAAGTGCTTACCCTAAACCACAGCCTCACCTTTCTGCTCACACTAACCCGCTCCACCCACCTGAGTACTCTCCCTGAACTGCGTGTCCACCCAAATGCTTCCCCTAACATGCCCGCCACCTGTGGGCTCTCCCTCAACTGCTCCCCTTTAAGTTTTCCTTACTGGTCACAGCCATGGGTGTGTGCCTCCATGATTGACAGTTCTGTCAGCTGCACTGGAGTCTGGTTGCCTGTAAGTGCCCCTCTCTTCTGCCTGTGCTCGGTATGGGGTTTGTAAACCCCATTGTATCACCCAAGTGCTCTCCCTAAATCACTCCCCTTAGCACTCACCCTAATCCACTCACTCTACCCAAGTGCTCACCTTAAATGGCTCTCCCTGTCTGAATGCTCACCCTAAACCATTCCCTGCCCCCATGTGCTATCTCATCTGTACAGTCTGAGGGCCTGGAATACATTGAGTGTTGCCAATATCAAGTGTTCAAGAATCCTGACTCCGTCCCCAATATAGTATGAGATTTTAAAAATAAATACTTGGGAGGTATTTTTATTTGCTGGAGTGAGGGGTTGGCTGGTGAATTCATGTAGTTGTGGACCCCCCAGCCCCAGCTTTCCCGACACCTGCTTCTGAGTTTCCCTCTATGCTAGGGCAGAGGGAACTGGGCTCCAATGGACTGAAGATTCCATCTGCAGGCTTCCTGCATCCTACTACCTATCCCACTGCATTTAGGGCCCTTTGTGGCTATTACTCGGTCTGGCGGATTTAGCCTTTCGTGCCCAGCTCAAGTCCCATGTCATCACAGCAAAATAAATAATAACTGCAACATTTCAACTCAGATCCTGCCACAGCAGCTCAGGTCACTACTCCAGGGAAGCCTGAGCTGCTGTAGGACATCCCCTTTTGCAACCAGTCCCCATGTGAATTGTACTTCAAATTACACAAAATCCCTAGAGCCCAAACTCAGAGGATAACTCTCTGTAGCCAGATCATGTTTCTTTCAGACTGTTTCCCCCCGTGTTTTATTCTAAATTAAAACAATGCTTAACCTTGATACATTTTGATTTATACTTGTAAGGAAATAGAGTCAGGAATAAATAGCTTGCTCCAGCGTGAAATTGAATAAATCTGAGTTGAATCACAGAGTGTTACTTACAGAATAACAGTAAATGATGTGTGCGCTTTATGGTTAAACAAGAGCACAGCACTGGAAATGAGGTTAAAAGGAAAGTTGTCAAGGGTGTGTTCTGCAGCTGCTTCCCAGGCAAAAGGAAAACTCTGTTAAAGGGAATTAGGATTTAACTATTTATCAATTAGTGAAGGGAAAGAAACCTTCAAAAAATAACACAACCACAGGAAGTTTTGGAACTCAGACTGGTTACCCCAGCCACTGTGGATTCCTAAATTCCACCACAGTCCCTCACTGCAAGGTCAGCCGCAAGTCCCTGGTGGCAGCAGGGAGGTATTTCGCGGGGATGATCTCAGCTGCCTGGATTAGTTTCCCTGATGTGTAATAGCCAGTCGTGAGTGGCGAGTCTCCATTCGACGGGTTCCGCTTTCTCAGTGGTTCTCAAACTTCATTGCACCCCCCCTTCCAACAACAAAAATTAATATGACCCCAGGAGTGGGGACTGAAGCCTGAGCCCTCTTGAGCCCAGCTGCCCCGGGAGCGGGGGGCGGGGGGAGGGTGTTAGGGTTTCTCTCTGAAGTACAAACTGACCTCACGCTGTACACTGCTGAAGAGTTTCCCACTGGGGTTTCATGACTCCCAAAAGTGCATCATTGACAAGCGGAGATGAGGGAGGTGGTTTGGAAACTACTCACCAAATGTACTGCTGTCTGTCTGTCTATCAAGTGGTATCTCCCAGAGCCACATTCCCCTCTGAGTCCCATGGGTGCAATCCTGTTGATGTCACGGCTACTTAGGAGTTTAGGGGAGGTCTTGATCCCCGGAGTACATTGGACCAAATCTCCTTCCACAGCAGCTCAACACCATTGACCTCAGGTGTGAATCTGAGCAAGAGGAGAATTTGGCCGTCTGGCTATAATAGCCAATGAAGCTCAGTGAGGGAGGAGACTGGGGTCTTTTATCTCTAGATCAGTTTGACTCTGGGATGTCCCACATTCCCTGCCCAGAGGGAGAGTGGAGCCTTTCTTAAGGCCTTTGGGATTTTCCTCTTCCTCAGAGAGGCCAGGAAGGTCTCAGAAAGAGGAAAAGATAACCAAGCCAACCAGAGAGACATTACCCAAACCTTCTGGAATGACATCGGTACTTGGGTTGGGCTCAGTTTAAGCTCCAGGGTGGGTCTTTATCATAATTAAACCTGGTTTTAGTTATTTCTGCCACTCAGCTGAGTTTGTCTTTCACTAAAATTCAAAGCTCATCCCAAAGGAGTGGAGAGGGTGTCAGGAAGGTGAGGGCTACCTCTCATTTCACACAGGTCAGCAGAAGCAGGGCATTAGTTTAGGGGTAGCACATTCCTCTGGGAGCTCCCAGGTGTTGTGCAGTCCCTCCATAACTACAGGCTGGGGCTTAAAAGCCACAATGTAACTCCTACAATACAGTAACTCCTCACTTAACGTTGTAGTTATGTTCCTGAAAAATGCAACTTTAAGCAAAACGATGTTAACCGAATCCAATTTCCCCATAAGAATTAATGTAAATAAGGGGGTTAGGTTCCAGGGAAATTTTTTTCACCAGACACAAACAAGTGAATACTGGTACACAGCGATGATGATAGTGAAGCTTGGTTGAGGTGGAGGAGTCAGAGGGTGGGAATTTCCCAGGGAATGCCTTACTAAATGAACTAGCTCTCCACTGAGACCTCAAGGGTTAACTCTCACACTCTACAAGCCAACAGGAAAGATGTGTTTCAGAGATAGAGATGCGCATTTCCAATTAGGTATCAAGAGTGAGGTCAGAGGTACACTGCCTTGTTAATTAGATCAGGAAGCCCGGCAGCTGCAGCTTCTGCCTAAGGTAGCAGCTCCTTCCCTCGTGAGTCCCCCCTGCGCTATGGAAGATGGGGTAAGCAAGGTGCAGGGGAACATTAGCCCCCCTCTTCTTCCCCCTCCTCCCCCACAGCAAGCAGGCAGGAGTCTCGGAGGTAGCACATGGCCGTGGGGGAAGGGACAGCTGAACTGCCATTGATAGCCTGCAAACGACGTTAGAAGGGAGCATTTCACAACTGTAAATGAGCATGTTCCCTAATTGATCAGCAAGGTAAGAATGAAACAATGTTAACTGGGAAGACTTTAAGTGAGGAGTTACTGTATTTGGCATGCTCATATTGTCCAAGACGCTATCTCTCTGCTGCTGTGGAATTGACTCATTCAGTATTTGTGTATTTGGAGTTAATTGCCTGCAGTTTGCAAACTAGCTGATGAGCGTTTAATTAGTTTCCTTAATTTAGAGATGATATCATCTAAATCTAAGGGGGGGAGGCATTGAAAAGCTGTCTAAGGCAAGGCACTTTCAGAGATTTATTCACTTTTGGTATGTTCTTCCTTGATTTCCTTTTATCTGCATACAGAATTGTCCTTGGCTGGTTCTGGGGCTTGGATATGAGCTCTCCCAATCTATCAGTAGACCCTGTGTCTGTTTTTACACTTGGTCTTTACCAGCAGCAGCTAAGTGCAAAAGTTCACATTCCAAAGTCTTGATTTAGGAATGGCTTTCAAACAAGATCCAAAACATGGCAAAAAACCTAGCACACCCCACTTCATTCTTTTCACCCCACTAGTATTCACAGTGGTCCACCTGAAAAGACAGCCCTTGCCAAGTTACCGTACAATGGGACACAGGATTTCACTGTTTCTTTGTACACTTGGAATCAGAAACAACCATTGGCAAACACTGACTTTTTAATGACAAACAGTGTAGGTAGACTGAGTAAAACAAGTGTCATGATTACTTTCTTGTGTGGATGACCAGTCTTTGTTCTTGTTGATATTTGCTGGAAAAGATGGTGGATTAAATCATTGTAATTAATACAGTGTGTTAGCTCTAAAAATGAAATCCCACTTCTACAACGGAATGGTCAGGATGGTTGTGTTTCAAGATCAGCCAATGATAATCTTGCATGAGCATACATTGCCTTTCATTCAGCAGGCTTCCAAAGTGCTTTACAGTCTTCACTGGTTGCACAGATTCTACGGGGAAATCACATCAGTCACCACTAAAACACAGCCACCTCTGTGGTCAACTGTGGCAACTGTTAAACTATGCAAAGGAACATAGAAGGAAAGAAGAACACCATAGCCAACAATGAAGTGTCACTGTAGGTAAGTGCAACTCCAAAAAGACCTCCAAAAGTGGCCACGGATTTTTGTGCCTTTGATTTTGGTTACCCAATTTGGGGCATGTTTCAGTGGTCTCAGGTTAACCAAAACCTGAGGCACTCAGAAACAGTAGCCCCTAGGAAAATTCTTTCCACAGAATGCTAGAGCAATCTGCTATATAGCTACTGGTGTGGTTGGGCTCCTATCTAGCCAGGTAGAGACCCCACTGATGGTCGGCGTCTGGAAGGGCAGATAATCCAAGAGGAAAACAGATTTCAGTTTCTTAGTGGCTGTTATAAACAATAGTATATGACACACAAAAATGAGGGATCCTGTGGAAAAAATAATATGTAATCACATAATTAAAGACTGTATCATGATGCATGTGCACAAGGGGAGCGAATTAAGATTACATTGGCATCCGCGTCCTTAATTCTGGCATTTCCTAACTTTTTAGTGCTTGAATTTGCAACCTTAATGTTCTTTTAATATAGTTGGTGTGTGTTTAACATTTCTTAGGCTTTTTGAAAAAAAAAGAAATTCCATCACATGCCATTATACTGACAACTGTGTGGATCATCAGCAGGGAGTAACTGATCTCAGTAGTAACTTGTCATCCTCCATGTGGACCAGTATTTGAGGGGGATGAGACTTATACCTTGCCAGTGGGATTCACACATTTTTGCTGACAGCAGAAGAATGGTGAGATTCAGGAATCTTGGGTTCCATTCCAAGCTCTGAAGGGGAGTGTTCTCTAGTGGGCATAACCTCTTCTGATCATCCCCTCCCCACCCCACCCAAGCTTTACCCCTTGTGCCCCATCCAATTCAACCTGCCCCAGTCCTGTCTGTAACCCAGTCCTGGCTCCTAGTCTCAGTCCCATTCACCTCACCTGGCCAGACCCAGACTCAACTCCTCTGGTTTCTTATCCCACTCCCAGTCTCTTTGTCCAACCAGTCCCAGTTTCCCACCTCCTAGCTCCTCTCCCCACTCAGCTGGCCTCCAGTCACCCCCCGCCCCAAACCAAATTCCCCATTCTCATCAGTTCCTACTCTCCTTGCCCAGCCAATCCCAGTCTCCACAAATTATTAAAGTTTGGCAAAGCTATCAGCAACTGAAAACATGGTCTTATAATGGGAAGCGTCAGGCAACCTTAATCAGAGGTGGCACTACCAGCCCATAGTTGGTTGCCCAACACTTTCCATTATGAGATTGTGTTTTCAGCCACTTATAATTTTGCCAGATTTTAAATATCCAGACTGAAATTTTCCAGTGTCTTCCTCAAGTGTCTTTTTCCAGTGTCTTCCTCAAGTTGAATTTTATTTAGAAAATTTCAGCTAAAATGACTCTGCTGTTTCCAAAATTGAAATTAGGGAAAAATACATTGTTTCACCTAAATTAAAACATTCTTATCATCATTTTGTTGAAAAGCTCAAGCAACTCCATATGTTGGAGCTGGGATTTGAAATTTGGCAGGGTGGTCACATTGGAGTCAGGGATGTACCTTTTGCCACCCCCATGAAAATCTGGCCAAATCTAGTCAAATTATAAGCCTTTGAAAACTACAGTATGCACATGTTCAGTAGAGGTTTGTTAGAAGATGGCAGTTAAATCTAAGATTCCATCTGCACTTATTATGCTTCATCCCCAAGCAGCTTCAATGTGCCAACTGACTTTTTCTAACAAGCCAGTAAAATATTGAACATAAGAACGGCCATACTGGGTCAGACCCATGGTCCATCTAGCCAAGCATACTGCCTTCCAACAAAGGCCAGCGCCAGATGCTTCAGAGGGAATGAACAGAACAGGGCAATTATTGAGTGATCCACCCCTGTTGTCCAGTTCCATCTTCTAGCAGTGAGAGGTTTAGGGACACCTAGAGCATGCAGTTGTGTCCCTGACCATCTTGGCTAATAGCCATTGATGGATCTGTCCTCCATGGACTTATCCAATTCTTTTTTGAACCCACTCATATTTTGGCCTTCACAACTAGTAATAAGTTCCACAGGTTGACTGTGCATTGAGTGAAGAAGTACTTCCTTTTGTTTTAAACCAGCTGCCTATTCATTTCATCAGATGATCCCTGGTTTTTGTGTTCTGTGAAGGGGTAAATAACACTTCCTTATTCAATTTCTCCACAACATTCATGATGGTATAGACATCTATCATATCTCCCCTCAGTCGTCGCTTTTCTAAGCTGAACAGTCCCAGACTTTTTAATCTCTCCTCAAAAGGAAGCTTTGATCCAGACTCCTAGTCATTTTTTGTCACCCTTCTCTGTGCCTTTTACAAATCTAATATATCTTTTTTGAGCTGGGGCAACAGGAACTGCATGCAGTATTCAAGATGTGGGTGAACCATGGATTTATATAGAGGCATAATATTTTTTGTTTTATTATCTATCCCTTTCCTAATAGTTCCTAACATTCTCTTGACTTTTTTGACTGCCACTGAACATTGAACCTATTAAAAATGGAACTTAAAATTAGCCCCTCTTCTGTCCTGGTCCAAAGCCCATAGAAGTCAATGGAATTATTCGCCCAGATGTCCATGAGTTGTGGCATGGGCCCTAATACATTACTTGTTTTAAAACAGCACTCACTCTAGAAAAGTCAAACTTTAAAGAATGCTGAGGGTGAATACAAAATCCTGGCTGCTCTGGAAGGCAGATTTCACAGTGCTCAGCTATCCATCACTGCTGGGTGGAAGATGGGGACAGTTAGGAGGAAAAAGAGTGCTAAACCCACTCCTTTGAGTCCAGATGATGGGATTGGAGACACATACACTGCTAGAGCCAGGAGAAAGGAGATCCTTGCTTCCCAGCACAGACGTCATCAAACCAGGTCTCCAGTGTCTGGCTTCCTGTCCTTTGCTGAGAGGTCCCTATAGAACAGTACATGACATCTTAGGACCAAAAGCCAACTCCTCCCTGCTTTGTTGTCTCATCTGGGATGAGAGGTGCTGGATGGCTTAGTCTTCTGTTGTGCCAGCTGAAAAGACCATCATTTGGGAGGGAGGGAGATGTTTTGTGGGGGACGGGGTTTTCATAGCCCAGGCTGGCGACACAGAAAAATAGCCTGAGTCTCCCACTTTAGCTATTGCTGGCTGGGAACAAGATCTAATTGGGGAAGAATGAGAAGCAGTGACTTCCAGGGGATGTGATGGGACAACCAAACCCAGTCCCCACCAAGGACTTCCTCAGTCAGGGCAGTGTCTGATTTCCCCCTTTGTCTGGGAGCTGTACCTTCCACTGGGCTACAAACAGCAGAGGGATGGGGCTCTCAGCCAATCAGAACTGGGGATATTAAGTCTTTTATCCTAGATTCCTGGGTGGAATGCAGCCCCATTGGTACCAAGTGAATGACATCCCCATTCAATGGCTCTGCAAACTGCACAACTCTGAGCCCCAAAGTATGGGAATCAGCCTTGCCTAGTGTGTGTACTGAGTGTTTGGCTTGACTTGTCCTCCTGCCCATTAACTGCTTCTTGCCAACTCAGTGTGATTGCATTCGGCCCCCAAGGGCCCCCCAAGGGGGACATGATGGGACATTGGAACATTGCTTCCTATTTTCTGACGTACAACAAAATGAGACCAGGAGGGAGGGTGGTCAAGTAGTGTGAGGTGGGGTTTGGGAGTCAGGACTCCTGGGTTTATTTGCTGTCACTGTCATGGACTCAGTGTCTGATCTTGGCTCATCACTTAACCAATCTGTGCCTTAGTATCTGGTCAGCAAAAGGGGGATAATGTAATGGTCTTGTGAGGCTTCGTTCATTAACGCCCGTAAAACACTCAGAGATCCTTGGAGAAAAGGAGCTAGTGCTGTCATTGTAATCATAGAAACATAGGGCTAGAAGGGACCTCAAGAAGAGTTAGGACCAAATATATCTAGTCCATTTCTGACCGGTGCTTGTCCAACCTGTCCTTAAAACCCACCAGTGATAGAGATTCCACAACCTCCCGCGGTGACCTGTTTGAGTGCTTAACTACCCTTATAGCTAGAACAGTCTTCCTAGTATCTAACCTAAAGTTCCATTGCTGCAGATTAAGCCCATTACTTCTTGTCTTACCTTACTATGCTCTGAAAACCATATTGGGCATGTGTGACCACAGGGACCACTTGGAGCCACCTGGCAGAGGGCACAGGGGGTGCATTGGTTTACACAGGCATCCCAGGCATGTATGCAAAATAGTTCACCAAAAGGCGGCATCTGAGGTCTCTGCAGAGATCCAGTTGCCCACTGGTTGTCATCATCATGTAAGGAGTTCTGTATCTATAATGGAAATTATGTTCTTAAGGTCTTGGAGTTCAGGCAGGTCACCAGGAGGTGACATACGTTGGAGATGTTCCCTTGAGGCAGGAGATAACAAATACCTCTGTCCCTGTCTGGTCCTGTGTGTATTTTGCCATGTATGTCTCACAATGGAGGTCTCTTTGTACAATAAGCCAGAAGCCAATTGAAACACTTCAAAATCTACAAGAGAAAATCTATAGGAAGAAATAAAACAGCAGAGTGGTGTCCTGTTTCTGACTAAAGACAAAGGGTTGTTAGGCTGGTCCACACTACCCCCCAAGTTCGAACTAAGATACGCGACTTCAGCTACGTGAATAACGTAGCTGAAGTCGAAGTATCTTATTTCGAACTTCAAAGTACTCACCGCTGGTCCACACGGCGGCGCGCAGGCTCCCCCGTCGACTCCGCCTGCTCCGTTCGTGGAGCAGGATTACTGGCGTCGACGGGGGAGCACTTCCTGGTTCAATTTATCGCGTCTAGACAAGACACGATAAATCGAACCCAGAAGATCGATTGGACTCCTCCGACGCTGCGGGTAAGTATAGACGTACTTACTTAGGGTATCTTTGAGGGTACAAGGAAACACCCAGAATCCTTCACCAAGGAGGCAAGCTGAGAGCATGGTTGTCTTACGAAAGCATGGTCACAGCCAGCCTGGCTGTAAAACGTAGCGAAGATTTTGGGTGAGCAATATTCTATAAGAGAAGGGAGTATCTTGTCAGTTAAGTCAAGGCTCTAGAATGTGTGTTACGATTTTGTTTTATTTGTAACCATTTGTTTCAATATTTCTACTTGCTACTACTTCGAACCACCATGCTTTGTTAAATAAACTCATACCTGATTTCACTATAACCCAGTCTTGGTCCTGTGTGTTAAGCGGAGTGGTGATCTGCAGGGAAGCTGGGGGTGTCCTTTTCTTTGGTTTCATGGATCTGGAAATTCTGCAAGTGTCCAGCGGCCCAGGGGCTGGACACTCCAAGGAGATGCTCAGAGGGTTGGGGTGCACCAATTACTAATCAATAGAGAGATTGCAGGGCTTGCGGAGGCCTGGTGGGCAGTACTTGTGTTGCCCATGGCTGTGGGATTTGGGGAGCTGACCCCCAGCAGGCACAGACCAGGCTTACTCATGCTGAGGAAGATAATATTGAGGAGCCTTCCATCCCTGGGTACCCCCCCCCCGGGAAGTGTCCCCCCATGATAAGTGCAGCTGGTACTTTTGGTCTGTTTTCTTTTATTTAGCTGACCTTATTCATAAGAATCCTTTGAATGCCTGATTCTCAGCACTGGAGCTCAGATGGCTCTTTCCCCTTAATGAGAGCTAAGAAAAGAGAACAGGTACTTTATCAGGATTGCTGTGCATATTATTTCCCACCTCAGTGGCTGACATACCTGGTGCTGACCAGAGACTGTAGAGCAGCTATCCCTGCCTCTAATAGAAAAGATGCAAGAGCCGTCCAAAACTTGATGAAAATGCCAGCTAGAGGCTCTAGGAGCTGTCACTTGGGAGCTAATTTACTTTCTGCTGATGTTGCACCAAAATCCACCTCACACAGGCAAAAGTCATGGTTTCTCTTCTGTTAGGCTGTGAGTGATTTCTCCTGTGTCTGAGGAGCATAAATCTGATATAAAATGGTCCTTGGAGCCCACAATTTTTAAGACATGCAGCACTTTATACCTGAACCGAGTGTACGGATCGGATCGAGCTTCCACACAGTGCATGGAAACCAGTTGGGAGTGGGGAGCTGTTTGGGGATTTGACTGAGGGAGCAGAATATTTTTTTTAAACGCGAAACTCGACAAATGGAAGAAACAGTTTCCTAAGAGCCCAGAGTGAAAATAAACGGCGAGGTGGAGATTTGAAGGGCACAAGAGGAATATGTGCTGAATGTGCAGCATTAGCAGAGACAAGGACAATATTTGCATTTCACTGCTCTACAGCAACTTTCACAACAGTTATTCCTGCTCTGAAGTAAAACTCTTCTCTTTACTGGTTTTCATAGTGTCACATTTTCCCTGTTTATAGAAGAATGTGCAATAACATTCACATACACCCTACAGACCAGGTACCAGTAGCCCTTGGTTCTGTGGCCAACTGCACTGCAGCCAGTGGAACTCAGATCAAGACTGCTCATGAGTAGAGACTACTGGATCTGGGCTATTTGCATTCATCTAGAAGTAACCATTAACAGTCCCAGTGCAGCCATGATGGGCCACCTCACACACACACAGCCCTCTGCTGAGGTGGCCCCTACGGACCACTCTATTTCAGAGTTAACAACCCATAAAGAGGCATGGGGCAGTTCACCCCTGTCAGTCCAGCACTTCAGGTTGCCTGCAGACTCACACCGGCATCTGTTACACTTGGGGCTGGTTTTCAGGCTTTGCTCCAAGACCATGCGGGATGGAAACAGGAGTTATTTGTAAAAGAGAGCTGGGATTCCCCTGTCATCATGTGACCAGCCCCAGAGCCTGAGGTCCATGCCCATTGTGCTGATGACCCAGTTCAGCTCTCCCCTGGAATGTTTCCTACTAGCTGGGCACTTCTTGCTCACTAATACCAGCTTGGACTGTTTCCCATAAATGGAAGTTCACTGAGGGCTGATCCCCAGGTTGTGCCTGTCTGCACCCAGCTGCTGTAGAAGCAGAGGTGCCTTGACCCCGAGGCAGAGCTAGGAATGCAGAGTTAGCGCCCACTCCATTATAGCTGGACTGGATTGTGAACAGCCCAGTTAACTGCCATGCCACTCACCCCGACTTAGCACTCAGTGCACACCAGGGCAAATTGTGTCAGCTAAGCAGGAACTGACGCTCATATTTTTCTTGTTTACTGGCTTTAAATATTTAGGTCTTGTTCATTAAGTAATATCCCTTTAAACTGACCCTGACAGATCACACAGAGACAGTCTAATGGAGCATCGTAAACACCAAGCTCTGCTCTGTGGTCTCTATGGAATCTGAGACAGTAATTTAATAATGCACTCTGTTTCCAGTCCTTATTGAGATCTATGCTGTTTCTTGCACTTGTAGTCATCCATGACTTCCTACCCCTTCGTCATCTGTGAGCTACATTCCTAAGGTGTCAATGATCATAATCATAGCTGGGGCTCTCAAAACCACCCATCAAAAAACCTAGGTCTCTACCCAGTGAAATCCTAGAGGAAGAGCCTATAAACATGAGAGCATGTCTGGTTCCATCCAGTAGGGGGCAGAAGTGTGCAAGGGAGCTGGTCAAACAAGCCCTTCTGAATAATATTAATTATGAATTTATCCCCTTTGTTGCTTAACGAATCATTCACAAACTCAATTTCCTTTGAATGTATTTGTTACTCATGATCATTTTCTGGACAGTTTGGACAACTAATGTTTGTCATTATTTCAGGGCACCTTCAAAGCAAAAGTGTGTTAGACAATAAGAGATATTCATAATTCTACCAATTGGTATTTCTAAACTTTTCTCTCACCATTTTACTAGGAAATACTTTTTCCAAGGGTAAGGATACTGTGCATGATGGTCCACACAACAGGTTAACAAGTTTAAATTAAACGTAAAATAAATGTACACCATGCAGTGATAGCAATGAGCTATACTCGAGCATGGGGAGGAGGGGTTGTGCAAACTACGGCCCGCGGGCCGTTTTTATCCGGCCGGCAAGTTCGGGCCGGGGGAGCGGGGCCGCGGGCTTGCGGCGTTTCGCCCGGCGCTCGGCCGGGGAAGCGGGGCCGCGGGCTTGCGGCATTTCGCCCGGCGCTCCGATCAGGGGAGCGGGGCCACGGGCTTGCTGCGCTCTGTCCGGTGGAGCGGGGCCGCGGGCTTGCCGCGCTCTGCCAGGCAGTCCAGCGGGGCCGTGGGCTTGAATTGTTAATTTTGTGAGTGTTCATGACCCTCCATGAGGCAGTCAGGGGGCGGGAAGTGGGGGGGGACAGGCTGTTTGGGGAGGCACAGCCTTCCCTACCCGGCCCTCCATAGAGTTTCTCAGTGCGGATGTGGCCCTTGGGCCAAAACGTTTACCCACCCCTGGCATAGGGAGTCGTTTATTATTTTAAATTTCAAACTCCACTCCAAAAAGTACCTATCAGAGCACCCTTGACATAAAATTGAAACTCAATAAAAGTTGCCCAGTTAATTAATGTTCTCTTGGTGTAATTTCCCAGAATCACACACACACCGTATATGGACCACTAGTGTTTTTAATGCACACCATGTCATGGTGTATTGCTATAGCATGACAATGTGTGGTTAGACTGTGGAACTCACTGCCACAGGAAGTCATTGAGGCCAAGAATTTAAGCCATGATTCAGTTAGGGATTGGACATTTATATTGATATCAGGAATGTTCAGATTTGTCATAATGAATTGACAACAAAAATTTTGGCAGTGATGTTAAACCTTGGGTTTCAGGGTTTAAGCTGATCTCTGGCTAGCAGAAACCAGGATGAGACCTAAAGTGGGGGGCAGATTATCCCACCTCTGTCTGCTGTAGCATTCTTATGCCTTCCTTTGAAGTGCCAGATGCTGGCCACTGTCAGAGACAGGATACAGGGTAGTACAGGTGCTTGGGTCTGACAACCTGGCAATTCCTATGTTCCTCAGACCTAACAAACCAGGGCAACTGAACTCAGCACTTTAACCCCTGGAAAATATTTGTGAATTATCTTTTTTAATATTCAACCCAGCTCGTGTGTGTGTGTACATGCATATGTTTGTGCCTGAATGCATGTGTGTGTGAACACAGGAGCGTGTGTCTGAATGTACATATGCGAGTGCCTGTGTGTGCATTGTGCGTGCGTATGCAGAGGTCTGACTCCCTCCAGTAGAGGACAGAGATTCACAGTACATCCCACCTTCTTCAATAGCCATTGCAAACCACGGCCCACCAGCTCCCTGCGTTCTGGCACGGCAGCATTCCAGTCCCATAGGCCAGAAAGCAGCAAATGCTTCTTTGTGTCTGAAGGTAGAATGGTCACTGCAAGAGGCTTAGGAAATTATTCTGAAAGGCAGTTTCCACCATTAGAAAATCACCATGTAGCAGCCAAAATATTTGGGAGAAGTTTGCTTGTTGTGCATGCTGCATTTGTGCCGGAGGCATAGTCACAGTCTTGCCAAGCAAGCAGGATTTCACCACAGAAACATGTTTGTCAGTGAAAACAGCAACATAAAGAGACCTCGATAAAATTATAAATCGTGCTGAAATACCAATTTTTGCAGGTAAATATTCTCGTCCGGCTCTAGCCATACACTGGGTTCACTCTGTGGCTCCCTGGCGTGTGGAGAAGGGAACCCTCCTTAAATAGCTGATGATTTGCAATTTCAGTGAGGGCAACTTTTTCAAAAAAGGAATGACTGAAAAATTCACCCCACTTTTAGGATACTGGGTAGGTACGTTGGCTGTCATCTTAGTTGACTAAACCAAGGACTTCCAGTTGGCCTAAAGCGTCTTGTAACAGACTCATGTCCTCAGTGGATTTGGCCCAGAGAAGGATCCTGTAATGTACACTCACCAACAGGTTACACAATACCCCCTCCCCTGCCCCTAGGAAGTGCTGGAATCTCCCTTAGGGGAATCATTTAAAGACACATTAGACAATCTGCTGTCGGGGATGTTCATGCACTGGCCCTGGGAATGGACTAGACGAGACCTAACAGTTCTTTCCAGCTTTAATGATCAGAATTCAGATCTTGCAGCCCCAGGTCGTTTCCCCATTCATGCCTGGCCTCAGTGAATTATGCCAGCAGAAGGTAAGGTGCACACAGACGTTAGCAGAGGTTTGTGGAAGCGAAATTGTAGACGGGGACTGGTTTTTTAAACATCACTGAAACCTGCTGTTCATTTGATTATTTCCAGCTCCTTGTGTTTATTTCTCTCTTTCTTTGAGGGGTTTGTTTGGCCCGATGTATTTCAGTGCTTAGTCTTTACTGCCCAGATACATGACATGATTGCTTCCTGTATGTCTGCATCCGCTGGTTCATCCACAGAGAAACGACAACTTAAGTGTTCCACATACAGCAGCTGAGCAGCCCTCTGAATCAGGACCCACTTGATCCGAATATTCCTAAGTCCCCATCTTTCCTGTTATCACTGGGGCGGGGACTGGAATCTTTCCCAATCTTTATCCCATTGAAAGTCCATAGGACCTTTGCCACTGGCTTCAGCGGTAGCAGGATCAGGCCCCGAATGAGGCAGAAATCTTCTCAGTGTGTTAGCAGAATAGGTCTCTCATGCTTTAGATGGGAGAGTGTAGTATGCATCGCAATCCCTTTGTTCTGACAACATTAAGCATAGATTCTTTCTGCTATATCAACTAGGGATGACACAGAGTCACATCCTGTTAGTGCGCGTACAGCAGGAAGACTCTTGCAGAAGTTAGGAGGGAGTGTGTCACAAATTGCATGCGCAGGTATGAGGCGACACCTGTCAGTTGTGCTGGTCATGGTGCCTGTTTCAATCAACATGTTATCTATGTGTTCCATTTTTGGAAAGCAATGAAAGCAAGGTCCAAAACATTGGTATCAGGTGACATAATTACTCTGGTTCCTTTGATACCAAGAGACCCAGAGCCATATTGACATGTGCAGAAGCATCCTTGTGTCTGCTTCCTCTTGAGTACTGGACAAGTCTTGGGCTTCTTTAATACCTGTACTGATGACATTTGCTACTTCACCCTTGGAAAAGCCTCCAGCAAGAAGGAGTGTTTGTGCTGGTGTGCTCCGACATGCTCAGGTGCATTTTGAACCATATACTCACAGAGGGCTTACAAGTGACTCCTTGTTGGATGCCACGTTTAGAAGCTTTTTCCATGGAGGCACAGGGCATCCACCAATCACCTGGTATTTCTTGCATCCAATCTTAGATCCTGTCTGGTGCTATCTTTCTGCAGTTTTCAGTTACTGTTGTCACATCTGTCAAAGGCTTTGATCATTGAATTAGCTTTGTCAAATCCTTTTAGGACCTGCCTCAAGTACTCAGCAGCCAATTCATCAAATGTGTGGAGTTTGTCTCCAGCCATCATTTGTACGACAGCCATGAAATATCTGATGCCTACTCTGGGTTCTTTGTTGCATGCTCTTAGCTAATAGGTTCTTTCAGCGTGAACTTCCATCTGATGCCCTAAATCAGCTTTGTCTGTTCTTCTCATTGTTCCATCACCATATAAGAGGGACATAGACATAGGTCCTATTGGGTTACTAAAAACAGTTGCCATAGAAACATCATCTCTGCATCTTGAAAAGGACAGGGCTCTGCAGAAAACAATTTCTGGACTGATAGCTACTGTGATTGTCCTTCCCTTGCCAGGCCTAAATTTGGTCATCTTGGCCATGTCAGTAAATGTTTTAATGCCAGATTTCTTGACTGGGCTGAAGAAGCTACATGTCCCATCAAAATCAAATGTACCTCTTACAAATCTCTCCATTTGCTCTTCACTTCCATTTTCTATTTTCAGCAGAGACTCTTGTACACTAATGTTATATGCAGTCCAGTAGATATGTTGATAAACACTTCTGGATGTGATTCAGGGTCGAATGGGTTTGCCAGATTATTGATTACATGGTTGGGAAGAGCTATAACATGCTCTTCATCCCTCTTCAATGCAGAGGCCAGGACTTGTCTATGGACTTTGTCTTCACTACTTCTTGTTAGGCCACTGCTTTCACTCAGAGCTTTTGCATATTCACTCAGGACATGGCTTGTGAGGGTCACCTGACAAGGGCTGGATTCTTTCTAGTCAACCCTACTGTCCCAATTCTGGACTTTGAGTCTTTGATGACAGTGTCCTCTATAACCATGTCACTCCAAATTCCACTGGAAGACCCAGGAGTCTGATGCACAGAAAATAGATTCCCCAGATTCAAAGGCACTGTGTACTTTTTCAGGGAGATATAACGTATTGAGAATGTAGATGGGTATCTACCTGGCATAGTTGGGTCTCTTTGCAGTAAAGAAGTATGGAAGCATGGCATGTTATATGTGTAGGTGAAGATTCCAATCACCCTCTCACTCTGCATGGACATTTAGAAGTAGTATTTGCATAACCTGGGGAAAATGATCCTTGAACATGAATGTAGGAGACTAGGCGTACACCCATGTATGAAATTCCTCCGGTAATGGTAGTATATGCATATGCATCATCAAGCTCTTTAATGACATGCAGTAGAAACTGTGGGCATGCAATCTATCACTTCTAGTGCACCTTCCGTAGGAGACTGATCTGCAGGGCTGGCTCCAGGCACCAGCCTACCAAGCACGTGCTTGAGGCGGCACCTGGAGGGAGGCGGCGCTCAGGGCTTTCTTTTTTTTTTTAAACCACACTCCCCGCCAGTTCCCCAGGGCTGCGGGAATGCCGTGCTCCCCGCCGGTGCCCCGGCCGGGGCAGTGGGGCCATGGGCATGCTGCCCTCCCCGCCGGCGCCCCGGCTGGGGGAGCGGGGCGGCGGATGTGCCAGATTCCCCGCCAGCGCCCCGGCCAGGGCAGCGGGGTGGTGGACATGCCGCCCTCCCCGCCAGCGCCTCGTCCGGGGGATCAGGGCCACGGCCATGCCGGGTTCCCAGCTGGTGCCCCGGCCGGGGCAGCGTGGCCGCGGACTTGCCGCCCTCCCCGCTGGTGCCCCAGGTGTTTCGGCAGGGTGGCGGCACTGGGGGGGGTGTTTTGGTGGGCACGGGGTGGGTGTTTTTTTTGTTCGGCGGAGCGGCACTTGGGTTTGGTTTTTTTTTTTGCTTGGGGCGGCAAAAAAGTTAGAGATTTGCTGATCTGGTCAGCAAATTTGAATTGAAAATATAGAAAACTATCATAATCACTTGTGAAGCACGCTGACAAGAATATGGGATGTTAGTATATTGCAAAATATTGATATTTGCCATTTTTGCCACATGCTGAACAGCTTCATCATTTCTGAAAAAAAATATGCCTGCCTATGCAAAACCAATAAGCATCTTTTAATACATTGTCATTTGGTAGCTTTGACCAATAAACACCACAATAAGGTGTTGAACTGAACTTAGACAGTACAAACTGTAGTCATAATCATGTTTCAGTGTTTCTGGAACTGTGCAACAAATGACACACTCCCTCATTCTGGGTACCATTGTTTGAGCTCGCCTACAGGCTTATGGCACCAGTTGACAGCTCCACATCCTACCTCATTTAAACATACATAACGTTAGCTGTCAAATGATGTATGAGGTGGGTGTGGAGGCGGGGGTACATTAAACTCCAGAAATATGGCCTTTTTGGAGAATTGCCGCACGCCTAGAAGATGAATAGAAAATGACAAAGATCGGCCCTTCCCACAGCCTGTATTTGGATGAGCTGATGGAATGGGGGGAGCAGAAGGAACCTTTCTCTACCTCCAAAGCTGCAATGAAGCAGAGTGGTGAAATGCCAGGCAGCTCATTTACTCAGTCTGAGAGTGAAGCTGAGAATATTGCTGGGGAAGGAGATCCGGATAATGATGATGGTGCTCAAAAAGCTTCCGAAAAGGAAATTAATAGCAAAGGGTCCTGGACAAAGGGCAGTGGCCCTTCTAAGAGCCCTGTGTGAACAAGCTGAGGACTGTGGAGGTACAGGGAGCACCTGAGCCGCCAGAGTGGGATGCAGAACCCAGAATGTAGTGGATAGTAGATGATTCATAGGAATTTAGTTTAAGGGATTGTTGGGGGTTGGGATTTTCAAAAGAACCTGTGGGATTTTGGTTGGATTTGGGGGCTCTATTATTGTAGGTGATTTGAAAATCACAGCCTATTAGAGTAGGTAGAAATTAAAAAATGGTCATAGCAATAACATCTATTTATCCCCAGACACAACAACCCTCAGTCTAGCTATCTTTCCCAGGAGACAACCCTTTTGTCTATCTGTCTCCATCTCTTCCCCCGCCACCGCCCCCATGCAATCAAGGCTCTCTATCCCTGTCTCTCTAGGAATGCCTGTATCTATTGATTGATTGATCGACCAATACATAGTTTTTATAAAAGTAGAAATGAATGCATAGTGTGTGGTAGAAAATGTCCCTTTAAAAGCAGGAGACAAGAGAGCTGCTCTCCCCTGGCTGTGAACATTCACTGCACTTAGATGTCACACTCTGATTTCCAGCTGTACTAATGCTACTAAATACCAAGTAAAGCTCTTCTCTGCCAAAGGAGATGAGCCACTAACAAACTGTAATAACTAATTACAGCCACACATTTATTGTCACTTCACTTTAAATTAAAGGCCTTGGCTACTTACTTGTTTACAGCAACCCACCCCAATGAAAGGAAAATTAACTAAACTGAGCCAAAGTCTGATTGGGAGGAGAGCAGGCGGCCCAGGGAGCCGGGAACCTCTCCAAGCTCTAATTGACAGGCGAGGCTTCCCCAAATTAATTGCAAATGGTCATTGAAAGCGCTTGAAATTGACTTAGTCTCCATTCTGAGCAGCCATGGAGAACAGGATTTGGAAGTGTGAAGGCGCCCCGGGAGCTCCAGTGAGAAGCGCACCAAAGGGGAGCAGAGCAGGGATCTAATGACAGCTCCTCTCTTGTCAAGAGACTGGCCCAAGGTGCTGCTGGGTTGTCCACACAATTAAATGTTTTGGGAAAGATGTCAGCTCAGGAGCTGAGAACTGAGCTTCCCCTTCTCTGCAGGATTTCAGCCGCGATGGAGAAGCTTTGGGACGCAGCCCATTGGGACATGGTTCTGCAGCTGCTCTTTTTTACAGTGGAGTTGAAGACAATGGCCCAATTCATCATCACTACATGACCATGCCACACTATGCTGGTGCAGACTGGCCAAAAGCTCCACTGTGAATCTCACCTCTGCACACTGTCAATCAGGGCACTGAAAGGGAAGGGCGGAGGCCTGGCCAAGCGCAATCCTATGCCCTTGCGATGACCCCTTCTGCAAAACCTGTGCTATTGGAGGGAGCAATTTTGGGGCAGCCCCAAGGCTGCTCTAACCCCTCGGGAGCAGGGTGGAGGTGATCCAGCCCCCAGCACTGGGGGAGGGGTTAGAATAGTCTTGCTTGGTCCCTGTGTGGATGGAATGGAGTCAGTCATATTTATACCAGTGCCACAGGAACTTGGGGAGTCACCGTCACTTGGTGTTTCTAAAGCAAGGTTGGACGTAGCTTTCTAAAACATGTTCTAGCTCAGCCAAGAGGCCTGGGCTGGACGCCGGAGTCCCTGGGAGGTCTTTGGCCTGTGCTGTACAGGAGGCCAGATGAGATCAGAACCATCCCTACTGGCCTTAGAATCTCTGAGTCTGAGAAATTGTGTCCCTAAAGTTCTGATTGGTGTTCTCGATTGCCATGGTCACAAGAGCCAACCCCCTCACAAAGTAGCCTATGGGGGCTAGAAAAGGTCTTTTCTTAACCAATCAAAAGCTAGAGACATCTCTCCTGGGGAATGGGAGGGAACTCTGAGGAGAGGGAGCCCAGAGTTTTGGGAGTCATACAGAGCAGCTCCGACAGGGACTGAGCTCTCTGCTTTGCGGCTGCCAGCTCTGGTCCCGGCTGCTGGCCCAAAGGGCCTAAGGATCTTTATACTGGGAGGACTCTGGGGAAGAGACCTTGGCCCATATTCACTGCTGCCTGTGGCCCTTTGTATCAGCGATCTCCATTTTGCAGATGGAGAAAACAAGGCCCAAACTGACAGAGAGAGTCAGCAGCAAAGCTGGGAGCAAAGCCCCAGAGCCCCAAAATAAATATCCATGCAGTCCTAGGCCCCTCTTCCAGAAGGACACGGCGTTTCCAGCCAGAGGGCTGGGTTCTAGCCACCCCTGCTCCTGTACAAGGACATCACGGAGTGGATACCTGGGAAGAGGCTGGCTGGGCTAGCCACCCAGAGGGACGAGAGTGAGTGAGGACTGGGCTATGGTCATGTTCCCTCCTCCACTCCAGCTCCTGGAAGCTGAGCAGCTCACGATGGAGTGGGGAGCATGGCTCACTCTCTGTGAGGGTGCTGGGGTTCCAGCTGCAGCGGGCATTACCGGGGGGCCCTCGGAAGGGATTGTGACCCACAAGCCTCTCCAGCCCTCTCTCCCCCACAACCCCGCACCATAGGGTCCAGGAATATCCTCTACCATCGTGCCCTAGGCTCCCACCAGGCTGCCTCTGCCGCTGTCCAGAGCCAGTTCACAATCTGCACAAAGAAACAAAGCTGCGGCACTGCCCGGGCAGGGAGGCAAGGAGAGATGTGTGGGGCTGGCTGGCAGAAGCAGGAGCTGCTGCTACCTACTGCTCCAGCCCTCTGGCCTGTAATTACTGAGGCAGGAAGGAGTCATGTCTGACACACCCGGATGTCCCCTGCCAGCCCACCCCACTGGCACTGAATTCCCCTCAGACCACAGCTAGAAATGAGTTCTGCGTCTGTGGCATCCGTCCTGTCAATTACTACAGTCCCATCTCCCTCTCATCCTTCCCACTGCTGCTGTCTGCTCTGAGCCTATGGTGCTTGGTCTCTTCTGTCCTGTTTTGTGTGAGCTATTTCCCAATCTGCTGCTGATAAAACACCTTTTCTGTGGCAGCTTCTGCCTCCCTGGGGTATTGTCACCTTTGCTGCAAACATCACAAATGTTTCCTCCGTCTCACTTTGTAAAAAGGCTCTTTTCCTCTCTCTGCAAACAGTGGTGAATTTAAACCTCACCGGCTCGTTTCCAGCTTCCACTTTTCCATTCCATCCTTGTCTTCAGCTACACCAGCCACACCGCAGCCTGAGAAAAGGGCTGCCCAGAAACCCTCTGTCTCTTCTCACATGGGCAGTCCCCTTACTGAAGGCAGGAGCTTGAATGCAACATGTGAACATCTGGGAGGGAGATCACAGAGTGCTTTGCTCTGCATTGGATCTTTCCAGTTCGGTTAGATTGCTGGCAATTGTATCCATCTCTTGTTAACCTCAATCTTCTTGCTCAGTTCTTTCTCAACCCTTACCCAAGCAAAATCTCCAGGGACTTCAGTGAGTTTTGCCCGAGTAATGGCCTTAGAAGAGTGGCAAGGATTGTCCAAGGCAGTTAGGAAGCCAACTCCCAGGATTATCAATACACCAGCCAATGGATGTGATGAGAAAGGAGGCTGGGGCAGGGACCATTGCCTGCTATATAAATAGGGCTTCTGATATTTTTTTAATCGATAAACACCAATAAAACACCCCAATGCAAATACTAAACTAAAATAAACCCGTGTTTATTCAATAACCACCAGAAAGTGTTACTTGTATCTGAGGGCTTGTCTACATGGATTAGTAATGCGGATGACTGGGCACAATACTAGAACTATTTTTATAGTGGGGGATGTGGAAAACCATTAAAAAAAAACCCCTGTAAATGCTGCATATGATGGGAGCATTTGGTTGCTATTATTACTTTAAGAATGGGGTCCTGCTGAACCCCCATCACCCCTAGTTCCAGTGCCCATGCCACAGGGGTGTGATTGATAAAGCACACTAACATGTTGTGCATTAATTAGTTTGTGAAGATCCTGCTGTTGTGCACTAAAGGTTCCTTAGGGTGCTTTAACATAATGCTGTTTGAAACAGTACTGTGTTGAGGAGCACTAGGAATAATACACAGAGATTACTCATTTCAGTACATACTGCTGTAATGAGCAATTGTAAGGTCCCATCAGTGTAGAGCCCAGGACTGTAGAGTTACCAGGTAGCTGATGTCTCCATGCTGCCACCCAGGGGCAGCCGTAAACAATTTGAGCTCCACTTTCCATGACTCGCTGTGGGCACAGACCAGAGAAGTTCTCCCTCAAGGGTTTGACAGACAGCAGCCTCATGGCTCCTGATTGTCTCCTAGCCTTATATAAACCCCAAGGGCGTTCCAGGAAGTGTCCAAGTAACAGTGTGGCTCTCCTGTGGGTGCCACGACTGTTCCTATTCCTGAATTCCTGACTTTGACCTTGGCTTGATTTGGACTTTGTCTCCTGACTTGGACTCTGAGTGTGGTATTAACCCTAGCCCCCTCTGCTGCTCCCAGCCTCAGGTTTGTCCCTGCTCTGACTCTTGGCCTGACTGCTCTTGTTAAAATCCCAGCAGTAATGTGTATAATATATGTGACTTATTGCTGTACAGATAAAGCCCTGAAACCCCCTGATTTTTGGATATCTACATAAAACTCAAAAATTGCTAAAAATAAATCCCCCAAAATGAAATTAATAAACCCTGAAAACCACCTGTATTCACTATATAAATCACTATCCCCCCTCTAGTGGCATCCAGGAAGACTGGGGTAGCCAGAGCTAACTCATGGAGAAGGCTGCTCTTGAGCTGGCTAGCGATGCTAACTAAGAACTCTTGTGCCCCACATGCAGGATCTCTATTTCCTCCTCACTGCAACCTTTCAGCTTCTGCACATTCCTTTCTGGCTTCTCCCCAGGCTACAGCTGAATATACATTTAGTTCCTGACACTAGAGCTGGTTCCATTGCTGGGTGTGAATGACTTAACTCCCCCATTATTCCTTCTTCACAAATCCCTCCTGAACTGATCCCAGCCTCAGCAACTGCATTTGTTACTTGTGAGTAGGGCTGGTGGATAACTTCTGACAAAATAGTTCCATCGGAAAATGACAATGAATAGAACCCAAAATCTTTTATGGAAACATCTTGGTTTTGACAAACTTTTGGCGAATCAAAGGCAGGTTTCCACGGGAACCCTGTCACTTGCCTGGCTGCCCAGGGTCAGGCACAGGGCGTACAGGGCCAGAACCAGCACAAGAAACCCACCCCCCAGCAAAGTTCACTGAGCTGTCCTCATCCCTCTGGGAATCGCTGAAGTTGCCCTGGAACATGCAGAGCCAGTGCAAGGAAGTTTTGCGCCCTAGGCCTTGCAGCCTCTTCCCACCATCAGTGACAGCATCATCTACCCCTCCAGGGGCTCCCTGTCACACAAGAGCCTCAGCAGCCCTGGCACCCCTAGACACCAACAGCCCCCAGAAATCCCTGAACCCCCAGCACCCATTGCTCCCCCAGGATTTGCATGAACTATCCAACATGAAGCAGAACAAACCTTGGCGGCTCTGACTTCTGGGTGTGGAAGAAATCCAATGGACTTAGAGAGAGCCTCTAACGAGTGCCCTCCTCCCTTCCCAGCATGCCGGGCTATTCTCCAAGAACTCCCCTATCCTGATGCCCCCACCTCCCCAGGATGGTCCCTTGTCTGGGCTCTCCCTTCCCCACTGGTTCCCTTTTCCCCTCTGCATTTCCTTCCCTGCAGTTGCTGCCTATTCCTCTCCTCCTCTCCCCCCATCCGCACACTATGGACTTCACTCCCACTCCTTTCCCCATGCCACTGCTAGCATAGGCAATACACCATTTAAATGTCGCTAGAGTTCTCTCTCCAGGAATGGGGACAGAGCAGTTCACTGCTCTCAGAGGTGTTGCTTCCAGCTGCCTGCAGACCCAGGAAGATCACATTGCCTTGGTTTGCTCCAACTGCACATTTGGAAGGTTTTCTGCACAGCCATGAAGGCTGGATGTGTTTGGAATATCCGCAGACATCTCGACTCAGTCCTCCCCGAAGCAAAGCATCTAGGCAGGAGTTTGTTTGAAACCTGCAGGCTGCTGTGTCTTTCTAATGTGATGAAAGTCTCTTTAAATTCTTCATGTAACATGGACATCTATCCACTAGGGCAGAGCTTTCCAAACTTTTCATGTTGGTGATACACTTTTTAGACATGCATCATTTCGTGACACACCGGAAGTGACGCGGAATCAATTCCGCCCGGATTACACATACTGCGCATGCGCAGTACCCAGGGCCGGCCGCCCCAAGCGCAAAAAAAAACAAAACCCAAGTGCCCCCTCCCCCACAACTCCGGCCAAAACACCCCCCCACCCAACAACGCTGCCCCGCTCCCCCTGCCGCCCCGCTGCCCCGGCCGGGGAGCGGAGGACGCCTGCCGCCCCGCTGCCCTGGCCGGGGAGCGGCGGATGCCTGCCGCCCCGCTGCCCCGGCCGGGGAGTGGAGCATGCTCGGGAGCGGAGCACGCCTGCCGCCCCGCGACACACCTACACACTGCCGCCGACACACTAATGTGTCGCGACACACAGTTTGGAAAGCTCTGCACTAGGGGATAGACTCAAACAACCACCACATTTCTTCCAAGCCACTCACTGGAGCTATCAGCAGAGGCTGATGACTTTTGGTGAAGAAACTGGTATTTCTTGGCCTCAGTCACCAACAGGAGTAGCGGTTAGAGCTGGGCAGGAATCGGATTTTCCATACCAAAATGGAACGAGAACAACAAAATTAGAAATTTTCTACATCACAAAATTCTGTGGGGAGGGGGAATCATTTTGGGTCAAGAGAAATATTTTATTTTAATACAATCAAAACCTTTCATTCTGATTTTGACTTTAAGAATTTCTTTATATTATATGAATCAATATTTTTAAAAGTTGAAACAGAAAAGGACCTGGGGATTACAGTGGGTGAGAAGCTGGACATGAGTCAACAGTGTGCCCTTGTTGCCAAGAAGGCTAATGGCATATTGGGCTGCATTAGTAGGAGCATTGCTAGCAGATCGAGCGAAGTGATTATTCCCCTCTATCTGGCATGGGTGAGGCCACATCTGGAGTACTACATCCAGTTTGGGCCCCCCACTACAAAAAGGATGTAGACAAATTGGAGAGAGTCCAGCGGAGGGCAGCAAAAATTATTAGAGGGCTGGGGTACATGACTTATGAGGAGAGGCTGAGGGAACTGGGCTTATTTAGTCTGCAGAAGAGAAGAGTGAGGGGGAATTTGTTAGCAGCCTTCAACTACCTGAAAGGGGTTTCCAAAGAGGGTGGAGCTAGGCTGTTCTCAGTGGTAGCAGATGACAGAACAAGGAGTAATGGTCTCAAGTTGCAGTGTGAGAGGTCTAGGTTGGATATTAGGAAAAACTTTTTCATTAGGAGGGTGGTGAATCACTGGAATGCATTACCTAGGGAAGTGGTGGAATCTCCATCCTTAGAGGTTGTTAAGGCCTGACTTGACAAAGGCCTGGCTAGGATGGTTTAGTTGGGGTTGGTCCTTCTTTGAGCAGGGGGTTGGACTGGATGACCTCCTGAGGTCTTTTCCAACCCTAATCTTCTATGATTCTATGATACTCATTCCAGTGGCCACTGTCAAAGTCAATCCGAGGCAAGATTCACTGCTAGCATAAGAATGTGTAACTACAATAATGTTAGTGAGAAATTTGGCCCCTGGTCCTGGTCTGAATCAGTGAGAAGAGATGAAAAGTTCCATCACCCTTTGCTGTTTCTCTTAGTCTCCATTCTCATGGGTTTGACGGTCTGTATTTTCCAAGTGATATTTCACATTTAAAGACTAAATTTGTCATATTTCATGTGAGTAAAAGCAGGACATTTAATTAAACTCAATCTATGGTACAAAGATTTTGAAACAAATATGCAGCAGGATGCTACAGGAGGAAAGGAACAAATCATTCTCTTTAGTCAAAGAGGACAGAACAAGGAGAGATGGACTTGAGCTACAGTAGTGACAATTTACATGAAGTGTTATGAAAAACTTCCTAGCCAGTTTCTGCAGTAAAACAAATTGTCAGTGTAGGTTAAGGTATAGATAGAGAAATTCAAGGTAGGGTCATGGGTAGGTCAAAAAGTAAAGCTGGTTGAAAAATGTTTTTTTCCCTACGGGAATCTTCAAAATGAACCAAAATGAAAATTTTGTTTTTAGTTACTAAATGACATTTTGAAACTATATTAACATTTTCACTTTGAAGTCAAATGCTGTTTTGCTGTGGTTTTTAAACAGAAAAAATGTTTATTTTATTTTTATTTTTGAGGTCCCTTCCCTTCTTTTTCCCTGCTGGAAGAAAAGTTCAGAAGCAGTAGGATAGTGTGGGAATGTAACAAAGAACCATTTTTCACCTTAAAAAGTAACACTATCAATGACACTTTCTACACTTTTAAAAGTGAAAGTGTTACTGTCTATGAAAGCAGCACTAATGCTTTGTCTCTGTTTTCCAATTGAAAAAAAGTCAGGAAATGGCAAGAGGGGAGAATTATAAATTAAAAAGTTTGAACAGTCAAAAAATGATTTTATCAATATGTTTTCAATGTTTTTTCTAACAAGTTTATTTAGAAAAAACATTCAGAAAATATATTTTTGTTAGAGCTAAATTATTTCAGAAGTATCATTTTTTGATCAAACCTGGTGATCGAAAAATGTTTAACTTCCTTATTGTCACAGTTTCGGGATAACTGGACATGTATTCCCACATCCATGGCCCATTCCAGGAATGCCTCATCAGGTATCACTTGTCTCTGGGCTGGGACCCTTGTCCTACTCGCTTTTGACTAGAGAGGTTTAAGGCTACACAGCTCGCTACCTTACACTGTGATATCCCCAGCAAGCCAGTCTGCTGAACACCCAGCACCTGTGTATTGCTCTTTCTCTCAAGAGCTATGGCCAGTATATTGACTTCAGTTACAAGTTCCCACACAGCCATTGCTAAGCAAGTACTGTTATTCCTAAGGTAAAAGCATGACAGAGAAAATATATAAAAACAAAAACCAGATTTAAACACACACTAAACATGCCAGGAGTCACTCATATGTCTTATGAGGCCTTAGAAGGCCAAAGTTTTTTGAAACCTTCAAGGGTTGGGGCTCTGGGACAGCAGCTTCTGTCTATTTGCTGGATCAGAAAGAAGGCCCTGAGTCAATTTAAATGCAGCCTTTTTATGCCACAAGCCCTTTCTTTGTCTGTTGGTCTCTGGAAAACCCAGTCTGCACCTGCATGCGCTAGCCTTCCCTGGGGGTGATGTCATGGTTACAGGGTAACTGCCCCTGTATTATCCCTCTGTGGTCCCTCGAGGCCATCCATTGAAAGGTTTCCAGCTCCCAGCCATCACCTGTCTTGGGCAGAGACCCACTTCTCACTCCCTTCTGACTGGGTATTTTAAGGCTACTCTGCAATATTTTCAGCAAACCAGTCTACCTAAAAGGCCTGTGACTGCACCTTGATTTCTCTCTGAGGGCTATGAACAGTGTATTGCCAGCAGTTACCAGTTACCATCCAGTTCCTTCTAAGCAAGCACATTTATTCTGATGGTGAAAGTATTACAGAGAAAACATAAACCCTTTAAAAAACCTAGATGCATGCTAAAAAACTTAGCAGAGATCACCTCCAGCTCCTTCACAGGGCCCACAGCAGGGTTGTAACCCTGTGGCTACAACATTGTATCACTTTAGATCAGGAACCAGAATGAAGGCCCCGAGTCAATTTAAGCTCAGGCTATTTATCCAAAAGTCCTTTCTTTGTCTGTTGGTCTCCGGAGAATCTAGTTTGAACCAGGCTATGCAACCCTCCCCAGGAGGTGGTACCTCGCTGAAGGTCTTATAACTGAGTGATTTGCCTTGATCATACCCTTCTGTTTTCACATCCTGGAAGAGCTGTGGTAACCCTCTCCCTATGGAGTCCTCACAGTCCCTGGCCCATAGTGATACATAAACCACTTGTACCATCCACCCTCTACCTCACCTTCCCTTACTGGTGCACCTGGCCTCCAGCCACTTCTCCAACCAATTCTCCCTGTGACATACCTTGGCACAATCCAGACTAGTGAGTAGCTGTGTGACCCCTGCCCTCTAACCTGGGGTGTCCTGTATGCCTTGCAGCTGTAGCCTCCACCCTGGACTACTCACAAACAGCCTCCAGCATGCAAGTCACTCCCAGCTACATCTGTGTTTGCTGCAGCCAGCCAAGACCTTGGCTCTTACCAGCCTGCGTTATACTACAGGGTGACCCCAACACACTCCCAGTCCTAGATTTTCCTCAGCCCTCTCCTGGACAACACAAGTTGATATAAAATCTGTTATTGCTTTAATAGAAATAATATGTACATAACTTGCCATCCCAAATGGAGTTTCCTAGACACTTCAATTTAAACACACTGTATTAGATAAAAGTATAAAACAGTTTATTAACTCCAAAGAGAGAGATTTTAAGTGTGTACAAGAAATGGTTGCAAGAAAATAAAGTTAAAATGCTACTGGTGCTTAACTTAACAAACGATAACAGATTCAAGCAAAGTTTCCCACCATATGCTCTTAGCAGTCTTACTGATCAAACTTCTTAGGTCAAGAACCCCTTTTTGCATCCTTTTTTCCTTCTGGTGCCATGAATGTGATTGGCAGGGAGAGTGGGGGGAGGTTTTGGGATATTTGTCCCCCCCCTTGAAAAACATTTCCAGCTGGGTACCAGGAGACAAGAAGTCTACAGGGAAGGATGTTCCCTGCTGTTTTTCATCACCTGTTGGAGCATCTTTTGTTCCTTGCATGGTGCTACAATAAATATTAGGAAATTGGTCAATGTTTGAATCTGTTCAGTTGAAAATTCAGCCACGAGGAAGGTTACAGGCCATCTCCGTAAGGGGCTTCTCCTTTCCTTTAGAATGTGGCTCTTTGAATGCATGTTATTATTTCTGCTTTTATCCACTGGAGAAATTGTCAACCTCCTACTTACTCCTACCTGGCAAAATCTGGGTACCCACAGTGCTAGTTCTCCCGAGCTCTGCTAACAGCTCACTGCAGGGTCTAGTGTATTTCTCAGACCCTGTGTAACGACGCTGGTTCTGGCGGGACCCAACTGAGAGTTCCAATTCAGGACAAATTGCTTAAAGCAGGGCAGTTACAGCCCAAGACTGGGGTTTTTTCCATCTCTAAGGCAAACCAAACCAGCCAAACAAAGAAGACTTTGGTTTTACCCCACTGGCTAACCACAAGTCACACAAGCAATTCCCTTTGACACTCCAGTTTCCCAGGATCACCACCAGTTCCACTCATTATGGGGATGAATGGTTATGAAACCAATATCCCAGTAAAAGAAAAAAGGTTCTCCCGATCCCAATTACCAAGCCCCAGACCCAGGTCAATATACAAATCAGATCTTACCCACAAATCACGCTGTTGCCAATCCTTTAGAATCTAAAGTCTAAAGGTTTATTCATAAAAGGAAAAAGATATAGATGAGAGCTAGAATTGGTTAAATGGAATCAATTACATACAGTAATGCCAAAGTTCTTGGTTCAGGCTTGTAGCAGTGATAGAATAAACTGCAGGTTCAAATCAAGTCTCTGGAGTACATCCACAGCTGGGATGGGTCATCAATCCTTTGCATAGAGCTTCCCTTTGTAGCAAAGTCCCTCCAGAAGTAAGAAGCAGGATTGAAGACAAGGTGGAGATGAGGCAGCTGCCTTTTATAGTTTCTTCCAGGTGTAAGGACACCTCTTTGTCCTTACTGTGAAAAATTACAGCAAAATGGAGTTTGGAGTCACATGGGCAAGTCCCTGCATACCTTGCTGAGCCACAAGGTGTGTCTGCTTTCTCTCAATGGGTCAGTTGTATAACTGATGGTCCTTAATAGGCCATCAAGCAGGCTAGGCAGAGCTGACACCAACTTGCCTGGGGTGTTGCTCAGACGCATAGCACAAGTTTGAAATACAGACAGTATAGAGCCAATATTTATAACTTTACATTCAAAATGATACACACATACAGATGGCATAATCATAACCAGCAAACCATAACCTTGTCTTAGACACCTTATTTGACCCCCTTTATACAAGATTTGGTGCCACTATAGGACCTTGGTTGCAACAATGATCTATATGGTCCCAGCTTATGTCAATAACGTCACACCCTGTCAAGAGGTTTGTTTTTTACAGGAACAGGCACATTATTTATAGGCCATTGTATGTAATGGGACATATGGCTGTGTGCTACAGACTGACGCTCTCCTCACAGGGACACAAGTTGACCACAGCATGTGTCAAGCCTCCACATCTCTCCCTCTTGGAAAAAGGCGTTGATCAGCAAAGAAAGCTGCATTGTGGAGGTTAGTAAATGTAGGAATAAAGTGAGAATTGCTAAAACTCAATCTGAATTAGCTCTTACTGAGGAAAGGAAAATAAATGATAAGAGGTTTCTAAATTATATAAATAAAAGAGAATAAGGAAGGATGAGGTTGAGCCACTATTCAGTGGGGATGGGAAGGAGATTAAAGATAATGTAAGTATGGCCCCAAACCTAAATGAATCGTCTGCCTCGGTTTTCAGTAATGATGCTAATATGGAACATGTACATGAAGGCAGGACGACTGATGGAAATGAGTGTCAATCATGACACCTGAGGTGGAAGAAAAACGTAAAGATCTTAAATTGGCAGGGACTGGCTAATTTCTATCCCAGAATACTGAAAGAACTGTCCCATGAGATTGCTAGTCTGATAGCAAGGATTTTTAATAAACCTCTCTATTCAGGCATAGTATGACAGGAGCATAGCTAACAGTTTACCAAGAGTCATGGTGGATTTTCCATCACTGACAATTTTTAAATCAAGACTGGATGTTTTTTTCTAAAAGCTCTGCTCTAGGATTTATTGTGGGGAACTTCTCTGGCATGTGTTACACAGGAGATCAGACTGGATGATCACAATGGTCCCTTCTGGCCCTGGAATCTATTACTATATTATAGCTATATTTAAGAAAGAGAAAAAGGTGATCTGGGTGATTACAGATGTGCCAGTCTGACCTCGGTAGTGTGCAAGCCTTTAGAACAATGTGCAAAGGAAAAAGTAACTAAATTCCTGGAGGTAAATGATACAGAATATGTAACTCATGTCGAACTAATCTGATTTTCTTCTTTGAGAGAATATCTAATTGCTTTAGATAAGGAAGTGCAATAGATCTAATATACTTGGACTTCAGGAGAGCATTTGAAATAGTGCTGTAGCAGAAAGAGAGAGAGAGAGCCTGAAGCATGGATCTGGTGAAAGACCTGAGGCCTAAACCAAAGTCATCAGAAGTTTTGCTCTGAGAAACTGCCAGGCCCTATCAAAAGCAAATGCTTGCTGGCAAGTCAGTGTCCAGTACACAAACTCGGCACCAGTATTGCTAGCATTGCTAAAACACACTGAATGTGTAAACACATTCCAGCAGGCAAGCACAAGAACACCCCAACCTAGCACACGATGACATGGTTTGACAAAAGTGATGAATAGTGATATTTTGTCTGAAATATCAGAAGTAAAAGTACAAAGACAGCTGGTGAATAGGATATTTTGTCTGAAACATCAGGAGGAAAGTAGGAGGGGAGGTAACAAACATGTTATGAAACGCATAAGGTGATATGTAAGTTGTTTATCCCAAATTGTTAGTCTCCGTCTATAAATGCTGGGATACCTCGCTTTAACCCTTTGGCTGGTCTAGGGGACAGTGGAAAGTCCTGCCACTGACTGAGCTGTGTCCATTGTCACGGGCATACATGTACTACTGTAACTGTAGACATTGATCTGGGGAGCTAGGACCATGCTTTGTTGGCAATAAACCTGACTGAGTTCCTTCGTTACTAAAATGGGTCTTGTGGACTTATTAGGCAGTTTGATCAAGGTGTGCTGTACGGGTTATCTGGCCAGAGCCAATGCAGCATAAGAATGGCCATACTGGGTCAGACCAATGGTCCGTCTAGCCCAGTATCCTGTCTTCTGACAGTGGCCAATCCCAAGTGCCTGAGAGAGAATGAACAGAACAGGTAATCATCAAGTGATCCATCCCCTGTCGTCCATTCCCAGCTTCTGGCAAACAGAGGCTAGGGACACCATCCCTGTCCATCCTGGCTAATAGTCATTGATGGACCTATCCTCCATGAACTTATTCAGTTCTTTTTTGAACCCTGTTATAGTCTTGGTCTTCACAACATCCTCTGGCAAGGAGTTCCACAGGTTGACTGGGCATTGTGTGAAAAAATACTTCCTTTTGTTTGTTTTAAATCTGCTGCCTATTAATTTCATTTCATGACCCTTAGTTCTTGTGTTATGAGAAGGAGAAAATAACACTTCCTTACTTACTTTCTCCACACCAGTCATGATTTTATAGACCCTATCATATCCCCCCTTATTCGTCTCTTTTCCTAGCTGAAAAGTCCCAGTCTTATTAATCTCTCCTCATATGGCAGCTGTTTCATACCCCTAATCATTTTTGTTGCCCTTTTCTGAACCTTTTCCAATTCCAATATATTTTTTTGAGATGGGGTGACCACATCTGCACACAGTATTCAAAATGTGGGCATACCATGGATTAGTATATTCAATATGATATTTTCTGTCTTATTATCTATCCCCTTCTTAATGATTCCCAACATTCTTTTCGCTTTTTTGACTGCTGCTGCACATTGAGTGGATGTTTTCAGAGAACTAGCCACAATGACTCCAAGATCTCTTTCTTGAGTGGTAACACCTAATTTAGACCCCATCATTTTATACATATAGCTGGGATTATGTTTTCCTAATGTGCATTACTTTGTATTTGTCAACATTGAATTTCATCTGCCATTTTGTTGCCCAGTCACCCAGTTTTGAGAGATCCTTTTGTAGCTCTTCGCAGTCTGCTTGGGACTTAACTACCTTGAATAGTTTTGTATGATCTGAAAATTTTGCCACCTCACTGTTTACCCCTTTTTCCAGATCATTTATGAATATGTTGAATAGGACTGGGCCCAGTACAAACTTCTGGGGGACACCGCTATTTATCTCTCTCCATTCTGAAAACTGATAATTTATTCCTACTCTTTGTTTCCTATCTTTTAACCAGTTACCAATCCATGAGAGGACCTTCTCTCTTATCCCATGACAACCTATTTTGCTTAAGAGCCTTTGGTGAGGGACCTTGTCAAAGGCTTTCTGAAAATCTAAGTACACTATATCCACTGGATCTCCTTTGTCCACATGCTTGTTGACCTCCTCAACAAATTCTAGTAGAATGGTGAGGCATGATTTCCCTTTACAAAAACCATGTTGATTTTTCCCTAACAAATTATGTTCATCTATGTGTCTGATAATTTTGTTCTTTTCTATAGTTTCAACCAGTATCCCAAAGTCTGAAGTCAGGCTTGCTGGCCTGTAATTGCCTGGATCACTTCTGGAGCCCTTTTTAAAAAAATGGCGTCACATTAGCTATCCTCCAGTCATTTGGTACAGAAGCTGATTTAAATGATATGTTACAGACTACAATGAGCAGTTCTGCAATTTCACATCTGAGTTCCTTCAGAACTCTTGGATGAATACCATCTGGTTCTGGTGACTTATTACTATTTAGTTTATCAATTTGTTCCAAAACCTCCTTTAATGACACCTCAGTCTGTGACAGTTCTTCAGATTTGTCACCTAAAAAGAATGGCTCAGGTTTGTGAATCTCCCTCACAGCCTCAGCAATGAAGACCAATGCAAAGAATTCATTTAGTTTCTCTGAAATGGCCTTATCATCCTTGAGTGATCCTTTAGCATCTTGATTGTCCAGTGGCTCAACTGGTTGTTTAGCAGGCTTCCTGCTTCTGTGGTACTTAAAATTGTTTTTGCTATTAATTTTGAGTCTTTGGCTAGTTGTTCTTCAAATTCTTTTTTGGCCTTCCTAATTATATTTTTACACTTCATTTGCCAGAGTTTATGCTCCTTTCTATTTTCTTCACTAGGATTTAACTTCCACTATTAAGCTGTTCCACTGTTCATGCAGAAAGAACACACAGACACACAGCCAAACATCTGACAACAGATGCTACATGGGAAATTATTAGTTACATTAGGAAAGATGGGGGTCAGTGCATGCATTGTAAGGTGGAGAAAGCAATGGATTGTGCTGAAAGGTGAATTAGTGGCCTGGAGGGTGGTTACCAGTGTAGTTCCTCAAGGATTCATCTTGGGACCAATCTTATTCAATATTTTCATTAATGACCTTGGCACAAGAAGTAGGAGTGAACTAATGAAATTTGCTGATGATACATAGTTGGGAGGTATTGTCAATATAGAGAAGGATCAGAATACTGTACAGGAAGATCTGGATGATCTTGAAGACTGGAGTGACTGAAATGGGATCAAATTCAATGGTCCAAAGTGCAAGGTCATGCACTTAGGGTCTTATAATAAAAGTGTCTGCAGGAAGCAACAGAGGAGAGAGACTAGGGTGTGGGGGTCGATCACAGGATGACTAAGAGCCACCAATGTGATGTGACTCAGAAAAAGGCAAATGTGATCCTAGGATGTATCAGGTGAGGGATTTCCAATAGAGGTAGACTAGTGTTAATGCCATTGTACAAGACATTGGTAAGATCTCATTTGGAATACTTGTTCAAGAAAGATTAAATTAAAGTGGAACAGGTGCAGAGAAGATCTACTAAAATGATCAGGGGAATGGAGGGCCTAGCTTATGTGAGGAGACTGGAAGAGCTTGGCTTGTTAGAAAAAGACGGCTGAGAGAGGCTCTGATTGCTCTCTGTAAATACAGCAGTGGGGTAAACGCCAGAGAGAGTAAAGGGCTATGTCAGCTAAAGAGTAATGTTGGCATAAGAACAAATGGATATAGATTGGCCATCAGAACATTTCATTTTGAAAAATTAGAAATATTTCATTTAGATTTTAACCTTGTTAATTATAAAAAAGATATAAAATACAATTACTTTAGTTTCAAAAAGTTATTTCAAAATGAAAGATTGAAAATCTATTCTGATGTTGAAATGGGATGCTCTGACATCTCCAAAATGTTTTCGCTTCAAATTTTTTCCAAATTTTCCAAATTTCATGAAAATTTCATGAAAACTGACATGCCCCCGTGGAATATTTTGGTTTGGACAAATCAGTATTTTCTAATGGAGAAACATTCCACTGCTCTAGTCAGCACCAGCTCTACTCAAGAAAATCCTTCCATCCATGTATCTGCTGAGATCCTCACCATTAGCCCCACAGGGTAACCCCAGCTACTCGGACAGAGCCACCCCCCACTGAGTATTTCCCAAATAGGATAAAGTGAAGCAGTCACATGGGATGTGCACCTTCCAAATGTAGGCCCACCCCCAACACTGGCCAAGATTCCAAGTCCCTTGAAGCTGAACCTCCTCTCTATGGAATATTCCATACCCTTCCCCCACTTTAGAAACCAGTGCTCAAAACTGGTGTTTGCCCTTTAAACTCTACAAGAGCGACAAAGAGTCTTGTAGGACCTTATAGACTAACAGATATATTGGAGCATAAGCTTTCATCTGACGAAGTGGGTCTTCTCCCACGAAAGGTTATGCTCCAATATATCTGTTAGTCTATAAGGTCCTACAAGACTCTTTGTTGCTCTTGCAGATCCAGACTGACATGGCTACCCCTCTGATCTTTTAAATTCTAGTCATCTGCTCTGGCCATTCTCCCTGATTTGCATTGAATGGACCTCTTCTAACCCACTGAACTGGTGGTCTAAGACAATAATTCTCCACCTGTGGACCACTATGTCTAAGGGGTCCCCAAAAGACTTAGACTGAAACTAACTGAACAGAATTCAACTATATATATGGACAATAGATTTCCAAAGGGGTCTGAACCTCCATTTGAAAAATTTTAGGGGTCTGCCAATGAAAAAAGGTTGAGAACCACTGGTCTAAGATACAACCCTGGGTTTGCTCCTTCCCCTTTCCCTTAGTGTCTGCATCTCTTACCCTTTAATACCTTGATCCTTACAACACCCCTGTGAAGCAGAACACTGCTATGACCCATTGTACATCATCCCCAGAGAGACTAAGGCCAAGCTACTCAAAGAGATTTAGACACTTAAGTATCTTTGAGGATCTGTGCCTAAGTGACTTCCCAAGGTCAACCAGAACATTTGTGGGAGAGCAGGGAAGTGAGGCTGGGTCTCCTGAGCCCCACAGCAGCACTCTAACCACTGGACCATCATTGCTGTCCTAAGTAGACAGTTGCTCCATACTTTTACAGCAAACTCCAGGTTAATTTCCTCCCCAGTGTCAGTCCACCAGAGTCAGTGAGTTTTACACCAGGCATGAATGGAGCGACCCTCTGTGGTTTGTTTGTGTGGGTCTTTATTATACAGAGTTTAAGAAACAGAATCGTAAATCACAAGCCCCCAAATTCTCCAGGCACATTCTCTGGGTACGAAAAGGAAAAGGCAGTACACTGGCAGTCATTAGTGGGATTCCCTTTCGCATTACCATTTGGGGTTGCAGTTAACTGATTATCTCTCTTCTGTGCTGACCCTGCACCTCCACTTTTCTATCTAGACTTAGCCCTGGTCTACACTAGCGGGGGCGGGTTGATCTAAGATATGCAACTTCAGCTACGCGAATAGCATAGCTGAAGTTGGTGTATCTTAGATTGACTTACCTGGCCGTCCTCACACTGGGGAGTCGACCGCTGCCGCTCCCCCATCGACTCCACTTGCGCCTCTCACAAGCTGGAGTACCAGAGTCGACGGGGAGTGCGTTCGGGGATCGATTTATCGTGTCTAGACGAGACGCGATAAATTGATCCCCGAAAGATCGATCTCTACTCTCCGATCCGGTGGGTAGTGAAGACCTAGCCTCAGGAAGATAAGTAGTACCCTATGAGTGCCCAACAATGCAATGCGCCTTCAGCCTGGGGCAGTTAGAGTGCCAGCACAGTTGGGTTTTGTTATTAAGAAAACAATTGAAAACAAGAGCAAATTCTGTTTGCAAATGTTAATAATTGGGAGGCATATTTCTTTACCTGTTAAAAAAGGGCTCACATTAATATACTTTTCTGTATGATGTTACAGTAGAACCTCAGAGTTATGGATGCCAGAGTTATGAGCTGACCAGTCAACCACACACCTCATTTGAAGCTGGAAGTACTCAAGCAGGCAGCAGCAGAGAGAGAGAGAGAGAGAGAGAGAAGCAAATACAGTACAGTACTGTGCTAAATATAAACTACTAAAAAATAAAGGGAAAGTTTTAAAAAAGATTTGATAAGGTAATGAAACCGTTTCTGTGCTTGTTTCATTTAAATGAAGATGATTAAAAGCAGCATTTTTCTTCTGCATAGTAAAGTTTCAAAGCTGTATTAAGTCAATGCTCAGTTGTAAACTTTTGAAAGAACAACCATAATGTTTTGTTCTGAGTTACGAACTTTTCACAGATCTGAACAACCTCCATTCCCGAGGTGTTCGTCGCTCTGAGGTTCAACTGTATGTGTCATTGCTCTAATGAGCTTAGAGCTTGACTTGGTTGACTGTCATTTGTTTTGCAATCTCTTACCATCGTGGAAACATTATGACCTCTCTCCATGGTTACTAAATAAATAAACCAAAGGAAATGCACGCTTGGTGCGATTTTTATGGCACTGTTTATTTTCCACGTATCACATGGGGCGAACTGCCTACCCACTACTCAAGCTTCTATCAAAGGCACATGGGTTTGCTCCTGAGATGAAAATAAATGTATGAGGCTTTATATGATAGAAGACACTTTAAAAAATTCTCTTCCGCTCACTATATCTCAGGTGTCCCAACTCCCTCTGCCAGCACTTATCAGTTCCCAACTCCCCCCCAGTGAAGAATAATAATAAATGATTATGTTGATACCTTGGGTTGGCTCAAGCCACCTGAGATCTCATCTCACTTTATGGGAGAGTGACCTCTCTGCTTTGCCCCACTGCAAAAATGAAGCTGTTGATACAAAGAGAAAGACTTATATCTGCAGGAAATCAGCCTTATTCAGTCCAACACTATGGAACTCATTGCCAGAGGAAACTGAGCTCCACCCTCAAACTAAATGCAAAACACTTCAGTTTAGCTTTCTAGTAAGAACTCCTTTAATCACATCAGCAGCCTCACACTTTCATAGATAGATTAGATAGCTAGATAGCTAGATGATAGAGGGGGTGTATAGGGATAGAGAGATAGATAGAGGGGGTGTATAGGGATAGATAGATAGATTAGATATTGTACATTTGATGTATACACAGTGACAGCTCTTAACTACACTGCAGATTGCTATTATTGATTCCACTCGGGGTCATGATGAATTAAAAAAATAGACTGTAGCTTGAGTTAACATTCCATTTATTTCTCCTGTGAACCCAATGCCCTCATGAGTCAACTAGACCATTATAGGGCTTTCACGGGAGCCTGAATGCTGATTTCAAGACAGCTCTGCTCAAGTCAGCTTCCGGACTCAGGATATTGAGTGAGGATCTCAGCTTTCTTTCTTTCTTTCTTTCTTTCTTTCTGTAAATTTCTGGCCTTGAAGGTTGCAGAGAAAAGCTTGAAAATGTTACCCTGAGTGTGACAGAAAGATTCAAAAGGCAACGAAAAAGAGCCCAATGTTTATTACTTTTAAAAATCTGCATGTTTTGTAGCCAAACTCATGATTTTGGAACCGGGACTCATGATTTTGAACGTTTGGGATTGGTGATATTGGAACGGCTTTTCCTTCGTGAGATGCGAACCACGTCAGAACAAAAACGGTTTTGCTGGTTTTTTAGCCTTCATTCATTTTGCAGGCCTCACCAGCAAGGAGAATTTTGTCTCTGAACTCAGCTAATGCATATACTTGGGGCCTGTCTGCTTTTGTCAGGTGGGACCAGCGGCTCACTCAGACCAGGCTCCTGGACACGCCTAGGGTGACCAGATGTCCCGATTTTATAGGGACAGTCCCGATTTTTGGGTCTTTTTCTTCTATAGGCTCCTATTACCCCCCACCCCATGTCCCGATTTTTCACACTTGCTGTCTGGTCACCCTAGACACGCCATCAAACAGAATTCATGCTCTGTTATATAAAGGGCTCATACAGAGCTCAGGAACACTATTCACCTCCGTTATTGAGATATCACAAAGACAGAAGCCTGGTGTGATGCCATAACACTGCACAGGGTTTGTACAGATAACTGCCAAAAACGGCATTCACCTGGACCTGAGGTTGCTTAACTGCATTAACGACTTCCCCGAACAACACAAATACAGCAGCTCCTGAGCCAAGGGTCTTTCTCAGCCTTTAAAAATCACCTCCTCGCTCATGATGGTCAAATGATCAGACACCCTCCAGCCAAAGCTTTGCATGCCCGGCAAAGAAAGCTATAAGCAGCACTCTAGCTCCAGCTCCTGCCCCATCTGCTTTCCCCATGAGGTGGCAGGAGCTCAGCTCCCTGGAGAGAGCTCTAGTGCCAGGTGATGCTCTCTTCAGCGAGAGGGTAACCCCAGTGGCTATGCTTCATTCACCAGTGCTCCAGGTCCCCTATTCCTGCTCCCTTTCCTGAGACCCTTGCTTCAAGCCCGAGGTGGACACCTTCTTTTCCCCATCCATGGGCCAAGCTGCTTTTCTTTTCATCAGTTGGAAGAGTTTAATTTCCATACACATAGCATTGTATTATCAATTATTATTATATACGGGATAGTACCTAGAGGCCTCAGTCAGGGATCTGAGCCCCATTGTGCAAGACACTGCACACACATATAATGAAAAGACAATCCCTGCCCCATTGAACTTACCTTCCCAGGCCCTTGGTGCACCCATGCACCATCATGTATGACAGGAGACAACAGAGCAGGAGATGGGGTAACAGAGAGACAGTTATGACAAGTGAAAGACTTGTAGAGGGGTAATTTCTATGTTTGCATGGGTTATACAGATAAAAAATGCAAACGTAGATTGCCTGGCTGGAAAACATCCTGGCTTTTCCTGGCAGTGCAGAGATGGAGGTGAGAGTGGTGGGTGGGCTTGGTTCAGGGGAGAAGATAGAATTTGCCAAGGTTTGTCGGAGGTGAGTTCCCATCCTGTGCCCTTCAGCAGGATTTTCCTGCTGAAGTTGGTATCTCCCCTCCTCAGAAGCAGGAAACAAGCTTGAGGCACAGACCTTGCTTATTGCCCAGCCAGGAAAGCTCTGGTTCATTTAAATGGCTGAGCTGCAAGGTAGTTTTGACAATGTTGGTTTCCCATTCTGTGTCAATTACATCTGCCCATTATCCACAGTAGGATGGACTTTCCCAAAAATTAATCTGATGAAAAAATATCATGCAACAAACCCTTAAATTAATGGAAATTATTACGACTAAGAATGTTCAAAAACTTAAACACTTGTACAGTTCTAAATGTAAAAAAAACTGCCCGTGTCTTTAATTTTCACATACTCTGCATGTGATGTGCAAACTTTGTGAACTAAAGGTTGAGATGTCAGAACTTCACATGTGCCAAAGAATGCATTTCATCCCATCCATTTTCCCCACTAGCTAGATTTTCTGCTAAAATGGCCAGCAGTGAAATAATTAACAGTGTTACCGCTTACGGTATGTCTACACTGCAATTGGAGGTGTGATTGCAGCATGTTAGGCAGATCCGAGCTAACTTGATAAAAATAGTAGTGCATACGTGTGCATACTCAAATGCCTAGCCTATGCCACCACTCATGCCACTGTGACTTCATTGCTACTTTTAGCATGCCAGCTAGCTCAAAGCTAGCTCAGTTGTGCCTACATGTGTTACAATCACACCTCCTGACATAACCTTTAATTATCATTAGGTTTCAGAGGTAACAACTCATTTGAAAGGAAAATGTCAATTCAACATTCCAAGTCATTGTTTCAGGCTGTCTGCAGATTCAGGAAGACCATGCTGCACTGGTTTTTGCTTGATTTACATTTTTAAGGTTTCCTTCCAGTCCATAAGGGCTAACACATATTTTTATTTTAAATTAAAGCTTCTGCACACCCATCTGATAAAAAATATACTTGAGAAAGAAAATACATGTAGATGATCATTGTGACATAGCTAGAAATAGTTACAACAAAACCTGTAAAAAACCTTTATTATGTAAAAATTGATTCATCATATCCTCTGTGCTGGTAAGATGTAGAAATATAGTTACATTATTTTATATGAAATTAGATGTTATTAAAGCAGTGAATGTCAAAAATGAGTGGAGTTTTAATGCATCTCATGTGTAACATTTTCAGCAAAATCACTTAAGTGTTTCAAAAAGTCAGCCTGGGCCTCTTTAGCAAAGTGGTGTGAATTTGGGGAGAGAAAATGTTGATTTTCAAGGGCGTAAGCCCTCACGTAACTGCATTTTTCAGAGCATCTATAATTACAGTCACACCTTGTAGCTCCATGATACGAAGAAAGACATTTTTCAGTGGTGGAACAACTTTAGCAGAGCTGAGTATTGGAGCTGAGCTGTTCCATGAAGTTCCGAATCGACTTTGGGCAGTGTGGACTCGCTGCAGCTGGCCCACTGCTACCTGTCAGCTGCCCAGGTTCTCCGGCACTGCTAGGCGCTCATTCATTCGAACGTTACACCTTCATGAACAATCCAAACTGTCTCCTGACTCTTGGAGGTGATGTGCAAGCTAGAATTAGCTGGGAAGATCTGGAATTTCCCTGCTATCCACTGCTGGAAGCAGGTGGCAGTGCCTGAGCGGCACTTCATCTCTGCGCAGACAGAGCCAGTAGGTGGCATTGTAATTTCCCTGTGGGTTCGGTTTTGCAGAACTGCCCTCTTCCTCCCCCCCGAAAGATATTGTGGGCTGGGAAAATGATGAGGACAATAAAACGTGTTGCTCGATTATCTTGTATGGGAGCTTATATAATTCCAGTCCACAAGCACAGAGCGCACAGCCTCCCATGTCCCATAGCTGAACACAGTGTGCATTGTGTTTGTGGCAGAGGAGATTAGAGAAGCAGGGGATGGCAGGGCCAGCTTTTATTTAATAGAATGGCTGTTCTTTCTGATTCCCTGCAGGTTCTTTGGATGTTTAGTGAGCAGACAAAAGGGATCAGCAAGGTTTTTAAAGGCTTGTAGATGTGACTTCTGATAAATAAAGATGAGATGAAACAAGCCGCTATTCTCCATGAAACAAAGCAGGTGATAGCCTGACATCATTTGGCTGGGGGGCATGGGGCAGGGAGGAGAGTGACAGGAAGAATTACATGGAGATGGTTGGAATCTAATATTGCCAACCACAATAAGCAAGAGAAAGAATGTTAACGAGCAACAGAAAACGAGGTTAAAATGTAAAAGCAAAAACGCCATCAAACCTCATGCTTCACGGAAAGTGTCCAGCACTTACAGCTTGCGGTCAGGAGGTACCATCTCTGGGGACATGCTGCTGCTTGACTGGCCAGGATGGGAGCTGCTGCGGGCAGGGAGCTGGCTGCTGTGGGTGGAGAGCTGGCTGCCGCAGGCGGGTGAGTTAGCTGCCGTGGGAGTGGGGGGAGCTACCACCGGGGGGGGGGAGCTGGCTGCCGCAGCAGGGGGGGGCGGCGTTAGCTGTGGGGGTGTGTAGGGCTGGTGAAAGGAAGTTTCGCCTAGGGCGCAAAACTTCCTTGCACCGGCCCTGCCTAGATATCATGAAAGTGGATTGCAGGCCTTGGGGGCTTGAAAACCTTCTAACTATTTTTAGATTTTTGCCCTACGTGGGTTTCATCTGTGTGCCATGTTTGCTGGAATCCTGGGGGGTTTGTGACTCTAGAGGGAGGGGCAGATCTCAAGGATGACAACAGTGCGTTACTGTTTTTTTGGGATTTCAACCCAGGGGAAACAAGGAAGCTGCAAAGGCTGTGTCCTCACTATGCAAAGACTCGGGCTGCAATCAGGAGCCCCCCACAACCGTGGGGTTCTCTAGGGGACAGAGTGCCGCCAGGGCCTAGACGCTTGCTTGGATGGGAGCAGGAGCTGGTTAGGGTGACCAGATGTCCCAATTTTATAAGGACAGTCCCGATTTTGGGGTCTTTTTCTTATATAGGTTCCTACTACCCCCCACCCCGTCCTGCTTTTTCACACTTGCTGTCTGGTCACTCTAGAGCTGGTTCAAATGGCAGCGAGGAGAGAGTGGCAGGGCACTGTGTCCCGGGCCTGCAGGGCCCCTTAGACAGAGTCTGGAAGTGACTAAAGGGAGAAGACCGGGGTCATGCCAGGAGAGAGGATGAATCCAGCATCATTTATCACTGAAGGAGCCAGAGGCACCGCTACTTTGCGGGCTTGTGACAAGAAAGAAGTTGGTGTCGGCAAAAGTCTCTTTGAGGGAAGAATGAATGAAGAGGCCCATTTGATGGGAAGGCAGCTGAAAACAAATGCTTGACTGTACGCTGTGTGCGCACACACACTCACAGGCACATACACACATACACGTGCACACATGACGGTACCAGAAATGCAGCCTGGTCCACGGAACGTTTGCAAACCTTAAAACAATGCTTATGTCAGGCCAGTTCTTGTATGCTTTCAGCGGCTGCTCCCAGGAGGCACCAGCAGAGCGTCTGTCCCACTGTCCCTCCCAAACAGCATGAGCCCGGACTATATTTATCAGCAAAGAGGAGAAAAATCCTTTCAGCTCCGTGTATCTTGGGTGATTGTGTCTTGGTTAAACATTGTAATACCCAAAGTTGTGTTGCCAAGTGTCTCAGCACCCACAATGCTATATGCCCCCCCACCTTAACCTGCTGCTATCCCCACCCTCCATGACCCACTCCCGACTGTACTCCACCATCTCAGAATAACAGCAAAATAGGTGAGGGTGAGTGTCTCATCTGAGCCCCGCATTCAGACACCTCCAACCTGAATGCTGGGAGCCGGTTTTCTCAGCTCCCATGACATCCGACACAAATCACTTGTGTGTCAGATGAATTCCAGCTCCGGTCTGACATTTTTAAAAGAGATTTCTCTGGAGGAATAGAGGCTTGCTGTGAATGTGGCTGGTGGCTAGGAAGATTAGCAAAAGGGCCTGAGATGACGATGTGTGGCAGGTGGAATAACAACAATTAGCGTTCAGATCTCAAAGTGCTTTACCAAGGAGGGTCTGTATCACTACCACCATCTTACAGGTGGGTAAACTGAGGCACAGAGAGGGGAAGTGACTTGCCCAAGAAGCAAACTCAGGAATAGAACTCAGGTGTCCATTGCCTTGTGCTGTATTGATTGGACCAGGATACTGGAAGGTGCATATATACTTTATTTCCTGTTGATTCCTTGAGCCACGATGGAGCATTTCACCTAGAAGCAAAATTGTCCATCAACAGCACAAATAAAACAGAACTGCCCATATGGAGACCTGATTCCCAGGCACCTTTGTCTGCTGGGCTTGTGAGGAGCTTGGGCAATGTTTTTGTCTTTTTGACAGATCACAGGAACCAGACGTGGGAAAGACTTAGTTGGCCATCAGATTCCTCTCGCATCCAACCCAGCCCGGACAGGGTTATTTTCCTCTTTGTTGAACCCCGACATGCAACCCTCAGCAATGCTTTGCCACATACAGAAGAAACACCCCACTTCTCGCTGATGCTGCCAACTGGTTGCAATGTTTCCTGCATTCGTTGCAATGAGTACCAACCTCAGGGCACTGTTACGAACCAGGGCACAAACCCCAGACTCACTGTGAGTTCTATAGTGTTCACCAACCAATTACCAAGTGCAAAATCTTCAGGACCTGTAACGGCCTTAACATGAAGTCATCAACACTCCCCTGGGGCACTCCAGTCTATCTTGCCACCCAAATAAGTGTATATTTGGGATAGATGCTTCCTTGCACCAAGAATCACAACAATATTCTGCAAAAAGAACAGTAGTCCTTGTGGCACCTTAGAGACTAACACATTTATTTAAGCATAAGCTTTCATGGGCTACAGCCCACTTCATCGGATGCATAGAATGGAACATATAGTAGGAAGATAGATAGATAGATAGATAGACATACAGAGAAAATGTGAAAAAGGTGGAAGTTGCCATACCAACTCTAAGAGGCTAATTAATTAAGATGAGCTATTATCAGCAGGAGGGAAAAAAACTTTTGTAGTGATAATCAAGATGGTCCATATCAGACAGTTGACAAGACTGTGTTAGGATACTTAACATGGGGAAATAGATTCAATTTGTGTAATGACCCAGCCACTCCCAGTCTCTGTTCAAACCTAAATTGATATCTAATTTGCAAATTAATTCCAGTTCAGCAGCTTCCACCTTTTCACATTTTCTCTGTATGTATATATATATATATATCTTCCTCCTATATGTTCCATTCTAGCATCCGATGAAGTGGGCTGTAGCCCACGAAAGCTAATGCTTAAATAAATGTGTTAGTCGCTAAGGTGCCACAAGTAATCCTGTTCTTTTTGTGGATACGGACTAACACGACTGCTACTCTGAAACCTAACAATATTCTGGTTACTCCCAACACTAAAGGACCAGTCACTTACCTCAGGTCAATTGCCCCTTAGATCTCAGGACAAAGAGAACACTTGTAGCCAATCTTATTGCTTATGGGCAATACACAAAAATTCACTGGAGCTTGTGACCTGTCTGTGACTTTATTAACAGTAACCAGGGAGCAGGGCTAGGTGGGGGGAGGAATGACAGCTGGAGTAACATCGGGGGGTACTGACAAGCTGAGCCACCCCCCACCATGGGGGCGGGGCACAGCCCCAGTGGCTGCAGCCACAGGGAGGAGGGCGCACACCCCCACTCCAGAGCTGGCCGCAGCTTCAGGGCAGGGACATGCAGTCCCTGCTCCAACCCCAGCCACAGGTGTACAGCCCTGGCTGCAGCCGAGGGGAAGGGCGCACGGCCCTGGCAAGCTGCGAGGAAGGTGCACAGCCCCCACTGCAGCCCCGGCTGCGTGAGCAGGGGCGCATGGCCCCGGATGCAGCTTGCGCTGCAAGCCGCGGGGCAGGGGCGCATGGTTCTGGTTCCAGTCCCAGCTGCAGGGTAGAGGAGCATAGCCCCGGCTCCAGCCCCAGCTTTAGCCGCTGACAGCTGAAGCCGAAGAAGTTACAGAGGTCCAGTAAAGTCACGTAATCTGTGATTGCCATGACCTCCATTGTTGGTGGGGGTCCAGCTCCCTCCTCCCTCTCAGTTCCCAGACACAGTTTGCTGGAAAATAACAGTTTAGAGTCCAATTTGCAGGCAATTCAGTGGGTTTATTGAGGCTAAACAAGCAAGCATATTTTGAAGCCCTTCATATCAGTTGGTCTATTTTTATACGTCGATAGAGTTTAACCGTGTTCTGAAGCCCTTTACACCAGACAGGCTATCTTTATATCCCAATAGAGAGTTTTCCTCTTCCCCTCCCCCACAAATAGTGTTATTTGTTTTACAAAACAAAATGCAAAAAATGGTAAAATAAAAAAACCCCAACAATGCTAAAATATAAAAAATAAATAATACTTGTGAATATAAATAAAAGTATGTTTTATAATCCCAGACAGAGGTGTAACCACTCCCCTTAAATCATAGCCGTACTTATAATAAACTATAGAAAGATTTTTGAAATAGGAAAAGGAACCCAGAGAGTTATTTACAAGGTTAAAGCAGGTAAACACAGACACACAAATGAGTTACAATCTTAAGTTTCAAAAGGTAATAAAAGTTTTTATAATCAGCAAACTCTATATGTCCTTTGGGGGTAACCCAGGCTGAGCAGCTGGGGATCTCTGGCTTATGCCTAGAAACACTTCACCCTCCACTTTGCACAGAGATACCAAGTTCCTTTTGTTTGGGGAGGGTTTTTATCCCCCTATAGCCCTGTGCTCTGATGGGAGGAATCCACTCACATGACTCATCTGCAAGGGGAGGAGAGCAGGACAACAAAAGTTGCTTGTCCTCTTGTTGATGGTACATAAGGAAAGACCTGTTGCACCATCCCTCAATAATCTGTCTGGTATTGATGGACCTGTCCTCTTGGAAGGGTGTAACAGGTTCTGCTGAAGATCAGTCACCCTAGTTAATGTCTCTCTCCTGTTTGGTGATTAACACAGTCACTGAGGCTCACAATACAACTGCTCAAATGTTGCCTTACAATGTGGAATGCAAATGTGATAAGTGAGATTAATGCACATAACAGCTAGCAAACAATCAATAAAGTCTAACCACTAAACACATTCTGATATCCATTTTAGCAATACTAACACACAGGTGAGCCAGACTGGTTCCAGCTGTGTGTTTGTCAGCATTCAGCTGAGACCGGGGACCTCAGCATGAGCTGGCACCTGGTCTGCCAGTGTCAGACTGGTGATGAGGGAACCCAAAAGGGTTCAGAGGCCTTGGTCACTGCTGAGGTTTAGAGCTGTGTTTAAAGTTTTCCTGCTGGTCTTTAGACGTGGAAGCTTTGAGGAACAGTCTCTTGTAAGGTTGCAGAATTCAGGACTTCAGTTGGGTCAGAAATAAATATTTGGATGGTGTTTTGCTACTTCTGTTTCTAGACCCCTCTGAAGTTCAAGGGGCAGCTACAAGATGGCAGGTTCAATGTCCCTTTACAGGGAGGCAGATCTCTTCTGTTCAGCCACCATGTTACAGGGATGGAACCCTGCACAAACCTACTGAATTCTGCATGTCCATAATCTAGGAAGTGAGCGTGGTGCTCTGGTCAGAGGAACGCAGGGTCAGAGCCAGAGGGTTGTGTTCTGTTATTGTAATTTGAGTTACTAGTTAAGCCAAACTTCAGGAAGGGGCAAAGTTTGTAAGACTGGGGGTAAGTTGGAGAATGAACGGACATTACTGAAGTAGGGTGGGACACTCCCCCTCACAGGAACATGAACAGAAAAGAGAGGACCCTGGAGAGATTTCACACCATAGTTGGTTTCAGTGTGAGTTTGGGGAAGGGAAGGAGTGAAATGAGCAGCTGTTACTTGTGGATGTCAGCTCAGCCGTGTGGATCAGAGAGGAGAATCATGCCCAGAGTGGGAATGAAACTGCACTGTCTGCTATAGTGAGGGGCGAGGAGGGGCTGAAACTCCCATCTCACAAGGGCTCCTCTATATTCTACTAATGGAAAAGGGAAAGTTTCTGAGGTGTTCTCCACAGCAAGCTCTCTGGCCGGTGCACTGGCATGAGTCACACATGTAAGCGCTAATCCTCCCCAGCTGCCTTTGCCCTGCCCTGCTTTCTGACAGTCACTTGCTCCACCTGGTCACCTCTCCTGGAGAACAGTAGGGTGCTGTTTTTGCAGCACAGAGTGAGTGTGAGTGTCTAATACCCACCTCTTCCCATGGCCAAAGTCCAGTTACATTCATACAATTCCAGGCCCATCGGCCCTGCAAACACCCTGGGTGATCACACTGAGTCAGGCTGGGCTCCTTTCTCCTCTTAATGAAGTTGACATTTCTATACCCCTTTCCTTTGGTTTTTGTCCCACAAGTCGAGTTGCCAGCTCAAACGGCCCATAGCCCTGCATGCCTCAGTGAATTCACCCCGGGGTGCCTAATTAGAGCAGAGCTGCTGAAGGCACTCGCCTGGCTGCCTTTGCTGGCAGGGCTCTTACAAATAATTCATAGCAGAACAAGCTTCCAAACAAGGAGCCGGCCAGACTGTTCCCGTTGTCCTGCAGATCTGGGAGCACTGCCTGTGTTCATAGACTATCAGGGTTGGAAGGGACCTTAGGAGATCATCTAGTCCAACCCCCTGCTCAAAGCAGGACCAATCCCCAATTTTTGCCCCAGATCCCTAAATGGCCTCCTCAAGGATTGAACTCACAACCCTGGGTTTAGCAGGCCAATGCTCAAACCACTGAGCTATCCCTCCCCCCTATGACATCCCCAGCACCCACCTCTGTGTCCCTTTAGAATCACACAGACCTAGTAACTCTTCACTGCTCAGGGGCTGGTTACTCCAGCTGGGGACAACACACACGGCCTGATTCTCCTGCCTTGCCATACAAAGCAAAGTGTGAAACGCGCCCCGATCAGCATGGGGACAGCAGAGAATCCAGCTCTCTGGATCCAGACTGACCCAGGATCTGTGGGGAGTGTCTGACTAGAGAGGTGCTTCAGAAACAAGGTGCTCAGTGCTTGGCTCCTCCTGCAGTGGCCAAAGCAAACAGATCGGGAATCCTTGGAAAGCCAGTCGTATGCCTCTTTTGCTCCACACTCTGTGTAGGGGGAATGTCGGGGGTAGAGCTCCGTCAGAGCATCTAGCCTGCAGAGCGTCCAGCTGCAGATGGGGTAACTTAGAGCAGCCCCAACACTCCCTTAAGCTACACCAGTTGCTGCCAGGCAGCCCATGACTGGGGGACAGAAAAGTGGCTTCGAGCCACCTTCCCACCCCTCTCTCCTCACCTGTGCTGAATGTAAATTTGCCAGAGCTGAGGCCGGAGACCATTGTGTTTTGCCAGGAAGAAGGCTGGGGAAATGCCCCACCACCGGTGCAGCAGGCTTTATGTCCCGCAAAACTCCCATAGCAGGGATCAGGATCTAGCCCTCTATCTTCCACCAGGAGAGAATAGACCTTTCCTCCTTACTGCTTTACTGAGCCTCCTTAGGTCTCTGCAGACATGAGCAGCCCCGGTTTTCCCCCCAACGGGCACCGTAGCAGCCACCCTCCCTGTTGTCCCAGTCTCACTCGACTGCACCATTCTCCTCCTCTGCTTTAAGAAGCAACAGGATTGGGCCCCTCCTGGCTGTGCCTAGCCATAAGGGTATAGCTCCCACTTTCAGCAGCACTTGCACTGGTTCTCCAAGGAGAAAGCTGTGTTTGCAGAACACCATCTCGACTGCCCAGTGCATTTCTGAGCCCCATCTCAATGGCTGTGGGCCAGGCGGCAAGGCTGTGTGCGGTGGCCCCATTATTAATGATATGCCCCTTGCCTTTTTCACTGGTATGGTGCTTGAACTGACTCTCGGGCTATTCGGGCTAGTGTGTGGGGGCTGGGCAGCAGCGGTGGCCTGTGTTACGCAGGGGATTAGATGATCTGGTGGTCCCTGCTGGCCTTAAACTCTGTAGGTCCATCTACACAGCACCCCTCCCCGTGGGCCCAATGACTGTGGCTCACGGGGCTCGGCTGCAGGGGTAAATAGAGCAGTGTAGACATTTGGGCTCGGGCTGGAGCCCATGCTCTGAAACCCAGTGATGGGGGAGGGTCTTGGATACTGGGGTCCAGCCCGAGTAGGAACGGCTACATCACTATTTTTAGCCCACAGAGCAAGACCTGTTAGCACCAGTCAGTTGACCTGAGACTCTGAGACTCGCTGCTGTGAGGATTGTTCGCTGTGTAGAACGTTCCCTATGGCTCTGCGATCTGTCCCCTTGGGCTACTGAATCTTGCCCTTGGCTAGGGCTCAGCTCATTCCGTCTAGTTACAAATCACAGTCCCCTCTGCCCATGATTTCATTTACACTGCATACAGCATTACAGATTGACATGGGGTGTCTGGCCCTTTCAGGGGAGCTGGGCCCAACCCACCTGTGATGGATCAGCAACTCCCAGTTGAGACAGAGCAGCTAGAGATGCAGTGATGATGAAAGCCAGCAAGCGGCTCAGTTGGGGTAGAGAGGTGCCAGGAGCAGGAAAGCTCTGGGATGAAGCCATGGGTCCAGAGGCAGAGCTACAGGAAGCAGGCTGGCTCCTGTGGGAGGCCCTGGAGCAGGGTGACTCTCCAGCAAATAGCCTGTAGAGCGGAGACCAATATGGAATGGACAGCGCCTGCAGGGGACTGGGTTAGGGGGAGAGAGACTGCTAATCTCCTGCACTAGCTTTATGTGGGAGAACTAACGCTGAAGCCCTGAGAAAGGGGCCTAAAGCAGACACAGGGCAAGGTGTTGCTCCTTCCTGCACTGCAGGGACAGCCCAGCCACACACCCACGCTCCAAACCTGCCCATCAATGCCGTGCTGGGACACAGAGCCCAGGACGCAGCATCCTAGCCCTCTCCCCCAGACTCCTTTGATTTGACAGACACGTTCCCAGCGTCGTTTTTTGTACATTTCCTGCAGATGTTTCCAGGCCCTGGGCACAGGCCATTTGTCCTTTATTTTTTCTTTCCACACCTGCCGTGTTTCTGCCTAGCGAATTCAGTGCTCTGAAGAGCCCTGGTTTTATGGTGCTTCCTTTCTCCATGTGGGTGCATTTGCTGCTCCTTGCACCTGTTTGCACTGCTCCCCGGGGGAGGGGGGGGCTACCTTTTCACAGCAGTCGCCTCCATTCTGGAGTCAGCTCAGACGCTCGTGCCAACATTTTCTGAATGTCCTTGTTTAAAACCCCAGCTACCAGACAATCCAATGTACATCCTTCCTTACTGACAGCGGTCACAGCGCTCTGCTTGCTCCTGTACATCTGGCAATCCATTCACACAGCGTATTCCTTTCCAGAATGCAATGCTCATCAGACTGGTTGGGGTCTATCTCTTTCCTCGGCGATGGCAGTTGATTTATAAATTTTCCAGTTTTGCTCCTCGATACAGTGTCAGTGATCCACCCTGCACTTTGCCACGGCCTATGAAGGGTCAAACTACAGCATGTTCTTTCCCCCTTATTTATGCTGGTTTAAAGGGAGTTGACCTCTGACACCTTGTCATGTGACAATGGTGACGAATCACAGAAAGACTCTCTTTCTTTTAACACTGAACTAGGAACTTTGGGCCCAATTCAATGCCCACTGAAATCAATAGGAGACCTTACACTTACTTCAAGAGGCATCGGATCAGGCCCTTTATTGGAAAAAGGGAAACAGCATTATCCCTATAGCTCTTTGCTGCTCTCACTGCTTCATTCTCTCTGCCTAGATCCTGCCCAGCCTCTTCTTGCCTGGCTGCCTGCTAAATTTTAAAGAAACAGAACACGCAGCCTCCCAAACCCCTTCATTTATTGGTTATCCCTTAATAACCACGCAGGAAAGGCCGATAATCCCAGCACATTTCATAGGGGAACACTTTTCAAAATGCCAGATTGGTTCAGTCCAGCTTAGAATGCAGCAGCCATTTGAAATAAGCTTTTCATTGTTCCAGATGAGTGCAGGAATAAATAAATAAATAAATAAAGAGAATGCCAAAAAGGAGAAGTGGTCAATCCTGTAATGCCGAAACCAAATAACTGCATCTCAAGTAACTGGGTAACAAGGAAACACAGGGAATTTCCTTCCAGAGAAGGAACGAAGTGAGACCACAACCACTCTCTCTCTCAGGACTTGGTCTGTAGGTCTCTTTATTCTAAGTTTCTGGCTGACAGACACAGGGATCTTGGGAAGCCTCTTTGAGCAGCAGCAAAATCTCTCACTCCGGGTTAAGGAGGCCTGGGAGAGTCCAAATCAAGCTAGGCACGTTAGCGCCTGCAGTGATCCCGCAGCTCCTGTCAAATGGCCCGGCAGATGGGATTAAGGTGGGTTGCTTTTGCCCCAGTGGACCATATGATTAATATCACACACTTCAGTTTAACAAACGTGTGTGGTGAGCGGTGTGGAATGGTGTCTGGGTGGGAGCCTGGCACAGCTTGGCTGAGTTCTGCGGCTAGGGTTGCCAACTTTCTACTAGCACAAAACTGAACACCCTTGCCCCACCCTCTGCCCTGCTGCTTCCCTGAGGCCCCGCCCCATGCTCACTCCATCCCCCCTCCCTCTGTCGCTTGCTCTCCCCACCCTCACTCACTTGCTCATTTTCACAGGGCTGGCTCAGGAGCTTGGGGTGTGGGAGGGGGTGAGGGCTCCAGCTGGGGATGCAGGCTCTGGGGTGGGGCCAGAAATGAGGAGTTCAGGGTGCGGGAAGGGGCTCCAGGCTGAGGCAATGGGTTGGGATGCAGGAGGGGGTGAGGGCTCTGACTGGGGGTTCAGGCTCTGGAGTGGAGCTGGGGATGAAGGATTTGGGGTGCAGGAGGGAGCTGGGACCGAGGGGTTCGGAGGGTGGGAGAAGAATCAGGTCTGGGGCAGGGGGTTAGGGTACTGAGGGAGTGAGGGCTCTGGCTGGGGGTAAGGGCTTTGGGATGGGGCTGCTGGATATGAGGTGTTTGGGGTGCAGGAGGGTGCTCTGGGCTGGGATTGAGGGGTTCAGAGGGCAGTAAAGTGATCAGGGCTGGGACAGGGGGTTGGGACATGGGAACGGGTGCAAGCTCTCAGTGGCGCTTACCTCAGGCAGCTCCCGGAAGCAGCGGCATGTCCCCTCTCCAGCTCCTATGCAGAGGCTCATCCAGGTGGCTCTGTGCGCTGCCCCATCCGCAGGTACTGCCCCTGCAGCTCCCATTGGCCAGGAACCATCTCCAGTGGAGCTGCAGAGCTCGTGCTTGGGGTGGGGCAGCATGCGGAGCCCCCTGGCTGCCCTTACAACTAGGAGCTGTAGTCGGGACATGCTGCTGCTTCCCAGGAGCCACGCAGCGCCAAGGCAAGCAGGGAGCCAGCCTGCCTTATCCCTGCTGCGCTGCCAACCGGACTTTTAATGGCCCAGTCAGCGGTGCTGACCGGAGTCAGTAGGGTCCTTTTTTGACTGGGTGTTCTGGTAGAAAACTGGACACCTGCTACACTATCGTGGGAGGGGTGTCCCAGAATCGGCACAGGTGGAGCACTGGAGGAATGACTAGAACACCTGAGTGAAACTGAGCAAAGGGGAAATTAGACTGAATAGACATTGTAAAGTAATGAATTGTAGCTTTTCTGACATTGGGTGTTTCCGCCCTTTGAGCTGAACTCCCATCTGCCAACATGGCCAAATGTGGCCCGTGATTTGGAGTCCCCAGCCTGAGACTCCTTGGGCCTGATTCTCCATCGACCTGCCCCTTAGAAGGATCTTTCTGCCAGCCAAGTGTGAGTGGGCCACTACTACAGGCTCCAGTGGAGGATTAGGCCCCATGTCCAGAATTGTTGACTCACACAATTATTTTGTGATTCTCATGATCCTTGGTGTTTAAAGCCTCAGTTCCTGGAGGTGAGCAATGATCTCAAAATCTCACTTTTTTTCCCTCAAGAAAATACAAGTTTCTCATCCTCCTGATTGCCGAAGCCTGAAATGAAAACCTGAAATTGTGACCCAAGCACTCCCTAAAGGCTCAGGATCCAGAAGGCAAGGAAAACGAGCCCAACATATATTAATTTAAAAAAAATTCTCATTATTCTCAAGCCAATCTCATGATTTCAGGGCAAGGCAGGTGCTGTCTCATGATTTCTGAACACTTGGAATTCACAATGCTTCACCCTCCCCCATCCCAGGAGACAAAGTACATGGCATGGGGCCGAGGCCCAGAGCACAGAACAGGCCCTGGGAACAGAGCAGGCTCCTAGCCAGAAGAGATCGGCAAGCGCTCAGCCAGATGGGGTTCAGCCCCAGTGAGCAAACACTCCTTCCTGACGAAGCCTCCCCGTGGAGTCATGCTCTTGGCTGGGAGTTTCTGGTCCTTTCAGAGATCCCACACACGATAGCTGCTGTGGAAAACTCCTTAGGAGGGAAGATGTACGAGATCAGGTTGTATAGGTTGAAATTCTTCTCCTGCCCTGTTTACTAACATGCCTCCACCTGTAGGGGCCACCTCTGAGGGACAAGTACCCCTTCACCTCAAATCGCCCACACAGGCCTTGGTCTGTGTGCCGAGGCCACCCGTGCTGGCAATGGGGCCAATCAGTATAGAGAGCTGGATGGTGTGAATACTTGTCCTGTCTGTCCCATTGCCTGCACCCAATGGCTTTCCCTTGGGTTTTCCCTCGGTGATGGGTCTGTGAGAGCCCATGAACACTTTCTGTGTTGCCATTACCTGCTAACGGGACTCATGAAAAGGGATGTTTTTAAAAGAAGTAAAGAAGGTGACTGACATTCTTGCCATGCCAAGGGGACTGAGGGCTGAGCTGGACTGGGAGGATGGGGATGGAGCTAAGCATGGCTTGGCCAGAAGGTGGCTGCAGGAGCTGAGCTGGGCAGGGCAGGGCTGGGCAGGAAGGGTGGGGCTGGGCAGATGCAAAGATTCTGAGTCTCTCTTTTCATCCCAAAATTTGTAACAAAAAGTCAAACACTATTCATTTTTCTCCTCTTTCAGACATGTCAGCCATCCAATCAGGGAGCAGAAACTAAATCACATGATTCAAACAGTGACTATTCAAAACAAACCATTGATGAATGTTACTAGGTTGAAAATTGTTTGTCAGGAATATTTGGGGAGCACAAGTACGAAAACACCCAGAGGAGTCGGGCTGTGTCTGAGAGTGAGTAGGTAGCTTAGACAAGGGGATACATTCCTCGGGTAAAATTCCTCCTCATGCCGCAGGCCAGCAGCAGGGCTGTGCTCTACTGAGTTGGGACGATCAGGGTCCATAGGGCTCAGGCTGGCTTTTGGCATGGGGATGAATATTGCCTGCAATCAATATGAAGGGCCAGATCCTCAAGTGGGGTAACTTGGCATAGCTCCATTGACAACGTACACCAGCTGAATACCAGGGTTGTGGAGGATTCTCCATCACTGGCAATTTTTCAATCAAGATTTGATGGTTTTAAAAGATCTGCTCTAGGGATTATTTGAGGGAAGTTCTATAGCCTGTGGTATGCAGGAGGTCAGACTAGATGATGGTCTCTAGTAGACTAGAAGTCTTTAGTAGATTGTGGTCACAGACTAGACCAGTGGTCCCTTCTGGTCTTGGAATCCATGAATCCATGAATATGGACCAAATAGCGCAGCAAGCTCTATTGATAACACCAGATCTCAGTGTATATCATGCAAAGGTGCTCAGATCCTACTGTGAGGGGATAGATAGATAGATAGATAGATAGATAGATAGATAGATAGATGTTTATGGGGATGCATAGATAGGTAGATAGATAGAAAGATCTGAAGTTCTGGACCCCTGGGAAGACAGCAGATATGGAAAATACCATTACAGCAGGAGAGAATACCAATAACCCTAACTAATTCAACTACTTCTCTTCATTTCTGAATGAATTTCCCAAAGGAACACCCATTTCCAGCAGAACACTGCCACTGTACCCACCTTTGAGCAATGGAAGATGAATATCACAATTCACACCGGCTGGATGACTCAGCCATTTTCCTGCAAATGAACCCTGCCTTTAGGAAAGGGACTCCTCGGGCGACAGGTCATCTTTGTATTCAATTGGTTCTGTATTATACAACATGGTTTGTAATTATTGAAGCTGCTTTTAAACCTCATTTAGGGGCCAGGGGAACAATTTTTGATTTATGAAATAATATCTTTCTCCTTTTGCGGGGTAAATATTTGGTGCACACAAGGATTGACTCTAATTCATATCTTGCTGCAGGGGAAGTTCTGTAATAATGTTGCTGTGTTAGCAATAAGAGACAATAACTTTGTTATAAACTAGGGGAATTCAAGCACTGTCCAGTGTTACTACACTAAATCTTGAAGCGTAAGGACAAGTAAAACAACCACCATTTATTACAGCTGGAGTGCTGGCGACAGCTAGCTTTACGGTCACTCCCGTGTTTGTAGCCTCACACCTGTTTCCAATCGCACATAACTTTCCTCTTTCAGAGTGAAATTTTCTAGGCCTAGTCATTGTTTTTAACTTTTGAGCCTAAATTATTCACTGTATTCACAGATCTGCTGCTTCCAAAGAAACAGTGTACCCCAGCTTAATAGTTCTACCTCAGATCACCACGCCTCTCAACACACAGCACTTAGATATGTTTATAGTGAAATCAAGCAGAGGTTTCTTTAATACAGCATGGAGATTCAAAGCAATAGCAAGTAGAAATATTGGGAACAAATGATCACATGTAAACTAAAATGATAACATGCAGTCTGGACCTTAGACTGAATTAGCAAGACTTTCTCATCTCTAATAATGTATTGCTCACCAGCACTTCACAGCCAGACTGGCTGTGACCCTCTTTTCATGAGACAAACCATGCTGTCATCTTGCCTCCTGGGTGTGTTTTTTGCGTTCCCTGTGTGACGTACCAGGGTAAAGTCCAGACTAGTGGACATGATCCCTGACCTCTTACATGGGGTGCTCTGTACAATGCTTTGTTGCTGTAGCCTGGACTGCTCACAAACAGCCTCCAGCATGCAAGTCACTCACAGCTAAGTCTGTGCATGTGCTGCCAATGGGTGGTTGTCTCTTACTAGCCTGGGTTATGCTGCAGGGTGACCCCAACACCCCCTCAGACCTGTATTTCTCCCCTCCCCTCCAAAAATGTATATCCTGTACTGCCCAGCCCTCTCCTGGACAGTATGAATATATTAAGTCCATAATTCCTTTATGGCAATAATATGCACACAACTTGTTATGTCCAATGGAGCTACGCAGTCATTTCAACTTGAACACACTGGATTAGATAAAAGTATACAACAAGCTCATTAACCACAAAGAAAGAAAATTTAAGTGAGTACAAGTAATGCGGCATAAAAGTCAGAAAGGGTTAAAAGAAAAATAAAGAGAAGACATTTACTAATGCCTAGCTTCACAAACTCTATTGGATTCAAGAAAAGTTTCTCACCCTATGCTCCAACAGATTACTGACCAAACTCTCAGACCCTTCCCCAGAGTCCAGCCATTGCTTCCATTGTCTCTTCGGTTGCAGTGAATGCGATAGGCAGGGAGAGAGAGAAGGAGGGGTGACTTGGGGGTGTTTGTCCTTCCTTTTTGTAGTTTCAGTCCCCCTCTGGAAAGACATTTCCAGCTGAGAATCAGGCCAAAGGGTCGATGTGGAAGGATATTCCCTGCTGGTTTCTTCACGCGTTTGAACTTCCTTTGTCTTTGCTTCCTGTTTGATGACTCCACTTACTGCTTAAATGCAAGTTAAGCAGAGCTCACATTCCTTTGTGTAGTGTGACAGGGTCAGGCCAGATGGCTACAAGAGAGTGGTTGAAGGCAGATATATTAGCCCTAGGTTAAGTAGGTCCCTTTTCCCTGGGTAAGGTAACAGGGAAGGTTCCAGAACACTCAGGAACTTTCTGGAAACAATTAAGGCAGACAGGCTGATTAGAACACCTGCTGCCAATCAAGAAGCTGCTAGAATCAATTAAGGCAGGCTAATCAGGGCACCTGGGTTTAAAAAGGAGCTCACTTCAGTTTGTGGTGTGCGTGCGAGGAGCTGGGAGCAAGAGGCACTAGGAGCTGAGAGTGAGAGGGCGTACTGCAGGAAGATCCTGTGGTGAGGATAAAGAAGGTGTTGGGAGGAGTCCATGGGGAAGTAGCCCAGGGAGTTGTAGCTGTCGTACAGTTGTTCCTGAAGGCACTGTAAACAGCTGCAGTCCACAGGGCCCTGGGCTGGAACCCGGAGTAGAAGGCGGGCCCGGGTTCCCCCCAAACCTCCCAACTCCTGATCAGACACAGGAGGAGTTGACCTGGACTGTGGGTTCTACCAGAAGGAAAGATCTCTGAGGCAAGCAAAATCCGCCTATAAGCGCACGACCCACCGAGGTAGAAGAGGAACTTTGTCACAGTAGGTATTTGCCAACCTCAGTTTGGGCCAGGCTGTGGGGTTTGGAACATGTGTTAATAACACCATACAGAGATATCCTATAACTTCATATGCAATGCTGTCACACATATTGTACCAGGACAATAATGACCAGCAAATAATGAATTTTTAAATGATACCTTACAAGGCATACTTTAGACAAAGTTTATTATAATAGTGGATAGGATGTGAATGCAGGGGTGTATTCTGTCTCACCCTGATATACACGACTAAGTTGTTGGTTTTAGTCATAAACAGGACACCTCCCTACTGATTGCTTTTCCTATGGGTTTGCTCTCTTGTAGATTTCACAATCTTTGAACTGGTATCTGGCTCAGTATGCAAATAGGCATCCATTGTGTGGCATACACTACACAGTACGCTCATGGTCAGATAGAGAGATGAGTGTCTATTAACTCCTGTCTGAAAGGAACATCTCTGAGGTATGCCACCTCCTGGTGACCTGCCTGAACTTCCAGATCTTAAGAATATAATTTTTAGTACAGATACATGATTCCTTAAATATTATCTGCATGTACATTTCACAATGATTAAGATGACTAGTGGCTTTTGGCTGTCAGCAAAGACCTCACTATTGTGCATATATATGATTTAGGGGATTCCTGTAAAACTGTGGTACCCTCTGCCATTTAGCACCAAGGACTCACACATGGGCTTGGTTCCTACCTCCACCACAGACTTCCTGTGTGACCTTGGGGAAGTCACTTAGCCTCCTTATGCCTCAGTTCCCATCTGTAAATGGGGATAACAGCGCTGCTGGGCCATCCGATAGGGTCAGAGAGCACAGAGATCAGAAAATAGACACACCTCTGATAGACCCTTGTTGCAAATACTTAAAAGACAATATAGAACATAGCTGCTAAGTCCATCTCTGACCTCCTCCAGGTTGGGTGTACGTGTGTGTACAAAATGGTATGGCCAGGTTCAAGAGGCCCAGGGCAAAGTAATTTTGAGGGCAATAGAAAGGGAGCAGGAGAGAGGCAGAGGCTGCAGGGGGGTGGACTGTCCCCCAAGACCCAGACATGGGAGTGTCTGGAGAAGCTGTGTCTACCTGAATTAGGTCTGACAGCTCTGCAGTTAAACTGTTCGTTGCATTACTGCCCCTTTGCTTCTGGTATGCCATGTTCCCTCTGCTGAGATTAAACAACACTCTGTTTTAAACAGACTGGTGCTCTGTTCACAGCTCCCAAAGGGAAGTCATGCAGGACAGCCAGATCCAGTTGGGGCCTGCTGATCTGTCACACAGGAGACTGTAGCCTTGTATCCTGGTCTGAGAGTGGGAGAATCACAAGGCCAACCCCAGGGAGGTGAAGCCTAGAGACCTAAACCTGGAGGGAGTGGGGTGCACTTCGACAGATTAGCATAGGGGCTCAGAGGCATAGCTAGCCTGGAATGGCGACATCCTGCATCTCTTCTTTCTTTCTTTCTTTCTAAATCTCTGAGCTTTTTGTAATCATCAGAAAAGGAAACAAATCATAGAATCATAGAATCATAGAATCTCAGGGTTGGAAGGGACCTCAGGAGGTCATCTAGTCCAACCCCCTGCTCAAAGCAGGACCAACCCCAACTAAATCATCCCAGCCAGGGCTTTGTCAAGCCTGACCTTAAAAACCTCTAAGGAAGGAGATTCCACCACCTCCCTAGGTAACCCATTCCAGTGCTTCACCACCCTACTAGTGAAAAAGTTTTTCCTAATATCCAACCTAAACCTCCCCCTCTGCAACTTGAGACCATTACTCCTTGTTCTGTCATCTTCTACCACTGAGAACAGTCTAGATCCATCCTCTTTGGAACCCCCTCTCAGGTAGTTGAAAGCAGCTATCAAATCCCCCCCTCATTCTTCTCTTCTGCAGGCTAAACAATCCCAGTTTCCTCAGCCTTTCCTCATAAGTCATGTGCTCCAGCCCCCTAATCATTTTTGTTGCCCTCCGCTGGACTCTTTCCAATTTATCCACATCCTTCTTGTAGTGTGGGGCCCAAAACTGGACACAGTACTCCAAATGAGGCCTCACCAGTGCCGAATAGAGGGGAATAATCACGTCCCTCGATCTGCTGGAAATGCCCCTACTTATACAGCCCAAAATGCCGTTAGCCTTCTTGGCAACAAGGGCACACTGTTGACTCATATTCAGCTTTTCGTCCACTGTAACCCCTAGGTCCTTTTCTGCAGAACTGCTGCCCAGCCATTCGGTCCCTAGTCTGTAGGGAGTGGGGGGAAATTAATGATTTAATGAGGGTTTGATCTCAGGATGTGCAAAACTGAAGGGCTACAGAACGGAGACATTTTTTTTCTTCCTGCTTTGCTTGTATCATAATAATGGCACTTGGCTCTTTAATAATGTCTTTGATCTGAGAGTCCCAAAGCACTTTACAGACATTATGGGGCCACCGGAGGGACTCTGTAGTTAAGGCTATAAGACACATTCCTTTATAAATCTGATTTTAATCCCCCATCCTGCCAACTTTCTCAAGACAGCTCCTTCCTGTATCATAGCTCCCATTGCTGGTCTCTGCCCAGAGAACGTTTTGGGTATGTGTGAAGGACTGAGTTTAATTTGACAAGCTTTTTTGAGTTATGGAGTTTTGGCAAAATATTGGGGTTGGAAATTGTTCTAGTTGTTGTTGGGTTTTTTCAGCTTATTGTTCAAAAAAATGATTTGATACAAAGACTTCAAACCTGTGGTCATTAATCCTCATTAAGAACCAGGGCATAATGCTGGTTTTGGCATGTTGGGATGGATAAGCTTTCAGTTATTAGAGAATGTCTGCCCATCGGGTTGTAACAGGCCAGACGGATGGACAGGAATAGCTGAGAAAACAATTCCCAGGGAATAGTATGGTCAGTGAATTTTGTCCTGATCCTGATTCAACCACGAAGATTCTCAGACCCCATTGAATTCCAAAGCCTGGAAAGGATGGCAGCACTCCACCCACAGGGGTAGGCACTTGATGAAAATACTCTTGCAGATGGTGAGCTCAGTGGTGTCTCCTGTCCTGCGGGGTGGGGCTCAGCCCATTGGCTCTCACCGCTCACAGATTTGGTGGAGCCGGCCAGCAGGTCAGTTGGCATGAGCATCTGCGTGCAGGCCGGGCCTTTCTCCTGCAATGCCTCACCCTGCCCCTTTCTTGACCCTGGCACCACCAGAAGCGAGGGCTCAGGATCTCTCCCTTCCCCCAGGATTTCCCTCCCACACTAATCACCCCAAGATCTGCCCCTTCCCCTGGGATTCACCTTCCCCCCATCACCTCAAGCATGTGGGGACAATCTTAGAAAGACCAAGGCACAACATGAGATTAAACGATCTAGAGACATAAATGGTAAAAAGAAAACATTTTTCAAATACATTAGAAACAAGAGGAAGACCAAGGACAGAGGAGGGAAATACAATGAGGAGGGAAATACAATAACAGAAAATGCAGCCATGGCCAAAGAGTTAAATTCCTTTTTCGTTTCAGCTTTCACCAGAAAGGTTAGCAGTGATTGGATGACTAACATAATGAGAACAAACGTGTACATGGGTAGGATCTGAGGCTAAAATAGGGAAAGAACAAGTTAAGAATTACTTAGACAAGTTAGACGTCTTCAAGTAGGCAGGGCCTGACAAAATACATCCTAGAATACTTAAGGAACCGGCTGAAGAGATCTCGGAGCCATTAGTGAGTATCTTTGAGAACTCATGAAGGACTGGAGAGATCCCAGAAGTCTGAAAAAGGGCAAATATAGTACCTATCTATAACAAGGGGAATAAGAACGGCACAGGGAATTATAGACGAGTCAGTTTAACTTATCTGAATAAATCATGTCAAATTGTTACCGAAATATCGGGTCCACCTAGCTGAGAGCCAATAACAGCCAGACAGGGATAAGGAAAGAGGATTACTTTATTCTGCAGAAAAAAGGAGAGTCTGTGCCTTGGTACAGAACTCTAATTTACACAGAAATTACAGGTCTTTTATACACACTTAGGGCAGGTCTTCACTACCCGCCGGATCGGCGGGTAGCAATCGATCTATCGGGGATCGATTTTTCGCGTCTCGTTAAGACGCGATTAATCGATCCCCGATCGCGCTCCCCGTCGGCGCCAGCAATCCACCGCATCGAAAGGCGGAAGCGGAGTCGACGGGGGAGTGGCAGCGATCGACTCGCCGCCGTCCTCATCGCCAGGTACGTCGATTACGATACGCCGACTTCAGCTACGCTATTCCCGTAGCTGAAGTTGCGTATCGTAGATCGACTCCCTCCCCTAGTGTAGCCCTGGGCTCAGACAAAGCCCTGGTCGTGTTAACATCTGATTGGTGGTAGCCAGACCTCGGATGTTTGCTATCTGGTTAGTAAAAACTGGTCTGGGACAGTGATTTCTGCCTTAGCGAAGGCCAATGTAAAAGCTCAGGGTCTTGCGTAGGCGAGGCATCTACTTCCCCCTAGTGGCCTCTGATTGCCGTAGCTGCTGGTTGTTAAGGGGGGTTCATTGTACCTTATGACTTTCACAAAACCAACTAATATCCTTCTTTGACACAGTAACTACAAGCCTTGTGGAATGGAGGCTGCGGGGGAGGTGGCGGAGAATGCAGTAGATGTGATATATCTCAACTTTCAATATGGTCTCACATGACTTTCTAAAGTTTGCAGATGATATCAATCTGGGAGGGGTTGCCAGGGCTTTGGAGGTCAGGATTAGATTTCAAAATGATCTTGACAAACTGGAGAAATGGTCTGAAGTAAATAGGATGAAATTCAATAAGCACAAATGCAAAGTATTCCACTTAGGAAGGAACAATCAATAGCACAAATACAAAATGGGGCATGACTGCCTAGGAAGGAGTACTGCGGAAAAGAATCTGGGGGTCAAACTCAGTATGAGTCAACAATGTAATACTGTTGGAAGAAAAGCAAACATCATTCTGGGATGTTGTGAGGAGTTGTACCTGTCTTCTGCAGCTTCCTACAGGAGGCTCTGTGATCCTGCTACACCCTGCCCCTGGGAGCAGAAAAGTGACAGAAAGAAGCAGTGAAGGTGGGTCCTCCATGCCCACCAAGAAAGGCCTCATGGAAGCAACCAATCAGAGCCAAGCAGGCTCAGTTAAAAGAAGCTGCAAGGCTGTAGCAGTTCAGTTCTAGTCTGGGGCCGGTGGGGTGGGGTGGGATGCTCTGCTCTGGCCACAGGACCTTGAAGGATAGCCAGAGTTTGGTTCTGGTTATGTTTTGTTTAACTGGGTTTTCAGGGAGAGAGGGGTCGTAAGAACCTTAATCCTCAGATAAGGGGTGAAGCTAAAAGAGGCCAGGTGGGAAGAGGCCCGGGGAAGTAGCAGCAATGAACTGAAGTGATCAGTGCATGGTTTCTGTGTATAGGGTCCCTGGGTTAGATCCCGGAGTTGTGGGTGGGCTTGGGTTTTCCCCACCAGCCACAGTAGTGTAAATCCCAAGAAGGGGACAGGGCTTATTTGAGAACCTGAACGAAGGACTGAATTTAAAGGGCCCAGGGAAAGACTGAAGAACCTCATGAGGGCAATGGGACTGTTCATTTATTGGACTCTTTACTACCCTGAAAGGGGTTCATTTGGAGTTTGTCATTTGGCCGGAGGGCCAAACCACAGAAGACCCACCAAGGTCAGCCAGCAACCTGTGGAGGCACCAGGGGTGAGAAAAGGACTGCAGTTCCACGCACAGCTGCTAGGAGATGCTCAAGGGGTGAGTGTTTGCAGATGTATTATCAGGGATGTTCTAAGCAAGACAGGAAAAATAATTTTTCCACTCCACTCAGCACTGATAAGGCCTCAGCTGAAGTACTGTGTCCAGTTCTGGCCACCACACTAGGGGAAAGAAGTGGAGAAAGTCCAGAGAAGAACAACAAAAATGATTAACAGTCTAGAAAACATGACCTATGAGGAAAGACTGAAAAAACTGTTGTTTTTAGTTTGGAGAAGAGAAGACTGAGAGGGGACATGATAACAGTTTTCAAATACATAAAATATTGTTACAAGGAGGAGCGTGAAAAATAGTTCTTGTTAACCTCTGAGGATAGGAGAAGAAACAATGGGCTTAAACTGCAGCATGGGCGGTTTAGGTTGGACATTCGGAAAAACTTCCTAACTGTCAGGGTAGTTAAGCACTGGAATAAATTACGTAGGGAGGTTGTGGAATCTCCTTCTCTGTAAGTTTTTAAGAGCAGGTTGGACAAACATCTGTCAGAGATATTCTAGATAATACTTAGTCCAGTCTCACTGCAGGGGACTGGACAAGATGACCTATTGAAATCCCTTCCAGCCCTACATTTCTATGATTCCATGATTCCCCTGGTACTGCCCTTCCCCCCATCCCCATCACCTCAGGACCCCTCCCTTCCCCCCAGACACCTCAGGAACCCTATTTCCCCCAAATCACCCCTTCCTCTGGGACTCTGCCCCTTCCTCTGGGACTCTCCTTCACCCTCCATCACCTCACGATCACCTGGCACGCTTGTCCAGTCCCAGTGAACCTCATCCCAATCCCCAATGCAGGGACTCCGCACTCCTCGTCAGCCCCCTCTCCTGCTCTCCGGACCCCCCAAGATCTCCACTCAGACAGGTCTCTCCACTCCGTGGATGACATGGCACCTCTTCCCCTGTGGTCTGCTTCAGACATGGCTCCTAGTGGAGCCTTCTGCAACGGGCACTTTTCAAACTTCACCCTTCCCAGGAAGCCCTGCTCAGGAGCCAGGAATCCAGCATGCAGGCAGGGCCCTCCCCCCGTGACACCCTGAGGTGTGTGCAGGGGCAGGGGGCTCAGAAAATGACAAAGCAGAGTCATAGGACAAAGAGTTGCGGAACTTGTGAATTGTTATCCTCTACTGTAGACAGACTGGCCCCCACATGGCCCCTTACTGCCCATCGTGCACACAGACCACCTTGGTTTTCTGACGCCTGGAGCCAGATGAAGAGGGAGGGCTGGAAACCGGAGCCCCAGTGGCAGAAAATGGAGGCTGAAACAGGCTGAAATATACATCATTTCTCCAATCCTTTGCTGAGGCTGCATCACAGACCAAGCGAGCCTTCGAGCACCACAGGGGAGGCGAGCACATCAGACCTGTCCTCCGCTCTCTATGCTGGCTTTCCACAGAACATCAAGTCACATTCCAGGTCTCAGTCCCTACCTTACATGGGCTCTACGCCTTGGGCGCTGCACATCTGAACCTAAAGCTATGGGATGAAGGCTGAGACTGGCAGCTTCGCTCCTTTGGGTAAGTGGAACTTTCTTCCACAAGGGTAAAGTTCATCTGTGTGGGCACAGAACTTTCTTGGAGGCTGCTCTGAGACCTTGGAACTAAGGACCACCCAAAAATCGTCTCGTTCTGCTCCAAGTCCCAGGAGCACTTCTCTGATATAAACACAGAGCAGCAGGGACATACAGACAAAAGCCTACCAAAGCAACCCCCCCCCCCCCTGCACACACAGTTCTCCCCCTGGGGAAAGGATGAGAGACAGAATGAACACAGGGGACAGATGTTAGTCACGTTGCTTAATGCTCTGGTGGAAGATGCTTAGATACCGTGGTGATCAAGGTGAGAGATGTACCTGAAATCTACTTTGGAACCACAAGACATCGTCCGAAGGCAGCTCGAGATTCTGGGCAAGAGATCCTGGCAAAACTCCCAGTGAGGTCACTAGCGCCAGGATTTCACCCTGTTTCTATGGCAGAGTCATTCACTCATTTCCGACACAACCAGATCATCAGTCACGTGCGGCTGGTCACTAGTGGAGCCAGGGAGAGGCCTCTGCATGATGAGCAATGGGAGTTCCTGTTCACTCTGACTGCTCATTTTTAAAATTCTGCTCAGTGGCCCATGGGGGGCTCCAGGTGTCCCCTAATGAAGCTCTGGGGGCTTGGGTGGTGGAGAAGAGCCTTGCGTCAGAGGCAGGGCTGGAGGTGCTCACAGAGGGTCTCTCACCAGGCTCTCATAGAATCATAGAATCATAGAATCTCAGGGTTGGAAGGGACCTCAGGAGGTCATCTAGTCCAACCCCCTGCTCAAAGCAGGACCAAACCCAACTAAATAATCCCAGCCAGGGCTTTGTCAAGCCTGACCTTAAAAACCTCTAAGGATGGAGATTCCACCACCTCCCTAGGTAACCCATTCCAGTGCTTCACCACCCTACTAGTGAAAAAGTTTTTCCTAATATCCAACCTAAACCTCCCCCTCTGCAACTTGAGACCATTACTCCTTGTTCTGTCATCTTCTACCACTGAGAACAGTCTAGATCCATCCTCTTTGGAACCCCCTCTCAGGTAGTTGAAAGCAGCTATCAAATCCCCCCTCATTCTTCTCTTCTGCAGGCTAAACAATCCCAGTTCCCTCAGCCTCTGTGGTTCAGCACTGGGAAGCTGGCCAGGCTGGGCACGTTCAGTTCTCTTCTTGTTGCCCTAGTTTGATATGCACTTAAATCAATCCCCAGCACAGGGTTTGGCACCAAGCATGGCCCCCGTCTCTGGCAGATAGCCTGGGTCTCCCCGCTCCTGCGGCCGCAGATGGCACAGCTGCAGATGAGCTCCCGCTGACCTCAGTGGGTCTGTCTGCACTGCAACTGGGAGACAAGCTCCTGCTAGAGGGGCTCGAGCTAGTGCGCTAAAAATAGCAGTATGGACATTGTGGCTTGGGCAGATGCTCAGGCTCTCAAGCCCACCCAAGCCCCTGGTGTTTAGCCCTGCTAGTGCGAGTCTGTCTGCACAGGCTGGATGGCTCGCTTGCAGCTGCACCGTACACATACCCACTGGGGCTGTGGGCAGCATTAAGCTCCCTGTCCATGGCTGCTGTTATCCCTTCTGCTGTAATGGAGTCCCTGAGGGGCTCACTGGAGCGTGGTGTGGGCTCTCCTCCCTGCACCTTGACTCCAGGCCCTGCGGCTTCTTTACTACTTCCTTCCTGGGAGCAGTATTAAGGCCCGTCGCAAAGCAGGGCACCAATAGTCACAATGAGCTAGTCTCGGTGGATCTGAAATGTACTAAAATGCTCCTAACCATAGTGGAGAAAGCTCCTGCCTGGCAGGGTGAATTTACCCCGCGTTACTGTTACATGTAGGTACGATCCCTGATAAGCGCATCCTCTTCATCTGAGAAGAGTTTGGGCCTTTCCCGAGCCCCAGAGGCATGTGTCCCGCTCCTGGCATGGCCTCCTTTGCAGTGCACCATGCCCTAAGCGACAGGCCATGCCCAGGGATGTGACAGCGTGCCCAGGGGAATTACATGGCTCTCAGTACCCCTGCTCTGATAGCAGGAGGGCTCTTCATGCAGAGACGAACACACAGGTAGTTGCCTTGTAGCCTGAAAGGAGATGCATTAGGGGAGGTCCGGGCCCTCATCAGCTCCTGTAGTGACAAATACAACCTCCTGCCTTCAATAAATGCCATCTCTTCCCTCGCCCCCGCCCCCAATACAGCCAAAACACTGCAGCTAAGCTCATCTTCCTCACTCATCACACACCTCTTAGCATCCCTCCTCTGGCTCCCCTTCTCCACCACGTCACACACCTTGGCTTGTATGGCCCTGCATGGCTTAGTCCTGACCTACTGATCGTCTCTTATACACTACTAAGCCCCAGATCCCATCTCTGCCCTGCCAGCAATCATCCTCCAGGCCCCTTCAGGACAACCTTCATCTCTCCAATTTTCCTACAAGTAGCTTTGTGCTTTTTCCTGTGCTGCCTCTTATGCCTTCCTGTAATCATCCACAAAGCCACAACACTGACCCCCTTCAAATCCCTACATACACCTACTGCTGTGGTGCCTAGAAAATACTCAGGGAGCTGGTGTGCTGTGACCATGGCTTATTATACTAATAACCATTGTCACCAAGTGCTTCCCCATCTGTCTGTTGTATCCAGCTGTTGTCTCTCCTCTTATACCAAGATTGTAAGCTATCAGTTCAGGGATCATCTGTTCATGATGTGTTTGTACAGCTCCTAGTACAGGGGTGGGCAAACTTTTTGGCCCAAGGGCCTCATCGGTGTTGAGAAACTGTATGGAGGAAGGCCCGAGAGGGAAGGCTGTGCCTTCCCAAACAGCCTGGCCCCTGACCCCTCCCACTTCCCGCCCCCTCACTGCCTCATGGGGGGCCATGAACACTCACAAAGTTAACAATTCCTGCCCACCGCCCGCTGGACCGCCTGGCGGAGCCCAGCATGCCCATAGCCCCACTCCCCCGATCGGCGCACCGGGCAGAGTGCGGCATGCCCACAGCCCCGCTCCCCCAGTTGGAGCGCCAGGCAGAGTGCAGCATGCCCGCAGCCCCGCTCCGCCGGGCACAGCGCGGCAAGCCCGCGGTCCCGCTCCCTCGGCCGGAGCTTGCGGGCCAGATAAAAATGGCCCGCGGGTCACAACCAGCCCCCCGGCCATAGTTTGCCCACCCCTGCCCTAGCACAATGAGCCCCAGTCCCTGAGTGGGGCCACTAGACACCGCTACCATCACCAATAATTATAATAATTAGTCCGCTTCCTTATATAAAAACTATAGTCAATATAGCCTGGTATAGAGGTAAATGGCATCAATTATCTTTATTAATATGGATACTCAAAGAGCATGTCTGCCCACAGCTCGAGGCACTGAAATATAACTAGCTAGCTAAAGACATTTTTCCATGTACGTGCAATTAATTATTGATTGGATCTCCGGATGAAATGCACCCCTGTGCAGGGCACCAGCGCAAAGACTGAACATCACTAATAGTACCACTTCCACCTGCCACTCTTCACCAGTAGATCTCATAACATTGTTCTCAGGAGGTTAGTATCATGAGTGCTCTTTTACACACGAGGAAACTGAGACAGAGAGAAGAAGCGAGCCGGCAGGTTTCTGACAGAGGCAGGCATAGAACCAAGGTCTTCTGAGTCAGCGAGCCATTAGGCTACACTGGCTCCCTCCTTAACCTAGACCTTAAATGATTAAAGTCACAACTCTCTGCAAACTGTTGGAATTCTTGTGAATTACTCTGAAGGCCATTGGCTGACGCCAGTTCCTCAGGCGTTTATGTGCAAAGGTGTTGTTGCACTCTCCAATCTCTGTGGGAATATTTATGTTTCCCAGTGTATTCCTCTAGCTCAGAGTAATGACTGACACTGGGCTCCATTGTGAAAAGGTCTGAGTTCCCCTTCCTCCAGGAGCTGGGAAGGATCATGGGCTCCTTTGTTGTAGGGGAATAGACACATATGCAGCAGGCCATGAGAGCAAACCCCGGGCCTTGTGTATGCCCTCCCCAGCCCCAATGTGTCATAATGAATTATCGTTGCCATTTCTGATCTTAGTGAGTGCAGAGCCACAAGCCTTTGCCAATCAGATCAGCCAAAAGTGATTACCTGGAACTGGGTCACTTGTGAAGGACAGAATCATTTTCCCTTTGGCAAATCAGCAGTGACAGTGGCCAGCAGTCTGGATACCTGGGGATCTTGCTGCAACTGCTAGTTCAGGGAAACTGGAAACAACACGTGCTTCAAATGAGCTATTGTTTTGCCCTGCCAGAAATAGTCTACTTAAGGAACCAGCAGCTGGCATGTCCTGTCCTGGTCTATGCTTAGCCACAAGCTCTTATATCTATAGGTGCAACATCATTCTGTGCATCCTCATGTTCACAACTGCCTCTCTTAATCGTGGGCTCTGATTACACCACAGCTTTTCTTTCCTACAGTGCAGGGGTGGAAGGACTCATAGCTGGACATGACTGCATACATCCCTTCGCCATCACTTCATAGTTTATTTCCATAGAAACATTAGGAATGTTTACCTTAGAATGGAGCAATAAGCAGAGAAAGAGTGTTCCTACCCTGGAGAGAGCCCCAGCTTCTGAGGAGCTCTGTTCAACTTATGGTGGATGGCAAAAGCAGAAACAGCCTCTAAGCACACAGCACATCCATTTGCCTGTCATGGAGACAAGGCTGGCAAACAATGGGCTAATGCCAATAACACACCACACTCCAGGAATTTGAACTAAAAGGGGAGAGCGGGTGGTCTGAGATAGAATGGGACTCAGCAGGGCTTTGATTGATTTTTATAAGGTGTTATACAGACAATCTCTCCTAGCACACAAGTGCTTTTCTGCAAAGAATCAATCCCTCCTCCTTGAGGGTTAATTCGGGAGAAATAGTCAATGCTCCCTCAACCCTTGAAAAGCTGCTACCTGCATCGATTTAACTAAGCACACACCCATTTGTCCTGATCGCACATGACGTGTCTGCACTTCGTGTGTGAGCAGTTTGAGGCAGGGACCATATCTCAGGTCCTGGAACCTTTGTGTGTTATATGGATCATTAATAAAACTGTCTGTGAGGCCTGTTTTCAAAGGGTTCCCTGTTCCTCCTTAGCGTGGTGATTTTGTATGGAATACATGATAATTGAAGTATAAGCCACATATTGTGCCTTAATTTCTTTTAACAGGACAGGGATGTTCATTAAAAACACCATTTGCCCAGTGAAGCCTGTAAGATTGTATCTTGTGCCCTCTGTGCAGCATGTGTATTGCCATTAATGACACAGAGCTAAATTATTGCTGCAATATTGATGGCGGAAAAACACCCCCAGTGCATTCAGAGGCTCCAGTGAAACAATTAGCAGCTCCTAAGTGCAGATTTCAAAGTGGCCAGAAAGCTGGAGCTCAATAGATTTACACTTGGGGAGAAACAAAACAAAACCAAACTTTGTTTAAAATTGTCTCCCGTGGCTCCTGTTACAAAATGCTCTTTATAGCAGGTTTGCATCCAGGAGTCACTGACTCCCGGGATCCTTGGAGTTGGACAGGAGCTCTACTGGGGCATGTCGTGCAGACTCTATTTTACTGCTAGCCTGGTTTCACTATTCCAGGTCCCCTAGTGGGTAGTGGCTGGCCTATGACTCATAGACTCATAGACTTTAAGGTCAGAAGGGACCATTATGATCATCTAGTCTGACCTCCTGCACAATGCAGGCCACAGAATCTCACCCACCCACTCCTGGAATAATCCTCTCACCTATGTCTCAGCTACTGAAGTCCTCAAATCATGGTTTAAAGACTTCAAGATGCAGAGAATCCTCCAGTAAGTGACCCGTGCCCCATGCTGCAAAGGAAGGCAAAAAACCTCCAGGGCCTCTGCCAATCTACCCTGGAGGAAAATTCCTTCCCGACCCCAAATATGGCGATCAGCTGAACCCCGAGCATGTGGGCAAGACTCACCAGCCAGACACCCAGGAAAAAGTTCTCTGTAGTAACTTCTAACATCCCATCATTGACCATTGGTCCTATTTACCACTGATGGCAATTAATTGACCCTTGACTAAGATCATGTTATCCCATCAAACCATCCCCTCCATAAACGTATCTAGCTTAATCTTGAAGCCAGTTAGGTCTTTTGCCCCCACTGCTTCCCTTGGAAGGCTGTTCCAGAACTTCACTCCTCTGATGGTTAGAAACCTTCGTCTAATTTCAAGTCTAAACTTCCTGATGGCCAGTTTATATCCATTTGTTCTTGTGTCCACATTGGTACTGAGCTGAAATAATTCCTCTCCCTCCCTGGTATTTATCCCTCTGATATATTTAAAGAGAGCAATCATATCTCCCCTCAGCCTTCTTTTGGTTAGGGTAAACAAACCAAGCTCCTTGAGTCTCCTTTCATACGACAGGTTTTCCATTCCTCGGATCATCCTAGTGGCCCTTCTTTGTACCTGTTCCAGTTTGAATTCATCCTTCTTAAACATGGGAGACCAGAACTGCACACAGTATTCCAAATGAGGTCTCACCAATGCCTTGTATAACGGTACTAACACCTCCTTATCTCTACTAGAAATACCTCGCCTAATGCATCCCAAGACCACCTTAGCTTTTTTCACGGCCACATCACATTGGCGACTCATAGTCATCCTGTGATCAACCAGGACTCCGAGGTCCTTCTCCTCTTCCGTTACTTCCAACTGATGCGTCCCCAGCTTATAACTAAAATTCTTGTTATTAATCCCTAAATGCATAACCTTACACTTCTCACTATTAAATTTGCTTTGAACACCCTCAAGCAAAACCTAGCACAGCTGAATAATGCCAGAGGAAACATCACAATGAGGGTAATGTTACCCTATCTTGAAGGCAAAACCAGGGAACCGATATTAGGTAGAAATGCGAGGGGTGGCCTGCAGTCAGGTTGCCAGTCACTTTCCCTGGAAGCCCTAGATACTGATGCTGGAAATGCCACTTACCAGAGTGGCTGGCGCATGCCAGATCTGTGGGGTTTATGTTGCTTTTGGGCATTTGGTACATTTGCTTTGAGTCACCGCAGGGTTTCTCCAGCTGTATCCCGGCACAGCCCCATTGAAGGCACAGAGAGAGCCAGGCCCCCATCTCACCTACCCCAGTCTAAGAGTAATGCCATTGATTTCAAATGAGTTCCTCTGGATTGATGCCAGTGCAGCTGAAATCCTCAGGGTAGGTTGTGTCCGAGTGTGCATGGGTGTGCAAGCAGTCTCTGTGGATGTGCAAGGAGCCTTTCCCCACTTGTGCAAGAGGCCAGGCAAAATCCCACTGACATGACTAGTGAAACCTGTGCCTGGCAGCGTGTGCTCTGTCTGTGACACATTCAGTCAAGCAACCAACTGGCTTCCGATTCATCGCAGTAAGGGACTGATGCCCTCTTTGGAGTCTCCAAGCTGAAGTTGTGCTGGACAATCTGTATCCTTTAGCTGATTTACCCAAGGAAGGTCAGCCAGTTCTCTCTGCAAGAGAAGATTAATGCACAGTGTGGCACTTTCTACCCAGAGGGAAGAGAAAGAGAGAATGAAATATCCTCTGTTGGAGAGGGAGAGCAAATTCCCCTCTTTTGTTATCCAGTTTAATAGGGATTTGGAATCCTCTCTCCAGGTTTTTATGAGGCCATTAGCAAATCCCATTTTTTCACCTTTTTTATTTGTTTAACACGTTTCAGGGTATCCATAAAAAGTGATTTGTGAGCAATAAAGTATCTTGATGGGATGAATTAATGGTGTGGGTTTGACAGAATATCATGGCATTGGATTTCTAAGTGCGAAAACTCCGATTTTCTTCTGATTTACACTAATGTAATTACATTGACTCCACTGAGTTATTCCCGCTTTACATCTGAGTTTGTGAGATCAGAATCTGGCTGGAACAATGGAATTCAGTCCAAAGTAGAACTGGGTGAACAACTGATTTTTTGGTTCGGTAGCCAAACACAAAAATCCAGAGGAAAAAATTGGTTTTAAGTTGAACAAAACCTTTCATGTCCCTTTCAGGTTTGTTTTTGGTTGGTGGTTTTTGTTTTGTTTTGTTTTGTTTGCTTTTTGCCTTTGTTTGTTTTAGTTCATTCTAGCTAAATTTGAAAAAGAAATGTCATTTTGAAAAGTCAGAAAATTTTGTTTCAAAAATATCAAAACAATATGTTTCGGCTTTTTCAGATTTGTTTCCTATTCTTTTTTGGCCAAAACTATTCACCAAATTCGAGCCAAATTCATGAACAGTTTTGGTCAACCCCAAACTGCAGTTTTTTGGCAAATAAACTATTCACTGAAAAAAATTCACTCATCTCTATCCAAAGGCATGGTACCAAGTCTCAAAATTAGAAAATGATCTAGCAAAAAGCATAATATATTGTGGATACATTTAATTAAACACCTGAAATCTCAGCTTCCTGAGTCAGCATTTCTCAGGGAATTAATTCACAGACCAATCATAAATGTGAAATCACACTGGGTTCATCAGGGGAGAAAGGTGTAAACTGGGTGACGTCTCTTCCACTGAGGGACAGATGAGGTGCAAGTATAGAGTCTATTTTCCTAGCCAGGAGCTGGCGGGCAGGGGTGCACCCTGACCCACGTAATTCTAATTGCCATTAATGGAGGCTATCTGCATAACACCACAGTGCCATCAATGGGAGAATAACCCCCTAGTGTTGGCTGGAAGGAGCTGGGCGGCTATTTGTCCTCTGTTCCCGTCCTGTGCAGATGCACTAAGTTCACACCCTACACCCCAGCCTGCCCCGGAGCATTTATTTGCTTGTTGCTTTGAAAACACTCTCCTCTGAGAGTGACTGCATTTCTCCCTTTGATGAAATTCATTCAAACTCCAGGAAGCCTATCTGTGGCCAGAGGGCCGAACCTGACCTGAATCCATCCAGAGGAGAAACTACTGAACAGACCCCAGCCTGAGATTCTTAGAAGCCTTCAGAATCCGGCCCTCCTCTCTGATTCCCTCTTCACCTGACCTCCTGAAGGGATCACAGCATGTGGCAGCCCTGGTGCCTCTGGAGTTTGCTTTCATGCTTTCCTGTTTTAACCAGCCTGCATTCCCTTTAATCTCAATGGTTTCAGGCCCTTCCTCTGTTCTCATTTACATTGATGTAAATCAGGAGCACTGCACAGAAGCCAGCTGAGTTACTCTGGTGGAAGTGAGAGGCGAATCAGCCTCCACATTTCTTACGGATGTGAAATGGCTTTACAGGCCAAGCCTGCTGCCTCCAACAGTGTTATGGCTCATAGGAAAGTAAGCCCTGAAATATACTGTAGGCCTGTATATCCCATTGATGGGGAATTATACTATGTGGGGTTGCCAACTTTCTAATTGCACAAAACCAAACACCCTTCTCGTACCCTTTTCTGAGGACCTGTGGTGCAGCAGGGGTCTGGGGTGCAGGCTCTGGGAGGAGCTCAGGGTTGGGGCAAGGGGTTGGAGTAGAGTAGGGTGTGCGGGGTGCAGGCTCTGGGAGGGAGCTTGGGTGCGGGGGAGTTCCAACCTGGGGAAGGGGGTTGGGGTGGGGGAGTGGGGCCTGAGAGGGAGTTAGGGTGCAGGAGAGGATTCCGACCTGGGGCAGCACTTATCTCAGGCAGCTCCTGGGTGGCAGCGGTGGGGCTAAGGCAGTCTGTCTGCCTGCCCTGGCTCCACAGTGCTCCCAGAAACATCCATCATGTCCGTCCCCTAGGCAGAGGCATGGCCAGGCAGCTCTGCACAGTGTGCGCTGCCCACACCCACAGGCACCACCCCCGCATTGGTTCCCGGCCAATGGGAGCTGTGGAGGTGGCGCTCAAGGCAGGGCAGGGCGTGGAGCTTCCCTGCCGCCCCTGTGCCAATGGGCCGGACATGCTGGCTGCTTCCGGGAGCTGCATGAAGCCAGGGCAGGCAGGGAGCCTGCCTTAGCCCCACTGCACCTACGACCATAGGCGCTGACTTTAGTCGGCACTGGTGGGTGCTCGCGCCCCTGGCCCCGCCCCAACTCCACCCCCAGCCCCGCCCCCATTCCACCCCTTCCCCAAATCCCCGCCCCCGCCTCCTCCCCTGGCGCACTGCATTTCCCCTCCCTCCTCCCCCCGCAAGGCTCGCAAGCCTGGGAGGGAGGGGAGAGAAGCAGTGGAGCACCCACCGGCAGCTCCCTGCCAGCCTCCCCGTGCCCAGCTAAACTCTGCCTTAGCCTCCACCTCCCGAAGCGCTGCCACCACTCTGCTTTTCCTCCCTCATAGGCTTGCCGCGCACCAGCTGTTCGGCGCGTGGCAAGCCTGGGGGGGGGGGGGGAGCGGAGTGGTGGCGCCTTGGGGGAGGGAGAGGAGGCGGAGGGCCTGGCTCCGCCTCCTCACCCTCCCCCGAGGCACCACCGCTCCGCTTTCCCTCCCCCCTCCTCCCAGGCTTGCCGTGTGCCGAACAGCTGGTGCGCGGCAAGCCTGTGAGGGAGGAAAAGTGGATTGGCGGCGGCGCCTTGGGAGGCAGAGGCCAAGGCAAGAGTTTAGCTGGGTGCGGGAGGGCTGGCGGGGAGCTTCCGGTGGGTGCTCTGCACCCACCAATTTTTCTCCATGGGTGCTCCAGCCCCGGAGCACCCACGCAGTGGCCTCCCCAGGAATTGAAATTGTGGGGGGGGGAGTGTTCAAATTTACTGGGGGGGGGTGTCACTAAATTGGCATGTAACTAGTTCACAAAACTGGGGGGGGTGTTGGGGAAATTCAGGGGGTGTGTAGGGAAATCACTGCACCCACGGAGTCAGCGCCTATGCCTGCGACCGGACTTTTAGCAGCGAGGTCAGCAGAGCTGACCGGAGCTGACAAAGTACCTTTTTGACCGGGCGTTCTGGTCGAAAACTGGATGCCTGGCAACCCTATCTATCATCCTAGCTGTGGGTATCCAATAGACACTCTTCATGTTCAGAGAGCAGCTGCAGCCCTTAGCTCTGGGTGGGGGAAACTGCATCCTGAAAGACACATCCTGTAGCTTTTTCATTGGCAAGCGACGTTGCTAGCACTGTCTGATCTCACTGCCACATATCAATGTACTTTGCACAAACAATGCAGGCCAAACTTTACTCAGCAGTGAACAATTCCAGCAGGAATACTGGCCCTCTCCTATTTCCACCCTGTCAGGCCAGTTGTTCAGTGGTGCAGAATAAGCTTCTGTGGAGTGGAGGCTCAATCCGCAGGGCAGAGAGCTTAATTATGACTTGGGAGACTCATCAAGAGATGGTGCAACCAGGAGAGAAGAGGGGAACTTCGCCCTAAGAGACATAAAACAGGTATTCAGATTCCAGCTCCCACAAAGCACTTAGCAAATCCATGTTCTTATATAGATCCTCTGCAAATCTCCACCTGCTTGCTACATGGTACTGCCCTCAGTGCATTGTGCGGGCAATTTTACTGTTATTCTTATGGAGGCACCAGTTAATGTTTTTTATTTAAATAAGGAAATTTCCAGATAAAAAACCACATTAGGCTGAAGTTAAGGTTTACTTAACAGTAACACATTCCAAGGATGTTGTAATTAATATGGAGGTGCCGCTCATGACTCCGTATTTAAGGTTGGGTTTTGTTTTGCACTTAAAGCTGGGATTCAGCCTCTTTGTTTTAATGAAAATTATGGGATATCCCCCTCATTAACCCCCACCCCAATTACATCACTTGCTTATTGCGCATGGAATTAATTATTTGTTTGAGAATTTTCAAGTAAATCTGTTAAATAGACAATTAATTAAAATCTGGGTCCTTTAAGAAATTTAGCAGCTGTGTCAGTCTCTTCTTTGCTTAACAACAGAATAACACAGACACTTCACACTTTTCATATCATAAAAAAATAATTAAAATGTTGTGCATAGCCTACAAGGTTGAAATTAATCTATTAATCATTGCTTTATCTAGTTGATATGGCTATATAGGTTATGAACAGACTCAGGTGAACCGCTCAGATAATTGTTAAGTGGGGTATTGTGACATCAGAGGCAATTCAACCAATCAGCACCTTTTCTCTACTGTTAATTTGCATGCAACAGTTACAATGGTTATAATTACTCAGTAGTATAGATGTCTGAAAATTGGAATTGCCATCCCATGGGATATTCCAAGATTTTGACACTTGGTTTTGTCCCAAATCAGAATGAAAAGTCAAAATCTTGGATTTTTTTGTGGAATGAAATATTCCAAAATATTTGTTTTGATCTAATCAAAATGTTCTGTTTTGGCCTTATCAAAAGAAAAGATTTTAATAATTTCCCATTGAAAATTTCAACAGAATCGATATGTTCCTGCAAAACATTTCAATTCCATTGAATCAGAACCTTCTGACAGAACACTGTTTCATCAGAACATTTTTGATCGCCTCTACTTGATGAAAGTTTGAGGGAGACTGGACAATACTGTGATGCTGTATGATCGAAGATGACCATTTATACCATTGGTTATATCACCGGTATACAATTGCAACAAATCTTGTAAAAAGTGTATCATGTACAGTGTCAAAGGAAAAGTTACAATCTATCAAGTATCATTATCCTGTTTACAAATTCCCGGGGGGAGGGATGCTACAGTAAGATGAAGACAAGGCTGAGAATATTTACCAGTAATTTAAGATAAAAACATTACGGGGATGTTGTAATTCTCCCAAAACCAACTGTTATAAACCCAGGGAATTCAGAGTTAAAAGGTTACACTTAAAAGAAATCCAAACACATAAAGTGAGTAATACACAGTTACGACACCAAGATGACTTCAAGTCTGCCCTGTAGTGATGCCATAAGGAGGAAAAAATATGTAAATAATTTAAAGATCAGTGTAATCTAATCTGGGATGCAACAAACACTAAAATGCCTTAATCACAATCACATGGTTATTGCCTAGGGTTGCTGCATGGCAGAGTTATGGCATGACTGTGCATTTGTTACCTTAGCATCTTTGGGTTTCTCGTAAGTATAATATAAATGTAAGTATTAATATAATATACTAGGTGCTTTGGGAAGAATTACAACATCCTCATGTAGCGCACAAAATGCCCCAGTAACAACTCTCTGGGTGAAACCAGACAATCTCTCTTGAATGAACTCACACAGGAAATGATAAAAGACAAAAGACGAGCCTGGGAGTTGAACTTTGCTAGATATTAAAAATCATGGACTGAACAGAGACACTGGATTTAAGGCTTATTCCAACAATCTAACAACGCCCCACCCAGTTGCTTCCCCCCATCCATCATTCCCCACCCATCTTTGACTGGAAGGGTGTTAACGAGCCACTTCACCTTGAATGATCTCTTGAAATGTGTGTTAACTCTTTATGTCAAAACAAACTGTTCTGCCTAGTATTTAGCCGTGACACATGTACATGTCCCAGACCTGAAGAACTCTGTGCAGCTTGAAATCTCATTTCTATCACCAACAGAAGTTGGTCCAACAAAAGATATTACGTCACCCACCTTATCTCTCTAACATCCTTGTAATGCTTTTTACTCTTAAATTACAATACATATTCTCAGCCGTAACTCCACCTCAAAGTCCCAAGGTCATCCCTATGCGGTTCCCCATTGTGTGGCTCCATTGGCCACCACGTCCCTTCCCTCCATGGGGCATAAATGCTAATGGCGTGTTGCATTTGCAGGAGGGACATTTATAAAGGCAGGGGCTCTTGCAGAGCCTGTGTGTGAACTGAGGGGAGCCCTGAGCCTGGAGGCAAGCTGAGAAGGGGAAGGGATAGCTCAGTGGTTTGAGCATTGGCCTGCTAAACCCAGGATTGTGAGTTCAATCCTTGAGGGGGCCATTTAGGGATCTGGGGCAAAAATTGGGGATTGGTCCTGCTTTGAGCAGGGGGTTGGACGAGATGACCTCCTAAGGTCCCTTCCAACCCTGATATTCTATGATTCTATGAGATGCTTCCATGTGCATGCAGAGGCTGGAAAGCACTGGTAATTGAAGCACACAGCCGCACCCACTTACAGCTGCACACAGGGCTATTGGGGCTCCTATGGAATCCAAATACCACCCTGCTGGGGCTGCCCCTGCTGGGAGGCTGTGCTGCCGAAGTCGTGACTCTCACCAGCTATCCTGTATTTCCGTGGAGGCAGAGATCTAAGGGGATGAGTTATAGCAATGATAATGTAGCTCAGAGGCTATGCATAGGTATAGTCCTTTGGAGAACCTTGAGTGTGAACAAGGGTAAGACAATGACTTATAGTGCTGATTACTCTCTCTCTCTCTATTCCCGTCTCCCATGCTTTGAAGAGCTATTAGGTTTCCTGCCTCTCAGGAGCCTGGTATGCATTTAGGAACTGAGCTCCCCAGCCCCTCCTGTTCTAATTGACAATGAGAATTTAATGAGTTATGGCATTTAATAAAGGAGCAGAAATTCCACACAGCTGGGTTGTGTTTGTTGCTGTTTTAAAGGAAGCCTTAGAGACCTCTTTCTTCCTATACATCTACTGAGAAAAGAGCCACTAAAGCATCCATAAAAGTCAATGGCATCCCCAGGGTAGGGCCATGGGCAGAAGAACTGTAAGAGGCAACTGGAAGCACTGAGGATGCCGTGCCTAATCACAGCGAGTCAAGCCACATCCTCACAAGAGCAAAAAAGCAAACATTTTTTCTGCAAACGCTTTCAAGTGAAACCAATGGGAGCTGGGCCCTGCCCTGCCTGCACAGGCACTTTTGAAAATTTCAGTGGGTGTCCATCTGCATCCTGAGGCATCTTTGAAAATCTGAACCAGTGTTAGCAGCTGAAATGTGTTAAACAGCATGTGCTTTTCTTTAGAGAAATCCATGGCTCTTCTCTCTGAGTTCAACGAGTGTCATCGATGTTATTTAATGAAGAGTTAATTCATCACCGTGGCTCCTCACCATGATAAATCACAGGGATCTGGGAGGGTTTGCTCCACCATGAAGGAAATAGTTAGCTTGGATATTCACTGGGCCCAGTGGGCTGAGCATAGCAATCTGCACCTTCTCTATAAACCCCCTGACTGCAAACTGGGAGCAGCTGTTTGAGGCTCTGGTGGGATCCATCTGTTCTTTCAACTTCCCTAGATTGAGAGAGAAACTGCCCAAGACATATGTTTCCTGAACCATTCCGTCCTACACCACTGGCTGGACTGATGAGACTTTCCCTAATTACTGGGGCCTGTCCCCGCTGTCAAGGAACAGCTGGGAGCTGTCAGAACCTCTGAGATCCAGGCTCCAGGGTGTAGATTCCTCACGTGAAGGATGACAGCTACGTCGCTGTGGGACGCCAGTCGGAACGGCTGACATTCATCCTGGAGAGGGCACTGAGGAATGGCAGGGAACGCAGCAGAGAATGCTGGTGCAGGGGAGGCATGTGTAGTGTGGCCAACCTCAAGCATTCCAAAATCACGAGACAGGCCCCAAAAGTCATGAGATGTTTCTACAAATAATAAATGTGGGGATTGCTTTTATTTTCCTTCTTCTCTCTGAACCACGAGGGAGCACTGGGGTCATGTTTCCAAGCTTCATCTGCATCAGGACAGCTAGAAAGTTACTTTTTCTTTAAGGAGATAGCTGAGATCTTCCTCTGATCTCTTGATTCCAGCATCTGCGGCTTTAAGGATACACTAAAAATTTCAAGGCTAGTTGTAACAAAATAAAGAGTAGGTACAGCACTGTGTACACAGTAATCTACCTACCATAGGATGGTATGTAGGGCTGGACATGTAGGGCTGGACAAGACCTCAGGAGGTCAGTTAGTCCATCACCTGGCAGTGTCTAGCCCAGGGGCAGGCAAACTTTTTGGCCTGAGGGCCACATCGGGTTTCTGAAATTGTACGGAGGGCCAGTTAGGGAAGGCCGTAGTTTGCCTACCTCTGGTCTAGCCTGTTCTTAAAAAATTTCAATCATGGGGATTCCACAACCTCTCTAGGTCACCTGTTCCAGTGCTGAACCATTAGGAATATTAGTTTTCCTAATATCTAACCGAAATCTCTCTTCTGCAATCTCAGCCCATTACTTCTTGTCCTGCTCTCAGTGGACATGGAGAACAATCACCCACCATCCTCTTTGTAACAGCTCCTTGATATATTTTAAGACTGTCATGTCCCCCTCAGCCTTCTCTTCTCTACATTAAATGTAGCCAGTTCTTTTGACATACCATGCTGTGCGTAAACATGTACTCACCCTTTCTAGGTCAGTCTGGGTTATGAGCCAGCATCTCCACGCAAACTGAGTGAGTCTCAGTCTGGGATACTGCCCCTGACGAGGTGCATGGCAGTGAGGAGAGAATAGGAGATTTCTGTTCCTCTGGGCGGCAGTGATCTCAGCCTGGATTGCTCCATTTGCCCCCAAAGAATGTCTTTATCAGGGTCAGTAAAACCTGAGTCATCATTTCTGAAAACCAAGGTCTGGTTTGTACTTTATCACGATGAGAGAAATGAGTTGGAAGGTAATTGGATCCTGTTGCTTCCTAAACAGCTAAATATTTACATATAGGCTGGCCTATTAATCATGGTCCCATATGGCAGGAAAGCTTGCCTTAGCACTTTGGGGAAAACTGCTGCTTGAGTGTGTGTTTGTCTGACAAATGTCTCCCTGACAGCTTCACTTTAATCACAATCAGCTGCAACACCATAATTACAGATTTAGGGAGGTTTGCAGCCTCCAAGTGATTGATTGTTTGATATACACGATTTAGAAGATAGATGTTCTTATTTAAATCAACTACTTAGCTAGGAAACTGGCTACACAGAAAACAGAGCGAAAACAATGTGTGACATACAGGACAAACATTTGCAGTCAGGCATGAGATTCCAGTTAATACTGCCCTTTGGAGGATGGCAGGCAACTTTAGGAATGGTTGTTGAGCAGATCAAATGCAGGAACCCAGAACTAGTCAATACGTGATCAGACCATTGGCCTATCAAGTCCAGTGTGCTGGTGACTTGGGCTACGTCTACACTTGCAGATGTAGAGCGCCGGTTGTTAAACCAGCCCTCAGAGACAGCAGCAGGGAAAGCGCTGCTGTGTGTTCACACTGTGCTTCTTGTAACTGTGGAGCAAGATTACAACTCTTGCAATGCCACAGAGAGCTATGCATTGTGGTAGCTATCCCAGTGTGCAAGTGGCTGCAGCGTGCTTTGGAAAGGGTTTGCAATGCCTAATGGGGCAGGCATAGCATCACATGATGCAGGTTTCCCAATCCCATTGTTCCATGGGCATCCTACTAGCTTGCCAGCTGCTTTTCAACTGAAGGGCTGGGGAGTGTGACAGGGAGTGTGTTGTGTGTATGTGGGGGGAGAGACTGTGTTTTGAGGGGCAGTGTGTCAGCATGCTATCTTGTAAGTTCAGACAGAGGCAGGGGGAAGGGGGAAACCGCCCATCAGCCCCCACCCTCTGCCTCTCTCTCTCTCACACACACACACACACGCGCGCGCGCGCGCACACACACACACACAAACGCCTGCCTCTGCAGCAGCAGCATTCCATAATAATAGTTTGCAGATAAGCATGCCCGCTGTCAGAAACGGAGGTTTGAAAGGGGATATCCACATGCCTGCAGCCGAGTTCCAAACAATGACCAGAGTGGCCACTTGACTTCAGGGGATGGGACATTTCCGGAGGCCAATCACAGCGCAGTAATGCAACACGTCGTCCACACTGACACCTCGGCGCTCTAGCCCGGGCGCAGCAAGCTCTGTGCTTCTCCTGGAGGTGGATTACCAGGAGCACTCCAGCTGCAGAGTCCAGGCGCTCTATGTGCCTTGCCAGTGTGGACACCTCAGGAGTTATGGCGCCTGGGGCTGATTTAATGTGCACTAACTTGCAAGTGTAGACAAGGCCTTGATCATCCATAGTACACCTAACCAAAGTGCCTGACCCTACTGCTTTCCTTCCTGACCCCTTCTCTACATTTTAAATTGCTGAAGGGTGAGATTTAATAATCTATAGCAAAGGGCCCTTATCTGTATCTATGGCTGGTTATACATTTCCCAACCCCACTGTGATACTGCACCCCATATTATTCATAGTGATATTATTATTATATGATTATAGCATAATTATGATGCACTTTGTGCAAGTTGGGTCATGTAAGATATCATTGGAAAAGTTATGATTTGCTGAATATGATTATCCTATTTGTAGGCATGTATCATTTTTGTATCTGAAGTTATAAATACTGGCTGTGTATCTGTATTTCAAATGCAGTCACACCTGGGTAACGCCCACTAGATGCTTTCAGTTTAGATAGCTGGTTGAGAAGGGCCTATTCTAGGAAATGAGCCATTAGGGAAAACAATCGGGGAACCCATCACACCCACTTTCAATCCAGCAGTAGCAATAGATTCTATTAGCTCCAGCACTGGATTCTGTGACTCCCTGTGACTGTAAATTCCACAGGGTGACTGTGTGAATCAGCATTTCCTTTTATTTTCTCTATGCTTACCAGCCATTAATTTTACAGAATGACACCACTCAAAGTCTGTGTGATGTTTCACTCCATATTCTTTATGAAAATATGCTGGTGATATGAATATGACATAACTGAGATGTACTTTATGCAAGATGGGTCTTGTAGGGTATCATTGGAAAGATTATGATTTGCTGAATGTGATTATCCAATTTGTATGCCTGTATCATTTCTGTGTCTGAAGTTGGGAATGTTGACTATGTATCTGTATTTCAGCTATGCTACTTTGGGTGACGCCCACTGCTAACACTTCAGGTACAACAATGGAAAAGCCAGACAGGGCGGATGGCCCATCAGCTAGGACAATGGACTGTGAAAAGGCTTGGCCTTCTTGGGTATGCTCCATACTGCCACTGACTCATGGATGCTGTGATGCTATAGGGTCAGGTGGTCTTGTCACCTGATACTAAACATTACCTGGGACTTCTTGTAACTTTCCACTGGAAGGGAGGGGGGTCAAGTTTGGGAAGCAAAGGATTCCCACCTTATGTAAATCCTATTTAAGGGTGGGGAGGAAAGCAAATGAGACTCCTCCTCTCCATGGCCTGTCTGCCCAAGAAGAAAGACTACTAAAGCCACCTAAAGGGAAGGCGGGCGGGGAGTCCAGACTGAGACAGGGGTTCAGTCTGAAAAGAAATATAACTGGAACTCTGAACCACTGAAACTTTTCAACCTGCCTAAAATAACATTTAGGGTAAGAAATTCCATTTTGTATCCTGTTTCTTACATTTATTGAGCCTAGCTTGCATATTTTGCTTTATTTGCTTTGTTCTGTCTATTTCCTATATTCACTTAAAATTCACCTTTTGTCATTAATAAAATGTGTTTAGTTTATTATTAAACCCAGTTTCTGTAATTTCTAACTGGGGGCGGGGGCAAGAAGTTGGGCATATCTCCCTCCACATTGAGGAAGGGGACGAATTTCATAAAACCCTTGGGTTTGTACCCCTTAAAAGGAGCGGGCACCAGAGTATTGGAGCAAGCCCCTAGGGCTGAATCTTTCCAGAGCGGATCTTTCTTTCTTTCTTTCTTTCTTTCTTTCTTTCCTACTGATAACAGTTCCTTTCAATTAATTAGCCTTTTACAGATGGTATGGTTACTTCCACCTTTTCATGTTTCTCTGAATGTATAAATATCGTCCCACTGTATGTTCCATTCTATGCATTCAGCGAAGAGGACTGTAGTCCACGAAAGCTTATGCTGAAATAAATTTGTTAGTCTCTAAGGTGCCACAAGTATTCCTTTCTTATTTTCTTTTTGCTGACATAGACTAACACAGCTACTACACTGAAATCTCTTTCTCTGTGCAGCTGAGTGTGGCCCTGCCTGTGTGCTTGGCTGGAAGAGACATGTGAGCCTAACCCAGCAAGGCCAGATAAAGGGGACCCAGGCTGGCAGAATAGGCTGACTCAGTTAAACCCCAGCACATCGGGTGAAACCCCAAAGGGCCCAAACCCATCACTGTCTGGCTCTCCTATGTTGGGGCTGAAAGATTTTTACTGCCCCTTCCACAATTCTGGCTAATGCGTTCCAGTCTCCTTCTCCTCTTATCCAGGCTACCTTAGCCTCGCCTTTGCACCATGCGCCAGAGCAGCTCTCGCTATTTCAGCTGTAAGAATCCTCATGGACTTCTCATTCTAGCTCTGAGTTTCATGATTTGATTCTGGGAGGTGTTGATCAAACTCTAATGAGCAGGGGTCAAACTGTGTGACTTGTGCACAGCCCTGCTAGGGGCTGGGCAGAGCCACTCTGTCCCAGAGGGAGTTCTGGTCCTGGGAGGATTATGCTCAAGGGGCAGTATCTCACCTGAAGTGTCAGGGAGCACATGGGGCATGTACAGGCTGTGTTATCCCTTGGGATGGTGCAGCATGCTCCACTTCTCCATGGCCAGCCAGACCCATGGGTGGAGGCGGGGATGTGAGTGCATGGACCCGCCTCTTTGTTTGCCCCCTTTGGGGTACCTCATGTCCACAACCATTGCAGAAGGGAACAGTCTCTGGGCTGCCCCAATGGAGGGACTGAAACTGATGCTGATCTTTGCATGTGGGACCCAGAGGGAAAAGGTCCTTTGAAGATCTCCCCTCCCACCATGAACACACACACTCCATCCCTAGCACAGGGTGCAACCTTCTCCCCAGATTGGCTGCCTTCCCCAGGACACAGGATACCAATCGGACCTGCAGTGGGCAAAGATGCTCCCACCCCCCGTCAGCTCTTCCCCTCCCTCTGGCACTTGGATCATGCACTGCTGCCCCAGCTGGGCCTGTCAAGGGATGCCAATCCAGATGCTGCCACTCCCTCCCCCAGACTGCTGGAAGGGGTGCTAGGGTGCGCAATCCCAGGGGGATACAGAGTAGGGTACTAAAAATAAAATGCTTGGTGGGGGGGAGCTAGGGGATTAAATTTGTTTGGGGGGGAGTAAAACAAACATCTGGGGCAGGGGGTACTGGACAGGGGGTGCAAAAATGAAATGCCTGGGGAAGCTGTCTGCGGTGGGAGTGAAATTTGTGTGAAAGGCCCTGGAGGGAGAGTGTGTGTGTGTGAAAGAGAGAGAAACGTGTGTGTGTGGGTTGGGGAGGTGTGCAAGAGAACGGGAGTGAAACGCAAAGGACTGGAGGGATAAAATTAAATGCTGGGGTCCCATTCTCTCTCCATCACCCCTCCTCGGGCTTCATATATTTATGCAAATCTGGGCTGATTTATGCAAATATCAACACATTTGCATCTCCTCCAGCAGTTGGTGTGGCTGTGTTGGCCACTCTGCACAGCCCAGCGCTCACCAAGAGCCATTGACTACATTAGGCTCCATACTGGCCATGTCTCCGGGGGAGACAGGCTGGGGCAAGGCCAGTTTTTGTTAATACGTTTTGGTTAGCATCTTCCTCCTGGCTCTAGAGCATCTCTGTTATGTGGAAGCCAGACAACCTTGATTTGGGGCCATAGCATCTCTTACAAACTAATCAGGATTGGACCTGCCTAGTGTGTGGATGGGAGACCTGCCATGAAACACCAGGCACCTATGGCCCAGTGTTGAGAAGCTCTGAGCACTGGGAAATTCAGCAGCACTGTGTTGCAGAAGGCTATGTGCTGCTGAATTTTCTCTGGTAGCTGCATCAGAGGAACGCAAACAAATCTCCCCTCCTTGAGGATTGTGAAGGGTAGAAGGGGATTGGGGTTTCCTCTTGGTCCTGAATGCTGAGCAGCTCATGTCCTGAACCGGAAGGATTAAGCCTGGGGGACTCGCCTTGCCAAGTCAGCACTGAATGAAGGCTGCAGTGAGCTGTTTCTACCACTGGAATAGGAGTGTCAGAACCGGTAGATGCGCTATGGGGCACATTTGCTCCAGACAGCTCGGTGACTGTGGCTGGCTGATCCTAGGGAGGGTCAACCTGAGGCCTACCAGTGAGAGGAGGGGGTCCTCTTCCCTGGCAGCTGCTGCAGGAGACCCATGCAAAGCAGCTCCCTACCCCTCACTGAGCAGCCAGCATGATGTTCAGCTCTTTGCCCTCCCCTTCACAGTCCTGCCCAACTTATGCTTTTTGGGACAGCAACCATCTTTTACTTGTGTGTGTGTGCGTGCACGTGTGTGTGTGTGCACACATGTATGTGTATGTACAGTGCCCAGGGCATGAGATGGTTCCCTAAGTGCTACTGTAATACAAAGCAATAGTAAGGACAACAAAGCAGCTGCCTGCTCCCCGGTCTGGGCTCCCTGGCCCCTTCCCCACTATATGACTGACAGCTGCCAGAGGGGCAGGGCTCAGGAGCAGATTTTCAAACACTCACTACTAGGGCTGGCTGGAAAACAACAATCAGGAGCATCATTTGCCATGGGACAAGGGGGACAGTGCCCTCCCCTAACCTTGGTTTCCCCCCACCTCACCCTGAGCCAGGCTTTTCATAGGTCTATATGCACCATTATGTCTTCCACTCCCTCCCGGCCCAAGACTTTGCAGGGTATAATATAATCACATCTCATATTCTATGTGCTGACACATCTTTGCCCCCCACAACCTGAATTGCTCCAAAATGACACCCCTGACAGCAGCATTGCATGAAAAATTCAAGGTTTCTACATTTTTTTTTCTGTTCTGATGCAGAATGAAAACGGGATCTTTTGAAAATTTTCACAAAAAAACACGAGAGAGAGAGAGAGAGAGAGAGAGAGAGAGAGACTCCAGGCTGGGCCACCGCCTGATATAGGAGACCCAGGGTCAAGTCCCTGCCACAAACGCTCTATTTGCTTTGACCAGAAGGGCCATCCTGGACCTGAGGAAATATTCGTCTAAACTGAAATGCTCCTGTGGTTTCAATGACACAGCATTTTTTGACAGAACACAGTTAAGTTGAAAATGTTTCAACCAGCTCCATTCATCTGAGTTCTTGTGAAAATCCGGCCCTTATTCTAGTGCCTCAGTGGGAGCTGGTCTGTTTTGAACCTGGCATCTTTTTCCCATTCTCCTTCAAGTACCTTCTTAGAACACAGGGTTACCCTGTGTGAGAGAGGAACTGCATTGTGGTTATGTTTTTCGATACTTGGAAACCACTAATTCATATAATCGGAAGGTTCTCGCCATGAAGCAGTTACTTACTGTTAATCCCTAACTTTCATATTTAATACATTGCACTTTAATTACTCTGAAGTTAAGCTTCTTCATGCACATAGAGCCAGGAAGCTGCAGATGAATTCCTTAGGTTTACCCCCACATACTGTGTGGCTGTGTTTTAGCACACACATCCTTTGTATGTAATCCCCCTATTATTACAATTCAGATCCCTTAAAATGACACTGCCAATTTAGTCCCTTTGAAAAACAGAATTTAGAAAGCTTCCAGCCCTGCCCCGAGCCCCCTACCAATCACCGCGGTTTGACAAAGCATCTTATTTTATCAATGTTTTTCTCTCCCCTGTTGTTGAAAAGACCCAAACAACAGAAGAGAATGATTAACCTGCTATATGGGGAGCCAATTAAATGGACTCTATGCAAGCTGCTATCAAATACACGATGGCAAGTAATGGAAAAATGGAGCGTTTTGTTTTTCTCAATCACTCTCAGTTACAGTTATCTAGGTAAGTGACATTCCCCTCTGGTATTGTCTAAACCAGTAATCTGCTAGGTCACTCCAATCCTTGGCTCTGGGAGCCAGCCTTACCCTGCTCTGCTGTGAGAACCCCCTCTCCTGGGCTGTTCACGCACACTCTCTGGCATGTAACCTGCTCCTTGGATTGTGCAACCAAATGACACTAGCCAATATCTCTTGTCCAGACACAACCCTAGGAAACTCTGTCTTGCAGTGTCCAGTTATGCCCGCTGGACACTGCAAGCTTATATGTGTTCATCAATTTAACAAAGAAATTGGTATGTACCAGGGTTGTTATCCCAAGTGGAGTCTCTGTCATGCTTCAAACCAAACGCACTGCTTAAGGTAGAATAAACAAACAGAATTCTTAAGTATAAAGATAGATTTTAAGTGATTATAAGTCAAAACATAACAAGTCAGATTTGATCAAATGAAATGAAAGCAAAACTCATTCTAAGCTGATTTTAACCCTTTCTGTGCCCTTACAAACTTAGCTGTGTCTCACCACAGGCTGGCTGGTTGCTCTTCAGCACTCTCCCCTTTGATCAGCGCTTCAGTCGCTTGGTGGTGGTGTCTGTAGATGTAGGTGGAAGAGAGAGGAAAAGCATGGCAAATGTCTCTCCCTTTTATCATGTCCTTTCTTCCCTCTTGCCTTTGCCCCTTCTCCACTTCAGTCAGGTGAGCATTACCTCATCAGTTTCAAACTGACCAAAGGAACGGGGGTGACTCCCTCGAACAGATTCTTTTGTTGCTGCCTAGGCCAGCGTCCTTTGTTCCTGTGAGGCTGGGTTTGTTTCATACCTGCCCTGATGAGGTGTGAACTGCCCCTCTGGTCTTGGAAAGTTTTTGCCTGGGCTCATTTTAAGCCATGAGGATACATTTTCAGCCTCATAACTAAATACATGAAATTATAACCTATAACATTACTGTAACAATTACTATAACATCACTATAACAACAATGCTCAGTGCATCATGAGCTTTCCAAAGACACCAGACATGACAAACTTTGCATTGGATACCACACAATCATTTTACAAAGATGAACATGGGGGTCCTGGGTGTTCCCCTGAGGTACAGAGTGTCACAAGTTAGCAGGGTGTTTATCTCCCCTCCAGATCATTATGAGGATGTGAAATAAGACCAAATTCTAATGCCTGTGGAATCCTCTGGCCACCCCTCCTAAATTCATGCATTTGGCCTTGATCATTTCACTTTGCGTGCACTAATTTCCATCTCATGTATTGGTTGGGCTGGGAGAATGCACAGACCCTGAGCCTAGTCCATGGACCTCACCAGTAGCGTATCCAGGGGGGGAGCCACTCCCCCACTGAGCAGAAGCGGCACCTTTTTTTGCTCCCGACGCCTTTTTTTTGCTCCCGATGCTTTTTGCTCCTACGCTGCAGCCAGAGCGGAGCATTTTTTTTGCTCCCGACGCCTTTTTTTAGCTCCGCTCCCCCATGCTCTAAACCTGGCTATGCCACTGGACCTCACTGGGCCTTGGGTCAGGCGCTGAAACCTTGGAAGCAGGTGTAACCCTTCTGCCAGTCAGAGTCGGCAGCAACAAGGGCCGGGTTCCGTATCTAGGGGTTCCATTCCAATAACACAATGCAAAACCGGCTCGAGCCCCCACCCAGTGACCTGGGACAAATATATATCACCCCCCCGGGCGCCTCTAAGAGGCAATACTTCCCCTCTCGCAAGCACAGAGTCTGAGTGTAGAAAAACCTTTTAATAACAGAGAGAAACGATGCGGCATTTTGCTGGGGAAATACCACATCTAGGATTTGTAAACCAAACTGTGAACAACGACCCACCCCAGCAAATTGGCCATGTCCTTTCCCTTTGGTTCTTGAGTCCAGCAACCCCCAAAATCACCCAAAGTCCCAAAAGTCCAACAACCCAAAAGTCCAGACCCAGAGTTCAAAAGTTCATCTGCAGAGTGTTACACCCCCTCCAGTCTGGGTAAAATTGGGGAGGGGAGAGGTAAGGGGCACCTTACGTGGCTCGAAGCTGACAGCCCCGTCCCTTCGTGGGGCCTCGCTCGGCTCGGCTCTGCTCTGCCATCCCACGAGTCACTCCGCTCAGCCGTCTCTCAAGCCGCTCCAGCTGTCCCGCCAACTGTTCCGCTCCGCCAGCAGCTCCGCGCCGTCAGCCGGCCTGCAAGTCGCTCCGGCTGTCCCGCCAACTGCTCCGCTCTGTCAGCAGCTCCGCTCCACCAGCCGCTCAGCAATAGATCTTCTGGCTCCCCCACTACTTAACACAGTGCTCAGTGATTTCAGCTTTTAACAACTTCAGCTTTTTAGTGATTGCAGCTTGTAGTTAGGGGAGCCTGTGTGCTCATTTGCACACTTAGTCCAGAGTAATTCCAACTCAGCAGCCTGTGATTAGACTCCTAAGGAACTCAAAATTAGCTCTGATATTCCACAGTGGAGAGAGAGAAGGAAGCGCAATTGACATTTAGGACCCTCAGAAGAGGCCCATGTCACCAGATATAAATACCTGTCCCCAACCTCTCTCAATTCACTGGGTTTTGGAATCCATGTCCCTCACCTAGCAAGTGCTGCTCAGCTAATGGTGAGGCCCTTCATCATAACAAAAGCCCACTGTCCTTGATTCCCATAATCAGGGTAACAACACTTTATTCTTCCTGCCCCAATAACAGAGAGACTGGGGCTCCCACAGCAGTCAAAGTGACCATTTGGGCAAGTGGTCCATCATGCTTTGCAGGGTGGGTGTGTCCATGCAAACAAGATTAGCCCCTGACATCCCTTTCCACAACTCACCACCAGATGTCAGGGTAGAGCTCATCCTGACTCTGCTTACACAGGTAAGCAGAAGTAAACCTTGTGACCGATGCTATGGATACATGGAATATTCAAAGACTATTGTATTGACTTTATAACTGTTATAGGCTGGCTAGCAACTGTATTCCTGGTTCCGTGAGGGAGCTGAAGGGTTCCCTGCAGAAACTAAAATCACTTGGGGGTGACTAATACAAATCCCTAATTCAGGTGACAAGTCTGTGGAAGTTCATGCCCGGCCCCAGGGAAAGAGCACAGACTGGTTTGACCTGATTCAAGAGGCCTGGCAGGCAAAGAACCAAAAGCTGGATAATGGACCATCCCAACATAGCATGGAAGGTCACTCACACTTGCTCCAAGAACTGACATGAGACTGTGACTGGCAGGATAGGCCATGCGACAGGAGCTGAAGGACTCTGAAACCTGCCAGGAGCTCCCTGTAGAAGACGGATGACCCCTGGAATGACCCATAGACACCTTGGGATGAAGAGCTGTTTTCTGAGTGTGGCTTTTGTTCTGAATAATAGTACTGTGCTTTGGAGGAGCTGGCTGGTCACTGGTTAACCCCTCATTGTCCCTGAGAGAATGGGACGGCAGGGGCTGAACTAAGGTTAGACCTGGTGAGATAATCACAGTGGACTGCAAGGGAATTCCAGCCTAAGTCCCTGGTCTGGAGGAAGGGGACTGTGGGATCCTGCCTCAAGAAAGGTGATGGCTAAAAGCCTGACACCTAAGCTGGGTGCCCTCAAGAGGGTCAGAGACAGAGTTGCCTCAGGAACAAGCTCTACCTAGACCCTCAAAGGTATTTAGTCTCCTAACTTCCATTAGAATCAATGGGAGTTAGGTGCCTAAATGCCTTTGAAGATCGAGGTCTACGTGACTACCTCCACCCGAGAGGAGACTTTCCCCACCACAGGACCCGCACTGGCTTTCAGCTTTGCTGAGCTCAGACAGGCGCTGCAGAGGATTCATTGCTGGGGAAGAATGATCTGGTGGTGGCTGCATACATTTCCTTGGGGTCAAGTCCTTCTGACTCAGAGCCAAGCATTAATATCTTTCTATACATGCCAGATGCTGACATGGGTTAAAGCCTCCTCTCTAGCAGCATGTTCTCTCCAGGACTAATTAAAGACCCAGGCATTTTTAGCATCTCTCATCATCAAATCCATTGCTCACCTGTTTTAATTTTGTTGATGAAGTGCAAAGACTTCTGAAATTTACCTTGTGGGATGCTAAATATGAAAGACAATTAGCAGCCAGTATTTATATTCTGGATGGGGCATTTGGGAAACTTTCCTAAAATACAATGGCAAGGTAGAGGAAAGGGACTAACTTTTTGTGTGCACAGCCCTCGTCTGGTAGCTGGAAGGTAAATTTTAATTAAACTGAATAGAAACTGGAATTGATTGACAGGAGCAAATGAGAAACACAGATACAGAACCTGTCCCTGTTTGCATGGGGCAGGGCAGAAGGGGCCAGCGGGTTTTATCCTCTGAAGGCACTGACCACCCCCTTGCTGAGGACAGGTATTGTGCAATTGGAATTGGACCAGGAGCTTTTGGGGCCTAATCCAGTTTTTAATTGAGTTCAACAGGCCTTGGATCAGGCCCTTTATCTCATTATGCAGCTAGTCTTTAAGGCTGGGATTTGCAAAGGCACCTAAGGGAACTGGGGCCCCAATTCAGTTGGAGGCCAGGAGCTGGGTTAGGCTCCTTAGAAAATGACGCTGATTGTCTCAGGTTTGCCCAGAGGTGCCTAAATGGAAATGCGGAAGCATGGCCTCCCTGCACTCTCTGGTGGCCTGCGGTGCTGCAAGGGGGTAGCAACTCTACCTCTGTGTCCCTCTGAGTCCCAACAGAGGGATGGATAGCTCAGTGGTTTGAGCATTGGCCTGCTAAACCCAGGGTTGTGAGTTCAATCCTTGAGGGGGCCATTTAGGGATCTGGGACAAAAATCTGTCAGGGGACAGTACTTGATCCCAGTAGCGTAGCCAGGGGTGAGTTCAATCCTTGAGGGGGCCATTTAGGGATCTGGGACAAAAATCTGTCAGGGGACAGTACTTGATCCCAGTAGCGTAGCCGGGGGGGAGCAGGAGGAGTGGCTGCTTCCCCACTGAGCAGAAGCGGTGCTTTTTTTGTGCTCTGATGCCTTTTGCTCCTACGCTGCAGTCAGAGCGGAGCATTTTTTTTTTTTTTTGCTCCTGATGCTTTTTGCTCCTGGTGCCTTTTTGTAGCTCCTCTCCCCCTGTGCTCTAAACCTGGCTACGCCACTGACTGGTCCTGCCAGTGAAGGCAGGGGACTGGACTCAATGACCTTTCAAGGTCCCTCCAGTTCTATGAGACGGGCATATCTCCATATATTTCCCTCTTGGAGTGCTTCCCCTGCTCTGAATCCTTATTCCCACTCTGTCTCCAGGCCAGCTACCATGGGCATGACTTTTTCCCAAGCCTGCCACAAGAGCCTCCTTCTCCCCCTGCCCTTTCCCTTCAGGGCCCCTCACAAGAGACAACCTCCCTCGTGCCATTCTCCTCCCCTACAGCGCTATCCGAACCTTTATGGAAACCACCAACTCTTCCCCAGATGGGTCTGATCATTGAAGCGAGCCACTGGTCCCTAACCAGTCAGGATCAGCTGGGAAGGGCAGAGCAGGGCAGGCGGGGGAGGGTGGGGGGGTAGCTGCTCCCTCACAGGTGAGGTTGAGCCCAAATCCCCCTTTTAGGAGTTGCAAAGCTTGTGAAAGGGACATTGCAGGTACTTTCAGGGTGGAGGCACCTGCTGTGTTGCTGAACACAGATGTGTTGCCGTTGATAAATTGGGGGAGGGTTCAGAGAAGAGCCACAAGAATGATTAAAGGATTAGAAAACCTGCCTTATCGTGACAGACTCCATCTAATTAGTGCCACAAAGAGAAAGTGAATCCACTAGAATCTAAGATCACTAGAAACCAGGGGCCATATTTCTAAATTCATCTGGATGCTTTTATTTCAGGGCTCAGTATTGCACCCAGAATTAATTGAGTCTGAACTTCTGTGGCTGCAAACATTAGGATGCAACTGTCTAGCTACTGCTGCCTTAGGAAGACACTTAAATCTATAAGCCAATGTATATGTTGTACATTGGCACAGCATCTTAATACATGTTACACATTGTGTCATGTGTGAATGTTAGCACAAAGCTTACACTTGCTCAGTTATGCCAAGGTATAAATCCCACAATACCTAGTAACAGTGCAATTCAGCATTTGGCATACCCAGGTAGGACACCTGTCAGAGTTAAGATACATAGATGTTCTGCCTTGGTACAAGCCTTTACACCTATTACTGCCTGGAATATGTGTTGAAAACAGGAGATACTGAAAAATACACAGCTAGTACGGACTGGTGGGTTAGAACTCAGTGATATATGGAAAGCTCTCTAACTTGTAAACTGGTCTAGTACAAATAAAAGTAGTTGGGGGGGCATATTTTGGAGCACACCTTCTGTGAGAGGTGGACTAAGAACCCGCTTCCTGGAAGGTAACATATTAACTCTTTCTTTACTGTATTGTGCTGCTTTGTCTTTAGACAATAAATTGGCTATGCTTGGTTATTTGGTCTCATGAACATTTTTAATACCAAACAGTGAGTGGAGTCAAGCGATTGGCTATATATTTAGTAATCAACCCGAAGATTTGTGTCTTCTGAAGTTGGCAGCACACGGAGTGCCGACTCAGATGCCGGCACCCCTGGTCTCATGAATTATTTCAGGAAGGTAGCTTCTGTTTAGACTGAAGCAATAGAGGAAAATTTGAAAAAGCACCTTGCTTTATTGCTTGCTGCTCAGATTATACAGCGCATCACAGCTTTAAGTTGGAAACAGTCCATTATGTTTTATGGCAACAGAAACGAAAGCTGAGATATAAAATTTATTGCCACAAGATAATGAACTGCAGGGGAGAATGTTCAGCATAACATTTCTCTCTGCAATATCCAATTGATTTCTCTTTCTCTTTGTGATAGCCTCACCCACCTCTTTTGCATCTTATTTATTTGAAAAGGAAGTGCTGAGCATCTCCTGAATGAAATATCAGCATTTTCATTGTATCAAAACAATTTAATCTGCTAGAAAAAGAAACCAAGGCAAGCAAAGGAGAAATTGATCAATGGAGAGAACAGTAATGTTGTGAAGAGGGAAATCTTATCTGAGCGGGGGGAAATATGGACTGTTGTTATTTATTATATGCTAGATATAGTGCTTGGCAGACATAGGGTAAAATAGGTCTATATCCCAAAGGGGTTATAGTCTACTGGTCTGGTCCTATGTCCATTTAAGTAAATGGAAATATGTACATGTGGAAAGTTAATTACGTACATAAGTGCCTGCAGGATTGTAGCCCAAATGAGCGACCTACAGACAAAGGGGTGGGGAAGGAAGCAAATAACATAGACTCATAGACTCATAGACTCATAGACTTTAAGGTCAGAAGGGACCATTATGATCATCTAGTCTGACCTCCTGCACAATGCAGGCCACAGAATCTCACCCACCCACTCCTGGAATAATCCTCTCACCTATGTCTCAGCTACTGAAGTCCTCAAATCATGGTTTAAAGACTTCAAGATGCAGAGAATCCTCCAGTAAGTGACCCGTGCCCCATGCTGCAAAGGAAGGCAAAAAACCTCCAGGGCCTCTGCCAATCTACCCTGGAGGAAAATTCCTTCCCGACCCCAAATATGGCGATCAGCTGAACCCCGAGCATGTGGGCAAGACTCACCAGCCAGACACCCAGGAAAAAGTTCTCTGTAGTAACTTCTAACATCCCATCATTGACCATTGGTCCTATTTACCACTGATGGCAATTAATTGACCCTTGACTAAGATCATGTTATCCCATCAAACCATCCCCTCCATAAACGTATCTAGCTTAATCTTGAAGCCAGTTAGGTCTTTTGCCCCCACTGCTTCCCTTGGAAGGCTGTTCCAGAACTTCACTCCTCTGATGGTTAGAAACCTTCGTCTAATTTCAAGTCTAAACTTCCTGATGGCCAGTTTATATCCATTTGTTCTTGTGTCCACATTGGTACTGAGCTGAAATAATTCCTCTCCCTCCCTGGTATTTATCCCTCTGATATATTTAAAGAGAGCAATCATATCTCCCCTCAGCCTTCTTTTGGTTAGGGTAAACAAACCAAGCTCCTTGAGTCTCCTTTCATACGACAGGTTTTCCATTCCTCGGATCATCCTAGTGGCCCTTCTTTGTACCTGTTCCAGTTTGAATTCATCCTTCTTAAACATGGGAGACCATCCTTCTTAAACATCACGGAGGGAAAAGTGAAAGCAGAGAATAGGTGATGCTAAAACACTGTATGGTAGTATCACCCTATAGATAGTCACCATGCAAGGATTATGGGTTACCTGCCTGTCATGTGACTGAGCAGGGCATTTAAAGAAGGGTGTGGCCTCTTTTGGAGCAGGGTGGGGCCGTGGGGAGTGCACCATGGTCAGGGGAATTATGCTGTGTCACTTCATGAGTCTGGTGTTTGAACAGCCACTTGCACCCAGAGGAGATGGCCTGAAATGGTCTTGGACGGGGCACTGGGCCTGACCAGGGCAGGAGAGCCCAACCACGGGTAGCCGTACATGGAATATGCTGGCCACCTAACCACACAAAAAAGGTTGTGTGTAGTGAAACTGCCACACAGCACCTAACCCTCTGCTGCATCACCCAAAGACAAGAGCAACATTTGGGGTTACTGCGTTCGGGTGGGAATTCTCAAGGAGCCTGTGGGAGTTAGGTGGCCGAATCTCATAACATTGAGCAGGGGTTGGGGGTTGGTTGTTAACCCCCCCATTTGTGCATAGGCCCCCCTAAGTTTGCTTCCCCTCTCACTGGGACACTTGGCCAAAAGCATCAGCCTACAGGAGAGCCATAGCTAGGATGATGATGAGATGGGAAGGCTGGCTGCTGAGTTAACCCTGTACACACAGGGCCGGGCAGTATCATTTTATTAAAAAACAGTAAAGCAGCTCTCTTGAAACTGGACACCTCCATTCCAATCTGAGAGGCTCCATATTTCCAAACAAAAAGTTATGATGAGATGGAGGAATGTGAAAGGCTTTAGAATATCAGGGTTGGAAGGGACCTCAGGAGGTCATCTAGTCCAACCCCCTGCTCAAAGCACGACCAACCCCAACTAAATCATCCCAGCCAGGGCTTTGTCAAGCCTGACCTTAAAAACCTCTAAGGAAGGAGATTCCACCACCTCCCTAGGTAACCCATTCCAGTGCTTCACCACCCTACTAGTGAAAAAGTTTTTCCTAATATCCAACCTAAACCTCCCCCTCTGCAACTTGAGACCATTACTCCTTGTTCTGTCATCTTCTACCACTGAGAACAGTCTAGATCCATCCTCTTTGGAACCCCCTTTTAGGTTGTTGAAAGCAGCTATCAAATCCCCCCTCATTCTTCCCTTCTGCAGGCTAAACAATCCCAGTTCCCTCAGCCTCTCCTCATAAGTCATGTGCTCCAGCCCCCTAATCATTTTTGTTGCCCTCTGCTGGACTTTTTCCAATTTATCCACATCCTTCTTGTAGTGTGGGGCCCAAAACTGGACACAGTACTCCAAATGAGGCCTCACCAGTGCCGAATAGAGGGGAATAATCACGTCCCTCGATCTGCTGGAAATGCCCCTACTTATACAGCCCAAAATGCCGTTAGCCTTCTTGGCAGCAAGGGCACACTGTTAACTCATATCCAGCTTCTCGTCCACTGTAACCCCTAGGTCCTTTTCTGCAGAACTGCTGCCTAATCACTTGGTCTCTAGTCTGTAGCAGTGCATGGGATTCTTCCGTCCTAAGTGCAGGACTTTGCACTTCTCCTTGTTGAACCTCATCAGATTTCTTTTGAGCCAATCCTCTAATTTGTCTAGGTCCCTCTGTATCCTATCCCTACCCTCCAGCGTATCAACCACTCCTCCCAGTTTAGTGTCATCTGCAAACTTGCTGGGGGTGCAGTCCATGCCATACTCCAGATCATTAATGAAGATATTGAACAAAACCAGCCCCAGGCCGACCCTTGGGGCACTCCGCTTGATACTGGCTGCCAACTAGATATGGAGCCATTGATCACTACCCGCTGAGCCTGATGATCTAGCCAGCTTTCTATCCACCTTATAGTCCTTAAAGCTTTGTGGCTTTGCTTCAGGTCATGGGGATCTCACACAGTTCTGGACACTTGTCCAAAGCTTCTTGGAACCTTCGGCGCTTAAAAGATAAGGCCAGGAATTTCAGAAGTCCTGCTAGCCTTTCACAAGATTTCCAGTGCTCCCAGGAACCAGGAAGCACATGGGTAGCTGCGAAAATTAAAATGTAATTTAGAATTTAAAAAAATAACTCAATATCAGCCCCTGCCCAATGATTCCAGCTAGTGCTAGAAATAGGCAGGTATCTTCAGAGGCATAATTTAGAATTTCTCAATAGCACAGAGGTACTTTCCACCAGAAAGACATTTATACTAGATAAAGGGAACAGCAAAACAAGAAAGAACAAAAGTAAAGTGTGCATGAGAGAGTGCAGCATGTGTATGTCTTTGCATAGTCTGCACTAAACCAAATGCAGGAGGCAGCTAAGTCCAGAGACAGAAAACAAAGGCACAACAGCTACATAGCTACATGGTGAAGAGATTAGGGTTCTTGCTTACCCAGCCTTATAAAAAAACTGAGCCTACATTTGAAAAACAAAGGCCAAACTAATCATGCTGTGCAATTCTCACCCAACCATCTCTAAGAGCATTACTGTATCAACTGATGAAGACCCATAATCAGGGGCAGAGCTGGGGATAAACCCCAGAATATTTGCTTCCCAGTCCCATACTCTAACCACTAGACCTCACTCCCTTTATCTCTTTAAAATGAAGTGAGGCGCCCCAATAACAAACCTAATGAAAATTCCTACAATGCATCTCTAGCCATAACAAACTTCTCTCCTCTCTTCGAGAATGGCACAATTCTGGCTTCTTGGTCAGCAAGAAAAAGCTCTCTGTGACTTTCAGCTTTTTTTCTTTATTTAATTGAATAAAATCAGCAGAACATCCAAAAGAGAAAAGCAGGCCAGCAACCTTGGAAGATAAAGGAAAGAGCAGTGAGGAAGGACAGCAGAAAAGCAGGATCATAAACAGCTGCTAATCAGATAAGCTGAAAAAGAACCTGAACAAGTGTTCAGTTCAAAGCCTAGCTTGATGTTGTGCCTGGGAGAACACGTGCTACTGGAAATCGGATTCTTTTGTTGGTTGTTTTCCTTGACCCTTGCCAGAGAACAAAGCGTGTGTGTCGGGGGTAAGCAAAACCAAATCGCCAAGAAATTTGTGGGGTAGCAATAATGGAAACCATTGTTCTGTAAACTGTGGGAGTGGGTGTCCCTGTGTGGAGAGGGGTGTGTGTGACTGTGTTTGAGTGTGTGACTGTATGTGTGTGTGACTGTTTGTACTTTCTATGTATCCGCATTAGTGTGTCTGTGTGTGTGTGTGTATGTGTGTGTCTGCAGCAGCTGTTGCTGTCAGATCATTGCCAGTTTTATTGCTGTTTTCATGCTGTCGTCTTCAGACTGGCTTTGCCACTAGGCAAATGCACATTCTTTTCCCTGGTTCATCCTTGGCGCACAACCCTTGGCAGGAACAGACTCAGTTTTTAATCATCTTCCCTCTTGCCATTAAGGAAGTGGTTAGAAATGATGGATCACCCACCGGAGGAGCTGCTGTTGCTGGGATGTCCTTCAGCTTCATGCCTCATAGCGCACAGGCCACTCGCTGGGCATCCTGCTGTAGATGGCTAGAACATGCACAACATCTGCCGTGACGGTTTGCAATGTAAATGTCTTAATGCCATTATTCAATGTCAGGAACATCCCTGGTGTGGCAGAACTGCTGGATATAGCAGTCTGTTGGGGGAATATGGTTGGGTAATTACAGCAGGGGGAAGGGGGCCAGGACTCCTGGCTTCTCACGGCCATTTGTCCAGGTATTTCTCTTATAAAAGCATCGCATTGTCCCACAGTATTGTTACTGCACTGAGGCCCAGCACCTGCCCCCTCACTGCTGCCTGGACACACACACTCTCTCTCTCTCTCTCTCTCTCTCTCTCTCTCTCTCTCTCTCTCTCTCTCTCTCTCTTCCTGGAGACACACACACCACACTCCCGCCTGGAGACTTTACTTTCTGGCCACCCTTGATCCTGTTTCCCTACATGTAAAATAAATGTCACGTCACCATCTGTCTGTGCAGGTCTGCACGGGGGGAAGAAACCCGAAGAAGCCCTGCAGAGCTGAGGGTGCTCAGCACCACACAGGACTTTCTATCCCTGGATTTGACACAATTTGATTTAGTCTCTATTGTAAACTCCTCCTGCTGCTCTGGTACCCAGGTCCATCCCTGGGACATGCCCGCTCCCTCTCTGTAAGGAGGACACACCTGGGCCGCTGTTCTGCTGAGAAGTGCTTCTCTTCACCAGGCGCCAGTATCCATGGAGGGAGAACAGCACAGGAGTAACTGGGGCAGGTGCATCACGGAATCCAGGGACTGATGCTAGGCCAGCTCTGAGTAAACAGGCACCTATTTTCTGTGCTCCCTTGGGACTGGAGCTGGCATCAGAGCCTCCTACTCACTACCCAGGTCAGAAAGGGAGAGACCCTCAGTGCTGCTTTTTCACTCACTGTCACTGTTTCGCAGACATTGGCATTTTCCAAAGTTCCCAAGTGACTGACCGAAAATCAATGGGATTCAAGCTCCTAAGTGCTTACGGTCCAGCTCCTCAAAGCCTCGCTCCTCTTGAAATCAACGGGAGTTAGGCACAGAAATGCCTTTGAGGATCTGGGCCCTATGTCACATTGACACTTCAAGATGGGGTGTGATTCCCAGCTCAAGGAGATGTCCGCTGATTGAGCTAACACACTAATAGTGGCTAGCTGCAGCAGCGGGCGGGGCTAGCCGCCCTGAGTTGAGTTGTTCCAGTGGCTAATCGCCCTCATTGTTAAACATTTGTGGCTTATTTCTAGTCTGAATTTGTTTAGCTCAGGGATCGGCAACCTTTGGCATGCGGCCCATCAGGGAAATCCACTGGCTGGCCGGGACTGTTTGTTTACCTGCAGCGTCCACAGGTTTGGCAGATCGCACCTCTCAGTGGCCACGGTTCGCCGTTCCAGGCCAGTGGGGGCTGCAGGAAGCAGCATGGGCCGAACAGAGGGGAATCATCACTTCCCTCAATCAGCTGGCAATGCTCCTACTAATGCAGCCCAATATGCCATTAGCCTTTTTGGCATGCCTTTGATGGGCATGCACTCAGGGCAGCTGGAGCTACCCTCGATTTTTAGAGCTCTAGTTTGATCAGAGCTAGCATGGGCATGTCTCCTTGAGCTCACACCCCCACCTCCATGTGCAGGTGTACCCAGATGCTTTTGGAAATCCTTCTCTAGACCCTGGGGAGCTTCAGGCTTAGGGGGTGGCTCTTCTGAATGGAGGGAAGCTACCGCTCCCTACCCCAAATAGGGAGGAAGCCAGGAACTTGCCATTCCCTGAGTTATTTTCCCATGGGCCCACAGTCCTCAAATTCCTTCGGGACACTGAGCAAGGGCTGCAGAATTTGGCCAGCTACATAACCCTAATAGAGGGCCAGATCTGCCCCCCTTTGCTGTGATGAGTCGGGCCTTACTCAGTGAGTTGCACAAGTCTGCCTGGCAATACTCTGTGCCGTGTGACTGGACGCCATGCATGCCACTCTCATCCATTTTACTGCTGGGGGACCAATGCATTTTTTTACTATCATTATTATTGTTGTTATTACCAAGCTCTGTCTATTGCAAAGCAGTGAGTTTCTTCTGTCACCCAGAGCTGTGAAAGTTTGCTTAGGTGCTTAAGTAAACTTGACACATTGCACTATTGGCTAATCTATAGAGTCCAAGACTGCCTGGAAATCATCAGTAAATCTTCTCGGGGAGAACAAGTTGTCACTGTAAAATTGCAGTTCTCTGCTCTCAGAGGGACAGCCGGAGAGCAGCTCCAGGAGACGCAAATGTTTCTGTGCCCTGCAGCCGCCTGCACTGGGGATTCGCAGCCCAGACACTGTTCTCACTCCTCACTCCACAAACGTTCTCTTGAGAAGCTTCCCTGCTCCGGAGGCATCTCATGCCTGTATTTCTTTACTTCATCCCCAATTGCGAAGGGCGTCGGCGTGATTCCTTTAGCGCTGCTCCAGCTCCTTTAGTCCACTGCGAGATCTGACTCCTCTGCCTCGCACACTGGAGTCATTTTACACAGCCAGTTGTGGGGTGACCCTCGGCAGGGAGCAAGCACACGATGTACAGGCAAACTTCGAGAGGTGAAGTGCTGGCTTTTCAGAGGGGCTGAGCCCCATGTCTTCGGTGGCAGCTAGTGGGGCTTGCAGGGGTTCAGCACCTCTGAATATCCCTTTGAGAATGAGACCCTCAAAACCCATTTTCCTAGAACTGTCCTGAGTGGTACAAAACAGGGAACAAAGGGGAAGGAGGGTCTTGTGGTTAAAGCAAAGGGTGGGATTGGGAAGCTAAGAGATACAGGTTCTATTCGTGGCCCTGCCTCTGACTCACTGAGGCACATCTACATGGCAAACAGAAACCAGCAGCAGTGAGTCCCAGAGCAGCGGTGTAAAGACTTGGGCGTGCTACGGCATTACAAATTGCTGTGTAAACGTTCAGGCTCAGGTGGTCTGTAGACCCAAGCTCTGAGCCGGGGGGTTCTCCCTGCCATATAGACAGGGCATGTCACATGGGACCAGCACTTTCAAACTGAGGCGCCTAAAATCATCCACTTCAGCCCCTCTAGGCACCTAACCAAGTGGCCCAATGTTCAGCAGCACTGAGCCCACACAGCTCCAGTGACTGCAGTGGGAGCTGTAGGGGCTCATCTCTTCTGACAGTTTGGTCCTTTGTCCATAGCTTCGTTGTGCCTCAGTTTTCCCATCTGTAAAATGGGAATTATGATACTTACCCACCCCTGAGGGCTGCTGTGCAGCTACATTCACCACTGTTTTTAAATGGCTTTAGATTGGCAGATGGGAGATGCTACGGCAATGAAAATGGCTGTATTGTCCCTGTCCTCAGTATACTGACCATAAGACGTTAAAGCAGCATTGTTTCTCACTAAGATGTCTGCCTAAGAGCGTGTCTGCAGTGCGAATGAAGACATCTCCCCAAGAAAATGTGGGACTGTGCAGATATGGGGATACCATCAGTGACCCATTCATAGGATGAGTGTTGGGGCTCCGGCCCCATGGCGGGCGGCTGTGACATACTGTTCCTTTATTTACTGGCCTAGAAAGCAATATTCACAGGATAACATGGGGCTTCGGGGCTGCTCTAATGGGACTGTGCTGTCAGCTGCACCAGCCAGGCCTTGGAGCCGCTACCCCAGAAGCAGCTGCACTGACTGGGGTGGGCTGAAGCAAGCTGGCTGTGATCTCAGTGAGACCAGGTGTCAATTGTGAATTTGTACAATGCAGATGCATTCTGCCCAGACTGTAGCGCAACCCCCCACCCCCCCACATCACTGCATGGGGCCAGTTGGCATAGGAACTGGCTATGCACCTTATGCCAGGGGAAAGCGCCCCACACTGGGGGAATTCACACTGGGAAGTTAAGGCCCCGAATCCAGATTTTGAAGAAAATCAACTAAGGGCAGGTCTTCACTACCCGCCGGATCGGCGGGTAGCAATCGATCTATCGGGGATCGATTTTTCGCGTCTCGTTAAGACGCGATTAATCGAACCCCGATCGCGCTCCCCGTCAGCTCCGGAAATCCACCTCATCGAAAGGCGGAAGCGGAGTCGACGCGGGAGCGGCAGCGATTGACTCGCCGCCGTCCTCATGGCCAGGTAAGTCGATTACGATACGCTGACTTCAGCTACGCTATTCACGTAGCTGAAGTTGCGTATCGTAGATCGACCCCCTCCCCTAGTGTAGCCCAGGGCTAAGCCTTTTCCAACTTGATCCTTACCCATCCCCATCCCCTCCCTCCTCAACACCCAGCATGCAAGGGGCAGACACCACCACGTCAATAGGAGCTGGCTTTTGGAAAGGGGAGTCTTCACCCTGGCTGCAAATGGAGATCGTGTGTGGTGTTTTGTGTGCGAGGGGTTACAGGGAGCCCCACCAAAATAACAGGGCTTTTATGAGTTCTGGGATCCTTTCTGCTTAATCGCAGGAAGAGTGTTCCCTTGGCAGACCGCAGGACTCCGGCTGCCGCAGTTAATCAGGCCTGTATCATGGCTATACCTGCCTGTCTGCCAATGGACCAAATATAAACCTGCTAATAAAAATATAAAGCTCAATTTGATGAGCTGGAAACGACTGCAAATTCCACAGTTCATTAGTGCGTCAGGCACTCCTCTAGCTGGCACACTCTGCCTTCGTTTCCATAGCTACAGCCAGCAACATGCACCTGCGTCGGAGATGTCTTCGGTCGGGGTTTTGCTACTGAGCGAAGATCACACCTTGAAAAGGAAAGAGTTCCGCTTGGGGTCTCCTGCAGACAGTTTGTACCATCCCTCTCTTCCATTATATGCAAAGTTTTACGCTAAATCATACAGAGACAGACACGGGTGGGAAAATGAAATCATCTTGTCTATTTGCAAAGAGTGGGATTTGGTCTTTGATCGTCAGGATCCAAGTGTAAAGGGAATGCCTCTTTCGGCTTGTTAAACACTTTATTCACATATATGTAATTAAGATATTCTAAATCTACAACCAGGCATGCCTTTAATTAGAGACACTTAATCATTAAACGCGCTAGCAGATTTATAAGCTGCATCTCCATGCTGCCAGGGGATAAAAATGACCAGAGGAAAAGAAAGTTTCTCCATAAATTAACTCCACAATCTGCCTTAATCTCTTTTCGATTTCGTCCCTCAAGAAAGACGATAAAAGGGAGACGAGATTTGATTCCAGTCGTCCTAAACTGCTTCCCGAGTTCACAAAACTCATCAATTTGTAGATTTGAAGGGATCATTTTGATTGTCTAATCTGCCCTTCTGCATAACACAGGCCATAGGACGTCCCTGTATTAATTCCTGCTTCAAGTTCCAACAGAAAAGCATCCAATCCTGATTTTACACTATCCACTGATGGAGAATCCACCATGGCCCTTGTTGAGTTGTTCCAGTGGCTAATCACCCTCATTGTTAAACATTTGCGCCTTATTTCTAGTCTGAATTTGTCTAGCTCAGGGATCGGCAACCTTTGGCACGCAGCCCATCAGGTAAATCCGCTGGCAGGCCGGGACGGTTTGTTTACCTGCAGCATCCACAGGTTCAGCCGATCGCAGCTCCCACTGGCCACGGTTCGCCGTTCCAGGCCAATGGGGGCTGCAGGAAACAGCATGGGCCGAACTGAGGGGAATCATCACTTCCGTCGATCTGCTGGCAATGCTCCTACTAATGCAGCCCAATATGCCATTAGCCTTCTTGGCAACAAGGGCACACTGTTGACTCATATCCAGCTTCTCGTCCACTGTAATCCCTAGGTTCTTTTCTGCAGAACTGCTGCTTAGCCAGTCGGTCCCCAGACTGTAGCAATGCATGGGATTCTTCCTTCCTAAGGGCAGGACTCTGGACCCTATCCCTACCCTCCAGCGTATCTACCTCTCCCCCCAGCTTAGTATCATCTGTAAACTTGCTGAGGGTGCAATCCATCCCATCATCCAGATCATTAATGAAGATGTTGAACAAAACCAGCCCTAGGACAGACCCCTGGGGCACTCCGCTTTATACCGGCTGCCAACTAGACATCGAGCCATTGATCACTATCCGTTAAGCCTGACGATCTAGCCAGCTTTCTATCCACTTATAGTCCATTAATCCAATTCATACTTTTTTAAATTGCTGGCAAAAATACTGTGGGAGACCATATCAAAAGCTTTGCTAAAATCAAGATATATCACATCCACCACTTCCCCTATATTCACAGAGCCCGTTATTTCATCATAGAAGGCAATCAGGTTGGTCAGGCATATATAAAATGAGCACTGTACAATTTGTATTCAGTGTTGTAATTGAAATCAATATATTTGACAATGTTGAAAACATCCAAAATATTTAAATAAATGGTATTCTATTATTGTTTAACAGTGTGATTAATCATGATTAATTTTTTTAATTGCTTGACAGCCCTAGAAACATCTTGTTTCATTTCATTTCCGAATATTAAATTGAAACACAATGTTTTCTTTTGATATTCCTGACGGAAAATTGAAAAACAAACACTGAAATCAACATTCTGCAATGGAACATTTCCATTTTGATGAAACCACATTTTCAAAGAGGAAGATGGTTTGTTCAAAACATTTTGACCAGGTCTAGTGTTTAGACATACACTGCACTTTTGCAGAAATTGGCCTACTAACTTGTCACTGCATTCTTGATGCTATCTACAGGTTATGGACAACATTTCCCTCTTACCTATACCCTGTGTAACTCCCATGACGTCAGTGAGGTTGCACAGGCTTTGTGTGTGGGCTATAAATCTCCCCCTAGACACCTACAAACATTTAATATTTGTATCACTCGGCTGCTGATGGTAACAGAGCCCTACAGAACAGTTCTGGCTGCAAATCACTGATGTGACGTGACAAGCCAGACAGTCTTCAATGAACATTTCCACAACAGCTTCACTATTCGGAAAGCAAACCTTTTCTCTGTGAAATTGTCTTGTAATGTCCATGGAAGCACAGCTCCATTCAGCCTGTGCACATTTGCTGCCTTCCCCCCTCAGACTCAAACCATCCTGAATAAACTGAATATGGACATTAGCTCAGTGACGAAATGTGTGAATTTTAGTGCTAATGAAAGGTGCCAGATTGAGCTAATGGTGTCTTAGCTTGAGATGTAATTCAAGGTGTTGCTTTTGAGGTTTAAAGCTCAAAAAGGTTTGGGTGAAAGCTACGAAAGAGCCTCCCACCTCTCTCGCTGTGGAGTTGAAATCATCTGAGGCACTCAAGCAAACAGTTCTCTGTGGGAATACGGGCTGCTTGGAGAATTGTCTCACTGGAGGGTCCTTCACATCAGAATTCACTTCCCCGATTGGTCCAGTAGAGCCCAAATTTATCAACCTACAGTCCTTGGGGGAAAACTCATCTGTTCACACAGCTCCCTGCCACCCGCAAACAAATACCTTCAGGCCCCACCCAATGCCTGGGGAAATCAAAGGAAAGACTCCCAGCTTTGGATCAGGCCCTACTTCGGTGCAAATTCACCCAACTGCTTCAAATCTCACAGTCTGGAAGATTTCAGCTGAATAATGAAGAAGGAACCTTTCCCATGCAGCACTGCAGGTAATTTGGGTGCATCTCTTGGTGCCTTGCTTTGATAGACAGGTGCTTATTTTCTTATTTTACAGCATGAGCAAGAGAAGGGGGAGCTGTGTCAGACAATAACTCATCTCTCCCAGGTCATTAGGAAAACAACTAGAGATGGGAGAAAGCTTTGGAAGGTATTTCTGATGCCTCTCAAACACAGTGGGCCTGATTCTCATTTAAACTAAGATAATTTTACCTCATTCATGCAGTGCAAAAAAGCCTTAAAGTGGGTGTAATTCTAACTCAGGCTCTGTGAGTTTAAGGGAGAGGTGAAAAAAAATCAAAAGTGCCTTTAAAAAATAGGTTTTAACCTGATTTGGGACCACAAATGCTCTAATGCCTTAATCATCATTATTTGGTTATTGCATGGTGTCACCACAGGGCAGAGTTAAGGTTGTTTGGGTGTCTGGACATTAACATGTTTGTGATTCTTTTAAGTGTAACATTAATTGTGAATTTCCTGGGTTTAAAATTATTGCGATGGGGATAATGACAATTTCCCTGTAATGTAATTTATTCTAGATTACGGACACGTTTTCACAACTGTAATGCCCTCTTGATGTAACTTTTTTCTGGGAAGACATACATTTATCTCAGAGTTTTTGTACTTAGCAATTAAATTACCATAGCTCGTATTTTAATGGGACAAATGTCCACAGGGTGCTTGCAGGAGAGGACAGCGGGACTGCTAGGAGGACGTAGCTGTTGGGGTTGCGATGTGGAAAACTGGGAAACTAGAAAGGAGTTTGCAGGGGAGTTGCTAATAGGTGTGAAAGAAAACAGAAGCCTGGATTCAGAGTCTGTAATAAAGGCTGAGGTTTCCCCAAGGTGGAGAAGAGAGAGATCTTGTGCCACAGGGAACATTTTCCCCCGCTCATGAGCCAACAGATGGTCCATGCCAGCTGCTGCCTGTGCTGGGCCCTGCCCCTGGGAGTGAATTTCACCCTGTAGAAAGGCAGGAAAGTGTCAGCAGTACTTGGCAGGGTGCCAGCATGGAGACAGGCCCCACCCCTCTCACACCTCATTGGACGTGATGGGGGGGCAGGGCAGGCCTGACCTCAGCTCCACACTGTCTCCCTGAGTGGATAGCTCAATGAGTCCAAGACTTGGGTGCCCCTGCAGGCAGTTCCAGGGAGGGGCAGGGTGTGCAGGTCTGGCCCAGCCAGATGTGCATTGATCATTTTGCCCCCTCTCCCTGGGAACTCCTGTGCACACACCTCTAGGTCAGGAGTCCACAGGGACAGATGGGTACAGCTTGAACCTCCCAGATTGGGGTGGGGCAGAGGGGACACAGAGATGACAGGTCCTGAGCCCAACTCTACCTTCCCTTCCCCATCCCCTCCCCACATTTCCATGGCTCTCCTTGCTCTGGGTTGTGCCATCCTGTCTCCAGAGGAATGCTCTCCATGGGCAAGTCCCCTCACCTGGCACAAGCAACGGTGATGGAGGGTCTTTGGCCTCTCCATTTGCATGGGAAGGGGCTGCTCTCTATCCTGTGGGGGTGACCATGAACCCCACTGTGGAGGGCATTCCCACGTGTTCTCATGACTCGGGAGCATGCAGGATCTGAAGGATCAAGGGGAGGTTCTGAAGCTTGCGTCCTTCAGTGCCCAAGTCTCTGGGGACCCCTAAAGGCTGGTGTAAGAGTTTGGGCCCCCATGAGCAGCCAGTTATAAATGGGGGTGAGTCCTCCATATCTCCCAGCAATAAGGTAAATGACCAGTAGAGGGAAACACAGAGTGGTGGATGCCCTGTCACTCCCAGCTACCATGGCAGCATGCCAGAAGTGGCACTGCTGTCTATCCCAGTGTACACAGCACCTTATGAAAGTCAGTTTTGCTAGTTAAGAGTCATACAATACAAAAGCACATAACCCAGGACATGCAGTGTACTTTATAGGTACAGACACCTCTTCACACATTTATACCTACAGATATTGGCACACTCAGTCCATTACAACAGCCCTTCCTTCTCCCCAGTTCCTTGTGGGTTTCAGCTCCGCTCACGTGTCCTCTAGCATAACTTTGCCTCTCTGTCACTCTTCTGGGGCTACAGAGGCCACGGAGGAGCTGTCAGTTGAGAAGCTGAGAAGCTGGTTCCTCCCTCTGTTGAAGACCTTCATGTGGCTCTTCTCCTCATTCCATTCTCCTGATCTCTCTCCATCTTCCAAGTCTTTGCCTCTCTGCAAGATAAGAGTGTGGATAACCTCTCGGGTTACTAGTTGAGTCAGCAGATGCTGCTACCTCATTGTCGCTGAACTACGACGGGCAGTTGGAAGAATATGGAAAAGTTTCCGTCATACTGATCTGGGTACCTGAAACCATCACAAACTTTCATGGTCAAAACTCTCCCTGCCAGTGACTCCTGTGGATAAAATTTGTTGTGGTGATAACCTCTGCATCTGAAATATGGCGTTATGCTAAGTCCTGTGTTGGAAACCAGCTGCCATAGCATCTCCTCTGCTGAAGACAGCTCTTAGGCTCAGCACCGTCTGTGGTCACTCAGTGATATTCGCTATTTTCAATTTTTTTAGATGTGTTGTTCTTGCCTGAGGAGACAGTCAGTCAGTTTTATTAAATAATGGCAGTTCCTCACAGTGTATTAATTCTGAGGTGTCTACGTGCTGTGGTTTGTAAATAAAAGAATTCTAAAGAGGTACCTCCCTGTCAAAAAAGCTGAAAAAAGTGCTTGTTTGAAATGCAGTAAACTCACAACTACCTAACTTCTCATCCTGGAGCTACTTTCGAGAATTCAAACCTGCCAGGCTTGTTAATTTCAAGTACTTAAAAAAAATATTCAAGGCAAATCAGAATTAGAAAATGGCAAAGGTCCCAGTAAAAGGAAAGTCCTGGTGTGAACTTAACTAAGGAGCTGCTCTCAGCACCTCCGGAGCGAATGAAAAACATCTGTCTCCGGCAGCAGAATGAAGTTGTCCTTGTTTATTCCACTTCACTTTGCAGAAGCAGCAAAAATTCACGTAGCGGATAAACATCAGTCACTGCCTGGGTTGCAGGCTTCGCACGAGGCCGGCACTGAGTGAAGGAGGGAGACAGCACTGCAGGTGCATTTTTAATCATGAGCTCAGTAAGTTTCACAGGCAGGAAATATTTCATGTCAGGTATTGGATTTGTGAATGAACCTGCAGAACCCTCTTCTAAGTCATCCTGGTCAATGCAATTGGCAGCTCAGATCATCACTACGGCCAGTCTGGCAGCCAGTTTATCTATTTATTTAGGAGACAAGAGTCGAGAATGGGGGATTCAGGAAAGGAATGTTGGGCCGGTGACAGGCATCCCATCCCAGTTTCCTTGGAATTCAGAACATGAGAGGGACGTGGAATCCTGTAGAAATTTCTCATTCTGCTGATCTCCTGGGGAATGTCCATTTTCTCCGGGGGAGGGCAGAGGGGTAGGAGTATGGGTTTACTGGCCTGCTGATCCTGTGAGCATTTTTCTCGTGGTCAGATGTCACTCATGCCAGTGCTCTCTGATTCCAGTGGAACCCTGCTTGTGTGAGCAAGGTCTAACTGGGAAAGTCCAGGCTACTGGGTAGCAGCTGCCTCCCTCAGTGTTTCCAACCCTGTTCCCAAGTTGTCCTGCTTAAACCAAGCGGGAGCATCCAGAAATCTGCATCCCACAATGAGTGCAGCAGTGACAACTATTCCTTGCACAAGATAATGTAGCTTTAAGAGGGGTCACCATTTAATTAACAACCATTATACCCCACAGTGTTATCAGGTAGGAGCTATGCCGAGCGGTCACTCAGTCATACCACTTCTCCAGACATGATGGGCCAGCTTTCAACGTGGCCTCATACTGACCTCTCTTTTTAGCCATGTAAAATTAGATGCCCCCCACCCCCACATTAGGCCCTGGATTTTATTGCCTCCTACAACCACTGTGGGCCAAATTCTGCTCTCACTGCCATGAAGTGGTCCATTGAATTTTGTACGCTAGCTTGGTTATATCTCGGAGCAGAATCCTGGGACATTTAGCGAGTCACTGTGCAGTACAGTAGTGGCATTATCAGCCCCAACTGATGCCCATTTGATAGTGCTAACTCTACAACTAATGCATCAGCCATTGCTGGACCTCTGCTCCCACTGAGGGAAGGACACAGCAGCCTGCCAAAAAGGGCCTGAGACTGTTTCAAAGGCTTGGCAGCAGCAGGAGAGAAGTGACTGGCAGCTCTAATTGGCTCTAACTGGCAACCGGGGCCAAATTTGGCTCTCGTTCCACCTCTATAAATCCAGAGTAATGGCGCTGACCTCAGTGGAGTCATTCCAGATTTACACTGGTGTAACTGGAGCACAGTTTGCTCCCATGTTATTAAAAGTCTCTGGGGTATTGCCTGGGCCTAGGGCTCTGTGAGCTGGTGATGGGCTCACGAGCCTGGGAGTTAGCCGGCCTCTGCAGCCTGTCTCAGAGCTTTGTGTTCAAGTGAGCTGGAGCTGAGAGGCATCTCCAGGGACTCCTGGGTGTGGCGTATACCTGCCCTTGGGACGTGCTAAGGACAATGGGGTGTCTCTGCCCTTAGCTCAATACAGCTGGCAGGAGGCACAGAAACTTCTGCACACACAGTTGAGGAAAAGGCCCCAAAGACCTTCTGAGCATGGGGAGATGGGTGATGGCCACCAACTCCTCACCCCGCACTCTCACTGAGGATGGTTCAGATCTCTTCTTGGATACATTGATGAGCTGCTCCCCCCTGTGTTCAGTTCTGGTCACCCCACTGGAAACTGGACACAGGAGGGGGGTCAAAGTCAGATGATGAGAATGATTCCAGGCAGGAGGGACTGGAAAGAATGAGACCATTCAGATTACAGAGGGTTAATGAGTAGGGTGACATGACGCAGGTGTACAGTATGAAATGAGGGAACAACAAGAGGCAGCATGGCCTAATGGACAGATCACTAGACTGGCACTCAGCAGAGGTGGATTCTGTGACCTGGGGTAAGTCACTGCACCTCCCTGTGTCTCAGTTTCTCCATCTGTAAAGTGGGGATAATGATACTGACCTCTTTCTAAAGCATGTTGAGTCTGCTGCTGAAAAGCACTAGAGAAGATTTACGTATTATTATCTGATTAATGATCCAGAGGAGGTCATCTGGGCATGGCCATTCACCCATTCTTCTAGTACAAGAAAATGGCAACACTGAAAATTGATAAACGGAAGTACTTTTTACATAATGGGTATTTAGCCTGTGGAACTCCCTGATACAAGATATCACGAAGTCAAGTGTTTAGTGTCAAAACAAAGATTAGACATTTATATGGATAATAAGTTCCCTATCATTCCTGGTCCATTTATATGGATAATAAGTGCCCTCCCGTTCATAGATTTCAAGGCCAGAAGGGACCACTATGACCATCTCTCTCTCTATATATATAGAGAGAGAGAGAGAGAGATATGCCAATCTCCTAGAACTGGAATGACCTTGAAAGGTCATTGAGTCCAGTCCGCTGCCTTCACTAAGAGGACCAAGTACTGTCCCCTGACAGATTTTTGCCCCAGATCCCTAAATGGCCCCCTCAAGGATTGAACTCACAACCCTGGGTTTAGCAGGCCAATGCTCAAACCACTGAGCTATCCCTCCCCCCAAATCTAGTCTGACCTCCAGTATAACGCAGGCCAGAAAACTGCCCCAAAATAATTCCTAGAGCAGATCTTTTAGAAAAACATTAAATCTTGATTTTAAAATTCTCAGTGATGGAGAATCCATCATGATCCTTGGTAAATTGTTCCAATAGTTAATTACCCTCACTGTTAAAAATGTTTCCAGTCTGAATTGGTATAGCTTTAACTTCCAGCCATTGATCATGTTATACCTTTCTTGCTACACCGGAGAGCCCATTATTAAATATTCATTCCCCATGAAGGTACTTACAGACAGTTATCAAGTCAACCCTTAACCTTCTCTTTGTTGAGCTAAATAGACTGAGCTCCTTGAGTCTTTCACTATAAGGCAGGTTTTCTAACCTTTTAATCATTCTCATGGCTCTTCTCTGAACACTCTCCAATTGATCATCCTCCTTCAATTATGGGCACCAGAACTGGGCACGGTATTCCAGCAGTGCCAAATACACAGTTAAAATAACCTCTCTATTCCTACTTGAGATTTTCCTGTTCATGCATCCTGGGATCACATCAGCCCTTTTGGCCACAGCATCACAGTGGGAGCTCATGTTCAGCTGATTATCCACCATGATCCCAAATCTTTTTTTTAGAGTCACTGCTTCCCAGGATACAGTCCCCCATGCTGTAAGTATGGCCTGCATTCTTTGTTTAGGTGTATACACTTACATTTAGCCAGACTAAAACACATATCGTTTGCTTGCGCCCAGTTTACTAAGTGATCCAGATTGTTCTGAATCACTGACCCGTCCTCTTCATTATTTCCCACTCTCCTGATTTTTGTGTCATCTGCTAACTTCATCAGTGATGATTTTATGGTTTCTTCAGGTCACTGATAAAACAATTAAATAGTGTTGGGCCAAGAATCAATCCTTGCAGGACTGCATTGGGAACCCATCTTCTTGATGTCGATTCGTCTCCGACTCAAATAATTTTTCCAACAGACCTCTGTACAACATACTAACCCACAGAATCCTTCCTACCTAAACTACAAAAAGAAGGATTCTGCATGGACTCCTCCTGAAGGTCGAAACAACAAATTGGACTTCTACATAGACTGCTTCCGTCGCCGTGCTCAAGCTGAAATTGTAGAAAAGCAAAATCACTTGCCCCATAACCTCAGCCGTGCAGAACACGATGCCATCAACAGCCTCAGGAACAACTCTAACATCATAATCAAAAAGGCTGACAAAGGAGGAGCTGTCGTCATCATGAATAAGTTGGAATATGAACAAGAAGCTGTCAGGCAGCTCTGTAACTCCACATTCTACAGGCCTTTATCCTCTGACCCCACTGAGGAGTACCAAAAGAAACTGCACCATCTGCTCCAGAAACTCCCTGGAAAAGCACAAGAACAAATTTGTACAGACACGTGCCTAGAACCCCGACCAGGTACGTTCTATCTGCTACCCAAGATCCATAAACCTGGAAATCCTGGACGCCCCATCATCTCAGGCATTGGCACCCTAACAGCAGGATTGTCTGGCTATGTAGACTCTCGCCTCAGGCCCTATGCTACCAGCACTCCCAGCTATCTTCGCGACACCACTGACTTCCTGAGGAAAATACAATCCATCGGTGATCTTCCAGACAACACCATCCTGGCCACTATGGATGTAGAAGCCCTCTACACTACCATTCCACACAACGATGGACTACAAGCTGTCAGGAACAGTATCCCCGATACTACCACGGCTAACCTGGTGGCCGAACTTTGTGATTTTGTCCTCACCCACAACTATTTCACATTTGGGGACAATATTTACCTTCAAGTCAGTGGCACTGCTATGGGTACCCGTATGGCCCCACAGTATGCCAACATTTTTATGGCTGACTTAGAACAACGCTTCCTCAGCTCTCGTCACCTACACCCCTACTCTACTTGCGCTACATTGATGATATCTTCATCATTTGGACCCATGGAAAAGAAGCCCTTGAGGAATTCCACCATGATTTCAACAATTTCCATCCCACCATCAACCTCAGCCTAGACCAGTCCACACAAGCGGTCCATTTCCTAGACACTACTGTGCTAATAAGCGATGGTCACATAAACACCACCCTATACCGGAAACCTACTGACCGCTATACTTACCTACATGCTTCCAGCTTCCATCCTGGACACACCACACAATCCATTGTTTACAGCCAAGCTCTAAGATACAACCGCATTTGCTCCAATCCCTCAGACAGAGACAAACACCTACAAGATCTCTATCAAGCATTCTTACAACTACAATACCCACCTGCTGAAGTGAAAAAACAGATTGACAGGGCCAAAAGAGTACCCAGGAGTCACCTACTACAAGACAGGCCCAAAAAAGAAAATAACAGAACACCACTAGCCGTCACCTTTAGCCCCCAACTAAAACCTCTCCAGCGCATCATCAAAGATCTACAACCTATCCTAAAAGATGATCCCTCACTCTCACAGATCTTGGAGGACAGACCAATCCTTGCTTACAGACAGCCCCCCAACCTGAAGCAAATACTCACCAGCAACCACACACCATACAACAAAAACACCAACCCAGGAACCTATCCTTGCAACAAAGCCCGATGCCAACTCTGTCAACATATCGATTCAAGTGATACCATCACAGGGCCTAATCACATCCGCCACACCATCAGGGGCTCATTCACCTGCACATCTACCAATGTGATATATGCCATCATGTGCCAGCAATGCCCCTCTGCCATGTACATTGGCCAAACCGGACAGTCTCTACACAAAAGAATAAATGGACATAAATCTGACATCAGGAATCATAACATTCAAAAACCAGTAGGAGAACACTTCAACCTCCCTAATCACTCAGTGACAGACTTGAGGGTAGCAGTGTTGCGACAGATTAACTCCAAAAGCAGACTTCAAAGAGAAACTATTGAACTCGAATTGATATGCAAACTAGGTTGCATTGCCTCCGGATTAAATAGAGATTTGGAATGGCTCAGCCATTACGTTAATTGAATCTATTTCCCTTAAGTTAATGATCCTCATTCACACCTGTGTGACCATCTTGTTTATCACTTCAAAGGTTTTTCTTCCCCTGCTGTTATGGTTCCTCTCAACTAATTAGCCTCTTAAGGTTGGTCTATGCACCTCGACCTTATCATGTTCCGCTGACTGTATAAATATCTGTCTACTGTATGTTTCATTCCATGCATCCGATGAAGTGGGTATTAACCCACGAAAGCTTATGCTGAAATAAATTTGTTAGTCTCTAAGGTGCTACAAGTTTTTCTTTCTTATTTTCGTTTTGCTGACACAGACTAACACGGCTACTACACTGAAACTTTGAGACCTATACGTCAGCCAGTATTTAATCCATTTAATGTGTGCCGGGTTAATTTTATATCTTTCTAGTTTTTTAAAATGTTGTACAGAACCAAGTCAAACACCTTACAGAAGTCTAAGTTGATCATGTCAATACTCTGACCTTTATCAGCCAAACTTGTAATCTCATTGAGAAAGCTATCAAGTTAGTTTGACAGAATCTGTTTTCCATAAACCCACGTTGATTTGCATTAATCAAATTCCCTCCTTTAATTCTTTATTAATCAATTCCCATATCAGCTGCTCCATTGTCTTTCCCAGGCTTGATGGCAAGCTGACAGGCCTATAATTACCTAGGTCATCCTGTTTATTCTTTTTAAAATCTGACACAACATTAGTTTTCTTCCGGTCTTCTGAACTTCCCCAGTGCTCCCAGATTTATTGAAAAAGCAACATTAACTGTTCAGCGAGCTTCCCAGCCAGCTCTTTTAAAACTCTTGGATGCAAGTTATCTGGACCTGCTGATGTAAAAATGTCTAACTTTAATAGTTTCTGATTAACATCCTCCAGGGATACTAGTGGAATGAAAAGATTATTATCATCACCATGTGATGAGACTATATCATCTGTTTTTCCCCCAAATGCAAAACAGAAATATTTATTCAAGACTTCTGCCTTTTCTGCATTATTATTGATAATTCTACCATTTCCATCTAGTAGTGAACCAAGACCATTGTTAGGATTCTTTTTATCCTAATATATTTAAAAAAAAACGCCTGCCTATACACTACAACCTCCTGTCCATTCTCCACCGCTGGGACCATTTCCCCTCCCATTGGCCATCACAGGGACCACTCATCCACTATCACATAACAGCCCTGTGGCAGTCACAGCAGTTGCTGACATAGCAAAGTGCCCTCAGGGGTGTGTTTTGTGTGGTTTAGGTGTCTTTAGTGCAATAAACATTGTTTTTTAAAACCTCAGTCCACATCACTGCTGCACATCACCTCCCCGCGAGCTGACCTGTTCTCTCCATTGGAAGAACGCAGTTTGGGACTCACTGGGTTTAGTCACCCATATTAGACATAAGCCCTGTTATGGCAAAAAACAAGCCAGGCTCTGCAAAGGCAGGAGATGAAAACTTTGCCTTCCTAGCTGTTCTGTTCCCTTTGCACGCTCTAAGCAGCAGCAGCTGTAGCCCTGAGCAGCCCTGCAGCATTACCATGTGCCTTGTGAGCGAAGGGAGAGGACATGGAAAGGTTCCTGATCAGTTACTCAGGATTCCATCACTCCCTCTTGGATCTCGGCTCAGGCCCCTACGGCTGTTTCTTGTTATTGGCTGCTGGCCTGCAGACAGACAGCCGTTGACAATGCTCCTGCCACCTGTGTCTGGGTCCATCTTCACACAGCCTCCTGCTTTAGATGTGATCCAGGGCTGAGTCCAATGTTCCCTTTGTTTTGTCTCCTACCAAGCATGTTCCAAACATACTCGGAGCCCCTTTGGGGAGCTCACGGAGAGGTCCGGGAAGGGCTTTGTCTTAGCACATATGGTATTAGGTTCTGCAGCCAGTACAAACTATCAGAGGGGCCGTTCATTTCCTTTATGTATTGCCACACATGCAGGAGAGGTGCTGCGAGGACGTGTTTGCGTAGACCCCCAAAATGTTTGCCTATAAGGCCTTAATCGTAAAGGTTTTCACTAGTTTGGGGAGACCAAACTCTACCAATGCCAGCTCCAGGGCTGCTTCTTTGCTTCTTTAGGGCTGGTTGTCCTATGTGCTGAGCACCCTCCCCTCCCCAAGAGTTGAGAGTACTTAGGACCTGCCAGGATTAGGCCCCTAAGGTTGCTGTGATACGTGCTCAGCTCTGAACTACTGACTGTAATTACTAGTATCACAAAGAGTCATTTTCTGTGCTTTGTCAATTACCAAGTAGTGACTTTCAATGTCTGTCAAATAAAGAATAAAAATAATATTGAAAAGGAACCAAACTGTGCCAAATCCCATCTTTTTTATTTTAGTAATAACAGTAATCAATGGAGCTGAGTAAATAATCTGCAGCAGATAAAGTATTCCATTCATTTTTTCCTTGTTCATGCATTTTCAGCAAATAGCTTGTAAAATTCTTGCATTTATTTGTTTTAATTATTTCTGAATTTATTCCATGACTAAACCCATAGAAATATTTGTTTGCTGTGTTGTTGTAGCCGTGTTACTCCCAGGATATTGGAGAGACAAGGTAGGTAAGGTGAGGTAATATCTGTTTTTTGGACTAACTTCTGTTGGTGAAAGAGACGCTTTCAGGCTCCACAGATCTCATCTTCAGGCCATGAAGTCCTAGTCCAGAGCCACCTTTCCGAGTTGGCTGCTCTACATAATGAACAAAGCACGAAGTGCAAATCTGACAACTGATCTGAGCATTTGAAAAAGCCGTCTAGCATCTGAGCTAAAAACACACTTTCTGCAAGTCCTCACGCTAGTCAAAGGCAAGTATTCCTAGCCCTACATTAGCGCAGCTCCAAGAAGGCAAGGGAAACATAGTCAGTGCTAGAGCTGGGGACATTACTCCGGCATGCTGATTTGCATGACCTATTTTACCTACTGCCTCTACCAGCCCCACAGCCAGGCCCTCTTGACACTGGGGCACAGGACCTATTAGGGCAATGTCAAAGAACTAGCAGGGCACCAAAGTAGCCTCTCTCTGTCACTCTCTCACACACACATCCCGCTCCAGTCCGAACAATGCTCTTCCTCTCACAGGTTGTTGCTGCGACTTTGCACTAATAGCCTCGCATGAGTCTTGGGAGCCTGTTTCTATGGCCATTTTCAGATCAGCGGCAGAAATGCAGATGGTGAGTTCTCTGCACACGCAGTGCCGGTTGAGTGCGGTCGTGTCCTGCCACCGGAGATATTCCATTGCTCAGTGCCTAAACGGCATTGTCAGTCCAGGCCAGACACACGGCTTCCTGGTGCAGGAAAGGTGGGTGCAAACGGTCTTCTTTCCTGGGCCGCGGTCAGCGAGAGAAAAGCAGCATATGTTGGGAGCTTTGCTCTTAATGATACGCTGTGGCCGTTTTCAGGAGGCTTTGAGAGTTTCCAGCAATCAGGCCCCCAGGAGCAGCATGAGTCATCCCAGTCCCAGGGCTCTGGAGCAGTAGGCTGGTAACCAGAAGAGCTCCAGAAAGAGAACAGCTGAGACCAAGGGCCAGTAAACATGGGTCCCTCTGTGGGTCACATTGTGCAACTGGTTCATTAAACAGCAGCTTGACTGCTAAATTCCTGGCAGGAGACAAAGTGGGGAGAGGGTGATATGGGGGCAGGAGGAATAAAGGGTAAAGGGGGAGAAGGACTGGTAGCTGCAATGAGGGGGGCAGGGGACAGAATGGAAAGTTGAGGAACATGAGCAAGAGATATAGAGAGGAAAGTAGACAGCAGTTAGAAGACACGGGAGGTCTAACTAGCTAACCATCATCCAGCCGTCACTGTGTGGTTTCTGGGTGCCAACAAAATTACACAAGCTTCCAGCCACAGACATCAGGCTTGCAATCTCCATCCCTCCTGGGAGCACAGCGGTGGGTTGGCCTCCAGGGTTTAAAAGACACTTTAATTCATTTTTTCCTCTTCCTTGTCTGTTCCTCTTTCCTTCCTTCCCGGGCTTCCTGCTGGGGGAAAAGGGAAGGCTAGTCACTGCCTCGGGCTGGGCTCCCCAGGCTCCTGGGCTCCATTGCTGCCTCCAATGGACTCCCTGTCACGGAGTGTGGGGGAGTCAGCGCCTGCACCCCTCTTCCTGGGATTCACTAGGAGTCTCAGCCAGCCAGTAGAACAGAAGGTTTATTAGAGATTCCAGGAACACAATCCAAACAGAGCTTGTCAGTACAAACAGGACCCCTCAGTCGGGCCCTTCTGGGGGGCAGGGAGCTTAGACCCCAGCCCGGGGCTCCCTGCATTTCACCCCACAGCTCCAAACGGGGGGGCAGGGAGGCCAGACCCTGTCTGCACCTCCCTCCATGTTCCCCCAGCTCGCTCCACACGACTGTCCAGCCCCTCCTCTCTCCTTTGTCTCCTTCCCAGGCCAGGAGGTCACCTGATCCCTTTGTTCCAACACCTCCAGCTCTCACCTTTGCAGGGGAGGGGCCGGGGCCATCAGTTGCTAGGAGACAGAGTGTCGGCCATTCTCTGTGTCCAGGCCCCTGCCCACACCTGCCTTCTAGGGCTCTGTAACAATCATGCACCCTTGTCCCGCCACCTAGATACTCAAGCACTGCATAGGGAAACCGAGGCACCCACACAGTACTCAGGGAAAACATTAACAACAGTCCTATTTCGTCACACTCCTTTCTTGGGCAAACTCCTCCAGCCCCCCTCCCCTGTGGCCAGTTTCACCTTTTGCAGCTCCCCTTCTCCAGGCAGAGCATGCTCTGCAGGTGCCCCTGACTGGCACTGTCAGCGTGCAGGGACTCAGTGGGCTTGCTGACAGTGGGGTGAGAGCACCCTAAATACCTTTGAGGATCTGGGCCTTGCAGTCTGAACAGACCACACATACCCAGGGTGGGGAACAGGAAATCACATACAAGCAGAGGGATGCAATCTCTTTAGGCAGGGTGTGTGTGTTTGTGTGTCATGTTCCTTCCACAAGCAGCTGCGCGCAAGGAGGCAGAACCCAAACACCGGCTCCCGGTTCCCTTGTGGCTGGGCTGGTTTTTGGACAGTCTAGTTCATGTCAGAGGGGTCTGAAGGAACTGAAAATGCCAGACTGGCCCTTGGGAGCTGTTATGACCCTGTTTCCTGTGCCCCGGGCTCGGGTACCTGTTGCCACCACCAAGCTGTGCACTTGGAAATTTGGCCTCATGTCTCCCCTCCATCCGCCCCCTGTATCCCAAGGGTCCTGTCCCCAGCAGCAGGGTGCTTACTGATAAATAGGGTCAGTGCTGTTCATAGGCCACTGCAGGAAACCCGGTCACCACTGCTGCACCCCAGACTGGGTTAACGAACTCTGACTTTACTGCTTGCAGGCAAACCCACAGATGAGCTCAGTTGCTGGCATGTAGAGGTGTCCTCTTTACTCTCCGCAGCCCAGTACAGGCATGCTACACAGGGCCGGCTCTAACTGTTTTGCCGCTCCAAGCAAAAAAAACCCAAAAAACCCAAGCGCCGCCCCGCCAAGCCAAAAAAACCCCAAACCGAGTGCTGCCCCACCGAAACAAATCCCACCCCCCGCAGCGCCGCCCCACTGAAACAAAAAAAACCCCACCACCCCCAGTGCCGCCCCGCCGAAAAAAACAACCCCGAGCGCTGCCCCGCCAAAAGAAACCCCTCCCCTGAGTGCTGCCCCACCCCACCGAAACAAACCCCCCTTCCCCTGAGCACCACTCTGCTGAAACAACCCACCCCCCAAGCGCCACTCCACCGAAACAAAAAACCCAACCCGCTGAATGCCGCCCCGCCGAAACAACCTCCCCCGAGCGCAGCCCCGCTGAAGTTAAAACAAACAAACAAAAAAACCCGAGCGCCGCCCCAAGATTGGCCGCCCCAAGCACGTGCTTGGTTGGCTGGTGCCTGGAAACGGCCCTGCTGCTACAGATCCCGGTTCACACTTCCTTCTCAGAAGCTGCAGGGTCCTACATCCTCTGACCCCATGCTCTCAATGCCATCTCCCTGTAGCGTGGACCCATACACTCCCCCTAGTCTCTGGTGTCTTGAGAGTCCCCTACCAGCACCTTCCTCGAGCTCCTCGCCCACCTGAACACACCCCCCAAGGTGGCACCTAGCAATCACATGGGCCTTTCCAGAGTCTTGTGTCCCCCAACACACAGGTTTTCCTTCCGACAGCCCCATATATAAACTACCATTAACTCAGCAAAGTGCCTCACAATGCCCACAGGAGCCAGGAGACCCCAGGATTCACACCCCGCTCTGCACAAAGCAAAGATGCCTGTGTTTTATTTTACAATCTTCCAAGCAATTCCATTGCTCCCAAGGATCTAGTGAGGCACAGAACTCCTTCTGTCCCTTATCTGCACACACTTGCCAGGACGTCTGACTTAAAAATAATACCAGACAAACCTCTCCCTCCTTTGAACGTGGTAGGAATGGGATGGAAACAGCAACTGTTTAGATCTCACCCAGCAGCTGAAAAGCTTCAAACCTTGCTAGGAACAATGCAGACTTGCTAAACCGCTGCTGCTCCCAGTGCTGCTTTCATTCAAAGGGAACCATTCTGCTACTCCAGGCTTCAGCAGAGTTTGATCTTCCCAGGATTTCTGTTCAGATCTTTTCAGAACAGAACACAGAGCGGGTTGGGATTTTTTTTACAAAGTTTAGAGGCTGGCTCTTTCCTTTCGCCGTTTGCTCTCCTCCATCTCAAGTAATTAAGGAAATCATCTGCAAACACTTGGAAGGTGGTAAGGTGATAGGGAATAGCCAGCATGGATTTGTAAAGAACAAATCATTTCAAACCAATCTGATATCCTATCAAAGAAAGCTAACGAGTCTTGTGGATAAGGGAGAAGCAGTGGATGTGGTATACCTAGACTTTAGTAAGGCATTTGATACGGTCTCACATGATATTCTTATCAATAAACTAGGGAAATACAACTTAGATGGGGCTACTATAAGGTGGGTGCGCAACTGGCTGGATAACCGTACTCAGAGAGTAGTTATTAATGGTTCCCAATCCTGCTGGAAAGGTATAACGAGTGGGGTTCCGCAAGGGTCTGTTTTGGGACCGGCTCTGTTCAATATCTTCATCAACGACTTGGATATTGGCATAGAAAGTATGCTTATTAAGTTTGCAGTTGATACCAAACTGGGAGGGATTGCAACTGCTTTGGAGGATAGGGTCATAATTCAAAATGATCTGGACAAATTGGAGAAATGGTCAGAGGTAAACAGGATGAAGTTTAATAAGGACAAATGCAAAGTGCTCCACTTAGGTAGGAACAATCAGTTTCACACATACAGAATGGGAGGAGACTGTCTAGGAAGGAGTATGGCAGAAAGGGATCTAGGGGTTATAGTGGACCACAAGCTAAATATGAGTCAACAGTGTGATGCTGTTGCAAAAAAGCAAACTTGATTCTGGGCTGCTGTAACAGGTCGGGCTCACCCAGCGGCGCCTCCTGCTGGTCTCAGTTGGGAATTAGCTCACCAGCCTCCAGAGCGCCCTCTTCTGGCGGTGATCCGCCTGACCACTCTCTGGCCCTCGAGTCCCTCTCGGGACCCAGTGCCTCTTTAACCGGGGTGCTGCCTCCTGGGGGTACCCCACCGGTCTGGGTCTCCCCTCCCTAGGGGACCCCCAACCCACTATCCCCACCTCGCCTCAGTTGTAGGCTACTGCCAGTCACCAGCTAGCCCCCGCGCCCTGGGGCAGACTGCAGTATAAGCCACCCATCACAGGCAAGGTTGGGTTGGGTTGGACCTGCTGCCTCAGCCTACCGCGGTGGGGTTGCGGTTGCCCCCGCAACCCCAGTACCTAGTTGGGCCTAGCCCTAGGCCACAGCCTGGGGTTTTCTCAGGCCGGCGCACCCCAGCTCCTCTGGCCTTCCTCAGCCCTGCTCCACCCTAGGTATCTGCAGCCAAGCCCTTCTCCCTCTACAGGCAGAGGGAGACTGTGTCTAGCTCCTGGCTGTCCTGGCCTTTATAAGGCCAGGCTTATCTGTTTGGGGCGTGGCCCCCAGCTGAGGCTACTTCCTCACTCAGCCTAGCCTTCAGAGCTGCAGCTCTTCAGTCCTTCCTCCCCATCCGGTCTCCTCGTTTTGAACCTCTGACCCTCACTCCCATCCCTGTTTTTCATTAGTTGTCCCCTGTAATTACTTGGTCCCTGGGTCCAGTGGTCCCTCCCATTAGGCTGGGGGTGGGACCTTTAGCAGTGGGCGGGCTTGTGCCTGCCCACCTCCCGGGTATCCAATAGGTCTTCAGTCCTTCCCCCAGGGCTGACTCTGACCCTGTCAGGGCTGGAGCGGGTGGCCACCCCGCTACAGCTGCATTAACAGGTGTGTTGTGAGCAAGACACAAGAAGTCATTCTTCCGCTCTACTCTGCACTGGTTAGGCCTCAACTGGAGTATTGTGTCCAGTTCTGGGCACCGCGTTTCAAGAAAGATGTGGAGAAATTGGAGAGGGTCCAGAGAAGAGCAACAAGAATGATTAAGGGTCTAGAGAACATGACCTATGAAGGAAGCCTGAAGGAATTGGGTTTGTTTAGTTTGGAAAAGAGAAGACTGAGAGGGGACATGATAGCGGTCTTCAGGTATCTAAAAGGGTGTCATAAGAAGGAGGGAGAAAACTTGTTCATCTTAGCCTCTAAGGACAGAACAAGAAGCAATGGGCTTAAACTGCAGCAAGAGAGGTTTAGGTTGGACATTAGGAAGAAGTTCCTAACTGTCAGGGTGGTTAAACACTGGAATAAACTGCCCAGGGAGGTTGTGGAATCTCCATCTCTGGAGATATTTAAGAGTAGGTTAGATAAATGTCTATCAGGGATGGTCTAGACAGTATTTGGTCCTGGTATGAGGGCAGGGGGCTGGACTCGATGACCTCTCGAGGTCCTTTCCAGCCCTAGAATCTATGAATCTCTGCACACCCATGCAACGAGCCCCTGTCGCGGGCAGCGGGCTCTGCAGAGACACCTGGAGTCCTGCTCAGCGCTCGCGCAATGTGAGATTTTCAGGGACCACTGGGGGAATCTATAAAAACTTGACTCTTTTTCTCTCTCTCCATGCACCACTGCACCCCCTGCTGTGTGATGCTGTAAATACAGAAGCCATGTCTTGGCCCCCACTAGATAGTGTGGGCAGCCCTAGGCCATCGCAGAGGCCTTCTCGGGGGTGTGTGGCCAGAGCGCCTCTGTGCAGCAGCAACCGCCAGTGACTGCAATAGCTCCTTGCAACTGAATAGAGCTTACAGAAGCCTCAGCCAAACCAGACCTCAAATCAGGGTGCTGTAAGGCTAGTGACAGCCACCTTTGCCACCCCATGGGTCCTGAGGATGGGGCCCGAAGCCCCTATGATGGGGCTCTGCCCATGGCTGGTGGTGCTGCATAGCTCACAAGGGGCTCCAGCTGTCAATAGCCAACAGCAGCAGACTTTCAGCCCTTTGCAGATAAGGGGAAATTGTTTTTACAGTGCTTATGTGACTTAGGAACCCAAGTCTCATTGGCTGTCAATGAGACTTAGGTTCGTTAGTGCCTAAGACCCTGTTCCAGTGGGAGTTAGGTGCTTAAGTGCCTAAGACCCTGTTCCAGTGGGAGTTAGGTGCTTAAATACCTTTGGAGATCTGGGTTAAGTCCCTTTTGAAACTGGGACTTGGACTTTAAAGTCACTTAGGTGCTTCTGAGACTATTACTCAAGGTCCCCAGGCCTCCACCTCAGCAAGCCCTCTGTACAAAGCTGCCTGGTTGCACACACAGACTTCCTGCACCAGTCCCTCCAGCAAAGCCCTCCACGTCAGCCTTTCCGCTTGTCCTGGGCCTTCCCACGTGAAATACGGGAGGGGTCAGATCCGAGGGCTACTTGGCTAGGATACAGCACGACATCATTTGAGCCACGTTGGCAGTGACGCTGAGTCCAGTCTGTGCCATGAGCCCAGTCACAAGGCTGATTCTGAGTCCAACATGGGGCCTCTGCAGGCTTTCCCATGGACACACACGACTCAGGGCCAGAGAAGAGCTCCCGTTAGAGACAGCCAGCATGCCCAATAATGTCCTGACAGGCCGGGGTTAAACTCACATCAAGAGACCATGCACATCTGCAGGACTGAAAAGCCGCTGGGCTGTGGAGCCGTGATTAGATTGAGACACTGGGATTGTATCGATTTCAGCTGTTAGCAAAGTTGTCATTAAGTTAAAAGAGGCTTGAGCGATGGCGGGCAGCAGAGGTTGCAGCTGCCTCCCAGCACAGTTCAAATAACTGAATTCCAGAGAAGGGCATTAGCCGCTGCCTACAAAGGGCCCAGCTGCATTAAGCCCAGACAGGCTTTGTGGGGAAGCATCAATGTTTAATGTGCAGAACGAGCGTCACTGCTCCTCACCACTGCAAAGCAGATGGTTCGCTTAGAAATTGGAGACCGATACGTGAAGCTGTGACTCCTGTGTCACCTTGAGGGGAAAGGATCCCTCAAACCTGGGAAAGGAAGATGCAGGAGTGGGTCAAGAAGGACTGGGTAGATGGGTCTCGCGCCTGTTTACTTACATGGCCCTCATCCCCCCCTCACTGAGCACATCACAGTCATTAATGGCTCTTATCTTACAGATTGGGGGCTGAGAGAGACTGGGGACCAGAGCCTCACAGGTATTCAGGTGGGAGTTAGGTGCCAAAACACCTCTGGAGACCTGAACTGAAGAGATTTGCCCGATGTCACATAGGGAGACTGTGGCAAACCCAGCAACTGGTGTCCAATCCACCAGCCCATTGTGCTTGGTTACTGCTCTGAACACAGCCCAGGGAATGCAATGATGCTCAGGTACCACAGTGACTAGGGCATTACAAACATCTGGAGAAATAGGTAATAATGGCAGGAAGCTGGGATGCATTGGGTGACCTGTGCTGGTGGCCTTGGACCATTCCACTGCCCTATGCCTGTTGGCAGCAGTATTAGCAGAGGCTCCAAGTGCTGAATGGGCCACGATGGCTGAACTCCCCATGGCAGCATTGAAGCAAAGGGAAACTGAGTACAGACTCATGTGTGAAGGAAACGTACCCAACTGCTGTCCTCACTGGGCCTGTCCTGTGGACAGGGGGTCTACAGCCTCCACCAGCTCTAAGCTCATTATACAAAACAAGAATGGGCTGAGCCCCATGTGTGAGAGACCCAAAGCCCAGGCACTTCAGGCGATCAGATCCCAGGGGCAGAGAGACGGGAGAGGGCATTTTTATTACAAAAGCTTCACGTGAGAAAATTCAACATGCTTGGGCTGGAGACAGTGATTTCCCTACACCCCCCCTGAATTTCCCCAACACCCCCCCAGTTTTGTGAACTAGTTACGTGCCAATTTAGTGACACACATCCCCAGTAAATTCAAACACCCCCCCCCCACCAATTTCAATTCCTGGGGAGGCCACTGGCTGGAGAGGAAAACTATCTTGCAACGGGACTGTGTCGTAGAGCATGGCCGTCCCTGTAACCCAAGCCAGAGGAGCACTGGGAGGTGCAGAAATAGAAGCTGCATTTGAGTCTCTCACTTCCCTGCTGCAACTGGGGCTGAATCTGGGGAAACGTATTTCTGTCTCTGAGAAGGTCTCTGACCGTTGAGGCGAACGGCAGAATGCTCCTGCCCATCATTAGCTGCTGCTGCTACTCTTGCAAAAGAGAAATAATTGATAAGTAGGAGGCGAGCAATCTGACACATTCCGCTAATATCCTTTAACCCATGGATGGGCTGCACTGAATAGGAATATTTCTCACCTCCGCAGAATGAAATTCTTAGTAAAGAAGAACAATTACTGTAACTGGGCTGTGTTTTCTGACACACTTGGATTGAACTATTAGCAGAACCCGACAAATGTGTCCTCCACCGTACTCCCCAGCATGGTGCCTCGTCCTTCTAACCTCCTCCAAGGGTGTTCAGTAGGGTTTGGAATACTTGAGTGGGGAGGGGGCAAAGCAAACAGATGAGCACTTGAATCAATTCTTCTTTGGCCCTGTGAACTAAGCAAATCCTCTCTGGAAGTCACTGGAGAAAGGTAGAATCCCGCAATGTGCTGTTTTTATAAACAGTTTTTTTCTCTATAGCCCCAGTGGTTAGAAGATATATCTTTAACAGAACAGTCAGAACACATTGCAAGAAGAAAGTGAGCAGAGTTAGAGAAGATGGATGAAAATACTTATACAAATATAGCTTTCCGTGCTGTCAAGAAACTCACCACGACACTCATTTATTACTCTATTAAGATAGCAGATGGCAAACTGCTAATGAATGTGAAAGACATCAAGAATTCCTATAAACAAACAGAACGATACTAGAGGAGGCATCAAGGAATTTGTGAAGAATGCCACAGATTGGAGCAAAAGTTAAGCAAACTCCCACAGCTTTAAGAGAAGTTCCATTGTTGCAGATAGGAAATGAAGTAAGATTTTAAAAGATCAGACTGGGGAAGACACCAGAACACACTGAGTATTTTCAGCTCCTAAAAAGGGCTGCTGGGGTTATCTCTCATGGCATATGAAGGAACTGGTAGAAATCATTCTTTTATATTGTGAAGGAGCAAAATGGATACATTTCATGCATCCCTTTTATAAGCAACAGTATCTAAATAGATCTCAGATTATTATATCCTGTCTGATCGATGCACACATACGGCAGGATTTCTTTGGGACATGGGTGTGTATGTTGTACATCCGGATATATGGAATTTTTACTGAATTCAATGCCCAGTATTGTTCCCCACTGCTGCTTGAATTCTCTATGCTGCATGTTTGTACTAGGATTGGGCAAACTGGATTAGCAGCTACAAACCCCCTTGAACCATCAGCTGTTACTGAACCAAATTTGAAACAAACCATTTGTAAGGTTGTTATGAATTGTTGTTATTGTTTGTTATTTGTATTGCAGCTGAACCTACAGACCCCACATGAGATCAGGGCCCCAAGATGCTACTCTCTCTACACACCAGACTCAGCCCCTGCCCCAGAGAACTCTCAGTCGAAACAAACAAGGGGTGGGCAGGACATCCGAAGAACAGAGAGGTGAGCAACTTACAGCAGGTCAGTGGCAGAGTCAGAACTAGAACCAAGGTCTCCTGACTCCCATTCTAGTGCCCTACTCACTAGGCCATGCTACCTCTCAAATGGTTAACCTTCTGGTTTCCATCTGGAAACCTTGTGGGCTCCTCAAGCCCTGATCTGCAGGTCTCCAAATTCCTTTCATTTGACCTATTGCTTCCTCAGTCAATTAGCAGCAGTTTCCTCCATTGGTCTATGAAAAACAGTATTAGCGAGGTTATAAAGCCCAAGCAGAAACGAGAGGCACTTCTGAGCAGGGATATGCACTAGGAGTGGAATTCATCTCTGCCTGAGAAAACCGAGTCTTTCGAAAAATTAGACTTCTCTCTTTCAACCTCAGTTTAAACACCCAACACAGCAAGGTCTGTTAACCAAATGAAGCCTTTCTAATCAGGACAGTGCCCCCGCAGAGGGAGATAGTTTCATAGTTAATTAATTCTGGGCTCCGTAATAAGTAACATCACAGGTCTCAAAATACTGATCTGGGAGGAAGGACGCTTTAAAATGACGGAAGCATTTCACAAACTCCAACGCACTTTCTTTTCCCTCTGTTGGCACAGTCATAAGTAACCCCTGACAGCTGGGGTGCAGAGGCCTTCCTGTGTTATTATTATTATGTTTGGTTATATTATGGTAGCACCTCGGAGCCCTAATCATGGACCCACACCCCACTCTGCTAGGTACTGTACAAACACAGAACAAAATGACAGGCCTTGCTCCAGGGCCTTTAAAGGATCTTCCTCCAGTACTTAGGAGAACTCATTGGACCAATGACGCGGCTGCTGCTGCGGAGATCAGCCAATCCATATTTCATGAGCTACAAATAAGAGAAAGTCCAGCAAGTGCAACATGACAGGCCCAAAGGCATTTACTGTAGACATTACAAGACAAACCACTAAGGTAAAGTGGAGTTGAAGATGAGGATATAGATCCGTAATTTAAGAGTAAAAAAACATTACAGGGATGTTGTAAATATCTGCAAACCAGGTGTTGTAAATCCAGGAAATTCAGAGTTAAGGTTAAACTTAAAAGAAATTCAAACATGCTAAGGTCTGGGAATGCATAGGTGTGGCACCCAAACAATCTTAACTCTGCCCTGCCATGCATTAACCATATGATAAAGGCCTTTTTGTGTTTGTGGCCCCAGATTACAGGGCAGAGTTAAGGCTGCTAAGAGGCAAGTTAGGAACTCACTGCTACAAGGTTTTGCTGAGTCCAAGAGGTTATCAGGATTCAAAAAGGGGGTGGACATCCTATGGATAGCCAGAATACACTATCACATCCGATAAAACAAAAGGGGTGTGAACCCTCATGCTAAAAGCACATAAACCAGCTACTAACTGCCTGGGATTAGAAAGAAACTTTCTCTATGAGCAGGTTATTACATACTTGTTGATTACAATTCTTGTACCTTCCTCTGCAGGATCAAGTCCTGGCAACTGTCAGAGACAGGATGTTGGGTGAAAGAGACCATTGATCTGATCTGGAATGGCAGTTCCTGTGTGCCAAGCTACCACAAAACGAAGCAAGATAGAGAAAATTCTGGTAGGGTTGTCTTAGAATCTTCAGGTTCCATCTCTTCAGAGCGAAACCATTGTAAATCAAGAGTACCCTGCTACCTTGTGGACTGATCATGTGTGTATAAATGCATCCTGGACAGATATCCCACCTGTCCTAGGGCTTCAGCTGGGGACAGAGTAGCTGCAGAGACATGCACAGAGAATAACACCACCAGCATGAGGAGCAATGCATTCTGGGATGTCATTCCACACTGAGATCTGGGCAGAAGGAACCCAACCCAACTGCACAGTCCCAGCTTGGGGGAGTGAGGGGTGAGGCGCCCATCTATGTAGCAAGACACCTGTTGCAGGCAGACAGCCAAGTGCCAGCCTCAGCTGCTGACCAGGGAGACACATTGTGAGTGCCCATGGTTACTAAGCCAATATTAACCATGTGTCATGTGACCACAAACAAGGCCATGGAAAGGAGAAGTTTCCAAACAGCATGAAAGCAGTGGGCAGCCATGCAGCCTGGCAGTTAGTACAGAGCAAGCTCTGAAACCAAACTGGGAAGCAGAGTGAGGGGCAAGGGAGCCTGGAGACTGAATGACTGCATATAAAGAGATGCCTGTCTGCTAACGGGGCACAGTGGAGCTCCCACAAACAGCCTCACAGGCCCTCTCTCCACTGTGCCATGGTCCCATAGCAGTTTAAAGCATGGCTGAGACGAACAGTGTTTAAGCACAAATCACTGTGCCATTCTCCTTTGGTTTGTCCAGAATCAGCATCCAGTAGGACTTGCTGTCTGCGTGGAATGAGCCAGCTGGGCTAGTGAAGCCAAGTTTATGGGCTGAGCTCTCATTACCTGCATGAAGCCATCAATAAGCAGGCGTTCTAGGCTGGGCTTTTCCTCCCAGCGGTGACAGCGGATCACAAACCACAATGTTCATCTTTCCCTGCCAGGGTTTAACCTTGATCATATCAAAGTTCTTATTCCCAGGGCCCAGGAAGCCCAGCCCTGTTTGCCCTCACACCGAGACCCAGGGGCTGAAGTTTCCTGAGCACCATCTGCATCAGTGCTCAAGCTATTTAACCCCCGCTTGTATGGTTTCCATGCATGCCGGAGGGGAAATGCAGGTGGTGGGCTGTGGCCCACCTGGCTAGCCTTAGCTCAGCTGTCTGGGATTTTCCTAGGACTCGTGCATGTTTCATAACCCACCACAAGAGGATAATACAAAACCAAACCGCCTGGTTATTGTCAGTTAAGGAGAGCAAAGGACAATGGGATCTTTGAAGATCTGGGCCATTGTCTTATCTGCTGATTTTCCTGAAGCCACTGGGTATTTGGTGTCATAAATTAAAATCAACCAATGTCTTTAATGGAGAAATGAAGGTACGAACCCTTGGTTGGGTAGGCTGGGAGCAGCTGTGCGGGCCATTTAGGCTCTGTTAATGTAAGGCGCGAAACAACTGCAAAACATTGTTTGGAACCTCTTGAGCTTGTAACACCTGCACCGTGCCTTGTGTCCCCACACACTGCACCTACGCCAAGGGTTGGGTGCAGCAGTAGACTGGAGCACTCAGGTTGAGTTGGGTAGCTCAGGTCTGACTGAGCTGGTAGAGTCTGAAAAATGCCTTCTGGGCTGGAGAGGAAACTGCAAATGTTGCAGCTCCCTGGCTTAGCTGTTCTTCCTAATTCCGTCCCATAACGTTTGGGAATTGCCCAAAATCCACAGTGCTGGGCAATGTGGGAGAGGTGGTTCCGGAATCCCAGAATGCCCGGGTACAGCCCTGGCAGTAAGTTATGCTGTATTTGGACATGTTTGGACATGTTCTGTCAAATGAGCTTTTCTTGTTGTTGTTCTAAACCACTGCAGGGACAAGTGATGCAACAAACCATGCCCTGCAATGCTTGCCCTTATCATGGTAACCATGTCTAGGACCCAGACCTGCTCCCATTGATGTCTCTAACAGCTGGAGCTGACCCTTCATGAAGACCCCTCAGTCTGACTCTCTGTGATATTTCCTTCTGCCTTTTCCCCTCATGTCTCTCTTCACTTCCAAGGATGGTCCATTGGGGAGTCCATTCCAGTATGTATCCAGCCTCTCATTGTGAAGCCATTCTCCTTCATTTCTTCCGCTGTGTTAGCTTTCCAGTAGAAAACCCATGAGAATCCAGAGGGTTCTTGTGCTGGCAGCACACAGGCATGTTTTATAAGCCATCCTAACGCTGATGGGAATGGATTATAACAACACACCCACCTGCTGTGTCTGAGATCATCTGTAATGCTTGGAGTGGTTCACACATCCTCCAGAGAACAGGAATCCAACAGGACTGGTCTCAGCTGACCGCCATCAGTGGTATGCAGCAGATGTGTGGGCTGGGAGGAGATCTACTTTGCTTCATCCTAGAAACCAACAGAACTTAGTTTTATCCCCTAGCCACATCCCCCACCCTTGTGATCCAGAAGCCTACACAGGACTGGGAACCTGCTAGTTCCACCAAGAGAAGATGCTTGGATACGTACGTCATGATTCCGAAGTTTGTATCTATCCCTTTTAGAGGATTATGGGTGAATAGGGAACTCCCTGGATTTGGCCTTAATTACACCTCTACAAATTAAAGGCTAATCAGTTTGGCAGCATGCCAAACCCTCTGGAACTCCTGCAGCTCTGAGCAAATGCAGGCACATTAGAAATCTCTACACTCGTTCCCTGATGAAGGTTCTGCCTGATTGTTATTTAACAGTTTCCAGTGAAACCTCTACATGTGCAAAGTGGTTTTCTTGGGCAAGCATCTGAAAGGGGCACTGGCACCTACCCTGGTTGAATTCCCTGGCAAGATCCCAGCACCAAATGTGTGTTTGTCTGAGCCATTGTCCATGCAATGAACACTCCAGGTGTTTGCCTCCAGGGACAGGTGTAAAAAAACCCCATTAATTTGGAATGTACTGACCTAAAAATCTGCTCAGGACTTTTTACTGTTCATGCCACTCACCCAGGGAAATGAGTCAGCAAATGAGAATAAATCACTTCCATGCAGCAAACTGGAGCTAATGCTCTTAAAGCTGAACCAGAACGGTAAACATCAAGCTCCCAGGCACTCCAACCACATGTGCTGGATCCCCCATGCTAGCCCCACCCAAGAAGGGCAGTCAGCACATCATTGTCTTATAAGTGGGTGCACCACTAGTGGGAGAGATAGATAATTCCCCATGGCCCATTCAGTGCTTGGGAATCGTGGCTGGACTCAGAAACAACATGGGAGGAACGGGGGTGGGGAGGGAAGGGGACACAGGACTGACCAGGAGTCAGGGTGCAGCAGGAGAACTGGGACTAGCTGGGCAAAGAGACTGGGGCAAGAGCTGGGAGGGTGTGTGTGACTGTGATTGGATGAAGAGCCAGGGAAGAGAGACTGGGACTGGGAGCCAGTGAGTGGGGGCAGGGATCCTGTGGAGAAAATAGCATGTGATCTCCTACTTAGAGATTTTATCATCACTGTGCAACCTTCACAATAGTCTTTCAGCCTATTTTTTGTGTGTAATAATATTAACACACAGTACTAGGCTGAGTGGAACTGGAGAAAAAGAGGCTCAGGTATGCAAACCAGGACCACACAAACTCTGGAGACTCAGCCTGTAACCCTACTGCAGTGCCTGGCTCCTGGGCTCTCCCGCCCCCCCCCCCCCCCCCCCCCGCAAGCTGCCTGGCCGGCTGGTTCCCCAGGCTGCATGTCTGGCGGGGGGATGAGGACCCAGGGAGCCAGTCAGAAACTTTTAAAGTAACCTGGAGTTTTTTGAACTTTTCTGTTCCTGGGAAATGTCCCGTTTCTGGCTGTTTACTCCAATTGAGAACAATGGTTTGTGTGTGTGGTGGGAGGATGCACAATTTTGCCTGGGATGGAAATTCCCGTTCCTGCACAGCTCTGCTAGAGATGGGACACCGGGATGCTACAGGAGGTGGTGGCGGTGGCAATGGCTGGGGAAGGTGGACTGCTCGTCGTAGGCAAGCAGGCAGGTGCCTTTTCCTGGGTGGAAGCTTTGGGGACTTTTAAAATGGAAGCAGAGAAAACAGAGGGGAATGGCCTGTAGGCCCCGATCCTGCGTTGGCTGCTGGGAGACAGGGAGGATGAGCTGACAGAGCTGTTCCAGCTCCAACCTCAGTGGCTATGGCATCTTCCCCCTTTGAAGGAGGGAGGCGGGTGGAGGACGAGTGTTGGGAGCCACAAGGAGAACAGGTGTGATGAGGAGCAGCAGCAGCACAGCCCTGGGGATCGGTATCCCCTTCCCACATGATACTCTCTGTCCTCAGACAGGGAACACCAGCCCTGCTCAGAAGCAGTCTCAGTGACTCGGATCTGGGCCAGGATGACCTCGTTTGCAATGTCCCAGCCGGAGCAATGTTTTGGTTGTAATTTCCCCTAGAAACAAGCCCTCGCCATGAACACACAGAGGGTGCCCTGGCGACAGCAGCGTGAGCTGCGCAGCTGTAATAAGCAGTCAACAGCCACAGTGAGCTGCGTCTGATGAGCCGGCAGGGGCTGGGCATGGCCTTGGTATCTGAAATTCACAGCTACCTTCAGTCTCCTGTCCCTGCAGCTCAGAGCTGGGCTGTGGTGGGGTGAGTGCCCCACCCCCTTGCATGAGTGGGCTGCAGCAGGCCAGTGAGCCTGAGTAGAAGGGCAGCCAATGGGAGGAGGGCTTATTGGGAGCCAATCAGGGCACAGATTGGAGACAGCCAATCAGGGCCAGGCTCAGCCCTATAAAAGGCTGCTCAGCAGACGAGCAGGGGGGTTTTCCCAGGCCTTTGGAGGGGAAGGTCTATCTCCTGCTCAGGAGACCAGCACCTTGGACAGCACAGCGCAGCGCAGGGCAGAGGCAGGGAAGCCTAGGAGAGCTCCAGCCTGTTACCTGCCAGGCTGTGGGCCCTGACTGGAAGGGCCCGGAGGGTGCAAAGGGGTCAGCGGGGAAGTGACCCAGGGAGAGCGAGCAGATGAGGGGAGAGAAGGGCAGGGAGGCTGCCGCTAGAGGGTCCCTGGGTCGGGACCCAGAGTAGTGGGCGGGCCTGGGTTCCCTTCCCCCTTATCGTGCACCTGGCCGTGAGAGGTGGCCATAACAGACTGCACCAGACCCCTGACAGAAGGGGATAGACTTTGGGGTGTGGTTGGCCACTGCAGCAGGGGTGAACCAGAGGACTGCTGTTAACCCCCCCGGAAGGGGGATAGCGTGGACTAGGGGCCAATGCTGGAGGGCAGTGTCCTGAAGAGGACGCCGCGAGCCAGGAGCAACGTGGGTCCAGATGCCGGCAAGGGAGCGGCGGACGGGACACTACCGGCGGAGGGCGCTCCAGGACTGCTGTGAGCTAATTCCCAGACCGACCGGCAGGGGGCGCCGCGGTGGTGAGTCGTAACTCCGTCACATGGGCATTGTTGTCATGCTGAGCGTGCAGAGCTCCTGTGGCAGCAGAGTATGAGAGGAGGCCATCGGGAGCAGGGGGAAGGGCTGAGATATCCAACAGAAGGGGCAGTTACAGACTATGGATCCCAAAAACACCTTTACCTGCCATCGCTGCACAGAGCCCAGCACCCAGGGGCTGGCAGGAGGTTTGCTAGGAAGCAGCATTAGCATGCTACAGCACAAGAGGCAGCTTACACCGCTATGCTCAGTGAGACAGCAGGCTACACTCAGGAGACATCAGCACAGCATTGAGCACAGAGCAGCTTTTGAACAAAAAGCTACATGCAAAGTCTGAGCATAGGGAGGCAGCATGGCAGAGCCAACACGGCACACCTGATCAGGCAGCATGGTGGCAAAAGCCAGATGCTGTGAAGATCGCTCAGACAGCGCTGGCAACACAACCGGAGTGCCGTGGTGGTGGGGCACCGAGAGGGATAGTGCACTAACTGACTCAGGAGTGGCCAGGTCCTGAGAGCGGATTCGTCACAGTGTCTGTTTGTACGTGTGATTGCTGCAGTCATAATGCATCGGGGCCAAATGTTCCCTGGTGCAGCACAGCAGAGCCCTTGGGGAGAGGACGCAGCAGGAAGTGAGAGGAGCGGCTGCCATTGCTGGGGGAAGATAGGGCTGCCGGTTTGGAAAGCAGGGCCCTGGGCTGCAGTCATGACAGCCTCTCTGCAGCTGAAGACCCAGCCTCTGTAGCTAGGGTGGAACAGGCAGTATAACTTTCAGAAGTGCCTAAATAGCTTCAATAAATTGACTTTCAATGGGACTTGGTTCCTATGTGATTAGGTGCTTCTCAAGACATTACCAGACTGTTACCAGAGTCTGGCACAGAGTCGTACCCATACCACACATGGAGAGTGCGCTGCACAGGGACAGAGGGAGCTGCAGGCTACAGTGAACAGCGGGCTCTGGTTGCTGTTGTGTCACAATAACATCATCTCTCCCCAAAGTAAAGCCGCTGTTCCATACAAGCTCTCCTTGCTTTCACACCAAGAACACAGCCCTTGCCAGTTCAGGCAGGCGGGCCAAGCCCTTGGGATGGATTTCCTGTGACTGCCAGCAGGGGCACTGATGGAGGCTCTTGGTTTCCTCCATCATCACCCAGATGGACCTGTGATGAGGAAAGTGAGGCAGTGCAGAGAACAGAATTTTGGTGCTCTCTCTCCCTAGGAGCCATGTCCTCACCATGCCTGCGTGCTTCCCGCAGCTCCCATTGTCCAGGAACGGAGAACTGCGGCCACTGGGAGCTGAGGGCAGCCGTGCCTGCGGATGGTCAATGTAAAGAAACTGACTCGCGGCCTGCCAGCAGATTACCCTGACAGACCATGTGCAGCCCACAGGCTGTCCACCACTGTTCTAGAGGCTGAAGAAGTGTTTTCATAACATGTACCCTCCATTTTACTGAGGAATAGGAGGCAGTAGCTGCAAGAATCTCTCCCATCTTTCATCAGGAATGAGAACTACATTTGTCTTCCTCCAGCTGTCTGTGATTTTTCAAAGCTAATTGTCAAAGATACAGTACGTTCCTTAGCCAGTTCCCCAAACACCCTGCCATGCAGATCATCCAGACGAACTGATTTGCACAGCATTGGTTCAGATTTTCCTTCTATCCCCTGGGCTGCACTTTATCAGTAATTATTTCTCCGGCTCTTTCTTCATGATGGATAGTGTGAACTCTGTCTGTATTTTTCTCATTGAAGACACATTCCAAGGAGTTCAGTATCTCAGCTATCCTTGAGCCATTATTAATTTAATCCCCCTCCTCGTGTGTTAATAGACTTGCTTTCTCCTAGCACTTTTTTACCCTTGATATATTTTTAAAGGCCCTTCTCATCCCCTTTGGCTGGTATTACCTTATTTGGAGCTTGGTTGCCCTTATCTTTTCCCTTGCAAGTCTAATGGACTCTGTGGGTTCTATTAAGAGATCAGCTCAAGTGAATCTAAATGAGGCTAAGTCTAAAGGGAATCTCACATGAAACTTCAACCTGCCCTTATCTTATCTTCAGGGTTACATCAGCTCAGAATCCCCTGGCCAGTCAGTGGCTGTAGGCTGCTCTATCGGAGTCTTGTGACATTTTAGAGTCACTTCTGGCTTTGGCGGTGTGTATTTGATAGTGTGAAAAGGGCCCCACAAAAACTGTTAAAGGAAATGTGCCTTTTTTCATTTGACTAATACTTTATTTTGTTACTAACGTGTTGGGGCATCTGCCCAGCTCTGATCACACTTCATATACTTTGCTAACAACAGAAGCCTTTGCCAATGGCAAAAGGCTGTTCCAGGGCAGTCACTCTCATTGCTTCTGATTTGCATTCTAAGTCCATAGTAAGGAACTAACCACATCCACTGCATGCATCTGACGAAGTGGGTATTCACCCACGAAAGCTTATGCTCCGATACATCTGTTAGTCTATAAGGTGCCACAGGACTCTTTGTCACTTCTACAGATCCAGACTAACACGGTTACCCCTCTGATACTTAACCACGTCCAGTTACAGACGGTGGATTGAGAGGCAAGTTGCAACAGGAACATTAATATACAGCCAGCAATTTGCACTGCTGTGTACTTTTTACACAGAGCTGGTCAGCCCTCCAACATACCCAAAAGGAGCAGTCACCTCTTCAGCTTGACAGAGCACTTCCCAAGCAGCCTGACCTAGAGAACAGGATTCTATTTCCAGCCCCGTCATTAAGGTGATACTGGAGAAGAAACTTAAAAGTTGAATTATCCACAAGGACAAAAACAAACAAACTGCGCTGAGTACCTTAGTAGTCTTGCTATGCTGTCCTGGGCCTTGGTTTAGCAGCGGCAAACACTGCCACTGCCGAGGGGGACACAGACAGAAAATGGAGAAAAACCAGTCAGGCAGGGATATTCTTAAAAAAAAGCAATGGCCTGTTCTCCTTCATGAGCTGTGTCTTTGGAGCTTGGGTGCACAGGAATAAAGTCTGATCTTGAGCTGCAGAGCATCCTGGGAATAATGACAGAGACAGGTCGCATGAGAAGAATAGATAAACCCGAGTCAGCATTCATTGGATTGTGGGGGGTCTCTATGGATTCTTTGAATTTCGGGTCAAAGAACACCCATTCTCTTTGAAGAAGAGCTCCATCTTTCTAAAACGCACGATTAATTAACAGGGGGATCCTGAAACACTTCCCCTGGACCTACTTGCTTTAAATCAATTCAGCAAAAAGAACTGCAGCATTAATCTCAGATGTAGTAGGTGGAAGAGGCAAAAAGAAGCATTTTTTTCTAGCCCTGTGTAAATATCAGGTTAATGACTGTGACAACGCACCTTTTTTTTGTCACATCAGGGCTCAGCTTTTCTGCCTTTGGTGTTGAGAGGACCTGAGGTAAATCAGTCCCGCTCTGGAGGTTTAATATTTCCTGTTGGTTTATTTACAATATTTACAGGATATAGCTTAGGATCGGCTGGAGGGCTTCTTTAAACAAAAACACTTGTTTCCTAACTCCCGCTAGAGTACTGCTTCTTATCTGGCTGCCAATCACCAACTGCCCTCTCTAACCCACTCAGGGCCCAGCTACCCCGGGAACCAGACCCCGCCGCAAACAGGATAAACACAAGATGTCTCCTTATAGGGAAAACCAGTTCTGTACCTAGGAGCAGCTTTTTCCCTTTACTGCACACAACCCAGCTACAGCTTGCATCTCCTCCATTCTCTCCCTCAGTGAGGTTTTTAAAGGTCACAGGCAGACCTTAATTAGACTCAGGTGTTCATAATTAACCTGAGGCCCCTGGCCACCTCTTTCCGTTCACAGGAAAAAGGATTTTAACCTGAGGCCTGAGAACTGGCAGGATTTGGAGGGAAGGGTAGCTGAGCAGCTGCAGAGGTGGACAGGACTGCTCCGGTGCCTTTCCCTGCAGGGGAGGGCACTGGTGCTCAATCAGCTAGTCCTGTCCATGCCCTGGCAGCAGCTCAACACCCTGATCCCGGCCTGGGGTTTCCTGGCCCACCTCCAGATGTTAGCTCTGGAGTTCTTTTGGCCAGGACTGCACTGGGTCTCTGCAGGGGTCTTGAGTCTCCTGCTGGAGGAGGGAAGACACGGCCTGATTTGCCTTCGCACTCAGGTCCATGTCTTCCACCTCCAGGCCCTGTAGAGACTTCTTTATAGTGCAGGTAGTCCGGTGTGGAGTACATTGGCACACGCCTTCCTGTACTGCTTCCAAGGGCTCTGATATGACTGGCAGCTCCTTTATCTTCATCCAAGAGGTCTTGTGAAAGATCACTTTGGGCTGCCAGTCTTCCACCAGGACCTCCTCTGGACCTGGAAGCTGGTTTCAGCAACCAGGTCTGTGGCGGCTGCTGAAGGGGAAGATCTCCTCGCAGAGCCCCTGCTGCACAATCCCCAACTCGGTGTGCAGGTGGTGAAGTCCCCCTTAGAGCACCAGAGGTTGGTCCTGGCAGGAGTCACCAGAATTGGAGACCTCCTGGACTACAGGTGGGGAGACTGGGTGGATCCCCTGGTGCTTGCTCAGTGCATAGGGCTCTCCACCCTATGAACTCCCCGGCTCGTACTTCAGGAGGTGAGGGGAAGCCTTATCACCATCTCTCGGGTTTCCCTCGAGTGGGTCATGTGGGAGAGTGCTCACCCTACACCCCGGGCCCTCCGGATCTTTTCATTGGGCCCCTGCCCTGTGAGCCCCCCAGCTGTCCCACCCATACTCTTTGAGCCGGATGCGCGACCTACAGCTGGTTCTCTTTCTAACTACGCCAAGGGCACATCTGTACACACTCGTGCTCCGTACTCTCCATTTCCTCTCCCTCATGTCCCACCCCGACGATAAGTGGTGGGATCTGTTGCCACCTATTGAGGGTGAGGAACCTCAGTGGGCCAGTCTTTATTTTACCTTAGTCCCACGGCCCTCCAGGGATATTGGTTTGTGGCTCCTTCATGGAGTCATGAGCACTTGTGTGTACCTGGCATGGTTCACCCCGTCCCTGATGCCTGTCCCTTTTGCCGCATGAGGGAGACCCTGGTGCACGTCTACCTTGAGTGCGCCAGGTTGCAGCCCCTTTTTCGGCTCCTCCTGGACTTACTTTTGTGTTTCTGGCTGCACATCTCCCCCCATCTTCTCATATATGCACACCCCATCCGTGCCCCACAAAGTTGTGGGACCCCCTTGTCAGCCTCCTCCTAGCAATGGCCAAAGTGGCCATCTACAACACCAGGGAGAGGATGTTGGCTGAGGGGGATCTCTGTGACTGTGGGGCCTATTTCCAATCCTCTCTCTGTTCACACATCCAGGCACAGTTCCTCTGGGCAGCGTCTACTGGCTCCCTTGACACCTTCAAGGAGCAGTGGGTGCTGTCTGAGGCTCTCTGTTCAGTGTCCCCTTCAGTTTCCCTACTTTTGACCATTTGACCTTCACAGCTGTCCTTGTTGGTTTTTCCGTTGTCCCCCATAATTATTTGAGTCCCAGGCTCAGTGGATCCTCCCCACAGGCCGTGGGAGGGTACTTTAGCCAGGGACGGCCTGAAACCCAATAGGACCACTTTTCTGGAACTGCCAGCTCTGATTTTGTCACATGACACAGTCCAACAACATTCAATGGAGTAAATCCTTCTCTATCTTAAAAAGCTTCTTGTGGGGACTGTGCTAGATATGAGATTTCTGAGGTGGACAGTCACCCCTCTCAGCTTTACCACCAGGAAAGAGCGCCCACATTTTATTCCCAGCTCCAAGTCTGTTTTTCACAAGCCTGGGATTCTATCACTCCTCAGTCATTAGTAGTAGCTGAGGTAGCAAATATTTTCTCCCTTGTTCTGCATCATGACTATCTTTCTTTTGCAGTCTCTATTTTAGAGCTTTTCCCCACTTCTGGACCTTGACAGGTGGAGGGGTATGAGACACGTAGGGCTAAACTTTGCTGGAGATGCCTGTTTCCCATTACTTTCAATAAGAGCCATGTTCATAAATCACAGGGCAGAATTTGGCCCTTCCCTGTAAACTCTCCCATAGAAATTTTTTCCAGCTCAGGAATTCCACGGCAGAGCTAATCCCTGGGGGGGAATGAAAGGTTTGGATTTTGGCCACGTGCATGAATTTCTCCACAAGCCATGAGTGGAAGTATTTCTTCTGTTTTAGTATCCACACAAATCTGCTTTTGATACCTATAGCAGGAAAATGCCAAGGTTCGCCTCTTTCAAAAATCTTACAGGCCACTTCATGCCAGCTTCTGGAACAGCCTTCCAAGGGAAGCAGTGGGGGCAAAAGACCTATCTGGCTTCAAGATTAAGCTAGATAAGTTTATGGAGGGGATGGTTTGATGGGATAACATGATCTTGGCAATTAATTGACCTTTGACTATCAGTGGTAAAGAGGCCCAGTGGTCAGTGATGGGATGTTAGAAGTTACTATAGAGAATTTTTTCCTGGGTGTCTGGTTGGTGAGTCTTGCCCACATGCTCAGGGTTCAGCTGATCGCCATATTTGGGGTCGGGAAGGAATTTTCCTCCAGGGCAGATTGGCAGAGGCCCCAGGGATTTTTCGCCTTCCTCTGCAGCATGGGGCACGGGTCACTTGCTGGAGGATTCTCTGCATCTTGAAGTCTTTAAACCATGATTTGAGGACTTCAGTAGCTGAGACATAAGTGAGAGGATTATTGCAGGAGTGGGTGGGTGAGATTCTGCGGCCTGCATTGTGCAGGAGGTCAGACTAGATGATCATAATGGTCCCTTCTGACCTTAAAGTCTCTGAGTCTATGAGAATGAGTCTCTTATATGACCAGTCAGCTGGTCAGAGCTGGGAATAGAACTGATGTCATCACGCAGCTGAAAATATAGTAGAGAGAATGACCAGCTTCTGCTAGACGGAACTGACTGTAGCAAGTGGTTGGTGTTTTCTGTAGAAGATAAATCTCAGTTACATGGCTGCTCAACAGTGGTTTTGGAGCCCTGATTTCCACCTTGAGCTATGCTCTGCCCGGATTTTATGATGATGCTCTGAGCTTCTCATTACTTTTACAGTGATCAGCATGAAAAAGACAACATACACTTACAACACAGCGGTATCCGGGATACCACAGTTAGGCTAGGGGCCGGCTGTGATACCTCCAATAGCACAGCGTGGTAAGCATGTGTGCATGCTGGTTCTTTAATGTCAATCATTGGATCAGGCTTTCATTAGAGCTGAGCTGAGTTCCATGTCACAGATTTCTATTCAGACAAAACTGAGCCGTTTCAGCACCAGATAAGTTGAAGAATTCACAGATGTTTCCTCTCTCTGCTCATGAAATACAGACAGTTTGGGAAAGTCTGAGATTCAGGTCAGTGAAATTTGAATAGAAAAGAAGGAATAGGTGAAATGAAACGTATCAACTGTAGGCCTTGTCTACACACACAAATTGTACCACTTGCACTATTCTGGTACAGTTCAAGCTGGACACAGTCATAGTGGTATAAATGTGTGTAAGCCCATAGTCAGAAACTTCACAATGGAAGGAGCTCTCGGCTGGTAGAAAGGGGAAAGAACTGCTACAGAGAGCCTCATTTACACGTTCCATACCCACAATTCCACCAGTCATATTTGGAAATCTCCCTAACTGAATGAAACGGGGGAGGTGAAGTCTGAACTATGAGAGGGGAAGGGGAAAGGGCTCTCTCCCCCAGTGGTGAGAAGCTTGTCTCCCAGTGGTGAGGACTCTGCCCCAAGGTCCTGGATGCTCCTGTCTCCGCCCTTCTGAGGATCCTGCAGTGCAGAGAGGACTGCCTGCAGAGAGCAGCAGGGCAGTTGCAGAGCTGAGGTGACCTCAGTGAGATCCCACTGCCCAGCACTTAAACTGAGCTAAATCACAAAACTGGGACAGGGGGTGGCTCCTCGAGCTGAATCACAAAACTGGGACAGGGGGTGGCTCCTCAAGGTGAGACTAAGCAACTGACTTCAAGGGGACCGGACTCCACTCCGCAGAGAGCGCTACCCTTAGATCCCATCACACTACTGTACACTGACCCAAACTGTGAGGGGCCTTGTGGCAGGTGAGGTGACCTGGGAACTCCTGCCTGTTGGCTATTCCCAGAGATGGGTGGGAAGGGAGTTGAATGGACTCCTGCAGATTTACAGAGTGCTTTGAATGTGAGCTCATTGTCGAGTATTCCCAGATTCTGTGTCCCCGTTTCCCCTAGTAAAGATTCCCTTGTTCTGCATACAGACTCAGGGTACTTGCAATGGTCTGCCTAGTCTAGGGTGACCAGATAGCAAGTGTGAAAAATCAGGATGGGGTGGTATAGATAGACAAAGCCCCCAGTATCGGGAGGGTCCTGATAATATTGGGGCATCTGGACATCCTAGTCCAGTCTGACCTCCTGCACAACACAGGCCGGGGACTCCAGCCAGCGATCCCTGCCTTCAGCCCAGCATTCTGGGTTGAGCTAGAGTGGAGCTTTCAGAAAGGCATCCAGTCTTGATTTAGAGACTCCAAGGATAGATAATCCACCCTAGGTACGCTGGTCCAATGGTTAATCACCCTCACTATTGACAATGTGTGCCTTAGGTCTAGTCTGAATTTGTCTGGGTTCAGTTTCCAACCAGTGGACATCGTTCTGCCTTGAGATCTCTTCTTTATGTAGAATGTCACAAAGCTTGTTCTCCATCAGCTATCTGACTGCAGCATGTAGGGATTCAGCCATGTCGAAGAACACTAATCATTGTTTTCTTTTGTTAACTAACACTAGCTCCATCGCCCCGAGAGCCTCCTGCCCTCTCTGCCCACACACCACTGCCTTTCGACAGTTTGGAGCTTTGAAGCTAGAAGGGCTCAAAAAATCCTGAGATTTGGAATGTGAATGTTTTGGCAGCCAACTTATAATTGATTGGAACCTGGAAAAATGACTGAATCAATTTTCTGGAAACTCCCCAGAAAATTCAAGCTTTACGCAGAGATTATGTGCTGGAAATCTGGGGCAGACACGTTGGTGTTTTCATGTAAAACAAAGCGGCTGAACCACCACTTTAACTGCACAAGAGAACGGAACCTGAACTCCGGTGTCCCAGCAGCTCCACCACAATACATGCATGCCTCAATTCACATCTTCTCTATCCCTGAGCAATGTGAGACCAGGCATGTGGCAAAGGGAACCTGAAACTGGAGAGAAGCCCACATCTGCAAGGGTCTTCGGCAAAGCAAGAGGTGCTAATGAAGCTTTAAAGCACTCCATTGCCCTTGTCCCCAGCAACACCCCCTCAGCATGTCCTGGTGCACTCCCAGAAACCACCACTGCAAACCCCACAGGTTTTACTGCTACACACCCAGCCATGTTAGATGGCTGTCACAGCCTAGAGCATCGCGGGAGGCTGTCACGGGACCAGGAGCTTTTAAGGGACTTTCCGAGGGAACATTTGCTAAAAATGTTAAAAAACATATTGCTGTGCTGACTGCCCCCTCGGCCAGCCAGACAGGACAGAGAGCATGACACCTGGGCTCACCCCCTCAGCCGGCCAGACAGGACAGAGAGCATGACACCTGGGCTCACCCCCTCGGCCGGCCAGACAGGACAGAGAGCATGACACCTGGGCTCACCCCCTCGGCCGGCCAGACAGGACAGAGAGCATGACACCTGGGCTCACCCCCTCGGCCGGCCAGACAGGACAGAGAGCATGACACCTGGGCTCACCCCCTCGGCCAGCCAGACAGGACAGAGAGCACGACACCTGGGCTCAGGCCCCCTCAGCCGGCCAGACAGTGTGGAGAGCACGACACCTGGGCTCAGCCGGCCAGACAGTGCAGAGAGTACATCTAGGGTCACCCCCTCGACTATCCAGACAGGACATAGAGCATGACACCTGGCCTCGGCCCCCTTGGCCGGCCAGACAGTGTGGAGAGCACGACACCTGGGTTCAGCCCCCTCGGCCGGCCAGACAGTGCAGAGATTACACCTAGGGTCACCCCCTCGACTATGCAGACAGGACAGAGAGCACGATACCTGGCCTTAGCCCCCTCGGCCGGCCAGACAGTGCGGAGAGCATGACACCTGGGCTCAGCCCCCTCAGCCGGCCAGACAGTGTGAAGAGCACGACACCTGGGCTCGGCCCCCTCGGCCGGCCAGACAGTGCGGAGAGCACAACACCTGGGCTCGGAACCCCTCAGCCGGCCAGACAGTGCGGAGGGCACGACACCTGGGCTCGGCCCCCTTCGGCCGGCCAGATAGTGTGGAGAGCACGACACCTGGGCTCGGCCCCCTCAGCCGGCCAGACAGTGTGGAGAGCACGACACCTGGGCTCGGCCCCCTCAGCCGGCCAGACAGTGTGGAGAGCACGACACCTGGGCTCAGCCCCCTCAGCCGGCCAGACAGTGTGGAGAGCACGACACCTGAGCTCACCCCCTCGGCCGGCCATACAGTGCAGAGATTACACTTAGGGTCACCCCCTCGACTATCCAGACAGGACAGAGAGCACGATACCTGGCCTCGGCCCCCTCAGTCGGCCAGACAGTGTGGAGAGCACGACACCTGGGCTCAGGCCCCCTCAGCTAGCCAGACAGGACGGAGAGCACGACACCTGGGCTCGGCCCCCTTTGGCCGGCCAGATGGCGTGGAGGGCAAGACACCCAGGCTCGCCCCCATGGCACATCGCCACAGGAATGCAGTCAATGGATCCACCACAGGTTCCCCCTGCTGCTCACAGAGATGCAACTACAGTCCACTCCCCCACAGCCCCAACCTTCCACCAACCCCAAACCCAGCTGTGTAGAGTGAGACTCCAGCAATCTGTAGACAGTTCCACATGCCCCCCTGCGATGCACACAGTGCCCGTGTGCTCTCATCCTGACATTGCAGCCACAAACCCACAAAGACACCCCAGACAATACAAGCCCCACTACATGGAACCTACCTCCTACCATCATATAGACCTGACTGCCAGAGGTGTCACAAAAACTCTAGGAAACGGCTTGCTGGCTGCAAACTCTGTACTTGCTTCTGCTGGTGCTCAGCCCAGGGAATCCATCCAACCTGTTAGGCAGTGATTTTATACCAGTATAGCTAAAGCAACACACCATCCACATGGGAACACAGCTCTATCCACCCTCCCTTTGACTCTCTCCCCAGGCTCCCCCTTTCCTCTACTGGCTCCCCTTTCTCTGTCGCATCAAACACATGCTGTTTGTCTTCATTTTCAAGTCCTTTCATGACCTAGCCCCACCCCGCTGATCATCTTGCATTCAGCATTGAAAGGTCCACTCTCGCCACCACTCACCCCATAGTCCCAGCCTCCATGGCCCACTTGTTAAATATTCAAACAAGCCCCTTTGTGGTGTCTCCCCAGCTGTTCCTCACTCTTGGGAGAAGCTCCCTGTAAACATCCACAAAACCATCTCATTATCCTCCTTCAGATCCCTCCTTAGAACTCTCCTTTGCTGCGAGGCCTACAAAAGCCTGACTTTGGAAGTGGCTGGTGTTCCAAGACTCCTGCCCACCATGCAGGCCAATGGTGATGTATTGTTTCTTTGTTCTCTCGCACTGGTCTGTCTGTATCCATCTGTTGTCTCTTGTCTCACACTTTGATTGCTAGCTCCCTGGGGCAGGGACCGTATTTTTGTTTTGTGTTGGTGCAGTAACTCGCACAGCTGGGCCACAACTGGGGCTCTTCGGTGCTGAACTAGTACAAATAAATAAATAATATGGAACCTCCTCTGTGGTTCATTGTTCCTCACGTATTACTCTAAGCATCTGACACAGGTGAATTATTTTCTCTAGCTTTTAAATTTGTTCTTTGTCTTAGTTTTCTCTTTTAAAAAGGACGTTTCATGCCCCTCCTCTTCATGCACAGTGGCAATGGAAAGGTTGTGACACTAGGAAATGCAGGGTTTAGCTGAACATTTGCTTCATCTTAACTCTGTCCCCTACATGGATAATACATTGAACCCGGCCCCTTCTGCTGCCATTAACCACTGGCAAAAGGGTGACAGGTGCTTACACCGGTATAGCTACTCCTGTACAGGAATGGGGGAAACTGTAGTGGTACAAGATATCTTTATATTGGGATAGCTGTGGCCACGCTAGGGGCATTGTACCTGTATAACCATGTCGGTAAAAACCACATCCCCAGCTGACCCAGTGGTACCATACACAATCTGTGTGTAGGCCAGGCCTTAGAATAGTTCACCTGAGACAAACTTCCCCATTGCTCCCATCTAGCGCTGATGACTCCCCGACCGCCATCCCTTTGTTAGTGTGTTACTCACAACCGTGTACACTGATTGACCTCGGTGTAACTGACTGCGTCATTCCTGTCGCCCCTGGATAAAGCCCATGACATTTGGGGAGCGGAGATGAGGGGCAATCAGATTCTTTATATGCACTGGATACCACGAGCTTCCTAGGGCATTGGTCAAAAGCAAGGCAAGGTTCACTGGGGCACTGGGGCTCTGACAGCTTGGTGACTTCTTTGCATGGCCAGATTGGCACACAGTAGCAAGCGCTGACCAGTGATCAGCCCCATCAGCTAGAGAGGACGTTGAATCAGCTGTGTAAAGCTTTCCCGAGGGTTTGTCTTGTGGTGTGCAGGAGAGAGTGGAAAGTTTTATGCCTTTTCAGGCCATATGCTGATTGATCTCCAAGTAAAACTGCATTTCATCAGCCATGCCAGCGCCCCCCATTGATCTGCCACCCGAGGAGCTTAAAGTGCAGCACTGCTCTTCAAAATGCTTGTAGGAAAGAGCACTTTCGTGCTCAATAGATCTGACTCCCGTGTGTATTGAAGTCATTGCAGCTCGCTATGGAGACAGAAATAACTTTTCCAGTCTTTTACTCCCATTAGCCCTGCTGAGCTATTCCAGCTTGTGCATCAGCAAGAGGGCTGTTTACTAAGTTACAGCGACACCTGTGCTGAAGGTGATGGAACTACGTGTGTGTCATGGAGGGTGTATTTTGAAGGCATAGAAGTGACTGAGGGAACAACATGTCTGCAGAATCTTTAGCACTGATCGTGATGCATCAGAAGGGATGCTGAACAAGTCCAGTGGACTCAGGTCCCAGAGCAGGTTTCACACTTAGGGTATGTCTATACTACGTAATCGATCTACTGGGGATCGATTTATCGCGTCTCATCTAGACGTGATAAATCGATCCCAGAAGCGCTTCCCGTCGACTCCGGAACTCCAGCACGGCGAGAGGCGGAAGCGGAGTCAACGGGGGAGCGAGCCTGCACTGCGTGGACCAGATGTAAGTAAAATTTCTTCGATCTAGGAAACATCGACTTCAGCTACGCTATTCTCATAGCTGAAGTTGCGTATCCTAGATTGATCCCCCCCACTCCCAGTGTAGACCAGCCCTTAGGGCTGGTCTACACCACCCGCCCGATTCGGCGGGTAGCGATCAATCTTCTGGGGATTGATTTATCGCGTCTCATCTAGACGCGATAAATCGATCCCAGAAGCGCTCCCCATCTACTCCGGTAATCCAGCCCGACGCAAGGAGGAAGCGGAGTCGACGGGGGAGTGCCAGACTTCGACTTTACAGGGTCCACACCGCGAGGTAAGTCGAGCGAGGTATATTGACTTCAGCTACATTATTCATGTAGCTGAAGTTGCGTACCTTACTTCGACCCCCCCGTAGTGTAGCCCAGCCCTAAGAAAAGACATTTCTTTACTTGAAATCAGAGCACATTGGATCTGGAATGACTGGGAACTAGTAAACCTGGAGGCCCCCACAGCCACTGTTACATAGGCACGTCTCAAAGTGGAATAGAGCTTTCTAATCCCCCCGGAGAAGGCTCGTCTCACAGGGGTTTTTCTCATGCAATACAGCAAAGTCTTTGGATCAACCTGTCACCCCAAATGGGGAAGGAAAACACAGCCACAGCAATGAGCTGCTTGTGAGAACTGTGAAGTTGTTGCATACAAACGCATTTGTTGCTCCTAGCTGCAGGTCTGTGATCAGAGAGGAAGGAAGAGAAAATAACACAGGGCTGTGTGATGGGGTTCACTCACTGCTAGTGGCACCTCCTCCTGGTCTCTCTGGGGATTAGCTCTGGCTAGGCACTGCACCCTCCTCTGGCAGTGTCTCTGCTGCTCCAAGTGCTCCTTCTTTGTGACTCAGCCCTCCGGACAGCTCCTTATGCGTGTTTCCCCTTCCATGGGCCTCAAAGTCCTGCTATACAAAATGGCAGTCTTCCCTTCACTGCTCTGACTGGACCTCTCCTCCACGGCTGCCAGGGGAACCCAGGCTTTCCCTCTACTCTAGATCAGGGGCCCTCTCATCCGCAGCCAAGGTCTGTCCTACCCCATACCTTTGCTGCTTTTCCCCTGAGCCTTTCCTACCTCTCTGGCTCTTCCCATTTCTCTGGGTTTGCCAGCCCAAACTTCCTCCTCCCAGAGAGTAACTGTAGGCTACCTGCCTCTGTAGCTCCAGTCACACCTCCCAGGCAGTGATTGGACTACTTCTCCTGCAGCCCCTAGCTGCTCTCACCTCCTGGGCTTTATACAGGCCCCACCTGTTCCTGTCCAGCTGAGCCTTGTCTAATTAATCCCTGCTCCCTGGATCCTCCTGCGGGTGCAACCTGGGCAGTTAATTGGCCCACCTGGTCACCTTAACCCCTTCAGGCCTTGTGTGGTGTGGACACACCATCGCCGGCTGATACAGAAGATTGACCCTTAAGCTAAAAACTCCATCACCTTGTTGCAAATGACAAATATGTTATGCTGGAAGACCTCACACTTCCAGGAAACTTCCGAGCAGACATCAGATGAGAGTGCAGAAAATTGGTACAGGCCTAATACAGGCTGTGTTGTCTGGGAGAGCCTGGGGAATGAAAGCAAAGTATGTATGTCTGGAGTCTGCATTGGGGCAACATTTTGATTGGGTCCCTGTAACTTGTCTCAGTTCATAGAATCATAGAATATCAGGGTTGGAAGGGACCTTAGGAGGTCATCTAGTCCAACCCCCTGCTCAAAGCAGGACCAATCCCCAATTTTTGCCCCATATCCCCAAATGGCCCCCTCAAGGATTGAACTCACAACCCTGGGTTTAGCAGGCCAATGCTCAAACCACTGAGCTATCCCTCCCCCCCTTGCACACAAGCTTATCAGAAAAGGCCCCTATCTTATTGCTGCCCGGGTGTACACTAAAGATCTGCTGCTTCTGCTGTGAAATGTACATTATACATGCTTTGGTAGTAGATCAACTAACCAGATGACTCCTACATTGAAGATCAAATTTAATAACAGCTGTGAAGGAAGCAAAGAACTTGGATGACATTTTTGCTCCAAAGCAGATTTTATGTTTTGCAAATATCCAGAGAGATAGCCAGATCAACATTTTACCTGAAATTGCAGGGACATTTTTCCTAACCGTCAAATTGAATCAGGTTCCCAGAAATTTAGCAAATTGAGAGAGAGAAAAAAAGTTTGCTGGAAAACCCCTTTGATCTGAATTCCCTGTCCTGCTCTAATTGGGATACTGAGCTCACTCTGGACATGAACCCCTCTCCTCCTGCTCAGTGGAAATGTTTGAAGTTCTTATCCACAGGAAAGCACAAGGTTTTGTTTCCTGGCTGGAGTAACAGGCCAGTTGCTCTTATTTGGCAGATGAGTTTGTATTCCAGCTGGTGGAAATGGTTTGTCCAGAATAATAGAAAATGGTGAACAAATATTTTGTCTCCCTTTTATACTTTTTTGCGCTTGAGAAACTGAGTCACAGAGAAGCGAGATCATTTTCAGCAAGGTTGGGACAGAGCTGAGCAGAGAACTCAGGAGCCCTGGGACCCAGGCCCTGTTTTATTCCCCCAGACCTCATCGCTTCTGTGCAAGAGCTATTCACCCAGCAAAATGCCGACTTCTCTCCTGCTGATTTAGACAATGAACAGCCACTGGGAGACTGCTGGCCCTGGTAATTTGCTGCCCTCGTGGACAGTCTATTCTGCTTTATGGGAGTGGATAAAAGGGTCCTTAAACCAGTGGATAAATCAATAGGATGGGTAGGGGAAAAGGCAGAATAAAAGTAATTGGACAATCATAAGCCTGGAAATGAGACAGGCAGATTTCCCAGAGGAGATAGTCAAGAGTAATATATATGTAAGCTTACAAAAGACTTCCTATAAGTAGAGATAACAGATGTGCTGGTGAAAATAGTCTTTGTCAGCCCAGTATAATTGGGATGTTCAATGGCTTCATGAAAACACGTTGACTCCTAATTACTGTAACACCTGCATCCCTCTGCTACCAGAAAGCTCAAAAACCTTCAAGGAGATCAAAAAGGTCTGAAAGTGTCTTGGCTCACTGGCAGCTGCTTTTGTTGGCTCTCCTGGGAAAACGCACAGCGACAGCTTGGCACAGTCCCAATCAGTCCACTTAGCAATTATTCTAGAGGGTTTTTTTTCTCATGGAAGCAAGCATTACACTAGCACAAGCTGGATTCCCGTGAAGGCCAAACTTCTGATACATTCTGCCTGCATATGTTATTGCCCTTGGCAGAGAGCTTGCTACTAAGCAGCCTCTTGTGCTTCTGGTCAATGCAGAGGATGATTCTTGCTCATTCCCCAAATATTCCATATACTTGTTCTTTGTGCAATGGATCTATCACTCCCTTTTCATTTCCCCTCCTTGCTGCTGCAGTGGATTTAAAATTCTTCTTGCCAGAATAGCACAATGAGAAACAGTTATTGTTATAAAAACAACGAGGAGTCCAGTGGCATGTTAAAGACTAACAGATTTATTAGGGCATAAACTTCCGTGGGTAAAAACCCCCACTTCTTCAGATGCATATGCAGAAAGCTTATGCCCTAATAAATCTGTTAGTCTTTAAGGTGCCACCGGACTCCTAGTTGTTTTTGTGGATACAGACTAACACGGCCACCCCTCTGATACTTGGAGTTATTGTTATAGGCAATTCTTAGAGGGGACCCATGGCATAAATAGATTTAATTCCAAGTGCATTATTTTAGATCAGACTATCTTATCCCATTGATCTGAGCCTCATTGCTGTTTACATCACAGTAGGAACTGGAGGCCCCACTGTGCTAGGTGCTGCACAGACATATAGGTCTTGTCTACACTAGAAAAGTTTTGCTGGCATAGATGTATCAGTATAGCGATACTAGCAAACCCTCCTATTGTAGACACCGTTTATAACAGCATAAAAGTTCTTCTCCTGTAGGGTGACCAGACTTCCTGATAAAATTGGGACTGTCTCGATATTTAGTTGTCTGGCCCGCGGCCCGACCGATGTACGGTCAGTCGCCATTTGTCCCGATATTGTGGCTTCGGCAGCTCCGGCCGGCTTTTTTTTTTTTTTGCTTCGGCAGCTCCAGCCGCTTTTTTTTGTTTTGTTTTGTTTTGCTTCGGCAGCTTGGGGCGGCAAAAAAACTAGAGCTGGCCCTGACCCCTCCATGTGTCCCGATATTTTGTTCTTTTTATCTGGTCACCCTATTCTCCTGATATATTCCAGTTCCACAAGAGGCATAAACTGTACTAGTAAAAGCACTTTTATGCTGGTATAACTGTGTCTACACTAGGGCTTATGCTAACATAGTGGGGCTGGTAAAAAAAAATCACCCCAGTAGCTAATATAGCTATACCAGTATAAATGTTAAGTGTAGAGCAGGCCTCAGTGAAAGACACTCTTTGCCCCCAGAGACCTTACAGTCTAAAAATGAGATGGAGGGAAGAAGGGAGTGTTATTACACCCATCTCAGAGAGGGGACAGAGACATGACAGGACATCCTTAGAGTCACAGAAGAAATCGGTGGCCATGACAGAGATGGTGTCTAGACCTGCTGAGTTCCACTTTAGTGCCTTAGCCACAAGGCCGTCCTGCCTCATATAACCCGCTGGTGGGTGGATGCTACGGGCACCCCTTTGTGCTGATCCACAGAGGAGATGAGTCTCTAGCAGGCCAGCTTAGGGGGCTTTGGCTCAAGCTATAGCAGCTCATTGTCTTTGCTCTGGAAGCCACTGGCTCAATCCCTGTGTTGCTGGCCAAGATGGTGGCCGTCCCCCTCACCTTCGGTGCGGGAACAAATAGCCTCCATTGTGTTTTTCTCCATGTTTTTTTTTTTAAACCCTTCACTTGTTATATAGGCATCTGATCAACCCCCCTTTGGGGCCTGAGAAATCCCCAGGGGAAGGAGCTGGTCTCGTTTAAGACCTTCTTTCCCATTGGCTCTGCTTAATCATAGAATCTATGTGATTTCTAAAGCACACAAACATGCTGTGCATGAATCTATTATTCTATGATTAAGCAGAGCCAATGGGAAAGAAGGTCTTAAACAAGAGTCCAGCTCCTTTCCCTGGGGAGTTCTCAGTCCCAAAAGGGGATTGATCAGATGCCTATATAACAAGTGAAGGGTTAAAAAAAAAAGTTAAACACAGATAACCTTTCTCCTGGACTTTTGGTGGATTTCTTTTTGCTCTTTCCAACATTTTCTCCTTCCCTGTTCCTTTGGAGCCTGCATCTCAGCTGTCACTCATTTCTCAGGCTATCTGAGGTGGCTTGCTCTCCATCTCAAAGCTGACCTCAGCGCTGGCTGTACTCAAAAGCCTTCTGTGACTCTAATGACTTTATCTCAACAAATGAAAATGGAAGGGGAACAAAACGCTTTCAAGTTCCACAAGCCCAGATATTTCTTAATTTAGCTGGGGTGGGGGGTTCTCTAAATTGCTAAAACTGATAAACTCCTCTGTGCTACTGCAATGTTACTCAGCAACTTCCTATGGTGACAGTAGCTTTCTTCAACTGCAGCCAGGAGCTTTTTAAAGAAAGCTACAATCACTCACAGGTAAGATGAACATCTAGCTCCTTTGGATTGATCAGCCGTTTTCGTGCCTGATGGACTGGCAGCCTCTATTATATTTTATGCTAATAATTCTTCATGAACTGTCTAGCATGTGAAGCGGGTTGACTTTTTTTTCTCATCAAAACATAATTTTGTACAACTGAAAAAAATATTTTTGCAAACTTTTCTACTTTTTCAGTGAAAAGCCAGAAAGTGAAAACTGATTTTTTTATACCAACAATGGCTTTCAGAAAAAATGACATTTTCAGTTTTTCAATGATTTTTTTCATAGGAAATTTTGATGAAAATAAAAAAAAAACCCTCATAAAAATGGCATTTTTCAGCCAGTGTGTGTGTGTGACTACTTTCCTCTCCTGAAATGGCTCAGAAAGGACTTCTCAGCTGTGTGTCCCAGGTCCCGTACTGCTGACCGTTGATGGAGACCTGCTGTTAGCCCACACATGAGAGCTTGTGAACATTGGTGTTCTATCAGAGCTTCCTTCATAACCACAGCGAGAAGCTTGGAAGCAACTGTGGGCTCCCAGCTGGCCACAGATTTATCACAGTGTTTTTTGTTTATGTAGCATTGTTCACCCTGAAGAACTCCGAAGTGTAACTCATGCTAACAAAGGGCCACATATGCAGCTTTATGAGTCTGTTTCAGCCTCTGAATTTCTAGAGCTGGTCTTTTAGCTCAAGCAGTAGAGATTCATACTTTTTTCAGATCCAGAGGTTCCGAGTTCAATGCCTGCAGAAAACTAATTTCACTACCTTGTCAGGTGTTACCGTTCGATCAAGACTGTAGTGTCTACATTTGTGACTTGTACCATGGGATCTTGAGGCCCAAATCAGCTCCTCAACATTGGAGTCTTCTAAGGTGGATGAGCAGAAGGGGGCTGGAAGACATGAGGTTGTCACGGACAGTTACAGGTGGTCTCTTCTATCTGTACTGTCAGGTAGAGCTGGGCAGGAAAGGGTTTTCCTATCCAGTAAGTATCTTCAAGATTTCCAAAAATTTCAACCTTTCAACATTTCTGTGTGAAAAATCAGAGTGAGGGACCCCTGGAATACCCAGCAGCCTGGTGGATAGGGCACTCCTATGCAATGTGGGGGGGCCTGCACTTGAATTGCTGCTTTGAATCAGGCAGAACCGCAGTTCAAATCTGGGTCTCCCACAAAAGTACCCTAACCATCAGGACAATGGCTCCTCTGGGACGGGCTCCATCTCTTTCTCCTCCCCCATCCCGACCCCAGTCTTGATCAGAAAATTCCATCCTGGACCTGAGACAATTCCAAACAGCAAGTGCACTAGGGAACTTTTAGTGCACACCAGCAGGGTCTACCCAGACAAATTAATGCACAGCATGTTAGTGTGCTTTAGAAATCACAGCCCCGTAGAATGCATTACTGCTCTCTGTATCCCACGGAAGTATTCACTTACGACAAAAAGGCATTTTCCAGTGAAAAAATGTTTCCTTGAAAATGTGCTGCCCAGCCATATTTACCTGGCCCTGTCACTGTTGTACCTGAGCATCTCACATTCCCTCTGTGCAGCAGGGCAGTGCTATCGGCTCCATTTTACAGATCATAGAAATGTAGGGCTGGAAGAGACCTCGAGAGGTCATCCAGTCCAGCCCCCCTGGACCAAGTACACCTAGACCCTCCCTGACAGGTGTTTGTCTAAGCTCTTCTTAAAAACCTCCAATGACAGGGATTCCACAACCTCCCTTGGGAGTCTATTCCAGAGTTTAACTACCCCATAGTTAGAAAGTTTTCCTAGTATCTTACCCAAATCTCCCTTGCTGCATGTTAAGCTCATAACTTCTTGTCCTACCTTCCATGGGCACTGAGAACAATTTATCACCATTCTCTTTAGAACATATTTGAAGACTATCAGGTCCCCCCTTAGTCTTCTTTTCTCAAGACTCAACATGCCCAGTTTTTTTAACCTTTCCTCAGAGGTCAGGTTTTCTAAACCTTTTATCCATTTTGTTGTTCTCCTCTGGACTCTCTCCAATTTGTCCACATCTTTCCTAAAGTGTGGCACCCAGAACTGGACACAGAACTCTAGCTGAGGCCTCACCTGTGGCGAGTAGAGGAGGATGATCACCTCCCGTGTCTAACATATCACACTCCTGGTATCACACCCTACAATGATAACTGAACCTTTTTTCAAACTGCATCACACTCTTGTCCCACAGAGGCCCAGAGAGACATAAGTGACTTTCTTGAAGCAGGTCTCTTGAGTTCAGTCCAGTGCCCTGTGCACAAGCTCACCCTTCACCCTTGTAGGAGCTGTTGCTGACAGATAAGGGTGATTTGCCTCTTGTCTCCGAGTCCCTGGTTAACCTACACACACACACACACACACTCTCGTGGGGTCTCTATAGTGCCCTGATACTGAACTTGCCTGGATGCAGTCCCTGCCAGTGTGCCAGGTGCACCATAGCTCAGGCAGGTGTATAGGCACTTCAGCTGGTAAGGCTCTACGGGTCCTAACCCTGGTGGGGCCCAGTGCCACTCCCCAATATCCTTCAACGCCATGCTCCTGCCGGGGCCACAGATACCCCCAACTGCCCTGTGCCCCCCACAACTGCTCTTCTAGCTGCCATAGTGTCTCCCCCTGCTGGTCCCTCACTGCTCAGTGGGTGCATCACTGTAGAACACAAGAACAAGCAATGTCCACTTGGGATTCTGTGAAATCAAAGAGACCCTGAATCGGGGATCCAGACATCAGATTAAGGGCAGTGACAGGTGACTCCCAGGATTACATAGTCCCCCTTTCTATCGCCCCGTTGGGTACAAACAGCTACTGGGGCAGGGCAAACCCACCCCCAGTGTAACTATTAAGTTAAGGATGAATGTAACACTGCTGAATCATAAGCCCTCAATGTCTCACTCTCTATTGGCAGCTGAGTCTCTGCTCTGTGTGCAGCTGGATGTTGCTAAGAAGATGTCAGTCTTGGTGCCTGATAAGTTGCAACAGGACACACCACATCTACCCCAAACTGGAGCTGGTCGGGAAGTTTTTGCCAAAACATTTTTCATCACAATGTGCCTATTTGTCAAAACTGAGTGTTCACATGAAAGGCTCAAATTTTGACTTTTTTCATTTAAAAAAATTGGAAGAAAAAAGTTTTGTAATTGTTGAAACATCTCATTTCAACATTTTCAAACAGAACATTTCAATTTTTTCAATTCAAAACTACTTTTCATTTTGAAATTTAAGCTAACAAGAATTAAGAAGGTCAAAATAGAAATGAAACACTTCTATTGTTCTGAACTGAATTATTTCCCAGTTTGTTGGTTGGTGACTATTATAGAGCTTTTGACTTTTGCCCTGATTCAGTAGAGGAAAATTTGTTGAAATCTTGAAAATTTTCCTAGGATGGGAGAAAACCATTTTCTGCCAAGCTTGACCCCAAACCTGAAAATCATAGAAATAAAATCATAGAATCATAGAATCTCAGGGTTGGAAGGGACCTCAGGAGGTCATCTAGTCCAACCTCCTGCTCAAAGCAGGACCAACCCCAACCAAATCATCCCAGCTAGGGCTTTGTCAAGCCTGACCTTAAAAACCTCTAAGGAAGGAGATTCCACCACCTCCCTAGGTAACCCATTCCAGTGCTTCACCACCCTACTAGTGAAAAAGTTTTTCCTAATATCCAACCTAAACCTCCCCCTCTGCAACTTGAGACCATTACTCCTTGTTCTGTCATCTTCTACCACTGAGAACAGTCTAGATCCATCCTCTTTGGAACCCCCTTTCAGGTAGTTGAAAGCAGCTATCAAATCCCCCCTCATTCTTCTCTTCGGCAGGCTAAACAATCCCAGTTCCCTCAGCCTCTCCTCATAAGTCATGTGCTCCAGCCCCCTAATCATTTTTGTTGCCCTCCGTTGGACTCTTTCCAATTTATCCACATCCTTCTTGTAGCGTGGGGCCCAAAACTGGACACAGTACTCCAAATGAGGCCTCACCAGTGCCGAATAGAGGGGAATAATCACGTCCCTCGATCTGCTGGAAATGCCCCTACTTATACAGCCCAAAATGCCATTAGCCTTCTTGGCAACAAGGGCACACTGTTGACTCATATTCAGCTTTTCGTCCACCGTAACCCCTAGGTCCTTTTCTGCAGAACTGCTGCCCAGCCATTCGGTCCCTAGTCTGTAGCAGTGCATGGGATTCTTCCGTCCTAAGTGCAGGACTCTGCACTTGTCCTTGTTGAACCTCATCAGATTTCTTTTGGCCCAATCCTCTAATTTGTCTAGGTCCCTCTGTATCCTGTCCCTACCCTCTAGCGTATCAACCACTCCTCCCAGTTTAGTGTCATCTGCAAACTTGCTAAGGGTGCAGTCCACACCATCCTCCAGATCGTTGATGAAGATATTGAACAAAACCGGCCCCAGCACCAATCCTTGGGGCACTCCACTTGATACCGGCTGCCAACTAGACATGGAGCCATTGATCACTACCCGTTGAGCATGACCATCCAGCCAGCTTTCTATCCACCTTACCATCCATTCATCCAGCCCATACTTCTTTAACTTGCTGGCAAGAACACTGTGGGAGACTGTATCAAAAGCTTTGCTAAAGTCAAGAAATAGCACATCCACTGCTTTCCCCTCATCCACAGAGCCAGTTATCTCATCATAGAAGGCAATTAGGTTAGTCAGGCATGACTTGCCCTTGGTGAATCCATGCTGACTGTTCCTGATCACTTTCCCCTCCTTTAAGTGGTTCAGAATTGATTCCTTGAGGACCTGTTCCATGATGTTTCCAGGGACTGAGGTGAGACTGACTGGCTTGTAGTTCCCCGGATCTTCCTTCTTCCCTTTTTTTAAAGATGGGCACTACATTAGCTTTTTTCCAGTCATCCGGGACCTCCCCCGATTGCCATGATTTGTCAAAGATAATGGCCAATGGCTCTGCAATCACATCGGCCAACTCCTTTAGCACCCTCGGATGCAGTGCATCCAGCCCCATGGACTTGTGTTCGTCCAGCTTTTCTAAATAGTCCCGAACTACTTCTTTCTCCACAGAGGGCTGGTCACCTCCTCCCCATACCGTGCTGCGGAGTGCAGCTGTCTGGGAGCTGACCTTGTCTGTGAAGACAGAGGCAAAAAAAGCATTGAGTACACTAGCTTTCTCCACATCCTCTGTCACTAGGTTCCCTCCCTCATTCAGCAAGGGGCCCACACTTTCCTTGACTTTCTTCTTGTTGCTCACATACCTGAAGAAACCCTTCTTGTTACTCCTAACATCTCCGGCTAGCTGCAACTCCAAGTGTGATTTGGCCTTCCTAATTTCACTCCTGCATGCCTGAACAATATTTATATACTCCTCCCTGGTCATTTGTCCAATCTTCCACTTCTTGTAAGCTGCTTTTTTGTGTTTAAGACGAGCAAGGATTTCACTGTTAAGCCAAGCTGGTCGCCTGCCATATTTACTTTTCTTTCTACACATCGGGATGGTTTGTTCCTGCAACCTCAATAAGGATTCTTTAAAATACAGCCAGCTTTCCTCGACTCCTTTCCCCCTCATGTTATTCTCCCAGGGGACCTTGCCCATCAGTTCCCTGAGGGAGTCAAAGTCTGCTTTTCTGAAGTCCAGGCTCTGTATTCTACTGCTCTCCTTTCTTCCTTGTGTCAGGATCCTGAACTCAACCATCTCATGGTCACTGCCTCCCAGGTTCCCATCCACTATTGCTTCCTCTACTATTTCCTCCCTGTTTGTGAGCAGCAGGTCAAGAAGAGCTTTTCCCCTAGTTGGTTCCTCCAGCACTTGCACCAGGAAATTGTCCCCTACACTTTCCAAAAACTTCCTGGATTGTCTGTGGACCGCTGTATTGCTCTCCCAGCAGATATCGGGGTGATTAAAGTCACCCATGAGAACCAGGGCCTGTGATCTAGTAACTTCTGTTAGTTGCTGGAAGAAAGCCTCGTCCACCTCATCCCCCTGGTCTGGTGGTCTGTAGCAGACTCCCACCACGACATTACCCTTGTTGCTCCCACTTCTAAATTTAATCCAGAGACTCTCAGGTTTTTCTGCAGTTTCATACTGGAGCTCTGAGCAGTCATACTGCTCTCTTACATACAACGCAACTCCCCCACCTTTTCTGCCCTGCCTATCCTTCCTGAACAGTTTATATCCATCCATGACAGTACTCCAATCATGTGAGTTATCCCACCAAGTCTCTGTTATTCCAATTCCATCATAATTCCTTGACTGTGCCAGGACTTCCAGTTCTCCCTGCTTGTTCCCCAGGCTTCTTGCATTTGTGTATAGGCATTTAAGATAACTCACCGACTGTCCTGCTGTCCCAGTATGGGGCAGGAGCCCTCCCCTCTTGCACTCACCTACTTGTGCTTCTTCCTGGTATCCCACTTCCCCACTTACCTCGGGGCTTTGGTCTCCTTCCCCCGGTGAACCTAGTTTAAAGCCCTCCTCACTAGGTTAGCCAGCCTGCTTCCAAAGATGCTCTTCCCTCTCTTCGTCAGGTGGAGCCCATCTCTGCCTAGCACTCCTTGGAACACCATCCCATGGTCAAAGAATCCGAACCCTTCTCTCCGACACCATCTGCGTAGCCATTCGTTGACTTCCACGATTCGACGGTCTCTACCCCGGCCTTTTCCTGCCACAGGGAGAATGGACGAGAACACCACTTGCGCCTCAAACTCCTTTATCCTTCTTCCCAGAGCCACGTATTAAGGGATGTTCCCAGAGCCACATATTAAGGGATGTTCCTTTCTGGCTTCATTTTGTCCACAACACTGCCAGGGAGAGCTGATCAAAGCTCAGAATATCCACTCAGTTGCAGATATTTCAAATTTCCTATTAATTAGATGAAACATCAAAATTTTGAAATTTCACACAAAATTTTGTTTAGGAAATATCAAAATGACCTTATCAAAGCATTTCTATTCTATTCTATTCTATTCTATTCAGGCCGGTGCAAGGAAGTTTCGCGCCCTAGGCGAAACCTCCTTGCACCAGCCCTGCGCCCCCCGCCAGCTAACACCGCCCCCCCATGCGGCAGCCAGTCCCGCCCCCCTTGGCGGCTCCCCAGCCCCCTGCGGGCCAGCAGCTCAGCCCCCCGCCCGCGGCAGCCTCCGCCTGCGGCAGCCTCCCCCCACCTGCGGCGTCCCCCCCCCCCCAGCTCCCAGCTCAGCCGCAGAGCTGGGAGGGTGGGAGGCAGCCGCAGCCGGCCACCTCCCGGCTCCCGGCACCCTAGGTGACCTCCTAGGGTCGCCTAGTGGGCACGCCGGCCCTGAATATATTATATTATATTTATTAAAGTCGAAACAAAGCACTTTGACCGTATCAAGTTGAAATGTTTGATAATTTTTCTTTGACAATATCAATGAACTCAATGAGTTCCTGCAAAGCATTTCAGTTTTGTCAAATCTGCATCTGTAGCAAAATTTTAAGCCAGTTCTGGGGTGAGTATCACACTGCAAAACTCCAAAAGGCTTTCATTTCCATCTTTAGGAATTATTTTGGGCTTGGTCTATGTCCTGTGTTATGCAGGAGGTCAGGTGAAGTGATCACAATGGTCCCTTCTGGCCTTGGAATATGTGAATCTATGAAAAATGAATCTCACAGATACTCAAAAGCAATACAGAAATTAAGTGAGGCTTAATTTTACTTGGAAATCAGTCAGCCCCACAGCGGCCAATCTCCCGCTGTCAGCCTACCCTGTCCACTCCTGGCCCAGCAAACTTGATAGTACTACCCAGAAAGACCACAGATTCGGTTTGGTGGCAAAGGCGCTCGGCCAGGTTTAATGTCAATGAAGCACAGTCTTAGCTCTCTCGATCAATGTCTATGGATACACTAACACATGTAGGCCCATTACAATGGACTCCGCTGCCCCCTTGGCTGGACAAAGGGCTAAGGCCAGGTATCTCAACATTTATAGACTGAGACAAACAACTGGGATAAACAACTTACAAAGTTTGTAAGTTTGTTCCTCCCCTTGTACCTTTCTCCTGATATTACAGACAAAACATCCTTGTTCATCACTTCTGTGAAGCCATTTTATCGTGTGCTAGGCTGAGGTGTACTCGTGCTGGCCTGCTGGAATGTGTCCATATTCAGTGTGTTTTAGCAATGCTAGCACTACCTGTGCCAAGTTCATGTACCAGACAGTGAGCTTGCAGGCAAGCATCCGCTTTTTGATGGGGTCTGACTGTTGCTCATAGCATAACTTTTGCTGACTTTGGTTCAGGCTTCAGGCCTCAGGCCTTGTACCAGACCCTGTGCTCCAGGCTCTCTCTTTCTACTACAAATATCACACTTGGCATATAAATTACACCAGCTTAGCTTGCCTGACACATCAGTAGCTGGGAGTAAGTAGGCTGAAGGGAGCCTGACTGAGTGTAAAGGAGTCTTTCCATCTCTGAATGTGGTTCTGAATTATGCCACTTTATTTCCACAGTCTTTTCATCTTCTAACAATCCCACCAGAGCACCAAGTGGTCAGGTGGCTTTCAGCTATGGTATTGCTTCTTCGTGGTTGCTTAGATCAAAGTCTATTTCATTAGCATTTTCTCTGGCATCTACATTTGGGACCCAAGGAGTATGTGCTCATAGTAACACACACACACGCAAAAAAATCCATGAATGCTCCTGCAGTGGTGCTGCTTTCATGTATATTTTATTGATTGTAAGATGTCATTTAAAAATTGAACACCACTGCTTTTTGTACTGCATTCCACTTGGGATGGTTATGCTTGTTCCTAGGAACTCGGGCTCATTTGCCTCTGGGCACTTTAGAAAACACTGTTTCCTAACTATTTTTGGCAGTTGCTGGATTCCTTCTCTCTGTTTCATCACCATATCTTGTGTTAGTCCTTTAAATTAGTCTTGCTGGTTTCTTAACATAAAGTTGCAATGAATAGTTATCTTTCATTGCAACTTATGGCAGGTAAAATGAGTAATTGTGCTAGATTTGCACACTGACATAGAATAGGATTTTATGCTTCCATTTGGAGCAGGCAAAAACAAAGAAAATGGTGAGAAGCAAATTATTTTGGGAAAGACTATTAAATCATTTCCATTCAATTAGCATGGAAGGGCTGTATTGCAAAGGAAGGACCCAATCTTAGAGGATCTCTGCAATACTCTGGGAGGGATTATTCAGCTCAGATGGGCACTGGGACAATTTTGGTGCGTGCCTGAGAAAGCATTTCAGAGGCAGAGTTCATGCAAATGAGATTTTTCACTCAGCAAGGACAAAGTCAGCTGTGCTTTCTGAAGGACCACACTTTAGGAGATGGCAATAAATAGAGGTAGAAACTGAATTACTTGAACTAGTAGATCACCAATCAACTATCAGTCCCAGCCGGCGCAATTCACAGCTCGCCAGACACCTGCCCCATCTGAAGCAATTGGCAGATCCCTAGTCAGATATCAGTCCCACTCTGCAGAACGCTTAGAGCACCAGCTGTTTGGCAAAATACAAATCCCCTCTCTTCTCTAGTAATATTCTCAGCAAGGCCCCTGCTATAGGACATATAAGTGGTTTTCAGACCAAACCCCAGTACTGGCAATCAAGTGCTGGCACTCACCATCTATATCAAGCTTGTTTTCCAGATGAGGCAAAAGACAGGTGCAGTATTCCTAGATCTTACAGCTGCATATTACATGATCTGGCATGCAGGCCAACTGTACAGACCATCATTGGTCCTACCAAAGTGGGTGGTCATTGTTGTGGAGCTATTGCTGAGAGGCCACCGCATCCAAGTTCAGTTGGACAAAAACCTTGTTCCTGGAGGTCCCAAAACAATGGGCTATCTCAGGGCTAGGTCTAACACCGACACGTTTCCACCTCTTCACAAATGACCTTCCCAACACCATGGCCAGGTGTTTCATGGACGACATCCAGCTGTCAGTGCAGGACCAGGATTTCAGTCACCTAGAAGAAATCCTGAATGCTGACATGAGAGAGATGGCTGCTATTGTAAAAGATGGAGACTTAAACCTAGGACTAAAAAAACAGTTTCCAGCTGCTTCCATCTAAACCACGCAAAGATCAACAGATGATTCAACGTGTGACTGGACATAAGGTGTTCCACTGCATGGTACCTTGACTTCCAAGGAACACCTTACCAAGACCTTGCTGAAAATAAAGACAAGAAACAACCTGATCTGTGAACCAACTGGTTCTACCTGGGGAGCGAATGTTCAGACACCGAGAAGTTCTGGGCTTGCCTTGTGCTATTCCGAAGCAGAGCGTTGCTTCCCAGCATGACTCTGCTCTTCTCTCACAGGATTAGTGGACACTCAGCAGAATGAAACCATGTGTGGAATACCAGGTACTATGAGACCAGCTAATCTGGCCTGGCTGCCAGACCTGTCCAATATCACCCCTCCTGACATCAGGTGATAAGTCATCTTGCAGAATCTGCCCTTAAGGTGCAGGACATGCCATATCTACCTCTGTTTAAAGATGTGTTTTATCCACTATCTGAGCCCCCGGTTTGTACAGTTCCCTTAAAGAACCCTGACATCTCCTCCAGATGGCAAGAACAAGCTTGAAACAGAGCCAGTGCCTATCTCAGGACAGATCTGACTGTTTAGACAGCCTGGCTTGCTGGGGAACTCACAGTGTAGGCAGGGAACAGTGCAGCCTGGAAAAACCCTGGTCAGGAGGGAGGGAGACACAGGTCTCCATCCAGGAGAGGGGACAGCTGAGGAGCCGGGAGCCTAGCGTGGGCCACAGAGGGGAATACAGTGCAGTTGCCCTGAACTGTGAGAATAGGCTCCTAATGCACTTGGATGCCTTTGAAAACGTTACCCCTTACTGCAGAGGGCAAATCCAGGTTTCTGGGGCAAGTGCTAGGGACATATTTACCAGGAGGCATGGCAGCCCAGCAAGGCTCTGAGTCTAACACATCCTCTGTGCAGAGGGGAAGGTGGGAAGGGCTGCCTGGAGCTCGAAGCTGCCTAGAGATAAGCTGTGCACCCTGCGGGGGCTGGAAACCCTTTGCATTGCTCCTCCTTTGGGCAGCACTGCGGCACGGATTCTGCCTCCAGGGGAGCCTCAGCTAACATAGAGGAAAGGTTGGGCTTGCCTCTGAAAACTCCATGTGGTTTAAGACCTTAAGCTGCTTTGCTGATTTAAGAGAGTTCAGTCTCTTGAGACACTTTAAAGACCCGGGGCTAGACTCCAGGAGAGCCCAGGTCTGCATAAGGCCCCAAAGCAGCTTAAAGCAGCAGAGCCCTGGGGGCTCTATCATTAGGGTTGCCAGATGTCTGGTTTTTGACTGGAACACCCGGTTGAAAAGGGTCCCTGGTGGCTCCGGTCAGCATCACTGACCGGGCCATTAAAGGTCCGATTGGCCTGGGGCTGGCAGGCTCCGTACCTGGCTCTCCGTGGCTCCCCAGAAACATCGACATGTCCCCGTGGCCCCATGGCGGAGGCACTGCCAGGGGGCTTTGCACGCTGACCCTGCCCCGAGTGCCGGATCCACTCCTCTCATTGGCTGGGAACCACGGCCAATGGGAGCTGCAAGGGTGTTGCCTGTGGGCAGAGGCAGCACGCAGAGCTGCCTGGCCATGCCTCCATCTAAGAACTGAGGGACATGTCAGCGGCTTCCCGGGAGCCTCCTGAGGTAAGCACCATCTGAAGCTTGCACCCTGCACTCCCTCCCAGTCCCCAGCCCTGAGCCCCCTCCCACACCCAAACTCCCTCCTGAAGCCTGCACTTCTCCTGTGCCCCAACCCCCTGCCCCAGATTGAAACCCCCTCCTGCACCTCAAATCCCTCATCCCTGGCCCCACCCCAGAGCCCGGACCCCCAGCTGGATCCCTGACCCCCCACCCCAACCCCCTGCCCCAGCCCGGAGCCCCCTCCCACACCCTGAACCCCTCATTTCTAGCCCCACCCCAGAGACCACACCCCAGCCAAGAGTTCATACCCCTTCCCACACCCCAACCCCATAACTCAGCCCAGCGCCCCCTCCCACACTCCAAATCCCTCATCCCCAGCCTGGAGCCCCCTCTTGCACCCCAAACCCCTCATCCCTGGCCCCACCCCAGAGCCTGCACCCACAGCCGGACCCCTCACCCTCTCCCACACCCCAATCCCCTGCCCCAGCCCAGAGCCCCCTCCCACACCTGAACACCTCATTTCTGGCCTCACTCAGCAGCCGGCACCCCAACCTCCCACCCCAGCCTGGTGAAAATGAGTGAGTGAGTGAGTGAGGATGGGGGAGAGCAAGTGCGGGGGGGGAGATGGAGTGAGCGGGGGCAAAGCCTCGGGGAAGGGGTGGGGCAAGGGTGTTTCTTTGGTGTGATTAAAAAGTTGGCAATCCTATCCACCATGTGTGCAGCCCAGGAGAATGCTCAGGGCAGGTTTCCCCAGCGCCCTGCAGCTGGAGGGCTGTGGGTGGGACAGGGGCTGGTGCAATGGGATTGTGTACTGCATGGATCACCTGGGCAGGTCTGCTTCTCCCCCTCCTCCTCACCCCGCACATACCCATCTTGCTGGCTTGTGGCTCAGGCTTCAGATGGGTTAATTCCTTTTCAAGTCTAACACAGTGCTCTGAGCATTATTTTCTGGTTGGATTCACTCTGTTAGGTTATTGGCTGCCTATGGCACCTGCATCATTTATAAGGTTCCCTAATGCCTGGCTGGGAGTATGGGAGGGGATATAAATGACGTGCCTTAAAGGTTATGCCAACCTCCATTTGGGAGCTTTCCGATTAGCTAGAATTCAGGATCGCTAGCCGGAGCCTGGTTCCCAATGATTAGAATTGTGATGTGCGGCACCATGGGCGGGAGCAGGCGACGTATAACCCCAGGGTCAGGTCAGGGCAGCCATTACTCTGCTCACGCCCCTGTGAAATGAGCTGCGGCCCCTCAAGATGAGAACTTGTTTTTTCTCTTGAACAACGCCTCAAAGTCAGAACAGGCCAACAGCTGCACGACAACCAATGGCTGCCTTCTCCGGAGTGGAGGCCAAGGGCTCTCCGACCCACCGGCTGGCATGGGCGAATTCTAGGAAGTGCCTGCATGCACCATTTCCTTTCTTAATGTAGAGACTTTGCCTTAGATCAGGATGATTCACAGCTGAATAGCCTTAATTCTTATTACAAATGATTGGGTTTATGGTCAGATTGAGGCATATTTCACTAAGGCTACATGGGCCTTATTCCAATGTGGATCATTCCTTCAGCTCGGCAAGAAGTAAGCTGATAAGGGGCCTCTGTAGCCTAAAGCTGGCAAGGAGCCTCTTGTTACATGGCTACACTGCCTGTGCTGACTGACAAATTGGCAGGCTCACGCACGGGCTTGCATTTGCATATGAAAGGAGCAGGTCACCTAGAGACACCCCAGCCTGCCATGTGTGGGTTCAGTACCCCTATTTCTGTTGCAGGAATGTCTGTGATTGAGGGACATGGGAGCTATTTTACATGGGAGTCAGAACTTGGCACAATGTACGCTTTTCTCTGCCCCACCCAAATGCTAGTGTGACAGGGTTGGACTCATCCCTGCAGCGCCTCCTGCTGGTATCTTCTGGGAATTAGCTCATCCAGCCTCTGGAGTGCCCTCTGTAGGCCGGGGATCCAGCTGCCCACTCTGGCCCCGTGACCCTCCAAGGACCCGGTGCCCCTTTAAGGGCAGCACCCCTACAGATCTGGGTCTCCCATCCCCAGGGGAACCCCAACCCCCTATCCCCACCTCGCCTCAGTCGTAGGCTACTGCCAGTCACCAGCTAGCCCCCGCGCCCTGGGGCGGACTGCAGTATAAGCCACTCATCACAGGCAAAGGGGGTTTGGACCTGCTGCCTCAGCCTACCTGTGGGCTTCCCCCGCAACCCCAGTACCTAGTGGGGCCTAACCCTAGGCCACAGCCTGGGGTTCTCTCAGGCCAGAGCTCCCCAGCTCCTCTGGCCTTCCCCAGCCCTGCTTCACCCTAGGTACCTGCTCAGGTCCCTGCAGCCAAGCCAAGCCAAGCCCTTCTCCCTCTAAAGGCAGAGAGAGAGTGTGTTTGCTCCAGGCCCACTGCCCTCTTATAAGGGCCAGCTGGGCCCTGATTAAACTGGCCCCAGCTGTGGCTGCTTTGAATCAGCCCAGCTTTCAGCCTCAGCCCTCTCCCAGGGCTCTTTCCAACCCCTCAGGGCAGGAGCGGGGTTCCACCCCACTACAGCCAGCATTGGACCAATCTCTCCTAGACCTGGCCCCCCATAGCATTTAGCTCCATTACACACCCTCTGCATGTGAGCGTAAGGGAATCGGTGTCAGTGGAAACAAGAGTAATACCAATGCTGTAGGAACAGATGGGAAGGGTGCAGCACGGAAACATAACAATTGCCAGACTGCATCAGAGCCCAGGTCTGTCTAGCCCAGTATCTTGTCCCTGGTGGCTAGTGCGAGAGGTGGAAGAATCCCACCATAGCAGATGTGGGATAATCTACTTCTCACATTAGGTCTCCTCCTTGTCTCTAATCATTAGAGATCAGCTCAAGCCCTGAAACACAAGTTTTTATGGCCCTTCCAAAATGTTTGCTGTCATTAATTTTGACAACTCTGGATATTCTTGGCAGCCATAAAAATGTCCAGTCCCTTTTCCAACCTTGCTAAATTCTTGGCCTCAATTACTTCCTGAGGCAGTGAGTTCCACAGACTATTTGCACATTGTGTGAAAAAGGATTTCCTTCAATCCGTTTTGAGTTTGCCCCCTTTTTATTTCACTGAGTGGCCCCTTGTTCTTGTGTTGTGAGACAGGGAGACCAGAACTTCCCGATCTACTGTCTCTAGAACATCCATTATGTTATATGCTTGAGTCATGTCTTCTCTTATTCATTGCCTTTCTAAAGTAACAATCCCAGTCTTCTCATTCAATTTTCAGAGGAGAGTTGTTTTAAGGCCCTTGATCATTCTCGTCACCCTTCTCTGAACCCCCCTAGTGCTGCAATATCCTTTTTGAGATGGGGTGACCAGCACTGCACACAGAGGCAGCATTTATATCTATCTAGTAACAGGGTGGTGTTCTTCAGGGCTGGAGGGCCTAGGGCCAGCCAGCCCTGACTACAAAGGAGCCATGCATGGGTTGGATCAGCTGGTTCCACTAGCTGAGCAGCAGGAAGCTGCAGTGAAGGCCTCAGGTAAAGTGAGAACACCAACCAAGCTGCTTTTCCTGTTACCCTCCATCTCACTCAGTGTTAGCATTTCACACACCAATTGTCCTTCTTTGAATCTTGCACAGGGCGGGGTGGGGTAGCGGCTGCCTTACATCTCCCTGTTCCCCTCATGGGCTCCTTGCAGAGCTATTTCGTGCCTCTAGGAGCTAGTTTTTAGTCCACCATTGAGTGCGGTGTTTAGTTACCAGCCCTGCTTTAGTGGCTCTTACATCCCGTGTCACCACCACCTGCCAGTGCTGCATGGGAAAGGGGTGAGGAAAGGGGTGACAGGGATACCACTGCGCTACACCTGTCCTCAGCTGCCATTTCAGCTCCCTATGGCCTTTGCAACGTTGTTTATGCTGGAGAAGCCCTCGGGCTGTTGTAACACAGCACAGGGAGCTGCACAAAAGCAGCAGCTGGACTGGGTGTGCAGTGAGGAGCTTTACGTCTCCTTATCACACACACCCTGCTCGTGCTCTGGGCAGAAGGCTCGGGTGCTCTGTCTGCACTGGTCTGGAATAAGGGTGAAGAGCACGTACGTTGAGGAAACATGCAGGAGCCACTGGACTGGGAGGGGTTATAAACACCTCTCTGCACAGGAAAACAAGGCAAAGGAATCTGGCAAGTTATGATCATGGGCAGAAAGTATCAGATATCCAATGTACAACTCTGTGCCTATCCCAGGTTCTGCTAGTGCCCCCATTATAACCCTAGTGTATCCATCCTACCAACACCCCAGGGGCAGGGCAGGGCTTTTGTTCCCATTATACAGATGGGAACAGAGGCCCAGGGAGAGTATCATAGAATCATAGAATCTCAGGGTTGGAAGGGACCTCAGGAGGTCATCTAGTCCAACCCCCTGCTCAAAGCAGGACCAATCCCCAACCAAATCATCCCAGTCAGGGCTTTGTCAAGCCTGACCTTAAAAACCTCTAAGGAAGAAGATTCCACCACCTCCCTAGGTAACCCATTCCAGTGCTTCACCACCCTACTAGTGAAAAAGTTTTTCCTAATATCCAACCTAAACCTCCCCCTCTGCAACTTGAGACCATTACTCCTTGTTCTGTCATCTTCTACCACTGAGAACAGTCTAGATCCATCCTCTTTGGAACCCCCTTTCAGGTAGTTGAAAGCAGCTATCAAATCCCCCGCCCCTTCTTCTCTTCGGCAGGCTAAACAATCCCAGTTCCCTCAGCCTCTCCTCATAAGTCATGTGCTCCAGTCCCCTAATCATTTTTGTTGCCCTCCGCTGGACTTTTTCCAATTTATCCACATCCTTCTTGTAGTGTGGGGCCCAAAACTGGACACAGTACTCCAAATGAGGCCTCACCAGTGCCGAATAGAGGGGAACAATCACGTCCCTCGATCTGCAAATCGAGTAAATGATTTGTCCAAGGTCACACAGGGAGTCTGTGGCAGAGCAAGGAACTGACCTCAGACTACCACCCTCTTTGTGGGCCAGCCTTCCCCTCTCATTCACCCTGGGGAACAGAAACTCCAAAAGAGAGCGGGCTGCCAGTTAATCTGAATCTACTGTACAATACAGAATCCCAAAGGTCTGTGTGATTTTGCACAGTGTTACAGGTGACAGTCACTCTCCATAAGACTCTGGTGAGCCTGCACCTAGGATTGCTGCATTCACATCGGGGCAGCTCATCCCCAGAAAATGGAGACATGGGCGGCATTCAGAGAAGAGCCAAGAAAGTGACTCAGGAGCTGGAGGGTCTGGTCTGGGAAGAGTCTGAAAACCAAATGCGCAAACTTTGAACGTAAACTAAAGGTTTGTGAAGTGCTGATGAAGGGGAGTATACAAACCCTTCACAAGTGCCTGAATGGGTGACCACACCCAAGGAGGGAGAGAAGATGCTTCTCCTGCTAAAAGGGGTGTAACTCGGAGCATTAGGGTAAAGAAATTCAGCAAAGGTAAGGAACAGCAAAGCTTGGTGACAGGGACACCTAGAAGAATTCTCCCCTGAGGGAAATGGCAGCAGCCCATCGAAATATTTCAAAATTCAATCAGGCAAGGAACTAGGCTGTAGGGAACAATCCTGCACTGTCAAGGGAGGCTGCTGGATATGCAATGTCTCTGATTTACAAATGTCCAAACCACTGATGCTAAATCTTTACTCATGCTGTAGGGGAAAGCACCTAGAGTGGTGAGGGAATGGGGTAAGGGGGCGTTTGGACCAGTGACCAGTCAGGCACGGGCATACCGGGAAGTAGACCTGGGCGAAATTTTTCAGACTAATAGTTTATTTGCTGAAAATGCTATTTCGATCGACCTGAAACTTTTGGTGAATTTCACCTGATTAGTTTTGGTTGGGAAAAGCTCTTTTGGGAGGTGAGGATGGAGAAGAGACCTGCTCCTTATAAGTTTTGGCCCACTGGTCAAGGTACTGGCTTGGGATGTAGAAGACCCATATTTGAATCCCTGCTCTGGAGCAGAGACTTGAACTGTGAGCTCCACCTCTAAAGGAAGTGCTCTGCCTAACAAGCTATTCTGGGATAGGCGGGCCCCTCTCAATCTCTCCTGTGGAAACTGTTCCAATTTGCGTAAATACTTAACTATTCATTGGGGCAGAGGAAGAGTGAACAGCTGCAAAGCCTGGTGATTAAGACACTCACCTGGGCAGTCAGAGATGTGGCTCAAATCTTTTTTCTGCCTGATTCACAGGAGACTTGTGAATCCACATCTACTACCTCCCAAGGGAGAACCTAATTAGGGTATGTCTACACTAGCAGAGTTACAGTTCCGGCAGTTACAGCGCTGCTCAGAGAGCGCTAATGGGAAACCGCTGTTGTGTGTTCACACTGTCAGCTGCCTGCACAATAGCGTGGGCTGTTGGAAAGTGTAGGGGACAATTTCCTGGTGCAAGTGCTGGAGGAACCAACTAGGGGAAAAGCTCTTCTTGACCTGCTGCTCACAAACAGGGAAGAAATAGTAGAGTAAGCAATAGTGGATGGGAACCTGGGAGGCAGTGACCATGAGATGGTCAAGTTCAGGATCCTGACACAAGGAAGAAAGGAGAGCTGTAGAATACAGACCCTGGACTTCAAAAAAGAAGACTTTGACTTCCTCAGGGAATTGATGGGCAAGGTCCCCTGGGAGAATAACATGAAGGGGAAAGGAGTTGAGGAAAGCTGGCTGTATTTTAGAGAATCCTTATTGAGGTTGCAGGAACAAACCATCCCGAGGTGTAGAAAGAAAAGTAAATATGGCAGGCGACCAGCTTGGCTTAACAGTGAAATCCTTGCTCGTCTTAAACACAAAAAAGCAGCTTACAAGAAGTGGAAGATTGGACAAATGACCAGGGAGGAATATAAAAATATTGTTCAGGCATGCAGGAGTGAAATTAGGAAGGCCAAATCACACTTGGAGTTGCAGCTAGCCGGAGATATTAGAAGTAACAAGAAGGGTTTCTTCAGGTATGTGAGCAACAAGAAGAAAGTCAAGGAAAGTGTGGGCCCCTTGCTGAATGAGGGAGGGAACCTAGTGACTGAGGATGTGGAGAAAGCTAGTGTACTCAATGCTTTTTTTGCCTCTGTCTTCACAGACAAGGTCAGCTACCAGACGGCTGCACTCCACAGCACGGTATGGGGAGGAGGTGACCAGCCCTCTGTGGAGAAAGAAGTAGTTCGGGACTATTTAGAAAAGCTGGATGAGCACAAGTCCATGGGGCCGGATGCACTGCATCCGAGGGTGCTAAAGGAGTTGGCCGATGTGATTGCAGAGCCATTGGCCATTATCTTTGAACAATCATGGCAATCAGGGGAGGTCCCGGATGACTGGAAAAAAGCTAATGTAGTGCCCATCTTTAAAAAAGGGAAGAAGGAAGATCCGGGGAACTACAGGCCAGTCAGTCTCACCTCAGTCCCTGGAAAAATCATGGAACAGGTCCTCAAGGAATCAATTCTGAACCACTTAAAGGCGAGGAAAGTGATCAGGAACAGTCAGCATGGATTCACCAAGGGCAAGTCATGCCTGACTAATCTAATTGCCTTCTATGATGAGATAACTCGCTCTGTGGATAAGGGGAAAGCAGTGGATATGCTATTTCTTGACTTTAGCAAAGCTTTTGATACAGTCTCCCACAGTATTCTTGCCAGCAAGTTAAAGAAGTATGGGCTGGATGAAGGGACTGTAAGGTGGATGGAAAACTGGCTAGATGGTCGGGCTCAACGGCTAGTGATCAATGGCTCCATGTCTAGTTGGTAGCCGGTATCAGGTGGAGCGCCCCAAGGATTGGTGCTGGGGCCGGTTTTGTTCAATATCTTCATTAACGATCTGGAGGATGGTGTGGACTGCTCCCTTAGCAAGTTTGCAGATGACACTAAACTGGGAGGAGTGGTTGATACGCTGGAGGGTAGGGATAGGATATAGAGGGACCTAGACAAATTAGAGGATTGGGCCAAAAGAAATATGATGAGGTTCAACAAGGAGAAGTGCAGAGTCCTGCACTTAGGACGGAAGAATCCCATGCACTGCTACAGACTAGGGACCAAATGGCTGGGCAGCAGTTCTGCAGAAAAGGATCTAGGGTTACAGTGGACGAAAAGCTGAATATGAGTCAACAGTGTGCCCTTGTTGCCAAGAAGGCTAACGGCATTTTGGGCATTGCCAGCAGATCGAGGGACGTGATCATTCCCCTCTATTCGGCACTGGTGAGGCCTCATTTGGAGTACTATGTCCAGTTTTGGGCCCCACACTACAAGAAGGATGTGGATAAATTGGAAAGAATCCAGCAGAGGGCAACAAAAATGATTAGGGGGCTGGAGCACATGACTTATGAGGAGAGGCTGAGGGAACTGGGATTGTTTAGCCTGCAGAAGAGAAGAATGAGGCGGGATTTGATAGCTGCTTTCAACTACCTGAAAGGGGGTTCCAAAGAGGATGGATCTAGACTGTTCTCAGTGGTAGAAGATGACAGAACAAGGAGTAATGGTCTCAAGTTGCAGAGGGGGAGGTTTAGGTTGGATATTAGGAAAAACTTTTTCACTAGTAGGGTGGTGAAGCACTGGAATGGGTTACCTAGGGAGGTGGTGGAATCTCCTTCCTTAGAGGTTTTTAAGGTCAGGCTTGACAAAGCCCTGGCTGGGATGATTTGGTTGGGGTTGGTCCTGCTTTGAGCAGGAGGTTGGACTAGATGACCTCCTGAGGTCCCTTCCAACCCTGAGATTCTATGATTCTATGATTTTATTTATCCTGAACTTTGTTGTGATGTTTTTGCCTGAGTAAATATTAATGAATTTAGGTTCAATAGCACCCTGTGAGGTAAATATTATCATCCCCATTCTACAGAGAGGGACACTGAGACATAGGGAGGTTGAAGGACTTGCCAAAAATCACACCGGAAATAGATAGCAGAGTGAGGAACAGATCCCAGTAGACTTTACTCCTAGAGCTGGATTTTTAAAGGTATGTAAGTGTGACATTATCTGATAAAATATGACCATGTCGATCATTGCTGATCACTGTTATACAATTGCAACAAATTTTGTACAAAGTATGTCACGTAAGGTGTCTATGGAAAGGTTGTGATTTGCCAAATATGATTATGCTATTTGTATGCATGTATCATACTTGTGTCTGAAGTTATGAATATTAACTATGTACCCGTATTTCAAATGTTTGCTCCTGTGGTAACACCCACAAGGTATTTAGCCTGCACATTTTGAAGGAACTATTCAAGTTGAATAGCCCATCAAAGAACACTTAACTCACAATGGACCATGGAAGACGCCTATCTACACTTAATGGACTTTCCTGTGATGGACATGTGACTTTCCCATATTACTTCAAACACCATCTTGTTACCTGTAATTTTCCACAATGAGAACAATGGGATTCCCTTCACTTGGCAGAAGCTATAAAAGGCCCTGGAAACATCTCCATTTTACCTCTTTCCTGCTCAAATCTCCGGACTATGAACTTATACTAATGGGAGCGTTCCAACCAAGGGACTGAGGACCTTCCAATGATTTGGAAGCAACCAGAGACTTGACTTAAGCCAGCAGTTTATTTCATCGCTGCTACAAGCCTGAACCAAGAACTTTGCAATTATTGTATGTTTTTGATTCCTTTAACCAATTTTAACTCTCACCTTTCTTTCTTTTAAAAAATAAATCTTTAGCTTTTAGATACTAAAGGATTGGCAACAGTATGACTATTGGTTAAGATCTGAGTTATATATTGACCTGGGTATGTGGCTGGTCCTTTGGGATCAGAAGAACCCTTTTGTTTGATGAAATTGTTTTTAAATAACCACTCATCATTAAGTGTCTAGTGTCTGGGAGTTGAATCCAGGACTGGAATACCTAAGAAGGCTGCATTTCTGACTTCTTGTTAACCAGTGTGGTGAGACAGAAGTTTACTTTTGTTGCTGGTTTGGTATATTTCATGGAAGAATAACCACCAGTTTTGGGGTGTGTCTGCCCTTATTCCTAGCAGCTTGTCCTGAATTTGGTATTCTCATTTGTGACCCAGGGAGGCACAGTGACAGTAGGTGCTGTTGACAATCAAGTAGACTCCTAGCTGCACCTTTGGACACCTAAATATCTTTAAAAATCGGGTCCCTAGTCCCCTATTTTAACCACACAATCCATATCTTGTAGGAGGATCTCCTGCATCAGTGTCTGAAGGGTTTTGGGCAGATGCCATTAGTAATGGGTTGAGATACTGAAACACTTGAACTTCAGCAATGTCTAGAACAGAGCTCTGAAGAAGGAATAATAATTGTGTAGTACAACAACAGCTGCAGATTCTGGGATTATTATAATCAAATTATATGCAAAATGCATGCTTAGTCATTACTCATTATTAATTAATCTAGCTATCTGACGATTCCAGAAGTGTCTGAACTGCCTCTGCTGCAGCTGTTGGGTTTGGCTGATCTAGTGTTCTGTGGTTAAAAGTTAGAAATATTTTTGAAATGTAAAAAATATTTATCTTGTGAGCTCTGCATGGATGAATATGCTGTTTATTTTACTCCTCCGGCAGCAATTAATTAACAATATGATAGGCTCAGGAAAGGTTCTGCATTAAAATTGCTGCACCAGAACTGCATGTGCTGGTTGACTTTATAAAATAGACAATGAGCGTCCATTTATGATAAGAACCGAGATTAATAAAAAGCTTCCATCAGGAAACAAACTTCTGTGCCCAAGTAAAGACCCTGGGTGACTGTCGCCTACATTAACAGAGTGGGACTCTTTGTCTCTCTCTTGCGGCCAAACCATGTAAAAATTGGCCATAAGCTAATGGACCTGGTCCTTAAGCTCAAAAAGTAGATTCATGTTTTTAGATAAGAGGTACCAAGTTCAGTCCTGTGGACAAGTTTACTGTCACATTAATATTGTGCTATGTCAGCTTTCTATCTATGATATTTAGAAGTATATCCCACCATGCTACCAGAGCAGTAAGCATCTCTAAGTGGATTGCAAATAAAATGAATCAATGATGCAATTTGATCAACAAGCGTCCATGAATGGGATATGTGTGGGAGCTGGACCCTGCATGTGTAGGACCTGCAAGAGCCTAGTGGCAGTTCTTTGAAGCAAGGTCACATCTGAAAAAGTAAGAAGTGAGCCCGAGTGGCAATGCTTGGTTACTGGAACAGAGCCTTGGTGTGGGGAGGGGGTTCAACAGGGGATTTTGGTTTCAGCCCCTCTCTAAAACCAGTGCAATTTAAAGTGCAGTTCTAGTCTGAGCAGTGATTCTGTAGATCTGCCTGTGGCATTTCATGTTCATTGCTTGTCAGAGACTCTATTAAATGCACTTAGTTTACCAGTAAAGAAGTCTTCTTTTCTCACTGCTAGCCCTGCAAGCTCAGTGGGGATCTGAGGTTTTGTCTTCATAGAGGAAATTCACCATAGCATATCTACCCTAAAATAACTATTCTGTTATGCTAAATTCCAGTATAACAGAGCTATTCTGGAACAGCAGTCCCATGTGGACACTATTCTGAAATAAAAGTAATTTTATTCTGGAATAATTACGCTGCTTCCAAAGCAACACAAATATTCAGGAATAAAGTCACATATTTCAGAATAGTGTGTCCACCTTTGGGACTTGTTCCAGAATAATTATAGTGTAATAGTTATTCCAGAATAGCTCTGCTGCTCAATTTCTCCATACAGACAAGCCCTGAGATTCAAGCTGGGCTCTTCCCTTCACACACATATGCAACTTCAGAAATTCTGCAGATGGAATTTAGCTAATAATTCCCTTGATAATGCCTGAGCCAGAATAGAATCTGGCTCCATTCCCCCTTTGAGGATGGTCTCTGCAGGGCTAACAGGAGAAAAACATACACTTCTCCCCAGAGAAGGCATTAGAAAAGGTTCAGAGAAGGGCAACTAAAATGATTAGGGGTCTGGAACAGGTCCCATATGAGGAGAGATTAAAGAGGCTAGGACTTTTCAGCTTGGAAAAGAGGAGACTAAGGGGGGATATGATAGAGGTATATAAAATTATGAGTGGTGTGGAGGAAGTGAATAAGGAAAAGTTATTTACTTATTCTCATAATAAAAGAACTAGGGGCCACCCAATGAAATTAGTGGGCAGCAGGTTTAAAACAAATAAAAGGAAGTTCTTCTTCACACAGCGCACAGTCAACCTGTGGAACTCCTTGCCTGAGGAGACTGTGAAGGCTAGGACTATAACAGGGTTTAAAAGAGAACTGGATAAATTCATGGAGATGAAGTCCATTAATAGCTATTAGCCAGAATGGGTAAGAAATGGTGTCCTTAGCCTCTGTTTGTCAGAGGGGGGTGATGGATGGCAGGAGAGAGATCACCTGATCATTACCTGTTGGGTCCACTCACTCTGGGTCACCTGGCATTGGCCACTGTCGGTGTACAGGATACTGGGCTGGATGAACCTTTGGTCTGACCCAGTACTGCCTTTCTTGTGTTCTTATGTTTCTTATGTTCTTACGTGACTCTGAAAATGCACTGGAAGCAGCGCCGCTGATTAAGAAGGTGCCAGGACTGTATCCTTTTCTCCTTGCCCAACACAGGACCAAACTGGGGTTGCATTTGCCCAGGTACCTAAGAGGTGACTGGGAGCCTTTTAGATTAACAGATGTTAAAGCTAAAAAAGACTTTTGTGGTCACCTAGGGTGTGTCTACACTGCAAGAAAAGACCCGTCCGCCGCTGGCCCAGATCAGCCGACTCAGGCTTGCAGGGCCTGGGCTGCAGGACTCAAAAATTGCAGTGTAGACATTCAGGCTCGGGCCAGAGCCTGGGCTCAGAGACCTCATGTTGGGGGGGGTCTCAAAGCCCAGCTTGCAGCTGAAGCCTGAAGATTTACGCAGCGATTTTTAGCCCTGCAGCCCAAGCTCTGCGAGCTTTAGTCAGCTGAGCCAGGCTCTGAGAGTAGCAGCCACTTGTTTTTTGTTGCAGTGCAGACGCAGCTCGAATCTGATGTTCTGTTGACCACAGCCCATAGAGTTTGACCCATAACAGAGGCAGGCTTTGAGAATGGAACTGACATGCCTGAAGTCACACAGGTGAGGCAGAGCTAGGAATAGAACTGAGCTGTCCAGCACTAGATAAACTGGACAGTTATTTCCAAGCTCTGATTCCATCCGCAGTGCAGATCTTAGCAAGGTGCGTTATCACAGGGAAGGCCAGACAGGTGAGGAGACCTGTGACTAATTAATGAGTGAACTCACCAGGAACCTCCCATCCTAAATGGCTTCCAAGGCTCGCCTACAACAGTGCCATGAGAACACCTATCATCACTTTCAGGAGACATTGTAAACAAGAAGCGGGCAGCATTATCTCCTGCAAATGTAAACAAACTTGTTTTCCAGAGTGAGTGGCTGAACAAGAATTAGGACTGAGAGGATTTGCAGGCTCTAAAATTTTACATTGTTTTATTTTTGAATGCAGATTTTTTTGTACATAATTCTAGATTTATAAATTCAACTTTCATGAAAAAGAGATTGCACTACAGTACTTGTATGAGGTGAATTGAAAAATACAATTTCTTTTGGGTTTTTTTACAGTGCAAATACTTGAAATCAAAAATAAATATAAAGTGAGCACTGTACACTTTGTATTCTGTGTTGTAATTGAAATAAATATATTTGAAAATGTAGGAAATATCCAAAAACATTTAACTAAATGGTATTCTATTACTGTTTAACAGTGCGATTAATCACAATTAATTTTCTTAATTGTGCAATTAATCACGATTAATTTTTTTAATTGCTTGACAGCCCTGCTTTTAAGCATCACTTACAATGGCTGCGTGGTGAGTTGTATCCCTGACTGTTGAGAACTCCTTAAATCAAAGCACTAAAGCTTGATGGTGAGATGTATGACAGGCCAGGGTGTATACTATTGTGCCTGCACAGCGTTCCCTAAATCCCCAGAACCATGGTTCAGTGGAAAAGCTGGGATGGATTCTCAGAGGCCAGATGGTCTCTCCTTGGGCTGGCAAGAGCTCCTGGTCAGGATTGTGAATGGGATCCAGGTCATTTCAGTGCCATTGATAAATCAGGCTATTGCAGGCAGATGTGCAAAGTCCACCAACATGAATTCCAAAGCCACAGGCAGCAGGTTTACTGGTAGGACTCCCTTCCTTCAGAACTCAGTCAGGACATACCTTTCATCTTAATGTCAGTGTCAACCCCAATTAAGCTGTGCTCCTATTTATTCATAACTTGCTCCGTTCCGTTGCTCTTGTTCCCCAGGAACAAGCCTTTAGCTTTTACAGCCAGCATCTGGGAAGTTCATAACTTTTAAAATTTCCTTATAATCTCATAAATATAAATGATAGTATTGTGTGGAGTCCAAAAGGTGCAAAGAAAGCAGGGTCATTCAATACTATTCTTCTAAGGCACAGTGAGATTTTTGAGCTAAAGCTTAGAATATTAGGCCATCACTTGCTGCATTCCTACTGCAGGAGGAAAGGTGTTGAAAAAAATGATGTGATGCCCTCAAAGCCAACTTGGTGAGATGTCAGCATACAAAGCATACAAAGCGTGACAACAGGCATCCAGATGAGCTGGACAGCTCTTGTGCCAGGGCCTCAGGAATCTGCAGGAGAGTCAGCAAATCAGCAACTGAGTTGGAAAGAGACAGGTCCCAGGTAGGAGAGTCTCTAGTCTCAGAGCTATGGGATAATTGGAGTTAGATGAGTAATGCAGTTAACAGCAGGCTTTTGCAATTAATTTCAGCCACTGATTTAACCAACAATAGAAGGGTCTGTCTCAGAGAATATTCTCTATTCGGACCAACTCAGGAAACTATACAAATATCGCATCTCCCAAGCCACAGCATCCAAAACATTTTTGGTGAAAAATGCCAATTCAGCAGCACTGAACTGTTTTGCAAATTTGTGTCAGTTTTGCCAAATCATTTCTGTCACACACACAAAAAGGAAACCTCCCCAAAATACTAGGAAAAAATCAAAACTTTGTGTTTACACATTTTCAAAACAAAATGTTTCCATTTTTAAGTACAAAATGACCTTCTGTTTTGAAATATCCTTTAATTTTAATTTTAAAAGATCAGAATGTTTAAATATCGTCGGAATTGAAACCAAGCATTTTGTTTGATCCAAAGTGAATTTTTTTTAACTTTTAGATTTGGCAAAAAATTAAAAGTGTTTTTGGATCAGTCCAAAACAATGTTTTAAATTATTTTTCCAACTGCCAGTGAACCAAAAAATCTGTTTAATAGATTCCAAGACCAGAAGGGACCACTGTGATTACCTAATCTGACCTCCTGTGTAACACAGACCAGAGATGTTCTCCAAAATAATTCCTAGAGCAGAGCTTTTAGAAAAACATCCAGTCTTGATTTTAAAATAATCAGTGAAGGAGAATCCACCATGACCCTTGGTAAATTCTTCCTATAGCTACTTACTTTCACTGTTAAAAATCTACGCCTTGTTTCCAGGCTGAATTTGTCTAGCTGTTATTTGCACAGCTCTATCCCAGACCCAGAGGGCAGTTCTAAACCTAGGATCTAACACGGGTTGCACTGGTACTGAAAACAATGGGATGAATGAATATCTCCCTGAGCAGAGGAGGGGAGCTTTTCTGAGGAGCAGGATTCTGCAACATGCTGAGCACCTCCCTCGAATGAGCACTGAGGTTCCTTGGCAATGGTGCCATGCAGGAGGCAGGTGCAGTCTGATGCTGCCCTGCCTGGCCCCGCATGTGTCATTCACACCTGTGCAAAGCAGGTATCAGATGTTATTAAACTGGCCATCTCACTCACCTACGGAGTGCCAGCATTTCACACCCACTTTGTTACGTGCATGTAACTGTGCAAGAGGCCAGGCAGAAATCAAGCCTAGGGTCACCAGATGATTTCACCTAGGGTGATTTTATAGGGACAGTCCTGATATTTCGGGCTTTGTCTTATATAGGTGCCAATTACCCCCCACACCCGTCCCTATTTTTCACCCTTGTTATCTGGTCACCCTAATCAAGCCCTCAGTGCCATGCAGGATCTGTGCCTAAAAGGGCAACCTCAAGAAACACAGCTGTACCAGAGGACTCTGAAGACATTTCATTGACCAACCAGAGCCCTGGGAAGTCTTGGTTTTCTGCACTAGCAGCTATTAAAGGGAGCAAGACTTCTGTGATGCATTCACCGGTAGGTTCTGGCCAGGCTACAACTGGGAAGTGCTGGAAATTCCATGAGAGAACCCATTCTCAGGACATTTCCCACTGGATTTCCAAACCCAGGAGTGTCCAATCATTTAAGTTTCACCCTGTAGATTGAGATACACATAGAATCATAGAATATCAGGGTGGGAAGGGACCTTAGGAGGTCATCTAGTCCAACCCCCTGCTCAAAGCAGGACCAATCCCCAATTTTTGCCCCAGATCCCCAAATGGCCCCCTCAAGGATTGAACTCACAACCCTGGGTTTAGCAGGCCAATGCTCAAACCACTGAGCTATCCCTCCCTCCCACATAGCTAAATTGACACGGGAGATGTGATGGTAGCTATTGTATTGGTTAAATCAAATTCCTTGTTTGTTTTATTTAGCAAATATGGTCAGTCCTGTATCAACCAAGTTTGCTTTTTCAGTGGCAATCCTGAAGCTGGACTGTATTTCCATAGACAGAATTATTTACTTCGTGTGACAACTGATACTTAGACTAAATTGCTAGGAGATTTTCCCATCTAATTACACCCCGAAACACTGTGGAGCTGTTAGGGTAATCATGATCAAATGCTGCCGAGCTGTCTTAAAACATTAAAGAAAATGTTTGACTGCCAGAAATCCATTATTGAGGAGACATCTGTGCACTGAACTCAGTCCATGAGAGTAATACTCATTTCTGGTGCTCTCTCAAATATCTACATACACTACTGTACAAATACTGGATTTGCATTTACTTATGAAGTTCTGCAGCCTTTGAAATTGTGCCTTAATTAAAAACATTCCACTTATGAAAGAGAACGAGGGAAAGTTTCACAGCAATTACTGCAAGAACTTTCTGCAACAGATCTAGAGAGTTTTGACAAGAGAGAGGCTGAGGAAGTTTCAAAACACTTGGATGCTTCTTCAGAGACCCGTGGGAAGGTCAGGTGACAGGGACCTACACATGCCGCTACCTACACAGTGCTACTTCCAGGAATGGCATTGCAATGGTGGAGACCAGTCCACTATTCTAGGAAGTCCAGCCTTCTAAGGGGCAGTACAACCATGCTCAGATACCATGGTGATGGGCAGCAATAAAATAACCCTGGATACAGAGAGAAAGCGAGGGAGAACCAGCATTGCTAATGTAACAAACCCAGGACTGCAAGCATACAGCCTTCAGGGGTGATTGCTAGAATAACAAACATTCACATTCACTCACTGTTTAAAAACATCTAACACGAATTGTGAGGCTTTTGTTTCCATTCTGATTCGCAAAGCCAGCTAGCCCTCACTGGAGCCCAGCCACACAGAGCTGATTGCCTCCTGCTGTTCCGTGCATCTCTTTGGTGTGCTCTGGAGAGAGCCCTGCCATGGGCAACAGGGATATTGGGTCCCAGATCGGATCCTTCTCTGACAAAGGAGTCTGCAGAGTGAAGATGTTGAGGAGCCCTGGAGAGGAAGCTCATGCCCAGTCTCTTTGTTTCCAGACACAGCAAACACCTTCGGATTTAAGCAGCCACCAACTGTACTATCAGGCAAGTGAGAGTCTCAGCAGAGGTTTTTTGGAGGCAAAAGCCCACAGCTCAGCAACGTGGACCCTACCCGGGCTGAGCAAACAATGTCAGATAGGAACTAGAAGCCCTCCTGAGCTTCCTAGGTTGGACATTAAGAAAACTTCCTAACTGTCAGTGTCATGGTGGTTAAGCACTGGAATAAATTGCCTAGGGAGGTTGTGGAACCTCCATTATTGGAGATTCTTAAGAGCAGGTTAGACAAACACCTGTCAGGGATGGTCAGGTAATACTTAGTCCTTCCATGAGTGTAGGGGATTGGACTAGATGACCTCTCGAGGTCCCTTCCAGTCCTATGATTCTATGGGTACGTCTATACTACAGAATTAGGTTGAATTTATAGAAGTCGATATTTTAAAACCCGAATTTATGGAATCGATTGTGTGTGTCCCCACACACAAGCGTTAAGACCATGAGGTCGATTGACTGTGTCCACAGTAGCGGGGCTAGCATCAACTTTCGGAGCATTGCATTGCGGGTAGCTATCCCACAGTTCCCGCAGTCTCCGCCGCCCATTGGGATTCTGGGTTGCGATCCCAAAGCCTGATGGGGCAGAAAACATTGTCGCTGGTGGTTCTGGGTACATGTCATCCCTCCCTCCGTGAAAGCAATATTTCTCGCGCCTTTTTTCCGGGGTTTCCGTGTTTGCTACGGAAGCCTGCTCAGCTCACAATTACTGTACATCTCCAGCGTACGCCTGGACATTAGGTCTAGTGGGGATTCAGTCACACTATAATACAGGCAGAGGGATAGCTCAGCGTTCTGAGCGTTGGCCCGCTAAACCCGGGGTTGCGAGTTCAATCCTTGAGGGGGCCATTCCGCCTGAGGCTGGTAGTCGCGGGACTACACAGCAGGAGCGCCTTGCCTTCTAGCTGCAGATGGTGCAATATGCCATAAATGGTCGTGGTCGCGGGACCACACAGCAGAAGCTCCTTTCCTTCTCGCAGCAGATTGTACAATATGATTGGTATTCGTGTGCTCCTGGCCGGCGGCCTATGGTGTGGCTGGCCGGGGGCGCTTGGACATAAATGGGAGTGACCAGAGTGACTCTGGTCATTCTCTTTTTTACGTTTTGTTTAAGGGAGATTCAGTACTGCCTGGAACATGGGCGGAGGGATAGCTCAGCGGTCTGAGCGTTGGCCCGCTAAACCCGGGGTTGTGAGTTCAATCCTTGAGGGGGCCAGGAGCTGATGATGGATATCAAGCATATTGTACCATCTGCTGCTAGAAGGGAAGGCGCCTCCTTGCTCACCACATATTGTACCATCTGCAGCTAGAAGGAAATGAGCCTAACCCTTGCTCCCCCCTCCCTCCGTGAAAGCAACTGAGGGGGGAGCAAAAAATCCTTTCGCGCCTTTTTTCATATGGGCGCCATATTGCTGACTCCATTGTTATCCACCCGCTGCTTCTGCTGCCACTCTGCTGTCCTGCAAACAGCATACCAGGGAAAGCATGGAGCACGATCAGATCACCGCGGCTGTTCTCGCCGTTATGAACACCACGCGCATTGTCCAGGAGTATATGCAGAACGAGAACCAGGAGCTGCTACAGCTACAGCAGGCGAGGAGGCGACAGCAGCGCCCTGAGGACAGTGATGAGGACATGGACACAGACCTCTCTCAAAAAAGGCCCCCCCGCAAGGTGGACATCATGGTGTTAATGGGGCTTGTTGATACAGTGGAACGCCGATTTGCGTCCCAGCCACAAAGTCACATAGCCCCCCACACACAGAACATGAAAACTACCTCCCAGACTGACCAGGATACCTAATGACTGCAATGTGTGTATAACCTTCTGGTGAACCTGCCCCCGTGTCTGTACCCTGGTAAAGGTGCCTATCCTCTCCAATTACCAACCCCCTTCCCCCCCTTCAAACACACCGTCCTTTAAAAGAAAATGAAGGAAACAGTACATAACAGAAACGTGTTTTTTATTAAAGACTACACAGTTACGCAATGAAACTGGGATGGGGGCTGGGGTGGGGTGCGGTTGAAGGGAAGGAAAGGACACATCAAATCTTGGGGAATGAGAGCCTTCTGCTACTTGAGCAGTCCGCAGGGGTGGAGTGATTGTTTCCACAGCCCCTGCCGCCCCTCCTTCTTGGGACTTTGGGTGAGGGAGGAATGGGACTTTGTGGCGGGGGAGGGCTGTTAGAGATAGAATGCAGCGGTGCTCTGTCCTCCTGCCTCCGGTCCTGCAGAACATCTACAAGGTGCCGGAGCGTGTCCGTTTGCTCCCGCATTAGCCCAAGCAGCGTCTGAGTCGCCTGCTGGTCTTCCTGCCACCACCTGTCCTCCCGCGCTTCCGTCCTCTCCTCCCGTTCGCTGGGTGCTCGCGACATGTTCTCTCTCCACTGAGTTTGGGAAGAGAGCATAAGTTCGGAGAACATCTCGTCCCGTGTTCTCTTTTTTCGCCGCCTGATCTGAGCCAGCCTCTGGGAGGGAGATGCCGGGGTAGGCCGGGAGACACTCGCAGCTGTGGGATGGGAAAAAGGGAGTGAATTCCTCACAAAGATACATTTTCGCGAACAATGAATATAGTCTTTACCTGTGAACAAGACCATGCACACTACCTATCACATGTGCACTCAGTACAAGGTCGAATTTTCTATCTTTATATTGAGTGCCTGGGGTCTTGGTGTGCAGATCACACAAGCGGGGCCGGACAACGGAATTCTGCTAGCAGGCGGCCATGGTAAGCCGTAGACTTTTGGCTGCTGAAAGATTAATTTACAGCAGCGCCCTCCTTTCACGTTCCAAGCACAGCTCCTAGCGTTGGCCACTTCCTGCTGCCGGCGATCCGCCAAGCATGAACTCTCCCGCTGTGTGTCCCCCCGCCCACCCCCCTGGCGTGGCTTTCCCCGGGAACGGTCCCTGCATGCTGCCGGCAAACCGCTCAGCATGAACGGTCCGCCTCCCCGCCCCCACCGTGTGGCTGTCCCCGGGAGCGGTCCCTGCATGCTGCCGGCGAACTGCTCAGCATGAACGGTCCGACTCCCCGCCCCCACCGCGTGGCTGTCCCCGGGAGCGGTCCCTGCATGCTGCCAGCGAACCGCTCACCATGGACGGTCCGCCTCTCTGCCCACACCGCGTGGCTGGTCTCGGGAAAGATCCCTGCAACCTGCCGGGGAACCGCCAAGCAGAAACGTTTCCCCTCCTCGCCCCCACCACGTGGCTGGGAACCACCGGGAAGATTTCTTTAAAGGAACAGGCAACCAGTCCCCATACTAAAATTCACCTAATTCAAACCAGGTCACCATGACTGATATCACTCTGATGAGGATTATGGAGACAGAGAAAGACGGTGTGCTGCGTGAATGCCAGCAAACACCGGGGCCGTATGCCGCCATGCTTTGCCAGGCAATGATACCGGAGTACCTGCTAATAGCCTGGCGCAGAAAAGTTTCCTACCATGGAGGACGCAATAAGGCCGCTCTCCCCAGTAACCTTATGCAAAAGCTTTCACTTTACCTCCAGGAGAGCTTCGTGGAGATGTCCCAGGAGGATTTCTGCTCTATCCCCAGACATGTAAACAGACTTTTCCAGTAGCTGCACTGGCAATGACTAAAAACTAAAGCGCCTAGGGCAAGCTAATCATTAAAAACCCATTGCTAACATAGCATGCCTATTGTATTCACAATAAATGTTTAAAACACTCACCTACTGATCCTTCCCCTGATTCACGATCCGGGTTACTGCCTTGGGAGGGTTGGTAGGGGATCTCCATCAGGGTGATGAAGAGATCCTGGCTGTCAGGGAAATCAGCGTTGAAAGCGCTATCGACTGCCTCGTCCTCCTCATCTCCTTCCTCATCTTCCCCGTCCGCGAAAACCTCCGAGGAAGCGGACGTTGATAATACCCCATCGTCGGAGTCCACGGACACTGGTGGGGTAGTGGTGGCGGCCCCACCTAGAATTGCATGCAGTGCCTCGTAGAGACGGCATGTTTGGGGCTGGGATCCGGAGCGTCCGTTTGACTGTTTGGTCTTCTGGTACGCTTGTCGCAGCTCCTTGATTTTCACGCAGCACTGCATTGCATCCCGGCTGTATCCTCTCTCCGTCATGGCCTGGGATATTTTTTCATAAATTTTTGCATTCCGTCTTTTGGATCGGAGCTCAGATAGGACGGATTCATCTCCCCACACAGCGATCAGATCCAAGACTTCCCAATCAGTCCATACTGGAGCCCTCTTTCTATTCTGGGATTGCATGGTAACCTCTGCTGGAGAGCTCTGCATCGTTGCCAGTGCTGCTGAGCTCGCCACAATGTCCAAACAGGAAATGATATTCAAACTGGCCAGACAGGAAAAGGAATTCAAATTTTCCCGGGTCTTTTCCTGTGTGGCTGGTCAGAGCATCCGAGCTCGGACTGCTGACCAGAGTGTCCACAGAGAGGTGCACTGTGGGATAGCTCCCGGAGCTATTAGCGTCGAATTCCGTCCACAGTAACCCTAATTCGACATGGCCATGTCGAATTTAGCGCTACTCCCCTCGTAGGGGAGGAGTACAGAAATCGATTTAAAGAGCTCTTTATGTCGAAATAAATAGCTTCATTGTGTGGACGGGTGCAGGGTTAATTCGAGTTAACGCTGCTAAATTCGACAGAAACTCCTAGTGTAGACCAGGCCTAACAGATTGATTTGGGCATAAGCTTTCGTGGGTAAAAAACTCCACTTCTTCAGATGCATCTCCTCATCTTCAGACTCCCCATCTATATTTGTATTCCTTTGCATCATGATCTGCCCTGTCTCTCAGAAACCTGTTTATTTTGTTACTTACTGAAATTATCATCTTACTGCTGTGAAAGGTGAGGAACAATTAACAATCCCCTGCAGCCAAGTTCCCCTCTTCTTTCAAAAAAACAACAAAAAACAACTCCCATTTTTATAAGATGTATGCAATGCAAATCTTAATTTTTAAAAGAATTCATTTGAAATTCTATAGCCAGCACATTTCAGTGTAAACACAATTCAATGCAAGAAAAGAAAGTTTAAGACTGTTGGCTTCAGCTGCATCTTATGGTTTCTTTCCAGGTTTGCTTCACCAATGTGTCATTCCTGATCTTTCTGCATGATGTAATAGCAGCAAAAGGAGGAGGAGGAGGAGGTCAATAGGCCATGAATGGAACTAGTTGAGTAATGAAAAGAAAAAGGTTCACTGCTATAGAAAAAATCCCCCAGCTCAAATTTGATTCACTGCTAATGGTGGGGCCATAATGGTCATTGTTTGTGAACATTCATTTGACAACCCACTCCTTGTGCAAATAACTGAGACTCCTGAACGTTCCATTTGTACCAGAAAAACAGATAATTTGTTCTTCCCATTAATCCCCCCATTAAAAAGACCCAGTAATCCAGCCAGAGAACAGAAGGCATACCATGTGACCAATCACATATCATGAACAGCCCATATATGAAGAGTTCACCTGACTCATCCAACAATTGGATGCCGATTCACAAATCTACTATAGCTTATTTATTTAGATTTATTATGTGATACAGGAGGGCCAGGGAGCAGCAGTAGTAGAGTGTGAGAGGGGAAATATATAAGCCCTCGGCTAATTAAGGCGTGGTTCCCTGGAGACTAGGGAGGGTGGCTACAGGTTAATTGGAGCACCTGCAGTCAATTAAGGCCCTCTCAGGAACCTAATAAAACCCCCTGCTTCAGGCAGACAGGGGAGGAGGAGGAAGGAGTTGAAGCAGAGTGGATTGATGGTGGAGCAGAGAGCAGTTTGGAGGAGTTGAAGCACAGTGGATTGGTGGTGGAGCAGAGAGCAGTTTGGAGGAAAGCAGAGGAGAGTTTGGAGAAGTGCTGTGGCGGGCTAAGAAGACCAAAACCTTAGGTAAAGGAACACCTGGCTTGTACAGAGGGAAGGCAGGAAGCCCCACAAGCAGGAGAGGGAAGGAGCCCAGGGGAAAGTACCACTAGTACAAGTGGTTTACTTGCTAACCTAGGGCCCCTGGGCTGGGACCCGGAGTAGAGGGTGGGCCCGGGTCCCTCCCTCTCCATTCCCCTTCTCTGGGATACTAGTGGGACAGCTTATACCCCAGTTCAGGGGCAAGAAACAGTGCCCTGAAACCCCCCCACAAGAAGAGAAAGTGCAGGACCCATCATAGTAGTGCCAGCAAGTTGCCACACGAAGTAGATCCCAAAGGTGCCTATTGAACACTCTATATGGCTTTGCCCTTTACAAAATCAATTAACAAAATTAACCCGGATAATAATCCAACCAGCAGCCCCACCCACAGCTCAGCTCTGATAAAACTCCCATCCTGCCCAAAAATCCACACAAAAAAACCTGCCTTCACACCGCTTTCTCCCCCAAATCCCAAATAAACATGTGTCCTAGCAGCATGTCCTGAAAGTCTCAGGGTCTGGCTGCAGCGTGGGTAGGCATACCCACGCTATCTTTATTCTAGCTGACATGAATAAAAATAGCACTATAAATGCAGTGACGCAGGCTTCAGTATGGGTTGAAAAAGCACAGCAGCATGTTGCTAGCCCATGCCGCCGTGTCTGCACTGCAATTTTTAGCTGTTAGCTAAATTAAAACTAGCCTGGGTATGCCAGCTCGAGCTGCACTCAAACCTCCGAATGCAGTGGAGACATAACCTACCGTAAACTCTCTGGGGCAGGGGGTGTCTTTCTTGTTCCATGTTTGTACAGCACGTAGCATGGCCATTACTGGGGGTCCTAGACACTACCACAATACAAATCAATCATCATCATAATACATAGCTATTTCCGACCAAGAGGGCCAGTAGGTTCCATAGCTGAGAGCCCCTGATGAAGAATATCTACCATCAGCCTCCTCCCTTTTAAATCAAGCTTGAGCTGCTCATGCTGATTGCCACTGCCATGCGGAGAGAGATGGTTCGGCAAGTCCCATGTTATCTGAGGCTTTTTTGGTCAACCTGTAAACCAATAAGCAGCCAGTGCAGATTCCAGAGCACTTTGCCATGTGCTCCTTCTGAGAAACACCACTTAATAAGTGGGCTACTGGATTGTTTACAGATTACTGCACAGTGTAGCTCCATGGAGAGCTCCTTGCAAAGAATTATGCCAAGAGGTGTTAAAGGCATGGATCATGAAAGTAAGATCCACTCCCAACAGGAAATAGTCTTGATCTCCTGGCCTGATGGACCCGGGAGAGGCATCCCTGCACATGACTGCTCTGTGATAAATCAGTTCACCCAAATCAGGGAAGGATTCCTAAACCCCCACAAAGCCCTGAATTCATTGCCTTTTCGGTTTGGCACCACTGAAATCAACGGAAGTAAGGAGCCTAAACACCTTTGAGGATCTGGGCCTATTTGCCCAGCTCTGGTCATGGGCACCAGGAACTGTGCTTGCAAACTCCATGGCTGATCACACAGATACTGTACAGAATGGATAAACTAGCTGCTCACTAGCTCAGAACAGACCCAGTGACCCAATGTGTTCATTTAAAAAATACCGTGAGCAGCAAGCGTTAAGGATAAGGGGAGCTCATTAATGGCTCAAAACAGTTTTGATACCCAGCCTTTGTTCAGCGGAGACTTTTAAATTCAGTACCCAGCCACAGGAAAACTTTTGCATGGTCCCAGAGCGCTCACAGCAGAAAATGGGATCAGGCCTATTTTATTTTAAAGAACTTCTTACTTCTTTCTGTAACTGCAACAAATATCTAAATACACAATAATTAATTGCATGTGCTTGCCAATTAGCGGGCAATTATATTTAAATTTACCAAGCAATTTTAAGAGTGATTACCTTCATCATAACATGCGCATTTCAGATTTCATGACAATGCTCCAGTATAAAAGATAACAATAATCACATAATTACTCCATTGGGATATAAATGGGTCTTACATTCATATTCACATTAGCGTACATTACTAGTAATTAGCATATGCTTTAGCGTCATTAATAAGAGCTATTTTACTATTTCATGTCATATAAGGTGATACCAAACTATCTTGCTCGTCATTCATTACTACTAGATTTCATACAAATATATGCACCTGCAGATGGCAGGTAGGGAACTGAATTCTTGCAACCTCAGCAACATTCAGCATCAACATACATGCCCAGGTTAAGTCAAGTGTGTGATCTATTGTGTATGCAGGGGGGTGGAGGGGAGGAGTATGAGGTTATAATTAAGAGTGAGCATTTATTTATATTATGGTAGCACCTAGAGGCCCCAACTAGGAGTAGGCCCCCATTGTGCTAGGTACTCCACAAAGCATAGTGAGAGACAGTCCCTGCCCATAAAACTTTACAGGCTATATAGACACGGGTGAGAGAAAAATGAAGGCTCAGAGTGTCACAGTTGAGGGCAACTGCATCTGTATTCCCCTCTGTGGTCCATGGGCACCCCCTCTAGGTTTCCAGCTCCTGAGCCATCACTTCTCTTGGGCAGAACGACACGTCTCTCTCCCCCCCCCGACAGGGGTTTTTCCAGCCTGCACAGTTCCCTGACTACACCGTGAGTTCCCCAGATGGCTTAAGCAGGACAGTGTCTGCCCTTTGATTCTCCTCAGATGCTCTGAACAGTTCTAATTGCCCAGAGTTATAAGGTACCACACAGCTCTCTCTAAGCAAGCACATTCAGTCTTAAGGTGAAAGCACTACTGAGAAAACATGTTAAAAATGGTACAAGATCTACATGCTAATTAGCTTACCAGAGATCACCCAAACTCCAGTAAGGGCTCTGGTAGGTGTCAGTCCTTCAAACCCCACCAAATAGAACTCAAGTATAGAGCCAGGGAGGGTGTGTCGCTGGAATTTGCCAAATCAGCAAAATCGGAGATGGTCTGTTTTCACCAGCGTTCCGATGGAACACCACCTGCCATCTCCCATGATGCACTAGCAGCCTGTGACTTCCTTGATTCATCATGCCCCTCAGTCAGAGAGGAGATTTCATGGGAGATGACAAGAGAAATGCAGTTTAATGTTGAACTCACTCAGAACAAAGCATTCAGGTCAGTTCAACAAACTGAAATACTTTGAATAGGGTCAAGTCAACCCAAAAATAAATATTTAGATTTTTTTCAACCATAAATAAATAAACATCAGCAAAATGAAAATTTTCAGCAGAAAGTTTTAGTGTTATAGAAACTGCATTTTGGGTCAAAAAATCATTCCAGTGGAAAAGTCCCAACCATCTCTACTTATAGATGTTATCTATGTATTATTGGTAATGACAGACCATAAGACGCTCAGATACTAGGCTGGTAGTACAGTGATGACAATGGTAGAAGAACCTGTATAGAATAGAATAGATGCAAAGTCTGTCACTCTCAGTAGAAATGTGCTGTGTCGGCACTGAAGTGTGTTAAGAAATGTACCATAATGTGGCATATCTTTATTTCCAAGGATTTGTGTTGGGGGATGTCACACTTTTCCAGATGAAGTTTCTGTTTATGAAATATTATTGTTAAAGGGAAGGGTGTTCAGATGTTCCTATGCTTATGTTGCTTTCACTCCTGCCTTTATTTGAGGAAAGACATCTCACAGCACATGAGAAAAGCACAGGGGGTGAGCTGGGAGAGAATTTATTTCCACGCAGAAAGCATTTTTCTGTAAATAGGATCCTGGAAAGGCTACGGGGCACCGCGGAACATGTCAGCATCTGTGTGTGGAGGTGTAAATAGTTTCTCAGCTAGCAGGGAGAGTTCTGGCCTGTGCCTGTAGCTGATGATGAGTTGAGAGTGAATTTTGCAGGGAATGCGCTTTCCCAATGGTGAGTCCCACAGAGTGTGAATTGACAGGCTTGAGGCCTGTTCTGATAGGCCCAGTGCGTGGAGAACAGGCATTTGCTTCTAGTCATGGGGAGACATGGAGACCTCCTTTCTATGCTGAATAATCTAACCCTGACTGCCCATTTTCCCTTCATCAGATCATGCTTCATTATTTCCAAGGCGCCCAGCTCAGATCTTTGGCATCTCGGAGAAAACTGATATCATGGAACCATTTCAGAAAACAAATTCTTTCTCCATTTTGTCTAATATATTTTAATAGCAACAGTTTGCTCTTCTGAGCACTTATTATACAGACACTCAAAGGGCTTTACAGAGGGAATTAATTAAGCCCTTAAGATTCCAGCCAAGGCTTATGGTTCCAATTCCCATTGCACAGATGTAGACATGGAGAGGTCACACATGAAGTGGAGCTGAACTGGCAATGGAAGCCCTGGGTTCTGACTCCAATCTGTGTTTCTCAAAGGATGGGGAGGAGCCCAGAAGGACTAGCTGGGAGGAAGGGAGGGCATGGACATAGCCTGCTATAGTTCTCCAGAGCCTCAGACGTCATTTAAAATAAAAAAGTTGCTCCAGTTGCAAAAAGCACGTTCAAAATGTGATGAAGTATAACTGATACAGTGATGTCTGCCTGAATTTGCCTCAAACAAAAGCTCTGAGGCTGGCTGTCATCCGATCCACTAGGGATGTCATTTGGATTCTTGCACATTAGGTCAGTTTCTTGGCTTAAGTAAGTACCTAGAGTGCCAGCCACCTCAAGTCTAAACAGCCCCCTCCTGTCTGCTATCCATTAAGGGCACCTGGGATGCACCAGAAGAAGGCCTGGTCATTGGCCCTGCCAATGTTTGACCTGACAGCAAGATCTGCTAGCAGAAAATACACTCAACATCCATACCAAATTGGATCATGCCCAACCTAAAAGGGTTCATGCCAGCAGTTTGGGAACTTCAGCTGCTGCAAAAAGTTGGGGATGAAAGAACAGATTGTTGAGCACGAAAACAAGAGTGGACATTGGAACATGGAATGTGAGAACCCTGTGTGAATGCAGCAAAGACAGAATGTTAATTGACAAACTTGAAACTAGAGCTACATCCTTTGTTGTTGTTCCAGGCTATTAGAGAGACAAGGTGGGTGAGGAAATATATTTTACTGGACCAGCTTCTCTCCTTTTCCATAGACATTCTTGGGATTTGTGCCAAGTGGATGTGGCAAACTTTTTATAAAGTGTTGTAAAATCATTTACTTTGGAAGGACAGACAATGTTCCCAGAGACGGCGTTACTTTTCTATTGTCAGAAAAAGCCTGCAGTTCTTTAAAAAGCTATAGGTAAGTCTCTTCTTGCATAATGAGCATTAAACTATAAGGGAAACATGGTCCTGTAACTATAATACAAGTCTATGAACCCACAACAGATGCAGAAGACGGTGCCATTTTTACAATGAACTCTAAGCGGAAATTGAAGCCGCATTCAAGTCCCTTAAAAAGAACAAGGTACCTGGTCCAGATGGGATATTGCTTGCAGTGTTAAAACATGACAGAAGAGGCATGATTATGTTCCTTTGGAAACTATTTAACCTCATTTGGATGAAGGGTGAAAGCACTGAAGATTGGCAACGCTCAGTCACTGCATCACTCTTTAAGAAAGGTGATCTGACAGATTGCAATAACTACAGAGGGATATGTCTTATTAGCATTCCTAACAAGGTATTCTGTAGAGTGATTCTTGGCCAAATGAAAAGAAAAGCAGAGGAAATCAGTTCTGAGTCACAAGCTGGCTTTAGACCTGGCCTCTCCACCATTGATCAGATATTTGCTTTCGTCAAATCTTGGCAAGACACACAGAGTTCAACATACCCCTGTTTTGAACATTCATTGACTTTTAAAAAATCATTTGACTCCAATAACAGAGAGGTTCTGTGGAAAGTACTCAGGTGCTAGAGTTTTAGCAGCAAGCTGATTCAAATACTGCATAGGCTGTATAGCAGAACTTGGCATGCAGTAAAAAGTCAGTAGTGGTCTGATGTGAAAACTGGAGTCAAAAGGGGATGCATACTCAGCCCAATAGTTTTTGCTCAGAACATATCTTGTCCAGCTCCCTTAGTAACATTGATGTAGACTGCATGTCATTGGGGTAAAATATCAATCCCCTTGATAATCCCTACAAAGGAATGGAACCAAGAACCAGCAAGTAACCTGCACACAACAGCCAGAGAACGGGCATAGAAATGAATGAGCAAAAGACCAAACTAATGGTAACATCAAAAATTAAGAATCAGGCCAAACTAGTCATTAATGGTGCAGACATTGAGCAAATAGACAGCTTCTGCTCCTCGGGTTCCACCATAACAAGACAACTGCTGTGAAGATGATATCAACAAGTGGATGTCAATGACCGAGTCATGGCAGTCTTTCCTAATGGTTAGAGCAAGAGTCTGTACTACCAATTGGAGCTGGAGCCTGACAGGGAAGGTTCAGGAGTGATGCCAAGAGTCAGAGCCAGGGGCACAAGCCAAAGCCAAAGGGTTAAGCAGAGTCTCAGTCAAAGGCAGAGCTGAAGGTCAGTGCCTGGAATCAGAAGCTAGGTACAAACTAGAGTTGGACCAAGGCTAGAGGCAACAGAGGCCCGGACAGAACCAAGCACAGCTGCAGGTTTGGAATGAGTTGAGCAGCCATTGGACTCTGCTGCTGCTGAGTTTAAGTATCAGCCTGACTCCTGCAACCAATCAGGTGGTGCAGTCAATCCGACAGCTTTTATAAGGGCCAGCTGTTCTTATCAGGTGGCCAGGAGACTGGCTCTGCTACAGGCTGACTCCTGACAGCAGATAACCACTGCCAGCAGTGGTTAAATAAAAATATTTGGAAGCTTAAATCAGGGTCCATGACAGCTAAAGCCAGATTATGTACAATGCTCACTGTACCCACACATGGGTACTGACAAAGCACCTGGAGCAAAAGCTGCAAGGTATGAAAAGGCCAGGTAGACTAAGGGCTGGTCTACACTAAACCCCCCTGTCGAACTAAGATACGCAACTTCAGCTACGTTAATAACGTAGCTGAAGTCGAAGTCTCTTAGTTCGAACTTACCTGTGGTCCACACGTGGCGCGCAGGCTCCCCCATCGACTCCGCCTGCTCCGTTCGTGGAGCAGGATTACCAGCGTCGACGGGGGAGCACTTCCTGGTTCGATTTATCGCGTCTAGACAAGACGCGATAAATCGAACCCAGAAGATCGATTGGACTCCTCCGACGCGACGGGTGAGTATAGACGTACCCTAAGAAATGAGCACATCAGTAGAAGACTGAAAGTGCAGCATGTCACTGCAATCATTCAAAGGTGCCAGCGGCAATGGTTTGACCTCATACTGACTGCCTAAAATTGTTCTCTGTGGCAGTGTGCCTGGTGGGAGAAGCTGGGCACAATCACTGAGGAGACAGTGGTATAACATGGTACATAAAATCATCCAGCCAACCGCCCAGCAAGCTAAAATGGTGGCTCAAAACAGACATGGCAGGAATATGTTCATAACCTTGGCCCTACCCAAGTTGGGAAACAGAGATGATAACGAATATCTGTGAGGTGTAAACTGCCCCGTTCATTTTCAGAGACACTCAAAAAATGCCAGTTATTTTTTGCAGGAAATTCTAAATGTCAGTTTTTTAAAAGATTTCACATTTATTTGATTTTTTTATTAAAAAACTGAAAACAAACAAACAAACAAAAAATTCCAAGTTTTGAAAACAGAAATCATTTACCAAAACCAGTTTTCAAAAACTATACATTTTTTGGTTGTCACTTTCAGTTTTTCTGTGGAAAACTAAAAACTAATTAAAAATGGATTTTTTTCCTCAATTTCCTCTGAACAAGAATTTTCAGCCAAAGTTGTTTACTGAAACCTAGAAAAAATTGTTGAAAAAACAGAAAATTTTAACAAAAATGGACGTTTTATGTGAACATTTTTTGGTTTGGTTGTAAACCCAGTTTTCACACGCAAAAAAATGTTTTGATGGAAAAACGTTGACCAGCTCCATTCACTTCAATGGGCACTAACTCATGTAAACGATGGTACTTTAAATGTCAGTATTGTTAATTGTTTCATTGCTCACCAAAGTGTGTAAGGGCTGGTCTACACTAGCCCCCAAGTTCGAAGTAAGATACGCGACTTCAGCTACGTGAATAACGTAGCTGAAGTCGAAGTATCTTATTTCGAACTTCAAAGTACTTACCCCTGGTCCCCACGGCGGCGCGCAGGCTCCCCCGTCGACTCCACCTGCTCCGTTCGCAGAGCAGGATTACCGGCGTCGACGGGGGAGCACTTCCTGGTTCGATTTATCGCGTCTAGACAAGACGCAATAAATCGAACCCAGAAGATCGATCCGACGCCTCCGACGCAGCGGGTAAGTGTAGACTAGCCCTAAGAAAAGAAAGGATCCTATTATAAGGATCTGCAGCAGTGTTTAACAAAGTGTGTATCATGGTGGAGAACACAAAGTACTAGCCAGAGAGCACTGCAGATATAAACAAACAGGGCTGGCTTTTAACCTTTAGCCTAGAGCAAAGACTTGAACACAAGCAGCTGTCCCCAGGGTGCCCTAGCCAGCAGGCAATATGCTAGTCTGAGATTGGGTGGGTTCCCTCAGTCTTACACATTGAAGCTGTTCACTTTGTATGAAATACAGGACTAGTCACTGGGTCATGAGAGTTACTCTGTAGCCCCATGGTTAGAGCAATCAACTGGAAAGGGGAAGGCAATCAACCTGTCTTCCCGGCTCCAATCAATAGTGTCTAACACATTTTTGTGCTGAACTTTGTAGCACTTTCTGGGCTCCTGGACATTTTTACGAGTGCCCAGTGGTTGCCCAGTCCATCACAAACCATAAAGGCCCCATGAGTAAAAATGAACCGCACTCAAAACTTGTCTTTGCAAACTATTTGTGAATCAGTTTGTTGTTGTTTTTTTATAGTCACTCAGTTCTCCTGTGCACGTCAATGTCACTCTGCTCTTCCCTCTCTTCAGCTCTGGTGTCATTTGGGGGTGAAGAAGTCATGTGATGCAGGCTAGCACTTGTGGGTGGCGATTGTGGATGCTGGGAGGTCTCACCTTTACAGAGGCATGAATGGGGGATAGATTGCTGCTAGGCAGAGGGCTGTTCTGTGCATATTAGCCTCAGGCCTGCCTAACAGTAATAGTCATGAATAATTGACTACTTGAATAATGAATAGCAATAATTAATAATTGAATCATTGAATACTATGCACTGCTACAGCCTAAGGCCTCTTGTCCGTGTTACTAAAAGTGCTTTGCAAACATTAATGAATTAATGTTGGAAATTTTGCCAGAGCCAACTGAGAAACAAATGAAGCCTGCCCCAGATGTCTCCCCAACAGTGCACAGCTACGCACACTCCTTGTCTGTCTCCCCAAGCTGGATTCTGGGAGTAAAGCTTGTTATTGCTGCCGTGCTCTCAGGAATGCCTCTCTTGGCAGGCGTGGTTCTTCCTGAACATGCACGGCAGTCTCAGGCTGAACACTAGTCAGGTGTCTCACAGCATGTTATGAGCAAGGCAGCATTGTCTGGGTGGGGGATACAGCACTAGACTAGGACTCAAAAGATCTGTGTTTCAATCTTGGTTCTGCCACTTGCCTGCTGTGTGACCTTGGATAAGTCAATTCCCCTTCTAGCCTTTGTCTGTCTTGTCTAATTACGACGTAATCCTTTGGGCCTAGGAGTGGCTCTCATGCTGGGTTCGTAAAGTGTGCACAGTGGGGCCCAGATCTCGACTGGAACTCCTCTTGATACTACTGAGAGATCACCAATAATAGCCACATGACCACTGGCACCAAGGTTCCTACTGATCCCTGAGCATAGGGATGACTGTGTGTGGCATCCTCCTTTAAGCACAGCGCTTTGGCTCCAGTTTGGAAGAAAGATTTATGGATCGTCCATGCTGCTCCTCATGGACCCTCCCACCCAGGCCACTCTTTACGAAAAAGTCCTGTTGAATTTCACAGAGAACAGCGAGCTTCCTAGAGAAGTATTAAACCAACCCTTTGAATCCTGTTGCAGGGATAGGAATCTCTGCAAACTCCATAGGGGTTTAGAGGCACTCCTGTAGGCATCACTATGCTCCGGTGATGAGCAGGACACACATAGGCCTCTATTGGTTTCATCCTGTGAATTCTAACTTTTCTATCAGGGCCCAATAGTTCTAGTTAGTTGAGCCCATTGGGCAAGACTGGTGTGATTTCAGGTTTCCTAAGGGAATAGCATCCAGCTCTAGCCCTGCCCACAAGGGGCCATTATTGCTAATCTCATTGATTCATAGACTACAAGGCCAGAAGGGACCATTCTGGTCATCTCGTCTGACGTCCTGTATAACAGGCCAGAGAACTTTGCCCGTGATGCCAGCATCAAGCCCATCATTTGTGTGAGCCAGAGCAGATCTTTTAGAAAGACACCCAGTCTTGACTTAAAGACTTTATGTGATGGAGAAAGTTCCATCTCATGGTGCTTCTGACAAAAGGTGGGATCTTTATTTCTTTGTTCTGGCCAAGCTTCAAGTGGGGTAATTACAGCGCATTCCCCAGCAGCTCCAGCTGCTGATGCTCATAGAATCATAGAATCATAGAATCTCAGGGTTGGAAGCGACCTCAGGAGGTCATCTAGTCCAACCCCCTGCTCAAAGCACGACCAAACCCAACTAAATCATCCCAGCCAGGGCTTTGTCAAGCCTGACCTTAAAAACCTCTAAGGAAGGAGATTCCACCACCTCCCTAGGTAACCCATTCCAGTTCCTCACCACCCTACTAGTGAAAAAGTTTTTCCTAATATCCAACCTAAACCTCCCCCTCTGCAACTTGAGACCATTACTCCTTGTTCTGTCATCTTCTACCACTGAGAACAGTCTAGATCCATCCTCTTTGGAACCCCCTTTCAGGTAGTTGAAAGCAGCTATCAAATCCCCCCTCATTCTTCTCTTCTGCAGGCTAAACAATCCCAGTTCCCTCAGCCTCTCCTCATAAGTCATGTGCTCCAGCCCCCTAATCATTTTTGTTGCCCTCTGCTGGACTCTTTCCAGTTTATCCACATCCTTCTTGTAGTGTGGGGCCCAAAACTGGACATAGTACTCCAAATGAGGCCTCACCAGTGCCGAATAGAGGGGAATGATCACGTCCCTCGATCTGCTGGAAATGCCCCTACTTATACAACCCAAAATGCCGTTAGCCTTCTTGGCAACAAGGGCACACTGTTGACTCATATTCAGCTTTTCGTCCACCGTAACCCCTAGGTCCTTTTCTGCAGAACTGCTGCCCAGCCATTCGGTCCCTAGTCTGTAGCAGTGCATGGGATTCTTCCGTCCTAAGTGCAGGACTCTGCACTTGTCCTTGTTGAACCTCATCATATTTCTTTTGGCCCAATCCTCTAATTTGTCTAGGTCCCTCTGTATCCTATCCCTACCCTCCAGCATATCAACCACTCCTCCCAGTTTAGTGTCATCTGCAAACTTGCTACGGGTGCAGTCCACGCCATCCTCCAGATCGTTAATGAAGATATTGAACAAAACCGGCCCCAGCACCGACCCTTGGGGCACTCCACTTGATACCGGCTGCCAACTAGACATGGAGCCATTGATCACTACCCGTTGAGCACGACCATCCAGCCAGTTTTCTATCCACCTTACCGTCCATTCATCCAGCCCATACTTCTTTAACTTGCTGGCAAGAATACTGTGGGAGACTGTATCAAAAGCTTTGCTAAAGTCAAGAAACAGCACATCCACTGCTTTCCCCTCATCCACAGAGCCGGTTATCTCATCATAGAAGGCAATTAGGTTAGTCAGGCATGACTTGCCCTTGGTGAATCCATGCTGACTGTTCCTGATCACTTTCCCCTCCTTTAAGTGGTTCAGAATTGATTCCTTGAGGACCTGTTCCATGATTTTTCCAGGGACTGAGGTGAGACTGACTGGCCTGTAGTTCCCCGGATCTTCCTTCTTCCCTTTTTTAAAGATGGGCACTACATTAGCTTTTTTTCCAGTCATCCGGGACCTCCCCCGATTGCCATGATTTTTCAAAGATAATGGCCAATGGCTCTGCAATCTCATTGGCCAACTCCTTTAGCACCCTCGGATGCAGTGCATCCGGCCCCATGGACTTGTGCTCATCCAGCTTTTCTAAATAGTCCCGAACTACTTCTTTCTCCACAGAGGGCTGGTCACCTCCTCCCCATACCGTGCTGCGGAGTGCAGCTGTCTGGGAGCTGACCTTGTCTGTGAAGACAGAGGCAAAAAAAGCATTGAGTACACTAGCTTTCTCCACATCCTCTGTCACTAGGTTCCCTCCCTCATTCAGCAAGGGGCCCACACTTTCCTTGACTTTCTTCTTGTTGCTCACATACCTGAAGAAACCCTTCTTGTTACTCCTAACATCTCCGGCTAGCTGCAACTCCAAGTGTGATTTGGCCTTCCTAATTTCACTCCTGCATGCCTGAACAATATTTATATACTCCTCCCTGGTCATTTGTCCAATCTTCCACTTCTTGTAAGCTGCTTTTTTGTGTTTAAGACGAGCAAGGATTTCACTGTTAAGCCAAGCTGGTCGCCTGCCATATTTACTTTTCTTTCTACACATCGGGATGGTTTGTTCCTGCAACCTCAATAAGGATTCTTTAAAATACAGCCAGCTTTCCTCGACTCCTTTCCCCCTCGTGTTATTCTCCCAGGGGACCTTGCCCATCAGTTCCCTGAGGGAGTCAAAGTCTGCTTTTCTGAAGTCCAGGGTCTGTATTCTACTGCTCTCCTTTCTTCCTTGTGTCAGGATCCTGAACTCAACCATCTCATGGTCACTGCCTCCCAGGTTCCCATCCACTATTGCTTTCTCTACTATTTCTTCTCTGTTTGTGAGCAGCAGGTCAAGAAGAGCTTTTCCCCTAGTTGGTTCCTCCAGCACTTGCACCAGGAAATTGTCCCCTACACTTTCCAGAAACTTCCTGGATTGTCTGTGCACTGCTGTATTGCTCTCCCAGCAGATATCGGGGTGATTAAAGTCACCCATGAGAACCAGGGCCTGTGATCTAGCAACTTCTGTTAGTTGCTGGAAGAAAGCCTCGTCCACCTCATCCCCCTGGTCTGGTGATCTGTAGCAGACTCCCACCACGACATTACCCTTGTTGCTCCCACTTCTAAATTTAATCCAGAGACTCTCAGGTTTTTCTGCAGTTTCATACTGGAGCTCTGAGCAGTCATACTGCTCTCTTACATACAACGCAACTCCCCCACCTTTTCTGCCCTGCCTATCCTTCCTGAACAGTTTATATCCATCCATGACAGTACTCCAATCATGTGAGTTATCCCACCAAGTCTCTGTTATTCCAATTACATCATAATTCCTTGACTGTGCCAGGACTTCCAGTTCTCCCTGCTTGTTCCCCAGGCTTCTTGCATTTGTGGTCCAGAGGTTTCTCTTCCTGTTGGAAAATGTATAGAGCTGCTGTGCCAGGTTGCACAGCTCCCAGCTCTCTGGCTAAGGCTGGCTGTATTTCAGATGTGGCAAAGTGGCTGGCATTTGTAAAAGGCTCCTGCACAGATGCACAAGAGGGTGAGGAGGCAGGGACCTTCTCTCATTCCATTGCCTCTGTGTAGATGGCTACCCTGAATCCTGGGAGGCAGCACAATCCCTGCTCCCTGCCGGTGCACTATCAGTCCAAGTGGCTCCCCAGAGGAATTTAGGCTGAATTGCCCCAGCTCCCCTCTCCCCCCCCCCCCCCCACACACACACACAGTGCATGGGGTGGGATCTTGCCCAAGCCTGGAACGTGCCTGAGGATCCTTTGGGTGAAAGACACTGTATGTATGTCAGGCATTAAATGTTATGAGGCCAAACCCTCCACTCGTCTTTTAACTCCAATGATTTCAATGGAGCTAGGCATCTCAACACCTTTGCCCATAGCCGGGCAAAACTCTCAGTGAAGTCAGTGGGCCCCATGCTGAGGTCTATACTCAGAATATTTTTCAGACTGGATGAAGTGTACATTTTTCACAGTGAGAATAATTAACCACTGGTCGTGGAGGATTTTCCATCACTGACAATCAAGATTCAGTATTTTTCTAATAGATCTGTTCTAGGAATTACACTGGGGCCATTCTCTGGCCTGTGTTATATAGGAGGCCAGACTAAATTATCACAATGGTCCATTCCGGCCTTAGGGCATGTGAATCTATGAATAAAAACTCCCACTGATTTCCTTGGCAGCATTTCCAGACTAACTCCTCCTCCCTGCCCCCCTCCCCCGCCCCGGGATCCGGCCCAATGGCTCTGATGCATTATTATTATAATTGCTTTTGCATTCCTAGTATAATGGTCTCCTCGCAAATCTCCTTGTAAAGACACCTCAGCTCCTCCCAGGCTCTGGTTCATGCAGTGAAGGCATCTGTCAGAGACACTCTCTCCACTCCTCCAGCACTGTGCCAGGCGCTTTCTTCCAGCAATGCTCCAGTTGTTCCGCTTTGACCTCTGAGGACTATAAGGAAAGGAGATCTATTTTCCGCCCTGGACAAGCCGCTGTTTTGGAAGGAAAGGGTCACACAGATGCAGCAGCTGTTTCTCCAAATTCTATTGCCAAAGGTTCCCAGCTACTCCAGGCACTGCATCCCTGCCAGACTCCGCCTTAGAATTAAGCCTACGTTTTACTGAGTGTTAAAGGAAGGATTTCAAGTTACCAAACAAAACATGTTAATCTTCTTCACATTAATGGACTAGATCACTGCAGGATCTGAGGCTTCTCATGTGTTTATGCATTTACCATCACAGCCCCCTATGAGGTAGGTGCTAATAACCCCATTGTGCAGACTGGGACCCGAAGCACAGAGGGATGAAGGGGAAGTATGTACTGCAGGTAGAGCTGTGATTGCAGCCCATGTAGACATACTGAGCTAGCTTTAATCTGGGTATCTTGGGTACGGATAGCAGTGAATCCATGGCAGTATGGATTTCAGTGCAGGCTAGCTCTGGGAGAAATTACCCAGGATTCCAGGTGGACTTGTACTGCCCATGCTGCTGCCAGATATGCCACAGCTACACTGCAATGGGACCCAAGCTAGCCAGACTGCAACGTAGGCATACCCTGAGTGACTTGCCCACGCTCACACAGGGAGTGTGCAGAGACTTGAATCCATGTGTCCCAGGTTCTACGCTCGTGCTCTGACCACTGGGCAGCCTTCCTTTCTTTCCTTGCCCTTCGCTATGTCTCTTGCAAGGCCGAGAGAAGAGAAGAGAAGAGGGCATTATGCCTTTGAGATACAGTGAACTACCCCCTGGAGTCTGAATGAGGAGGTTGGGGTGCAGGAGCAGGTGTGGAGCGCGGACTCTGGGAGGGAGTTTGGGTTCAGGAGGGGGCTCAGGGCAGGGGGTTGGGGCACGGGAGGGGGGCAGGGTGCCAGATCCGGGAGGCGCTCACCTCAGGCGTTCACAAGCAGGGACCTGTCCTGGCTGCTCCTAGGCGGAGGTGCGGCAGGTGGCTCTATGCACTGCCTCCACCCACAGGCACTGCCCCCGTAGCTCCCATTGGCTGCAGTCACTCGGGGCAGGGCAGGGCCAGAGCTGCCTGCCATGCCTTTGCCTAGGAGCAGCTGGGACAGGTCGCCGCTTGCAGGGAGCCACTTGAGGTGAGTGCCTCCCAGATCCAGCACCCCGCACCCTCTCCCACACCCCAATCCCCTGTCCTGAGCCCCCTCTCACAGCCCAACTCCCTGCCGGCCCTGCACCAACCAGAGTATAAACCAGAATTCAATGAAGATCAGAAATGCTGATTTATAGAGCTTTCCAGTTGGTGAAGTGCCGGATAAAACAGCTTTTACTGTATATCAGTAAGTGTGACGATCACCCTCTTGGCCAACACACCAGGGACTGAGCCAAGGATCTCTAGAGCTAGAGGAATGAATTCTTACCGCTTGAGCCAAACTGTGGGATGCAGGGATGTAAGAGACTCATATCCTCTATGGATCAGGCATACGGGGGACCCGTCACACACTGACGAGTGTGTTACATAGACACTCGGCATCACTGCGCTCTGACTAGCTAAGACAAGTCCATTTCAGTGCCAAACACTGGAAGAGGACCTGGTTAGCAATATATCACCGTACTACCTACTACGTACGGTACGGGAAAGGCTGCCAAATGTGGAGTCAGAATTAAAGCTACTGTCATATCCCATCCTGAGACAGCGGCGCGGTGCTGACTAAGGAGTGTGGGCAGAGAAGATGCCATGTGGCTAATAGTCGGCTTGGAATGCAATTCCACTTGCTGACATTCTCTCAAATGCCACAGACTGTTGCTCACTGTGATGCAACCCTGTCCACGCCTGTCACTCGCAATCCAACTCAAACAAGACCAGATTTCTCTGGAACCCAACAAATACCAGTGGGCTTCCCAACAATCTGTCCATTCACTCTGAATCCAAAGGAAGATACTGAGGGTCACAGAGATGATGCAAAGGGGATGGGGATTAGTCAAGGGGCATTATTATGATTCAGCTGTCCTATTAACACACATTGGCACTTTTTGCACTGTGGAAAATAGTGTTTAACAACATTTAGGTTTTTCAGATATGGTTTCAGGTTTGTAAAGAATGTACTATTCCTCACACAAGCTCTCTGGGGTGGAGGCTGAGCTGCAGGGGGCAGTGTGCTCCTGCAGCTCAACCACGGGTGTGGTCCCCAGCTCTGCCATTACCTTGCTGTGTGACTCTGCACCGGTAACTTTTCATTGCTCTGTCCGTTGGACTCCCCTTTTGTGAACTGGGGTGGGGATATCTTTGTAAAGTGCTTTGAGGTCTGCACAATAGAAGTGTTATTATTCCATTCACTGTAAAGAGCCATGGTCTCTAGTGGCACCCCAGAAAAAAATCATAAATATCTGTAAGGTGGTTTGAGGGTATAAAACACCCAGGACTTCAGCATTTTGACATGTCTAATCTGAGTGATGTGGAGGACACCACGAGGCTGCTAAATCCAGCTGTCAGCCATCAGCTGGTAACAGCAGTAATCGGGGACAATGTCTGGATGGGTTTCTGCACACATAACCTGGGAAGGGAAGAAAATAGAGAGCCGCGAGGAGCAGCTGCATCCACATGAGACAGGTTTCCACAGCTCCTAGTACCTCAGTCATGGGGGAGGTTCCCATTGATTCATTTGTTTGCTTCACTGCTCTACAGGGAGGGTAGGAATCACACAGAGAGGCTCCAGTTTCTTCACTTCCTCTCCTCCCCACATGCCTGTTCTCTATCCGATTCCCACCATTCATCCCTTCCATCCAGTTCCTCATTTACAGTCTAGCTCTGCTCTGCCCCCTCACTCCTTGCATGTCTCAGAGTCCTGGCTGCTCACCGTAGTAACCAGACGAAGTTCCCCCAGATGTAGAGCTCACCGAAGGAGACAGATGGCTCCCTTCCATCTCATCAGCCATCCCCACTGCATCCTCAGCATCACTAGCTCTCAACCACTTATGCCTGTGCAACACTCCCTTTCCCCCCACCCCGCCCCGCCGAAGGCAATGGAGTGGCACAGGTGTCAGGCGGGTGGGATATTGGACTGTGTAAGCGCCGGCACTGGCAGGGACATGTGAGATGCTTGAGATGGACTCTCACATAACAGATGAGTTGGCAGCATGAGGAAAAAACATCTTCTCTTTGTAAATGGAGCATGTCTGCTCTGCAGTCCCTGGTGGACAGTGAACATGGAGCCCTGTGCTACCATCTCTCCAGATCACTCCTGAGAGGGGATCCACACCTCAAAGAGAAAAATGGAACATATTGTCACTGAGATGCCCAGGCCATGTGGCGGGTCACCAGGCAGAGCAAGGACTGGCTCCGCCTGGATAAACTGTTGCCTACAGATCATAAGGGGTCTTGGGTCTGGACTGTTAAGCAGCTGCAGACCAGCCATTGTATTGACTGAAGCTGGCCAGTGTCATGCAATTACATGACAAGAGAACTAGGGTGCTAGACACAGTATTTATAAGCTGCTCTACAGCTGCCCCCTTCAATGCTCAAGCCATCACCTTCCCTTCTCATTGTTTAACTGACTAGATACAGCTCAGTTGTCCTTTCTCTTCTTTAAGCCCAGTCCTGACTCGAGGTTCAAATGGACCCGGCACAGCCAGGGAACTGTAGGCCAAGGGGACTTGCTTTGAGGCCTCACTCTGCGATTAATCCAGTGCTCCTCTGTCCTCGCTGCACTCTTGTCTTCCTTGAGGAATGGGACGCTGCAGAAGCCTGGCCTCGCTGTGCACGAGACGTGGCACCGCTCTGCTTTCCCCAGCGCTGGTGACGGGGAGGGAGGCTTGTTCACAGAACACGCTGTGCTCTCACTCCTCGCGCCACTTAGCATTTCTAAAGGCTCCACTTTCAAGCTGTCACCTAGAGACAACGTGGGAATCCCAGACTGCGTCGGAGAGATGTGAGGCTGCAGCAGGCGCTGGCTTTCCTTTGGGATGGGAGGTGGTAGCTAGGGCTGAGGGGTTTCAGGAGTCTGAGCGTATGCAGTTTCCGTCCGCTGCTGTGGAAATGACAGTGCTCTGCAGAGCTGGTCACAGCCTGACTACTCCAGCATCCTGTTGCCAAGAATGGCCAGTGCTGATGCGGCAGCAGGTGTGAGCCCCACATGTTGCAATATTGTCTCATGGTTAGAAATTTCCTCCTGACCCCAGTTCCTTGGGGACATCGGCTCCAGCCACTGTTGCAATTAGCAGTCCGAGTGGCAAAGCCAATGAGTGAACAGTCCAGGAAACTAAACTACCCTCTTTAGGCAGAGATGATCCCTGCAGACACATTGATGGGGCAGTGAGGGGAAGCTGCGCGGCCTTGCCTGTGTGATGTCTGTTCCGAGCCTATCAGGCACTTTGAGCCAGTGCTAAATTCACTTAAAACAAAAGGATCTTCAGGCCAATGCATCCAAACCACCATGTAACTGTATGCTCAGCATCCTGGTCTGATTGTTTAGCTTAGGTTCTTATCTGCCCCCCCAAATCACCCTAGTATCTGACACTCCACACCTCTGTGAGGTAAGGGAGGAGCATTACCCTCATTTTGCGAATGCACAGAGAGAGTCCATGACTTGCCCAAGGTGACAGAGAAAGATTGTGGAGGAGCAGGGACATGATCCCAGGTCATCCAAATCCTACAGTAGTGTCCTAAACCCCAGGCCATCCTGCCTCACTAGCATGTATGCCCATGTCCACACTGTTTGCCTGTCATGCAAGCTACATTGATTATCTAAACTTTCATTATGGTCAGCTGTTCCATGCACTCTCTGTGTAATAGGCTGAGCTCTGCTAGCTTGTGTCATAAGAACTTGCTTCCCAGTTTCTCCTTTTTATCTCTGGGCTCAGTGACTTTATCAACATTTCATCCACGCTACCTGGCAGTCTGCAAAGAGAGAGAGCGATCTCTGTACAAAACTCACCCACTGGACTCATTTGTTCCAAAACTGAGCCGACTTCAAAGGGTCTCATTGTTTGATTTCCTTGTCTGCCTTCAGGAGGGCTATTCAATCAAACCGGAGAGATGCCACAGCATCGGGCATGGCTGTTTTCTCAGAGCAAATGTGTCAGGAAGATTCCAAGGTTGTCTCAAGACAGTTGTGAAATATCAAATACCCGTTATTATTTATATGTTGACAGCTCCAAGGTAACTAGCTGGCTTTGGCTGCTCTGTTGAAGGAGGGGCAGACAACAGCAAAGGAAAAGCCCAAAGAGCTACCTTCTGGGAACCATTCAGACGCCACAGAAAACTGAGGAGAAATAAACACAACACGTACTTAGCTGTAAAACACCCAGAAGTGGAGATCACCAGTGTCCAAACTCCATTCACACAAGGCTCTGGGGTTAGTTATGTCCCAGAGGGATACGCAGCTAGACTGAGGTTCAGAGCTTAGAAGCTTCAGGGTCCAGTTACCTGGAGTGCCTGAGCATGGCAGGGCTGCCCTCAGGTTGGAGCTAATCTGCAAACACGCTCCTGCAAAGCATGTGCTCCTTTCTGCGACTCTGACACAGAACAGAAATTACCCTGTTGGCTCAATGGGCTTGGTCGCAGCACTAAATAGAACACAAGGTGAGTAAGGGTTGCAGAACTATGTCCCTTGGGAGCTCAGCTCCATAGGGAGGAAGTCAATAAGCTCTGCAGAATGGCATCTCCTGGTTTTCCAGTGATCCTAAAACACCCCTGGGTCTCTGGGGAATTGGGCTTTCCCTGCACAGAGCAGGACAGACAAGCATTTGGGCCTGCCTCGCCGGTATTTCTTGGTCTCACAGAAATCATACGTATTGCCAGACTGGCTCAGCCCCATCTAGCCCAGCACCCTGTCTCTAAAAGTGGCCAGCACCAGAAGCTTCAGAGGAAAGTGTAAGAAACCCTGCAGTAGGTAGCGGTGGGATAATCTTTCCCTAGGGGAGTCTCTTTCTAAACCTGATTAGTCAGAGATTGGGAGTGTTATAGCCCTTCTGTTAGCATTGGCTCTCCTCACTCTCTGGGTTTTCTTGTTATACGTAAATCTCAGTGCGCAATATGAAATAAAACCTCTGAAACGCAGCTCTGAGTGAATAATTCACGGTAAGTCATTTATTTGGCACATTGCTCCTCTTCGCCTGTTCACAAGTTGTCCATGGACAGATTGTGATTTTCTCACATCGATGATATTGCTCACTGTAGAATTTCTGTGAACAGTTCTTGGGCTGTCGTTTGTTTGCAAGCTCTTAGCTGAGAACAATCCACATTCAAAATTTGAGCCATTTTGATTTGGGCATAGGTCACGTGGTATGTTTCTGCATCCTATGTTTATGCAGTTATTCTTCATCTTTGCTCTGTCCTGTGTGGGTGACTCTTGTTCTGTGTCTCCAAGTGCTCCTGCTGAGTGCCTCTTCCAAGTTGACACTTATCTTCTTCATGTCCTCCTTCAGTGTCTTGAATCACCTTTCTTTGGATCTTCTTCGTAGTCTTTGGCCCGTGAATACCAGATCTTGGACTCTCTGGCCAACATATCCCATGTGTCATCATCTCACATGACCCAGCCATGTCAGTAGATACTCCCTCAATTTTTCTGTGATGGAGGCTAAATGCATCCATCATTTCATTGTGTAGCCTATCAGTTCTCATCTTACCCAGCATTCACCAGAACATTTTCATTTTGGCACTGTGAAGTAGTTGTTCTTCTCTCTTCCACATTGGCCAGCATTCTGACCCTTACATAATGGCTGACCTAATTATGGTCTTACACACTTTGCTCTTTAGTTTACTTGGCATATTTTTATCACAAAGAACTCCCATCAGCCATCTCCATTTACAGTACATGCATTTTATGTGGCTCCTAACATCCGCATTCCTGTCATAGCTCAACGCGGAATAAGGTATTTGAATTGTTGCATAGGCTTTAAATCTATACCATCTAGTTTTACTGGCTTCTCATGGTCCCTCTCTACAAAGCATTGCATGTATTCATCTGTGATCAGCTGATATGTAAAGTGTTTCGTTCTAATGCAGCCCTCCATTGTTCTAGATCCCTGTCCAGTTCGTATTTATCTTCATGGCACAACATAATGTCATCAGCGTAAGCATACTCCATGGAGTCTCTCCTCTAACCTCCTGCGTCACGGTGTCTGTAACAATCACAAATAAAAACGGACTTAGGACTGTTGCTTGATGTAGAGCTGCCTTCACAGTGAATAGCTCACTATAGCCACAGCTCTTCTCACCACTGTTGAACTATCCTTGTGCATTTCTGTGATAGTCTGAATATATGTCTCCAGCAGATTGCCCACTGCAGGCACCACCATATCAATTTGCTAGAGACTCTGTCCACAAACATGAATGCAATTCCTTATGTTTCTCCCCACACCTCTCCTGCAATATTCAGCATGCAAAGTCCATCCATTGTTGACCTTCCTGGCATAAACCTGAATTGGTTGTCACTGACTTGATGCTCCACTTCCTCTTCTTAAAAGGTGCTGTTTCGGTGAATGTTCTGACCAGGAATCTCCTTCGCCAGAATAGCCCTGGAAACCAAACACATGAGACCGTAAACTGACACACGAGGTTGTAAGCTGCTTGGGGGCAGGGAGCGTCTCATGTTGTTCTGTGTTTGTACAGCACCCAGCACAATGGGGTCCTAGGCTCTGAGGAGGGCTGCTGGGCACAACTGCAATAAAAATAAAAAATGAGCATTTGAATCAAAGCCATCAAACATGTCTAATATAGATCCATCTGTAGCTGAGAAGCAGGCTGTTCCTTGAGAGAAAGACTTGTTCAGTGGTAAGGGTATGCACAGGGGCTCAGATGATCCAGGTTTGACTCTTTCCTCTGCCACATACTTCCTGTATGACCTTTGCTAAGTCACTTAGGCCCATGTTTATAAAGGTATTTAGGAGCCTAACTTCAGTTGATTTCAATGGGAGTTAGGCACCTATATATATTTAAAAATTTGATCCTTAGGCTCTAATGCCCAGATTTGTAAAGGCATTTAGTTGCTGCACTCAGCATCACAATGCCTATATGATTTAGAAGCTGTTGACTGTTGATGGAATTTAGACTCCTAAGTACATGAATCCCCTTTGAAAATGAGATTTAGGCTCCTAAAACAGGTAGATGTTGTGATGCTGAGCATAGCAGTGCCCAGATAGCTTTAAAAATCTGGGCCTCTGTGACTCTGTTGCTGCTCTGTACAATGGGGCTAACAGCACAGCACTTCCTTGCAAGGATATTGGGAGGGTAAGTGCATTAAAGATTGTGAGGTGCTCAGGAAATGGGAGTGGGGTACCGATAAGCACCTCAGATAGATTCAAGGCTTGTTTCTTTTTGCCAGCTCAACTTTAAATTTGCACAGAGAAGGGCTCAGACGATGAGAAGCCCTGGAAAGTTGGGCTCTGATTTAACGGAGTACTTAAGCACATGCTTACTTAGCTTTAAGCACTGGCTTAAGCCCAACCCTGGTTCAGCAGAGCATTTAAGCATGTGCTTAACTGAACTGGAGCCTGAGCAGTGACTGGAATGCAGTTCAATAGCTCGCCGTGGCAGCGGGCGAGGATGACTCAAAAATGAGCTGGTGAGAAACACTGCGAAGACAATTTAGAGAAGACTGCAGTGAAGCTGTAAGGACACTGAATGATTTTAAGTGATGTGCATGAATGACTATGTCCCTTTGCTTTAATCTTCATGACCATATAAAAAGTGCCGTTGGTATAATAGAATGAAAGCATAATAGTTAATATAATGAATATACAGAGCGCAATGCCTTTTTGTCTGAATGCTGCTTCATAGACAAGTGAGGAGAGCAAGGTTTCCCTTGTGTGGATATAGACTGTTACACACAGTCTCTCCAAGGAACTCAAACCAGATTCAAAAAGGAAAGAACAAAAAGGTTTAGCTGAATTCAGAACTCCCTGGAAATCATGTTCTTAGAGCTGAACTGGGAAGCTTTGGCAGGATGGTTCCATTCGGCTCTGGTAAAAGGTAGTCTCTGGGGAGCTCTCTGCGTGACTTTTCAGTTTGATGATCTTTCGGGCACCCTAGGATCAGGGCATTGATTGCTTACACAAAAGATTCAAAGGCTGGATTTCTCCCCTCAAAGTGGACTTTTAGGTTGCCAGAAATGCAGCCCATCCTCTAGGGCGTCTGCTCCTGGAATTGCTGTGGTTACACCGTCTGGTGAATTTCCAGAGGAATTAGAAGGAGCTTTGAACCACTGCAAGGACCGTTGGGGATGGTGTGAGATATTTGTGCCACTAACAGTCCTGTTACTTTTTAGTGGTATATAAAATTTGACTAGTCCCAAATGAAAGGTCTATTTCGTCTTGATTTAACATCTCCCATGTTTAATGAGTTGTCTGGCAGCGGGGGAGGGCAACAGCAATTACTAACAGTGGCTGGCATCATAACTGGATCCACCTTTGGATAACAATCAGCAGTAACACCTTTGGATAACAATTTGGATAACTTCATCTGAAAACTGGCACTGCTTGAGTCACTTGTTGTAAGCCATACGTGAATTAAGTGCAAAGCCTGGAAGAAAAGCCAAGAATCCTGGTAACTAGCTTCCCTGCTCTGCCCATCAAACACACACAGTCCTTACTGGTATCACAGTAGAGGGAAAGTTGGCACTGGCATGCAGGGGGCACTAGTAGGACATTACCAGATGTGTGCATCTCCCATGCCAGTGGAGTGAACCTGTCAGTGCCTGCGCCTCCTAGCTGGACACTCTTCACCCAGGATTACTGGGGATTTGGTTTATCCTGGTGCCTTTCTTCAGAAAACTTCCATTTTCCCTTCCAAGATCTGCCAAGCATTTGATGTGACAGTTCGAGGCAGCTGAGGACAAGAAGCCAACACTTAGTGAGCATCAAAGAGATCAGGCCACGAAAGGCCAATGTGGCCATGGTTAGTGAGGCATCGCCAGGCCAGCTGAGTGCCATGAGAGCCCAAAGTCCCGCACAGTGCTTTGCTATTGTTGTCACAGTCCTGTGCTGCTCCATCTCACCGGAGCTGCAGGGAGTGCTGAGGCCGCAGTTAATGATACACAGAAAAGGCATTTTTCAGTCACAAGCTGCATCCATCACTCTGTAAAGTTCAAGCCCTGTGCATAGCTGGAAAGTCTAACCTGGGTGACGGACTGGCAGCAGCAATCTCTGCAGCAGACTGCGCTGTGCCTTGGTCGGAGCACATTTGTCAATTACTTGCCGTGATATTGTGCTTTCCTAGCCAATGGGGGTAGATGGCTTGGGGCCCTTCCAGGAGGCTGCCATACCGACCAGAGCTAAACAACCAAGAGGTAATAGTGTGGAAGCCATTTTGCTAGTACAGGGAAAGGCTTGGTCCTTTTAATCAGGTCAAGGTCACTAACGCCTGGATTGCTAACTGGCTATAGATCTTTTTCCCTCCAAGTCACTGTTCTGAATCAGGGCCATTTCAGTAGTGACCGAAAGTGGTTCCGATCTGATGGCCATTTGGCGACTCCTTTGTGAAACGAGTTAGCTGGTCTCAGTCCAGTTCCAAACAAGCTGCTGCCCTTATCAAAGAAGTCACCATCGTCCTGAACACTAGGGAGCCCCCTGTTCGGCAGTCACCTCAGAGGCCAAGACCAGAATGTATCATGGTTGTGGGGTTCAGGGATCTCGCGGTGCTTAACGAGTTTGTGAAAGCTCTGCTTCATTCTGTGACCGACTTCAGCTGGCCGTTCATAACAGCAATAAGTGCTGCCCAGCAGCCCGCCTAGAATCTGGGGCTGGGAAGCTCAGCCCTTGAAAACACAACCGCTAATACCACAACAGGGACTGAACTTCCCCTGGTCCCTGCAGGTTTGAGGCCCCGTAGCAAGGTGTGAGGGGAGGATGTACCCCACACAAGCCCTGATAGTTGGGGTTGGTCCTGCTTTGAGCAGGGGGTTGGACTAGATGACATCCTGAGGTCTCTTCCAATCCAAATTTTCTATGATTCTATGATGGGGTTAATGTGGGCCTGAGAGACCAATTAACGTATTAATCACTGGCAGCACCTGTGAAAGAGGGAAAGCCAGGCTTAATTGATGAGAGGGGCTGGTGGTGATCAGAAAGCCAGGAAGTTTGTAGCAGGAAGAGGCTGCAGGGAGAGCATCTGCAGTAGGGTGACCAGACAGCAAGTATGAAAAATCAGGACAGAGTGTGGGAGGGTAATAGGCGCCTAGATAAAAAAAGCCCCAAATATCGGGACTGTCCCTATAAAATTGGAACATCTGGTCACCCTAATCTGCAGTCACTCTCTGGGGAAATGGAAGAGGCAGGAAGGGGTCTGAGGGAGTAGACTTTGGCTACCAACTTCAGGGTCCCTGGGTGGCAACCCAGAGTAGCGGGCTGGCCTGGGTTCCCCTATCAGCCACCAAGGAAGGTGGGTGAAACCCCCTGAGGAAAGAGGTATAAGGACCCTGGAGCACAGAGATGGATGGAAGACCTTCTGTAAGGTCATTGGACTATAGCTTGGTTGGACTCTCTGTTACCCCAGAAGGGGTGGAATAAAGTGTGGCCTGTCCGGAGGGGCCAAGTTGTGAGAAAAGAGCCCACTGCAGTGACGGAGCAACTGTCAGCAGGGGCGTCACCCAAGGAGACAGACACTCCACCTTGCCTGGCCATGAGGAGCTCACCTTCCGTGAGTGGACCCCTTTACACAGGGACTGGAGTGTATGCAGAAAGCTCCCACTCCCATTAAATAAACAGAGCACTTCAACTTGCGGGACATTCAAATCCTGCACCAAACCCCCCTGCCATGAAAAGGGCCCTGGCTTGGCTGGCTCCATGTGAAGGCATCTCTGGAAGGGCCTGGGAATGTCTGGCTCTTTGGCATTTCACATTTCCAATTTGGATGGGGCAGCTGGCCCAAGAATTAGTCACGGAAGAGATTTGTGCAGCACTTCAAATCCTGAATAAGTATGAGACTTTTGCAATCTGTTCGAGGGCAGTTAGCAAATGGGGGAAAAGGTGAAATTCATCCAATAAATTAGTCATTGCAAACACTTCACTCAGCACTAGTAATGACTGTGAAAAGTCAGGCTAAGCCTATTTACAGAGGCACATTGGCCTGTCCCCTGCCACAGCCATCTGTGGGTTTTACCTTTTTTGTTGCTTTCTCATTGTCTCCAAAAAGTGCAGTTCTTCCAAAGCTGCAACTGGTGAGGAAGCTCCCTGTTCTGTGGCACTTAGTATTACCTGGGAAATCAGAAGCTATAGTTAGGCTTGGAAAGACTCGATTTTTAACGGTAAATGTCAATTTCACCGTACACACACAAACCAATGAAAATATTTCCATCAATAATAACCTAAATTTATAGATAGGAAAAGTAAGAAAACTGCTGCTTGAGAAATTATTAGAGTTTGATTTAAGGATATTTACTTTGTATGCTCTGATGTGTGTTTTAACGGTTACAAAGTTCTAACTTTTTGAATCTTAATGTCTACTGTCATTAAATAATGATTGTCTGACCCTCTTCTTTCTGCCCCCCCCCCCGTAATTTCCCACAGCTGTGTGAATTTAAATTGATGAAATTGCTTTAAAATAGACATTGATATTATCTGTTGAAATTATAAAAAGATAAAAATCAAATTCTGCCAAGCCCAGCTGTATGCATTTATATGGATTTACGGTTTATTACAACAATCTGTAACCCACTAACCTGCACCACCTCCTGTTTTTCCTACGACTACACCTTGAATGGCCTCTCACAATATGTGCTAACTACTTATGCTAAACTATCTGTTCATTCTGGTATTTAGTACCTTTCCCAGACCTGAGGACAAGCTCTGTGTAGCTCGAAAGCTTGTCTCTCTCACCAACACAAGTTAGTCCAATAAGAGATCTTCCCTCCACCGCCTTGTCTCTCTAAAGACCAGCTATAGGCCTTCATGACATCTCTGATGGGTTCAGATCTTCACTTCACGTAGCTGGCTCCGTGACAGGTGATAGAATTACAGAGTCCATTCGTGTGATGGATAAATGAAATGCCATGGTATGAGCTAGAAGAGAATTAGTGGGAACGCGAATCACTAATTGAACTATTTGCTTGTCAGGAGATATCCTGACAGCCCAGAAAGGGTATCTGGGGAACTGTTCACACAGGATCAGTCTGCTGTGCACCCAGGGAAGGAGATGCACAGAAGCTGGCTCAGCCTTCCTGCCATTCTCTTTCAACCTCTAGAGAACAGGATAGGTTGAGCAGCAGTAGAACCTCTCCATACACACACATCTCCTCTGTCTCTGTGCTTCCATGCCAGCACTGAGCTGTTGAGAGTTCAGTTCCAAGGGTCTTAATACAAAGCTCATTGATTTTTCTCATTTGCTTTATTAAATGATTTCATTCATTTACAAATTTGGGAAATACTATGTGGGACATGGATTTGGGGTCTGCTCCTGTTCCCACTGCATTCAATGGCAAAACTTCTTCAAGGTCCCTTAGTGAAGAGACCAGTCTCTGAACCTGAATTGGCCAAAATATATACGTTCATCCTCTGTTTTGTGCAAAGCCTTGGAAACCAGATTTGGGGCCTTAAGTGGCCAGAAGAGATGAGAACACTTTGTGTTTGATTCTGATCTACCACTGCTTTGTAATGAGAGCTGGTCAGAAATGTTCAGACAAAACTTAGTTTTGTTGGAAAACATTGATTTGCTGAATCAAAATGGTTTTCTGAAGCTATTACACCTTTGATGAAACACAGACAGGTTTCCACTGGAAACTTGCCTGGGACCACGTGTTCCAGGTGTGACGAACTAGGACTGTTGTTAATGTTTTCCCTGAGTACTGTGTGGGTGCCTCGGTATCCCTATGTAGTGCTTGAGTATCTAGGTGGTGGAACAAGGGTGCATGAGTGTTACAGAGGGGCCTGGACACAGAGAATGGCCAACACTCTGTCTCTTAGCAACTGATGGCCCCGGCCCCTCCCCTGCAAAGGTGAGAGCTAAAGGTGTTGGAACAAAGGGATCAGGTGACCTCCTGGCCCGAGAAGCAGACAAAGGGGGAGGAGGGGCTGGACAGTTTCAGTTTGGAGCTGGCTGGGGAACATGGAGGGAAGCGCAGACAGAGTCTGGCCTCCCTGCCCCCCTTTTGGAGCTGTGGGGTAAAACGCAGGGAGCCCCAGGCTGGGGTCTAAGCTCCCTGCCCCCTGGAAGGGCCTGACTGAGGGGTCCTGGTGGTACTACAAGCTCTGTTTGGACTGTGTTCCTGGCATCGCTAATAAACCTTCTGTTCTACTGGCTGGCTGAGACTCCCAGTGAATCCGGGGAAGAGGGGTGCAGGCGCTGACTCCCCCACACTCCGTGACAACTGGTGGCAGTGGTGGGATCTTCTGCACCCCAGGAACGGCGCTTCCTGCAGTAAGTAACTGGGGAGCAGTAGAACGAAGGGGGGCTAACGAGGACCAGGCGTGCTGAAGGCTCACAGAGGAGCGGTTTCGGGGAGCGGAGGAGCTACGCTTAACCCCTGGGAGTGTGTGACCAGTGAGAAGGACTGTGCAATTATGGGGTCCCCCTGGGGGCTACGGTGAGCAGTCCCAGGGGCAGAGGAGCCTGCGGTTTGGCCCTGGGAGAGAGAAGGATTTTTGCAGTGACAGGGTTCCCCCTGGGGGTGCCGTGGGCGGACCCAGGGGCGGAGGAGCTGCAGCTTGACCCTGGCAAAGAGGCGGTGACCTGGAGAAGGGCTGGCACACTTGGGGTTCGTCCTGGAAACCGTGAGGAGCTAAGAGCACACAGGCCTGCGAACCCACAGCAACTTGGGAGCAGTGAAGTGATGGCGTATTGCCTTCTCCTTAAAAGAAGCATTGTAACCCTGTGCAAAAAGAGAGGGATACGCATTGGGAAGTTCACTAAAGCGCAGTTAATCGTGCAGCTGGAGGAGGATGACCATTCTAAGGAGCAGATTCCTGACCCCGATGGGGCTACAGCAGGATCTGGGAGCAGCTGGAGCGGTAGCCAGGCATCCCCAAGAGTCTGGTCCCCAACCAGACGGGGGTCTTCACGATCGGGTTCCCCAGCAGGGGATCGGAGATGGATGGGACTGGAGCTGAGTCTGAGAGAGCAAGAGGACTGTGAGAGACAGCGAGAGCCCGAGAGAGACCTACAGGAGAAGCAGCAGCAGCAGCATGAACTGGCGATGGTGGAACGGAGAGGCATAGGGGACTGGCCGGGGGTGAGTGGGAATAGACCCCGGGGTGCCAGTTCCGCAGGGAACCTCGATCCTAAATTGCTGCCCCTGGTTAAGGAGGGTGGGGATGTGGAGGCCCACCTCACTGCCTTTGAGCAGGCTGGCGATTTGAACCAGGGGAACCCTGCGGAAAGGCCCCGGGATCTAGCTCCCTTGCTGGGTCCCAAGGCCGTAAACTCCGTCAGCCAGATGGGTGGGATGGTGGACGGACTTCTACACCTGACCCCAATCCGTATGTCTGCATGGAGTCTCCTGGGCTCAGGCCCTGCGGATCCCCAGTGGGAGCGGAAGGTGATGGTCAATGGAGAGACATTCCTGGGGTGGCGAGACCCCGGGACAGAGAGAACTGTGGTCAGGCCCCAGGTGGTGCACCCCCACCAGATGCTGAGGGGCTGTGTGACCTGGGTGAGGGTCCCAGGGATGGACCCATTCGCCCTGCCTATGGCCCAGATCCCTGCTTTCCCCTCATCCACAGAGCCAGTTATCTTGTCATAGAAGGCAATTAGGTTAGTCAGGCATGTCTTGCCCTTGGTGAATCCATGCTAACTGTTCCTGATCACTTTCCTCTCTTCTAAGTGCTTCAAAACTGATTCTGTGAGGACCTGCTCCATGATTTTTCCAGGGACTGAGGTGAGGCTGACTGGCCTGTAGTTCCCTGGATCCTCCTTCTTCCCTTGTTCTAGGCTGGCTCTTTCCAAACTGAACCTGATCTCATGCTTCCCTACAGAGTCCCCTAAACTGCAAGCAGGACCAGGAAACTCTCCCACTCTTAAAGTGATAACTTGCAATTCCAACACAGTCCTTAATATACCACAGGAGCTTGGAAATCCTAGCACAAGTTTCCAGGGTCCACAGCTCTGGGGCAGGCCCAGCATGTGGCCAGCTGTCTCCCTGGGCTTCTCGACTCCTGAGTGGGCAGTCTGGGGTGCCAGCTGGCCTGAGAGTCTGGTGTGTCAATTTCACACATTTCCATTTTGGGAACACTGTATTTTGGTGTTTCTAAGATGAAACTTTGGGGATCGCCAGCTTGCCAAGAAATGTTGGTCAATTTGCTTTCATCTGAATTGTAACAAAAGCAAATTCTGAAATACCAAAACTTCTCACAAATCAACCCCCCAAGTCTGAGCCAGGCCTGATTGTAACTCCATTGGCTTCAACAGAGTTATTTCTGATCTATATCAGTGTAAGTATAGGAGTTCACTACCAGCCCCTGTATCCTTAACCAGCTGCTATGATATGGAACCTGAATAGGTCTGGCATTGGAATGGATAGTTAGTTCCCTAAGCGATGCCACTCCATTGAACCAGTGAACTGGAATTGATGCGTGCCTCTTGTTTTCTAAGAGTAAAGCAAAGAGCAGCAGATGCCGGTTTGGATTTTGACGGCACTCTGTATGCACACAGAACTGGGGACCAGCTATGGAGCACATCTAGCTTATCTACTTGATTCTTTTCCTGAATTCTTGCTGACTGTGTTTTGACTACATTGAAGCAACAATAGGAGAGAGATACACTCCACACCCCCGGTAGCTAATTTGACACCTAAGATCAGCAGGGTTTTAGCTAAGACCGTGCAGTACATGGCTCTTGATTTTGCATGTGAATCTAGGGTGGGTTTTTCAAAAGCCCTCAGCTATGGCCTGACTCAACTCACTTCATAATAGAAGAACATAGCTTTGGATATATAAGGCCAGGTCTATACTACAGAGCCTAAGTTGTCATTGCCGCCTAGTGTAGCACTGCGTATGCCGACAGATGGCGTTTTTTGCCTGGCAGAGCTACACCACCTCCCCAAATGGCATTAGCTATGTGGACAGAAGCACTCGTCTGTATGCTCAGCTGGGTCTACACTGAGGGTTTTATCAGCATAACTATGTTGGCTGGGGAAGGGGGGGTGCTTTTTTTGTAGTGTAGACCTGGCCCGAATCTATCGGTGAATTACATTAAACTCCCTAAAACAATCTGTGGACAAAGATAGCTTTTTGTCTAGTAGAATCCACCACGCATCTGAAGCAATTTAAGCAAAACCTTCCAGCCATCTGATCCCTGAAGCTGCAAGTAATTTGTTCATTCCCTGAAGACACTGACAGCATATCCTTTATAGGAAAGATGCTCAGGCAAAGTGCATCCTTCCAGCTTGTCTGCTCTGAAATGGAAAAAAAAAAAAGTGTTCAGCCCCGGAGGAGTTGGACAGCCCATGTGCCCCTGCTGAGAAGGGCGTTTAGGAAAAATGTAACCTTCCAGGCGACAAGAGTATAAAATAACCTGCTTGTCCCTAAGGAGTTTGACAGTCACTGCATTCCAAAGGGGAGAGCATGTTGTGAGACAGCAGCTAATAGAATACTGCACAAGAGACTGATCTAGCTGGAGGAGTGAGCAAGGTCAGCCCAAGAACTACTTCCCCCTGTGAGCTGATAGTCATACCTACCTTACACTTCTGGTTTGCTGTGGACCGAAGCTATGTTGACCTCTGGAAAGGCCTGGGGTAACGTTTTCAAAAGTGCCTATGTGACTTAGAAGCCTACATCCCATTATCCAAAGGACCTAGGCACTGAGGGCCCAGATCCGGAAAGGTATTTAGGAGCCCAACTCCCACTGAAATCAGGGGGACTTAGGTGCCTACATATTTTTGAAGACCTTGGCCTCAGTCACTTTTGAAAATGGGACTTATATTCCTAAATTAGTTAGATGCTTTTGGCAATTCTGCCCCAGGGCTATTTTCTAAAAGTGAAAAGAAACTTCTGGATCTGATAAAATGTCTATTTCTCCTGTATTCTCTGCTAAGCAAACTGCATCCCCTAATGCTGTTTGCACTTTCCAATTCACTCATCTTGGGGAGTGAAACCAGACAGCTCCAGTTCGCTATAACTCTGTTCTGGCTTCACAGCTTGGCAGGGTCTTTTTCAATGTATTATTTTCTTCTTCTTTTTTTACAAGATCATGGATCCATTTCTATTCATAAGCCATCTGGGTTTGCTTTTGTTTAACAAAGTTTAAATTTTAAGCTGCAAACTACCCAGTACCTTTACAACGAATATAAAGGCTACCCACATTCCATACATATAGCTAGAGCAGATGGGATATTATTTGCAAAAACATTATTCATCCAATGTTGCCTTTATTCATGGAGTAATTTTCCTCTGTTTCTACCAGCTCTGCTGAGAACAAATAGACGAGGCAAGTCCCCGGCCCTAACAGCCACTGTTGTTCAGTAGTACAGAAGAGAACTGTCTTTCCATTATTTCTAAAGCACCCCTTATCACACAGCCTGATATTGCCACCCTTATACTGAGTAGCACTTTAACCCATTAGTTGTCCCATTGAGACAGCTTTTGGAGGAGGGCTGTGCACAGTGTGAGTGAGTGTGATGCTTCCCAAGGGTACCCAGGGTTGTGATGCAGCTTGCTACCATGTGCCACTAGCTTTCGGAAGCCTGTCTGTGCCTGCCAGGGGCCCAGCACCACAGCTCCAATGGCCACGGGCAACGCAAGTTCTCCCTGCCAGGCCCACAGGAGTCCCCACTCTCTTGCTACAGGTTAGCAATTGGCGCCCTCCAAGCCCCAACCCCTCCAAGCATCCTCATGGGGTGTCCAGCCCCTGCCTCACGGGACATGCACAGAATATCCAGACTCCCAAAGGTACAGTGCACCGCAGCTTACCCATGCCACCGCAGATCACTGCTCTGCTCAACCCACAGCACTGTATCCTCACACCTTTGTGTCAACTATCCATAATGGGCCATCTTGATTATCACTTCAAAAGTTTTTTTCCCCCTGCTGATAATAGTTCCTCTCAATTAATTAGCCTCTTACAGTTGGTATGGTTACTTCCACCTTTTCATGTTTCTCTGAATGTATAAATATCCTCCTACTGTGTGTTCCATTCCATGCATCCGAAGAAGTGGACTATAGTCCACGAAAGTTTATGCTGAAATAAATTTGTTAGTCTCCGGTGCCACAAGTGCTCCTTTTCTTTTTGCTGACACAGACTAACATGGCTCCTACTCTGAACTCCTTAAATATTATCTGTCCACTCATTTCACAGTGATTATGATGACCAATGAGCTTACTGGCTTTCAGTAAAGACCTCACATGCCACCCTTTGATTAACCTAACCCAGGAGATATCTGTAAACCCCTATGCACCCCTTACGCCCTCCGTCAGTTGGCACCAAGGGGTCACAGTGAGTAAGGCAGAATCTGGCCCATAGCATCTAGGGCAGTGGTCCCCAACGTGGTGCCCGCGGGCGCCATGGCGTCCGCCAGGGCATTTATGTGCGCCTGCCGTCAGGGCTGGCACCAAGGAACGAAGAGGAGAGGAGCGCATCCGCTGGAGAACCTGCCACCGAAATGCCACCAATGAGCGCTTCTGGCAGAGAAGCATCCCCACCGAAATGCCGCCAAGGAGCACTTCCGGCGGAGAAGCTGCCGCCAAGGAGTGCGGCCACCAGAGAAGCGTTGCCACCGAAATGCCGCCGAGAAGCATCGCTCCCCGCCACACTCTTCTGAAGGCATGAATGTGCTCTTGGCCACAGAAAGGTTGGGGACCACTGATCTAGGTCCTCAAATAGACAATAGTATTTACTGTAGCCACCTTGCCATAAGCCCAATTCTGGCTCCATTATTCATTTTGAATAGCCCCTCACACCACCACTGATGTCAGTGGGGTTGCCTAACATGAGTGAAGTGTATCAGCATCTGGTTTGCAAAGGAACCCATGCCATAGATGGGTGCTGGGGCCAAAGGGCACTACTGACAGAAGGAGGATTTCACCTGCAGCCTGACACCCTTCGGTAGAATTATCCTGAAAGCTCAAGCTAGGCTCCATACTGAAGGGAGAACCTGGAATCACAGCTGTCTGGGAGGGCTGGTTTTTATGGCCCAGCAGGGGGGTCATTTTGTGAGCTCTGGGACATTAGGGCTACGCTGCACTTTTAAGGAGCTTGGCATAGGGTGCAAGTGTAACCCACTGGTGAGTGTGTATTACAGGGCCCCCTCTGTCCTGATCCACAGAAGATGGGAGTCTGAGAGGGTACAAGACCCACGGCACAGGGCTATCAAATTTCAGTGTAGGCATCTGGGCTCTCAAACTCGACTGCGGGGAGGGACTCAGAGCAAGCCCCCATGTCTACACTGCAATTTTTAGCCCTGCAACCTGATCCTCAACTGACCTGGGCTCTGAAACTCAGTACCAGAGGTTTTTATTCCCATGAAGAGGTACCCTTAGAGCCCCAGCTAGGGAGTGTTGGCTCTTTAGTTCAAGGTAGCAGATCATGCTTTCCAGTTTGGGGGTCCCGGTTTAATCCCAGGTGTGTCTTCCAAGATAGCCCCTGAACAAGGAAATGTGGCTGATTCCTCCAGAAATCACTGGCTGCAGAGCCTGTCTCTGAAAATGCAGCTAGTGACGCTCAGAGTGTTATTGCTGTACTTAGCTGAGGGCAGCTCTTGATTCTTCAGCAGAGAGTGATTAAATCCTTGTCATGTATTATCATTTCTTTCAAAACATTTTATTGGATATTAAAGAAATTTCATTCCCTGGGATAAGGTTCTTTTCCCATGATAAGTGATATGTCAGTGAGTTATTTTTGTATATCTTAATTTTTAAATTTATTTCTTGTTTTGCCCAGGATCTGAATTGTCATGCAGTTAATTACATAAGTAATATTTTCTTATTCCAAGAAATCTCATTAAGATAATTAGTATGCTCCATCAGCAGATGATTTGAATTATATTATATTAAACATGTATATTATTTATTTTTCAGCTTGCAGTACGCTGCGTCCCTGCCTTCCCCGTATGAAGTTACAGGCAGCAATAAAGCAGATTAATATGTAACCCCAATCTAGGTGTCACCATGAGATAGCTCAAAGAGATGACCCAATGCTGGAGCATTTGATTGGTCGCCATTCCTGCCCTTCTCAGCTTCACTTGGCCTCCTCAGCCATTAGGGTTGCCAACCCTCCAGGATTGGCCTGGAGTCTCCAGGAATTAAAGATTAATCTTTAATTAAAGATTGTGTTATGTGATGAAATCTCTAGGAATACATGCAGCAAAAATTGGCAACCCTATTGGGCATCTCTAACAATGAGCTATTTAGAATTTAACCACACAGTGTGAAAGCGGGGGGCTTTGTCTCACTCTGTGAGGTGTGATGTTGTTTCTAGTGACTGTGCTCAGGCAGGTGACAACTGAGCAGCTACAGCTGTTAGCTGGTGGTGTTTTCTGCCTTTAACTCCAGAGGCGAAGGACCTGGTTCTCCCTGGGATTGGCGTGACTCATATAACAATTGTGTCTGGCGTTGTGCCTTCTAGTTCTGTAGGGGGTCGCTCTGGCTAGGCCTATAGTGGTCAAACTACTGTGTGGAAAAACGGAAGTGTAGTCATGGCAGCAGGAGGAACCAGCGGCCTGAGTATAAAGCCAGTGTTTTGGAGGGAATTGTGCTCTAGGAAACTACCCCATTGTGCGGCTATAGCCACACATCTATGTTGATCGTGCTAACCCAGGGCCAGCTACCCAAACTGGAAATGAGACTTTCCAGCCCCAGGACAGGCATAGCCCCACTCACCTCACAACAAAATGGCTTCTGCCTTCTATTGACAAGAGCTAGCTGTGCCTTTTCTTCAAGCCAGTTCTATACACACACCTGCATTGGTTTAACTAGAGGTGTGTTTAAATGGAGCTAGTTAATTATACTGTTGCAAACCCCCATGCAGACACTCTCTTTCGGGTCTGATTTCCTTAAATCAATTTAGATGAAGTCAGTTTTTTACAGACTTCAGTTAAATTGAAATAAAATTATCTACACAGGGTTTTGCACCAGTTGAACTAAATCCAATTTTACGCTGATTTAAGCTAAACTGGTGTAGCTTTCAGGTGCAGACAAGGCTTCTGTTTCCATGCACAGTGGGCCCACCCAGCCTCAGTTTCACTTTGAATTCACGTTCCAACAAACATCACCGTTCAAAGGGAAACTCACCCAAAACAGTGACGTTCACTTCATTTTATTTTGACATCTTGCAATGAGGTGAGTTTAGCCTGGTATCAGTTCCAGGTGGGCCCAAACTATAGGGGCACCAGTTCAGATATTTCTGGGGGAAGGGAAAATTCTGGTCCCTGCCTCCCGCCCCCAGTAGGGACCCTGTTTGGTTCCCGTTCTCCCCTCTCTCTGCCATACAGTGCATGAGCCGATGCCACCAGTAGTTGAATTCTCAGTGGACTCCACTGTGCTAGGCCATACAGGAACAGATACCCCATGCAGTAGGCTGCAGCACCCTTTGGCCAGGCTGCCCCTCTGTCCGGCTGTCCCTCATGTGTCAGGTGGCAAAACCACTTACTGAACACTTACAAAAAACCCCTTTAGACTTATCAGCAGTGTCTGACTTTCCACCCTCCAGCAGGAGCAAATTTCATGTTTGAGATTTACTTGCCATTGTCTATGACTGACCTGCTCTCTCAAAGTTTGATGGTGAGGACTGGTCAGGGCAGAAGCCCCTAGGATGAAGGGGAAGCTGAGCCTGAAAGAAGAGGATTGATGCTGGCGTGTGGATCCCAGGAGCTGGGGTAGGACTCAAGGGCAGGGAGGCCTGGCTGAGTGGATCGTTGTGGGGAGTTCTCTCATGAGAGACGTGACTTGGGGCTATTGGAGAAGTGTCATGGGATAGAAGTGATTCTGGGACCTGCCGGGTAGATGGCATGGAGAGTGGAACCCTGGCACAAGGCTGGAACGAGTCTGGGAACAGACTGGAGATGGACCCTCGGTAAGGTGAGCTGCAAATGATGTCCCAGAATGGAGCATGGAAAACTGCTGTACTTTGGGATTTGGGGGGAAGTGGCTTTATCATGAGGGTTCTGTGCACATGTACAGGAATAAATTATGCCTAGAGGTGGGTTTTGTGCTGGACAGTGAGAAAGACTGGGTTCTTATTATGGCCAAACCAAGGGGAAACTGAGGCAGGTGCCTCTGTCATGCCACAGCTTGCCATTGGGGGACTCTCAAGGTAGGGCTGCTCAAGGAGAAGCCCCCCATGAGAATGCCCCATGTTTGATTCACTACCATTGTAAGAGTGTCTGTATTGGTTGCTACACCTCAGCCTATTTGCTTTTCAACTCTCTCTCTATTGTACTTATATGGCTACCATCACTGGAGCCCCTGTGCAATCAACCTCATTTTACAGCTGGGGACCTGAGACGCAGTAATGCGCCTTATGGGAGTGTCATTCCTAACGCACACTAACGTGCTGCACATTAATTGGTTTGTGTAGAGCCTGCAGGTGAGCACAAAAGGTTCCCTAGTGCCCTTTCACCTAACACTATTTCAAACAGCTCTACGTTAAAGTGCACATGCAGAGTCTGCCCGGCCCAATCAGTGCACAGCAGGTTAGTGTGTTCTAGAAGTCCAATGCCTGTAGAACGCAATGCCCCACTGCGTAGACAGGCCCTAAATGACTTACCCAAGACTCGCAGGGACTGGGAGTCTGTAAGAGAGCAGGATCTGACTGCTGGTCTCCACAATCCCATTCCACTCCCATAACCACAAGGCCTTCCTTTGTCCACTGCTATTGCTGAGTGCGACCGCACATTTTCACTGAGCATTCAATGACCCCCAAGTCTTTTGTCTCAGAGGATCTTGCAAGTTCAGAGCTCACCTGCTGATTGCTGACATGCAATCCCCGTCCCTCAGCCGAGAGCAGACCCAGTGGATGCTCTCACACATATCATTAGTGGTCTGCTCACTGGTCCACACATTTGTTGTCAGGCAAACTACCTTGGCCTGGGAGCTACTGAAAGAAGAGTCCACTGCCCTGGGGAAATTATCTGAATAGGTATGTGCCCCTTAGGAGCTGCACATGGTGCCTACTGCCCGGAAGCGCCCTTGCCCTCTGCAAATGAGAAGGGGAGTAAATTGACTGCCAACATTTTCCTCCAATTGGCATTCAGCAAGGAGGGCCCAGTGGGTACAAGAGAATTAGATTCAGGGGCTGGGCCTCAGCAGGAATTAGTTGGATCTAGATGTTGGTAAAATCTTTCACACCAAACTTTTGTTTGCTGAAAAATACAGATTGGGGGCAACCGAAAGAGTTCACAAATTCGTATTTATTTTGCCAAATTATTTCAGCTGAGAAACAGATACATAAAAATACCAAACAGGTAAAATCTTTTCATTTGGGCATGTTCAAAATGAAATGTTTTGACTTTTTGATTCAAAATGACTTTCATTTCGCTTTGTGCTTCGATTTTATTTAAAATATTTTTCAAAGGTGAAAACACCTACACAACGAAAGACAACATTTTGTTTGAGGTTCAAGGAAGCATTTCAGCTGACCTGAAACAAAACAGTCAGTTCACTGAAAAATTCAAAAAAATGTCATTTCGGGTCAACCCAAAACTAGGTTTTTTTCCAATTTTTCAGTTCAACTACCAAACCAAAAAATCGGTTATTTACACAGCTCTGGTTGAATCATATTCGGCAGGAATTGGCTGTCTCATGCTCTTTATAGATTTCAAGGCCAAAAGAGACCTTTGGGATCATCCAGTCTGACCTCCTTTATAACACAAGCCAGAGAATTGCCCAACAATAATCCCTGGAGCAGAGCTTTTAGAAAAACACCCAGTCTTGATTTAAAAATTGCCAGTGATGGAGAATCCACCACAATCCTTGGTAAATTGTTCCAATGATTAATTACTCTCACCGTTAAAAAATTCCCAGTTTGATCCCTTATACTCACTGCTCTTTTCTAGAGATGATGGATTTGTCTTGGCAACATGTGCTTGTCCAGGTGGAAGAAAATGGTTTTCCCCTCTTTGCCTGGTATGGCAAGGGCAGTGACACTCTGCTGCTTCCTGCCAAACTCTTGATCCCCAGCAGTCAGACTCTTCTGCTGCCATTCCTTACATGGAGCTGTTTACCTGCTCTCCAGGCCTTTGGCCACTGGAACGTGGTGGGAATCTTTTAGTACATGTCGTTGAGAACTATTCAGTGTCAAAATGAATGAGGCTTGTATCGCCCCTTCCCTTCCTCTGAGCCTGAGCCACTTCATCCTGACCCTCTGCATTCCTCTTCCTTCTTTTCCATATCCTTTCAGTGTCTCCCCCTGGGCCCCTCCTACTGCCACCACCTGCAGCAGGGGCATAGTGTGCCATTGTGAACATGTATCCCAGAGGTTTGCCACCAATGCCACAAGCTGTGCAGAGCCGGCTGGTCTATCAGCCAAAACTTTGTGAAAAGGAACTGGGCAAAATTCAGAATTTCTTTCCCTGGGTAAGTGTCATTTCAATATTTGTTTGTGTTCCAAATCGGGATGCAACGTTGAAATTTTGAAATTCTGAAACATTTTAATTCCAAAATGTTGATACACTTTGTTTTGACATTTTTGATCAAAATGAAACATTTTGACACTTCCAAAATCAAAATGTTCCATTTCAGTTTATTGAACTGATTCTAAACACTTCATTTCGAGTCAGTTCAATATTAAACTGCATTTTCCCATAGTGACCCATTGCCTCATGGGAGCTCTAATTTGGGTGCATGATGCCCCTGTTCTTCTCGATGGGTCAGGCTCCCTGCCAGACTACCTCTCCCATAGAGCACTCAAAGTCATGTGATTCCCATGATGCAGCGCACAGCTCAGTCTACATTGCATCATGGGAAATGTAGTCATCCAGGGAGCTTGGTCCACAAGAGAAAATGGGGGCCCAAACTACAGCTCCTCTAAGGCAATGGGCCAAGATAGGGAAATGCAAATTAATGTTTTATTGAACTAACTGGAAATTAAATATTTAAATCTGGGTCAGTCTGACTCAAAATGAAATATTTCATTTCGATTTTCAATCAGGAAAATTAAAAGCTTTCAGCCAAATCAAACTTTTCCAGCAGTAATTTTGGTTTTGTGGAAACCACGTTTTCTGATAGAAAATTTCTGACCAGCCCTAGCAAAAAGATCGATGAATCACAACACAGTAAATGTAACATTATCCCCAGATACATACATACATACACACACATACACACAAAATACCCTGGTGCATCCTTTCCCTGACAAACACTCTGCCTTTAGGCCACTCACATTTGAAGCATATTTAACATCTGCTCCAGGGTTTTCAATCTTGCTTAAATAGTTTAAAGTGTTTCATGCTTTCTTGCTAGGAACAAAATGCAGATGGGAATTCATCAAGTCCTGGAGCTAGTGAAAGCATATTCTGTGACTCACCCCACCCTGCCATTGCCTTCCAGTCTCCTGATTGTTATGCAGAGAGTGGGGCTTGAGGTTTCCTCTGCTACACACCAGTAAAAATCCCCACTTAAACAGGTACACAAGGAACTGTGTAATTAACTTGTTTCTCAATCCAGTCGGTGGCTGCACTGCACATCTGACTAGTAAGGCTGTATGGAAGCCATATGTGGATTTGCTCCCAAGCAGAATATGTCGTTCCCTTTGGACTTAATTAAAAGGTGAGCAATTTGCTTGCGGGCGATCAGTGCAGAATATTAGGCAGGCCTGAGGAAGATGTTCTCTGCCATTCTTTCTTTAGTTTAGATGAATCTGACGCTCTACCTGTTCACCATTAAAATAAAAAGAGTTATGGCTTCCCAGTGACCGTGCATCCCATGGACAGAGTTGCTTGTATAAAGAGACTGTCATCCCACCGGTTCTACTCCAGGCTCCTTCCTGCTTTCCCAGGTGGCCCCATCAAAGCAAATCTTGTCCCCCAGAATGCATCACCCCAAAGAGCAATTGATAGACATTTTCTGTGGGCAATTCAGTTGGCTGGTTCTCATAGGCTCACGGTGGGCCAAATTCACCCATGGACTGATGCAGAGCCATTTTCACCACTGTGGGGTCGGCCTGCTGAGTGGCCAAGTAGGGTTGTCTGTGCAGCTCCTGCCCACTGTGGAAATGCCCTCCATGCCATCCTGCACGGGCTGGTGCTGGGGAGGGCATGTGTCTCCTCTGGGCCCAATCTGCAGAGCTACGTGTCTGCTACAGCCCCAGCTCAGGAGCCACAGCACTTAGCTTGGGAGTTCAATCCCTGGGGTATCAGCCAAGAGGGCGACTGTCACCCTGGAATGGAAGGTCACAGGAGTGGCCACAGATCCACCTTTACGAGCAAGGAGTGCAGAAGGGCAGTTGATGCTAATCCAGGTCACACACTGCAACAGCAGCCCCACACCATGAGCCAGGGTTGGGATGTGGATTTCACTTTCCCACCCATGCAAGCTGGTCTGCATTAGAAGAGTTGCAATGGTGTAGGTAAATCCATTTCAAATCAGTCCAGTTAAACTATTGCCAAATCCTCGTGCAGATGCAGTTAAACTAGTTTAAAGTCCACCTAGACCAGTTTAACTCCAGGCAGCAAAGTATTGAATTTGCACATCTGGAGTGAACTCAGCCCAGGCTTTGTGATTTGCAAGTACACAAATCACTAGAACAGCAGAAATGCACGTGAAATCCCAAAGCTGCTTCCATTCCTTCCAGGCTCAATGCTTATCATTTCAGGCATTCCTGCTAGAGAGTGCCCTGGCCTCGTCTCTAAGTGTCAATCTCCTCTTTAAAAAATTGCAGCCATGCAATCAAGGAGCAGAAACAAATGCCCTGTGACTCAGCAAGAGGAGGAAGGATGGTCCAGTGGTTAGAGCACTAATCTGCTCCACCACAGACTTCCTAGGTGAGATTGGGCAAGTCACTTGGTATCTCGGTGACATAGCTGCCCATCCGTGCAGTGGGGATAATTGCCCTGTGCTGTGATAAACACATTGAAGATTGTAAGGTGCTCGGATACTATGGAAATGGGAGTCATATAAGTACCTAAAACAATGGCACCAAAATCTTTGTAGAAGTGGGGGGGCCACCGGCACCAAAACCGGGGGTTCCAGGGGGCCATGCCCTCCACTTTTTAACATGGGTGTCGTTTGGGGACCAAGGGAGCATTGCCTTCCCCCCCCCCAAACTGCAAGCCATGGGCAAATGCGGAGTTGCAGAGATGCACATCATAGACAACCCCCACAGAAGTCAACGGCAGCTCAGCACCTCTGAAATGTAGGCTATGCATGCTCCTGTTGAGTAATTACACTGTTGATTTGGTCAGAAAGGGCATTCTTTCCCATTACTACCTGCTTTGGCCGGTTACAATCTAAGTAGAGCTGAGTGGGAAACATCTTGAATCAAGACAAAAAAATCAAAATCTCAAAAATATTTGTGACCCACCCACAAACCCATTTGTTTTCATTTTGGGTCCATGAAGCCCTTTTTCTTTTCATAATTACAAAATGTTTCATTTTGATTTCATTTTCCCCCTTTTTATCATTCTCATTCACTTAGATTTCTGAAAGAAAAGCCTTTCTAAAGCAGGGAACCAGAAAACTTTTTAACAATGCTGTAACGTTTTTTCTCAACATTTTTCGGAGTTGGGAAATTCATCGAATCTGACCTTGTTTCGTGAACAGTTTTAGTTTCAACAAATCTGGATTTTTCAATGAAAAATTATTTATTGAAAAATTCCCAACTAGCTATAAATCTAAGGCCTTGGGTCTACAAAGACTTACCATGTGCTTAACTTTGTGCACTATGAGTGTTCTCAGTATAAGTCCTTACAGGATTAGGGCCTTAGTCTGGAAGCAAGGCATGGACTGGGATTTACTATGCATTTGTACAGCACCTTTAGACAACACAACCCTGTTCTTGACTGGAGTCTCTATGCACTACTGTGTTACAGTTAGTAATGCTATGATGGGAACCACAGATTACACATCATTTTCCAAGTGTTTTTTCTTAGCATGAAAGCTAGAAGAAGTGCTGCAGTGTTGTTATTGCAGATTCTTTTGGGGAGAGCCGTTGCAAACAGCAAATTTGTTCTCTACCTTAATTTCTCTAATAGAGTCAATTCTTGGGGCAGAGCTGCCACCTAGGAACCAGGCACTGGTGCTGGGCTGCGATTCCTGAAAGAAAGGGTTGCCTGCATGCTGTTTGTGACCAGCTCTGTTCAAGGACTGGTGTATATAATATAATTGAACAAGTTACACTGTGCATATGCCCAGACGCTGCCTCACTGATTTCTTCTCAAATGAGAAACTAACCTGCAAAGCCTTGACATCTGCTACTGCACAGCAGAGTCAACAAACACTAATGACAATTGGAGATGCGGCAGGAAGACCCTGTTTGTTGGTATTCCCATGTCCAGCTGAAACCAGGAAACTGTAAACAATAAACATTACAAGAAGAAAAGCTGCACAAGCTGTTATTGAACATTAAGAGCTCAGGGTTGGCTTTGAGCTCTGGAATCAGTCCATATTTTATCAAATGGTTTGCCCATACCTAATCTTGAACCACTCCCGAGCTCTAAATGTCTTCAGAATTTTTATTGGAAATGAAAGGTGTTTGGAAACAGAAGGGACTTAAAAATGCTTATTCTTACAGTGGCACCTATCGGCTCTAACTAAAAACCCTATAGTGCTGTATATAGTTAGAGACAGACCCTTCCCACTCTAATTAGACAAGACAGACAAAGGAGAAACAGAGATAAAGCCATGGTCACACAGCAAGGTCCAGATCAGAACCCGTGACTGACAAGTCAGTGCCCTACCCACTAGTCAGCAGCTTTTCAGGGAACAGCGTGGTTTCTTTTCTAGTAAAGCCTTTTGTCTGGCAAGATCATTGTTGGCAATTGAATTTCCTTTATACGCTCCTTAAATATTTCATTGCGCTTGAACTCATCACAAAGAAACATTAATGGAACAATAGAGTTGACTGAGAAATGTTAGTGGATTAGGAGTCTTCTCTCGCAGCACCAATGAGGATGAATCTATGTGACATTCAGGTGGATGCGGTGTTTACTTCAACAGGCTCTCCATCATCATTTGTCATTCATTGATCTGTCATTACTGGAAAGTGTTAGTGACCCTAGCAAAGCTGAACTGCATTCTCCCGTCCCACAGCTATGCTGCAGCCTGAGTCTGCAGAGCCATATTGGCATTATGAAGAGGAGACATTATCATCTCTGAATAATTGAATGAACTCGCACTTAACATGAATTGTAGCTGTAAAATTGGGCAGGCTGCAGTTCGGGGGAGAACTCTTTGTTATCCCATTTATGGCTCCTTTACTGCTTTATAATCACTCCGTGAAGGCCCATTGTAAAGGATGAAAAATATTAGCATAATTCACGGCCAAAAAAAATGAATTTTTTTAAGGATGCCTAGTGCTGCCTCATGCCCTTCCACAATGCGGCTAAACATAACCCTCTGAAAAATGGGAATTACAGAGTTAATGAACATACCAGCCCCACCCTGCCTCCTTAGCTCTGCCTCCTGGAGCTGGCTATAGCTACTGGGAATACAGTGCAAGGATGGTTCAGCCAGGGCTGCCCTATAATGAATGGACATGAGGAGTGAGCAACAAATAGGGTGACCAGAAGTCCCGATTTTATAGGGACAGTCCCGATTTTGGGGCTTTTTGTTATATAGGCACCTATTACTCCCCACCCCCTGTCCCGATTTTTCACACTTGCTGTCATTTTATGTGCTGTGTTGTGTCCCACAGAATTGTGTTAGCTCATGCCGCTGCTTGCACTGTGAGGGATGCTGCATTGACGGGGGCAGGGACAAGGGGCAGCAGGTCACCAAAGCTCACGCTGTGACATGAGAGGGGCCCCTGTACTGGAGGGATCATGGACCACGCGTTCCTGTGCTGTGGGAGAAGAGGAGCACAGTGGCCAGTTGTTGCTGTGGGGCTGCGTAGCAGTCTGGGGGAAGATGTGACACAGCACTACAGGCCCGGGGTAAATGCAGGTGATGCTCTAGAGGGAATCCTTAGGACAAGAGTCAGGGGGTGGTAACATCTGGGTGGTCTGAGCAGGGGAGGGGTCAAGTCTGGGCCAGGCGGCTCCAACTGGAGCTCACTAAGCTTGACCGAAATGTGGCTGCTGCCTTAGGAAATGGTCTGACAGTCACCTTGTGCTGTCCCCATGATAATCTGGGTCCATGTCACCTGGAGCAGGGCAGGGGGGGGGGGGGAGGGAAGGGCATCACAAAGAAGACAGAGCTAAGCTCACAGGGATGGGCTGCCGTGCAGCTTGACTTTATTTCCCGGTTTTCAGAGGTTTAACTGTAGCCTGGGCTGGCAGGGCACTAGGAGCAAAGACTGCGTCGTGGAACACAGTGACTAGGCAGGAGATGGTTAATAGTGGATAACCGCCTGGACATGAGCTCCCAGAGCCATGCTGTAGCTAAGAGGGTGAAAATAGTCCTTGGATGTATGAGCAAGGAAATATCGAGTAGGAGTACAGAGGCAGCAAAGGAATTGCCATCTCCCTACTCCTACTTGATGTTGCCTTGCTTATACATCCAAGGATGTATGCATGTGGCATTAGTGAGACCAGACTGGATATTGAGTCTAGTTATTGTGTCCACACTGAAAAAAGGAGGTTGAAACATTGAATAGGTTCAGAAAAGTGCTACAAGAATGATCTGAGATGTGGAAAGTCTGCCGTATAGTGAGAGAGTTAAGAAGCGCAAGCTATTTAGTTTATCTAAGCAAAGGTTAAGAGGTGACTTGATAACAGTCTACTAGTACCTACACTTGGAAGACATTTTGGAGAGTAGAGGGCTCTTTAATCTAGCAGGAAAAAAACATAACAAGATCCAGTGGTTGGAAGTTGAATTTAGACAAATCCAGACAGATATGAAATAAGATGCACATTTATGACAGTGAGGGTAATTAACCATTGGAAAAACTATAACGTTAGATCAATGCAAGTCACCTTGGGTTGACCTAGTTGTTCATGTTTCTACACTCAGATTTGTCTCTGGCTAATGTAAGCACCCTGTTACAGTGACTCAGCAATACCACCTCCCTGAACAGCATTGAGCCCTGGTCGACGTACACTCAAATTTGTCTCTGGCTGATGTAAGCACCCTGTTACAGTGACTCAGCAATACCACCTCCCTGAACATCATTGAGCCCTGGTCAATGTACTGTAGCCAATGCAGTGCAAGAGTAGACACTGCATGACCTATGTCAACCCTAACAATCCTCCAGCAGCTGTCCCACAATGCCTGACACTGACTGCTCTGGTCACAATTGTGAACTCCACTGCCCAGGGGGTCACAAAGACCAGAACTCACACACACCTTTTAATGTCCCTGCATAGTTTTGAAATCCTGTTCCCAACTTACCCAACCCGGTGAGCACACCTAGCAGGTCTCCTTTGTTACGTGCAACATCCCAGGTGATCATGCCATTTACATGCTCTAGACATGCTCCTGCCTGGAGCAGACAGGAGGTATTGGACCTCCTGGGTCTGTGGGGAAAGGAGGTTGTGCAGGCACAGCTACAGACCAGCCACAGAAATGTAGACATCTATGAGCAGATTGCATGCGGGATGCAGGAGAAGGGATATGACAGGGATCAGCAGCAGTGCTGCGTGAAAGTGAAGGAACTGCAGCAAGCATACCACACAGCCAAGGAGGCCAACAGTCATTGTGGTGCAAAGCTGCAGACAAGCTGCATATTTAGTGGAGACTCCACCAGCACCCCACAGAGCACTGTGGATGCATCCGAGGAACCCAAGACACAGACTCCTGCTGTGAACAGCGAGGAGGGGGATGGGGGGACATGCAATTAGGGGGTCTAACTATGCCTAGTCTGTTTGAGTCCAGTCCTGTGTTCTTAAAGATGTGAGTGTCATGTACCTTCCTTGACCACCCAACACTGATGTCAGTGAAGCATCCTCCGTGATCCACCAATGCTTGCATAACCAGAGAAAAACAGCCTTTTCAGTAGAGGTACGGTGTGCTGGTGCCAAAATAGGGATGTGTGTATGCCATCCACACCCCACTGCAGTTCAGAGACCCCATTGCTGCAAATCCATCCACGATGTCCTGCACATTACGAAGAGTCACAGTCCCGCATAACAGGACACAATTAATGGCCCTGCACACTTGTATGACAGCGACCCACACTGTGGATTTTCCAACTCCAAAATGATTTCCGACTGACTGGTAGCAACCCAGTACTGCAATCTCACAGTGCAATCCGCACTTGCTTCTCCACTGTCAGTGAAGCTCTCATTCTTGTGTCCGTGCGCTGAAGGACTTGGGGGAGCTCAGCGCACAGGCCAAGGAATGCGCTTGTGACGTTGCACTCTATATGATTTTATGAAAATATGCCAAGTGTGAATATAATGTAACTGGAATATGCTTCATGCAAAAGGTCTCTTGTAAGGTATCATTACAAAGCTTATAATCTACTGAGTGGGGTCATCCTATTTGTATAAATGTATCACTCTTGTATCTGAAACTAGAAATATGAAATATAACTCTGAGGTCCTAATGTAGTTATGCAAAGTGTGGGCCAGTAATGGTGGTTTGGAATCTTGATGGCTCCCATCAACCAGGACAATTGACTGTGGATGGCTCTGTTTGCTTGCAGGCCTTCCTATGAGTCAGGCTGGGAGGAATGAGGGTTTGGAGTTTTACAGTGACATGTGACCATGTCACCTGGACTGGAATCCATCTTTAACCTGGTGCTTTTCCATTTAGAAGGAGCGGTGGGAACCCAGAGAGGGACAAAGGATTCCCGCCTTGTGCAAAAGATAAATAAGGGGATGGAACAGAACAAAGGGGGCTGCAGTCATGAGAAATCCCCTAGCTACCACCTGAGCTGGAACAAGGGCTGTACCAGGGAAAAGAATTGTGCCCAGGCTAGGAAGGTGTCCAGTCTGTGATAGAAGCTTATTGAAACTTCTCTGAGGGTGAGATTTTATCTGTATTCAGTTTTCTTACTGTATTAGGCATAGTCTTGCGTGTTTTGTTTTATTTTATTTGGTAATTTACTTTGTTCTGTCTGTTATTACTTGGAACCATTTAAATCCTACTTTTTGTATTTAATAAAATAACATTTTACTTATTAATTAACACAGAGTATGTATTAATACCTGGGGTGGGGGGAACAGCTGTGCATATCTCTCTATGAGTGTTATAGGGGGCGAACAATTTATGAGTTTACCCTGTATAAGCTTTATACAGGGTAAAACGGATTTATTTGGGGGTTTGGACCCCATTGGGAACTGGGTACCTGAATGCTGGAGACAGGAACACTTCTTAAGCCGTTTTCAGGTAAGCCTGCAGTTTGTGGGGCGTAGTTCAGACCTGGGTCTGTGTTTGCAGCAGGCGAGTGTGTCTGGCTCAAACAAGGCAGGGTTCTGAAGTCCCAAGCTGACAGGGAAAACGGGCCCAGAAGTAGTCTCAGTACATCAGCTGGCAGTCCCAAGGGGATTTCTGTGATCCAACCTGTCACAGGACTTTTCTCATCCAAAAGTTCTGCAACCACTCCTCATTGTCCCAAACCTGCATTATGATGTGATCCCAGCAGTGAGTGCTGGTTTCTGGGTCAGCGCTGCTCTGTGAATTATCAGTAATCTTACATTTGTTTTCGCTATGTTCCACAGCAATATTCTCTCCCCAAAATTGTCATGTTCCCCACTGCTGTGGTTCTTGCAGCGCTGCAAATATCGAAGGATTGTTCAGTCTGTGTTTGCAACACTGATGACAATAGTGCAGAGCTGTGCAGACTCCAGGATTCTGTCAGAGATGGTGGAAAGCAAAAATACTTAACAGGTTTGTGGGATTTTTAAGAAAAGGCACAAAAAATATGGCATAGATGGCATTATGGGATGTTGAAAGTTGTATGTTGGGAAGTTGACCCCTTGCTCCCAGTCATCCCTGCGTGACTCATTTCTGTCCCACTCTGCACTGCCAAAATTTCCCAAAATATTGTGTGCTGGAAGATGGTGAGTTGCATACTGGGATACCTACCCATGGGGCACTGCACTGTCCATCAACACAAGCACTCCTGGTAAATACACACACTGCCAGTGCAAGGAGTCAAGTATGCACATGCATGAGCGATATACTAATTGCAATGGCTTTACACCAACGTAACTTGCATCAACCAAAGATTGTTTTGTACACATGGCTTAAGACTTTATTAATTGGTGTTAATTGTCAATTAGCCCAGAAATAGGATCTGCAGCTCTTCCTTTCCCTAGTTGTTATAAAATAAAATTGATATAATTCACCATGGCAAAGGGATCAACTGGTAAATTAAAAAAGAAAATTAAAGACTCAGCATAAAAACCAACAAAAAGACATTGATGAAGTGTCTACAGTATCCTGTTAGGTTACTTGACTTAGGCCTTGTCTACACTACACAGTTTTGTCAAAAGACTCAGGTTTCATCGACAAAACAATGGAAGTACACACACTGCAATGCTCCTCCTGCTGATTTGACTCTCCTGCTACACCAACATCATAAAATCACCTCGATGAGCTGTATAGAGCTTTTTGCGATGAAGTTACAGTGATGCACTGTCAGTGTAGATACTGAGCTTGCTTATGTCGCCCTAAGAGGCCTCCAGGAAGTGTCCCACAATGCCCATCATGACCGTTCTGGTCAGCAGTTTCAACTCCGCTGTCCTGCAGCCAGGTACAGCCCCTTCCCCTTCAGAGCCCCGGGAATGTTTGAAAATCCACTTCCTGTTTGCTCGCTATGGAGAGTTCGCATCACATCTTCCCAGCTGACCATGCCGGCTTTTCACAGCGAACGTGCACCTGCCTGGAATACACTGAAATTGTTGGATCTGTTGGGTCTGTGGGGAGAGGAGGCTTTAACACCTACAAGCAGATTGCTCATGGCACGGATGAGAAGGGACACGAAAAGGACATGCAGCAGTGCCATGATAAGATCAAAGAGCTGAGGCAGACATACTAGAAGGCAAGGGAGCAGCATATGGACCCAGTCTGAAGCCACCTGCATGCAGGAGATGCACCACTGCATCATCGGTTACCTCAGTAGCGTGATTTCAGCTTTGATCACCCCCGCCGGTGAAAAAAGGTGCCAGTATTCAGAATAGAGTCCCTAGGCGCTTGTAGTGATCCCCTTCTGAAAACATCCAGACCCTTTGTCCCATCTTGCACCTTCCCCCCTTGGAACGAACTCACCATTTTTAATGCTCTGGCCATGCTGCATGCTTGCCAAAGGGACGTGAGAAAGAGGTGTATGAAACTGTTTGGTTCAAGGCTGTGAGTGCACCCAGAATGCTGACTCTGTGTATTGTTTCATTTGCTTCTGCAGATGTGCCATTGAGGGCCAGCTCCTACACACCAGCAGAGCGACTCTGTCAGATAAGGAGGCGAAAAAGAAGGACATGTTTGAGAAGTTCTGCAATCATCTGATCATGCAGATAGCGAGCATAGAGCGTGGAGAGACAATAAAAGAAAAACTAGAAATGGATAGTCAGGAGAGGAGACAGGGGCAGGAGCGGATGATAAAGATCATGGAGAACCAAACAGAGATGCTTTGGTCCCTGGTTGCTCTGCGATCGGAACACATCCAATGAGCCCACCCCCATGATGCACTGCTATCCATTCCTAGAACTCCACACAGCGCAAGGTGACAAGTTGCACAGTGAGATAGCTACCCACAGTGCACTGCTCTCTCTGTCGGTGTAAAAGCACCAGCTGTGGATGCGCTCTGCTGACACCAAGAGCATTGTATGAACATACAAATAAGCAATGTAATTACAGCAGTTTATGATCATTGACATAACTTAAGTCGACTTAATTCTGTAGTGTAGACATGGCCTTAGGGTTTGTCTATGCAGGGAAGTTTATCATCATAGCTATACCAGTATAATTATGTCACTTTGGAAGTGGTAGAAGCTAAACCAGAAAAAAGCATTCTCTTTCCAAAATAAGGCTATGTCTACACAGCCCACCTGACTACGGCGTCAGGTGTGCTGTGTGGCCACTCCTTATCTCCAGGAGAGAGCTCTCCCAGCGACAAAATAAAACCAGCCCCAGCGAAGGGCAGTAGCTTCATCAAGGGGAGCGTGGCTCCCACCGACAAAGTGCTGTCCACACCATCACTTTTCATTGCTAAAACTTTTGTCATTCAGGGGTGTGTTTTTTCACACCCCTATGTGACAAAATTTTAGCGATGAAAGTGCCAGTGTAGACATAGCCTAAGTGTACCTGCACAGGGAGTTACACTGGTATAATTATACTCCGTAGTTACGCTGGTAAATTTCCCAGTGTGGACAAGCCCTTTACTGACAATCCATTAGCTCAAGTTACAATACAACTGAAAACTAATCTAGACAGGGTCACAGAAACTTTTGAGGGTGGTGTTGGCAAGAGGCCCCCTAAACAGTGTGAATTGGAGTTAACAACCTATTGAGAGGGATGAGGCAGTTATCACTTCTCAGATACATTGTTCCGGGCTGACTGCAGACTCAGGCAGCTAATGCTGCCATGGCTACATGTGGGTCCTGTTTTCAAGATTTCCTCTGTAACTGTGATCCCTAGAAACATACTTTTAATTATTATTTTTTAATGCAAGATGAGCTTCTGATGTAATTTGAAGAGTCTGGATTTCCAAAAGAGCTCGGCTCTCATTTAGGCACTACAATAAATAGCCAGATTTTCAGCACACCACACAAGGTGTTGAGCTATTCTGAAAATCTGGGCCCCATTGTGGGCTATGAGCCCTTTAAAATTGGACCCTGAGCTCTTATGTAAATCTGGCCACTGGTGTCATGCCCCAGGCTTTACCTATAGTGCCTATGCCTTAATCCAGCCCTGCACACAAACCAATCATTAAGGCCTAGATCCTCAAAGGTATTTGGCACTTATCTCCCATTGATTTCAATAGACATTAGGAGCCCAAATGCCTTTGAGGATCTGGACCGTAGTGTCTGTGCTGAGGAAAAAATTTCTCCCATGCACATCTTCTTTCTTGCACCTTCCTCTGAAGCATCCATTGGAAGCAGAGAATTGGACTGGACAGACCCCAGTGCCATGCAGCATGGCAGTTCCTGCTCTAACATTCTGTTTTAGTGAACACTCCAGCTTGTATGTCTGCAGCTGGAGACAGAGCGGTGCCAGGACACTACACGTAGCATGTTGGTGAGATCGCTGCTCATGCTCTCCAGAGGTCAACTTCTTCCAAGCCTGGCTAGCTCAGTTGGCAGAGCATCAGACGTTTAATCTGAGGGTCCAGGAGTCAAGTCCCTGGTCAGGTAATCAGTTTATCCACCTGCTTCCTGCACCAGGAGTTAAAAAGGTTTCTGTGGAATTCTTCTAGCTTCAGGCAGAAGTTAACCATCTCCTAAGAAATGGGACTTTTGGAGGCTGCAATGCACAACATCAATGGTGCGCTGCGATATGGGACTGTCTGTGAAGTGTGGATCAAGGTCCAAGTGCTTCCAAGGTGGGGTCTACTTTGGTCCCATCACTGTGTTTTAGGGGAGCACTTAATAGACACTAATAGGCACTGAGCGACACTAAGAAAATGGCTGTTGGCTTCTCAAGCATGGACCCCTGGCGCGACTGCCTGCTCAGAAGCTAGTTAGTAACCACCCCCAACTGGCTTCTGTGATGCTGTTTCTACACTGCCTGCCAAGCACTCACCCAGCTGTCATTGAGCTTGATAGCCCATTCATTACTCCCATCTACTGAGCTTAATTCCACTGATGAGAGCTGCACCTGCATAAAACTAGCAACCGGCAGTGGGGAATCCGGTCCTGTAGCTGCAGACTGCTCACCTGGAGGAGATGCTCCTCACACAGAAAAATGAGTGTATTCAAGAAGAAAATTACCCATTACGCCGTGATGCCTGAGGTATGTCTCTGCTCTGGAGTCCTCCCTGGGTGACACACCAGCCTGGTGACTTTAGTGGGAATAATTGACTGTCTGAGTGCTCCAGATGGCTGCCAATTTGTAAAATCAGAGTGACACTCACACGAAGAGGATTAGTGCTTTGGAAACCATGCAGTGCCCCAGTCCGAACAAACAATACAAATGGCCACAACAGCTCAAGCGAGCTCCTGGGAGGCTGCCGCTTCCTCTTTCTTTCCTGATAATTGGCCTTAGTAAAAATATCCGCTCAGTGAGGGCTGCAGCAGCTGTTCTGCATTAAGCACCAATAAAGGCTCCAGTTCTGAGGGCAAGGGAAAAGGTTTCACTGGCTTCAATAAGCGAAAAACACTGCCAAGCAGAGACTGCAGCCACTGTGTCACAGACGCCCCGAGAGGCTGATGGTTTGAGGGCCTCATTGGAGGGTGCCTGAGAGCAAGATGGCCTCGTCCTGATCCAGATTCCCAAAAATCTGGGCTGTCACCTTACTCCATTCCTGAGAACAGGGCCAGCCACAGAGTTCAGGGATTATTTAGAGTGGGCCCATCCCTAGGCCTGATGGGTGATGTGCCAAGTGCTCCTTGGCTGAAGAGCATCTGTGGCTCCCACTGGCCTCAGCCTCACAGGATCAAGCCCTACATGGGGTACAGTGGTGAAGCCTTTTTTTTTTACATCCATGCAAAAACATCATGGAAATTCTCCAGCTGAGGCACTCAGATGTATTCCCTGCCCTGCCCCACAATGCCTGAGACTTTGAGGGATTCGTACTCACTGATCAGAGAAAAATAAGTTGCTTGGGCCCAGGGGATGGACAGGATTTGATGACACCAGACTAGAATGGGGTTAGGGATGGATAAACAAGCTCGGAGGGGAAGGGGGGGCAACCTGCCCTTCCCTCCCTGACAGTAGAACCCAGTGGGAGCTGAAATTTGAGAAAGGGTCTGATAATGCATGTTGTTCTTCACTTCTGATTTGTGTCTAGGCGTGGAATCAGATGTGCAGAAACCTGCAAGAAAGGCAAATCCTGTCTGTACGAAATCTACCTGGTGCAGAGGACTTGTGCAAGGCCTAGATTCCACCTCAATCACATGGAGATCCATGGAGCTAGCATGAGGCAGAGGATTTGTGAAGGCTCTCAGCAGGGGCTGAAGTTCACCCTCCATGGTTGGAAGGAGAACTACTAGAAGTCCTATGAGATTCCAAGGCTAGCATCACATACTTCAGTGGTGCGGATTATCTGACTTTGGGATGCTTACTGTCATGACCCCACAAGTCTCAAACCTAGATTGATTGATGCCCTGTTTGGAAGAACACTGGAACCTCTGATTGGTCACAGGAAACCCAAAGAGAGGCACAGGAAGTTGTCTGTACGATGGGGTGAATTCCTAGCTGGCTGCTACATTGTATCCTGATTCTCATCCAACTCTTAAGCTCAGCTTTCCTGCCTTCCTGCCTCATTACTGATCCCTGCCACTGGTCTGACTCCGGATCTGACCCTTGGCTCAACTCCCGATTCTGACTCTGGCTATGACCCTTGGCTTGACTCCTGATGCCAACTCTTGCTCTGACCACTATGTCTGACTGCCCAAGCAATGGTCTTGACACTTACTAGACGTGGTCCAGACCCCAAAGTCTAATTCTTACTGGAAGTTAGGGGATGTTTGGGTTTAAGCTAAGTGCCTTCTAGTGGTGGATGATCATCTGCCAAGTTCAGATGGAAGTTTCGTTCCAATCATTCCCAAAGTTTGAGGCAATGTTTGGATCTGGGTTTAGGTTTGGATTCCTTCCTTGTGCTTATAGGAACAAACCTGAACTTGAAACCATCTGAGATTCTTCCATCACGAGCAGAACTTTGGGTGAATTAAGATGAACTCAAGGAACAAAGATCCTATGTTCATACAAATTAATAGCCCTTGTAATGAAAAACATGGCAGAGAGAGACAGAAGGTAGCTAACACAAAAGCAGATGTAACCCCAAATAGTTTGGGCCATTGACTACAGCATAGATATGCCAATTTACACCAGATGAGGATCTGTTCCCCCATGGTCTAGAGCAGGCCTGCACAACTCGTAAAGCAGCGAGGGCCATATTACTCCAAAGAAAACAGCTGAGGGCCAAAAACCCCTGGCCCCGCAGAAACACCACCCCCCCCGGCCCCCCAGCACCGCCTGCCCCGCGGAAACAACCCATTCTTCCCCAGCGCTGGGATGTGGAAGCCAAATTTTCCATAAAGTGTCAGTGGGCTTTTAAGAAATGGTCAAATGGACATAAATTAACCTGTTTAAATTTCCTCTGCCCAGTGATCCTCAGGGTAATGCAGCCAGTCTCTGATTATGAATTGTGCTATGATAAACACCAGCTTTTCAAAAAATGCAGTCACTTTCTGCACTAATGTCTAGTATTGCTTCATAGATCTGGCAGGAAATCAGCCCTACACCTTGCACCGTTGCATCTCCCCAGCTTCATTAAATGATCAGAGAACTTTTACTGAATGCATTTTTAATTATACATTATTATCATCCATCAATACATTTCCTTCATAAATCATCTTTACAAACTTTTCCCCAGCATGCCTCGACACTTTAAAAGAATCTACCATACTTCTATGATTTTTGACAGTTAATTACATAGCACTTTCAGATTTATTGTATTAGCAAAGAAACAATCAGATTCTCCTATCATGGGAGATTTCATAAAAGGAAGACATAATTCAGGACCAAATGGACCCATGCAGATCCCATTCAGGGGGGCTGGAATAATTTATATAGTGGGGGGTGCTGTGAGCCGTTGAACCAAACTGTAAATCCTTTATATAATGGAAACCACTTCAAGTCATGGGGTGCAGTAGCACCCCCCACAGCCATAGTTCCAGCACTTATGATCCCATTGGTTTGTAAACTGCACAAACAGCCCAGATTTATTACGTAGCTGATTATTGTGTTTGTACCCAATGGTCAGAAACAGGTTTCTCGTGAGGTTTCAATTTCTTCTTTGTTCCAGCCACATAAGTAGCTTCTCTTGTGGTGCTTCTGCATCCAGGGCACATCGTATATCTACAGCAGCATCCATCCAAAGATCTCAACACATTTCATAAGAATGAATCTACTCAGGTTCATGGCATCTCAGCGGCACAAGCAAATGTCATTCCTATTTTACAGCTGAGGCACAGAAATATTAAAGTCTAATTTTCAAAAGTGTCTCTTGCTCTTGGGTGCCCCCACTGTCAGTCTTCAACTTGAGATGTGTAGGGCCTTGAACGCCCCTAGTTCCCACTGGAGTTGAAGCTGCTCGCCGATTCTGGAAAAGCAGATCTTGACTTTCTCAAACTGGACACTCAAAACTCATGAGCACTTTAGGCCTGACTTGCTCAAGGTCTGAGGGTGCAGGTGAAGCTAGAACTCAGATCTCCTGCTCTGTAGGCTTGCACCACAGGCACCCATCCTGTCATGCACCTGGGTTGAAACCTGCTCCTGCCACAGCTCCTGTGCATTTAGGAACCCATTATAAAACCATCCTTATTGGAAACCTCCCATCTGACAAATCAGACTATTGGAGCCAAGGAGGGCTTGGACTCATTGTCTACTGGCAAGAACAGGTCTCCCTTTGCTGGATGACACCACCTAGGCAACACTGGAGTATTATAGTCTGGCGCTCCTGGGAATTGTAGGTCTCATTAGGGGAGGTGCTTGTTGTAGTTCCGCCTACAGAGCAGCTGAGGTGGGTGCTTGTCTCAGCTCCCCCTACAGAGGAAGTGTCTGAAAGAGTGCTATAGGCAGAGCTATCTCCAAAACACATCCCAACCCACTTCTTCCTGGAGCGGACGAACCAGAGTCAGGGCTGTGTGACAGTAATTGCCGTCTGCCTGTGTACAAGGCACTCACTTATCCTGCTAACTAAAGCTGCCTCTCACAAATGTGCTGCCATTTTTCTGTTCCATCTGCTTACAGAGGGCATGTAACTGTGTAGAATGGAACTGCAAGTGACATGTGACATACTGTGGCCCACCACCTGCCATGCTCATCTCTAGGAGCATAGCTGGCATGTTTGTCGCATCCGGGGCTCCTGTTACTTCCCTCTGCCTCATCTGCAACCTGAGCTCTCCTTGCTCCTGTATACACACCCACCCCCACCAGTTACTGCAGATCTTCCACACCAGAGAGCTTGATTTAATTAAAATGCACTACAATCATCGGTACATGCATTTAACCATCTGAGGCAGAAAAGAGGGGGAGCATATTGAAATCCCACTGTCACCGCGCTGGGAAGAAATGAAAACCCCATAGTTTTCCTGAGGAATGTTTGCCAAGATGTAATAAAGACCGCATCCCAGGCCTGCTGAGATCAACCTGTCATTATTTCCAACACACACACACACCCATGCTCTCATTACACAGCTCTCTGCACAATCCCCTGTGCATGTCAGATTGTTGTCTTGTTAGCCAATTAGCACATCATTAGCCACCATCTGCACTGTCTACTCCTAGACAGCTTCACTCGAGTATCTCCTAAGCTGTTATTTATACAGCAAAATCCACTGCTCTTCTTTATTCTCATTGGTTAGAATATCTGACCCCTGTCGACTAACTGCCTGCCATTCCAAGCAGCAGAGGCACCCTTGTGCAGCGTGGGGAATAGCCGGTGACATTCTATAACCTGTATAACGCAGAAGGTCAGACTAGGTGATCACATTGGTGCCTTCTGATGATAACAAGATTGTACCAAGGGCTGTGCAATCAAAAATGGAGGCAGGAGGACAGATTCCCCCTCTGTCATTATTAGAGCAGGTTAAAAAAACTGATGGAGCAGTTTTTCGTTGGAAAATGCTGCTTTGCAGAAATCAAAATGTTTTGCGGGAACACATCAATTATGATGACATTTTCAACAGATGTAGAAACAATTTGTTTCAACTTTCTTGTTTCATTCAATAATGGCAAAGTGTTTGGGTTTGACGTCATCATTTTGTTTTATTGTTTCAAGTTCTATATTATAGAATCATAGAAATGTGGGACTGGAAGGGACCTCGCAAAGACATCAAGTCCAAACCCCCAGGCTGAGGCAGGACCAAGTAAACCTAGACCATCCCTGACAGGCGCTTGTCCAACCTATTTTTGAAAACCTCCAGTAGTGAGGATTCAACAACCTCTCTTGGAAGCCTATTCTAAAGTTTACTACCCTTACAGTGAGAAAGATTTTCCTAAAATCTAACCCAAATCTCCCTTGCTCCAGATTAAGCCCAGTACTTCTTGTTCTACCTTTAGTGGATATGGAGAACAACTGATAACAGCACTCTTTATAACAGCCCTTAACATATTTGAAGAATATCAGGTTCCCCCCTCAGTCTTCTTTTCTAAAGACTAAACATGCCCAGGTTTTTTAACCTTTCCTCACAGGAAATATTTAATATTTGTGTGTGTGTGTGTGTGTGTGTGTGTGTGTGTGTGTGTGTGTGTGTGTGTGTGTGTGTGTGTGTGTGTGTGTGTGTGTGTGTGTGTGTGTGTGTGTGTGTGTGTGTGTGTGTGTGTGTGTGTGTGTGTGTGTGTGTAAGCGACAAAGGGTCCTGTGGCACCTTATAGACTAACACAGGTATTGAAGCATAAGCTTTCGTGGGTGAATACCCACTGAAGTAGGTATTCACCCACGAAAGCTTATGCTTCAATACCTGTGTTAGTCCATAAGGTGCCACAGGACCCTTTGTTGCTTCTACAGATCCAGACTAACACGGCTACCCCTCTGATACTTGTGTATATATATAATTTTATATTATACTTTGACATCAAAGCAAAACATTTTTACCTCATCAAAACAAAATGTTTCAGCTGGAGATTATTAGAATGTTTTTGATTTAAATGTATTTTATTTGAAATATGCTGTTTTGTCGAAGCCAAACATTTTGAGACAACATGTCTGTTTTGACAAAGTTTTTGACAGGAAGGTTTCTGAAGTCTAGCTCTCTAGTTACTTCTGGCCAGAGAGAGAGGGAGAGAGAGCTGCCCTTTTTGTTCTGAAAACAGACGTTTCAACACATTTTAATTTTACAAAAATGTTCCAAAGATTTTGGTTATTTTCCAGTGTGGAACAAAAGCAAATTTCAAAAGCTCGAGAGCTGATATGCAATGGAATCATCATTCTGTGGCTAGCTCTAGTTTCAACATGATCAAAATGAACAATTCATTGAACAAAACTTTCACATTTTTTCCAAATTTAATATTTTTGAAATGTTTGTGTACAAAAATTTTTAAAAATTCAACTTTTTAAAAAAAATGTCAGAATTTCCTGCAGGAAGGAAATTCCGCTTTCCAGCCAGGTTGAATCATGGTTTACACCTGGGCAAAGTGGCTGTAAAATGCTACCCGATCAGAACAATAGCATTTCACATTCACTTTGCACAAGGATACATGACATTGCAAGGAGCTAGAGCGGGGAGAATCAGGCTCTAAAGCCATGTCCACACTGAATTCTTTTACACGAGTGCAACTACTCTGCTGCACTGGCACGGTGCAAACCCCAAGTGTAGATGTGCTGCATCAGGGTCAGTTGCATCAGTGCCCTCTATTTACACTGATGAACAAAGGCTTAGCCAGACTGGATCAGACCCGAGGTCTCTCTAGCTCAGTATTGTATCCAACAGTGGCCAGTACCAGATGCTCTTGAGGAAGTGTATGAAACTTCAATCAGGGAGACATGGGATAATCTTTTCCCATGAAGGTCTTATCCTAACCCCAAATAGTTAGAGATTGGCTTATGCTTTAAAGCATGAGGTTTAATATCCCTTCCAAAGTCTGTTAGCATTAACAAGAATATCCAGTTATAGTTATACATATAAATGTCCAATCCTCATTTTTATCTTGTTAAATTCTTGGCCTCAATGACATCCTGTGGCAGTGAGTTCCACAGTCTAATTACATGCTGTATGAAAATATCATTATGTTGGTGCAAATTTCCCTAGTGTACACAAGCCCAAAATTCCTGCCCCAAAGAGCTTACACCCTAAATATGAATGAACACATCCCCTGGGAATTATAGACCAAATAGGCTGACTTTCAATCTTAGCAACCTGTTCCATTTCATTAAAGATGCTGCTAGTTTTCTCAGCACAATAAGCTCTATGAAATAGCAGCAAACAGGAGGGTGCAATGGCATTGTCCGCATTTTTTCATTGCTTACACAATAGCTTATGCTGCTATTTAAAGAGTGCTAAGAAGGGGCAGGTGAACATTACAATTATTGTGTGATTTTCTACTGCAATACAGAGGCTTGTAACATGGTAACTGAAACACAATTAGTTCCCATGGAGAGAGAACAGTGGTATATGGCAGGTTTGTTCATAATGAGCCACTAGATACAAGGACAAACCTGGACTGAACTTTGGACTTTGCCAGAAGAGGCAGCCAAAGATCGGTAGTTGTTCTTATTGGATTCCATCCATTCAAGGGAGCTTTATTTTTACCTGCCATTCCACCTAAAAGCACCTCTTTATGGAAGTGGAGCTTATGGGATGTACAGAGCATGCACCAAGAAGCCCTCTGAAAGAATTTGCCCCCTGTAATGCTCCCCCAGCAGCAGTGCACCCCCACAGGGTTGTGCAGCAGGACACACAATGGACACCTTTCTTGGTTTGGAAAGCAAAGGAATTCCCTTGCTGCCCCATGGCTCAGCACCCTGTCCCATTTCCTGCACTCAGCAATGGGGGAGTCTGCAGTTTCCACACCTGAGCTATATGGTGGCCATACTACTGTAGGGATACCAACAATTTTCCATGAGAACAATATTTTTCATTAAAATTTCCATTTAGTCAAAAATCTATTTTCCATAAAAAAACCAAATGTTTTGATGTAAAAATTTTGACCAGCTCTAATTGCAATGATGAGCATAATATAAATAGCTAGACAGATCTGTGTTGTGGGTTGGGGCTCAGCCCATGCCCTTAAAGGACTATACCACTCTATGACAATCAGACAAGGAAATAAAGATGGACAGAACTATCTAACCCCATTACTGGAGTGTCTGAGCACCTCACAATCTGTAATGTATTTACTCTCACAAACCCCTGCGTGGTAGAGCAGTGCTGTTGTCCCTCTTGTGTAGATGGGAATTGAGCTAGAGAGAGGCTAAGGGTCCGTCTCCACTACAGAGTTAACTCAGGCATTGCCCCTACCACTCGTCCACACACAAAACTCTCTGACCTGAGTATGGTGGTGGTTTAAACCCAGGAAAGCTGGGGCTATTTAGGCTAAAGCCTGAGTACTGTTACCCCACCCACTCTGCACTGAAGGCTAAACCACTCGGTGCTGATAATCCTCCAGTGCCTTCCCACAATCCCCCCATGTGCCCAGAAGGACAGCCAAGTTCTCCCATAATTCACTGGGAAATAATCATAGAACTGATCAACGTATGCATCGCTAAGAACCATGCGATGTGGCCCCAGAAGTCTTAGCGACACACTTTGGGGAAGCAGAGCCCCAGTGGGGACATGGTAACTCACACCCAGGTGCTGCTCACCTGAGTTAACACTGTAGTGAATACATGACCCTTAGTGACTTACAAAAGGAGCCTATGACAGAGTAGGGAAATGAACCCAGGCCATCCTTCCTCTGCTAAGAACATCCAATGCTGCTCTTCGCATGGTATCTAGGTGCCAGCTTCTGCATCTGTACAATTGTTTCTATGAAATCTAAATGGACTCTGAGTTCTCAGTAATATCATGCAGACATTTCCAGGGAAGTCAGTAGAAAAAGGCAAGGGTCTCTCTGCTGGAATTAGTGATGGACACAGAAGTTTTGCTGCAAAACAAATGCAATGAAAGGGCAGCTTTGTTTTCACTGTGACATTTTCTCGGCTATTTCCAGCTAAATGCAGGTCATATCTATCTCCATGTCAGCTCCTTGCTGCAGTTACACTATTTGTTATGCACAAAACCTGCCATTTACATCATACATGGGGGCTTCAGTGGAGCCCTATCAATACAATCAGATTGAAAGTGGGCTGTGTTTTATTGTAGAACAAGGTCTAGTCCCTTTGTAATGGTGATTTGGGCACATCCACTCAGAGCAGCCAGTGGATGTTGTACTAAACAAATACAACTCTTGCCACTGAAGGATTAACTGCTATTGCCAGGTTTAGCCAAAAGTCTGACACATTCCTCACATAGAGTTATAGGGATTGAGGGACCAGGTAATCCAGCCTGACTTCCTGTATGTCACAGGCCACCAACACCACCCAGCACCTGTACCTGCAACCCAGCATCTACTAAACCAAACTAGACCACAGCCCACAGGAGACGAGGCAGGCAAAGAAAGGAGGGACCGAGGTTCACCAGGCCTGAGGCCCCCACAATGGCTGGGAAAGGATAAAGTGAGATGTCCCCAGATAATCCTGGCAAGCGACCTGCACCCACACTATGCAGAGGGAGGCAAAACCACAACAAGGTCACTGTCAATCTGGCCTGGAGAAAGTTCCTTCCCGCACATGGTGATGAGTTAGACCCTGAGCACAAGAGCAAGAACTGGCAAGAGAGAATGCTCGGTGTCACCACCGAACCCTGGCCCACCCCACCCAATGTCCCATTTCCATCCAGGGCCACCATCCCTGATGGTTCAGAGACAGGAGATCAAAACTGAATCATAGTCCTCTTCCTTTCACAGAACTACTTTTCACCACCCACCTATGGCACATGGCCCCATTACCATAACATCCAAACACACCATGTATTTAGCCTCAGAGCACCACTATGATGTAGGAAGTACTATTATCCCCATTGTACAGGTGGGGAATTGAGGCCCTGAGAGACTTTCCCACAGTGAGCGTGCAGAGGAGTAGGAAGCTGAACCCAAGTCTCTTAAGCCCTAGGATAGCACCCCAACTGCTGGACCATCCTCCCTCATATTCTTAGCTTCCTTGATCACATGGTCAAATCCTTCCAGCAGTCTGCCCTATAGTGCAACATTTGCATGGAGAGCATCTTTACACTGCTTTATAGAGCTCCATCTTCACCAGACTTCCAAGCAGGTTTGGGCAACATGAGTTAGAAGAAATAACCCATCCCAGCTCCTTTCTTCTGTCACCCAGTGTCAAAACGATTTGGAACCAAAGCTTTCTTCAGCCTCTGATTTTTGGTTTTCAGCAGCTTTCATTTTTCAGTGAAGACCCAGAACATTTAATCACAGTCATATTTCCCAGCGAAACGGTCTGTTCTGATTTTAAGAAGCTGTTTTCCATTAAAAGAAAGCAAAAACATTGTGAATTAAGCATTTTGTTCAGCTCTATTAGTAAGGTTTTGTTTTATAGCACTTCCCGCAGGCTACCACAATCTGCCTCCCAGCTCCGTATGCTTCCATTGTATAACACACATTGCTAACCATCGAGTTTCCCACAGCAACTGGGCAAAGAGGCAAACTGTCTGATCAGGTACAAGAGTTGGTGAGATTTCCAGTAGATTCTCAAGCAGTTGCAATGATCTTGATATTATTTAAGGTTAATTTTAGTAAACCACAGCCATAACAATGTAGCCGTATCATTATAGTCAGCATGAAAAGGGCATTGACACACAAGTGTGTCCTATAAAAGATACATGGACCATCCTTTTTTACTCAAATTAAGGAGTTACAAGTCAATCATAAGGAGAAAAAAGGGCAAGCATAGTACCATTCTTTGTATTTACAGTAGTGCTTAGATGACCCCATTCTGGTCCCCATTGTGCTAGGTGCAGTACAACCATATTGCAAGGGACAGTCCCTGCCCCAAAGCATTTACAGTTTAAATAAAGACAAATTCACTTACCCCAGGTCACTACAAAAAGCCAGGAATAGAACCCAGATCTCCCAATTACCCAGCCATAGTACAAGCCAGTCTTCTAATACTTGTATCTATTAACCCGTGGACAAGGGGGATCTAGTGGCTATAGGGTACTTGGAGTTTCAGAAAGCCATTGACACGGTCCCTAACCAAAGGCTCTTAAGCAAAGTAAGCAGTCATGGGATAAGAGGGAAGGTCCTCTCATGGATCAGTAACTGGTTAAAAGATAGGAAACAAGGGTAGGAATAAATGGTCAGTTTTCACAATGGAGACAGGGCCCCCCAAAGATGTGCACTGGGACCAGTGTTGCTCAATATATTCATAAATGATCTGGAAAAAGTGGATAAACAGTGAGATGGAAAAGTTTGCGGATGATACAAAATTATTCAAGATGACAGTTCAAAGCTGACTGTGAAGAGCTACAAAGGGATCTCACAAAACTGGGTGACTGGGCAACAAAATGGCAGATGAAATTCAATGTTGATAAATGCAAAGTAATGCATATTCAAAAAAAATAATCCCAACTATACATAAAAAATGATAGAGTCTAAATTAGCTGTTACCATTCAAGAAAGAGATCTTGGAGTCATCATGGATAATTCTCTGAAAACATCTGCTCAATGTGCAGTGGCAGTCAAAAAGCTAAGAGAATGTTAGGAACCATTAGGAAAGAGAGTGATAAGAAAACAGAAAATATCATAATGTCACTGTATAAATCCATGGTACGCCCACACCTTAAATGCTGCGTGCAATTCTGGTCACTTCATCTCAAAAATGTATATATACAGGTACTAGAATTGGAAAAGGTACAGAGAAGGGCAACAAAAATGATCAGGGGAATGGAACAGCTTCCATATGATGAGAGGTTAAAAAGCCTGGGACTATTCATTTTAGAAAAGAAATGACTGAGTTGCGATATGATAGAGGTCTATAAAATCATGAATGGTATAGAGAAAATGAATAAGGAAGTGTTATTTACCCCTTCACATAATGCAAGATCTAGGGCTCACCCCATGAAATTAATAGGCAGCAGATTTAAAATAAACATAAGGAAGTACTTCTTCACACAATGCACCATCAACCTGCGGAACTCATTGCCAGGGAACATTGTGAAGGCCAAAAGTATAACTGGGTTTAAAAAAGAATAAGACTAATTCATGGAGGACAGGTCCATCAATGGCTGTTAGCCAAGGACACAATCCCATGCTCTGGGTGTCCCTAAACCTCCGATTGCCAGAAATTGGGATGGGACAACAAGGGATAGATCACTTGAAGTTGCCCTCTTCTGTTCATTCTCCCGCATTGTGCATGGTCAGAAGGCAAGGCTAGATGGATCATTGGCTTCACCCAGTATGGCCATTCTTATATATATATGGTACAACTCAGTCATTAACTAGTAGCTTGTCCTGAATTAGCTAGAACTCAGGCAATTAATTATCAAACACTTTCTAGTGATTCAGAAGTAATTGTAAGGCCCCATGGATCTAGAACCCAGACCTGCAGAGCTACCAGGTAGTTGGCAGCTCCAGGCTGCCCCCCAGCAGCAGTAACTAGCTTGCTCTCCACTTCCCATGGCCTGCTGTGAACACAGCCCAGGGGAAGTTCCACCATGAGGGTTTGACAGACAGTGGCTTCATGGCTCCTAATTGGCTCCCTGGCTCCTAATTGGCTCCCTGATCTATATAAACCCCAGGGGCCTTCCAGGAAGTGTCAAGACAACAGTGTGGCTCTCCTGTAGCTGCCATGACTGTTTCTGCTCCTTGCTCCCGAATTCCTGGCTTTGACCTTGGATTGACTTAGACTCCTGACTCTGACCTTTGTATCGACCCTGCCCTGGAACCCATGAACCTCTCAGCCTCTGTTCTGTCCAGAAGATCCCAGTCCCGTGCTCCCACTGAGGAATTATTGCTAGGACACAAGTGCGGCTCCCTGCAGGCCGGCTAGGCTATGAGATACGTACTGGACCCAAAGGCTCCATGCCAGGAGAAGTGTGTACTTGTATATTTAACCCCTGTATGTGTAATAATAACAGCAACAGGTAATTGTAAGAACAGGGGAACAACTGCTGGTCCACCTTTTATCACACGACAACACACACCCGGCTTCTCAGACAGTCAAGGCTCGTGCTTCGAAGGCAGCTGACAATCCTTCTGTTGTCTTGCCTCTAGATATCCAGGCTGCTACTGCTTCTTTGTTGTATGTTGTCAACTGCCTTTGGACTAGGTGGCTGGGGAAAAAAAACATATACTCTGCATCAAAGAAAAAATGTGAGACACAGCAGAAAACATGCCTGACTTTATTCTCAGCCCTGACAGCTACAGAGAGCAGCTGCCTCCATTCTGCACCACAGAAAACACCAGGTTGGAAAAAGAAGTGATTGAAGGTAGAACAAATGTTATTTCCTGGGGCTCATTCTACCATACATAGTCAAACCTGCCTTGGGTGTGCTCAGACAGAGTGACATTCTGCTGATAAGGAAATTGAAAGACACATCTTCAATTTTTCCAAGGTCTTGTTACTAAAGTTGGGAGAATAACTGATTTTTCTGTTCACTTGCTGATCGAAAACTCAAAAGGAAAAAAATTGGTTCAGGTTGAACAGCGCATTTCATTTCATTTCATTTTAAAGGTTTTTTAATATTTTAAATATTTTATTTAATAAAACTGAAGCATATTTTGGAATGAAAAGGTGCCTCAAACTGAAAAATCAAAACTTCTCATTTTCAAATGTTAAAATTAAAATTTTTTGTTTTTTTTTTCTTAACTGCTTTTAGTTTTTGTTGTTGTCCGCACCCCCCTCCCCCTTTGTGGAATGTATGACAAAGTGGCAGAATGTTTTGGTCAGCCTGAATCTGTGTTTTTCAACAACAAAAATTAAGTTGAAAATTTCCTCCAGCTCTACTTGTCATGAAACCAGCCATAAAACCTTCAGCTGGGGGGGAATTTTTCAGATATAAAATGGCATCCGTGCAAAAGGGGAATCTAAAAGAAGAAGTTTTCATCAAAAATTTGTAGCCAGTTGTAGTCACTAGCAGAGCTGGCCAATACTATTGGAAGTGCCTCCCTGAGTGGGAATGGCTTTTTGTCTCTACCATGTCCATATAAGTAGGGTCCTTTCACTCGCTTATCCACGGATAATCACGGATCATTGTTGTTCACACATAGGTCAGGGTAGAGCTGTTCTTCATGCACACATCTGGCTTCACGTGTGACTGGGGGGTGGGGGGAACTGTGCCTACATTTTGGCCCATGCTATTCAGGCTGGAGACGCTCACCCTCGTTTATGAAGTTAGCAACATCCAGTCAGGGAACAGTAATGTTGTGGGACCTAGATGGCTTCCAGACAGGACAAATAATGGAGAGAGAGAAGTCAGAGTAAAAACAAAGAGTTCATGAACCCCACATGGCTCTATTCCTGAAAGTCCTGGGACACTCACCAATAAAATTAATCTGTAACCCCAGCCTTCTCACTTCAGGGGTGTGGGTCCTGGTTCTTTATCTTGATGCCTGGTCCCTTCCCCCAAAGAGACCCCACCTAGTGCCTGGAACACAAAGTGTGCTGTCCCTTGGGAAAATGTTTACTACCAAATACTAGAAGTGTAGTCCAATACACAAGGGGTAAATTAATTATCACAATCCCCAAAGTAACAACACAATAACGGGGAACTTTCTTAGTTCCAGAGAACAAAGGATAATGGATAAGGAAAGAACAGGTGTAACTAAAATAATAAAATAGCAACAATACCTTAAACCCTCCCCCCTCCCAAGGTTTACAACACATCCATACCATCCAGCTCCCTTCCTGCCTCAGCAGACAGTGAGTTGAGACTCAATTCTGCACTGGGGGATGCAGCGCTGTAATCACTGGCCGGCTTAAAACTCACAAGCAAAATAAATAGACATGGGATTTCTTACAGGCTCTCCATCCCTAAGAGGGTAGGATGGTCTTGAAGCTCCCTAGTCTGGAGCCCAACGGAGAATTAGGCTGGGTCTCAGTAGCCTGACCTAGAATCGCTCGTCAGCCTCCTGGGCTGCTGGTCTCTGCAGGGCTGACATCCTTCAGAGACCCAGTAACCACCACCGAGTTCAAAGCTTCCTGTGGGGCAGGGATGGGAAGTTGAATGGGGACCTCGCAGGCTCTGATGGTTCTCTCTCTGCTCCAACAACAGCCAAACCCAAAAGTGAAACTAAACCCTTTGCCTCTGAGTTCCAGCTTCTAATGGGTATTGGGAGTACCCACCTTGGGCCCTTGGCAATCTGGGAAATGGAGCCCTGAGCCTCTGTAACCATGGCTGCTGAAGTCCAGGGGCAAGTCCCCTACAGGCTCAGAGTAATATGTCAGGAACAACCAACTGCAGAGGGGGGTTGCAAATCCAACCAGAGGCTGTTTGTAGGTAATTTGGGGACAGGGAAAGGGCTGAATTGATCAGCTACATTGTAGCTTGCTCCCTTCTCATCCTCCATGCACTGGTGCAGGGGGGGGGATTGGATAAACCCGTAGCCCCCTGCTGGAGCACCCTGTCACAGAGTCAGTGTAACTGCACCTGAATCCAACACCCTCCCGCCCCCCGCGGTCGACTCCCGGGGTGCCCAGTCAGATCTCAGGTCTCCAGCTGTGATCTGTCTCTGGGCATGGACCTTTTCAGGGCTTTTCAGGGCCTGCAATTGGCTGCTCTGGCTTGTCAGTCAGGCTCCATGTCCATCCCCCACAGGCTATTTGTCTCAGACACCCGAGTAGATAGACCTTTAGGGGTTCTATGTCCTTCTCCCCTCGGGAGCCTCCACAATAGCAGGGGACCAGGAACTTCTTCTCTAGCCCTATCATCTATGAGACCAGATCAACAGCTTCCTCTTCCACCATATCATTGGTCAATGGGGACCAATCACAGCCACTTTCCACCTTCTTGGAGCCATGGAAAAATCAATGCTGGCCTGGTTTGCATTAAGGAAATGGGCATCATGCAGCTATCCCTCTGAGAATCCTCCATACTGGCATTCTGCCCTGGTGCCAAGGGGCTCTGACATGGGTGCTGCGCGCTCGGGTCCATCTCTGGATTACACTGTGTTGGCATGAGCCCTGCTTGGCCACATGCAGCAATCCACAATAGGGGGACGATGTCATTACATCAGCAACAATTTCCTTAAGGTAGACAGGGTCTGAATAATCAAAGGATACAAATGCAGAGCCAGCTTCTGCGTGCACAGAGGCACATATGATGGCCGTCGTCTTGGCTGACACATCGGGATTGAACTGTCAACCTCCAGAGCTAAAATTAAAAAAAGCATTAGGGGCTACAGGTTGAGCCAGGCTGCCTAGCAGGGGCTGCAACAGACTCCTATCCTCTGTGGCTCAGGCATGGTGGGTTACACATCAGGTGAATGGGAACTGCCGAGTCATTTTACCTAGATTGGAAGCTCTTTGGGGAAGGGTCTGTCTTTTTGTTCTGTGTTTGTACAGCGCCTGGCACGATGGGGTTCTGGTCCATGATGGGAGCTCCACTGTGCTACCACAATACAAATAACAACTAATAGTAATGTCCCAGTGCAGAATTTGGCTCATTGTAAGGAGTCGCTAGTGACCATCAAACAGCCCCAGTTTCCGGTTTCACCCTCTGCAGAGGGGTCAAATATTATGTATTGATTCGATACTGTACAAAAGCCCGGTTTGGAAAGCGTGGTCTCCTGCTGCCACCTTAACACACTGCCACGTGACATGGCACCCACACAGACCCCTCTAGTGGTGCCTGCGAGCGCTGGCTGGGGGGGCGCCTGGAGGGAATTCTACCCTGTGTGAAAAGACTTTGGGAACGCCTCAGAACACTTGAGAATTGTTCCTCAATCAGGCCTCTTGGGAGCTCCCCCGCATGCAAGAACAGCCTCCTGAGCGCACTGCATGGCTGCACATCTGAAATTGTTATTTCTTTATAGAGCGTGCGTGCTGAGCAGTCTCCAGGCTCCTAACGAAACAGAGCAAAACACACCACTCTGTGTGTTCACCCTAGGGGGGAGAAATGCAAATGCTGAGAGGCTTTGACTGTGCAAGAAACCCCAGCTGAGCAGACTGAACTCCAGCCTGAGGTTTTACTGCTTGAGCTAAAGGAGTAGGCCAATTAGCTCATGCTCACAGTCATAACATTCTGGCCACTAGCAGAGGATAAAGAGCCCCAGTGTGTCAGCCACGGCTACAGGTGCATGGTTCTCCTGAAGCCAGTTCCCTCATTGATGGCCTTTGCTCAGGTGGGCAGTTCTTGGACCATGGGATTAGACCTAGTCAACAGGAGAAAGTTGTACAGATTTAACCAAATGGGGTTAGATCGTGGGGGGAGGGGAGCATGGGGTTAGATGGGGGGGCTTTTAAAAGTGGGAGGGCTATGCTTGGGGAGAAGGGACAGTGTGAGGGCAGGGCCTTGGGGGGGAGGGGCAGCGTGGGGGTGGAGCCTCAAGGAGAAGTAGCTGTGCAGGGGCGGGGCGTCAGGGGGAAGGGGCGGCATGAGGGTGGGGCCTCAGGAGAAGGGGCGGGGCCACAGTTCAAGTGCCAGTGGCCCCTCACTCATAGGGTGTTTCCGCTGCCCCTAGGTCAGAGCCAATTTAGTGGCGTCAGTGCACTCCACTGGGTCTGGACACTGAGTTGGGTTTGAAAGACCCTTATATGGATTTAGCCTATGGCGTTCAGTTAAACCAGTGCCACTTTCCTGTGTAGACAACTGGAAGGTCTGTGCATCTGGGCAAATTTTCTCCCTCTCTGTCTTCTCTTTGTTGCATTCTCTCTTCTCCATGTAACACCCTGCTCCCCCATCACGTATTTCAGCTCCTCTTCCTTCCCATTCATCTCCCCATATGTCCCTCACCAGTGCCACCACTGGGGTGACTAAACGCCTTTCCCCTCCTGCCCCCCATGCAGACTGGCTCTTCACAGAAACATGAGTGAATGGCCATGCAGGTGTGTGCACAGATTAAGGACAGGAATACCAGGCTGGGCCCAGCTACCTACTCAGGAGAGGCAGCCAAGCCAAACCCGAGTGGTGTTCTGCTGCAAACCCGTGCACCAGCTCACAACGACCAGAGCAGGGAGCTGGGCCCAGTCCCATGGGACAGGAGCTGCTGTTATGGGATGAATGGGGGGTGGGCTCACTGTCCAACCCCGCCCGCTCAGGGCAGGATTAGGGTTACTGGTGTGCAGGGTCCTGCTGCAGGTGGTCGGTGGCTCCTAGGCAGTTTAGTATTGTAAACCCATTGAATCGGGAGGCTATCTCTGCCTCTGTGCTGGGTTTACACATACTGCAAATCTGGCCTGCGGTGTGGTGTAAGAGCAAGCACGGAGGGCTGGGGGCTAGGACAGTGAAGAAAGAGCATGTGTGACAGACCTAAAAAGCTAGAGATTTTCCACTTTTCATCTCTGCTCCGCTCTTGTAATGAATGGCCTTTCCCTGCCTTTCAGAACCGGAGCATCCCAGACAAACTATCTCTAGAGATCGCAAAGTCTCTGACCTTGGTATTGCTGATGACACAGTGCAGTATAGATTGCGCCAAGAGCCAAATCCTGCAACAAAAAAGATGATCCAAGCCAAGAGTATATTGGCTCAATTGGACTAAGCACTTGGAACAGGATTAAACAAGAAGAATGATACCAGCCAGGGAATGGCATTCCCTTATAAGCCGTCTGTCTGGAGGGTCTAGGCTACGAAATGACATCCTAATATGCACGTTGGAAATATCCTACCTCCTTCCTTTGGCCCTCACTGCTGAACCAAATCAGATACTGATGCTAGGTTGTAAATTTAAGAGCCATTCAGCTCTAAACCCTCCTTGTGACTTTAGAATTGAATCTTTCATATAAATGGATTGAGAAGTTCTCCCTTTGAAGTCATCCATCTCTTAATGAAACATCCTAACACTAGCTGAGTCAATTTGATGTCCACTGTTGAACTCCGTGTGTTCATCCAAGGCTGACATGGCTTTTTTTTTTTTGACAGACCTCGTATGTTATTGTAAGTCGTCCTTCATATTTCAGTGTCTCTCGTCGCTCTAACAGCCTGCTCACCAAGAGAAACTGCTGCATTTACTTACCTTGCTCCTTCACTCCTCTAGACATTCCCTTCTCCAGTTCAGAGCAGCCCATCTGTCTGACCCATTTTTAAGCAGAAGTTAGCCTGGGCTGGGGTTATCCTGAAAGGGTCACTACAATGAAAGGTGTTGACACACCAGGGCACTTTCTAGAAACAGGATTTAATTTTATAATCACTTTTAAAAAATGACAATGCTATGTTCATCCCAAAGGATCCCATGCACAACACAAAGCTAGGCAGCTATAGCTAGATATTCACACACACAGGACTCCATGCACCACTAAAATGCAGCTGCCTCTGGGGTGGAACATGACAGCTATTACAAGCTCTATTAAGTTGAGTTCAAAGTCTCAGTCCTTGTCTTCAAGATGCTCGATGGCCTTAACTCAGCATACCTAAAAGTTTCCTTAAAGCTCAGGGATGAGGACCAGGGTAGGCAATGCTGCTTCTCTGGCACAATGGAACTCCCTAGCATAAGGGTAAAATCAGGGCTGGAGGCAGAACTTTATCAGGGGCTGGTCTGAGACTGTGGAACAAACCCCCTCAGGTGGCAGAATGCAGTCACCAAAATTATAATTTGGCCAGGATCTCAGGCCTGTATTATTGTGTGCACTGCAAACATCTAAACACCGGGAGCTTGGCATGCTGTTTGCTGTCAGTCCCAATTTCGGCTTATGTTCATATAAGAGATTTCACTGAATTATAAATCACTAAGTTGTCAGTGATGCCCCCAAGAAACCTAATATAAACTTGTTAGAATTATTTAACAAAAAAATTAATTGGGGATGTAGGTGAGAGAGAGCCTGAAGTACAGGGCCGGGTATAAGATCTGAGGCCTGAACTAGAGACTGTGAACCAAAGTCAGGCCATGTATTAAAGTAGCTGTTTACAAGCTCCCTGTCCAATATATGACCCTGGCAAAAGTATTGCTAGGGTAGCTAAAAACACAAGCACCCTTAAGAAGCAATGGGATACTAGGTATGTGTGGAAACACACTCCAAAAGATTATCCCAAGGACATCCTGAGCGAACACCCGACAGGAGGATGTTTAGCCACCTGGAACGTAATGCAAAGGGAGGTGTCAGGGTTCCCTCCCCACTGTGAACTCTTGGGTACAGATGTGGGGACCCGCATGAAAAACCCCCTTATCTTATTTCTACCAGCTTAGGTTAAAACTTTCCCAAGGCACAAATCCTTTCCTTGTCCTTGGACAGTATTGCTGCCACCACCAAGTGATTTAGATTCAGGAAAAGGGCCACTTGGAGTCCCTGTTTCCCCAAAATATTCCCCCAAGCTCCTTCATCTCCTTTCCTGGGGAGGCTTGAGAATAATGTGAGTACTGACCAGACCCTTTGTCTCTAGGACACTGAAAAAATCAATCAGGTTCTTAAAGGAATAACTTTATTTAAAGAAAAAGTAAAATAATCACACCTGCAAAAATCAGGATGGAAGGTAACTTTACATGGTAATAAAAAGATTTAAACACAGATGATTCCCCTGTAGGCTCAGCTTCAAAATTACAAAAAACAGGAATAAAACTCCCTCTTAGCATAGGGAAAAATCACAAGCTAAAACAAAAGATAATCTAACACATTTCCATGCCCTTACTTACAATTTCTGTAATTTTAGATGTATCATTTCAGGTATGTTTTCAGGAGATGTTTTACCAGCCTGGTTTCTCTCTCCAGCCAGAGAGGGAACAAACAAAGAGAGCACAAACAAAACCTCTCCCCCCGCCCCCCGCCCAGATTTGAAAGTATCTTCTTTCCTTATGGGTCCTCTTGGTCAGATGCCAACCAGGTTATTTGAGCTTCTTACCCCCTTACAAGTAAAGTGATTCTGTACCTCCAGCCAGGAGGGATTTTATGTTACTGCATACATAAAGGTTGTTACCCTTCCCCTTATATTTATGACAGGAGGTAACAAGCAGCTGTACTGAAACATATGAGGGGGCATGTAAGTTGTTTGCCTCAGTCTATAAATATTGAATTTCCTCGCCTTAACCCTTTGTTTGGCCTTGGGGCCAGCAGAAATTCCCGCTGCTGACTGAGCCACTGCTTACCACTGGACACTCATGTGTTAGTGTACTTGTAACCACGGAGTCAGTGCATTGGGACTGTCTTGAGGGCAATAAAGCTGGCCGAATGCCTTTGTCACCGAACTGTGCCTGTGGTTGTTCTTTATGAATAAAACCGAGGTCTGTTCAGCAAACTGCATCCAATGCTTGTGTTACTAACATTGGCTTTCCTGTGACAGAGATATTGAGCAGATGTAACAACTCAACGCACCCCTGGACTGCGTTACCATGGCAATGACATTCCAGCCTTCAGCACTTAACAACAGGGGAGGGGACTCCATGTGAGCCTGTAGTTACTGCTATTGTATTTGTTGTGGTAGTAGCCAGAGGGCCACATAAAAGATCAGGGCCCCACCGTGCTAGGTGCTGTAAATGGTCCTGAGAAGAAGAGCTTACAGTCTAAGCATGCATCAATGGCCCCTGGAGTAGGATATTGTGATCATCTGTTGTTCTCAGTCATTGATAGGCTGATATGATGCCTCACAGCTCCGTGGTTTGTAAACTGCTGAAATTGGACTGGGGACCTCTGGACTGCAAAGCATGCGCCTTTACTGCTCCTGAGTGTAAATGGCCAATGGTGTTAGCCAAGGCTGTTGCAGGCTCATCAACTTCTCATTGTGGCCCAGCCACCAGTAGAGAGGGACACAGCACAACATGGAATGGGTGGAAGTTACAATGACATCAAAGCATCCTCCCCAGAGCGAGCATCCTCATGAGTCACTCAGTGCATTCCTGGGGCAGAGGCTAATGGGTCGATGGGAGCAATCATGCCGAGGCGCTGTGATTGTGCCACAACTGTGGTGGAAGTGAAGCGTTTTGTTTCTGCTGCAGCAGCCAAGGATCTGCATCTGGCCAGGCCATTCCAAGGAATTTGGTGCAACTGGGAGACCTCCGCTTGGAAACGGGCTCCAATTTCTTCCACAGCAGGGAGTTTTCTACTTGCTTGGTGAATAAGACTAACTGTGTGGAGATAAGCTAAAATCATACAGTTCTTGTTCCTTGGGTTCCTAGAGAGGACCGGATCACGTGATAAAGCCAGAGACGTCCAGGTAAGAGTTCACTCTCTAGCTCTCTGATTATGCACCTGGAGTCTGGTGTCTCTCTGCTCACACAACCAACTGGACTGGCCACCTTCATGGAGGCCAACTTCATGGGGGCATACACCATGTCCTCTCTGGCTGCTTTTTGGGCTGGCTTGCTCACTAAGGCTGTGGCCATCTGCAGGTCCTGGTGAGTGTGGGCGGGGAAGCAGTGCAAGGAGCCTTTCCCATTGCACACCCTGCACAGTTAGCCAGAATTGCCATCTCAGTGCAAGGGCTCTCCTGGCTCATGCTCACCCCAGGGAAGAAGCAGAACCATGACCCCACCTGGCACACCTTGCAGTGACCAGCAGAAAGGGCCGCTGTGCTCCCATAGGGGGCATGGACAGTGCCCACTCATATCAGCTTGTGATGAGCTCCTCCAAGCAGCCACCCCAGCATTTCCTGTCGATCTCGCTTCCCACAGCTGTCATTTGGTTTGGGGGTAGTTGCCCTTTCTCAGTCTCCTCCCCACTGCCTAGTGGGGTGGCTCTGTCCCAGACCCGCTTTCCTGGGCAGGCCTCCTTACTTTGCTCTCCTGACAATGCAATGTCCTTCTCCTCATCTCCTCAAGATATGTTAAAGAGGTTAGACTGAAAAGGGATTTTCTGGTTGGCTGGCCAACTGATGACCTTCACAGTTACACCTCTGGCCCTTTAAATATTGACAAGGCTGGGTCTGCTGCCTATTTTAATTTCCTCTACAAATGTGTCAGCTATTTTCCCAGCTACTGCAGCAAACGATGCAGATTAAACGTGTTGAACTGGGGTGTTGCACCAGGAAAGCAATTCCCCTGTTGTTAGCGGCTGAGCACATTCTCCACCACTGGGATCCGCTCCCCAGCCCACAATTCTCCCCATCCATTAGTGCTGCCTTTTGAGCAATGTTATTAAAATGTTCATTAAACCGTAAATACTCCAGGGAGTAAGCATCCATTTCAGGGTGGCTGCCTGAGGGATTGCATTGAAATTGCCACACCTGCTCTGGTTCCAGGCAGACCTCTATCACGGAATGAATCCATGGAGATGGCATGAGGTGGAGGTACAAGTGTCGTCTGTATTGTCCAGTGTTTGTGTAAGACCGATCCTTGTGGAACTCCACTAGTAACCTCCCTCCAGTCCGATAATTCACCTTTCAGCACAACATGTTGTCTTCTTCCCTTTAGTCAATTCCTTATTCACCTTACAAGGCTTGTACTAATCTCCATCTTCCCTAATTTAACTAATAATTTCCCATGTGGTACCATGTAAAATGATTTTTACTGAAATCCAAGTATATTAAATCTATTGCACTTCCCTTATCTAAAAAACTCAGTTATTTTCTCAAAGAAGGAAATCTGATTGGTCTGGCGTGATCTACCTTTAGTAAACCCATGTTGCATTGCATCCCTTTTACCATTTACCTCCATGAATTGAATTATTCTTTCCTTCACAATTTGTTTTAAAGCCTTGCATGCTACCTAGGTCAGACTAACCTAGCTCTGTAATAGCACAGATCACTTTTTTCCCCTTTCTTAAATATAGATATGACGTTAGCTCTTCTCCAGTCATATGGTGCTACCCCCAAATAGATAGATTTATTAAAAATCCTTGCTACCGGACTAAGAATCTCATAAGCCAGCTCTTTCAGTATTCTGTGGTGGAAATTATCCTGTCCCCCTGTGTTAAGTGCATTATGCTCTTTAAGTATTTCTTCCACCTCAGATGTGGTCATTGCCATTTCTTTACTCATTTCCATCACCTGCCTTCATGAACATGTCCCATATTATCATCGTTATTTAAAACCAAGGGAAAGTATTCATTCCATTCTGGGACAATAGCTAGATCGTCTTTACTCTCCTTCCCATCTCCACTGCCTAACAGCCCAACCTCAGCCTTCCTTATTCTCTTTCATTTATATAACTAAAAACCTCTTACCTCCTATAAAAGGTTGCAATAGCCTTTTTGCAAAACCAAATTGGCAGTGATTATCTCCTGCCCAACTTGCCACAGCATTTGACTGACCCTTGATGCTGAGTGGGAAAGATTTCACTGTCTATTAGTGAGCCTGTTGCTTTTAAGAAGTTGTGTTAGTCTATTTCAAGAATATTACAATTAAGTGTCATTACATCGCTCCTCATTACACTGCAACCACACAGGTTGCTAATCAGTCTTTTAGCTCCTCAGGAACCAGGAAAAGGCTGAACAATTGTTGGCCTCCACTTTTGATTTATAGAGAACAGATTGCATAAGGGACCTGCGTGTGGGAAACAGAGCAAAGTACTACTGGTTACGTCGTCGTGTATTGTTCTACACTCAAGAGCAAGACTGGGAACTTGGCACCCAGTAGAAGGGGGGTGGAAGAGCTATGAAGCCCCCAGGAGGCACTTTGGCTAAGTCACATGGTAGAATGGTGGCCCCATCATCTATGAAGAGGATGCCTCCTTCTCCACACCCAGAGATGACCCATCTTCACCCCGCCACATTTAGAGAACAAGTCCCACGCGTGACCTAAAGGCTCAAAACCCAGACAGCAAATAAAACAACTCCCCTCCTGCCCCCCAGATTTATTATTTTAAAAAAACAACACGATTTTTAAGCCAATTTGGGGGGCCTGACTCATGATTTTTGCACCGTTGGGCTTAGCAGTGATGTATTAATGCTTAGATCGTCCACCCTGAGAGCATGGCAACTGCATGGCTCGCTCTGTGATGACAGTAATAACCTGCTTATAAACTGATAAGGAACAAAATGGTCTCCCACTTTTAGAAAATCTTTCTTTCCAGGCCAAAGGGTATTACTGGGGCCACTGTGTCAATCACAGACCTTGCAGCTGGCAGCGTGAACTGCTGTATCTCAGCCACACAATGGAGGCATCACTGTATGTGGTTTCAGATCTGTGGGATCCTTGTTTCATTGTGTGGTGTGATTAAGAGGCAAGATTCTATCAAGGCCCTGGGCAAGGGCTCCGTTTCTCCCTCTTTCTTGTTGCTAGGTCCCCACTGTTTCCTCTCCCTAGTCATCTTTGCACTTTAATTTCTCTCTTCAGCACCTGCACCAATTGTGTTGCTTTAAATAATAGATCAAGCACACTAGGAATTGCTCTCTGCTGTTCCTGTTGAAAGCCCCTGGCACTGGCCATCTCTGCCAGCGAGTGAATTAATCCTGTCAGCGAACACCTGACCCTGGTGTCTGAAGGTAATTTCAGGGTGCCCCTGAGTGACAGAGAATTGTTGGCACAGCTGGGCAGTTTAGACAAATGGATATCCGATCGTTGGCATCTCTCTGACTAGCGCTCATGTGATCCATTTCTCCGGGCCCTTTCAATTTGTTCTGCTTTGCTAGTTGTTGAACCTTATGGCAGCAAGTTTAACACTATTCCAGCTCCTGGTATTGCTGGACTCCGCTGGCACTGTCCACTGGTCAATATGGCCCCATCCCGGAAGCCGAATTCCCACCTGCCCTTTCACACTCCGAACAAGAATCACACTCATTTTCTCAGCACTTACTGCTCCGGCGAGGGAGCTGGCGGCCTGTTTGAGACAGGATCCCCAAAGGCAAGAAGGGATTGCATTCCTCCCCTACATGAGGTGAAGTGCAATGTCCATTTCAGAACCAGCTCTTTGGGGGCAGCCTCCTTGCCCCCGTGCTGCTGAAATGCAGATCGGTGAGTGCCCACGCGGGGAAATGCGGGAGCTCAGGAGTGCAAATGCAATGACTGGGTGTCCCTGCAGCAAAGAGAAGCATCTCTTTCATGCGCTTGCTTCTAACCTGTTGTTCTTAGACACTTATGTGGCCCCCTGACTGGTGTATCAGACACCTCACAATCCTCAGCATCTGTACCCTTACAAGCCCCCTGGGAGTAGGGCAGTGCGTTATCCCCTTTGTCCAGATAGGGAACTGCAGCCCAGAGAGACAGGGAGTCTGTGGTAGAGCAGGGACTTGAGCCTGGGGCTACAACTCCGCATGCTAACCACTGGGCCACAGTGCTAAGCAGGGCTTCCCCGTTACAGGTACAAGAATGAGCTCAGACACATTCCACTGCGGCAGAACAGGCAGCCCTAGGGGCCATAGGCGCCAACTCCGTGGGTGCTTCGGGGCTCTCAGCTGTTCGGCGCAGCGGGCCGCGGGGGAAAGCGCAGCGGGGCGGCGCCTTGGGGGAGGGGTACGGGGCGGTGCCTTGGGGGAGGGGTATGGGGAGGCGCCTCCCCATACCCCTCCCCCGAGGCACCGCCCCACTGCGCTTTCCCCCGAGGCCCTCCGCTGCCACGCCGAACAGCTGAGAGGCGGCGGCTGGGCTAAAAAAAGCCGCGGCTTTTCGGCGGGAGGCGGGAACCGGCCGGAAGGTGAGTTGGGCGTGGGTGGGGAGGCCGGCGGGGAGCTGCCTGTGGGTGCTCAGCACCCACCAATTTTTCCCCAGGGGAGGAGGCAGGGGCGGGGCTGGGGGTGGAGTTAGGGCAGGGCCGGGGGGCGAGCCCCACCGGCGCCGACGAAAGTCGGCACCTATGCTAGGGACTATTATGGGAGGCAGCCATTTTAAGGTGGTATTTAGCTAGAAAGCTATTCAACTATCCACCTAACAGCCCCCACCCACGTAGTTCTGGGGCCTGCTGTTAATACCTGCCTGTCAGAAGGAGTGAGGCATCCCCCCCTGCCCCAGAAGCCCAAGCCGCTTGTGTGACCATCAGCGCTGGGCCTGAATGTCCCTGCTCCAGCCTAGCATAAGTGTTGTAGTGGTGGCAAATGTTATGTCCCTGACGGGGATAATAGGAAGAGGGCCTGAAACATAAGCCCTTGTATCTGAGGCCTAGTATGAGGCCTGAGGCCTGGGGTAAAGCAGTGGTCAAAGCTTTGCTGACATAAAGCAAAATCAGGCTGTGAGCTAGAGGCAGGCCCTGCTCACAAAATCTGGCAAGAACAGGGCTGATATCGCAGAAACACGCATTCCTGGGCACAAAGCACTCACACAAACACAATCCAGAGGGGTGGTACCAGAACACCTCGAGACCAACACATTCCCCAAAGATAACAGGAACATGCTAACCCATCCTAAAGATAAGGTCAGGATGACAATGTGATGGATAGAGATGTTTTGATCGACTCAACATGTACAAGGCAATGGATGGCAACAACCCACGTCAGGGGGCAGGAACTAACCACGTCAGAGGGGCAATACGTAATTTGTTTGTGCTGATGTATAAAATGAAGCCTCAAAGGCTGTGTCTCTGTCTGGCCTAGGGAGGAATGGAAAATCCCGCCGTTCACTGAGCTGGTCCATTGTCACGGGCATACATGTGTTAGTGTACCTGTAACCATTGAGATGGGGCGTTAGCACCGTGCTTCACTGGTAACAAACCTGGCCGGGTGCCTTTGCTACTAAACCAAGTCTTTGATCGTATTGGACAGTTTGATCGGAGCCTGCTGTATGGGCTATCTGGCCAGAGCCAGTGCAGCACACAGAAAGAACACACACACGCAGCCAAAGCTGGATCAACAATGGGCAGACCTCAAACAGCTCAGTGCTGGCTTTGAATATGTGCCCAGATGTTTGGCTGCCTCTCTGAGGCCTGAGTGTCTCAGGTAGAGCCGGTTGGATGCTGGTTGTAACCCATTTCCCTGGTGGGCTTTTAGCACTTTCCTTTGAACAAATTATTTGTCTCTTTAATTCTCTAGCCTCCTTCAATGCTGGGGCTGCTAAACCAGGCAAAGACTCTGGGGTGAACAGGGTTTCTGCTGCAATTTCACCCTTCCACCACCACACCCTCTTGTGTGCGGATGCCAGCAGGACAGTGCCGAGGGACACAAGAGGGACACAAGGTGGTTGCTTCTTAGCAGCCAACCAGCTTTGGAAAATCATAGGCATTTCGTCTATTTTCATCCTTTTCTTTCCTTTCTTAGGAGCAATTTCAGACAATTTATCACTATGCAAAGTGTTCCTAGGCTGGGAAAAAACCCATCAATCCGACCTATTGCAGAACAGGGGTTCATTCAGGATCCTGTACCGTTAAAGTCTGGAGAACATGTGGGACAGTCATTACTGGAATCTCGCTAAGCAAATAGGAGGGTCTATTTTTAATTCAGTCATACATGGAATATGCTTTGTGAGTGCACATATGTATGTGTGAGTGATTGTGTGTGTGTAATTGCACATGTGTATGTGACTGCATGGGTAGGTGCATGCCCATCTGTGTGTGAGTGCCAAGGGGCGTGTATGCCCACATGTGTGTTTCCTCCTGTCTTCAAGTGCCCGTGTATGCTCTCCTGCCTGTCTGTGCCCACATGCAAGTGTGTCTGTGCATGTGTGTGTCCACGTGTATGTGTGTGTGCCTGTGTGCCCATGTGCATATCTGACAATACTTAAGCGTGTGCCCTGACCAAATGTGTGTGCCCCATTTTCACATGTTGTATATGTATGTACTCATGTGTATGTGTGTGTAGCTGCAAGTGTGCATGAGTCCATGTGTACCTGCGTGCACTTGTGTGTATGCCCACATCTATGTCTGCATGTGTGTACCCATGTGTGCCCTCCTGTGAATGTGTGTCCATGTGTGTGTACCCATGCATGTGTGCCTGCCTCTGAGTGTGCCTGCACACATACCCAGGGAGCTCTGGGTAATGTTGCCTATTTGAATCAGCCCTTATCTGTCGTTCCCAATTGCCATTTTCAGTCAAATGATCAAGTGTCTTTGGTTTCTTTGATTGCTTTTGCTGCTCTAGGAGCGGAGCAGGGAATTCATCTGGTCCCACTGGGTTCACACATCAAGGGCTCCATATAAACCAGGCCTGGCATGAATGCTGTGCTAGAGGGGTCTGTCTGGGGCGCTGGGAGCTTATGCTGAGAAGCTGAATACTGCAGAACAAAGGCTGGACATGTCTGAAAGCCCAGCTGTTTGCTTTAACCTCCCCCAAAGTCAATGCTACATGTCTGGCTCTGCATGAGAAATCGCTGTCTCCCATTGAATAGCAGCACGGAAGGCGTTTGCACTCTCAGTCTGTGAAATCACAGCGTCATTAGGTCACATCGACCCCTTCCCCTAGCGCCAGTGCTGGAGTGAGCCCAGCAATGGCATCTGGTCCCTTGCACAAATGGGCCTAAAACAGAGCCAAGACCATCAGCTTCTTGGGGGGTTGCAGTCCAGGCCCAGAGTTCTGCTTTGCATATGGCCCTTGCCTAGAGCTGGGCGGCAGCCAGATTTTCTGTTTTGTGGGAAATTCTGCAATTTTGAATTTCTTTCTGTTCCATAGACAAGAAATGTCACAATTTCAGCAAAACAAAATTCAAATATATATATATTCTGGTCACCGGAATTTATTTACTAAAATCAAAATATTTCATTGAGATTTCAACCTTGATGTTTTCAAAAAAATCATTTCAAAATGAGAATAGAAATGTTCCATTCTGAAAACATTGAAATGTTTTGGGACATTTTGACAGTAGCCAAATGCTTCATTGCTGGGGTCAGCAGGGGGTACATGAAATGTTGTTAAAATCTAGGTGTTTTTCAAAATGTTTTGATTTTGATGAAAATGGCATTTTTGTTGTGGGAGATGAGCCGGGCAGGGAGGACTGCTGATGCTAGGAGATACCACACAGACCCAGTGCAGAGCAGAGATCAACATGCAGCTCTGCTTACAAAGCTATTTACTCTGCAGAGATCTAGGTGTGGGCTTGCCTCGATCAAGCAGCAGATCTCTGTGGCCTCGTGATAAAGGAAACCCAGACACCTGACAGCACCCAGGCTCGGAACCAGAGCCTTATCTCACAGGGACTCCTGACTGGGGCTGTTCCCCAGAGAGTTTTTCCCTTTCACAGCTTTCTCACTTGTCAGATCTTTCCAGGCCCCAGACTCTAGCTCTGAACCCCAGCAGAGCACTAACCCTTCTCGGCCTCTCCCAGCTCAGCTGGGCTGACTCCCTTGACAGGTATTTGCCCCTAACTCTCAGCTCATCCGCTTCTCCCACAAGCACCTTCGTGCAGCCACATGTAGGAAAACCTCCCACTCCAAATCCATAAAGGCCCCACTTTCTCCTTCCCCCACGCCCAGTCCTTCTGCTAGGGGAAGATACCTCAATGGACTAACAGGAGCCAAGACATCAGGCTGAAAGCAATGGAGTAAAACCCCCTACAAGCAATCATGTCACTTACTCGTGACACTATGCAGGAAGTGACCCCTGCTAACTCAGCCATTGCTTGGAATTCTAAAACCCTTGTGGTTTAACCAGCATTAGCTGCTTTGTATTTTGGCTCCAGGTTTGCTTCTGCTGCAGGAAGGAGAATTTCACATCCTTTCTATGCAGCTTTGAGAGAATCCATGTGATTTTGTGCTCTCTAGGCACCCTGGCCTCCACTGACCCAGAGTTTGGGGTTTGCAAGAAAGAGGAAATGTAGAGCTAACTGCTCCTCTCTAGTAACCTTAACTCTGTCACTGGTTCACAGGCCTTACTCTCGGTTCTTTCTTTATTCTTCTTTGAGACCCTACAGTCACCAAGCATTTTAGATGTGTTTAGGGTTAGTTAGTGGAGTCTACTGTAGAGCTGGCTGGTGGCATTTTTTCTCCCCATAAATTTTTTGACTTGTCTGTTTTTGTCAAAAAAAATCATCAACATTTTTCTGGTTTTTTTTATCATGAAAGGGAATATTTATCAGCTTTTAGCCTTGGTAAACAAAACCTGAAATGTTCAGTTTTCAGTTTGAAAAACTGAACATTTTCAATGCCTTTTTTTGGAGTGCGGGGCGGGAAGGAGGTAAGAATTTATATTTAGTCAAAAGGCCATTTTCCAGCCAAAAAAGTTTTCCAGGGAAAAATTTTGACCAGCTGTAGCCTGCTGAAACTATGTCACCCTGTTTCAAGTCTGATTTAGCTTGATCTTAATTAATTCCTGGGTTCACCGTTGTGGGTCAGTCTCATCTCCCCTCTTGTGAATTTCACCAAACTCCATCTTTTAATGGCAAATTTGTGGAGGGGACATTTCCTTCGTGGTGTCTAAGTGCTATCACTTTAAGAGTGTTTTATCATCAGTGGTGAGAGATATTTCAATTAGGAATTAATATAAAACATTTTGCATAAGGCCACCAGTCTCTTAGCCCATGGGATGTAGAAACAAGGGCTGCTTTGTCTATTTGGTGGCATTAAAGGGCTGAGTTGAGTCAAGTTCTTCTCTGGAATTTCTGAGGCTTATAATCAGCTCTTCCCAGATCATAGCCGGCTGCAGAGGACCTGCTGTTATTATTTAATAGCAATATTCAGAGCTATGATAGGAACACCAAGCGTCAGAGTATGAATGCCTCGCTCCTCGCTCCCATGAAAAGGACGTGATTGTGGCAGTAGCTTCCCATAATGTAAGCTGAGTTAAAGGGAGGTGAGGAGATTTCCCAAGTGATTCTAGCTCTGGCTTGTTTCCTCTGTGTTCCCCAGGAAGAAGCAGTGTATGGTATACAGTGTACAGCAAGGGTTACTGCAGATGAATAACTAGTGCTGTGTGAACTGGTAACTGGGGAGGAATAAGCAACGTTAATGCCAATCACCGACCTGCCTCCCCCTGGAATATCCAGCCCAACTTGATTATTATCCAACAGCTTGATTATGATCCAGACAGCCTAGCCCAGCCCGGGACCTAGTTATCTGAGCAATCAGCTCTCTGCCTATGTCCCAGTGCTGGGGTTATCATCTACTGAATTGCTTGTCGATTCTCAAAGTTAAATGCTTCCACACCAGCACTTTTGGCAGCAACTCCAGAAGCCACTCCCTCCGGAGGTCAGCTGGAGCCAAGATTCTGTGAGCTCCAACAGTAGTGTGACACTTATGTCTTTGGGGGAATCAGGATGTCGGGGTCAGAGGAGTTCCTGATCACTGCAGTGGCCAGGGAGAGATTCATAGAATGTAAGGCTAGAAGGAACTATTAGGTCATCTAATATGACCTCCTGCATAACACAGGCCAGAAGGTTTCCAGTATCCCTGTGTTGAGCCCAATCATTTGTGTTTGACTAAAGCATCTCTTCCAGAAGGGCATCCTATCTTGATTTGCAGATATCAAGAGATGAAGAATCCACCACTTCCCCGAGGAATTTATTCCAGTCTTTAGTGACCCTCAATGTCAGAAATTTGTGCCTTATTTCTAATGGGAATTTGTCTGGCTTTTACTTCCAGCTTGTGCAGCAGTGGGGCCAGATCATGCCAGAACAGTGTACTGACACTTTTGCTGCATGGAATATGCCATTTCGGTCTCAAAATGGTGTTCTCTGCACAGTGTGACTTCATACGCCCTGTACATGCGAGGTCACGCCTCATTGAAGGCACTGTGACTATTTTATACAGAAACAAAATGGTGTCCTCCTGGGCCTGCAAGGACGATGCCATTTTACAGAGCCAAATAGCATCTTCCACACAGCGTGACCTCACCTGCACCATACATGTGGAGCCACACTGATGGGAGCAGGGCCATGCCAGCGGGAGCAGCGTATCTGCACTTAAAAAATCAGGTCTGCACCACCGCTGCCCGCCACTGCGTCTCATGCTGCCTTTCCCCACTAGATTAAACAGCCCTTGGGTACCCAGAATTTTCTCCCCATGAAGATATTTATGAGATTCTTGTGCCACCTCTGGTTTTTGAATTTTGCATTTATTTTCTAGTTAAAGTGCAGTTCTACTCTGAAAAGTGACTATCAGTTTGGCACATGGGGCTCATTGTCTCCCAATTTCTGTATCAAATGTGTTTAGTTACAAGTAAAAGGACATTTTCCTCACTGTCAGGCCAACAGACTCAGCTTGGGATCTGAGAGTCAAGCTGGGCTCTCTCCTTGTTGGCAATAAATGTTCTGCAAGCCAAATTAGGCTCTTAATGACACCTCTGCAAACCAATTAACCTTCATGGGTTTGCACAGGTCTAACTGCCTGGAACGCCATTGCCTGGAACACCATTAGCAATTAATTGGTGGTGCACAAGATGAAATAGACTCCAAGCATCTCTCCTGTAGTAGTGCTGACACTGCAGGGCTAACAGTAGCACTTCTCTTTGTCACTTCAGCAAGCAGCCATGATGCTGACTACACCCAGTGGCCCAAAGCTGAGTGCCATTTTTGCATGGCTACTTTTCAAAGCAGCTCCAGGGTGTGGCAGTTAGATGTTAAGGTGATGGATACCTCTTATGAATGAGTAGACAAATAAATAACCACTGCAAGTGGATCACTCTGTGTGGCTCTGTGTGTGTATATTCCCCATCAGATGTTCCTTCCTCCTCAACTAGCTCGCTGTGGGCTATACAAAGATGAATGCCTGCTGCCAACTTGCTCACGGTAGTCCCTCCCAGGGTTTGCAAATTTGTGATGAGCAGAGTAGGAAGGTATCTTGAAGCAGCAATTAATTTATTTTCAGGGCAAACTACAGAGTGAAACATTTTATGTCAGTAGAAGTTTTTCTTCCTGCATTCTAATACGAATAGCCAAGAATCAGCTAGCTGGCTATTGATGGCCTATTCAGCACTGAAAAGTCAGTTGGCAGTGGTGTCAGTTTCACCCATTCTGGGCTTGATTCATGCATATCAGATAATGTTACTAATTTCTATTATTCCTTTGAATATATATATATATATAGTTGGCCCTCTGCCAAGTGGTTACAGATGTCAGAGTCTTGCAGGTTGGTTTCCTATTGGAGGAGAAACCAGTGGTAGTGTGACTTGTTTATTTACACTGTACACATCAGTCCTTGGACAGAAGTGTTCGCAAACAGCACATAGGCAATCTCCTCTTTCAGGAACCTGAACCCAAACACAAACGCCTGATTCCTAGGGAGCAAATTGCATCAAGAATCAACCTTAGGTAGAGAGATTAAGAGGCAGAAAGCAAACTCTCTCGCTGGTTGCAACAGCTCTTGGCAAAGAAATAATTGTACAAAACTAATAAAAATGCAGCATTTTGACAAAGACCGTACGCTGCTCACACACTAAGAAATGTGTAAGGTGATGTGTAACAGCGCCATCTGGTAATTCCTGTAATAACAATATTAACAAACCAGGTATCTGTCTTGAGATTGGGAGCAGGATTCTTTGATACAGGTAATAAAGCTAGCATCTAACAGGTAGCCCCGCAACAAAGTCAATCCCCCACAAAGAGTTCTGCTGAACTCCCCACCTTCATGCAGTCTCCTCACCAAGAGCCTCGTTTCCTCGTCTTTCTTTCTCTGTTTCTCCCCCTCTTGCCTGTTTTTTCAGCTAATCTCCTTTCTGTTCTCTGCATTTCTCAGCGTGCAGCAGTTCCAGTTTCCCCACCCCAACACACAGGATTCTGTCTCAGCAGCCTGTTGTCCCAGCCCCTGCTCAGCTCTGTTCATAACCTGCAACAGCCCTGTGATCCCACTACTGAGTCCATCTCACGGCTGTGCTGTCGTATCTTACTCCTGACATGTGGCACTGCTGCTATTCCTGAAGAAGAAAACCGAGTCTACATCTTGTGTGATGGCTTTGAAGTGTAGGGACAAGACAGAAACCTCAACAATCAGGTCACTAGACTTCAGCTGGTTGAAGCTTTTCATGTGAAATGCTCTTTCAACAAAAAAAAGGCTGTTTTGTAAAAATGGAAATTTCTACAGGACAAGAAATCTGGGGGAGGCTTTCGTTGAAAAAAGAAAATCACCTTTTTTTGGTTTTCAGCAACCAAAACCTGAGAGATTTTGTTTAAAAAATTGTTTTTGGCAACCTGAAATATACTGGCCGAAAATTATGTTTTGACTGAACATTTTCAGTTTTTCAATGGAAACCGAAACACTCTTGAAGGAAATTTTTGACAAAACAGAAAATGTTTTCATTAATGAGACAAGGTGGGTAAGGTGATATCTTTTATTGGACCAACTTCTGTTGGTGAGAGCTTCACCTAGCTCTTCTTCCGGTCTGGAGAAGGGAACCAGTGTGTCACAGCTAATTACAAGGTGGGACAGATTGTTAAGCCTAAAAGGTTCACACATGCTGTTGGAGACCACTTAAAATGCAGATGTAGGACAAAGAAGGGTTAGTGGGCAGCAGGGTGTTACACAAATCGTTGTAATGAGCCACCATATCAGCATCTCTGTTCAGTTCACGTTTTTTTAGTGTCCAGCGGTGTTATTATTTAAGTTCCCAGTCTCGTCTTTTGAAGGTGCTGTGCAGGTTTCCTTTGAGGATGAGGACTGAGAGGGCAGCTAAGGAGTGCAAAAATTATTTCTCAAAGAGCTTTACTGGGGACTCTAGAAACGAAAGGCCAGACCAGAACACTGAGCGAACTGGTCTTTTTCCTGGCCTACGATTACATGCTCAATAATTCACCATTTTGTCCAATGACAGAAATTTTGTTTTACAAAAAAGTTTTAGCATCAAGTTTTACAGCATCTAAAACTTTGAGTCCGAGTTGTGGCCCAATTAACATTTCGTTGTCATCTACAACATCTCTCCTGCTGGTTAGATATTGGCTCCAGTGAAGGGAATTATTGTTGTGAGACATTGACCTTCCATCCATGGGATCTCATTCTTGTAATATACACTTATAATTTATGAGCGATATGATATTTAATTTTGCCAGTTCCACTAATATTATTTTTCACCCATCTTTATAACCCCAACCCTGCTCTTCCCAAGTCAGTGCTCGCATCACTTCACCCACTAAAGTCAAAATAAACAAAGTTATGGCTCTAGTAACTAACATCATTTTAAGACCACCCGGTGGCATTCTGGAGCAGCTAGCTCTATTTGGACCAGATTCTAGTCCCACTTATATCATTGTAAATCTGGGATAACTCTGTTGTAAAGGTGTCTTGGATATTACAGTGTTGCCAAGACCAGAATCCACCCCTCTCTGTTGATTGTTAGCAGAGTGGTATTCATTTGCCTTGTTTATGCTCTGTTTAGTTTCCATCAGTTTGTTAGGCAAACGTTCTTTTGAGTGTTGTCACTCTCATCAGTCAATAAATGATAAGAATCAGACACAGAATGTTCTAAAAGTGGCAACCACACAAAGAACTATTTCCTGTCAGCCCATATGTTTCCAGCAAAAAGAACCATATATCCCAGAGGAAAATTAAAGATCTGAGAGAGCATCTGAAAATTCATCAGCGGAGTTCCTGAGCAAATCTCAATTGCATTCACTGAAAAACAAGAGACCAGAGCTAGTGGACAACTAAAGATCTCCACCTAGTGAAATACAATATAATAGGACAGCTTGCTTCTTTCTAACCTTCCTAGGAAAGACAAAAAGAGGGAGAGAAAAATGTCCTCCAATTAAATGTCACGTTTAACATTAAGTCTCTTGAAATACCTACCCAAATGGCAGTCTTGGTGTGATATAATGCTGTGGGCAGTGGCGTAGCCAGGTTTAGAGCACAGGGGGAGCGGAGCTAAAAAAAAGGCGCTGGGAGCAAAAAGCGTCAGGAGCAAAAAAAGGCACCGGGAGCAAAAACAAAATGCTCCGCTCCGACTGCAGCACAGGAGAAAAGGCATCAGAGCACAAAAAATGTGCTGCTTCTGCTCAATGGTGGAGTGGCCACTCCCCCTGCTCCCTCCCGGCTACGCTACTGGCTGTGGGACTGATAACTTGGACTGTGCTTTTATTCTTTGTACACAAAGCTACTGGATTTTTAGTGTGAGCCACATCCCTAGTGCAGCTGGCAGAGAAAAATGAAGAAATTCAGCCAGGCTGAATGGAAATCACTGAACTGCCCACGAAACCGGTGTTTGTGACGCTTGTGTCGGCTGCACTGCCCAGGGATCTAACTAAGAGCAAGTGTAGACTGTGAGGACTCACAAACAAGTTTGACCTCCACGAGAAATGAGTCCATTGACAGAGCACCAAAAATCCCCCTCCCAAGACTTAATCCACACCCAAGGTGATTGTATCTGTGCATTAAGTACATTTTAGCAAATTACGGGATACAGTTAATGGCAGCTGCTGGCTGGGAACCTTTTCAGAGGATGACATTTTGCCTATTGTATCAGAGGGGTAGCCGTGTTAGTCTGGATCTGTAGAAGCGACAAAGGGTCCTGTGGCACCTTATAGACTAACAGAGGTATTGAAGCATAAGCTTTCGTGGGTATTCACCCACGAAAGCTTACGCTTCAATACCTCTGTTAGTCTATAAGGTGCCACAGGACCCTTTGTCGCATTTTGCCTATTGATAGGATTACACAGTCTATTGCAAGTACAAGGCAATTGTAATTCCCAGGGCCATCACAGAACATATAAAGGTTACGGGGAGCCTTATTAACACTTTTTTATTAGTGGAAAATTGCATGTTATGAGTCAGGAGAAAATTAATGGCTATTCTTCGGTGGTTTGCATATGATTAAATCCCTAGGGGAGGTTTTACATTTCATCTGAAATGAGTGACGTACATTTGATTAAGAATATCAGCTCTTTTCTTTGCCCACCCTCAAAGCCTCGGAGGTCATTTCTTAACAGCTCACGCTGAGCTCACAGCGCTTTGCAATAAGCACTTCGGTGTTCTGCTTTACCTGTGCATAGTCTCAGTCTGTGTATTTTTGCAGAAATCGTTTCAGAGTAAAAGGCTGAATCCACATGATTACAATGCATTATCTATGGGTTTAGGCAGCCACAAAGAAGAGCATGGGTATTATTTATGGACAGGCACCTGAACCAGGACATATACGTTGTCAGCTCTTTGGGGGCAGGGACTGTCTTTTTGCTGTGAGTTGGTACAGCGCTGAGTGCAATGGGGTCGTGGTCCATGACTGGGGCTACAATAATACAAATAATAAATACATTTCACATCCAAAGTCAGAGTTTGTATATACACCAAGAGGCCTGCCCATGGAAAAAAAACAGGTGTGCATTTATTTAGGACATGGGCCAACATGCGGTTCACACTAATTGTGTGTCTCATGAAGTTGCTGCAACATGCATGCGTTTCGCATGTCGTTTGTATGGTTCAGCTCTGAAACAAAAGTTATTCCCCCTGTGAGTTATAGGCATCACAGGCTACATGCTGCTCTTAGCTACATTTGTGCCCCCTCATTGGGCTTTAAAGCCAAATGCCGCTTCCACTGCACCTCAGCTGTGCTGAACTAAATGGGCCTGATCGCATCAGTGCTGGAGCTAATGTTAAATAACGGCACCACTGGTACCTTGTAACCAGGGCCATCTCCAGCTCACAGGGCTCAGAGGATAAATACTTGGAAAACTGCTACTTTAACCCTTCGTAGGATCACTGCCAAGTTTTCCCAGGCCCAAGTTTGGCTTCTAGAACAGTGGTTCTCAAACTTTTTTTTTCACGGACCACTTGAAAATTGCTGAGGGTCTCAGCGGACCACTTAATGATCTTTCCAAATGTTCATACCATTAGCTAACTATTGTAAAGCACTTTGGATAAAGGTGCCACATAAAAAAAACCTTAATAATAATAAACTTTCTTTGTTCTACAAATAAAAGCACACAACTCATATTTTAATATCCGTAGTCTTACCTTTCTAATATGATGGGTATGTCCTCTCTCCCGTGCTGCAGCAGGCGCCAAGCTGGGGCTGGGAAGAAGGAGGGTCTCTCCCCCACTGCAGCAGCCCCCGAGCTGGGGCTGGGAAGGAGGGCCATCTCTTCCCGGCAGCTGCAGCCCTGGAGCTGGGGAAAGTCGCCTCTTTCTCTGGTCGCTGCAGCTCTGCATGTCTCAAATTCCCCCCACCCCCTCATCTCAGCCCACTGCCCCCTCCCACCTACTCCCTATTCCCCCCAAGGCCACCACCTCACCTTACATGTGCATCTTCTCCAGGGTCCAGGAATCTAATTAGTAGAGCCACACCTGCTCCACTAATTAGGTGCGTGGTCCTTCATTCTCTCATGTGCGGCCGCCCAGGTGTGCACCTTAGAGGGAACTATCCGCAGACCACCTGAATGGAGCTCGCGGACCACTGTTTGAGAACCTCTGCTCTAGAAGACAGCACTGGTGGAAACAATGTAGCAGCATCCTGTATAGCTGATCCTATAGCACCGCTCCCAGTGCCTTGGCAAGCTATCAGAATCACCCATTGCCGCTCCCAACACCAATGCCAGCCAGGGAAGCTTAGGAATGGTTTTGCTGGCACCAAACTCACCTTTGGTTTATCTGGTAATAAAGCTTTAAAATCCTAATCCAGGGCGCTGGGTGCCCATTCCCCATTCATTTTAACCTCACCTCCATGTTCAGTACCTTTTCTCAGACCAACAGTCTGTAACAAAATCTTCTCCACCTCGTCCATGCATCCGCAGCAGGGCTGACTCAGCTACAACAGGCGGAGATTTCAAATGCTTTTAGGCTGGGAATTTCAAAAGTGCCCAGGGAGATTAGGTGCCAAAATCCCATTGGATCTCCAATGTGATTTAGGAGTCTAATTCCCTTTGGCTCCCTTGGAAATCCCAGCTGGTGTTTATAACCTCGGGGAAAGTTGGACGGACAGCACTACAAGCTCTGATTATCCACCAGACATGGGCGGGAGCAGGGGGAATTACTTCACTGCTTGTTTTGGCACATAAGGGATGCAGGATCAAGGCAGCTGATTGCAGGTAGCGCCATCCAGCAGGTTAGCATCCAGCAGATGGCATGGTTTAGAAATGATGGGGAGTGAAGCTCAGCTCCTGAGCTCTCAGGTTGTGGGCAGAGTGAGACAGAGGCCCGGTTATTCCCCTTCAAGCTCCATGACATGCTCCTCACACAGGCCTGTGGCCCCCCCATGGCCAGCGAGAGCCAACTGTTCCCATGTGGAGAGCTGCGTAGGAAATCTCCAGCAAAGCAAACCAGAGACAAAAGCCATGACATTTGCACCCATGGATTACACCCCTTTCCCTGTCCTTCCTCTGTCTCGTCCAGCAGAGAGAGGTAGAACGTGGTTGTGACGGGGGGATACAAACTCCACACTGGAGAGCAAGGGGTCAAGGAGCAGCTCTGGGCGCAGGCGGCCCCACCCGGCCACACCTGCAAAGCCTGCACAAGCTGGAGGCAGAGCTGAAAAGGGGAAGCCAAGCAGCTCAGAGGAGGGCCTACAGTGGAAGGGAGCAGCCCCCTGCTCTAAGCTCTGGGGAGGTAGCAGCCCTATACTAATCTGCTCACGCCTGCAAAGGAGGGACTGGGGACTTTTGAAGGTAAGAAACTTTAATTTTGTTTTTCAGTTCTGTATTCTTCCCTGTGGGAAGATGGGACACTGGTAGGGAGTGATCCAGAGAGGCTGCTATTTAGCACCCAAAGGTGCTGGACTTACCTGCAATGCCCAGCACTGGGGCCTGGATCAGATCCCAGTGGAGCAGGTGAGCCCAGGCTCCTCCACCAACCACTAGGGTGAAAAAACAACAGGAGTCTACCTCTTGGCAGGGTATTCAGCTAGGAATAGCTCTGAATACATTAGACTCCGGGAGTAAGGTCTGGCCCCTAAAGAGAAATCCATGAAGACCTTGTGAGCACCAAAAGACTTCTCCATTATTGGACTTTTCTTTCTGCATCCCCAAAAGAGGGGGACTGGAATGTGGGGCCTCGCCTGAGTGCTGAGCTGCAGAAGAAGGGACGAACCCCACAGGATGGAGTTGTAGAGAAAAGGGGAGACATTAGGAAGGGGGACTTTCTGCCACAGCCCTGCCTGACTACAAGGCATTGGTACTGGTGAGGATGACCCCTTCACAACTATCCAGTAGCTGGAAATTGAAGCTGAACAAATGCAAACTGGAAATAAGGTGTTCATTTTGAACAGGGAGGGTAACTAATCCCTGGAACAGTTTGCCAGGGGGCGTGGTGGAGTCTCCATCACTGACAATTTTTAAATCAAGACTGGGCGTTTGTCTAAAAGCTCAGCTCTAGGAATTCTTGTGGGGCCGGTCTCTGCCCTGTGTTATGCAGGAGGTCAAACTAGATGATCACACTGGCCCCTTCTGGCCCTGGAATCTGTGAGTGAAGTGAGGCTGTCAACTCTTCAGGGCAGGTGCTGTCTGCCTCTGTTTGGACAGCACCTGGCACAATAGGGGCCTGTTCACTGGTCGCTAGGCACTGCCGTAATACAAGTAATCATGGTATGGAGAAAGGTGGTGATGGCAGCTAGCGAGGTGCTCTAGGATCCAAAGACAATCCCAGACCCAATGGCTATGCCAGACACTATCTTTCAGGCTCAATAGAAAGAGCAATTAAGCCACTTTCTGTAGTGAAAGCAGCGGCAGACAACCGCCCAAGGCACTAAGCCACCTGACTAGGCCAGAGCTAACCCAGTAGATAAACAGGGGCCTCCCCCATTGTAAACACAGGGGGCGAGGATATAGGTTGCACGCTATGGGTGTTGGAGGCAGAAATCTAGGAGAAGCAGTTGTGAGCATGACCCTAAGGTGGTGGTTCTCAACTGTGGTCCACCACTTCTTCGGGGAAAGCCCCTGGCGCGCTGGGTCGGTTTGTTGACTTGCCGCCTCCGCAGGTTCTACTGGTCGCGGCTCCCACTGGCCACAGTTCGCCGCTCCAGGCCAATGGGGCTGCGGAACGCAGCGCGGGCCGGGGGATGTGCCCACCACTCCGGCCAAAGACATAACAACTGTAATACTACCCGAACCCCTTTCCCAGCGTTTCCACCTGTTCAGACATGAATATCATGCTCAGACTGCTTGCACAGATCAATCCTGCTGTCAGCAGCTCTGCCCCAGGTATGATATGGCTACAGAGACTTTACTGGAGTTACACACGGCTTCTAAAAAGAATCGCATGACAAGTAGCAATGAGCATTTCTCCACGATCCAGCTGCCTATCGAGTCAGTTAAACAGAACATGGAACTGGAACTGGGTGAAATGTTTCAGACCAATAGTTTATTTGACAAATGATGCAGTTTTGGTCAATCTAAAATTATTTGCAAATTTGACACAAACAGTTTTGGGCATTCACAAAATGGCCAGAGGAGGAGGAAGAGGAGAATGAGACTGCGGTGGGGATCTGGTGCTGCTGCCTCCCCTCCCCCCATTATTCTCTTTAGCACAATAGTTAAGGCACTCACCTGGGAGGTGGGGGACCCAGGTTAAATCCCCACTCTGGAACTGACCTGAAATGTGCTTTTTTGATTCACTGAAAATTCAGAACACTTTCACATTTAGTTTGACCCAAACCAAAACATTTTTTAATTATAATTTTTGAGCTGCCACTGAACCAAACAATCAGTTATTTGCCCAGCTTTACTTATAACTAGGCTCGGAAGGATTCGATTTTTATCGGTAAATGTCAATAAGCATTGATTTCACCATCCACCCAAACTGACAAACAAATATTTCCAGCAATCACTGACATTTACAGATCAGTAAAGTAAGGAAAATGCAGCTTGAGAACTTACAGAGTTTGATTTAAGGATATTGACTTGGTATATTTTGACATGTGATGTTGACAGTTTGTGTGTTTTGCCATGTTGGTCCCAGAATATTAGAGAGACAAGGTGGGTGAGGTGACACCTTTTATTGGACCAACTTCTGCTGGTGAAAGAGACATGGAACTCAAAAGCTCGTCTCTCTCACCAACAGGAGTTGATCCAATAAAAGGTTTTACCTTACCCACCTTGTCTCTCTCAATTAACTTTGTGAATCTCACCATCTACTGTCTTTAAATAATTGCTGTCCGACTCCCCCTAGTGTCTAACACCCCTTTAATTTCCCACAACTGTAAAAATTTAAATAGATAAAAATTTAAAAAGCCTTAAAACCCATAATTTTGTGCAACTGTGAAAATTTAAATTGGTAAACATACAAAAATGCTTAAAAATAAGCATTGGTATTGTCCATCATAATTATAAAAAAAAAATTCTGCCAAGCCTACTTATAACACTGTGAGAGCTAGTGTTGTCTAGAGTTACAGTGAGAACCTCACTGGAAATAATGCACCCCTTATCTCTTTTTCTTTTAAAAAAATAACATTTTTAATTCTTGTAAAGAGGAATCACCACTTCACTTTCATTACAGCTCTTGCCCCTTTGCAGGACTTTGATTAGAAACCTCTTTGCACTAGCCTCTGCTGTAAACTCTGTCCTTTTTAATTTTGATTAAACGGAACTAAAGCCTGATTGCTTGCACCCGTGCCCAGAGGCTAGAGATGCAGATGCCAGCAGGTGCTGAGTGTCTGGGAGCAGCCAGGAAAGGACTGCAGCTCTATGCTTCCATAGCATGCATTTACAAACGTAACTCAGGTTTTTGCTTTGTGCAGCATTCTGCTTTCTCTGTAATGAATATTGCAATACAGAAAAGAGTGTGAAATTGCTGAGGGATATGAAACTGGAGCCATTATCCAAATTTGCAAAATATGCTCATACTGCTTCTCATTAAAATGGAGTAGAGATAAAAAGAAGGGGGAATGTGACCTGATTCTTGAATCCCAAATCTAAAATCTGGTTGGGGGGAGGGGAGGTGGCGTGGAATAGTCATAAAGGGAAAATCGGCATCATCCCTAAAACATTCCTCTTTCAGCAACCCAGACATGTTCTCCTAGTGCTCGGCTGTTTCATCAAAGGCTCTGTCAAACTCCTCCAGTCTATTTCATATTTGCTTTGTGATACCAACAAGGTTATCATCGGCGCTATTCAATGGAAAGACTTAATGACTCTCCCTTACTTCACCAACAGCATGATTTATGTACCAGATGTTTCCCTACTATGGGCGCAGTTCTCTTCAAGGAAAATCAATTTTGTGGTGCTGTGTCTAGGACACGTCGCCAGAAGGAGAATACGCGTTCCCTGTTTATAAGGCAGGGACACAAAATTGGTTTGGGCTGATGCGTGGCTCATTAATTCTTTTGTAGCAGCTGGGATAAAAAGTTCTTGGTGTTTTTTATTTAAAAGAAAAACCACCACTCCCTGAATTCAGTGCTTGAAGGTGAGCACAATGTAACGCCTCACATCCTCCTGGACCTTGCTGCAAGTGTTTGACACTTGAAATATTGCTGCTCTTTTAGAACCCCCATGGAAATATGACTTCATAAGAACATAAGAATGGCCATACTGGGTCAGACTAAAGGTCCATCTAGCCCAGTATCCTGTCTTCTGACAGTGGCCAATGCCAGGTGCCCCAGAGGGAATGAACAGAACAAGTAATCAAGTGATCCATCCCTGGTCGCCCATTCCCAGCTTCTGGCAAACAGAGGCTAGGGACACCATCCCTGCCCATCCTGGCTAATAGCCATTGATGGATGTATAGCAAGGAACTCCACAAGTAAACTCCCTCTAGCCCAATGGTTCACCTTTCAGCACAACCCATTGCCTTCTCCCCTTTACCCAGTTCCTACTCTACCTGACAGTTCTGGTACTAATCCCCATCTTCTCTAACGTAACTAATAATTTAAATGAAAACTGAGATTCCAATGTCATCCCATGACTCCTGCTGCTGAGGCTTTAAGACATGCAGCAAACATCACAAAGACTCTTGAGAGCTGGCAGCACTGCCGGAGCCAGGATTTCAAATCTGAACTCGCCCTCCTTGAAATTAGGAGGCTCAGAGGGACAGACTGATGCTTCCACTTCATGCTCTTCTACTTTGGACTCATCGCACATTGATGCCTCTGGTGCTGTTGGAATACGGGATCCTGAAAGGTTCTGTTTTGCTCCCAGTGGGACAGAAACCTCTCATACTTTATGTCAATCAAAGGGAGATGCATGCTGGGAGGCTTGCTCTAGCAATCCACTCCTAAGGATGTTAATTCTTGCAGCTAGTCCAGCTAAGGCACTTCTCTGGCCCCCATTACGGTCGTATCTGCAAGCCTCACACTCTAATTCATTATCCTCCCAACACTGCTATGGGGTCAGGCAGTATTGTTATCCCCATTGTGCCGCGGGGAATTAGGGCCCAGAGGGGACAAGTGACATGGCCAATGTCGCACAAGAAGTCTGTATCAGAGGGAAGAATTGAACCTAGGTTTCTTAGGCAGAGGTTAACCCTTGCACCACTGGACCAGCCTGTCTTGCTAGCTGCCACTTATGCACAACTTTCAGGTAAGAAACATCATACGAGTCCAACCTCTCTCTCTCTCTCTCTCTCTCACGCTCATATTAAAAAACATTTTTTTAAAATCACATTGAAAGAAAAGCTCACTTTCTCTGGTTTGCCATTTTACGATCGGCGCAATTAGCTGGGTCCCTGGGTCACCCCATCCTGCTGCACTGTGGCTATCTATGTCCAGCGGTGTGTTCTCCAAGACAAGGCATTAGCCTAGGGTACAGGACATCCTGGTTCTGCTACTTGTCTGTGATCATGGATGGGTTATTTCAGCACAGTTTTCCCACCCTTTGTCAGCGTTGTCTATGGAGCCTCCGAGATCTCACTGGGGACTGTCTCTTACTATGTGTCTATACAGCACCTCGCTCACACAGCAGGGCCTTGATCTCAGTTGGGGCATCTCGATGCTACTGTAGTACAAGTAATACACCACTAAGCTAGTGTCAACAATTAAATCAGACAGACGTCAATGAGGAGCTCTTTGTGCGCGATCCGTCTGTTCCCCAGAGCTACTGCTAAGAGGGGACACGCTGCAGAGTCCCCTCACTCCCCCGCGTCTCTGTCTGATTAACATGTCTTTGCTCTGCCTTGAGCCATAGGCTTTGGTGACCAAGAGTGCAGCTGTCATTCCAAACTGGCCTGAGGAACGCCCCTGTGGGACCCAGAGCAGCTCTGGGGAGACCAGCCAGGTCTTTGCTGTTGACTGATTTTACTTTCTTGCTCTAAACTCCCTCCCAAGCAGCAGAGTCAGCCCAGGCTTTGCTCCAAATGGGGATGGGGAACCTGACCATCCCAAAGCCTCCCGTCCCATTGCTCTGTCTCCCAAACATACTGGTACAGCTCTTTCTCTGGGCATGGGAAACCCCTCATTCGCCAGGGACCAGATAGTGCCCCAGTCTTAGCCCAGGGGAAAGACAGGTTCTGTTATTCTTGGCTGCACCGGGTGGGTCATCTAACAACATCCACTGACTTCCCATGCAATATCTCACCACCATCACCCCCATTACTGAGGGAATTTGGAAATGGAGGTGTACAGCCTTTTCAGACAACTGCAGCAGTTTAACAGGTCTAGCAGCAAGTGCTGGGGAGCCAGCTGGGTCTAGCCCATAGGGCACTGGCTAGGGCTAAGGTGTCAAAGGTTCTGTTCCAAGCTGTGCTACTGTAACTTCAGACATGCTGCTTTGTCTCCCATGCTGTGGCTGTTTAGACCTCCCATGCCTTGATGTGCGACCTAATCCACCATGGAGTGAAGGCTGAGCAAGATCTAGCTTTGAGACTGTGCTTTGGAGAAGCTAAGACTCCACGGTGCATCTGAGCAGAGGTGGGCAGCAGAAGTGACCTGGGGTCTAAACTGGGTAGGTCACACAACAGCCTAATGGCTTGGAACACCTCAAACATGTTGGTGGAGAATCTAATTAAGGGGCAGAAAGTGCTGGGATCTCCGATGGGGGATTAAGGACTGTAAATCAAAGATGTCACTCATTTCATAACGTGTATTCCTGTGGAGATCTCCTTACCTCGTTAAATCATCCTGCTCTCAATCGGCACGCCTCTGCAGCTGAGTCACATGGGGGCTTCTTTGGATTTAGGAGATAAATTGTCATCCTTTCCAAGTGTATAATTCCTTGGACACAGCATCTCGGCTAAGCAACAACTTTGTCACTTGCCATGAAAAGAATGTGAAAGAAGAATAAACAAAGACAATGGGTCAGATTTTGGAGTTTCCATGTGATTAACATCTTGCTTGAAGTCAGCCTCATATTGGAATGTAGGGGAGGGAGAGCTTGAATGGGGTGAGGGTGCGCCAGGAGGGACCCTAGAGTGCACTGGGAGAATAATAGCATTTTCAGTTTGTTGGTATTTTTTAAAAGTACTAAATAAATAAATAAATTTCAGGTTGGACCAAAAAGAAGTGCCTTGGGAAGTCAAAACAAATTGTGTTGAGTAGAACAAAGCCTTTCGTTTTGACACAATCAAAACATCTTGTTTAGATTTCGGACAGTTCTAAACACTTCTGCATTTAAAAAAAAATTAAAGGAAATTTTGAAACAAAAAATCGTTTCAAACTGTGAAACTGAAAAGGTCAAAACAAAACTTTCTGTTTGTTTTTTTAAATTTGTTCCTTGATGAGGGAGCAGTGTCCAGTGCACCCGGGACTCGGCAGCTGCCTCCCAACTGGGCTGGAAAGAGGACATTGGGCAATTCAGGGGAAGGCAGGAAGGGGCCGGTGAGAGCTGCCTGAGAACCAAGGAGCGACAGAAGGAGCAGCAGAGTTGCTCAAGGGAAGGAGCTGCAGGCCTGAGGAGCAGTAACTGTGAGCTGCGAGTGATGGGTTCGGAGAACTGCTGAAGGACCGGCTAGAGCTGGGGAACCCTGACAAGCTGCAGGAAGGCTTATGCCTAGGAATGAAGGGAAGAACCAGCCAGGTCAGTGCATGCCAGGCTCAGAAGCAAGGGGAGTGGTCCCCCGAAGCATGGGTGGGATTCTCAGGCAGGTAAGCTGGCGTGTATATCACTCCAGGAAGCCCTCTGGTAGCAGACCCAAGTGGAGGACTGCAGGAGGAATTTAGGAGTCCTGAAGGGAGGTTCCCCTGAGCAGGAATGGATCTGTGTGGCGAGACCTCACTTGTGGGGCCTGACTTGGAGCCATGGGAGGAAAGACCTGGCTCTTGGAACTCTGCGGTGGAAACCTAGAGAGTGGGGCTCTGGAACAGCGCAAAGGAACCAGGCAAGAGGGGTTAATGACTTTTGGGGGAATGACTTTCCCTTCTGGCCTTGGAATGTATGAATCTGTGATAAAATTGTGAGAGTTGGCAACACAAGTGACTTCAAAAAAAATCAAACCACCTTAAAACTTGCCAAGAATAAAAAAAATGCTTTGAGCCCTGATCTAGCCCCCACCAGGGTTAACAGCAACATTTCCAATGGGCAAAGAATTAAGCCCTTATTCCTCCCAGGGACATGTGTATTTTTTTTCACACTCACAGAAGTCACAACAAGTTCAGCTAATGTTACACAAGGGAAAATTTCAGCCCCAGGAGAATTTGTTTCAGGGAATTATGTGGAAAATGACAAGGGGAGCTAGGACTCTACCTCACCTCCAGAAGTTGCTTCTGGTGACCTCCAAAATAGGGAGCTACTTACTGTACCTGCTCACACAACAGCTCAGGGCTTTATTCCCTTTGGAAATCTCACCAAAGTGGTTTTAATTTGTAGTCAAATATTTGCAGCTCTTTAGAATACACCCCAGCCTCGTTCTAAAGTCTGTGCTAGGTACCAGTGATTTTGAGGGTTGTATTGATTCTTTCAGGACTGATCATGTTATAAAAGATCAGCGTCAAAGGAGGAAGTAGCTGCATTCCAGAGAGAGTGGAATAACAAACAGAGTAACAATGGGGGAAAGGTGTGTTTATTCATCGCTGACCTGAGGCCCTGCCTTATTACACTCCTGATGGCAAGATGCTTGGTGCTGACCCTGATACAATAGTTTAACAGGAGCAAATCACCCAATGTTTATCAGCAGAGTTTAGACGAGAGGAAAATATTACAGTGAAAATGTTCCAGTAGCCAACCCTGCCAAAAATAAACTGAGCGCAGTGAAATTAACAACTCCAGTCTGGCTGAGCTAATTCTTTTGGAGATTACCATTATTATTCTGTTTTCATATTGCAATAAATAATGTAATTACTAACGGATGATTTATAGAGTGCTGATTAGCAGAGACTCCCTGCCTTGCTGGCAGAGAAATGATCAGCTTTGACATACATGAAAAGGCAGCGATGGATTGTGCATCGGCTCCAAAGCTGAAGAGTGCAGTGCTCATCTGGAAAATGTACTTGGACAGCGTGATCTGCATTTGAGGAGTCTGTGGTGATTGGACAAGGCCAGGGACTCAGAAGCTCTGGGTTCAATTAGGAACTCTGCCACTGATGTCCTGTGTGACCTTGGCACGTAACTGCATCTCTCTGGGCCTCAGGCCCCATCTGTAAAATGGGAATAATTACCTTTCCTTTGTCTCTTACTATGTGGTTGTACTGCACCTCGCACTATGAGGTTTCAGGTAGGGGCACCGGGTGCTACTGAAATACCAATAATTCAAGGTACTAAGGAGCCTACAGTCACTGAATGAGCTTCCGCTTTAGCATCCGTCATGGATACATTAGGCAGGCTTTCCAAAGAAGGGACATTTAGAAGAATTAAAAATTCACACGACCCGTGGTGAATTTGAAATAATAAAGAGATGGAGACTGATTTCAGTTCCATTTAATAAGGGATAATTAAACCAGCCATCACAAAGACACATTGATTGGAGAATTTCCAGTTAATGTACTATTTGAGCTTAATTGATCTCTTAATTCCTAGAGCTATCATTATTAATACCATTCTGATCCAAATTCCTCTTGAGCCCATGATTTCAGCACATGTCACATAGGCACAAATACTGGCATGAGATTCAGGAGCTTGTGAAGCTAGGTGAACAGCGCCCCTCACAGGGTCTGGAGAGAATTTGCCCAAGGTCTCACTGCCGGCAGTAGAGCCAGGAATTGAACCCACATTTCTTTAGTCCCGGTCTTATGCCCTAGTCCCAAAACAAATCCTTCCTTGGAAGAATGTGCCTCACACCTCTACTCAGAAATCCCTCCCCAGGGAGACAGCAGAATTTCTCCTGGATAGCAGCAGGCTCCTTTGAAGACTGTGCTTGGGAGACCCAGTCAGGAGAAAGGAGGCTGCAGCTGGGATCGGTCTGGGGAGGGTCTGTGCGTGTGTCGGTGGGGATGGCTGGGAATGGCTCCTTTCACTCTGCGCTGGAGACACAGCGCTGGTTTGAAGCCTGTTTCAAAGCCTAATTCACAGATGCTCCCCTCTAAGCCCAATGCCTCTTGGCCAGCGGCGTGGAGAGGGCCAAGCCGTGCTGCAAGCTGTCTCCCAAGGCCTGCCGGAGCTCAGGGGACCCACGCTGGAGGTGCTGGCAGCATGTTCCAGATACACACCGATTCCCTCGTTGGAATTCAAAACGCAGCAGCTGCCACAACAATTAAAAATGCAAACAAGGAAGTCAGCATCCAGAGCAGGAGCCAGTATTTATAGCTCCGCGTAAACGAAATACAATGGAGCCATTTGGTGCTCAAACAGGCTTAGTTCGAGTTCTTTGCTCTCATGGGTTGCCTGGCGCAGACTGCAGATCACAGCCCTGCCTCAGGCCTCCTGGCAATGCTCTGCTACAAGGGCCCCTCCTGCCCTAGCTTTGGGCGCCCCCTGCTGGTGGAACTGGCGCCGTTGCACAGCACAAGGAAGGGAAGAGTTTTGGAGAGCTACACACCCTGCATGGCAGTGCACAGGGTGCGGGGTGGGGCTGGGCTCAGGACTGGATCAATGGCCCCTCTGCGCCACAGCAGGGTGAGAAAGGGGCATGGGGGCTACTTTGGCCAATAGGAGCAATGGCCTCAGCAGAGGCCCTGGAACCGTAACCCACACTGTGTGCTGCTCTGTCCCCCTGGGCCAGTACACAGTACAAGCTCAGCAGCCCAGAGTTGGAGGGCTCAGGGTCATGCCCCCCAAGTGGCTGGGTACATAAGGCACTGATCAGTGGGTGAATGATGTCAGCCTGTGAACCCAGCCCTCTGAGCCCGTGGGTGTGCTACAGCACAGAGCTTTCCTCTTTCGCTCAAGCTGTACCAGCAACTTGCACTTTTAGCTTCGGTGGACCCCGGTTCAATCCCTGATGTTGAGCAAGATGGCAGCTGTCACCCATCCACAGACTGCAGGGGCAAATCTCCCTCATTTACCCCCCGTATGTCCACTCACCTGGCTATTCGGGCTGAGAGTGTAGCCCGTAGTCGAATGGGTACGTTTCACCATGCCACCTGCCACAGTGAGACTGAATTCCCGGCAGACCCGCTCTCCCCGTCCCCTGGGAGTAGTGGCAGGGGAGTAGTGGCTCTTCACCCTGGGGAAGACTGTCTGGAAGGGTCATAGCTTCCTTCTTCCTAGAAGAGGCTGCAACAACAGCAGCCAAGCTCCTCTCACCTCCCTCCACGAACCAGCTTTAGCAAGGCCAGGTGTCAGCAACTGTGTCTCAGAATACACTGCACTCTCCCAGGATAGGCTGAGAGAGGGGAACATGTGAGCAGGCATGGCAGGACTGCCAGAGCCATGATAGCCATGCAAGAAGAATCATGACCCTTGTCACATCTGGAGGAGTCGGCTGGAACAACAGGCCATGTTCCACTGGAAGAGAACTCGCTGTCCAGGGGCAGCCTATAGGGTTCGGTAGGTGAGGCACCGGTATCAGGTAAGGCAGTACCGCAATGACTCAAGGCCTGTAAAACAATAGCTTAGCTAAACTAATCAAGGCCTAAGGTTCAAAGGGCCTTAGCATAAGCAATGCACCATGAGTAACCCTAGATCAGAAGATAACACAGAATAGAGGCTGTAATAAACGAGTTTGACTAATCTGTTGGCAGGTAACCACATGATGCCAGTTGATATCAGCTTTAGCTACTGTAAGTTAGGAACATCAGCAGATGTCTGACAACAAGACTGTCATAGCAACTAATTGATGTGTATGTTAACAAGCTTGAGACCTTGTAACCTATGGGAGAAGGGCACCCCAACATGAGTAGGGTGAGGAAATACAGATAAGGACAAGGGGCTGAACCCCCTACTGAATATGCATTAGGCCTAGAGTGCGTCAGTGTAACGCATTATAAAAGCTGAATCCCAGCCGGCGTGCCTTGGGAGAGGCCAGGATGATGAGCACTGCTGAGGATGATGATGATGGTGAGGATGATGACTAACACTTGGGGTTTTTGGCAAGGGATGGTGTGAGTATACGCGTGCTCAGACGCCCATTTTCTATGATCTCTACCTTCCTGGCTGGGTTGGAGTGTTTGTGACTTTGATAATTGTGCTAATAAAAATATTCCAAGGACAAAACGCCTTTCCTAAGTGTGAACGTCTCACTTGTGCACACCTGGGTCCCTGTAATAACGCCAGTATGTCTGGGTCTGGTCGCGAGGCAGAACACTGCCAAACCACAGGATGTTACACTGGGGATTGTAATTAACACATAATCAATCAATCAATGCATCACGCCACAAGGGGCCCCACTGTGGGGAGAGGGAGGTGCTGACACAAACCGCACCAATCCCAGCGAGTAGGCCTGACCGCTACAAGCATTTCCCTGCCTCTGGAAAGCATCTCTCTGTGCTGAGGGCTGGCACCGCACATCCTCGCAGCTGTGGGAACATCCCACTACGCCAGCCCAGTTAACTTTCTGTGGCTCAGTCTGATACTCAGTCGTTAGGAGCATTCCAGATGTGTGCAGCGGTCTGATGCACACCTGGCAGCAGGGCCGTGTGACTCATCAAGAGTTGGGCACGCCCAAAAATCATGAGACTGCCTTAAAAATCCTGAGATTTCCAAAGTCGGGTGTTTGGGGCTCTGTTCATTGGCTCTGGGCTTTGGCACCGCTAGAGGTCACAGCTCCCAGCTTTTCTCCACAGTCACGAGAGGGCTAGAAAATGGCTTGTTTTGAAATGAAATCTGAGACACTGGTGCAACATCGCCAGCTCCCGTGATTTCTTCGCTGGTCTCAGGATTTCAGCCGGGGCTGGAGCCCATTTGGCAACAATGGTCACAAATTTCGGTCCTGCCTGGGGAAACTCACTCCCCCTCTGATTGGCTGCCTTCCTCACTACCCTGCCTCCTGGGGTATACAGCCAATCAGAGCTGCTGCAAGAGGCAGGCACAGAACTCCACCTTCCCTTCAGGGTTCCCACGCCCCATTCTCACAGGAGCAGAAAATGCCCAGCAGCTCAAAGTGGCTCCACTCCCTGCCTCCTGTGAGCAGGAATGGCTCCTCGGCTCCTTCCTCTCTCTCCCTGCAGCACGCAGCCTGGGAAAGGGCGGGAGCAGGATAGAGAACCCTTGGCGCTTCAGGAAAAGCAGAGGTGAAGCGGGGGAGGGGAGAACTGATGAATTTGGGGGCAGAATTATTTGCTGAGCATGGGCAGATGTGGGGGTGAGAGCTCCTGCAGCAGGAGGCAAAATCCCCTTACCCAGTACATTTGGAAAGTGTCCAACATGAATAGGCAGTTCACACAATACCTAGACAACCTGTGGAACTCATTGCCAGGAGATGTTGTGCAGGCCAAAAGTATAACTGGGCTCAAAAAAAGAATTAGATAAGTTCCTGGAGGACAGGTCCAGCAATGTCTATTAGACAAGATGGGCAGGGACACAACCCCATGCTCTGGGTGTTCCTAAACCTCCGACTGCCAGAAGCTGGGACTGGACGACAGGGGACGGATCACTTGATAATTACCTTGGCCTGTTCATTCCCTCTGAAGCACCTGGCTTTGGTGACTGTCGGAAGACAGGCTCCTGGGCTAGATGGACCATTGGTCTGACCCACTATGGCCATTTTTATGTTCTCACGATCTTACTTGTTACACACACAAAGGGGAGTTCAAAAGTCAAAAGACAGACCAACCTCCCCCCTCGCTTATAATCTTCTTTGAAATCTCAGGATTTGGGGGCCAATCTCCTGATGTTTTGGGGTCTGGCTCATGATAGTTGCCCTTCTGGGGCTGGCGATGCTCCTAGTGTATTCACAGGCTCTAGGGCCTTCGAAAACCAGCAAAGATCACGAGACTCACACTAGAACGGCAAGAGTTTGCAACACTGGAACTTTTGCCCCTTTTCTCTCCTGATGCACGAGCCCAAACCCTGTTCAAAAGCAGGTTTGCAGGGCGCCACATTAGAACCGGATCTGCAGCATTTCTCTCTGTGCTGAGGGCTGGCATCACACATCCTCACAGCCGTGGGAACATCCCATTACGCCAGCCTAGTTAACTTTCTGTGGCTGTCTTCCAGGCTTCACAGCTCTTCCACTCCAGGGAGTCCTGTGCTGACATCCCTGAGACGGCACTCTGCAAATTGCTGGCTAGTCAGGAATATTTGCTTTCTCAAAGAGGGCCGCTCCACTTCCCTCACTCCTGCTCTAGCACCAGTGCAGCATGGTCGGAGATGGGAGTGCTCGTGTGGACAGGATGCAGCCACCACGGCTGGGATACAGGCTGAGTTAGACAATGCAGGGGTACAGACACTGGAGGTTGCCTGGGCATTTAGAACAGCATCCACCCATGCTAGGCTTGAGGGTGTGGCTCTTGCAGGCAGCAGCTGTGTGTGCTGCCCTCTACTGAATACAAGGGGAAAACATTATTGCATTTCTAACCAATTCTATACATTAAAGGCAAAAGGCCATTATCTCTCCCTGTTAACACCCTCTAATCCCTCGTGAACATGTCCCTGAATGGGTTTATGTGTCAGAGAGAAAGTTTTATGGATTTTCCAAACCCTAAAAAATAATTTAAAAAGGTCACTGTGTGCTCTCTTAAAAAAGTGCAAAGAAGCAATGCATAAAATGGGGCCCTAGCTGCTTTCCGAACAAGGCCTTTTGGTCTGATCTCATAAAATGCTGTATAATTAGATATTAAGTCCCTAGTAAAGCTAAATGAGTGGATGGTGGCTCGAATTATCACAGGGAGTATCAAAGATGATTAGCTACTGATCATGAATTTTTACCAGCGTGGCTAGAGAGAGGTAATTTGTCCCGTGAACCCTGTCTTTGGAATACATGTGCTATGTATGCATGTTCCCATTTATCCATATCTGGCTCCCGATTCCCCACTGAAATGAAGCTTCGCGTAGAGAGAACTGCGTGCATCGGAGCTTTCCTGCTTTATAAAAGCAGGACCAGACTCTGCTCTCATTTACGTCTCTGCAGTTCCTTTGTGATCAGTGGGGCTGTCAGAATGGAATTGAACCCCCGGGGCAGGGGTTCCTTTGGCAAAGCTCTGCAACTATTACATGTCCCCCATCACACCAGGATAAATGAGGTTGCACTGTAGAAATAGCAGCAATATCTGGCTTCTACAAAGCACTTCAAAAAAGTCGGTCAGGATCATTACAACCATTTTACAGGTGGGGAAACTGAGACATGGACACAGGAATGGACTTTCCCAAGGTCATGCTTCAGGCCAGTAGCAAAATCAAGAATTGAATACAGCGCTATTCACTAGTCCATCCTGCCTCTCTGCAAATCCAGCTATCCAGCCAATGGGCCAGATTCTCTCTTGATTTTAATCCATGCAATGCCATTGGCTTCAGTAGGTCACATGGGTGTGACTGGGAATGGAATACAGTATCTTTCGTCCTGGCTTTGACAGGGTAGGGAAGGAATCCTGAACTGGATTAGTGGGAGAGTCTTGATAGGACTCAGAGACTCACAGATGACAGAGGTGGGAAAGATCTGCCATTTCCCTATGATAGCAGCAAAGACACTGTATTTTAATTAGAGAAACTAATGTAAAAAATAGGAGAGAAGGACAAAGTGGCACATCTCATCACAGGAGATCCTGCTGACCTGCTACAGCACTTTCTAGTGTGTTAGTCCAGACTGATTTCTCTGGGAAGGGTGTGAAGCACACCCATCTGTCTGCCCCAGCAGGGGCAGAGCCCCCCTCACTTCCAGCAACCCCACTAGGAGGTGATGGATGTTCAGCAAATCCTTGGCCCCTTGCAGGATTGAGTCCCCAAGCTCAGTCAGCCCAAAGTGTGCTTTTCAACTACAGCTGGGCAGGACCCACAATGTCTGTTCTGCCAGAAATTCCAACACTGGGGGTGGGGAGGAATTGTTCTGAATTGGAACAAAAAGAGCAAATTTAGAATTTCCCACCAAATGAATTTGGGGGGGGGGGGCGGGGGGGGACTTATTTCAGGTCAATTGAGACTTTTGTTTCAATAAAACTAAACATTTATCAACATTATCAGCATTTATCAACATTATCAAAAAGCTTCCTTGCACTTTCCTTCCAAGCAAAAATTTGCTGAAATGGAACTTTTCCATGGAAAATTGTGGGTTCAATGAAACAGCCTTTTTGGACTGAAGAACGTTCAGTTGGAAAATTTCTGCCCTGCTCTGCAGCCAACCTCCCCGCTTGCAGTCTCCTAAGCAGATAAAAAAATTGAAATGAAGCCAGCTCTTGTTTCATTCCATATCAGTCTCTTCTGTTCACAAATGTTCCGCGCCACAGATTGATGATGGAAGGGAGTCGTCTTCCCTTCAGAGAGAAGTTACATGCTCACTGCTCGCCCTTCTCTCATTGTTGCCTTTCCTGACACAGCTAATTTCCCAGAGGAGATGGATTGGTTCTCCTATAACCACTCCGCTTTTAATAGTTACTATTTATCACCCAGGCGGTGAGTCAAATGGATGGTGTGTGTGCGTGTACAATATAAATGTATCCTCAGTGGTGACCAATAAAGATCAGGGACATAGAAGTCAGTCTAAAAGAATATTAATACATAAACTATTTACATAAATATTTTCCTTGCTGCTCAGTTTAGCACCAGCCCTTTCCACCGCCTCACACTGAAGCCTTATTTATACACAACAGTTGTTCTGCTTTAATTATACCAGTGTAGCTACAGCTGTATAACCCCGCCCGGCCAGCCTGGATGTAGTTATACTGGGAGAAAGGTGCTTACACTGGAATAGCTGTTCCTGTGCAGGAAGGGGAATAAGCTGTACTGGCATAAGGCACCGGGATAACTGTCCACACTAGGGGCAGTACTATTAGAACTGTTTCAGTAAGAAAATGCTCCTCCTAATTAATATATATTGGTAAAAAAAACTGTGTGTCGAGCAGATCTTAGAAGGAAAATAATGTGTTTGGAACCTGCCTAAATGGCAGTGCATGGCATGCAGGCGAGTTCCCCTCCAGGGAGTGTGTGATTACTGCCAAGGGAGGGATGGGAATTCTCTGGGTTCTATTCCGGAGTCTGGGTCAAGAATAGAACTCAGAGAATTCCCAACCGACTTTTTTGAAGTGCTCTGGGAGACACCTGCATGTTGGTAGCATTAAGGAGTCGGTGGAATTCAAACGAATGTTCAGACTTCCAAGTGATTTCTTTTGTAACTACAATCGTCTCTGTTTTCTTCAGCGCAACCAGTTCACACCCCTCGTGGCATCTTTACTAAGAACTGTATTTTACTGACCACACTTCAGGCGCGTTTTTCCCATGTCTGCCCTAAGATCAAGCTGCTGGTGTGTGTGCTGGAATCAGTGCGGGCTTCGTGCTGTGATGGTTAGAATGCAGAGTGTTCTTGGCCCAGCAGCAAGCCCGTGTGAAAGCTAATACAATACTTAATTGGGACAGCTCCAGACCAGCTCACTGCAGTAGTACATTGTGTTAAGGAATTGAGCCAGTGGTGGAAAAAATCTGCTCTCTAGGCTCTAGCAGTGGAGGAATTATTGTGGAGAACTATTGGTTACAGGTTACAACAAGTTATTAATAAAGCGGTGAGTGCACTGTTCATTTTTGGATCTGCCCAGAAACCTGGCACGGGTGTTAGGGCCCATGGACTGTCTGGGTTGGAAGTGATTCTCCAAAAAGGGCTATTTCTTGGCTGATGATACTTTTCACAGCAATGAAATCTTTCAGGCCAGCTTCCTGACCAGAGTAGAGCTCCCAAACCAGCCTCTCGAGAGCAGCTCTACAGTGCGAGCAGTGGTGTGCTCACCACGTACTGAGCACACCGTGAATGCTGAGCGTGTAAAGATGGGCCCTGCCTTCTCTTGGCACAGCTTCACTTCTAGAACAGTTAACACAAACAACAAGTTGCAGAGACCTCTTTGCATCTCTTTTTGCTTGTTGTAGGCCTCCCCCCTTGCTCAATGAGACACCGGGCTATACAATTACCATCCGCGTCCTGGATGCTCTCTGCATTGCTTCCAACTTCAGGGGTAGTATGGGTGGCCAGCGGCCACCGCGTGTCCTGCTGAGCCAAGTGTGTGCCGAATACACTGCTTAGACACAGCAGAAAAAAGTATATATTATTAATCATGTTTATTAGGGCAGTGCCGAGGGATCAGCCAAGATTGGGGCCCCGTTGTGCTAGGCATTGCAGGAGCTGGGCTCACTCTGGTGAGAGCGAACACACTTCAGAACAACACTGGAGTTACACAGGGTGGTTATCATCTGATTGGCAGCTCAGAGTGGGAGGATTAGCAGAGCAACGGGTTAGCTGCTGCTGATGAGTTGTTGTGATTTGAGCTGTTGCATCCCCACTGCATTACTAGCTCGAACATCGGCATCACTGGCATTCCCCACATCCTATCCCAGACCCCAACAGGCCAGCTAGCTCCTGTTTAAAGAACCCACGTCACTCAAGCTACAGATTTTTGTGTGTGGGCAGGAGCTGAGTTCAGGGTAACACTCGAGCTATAACTTGAGCTAACTGTGCTGTGAAGACGCACCCATAGTGGGGTCTAAAATAACCCCGTTTATTCACTATACACAAATATGCCTGGTCTAGCCTTGCACACGGCTTCTCTGACTGGTGTCTGGTGGCTTCTACTACATAGAACACAGTGAGTGCCACTAAAGGGTTCACACACTATTTAAAGGAATACTGTCAAAATGTTTCAGTTTTCATGTGGTGGTTTTTTCTTTTTTGACATAATATCAAAATTTTCCACGTAACTTAGACACCTTTCTTTAAAAAAAATCAGTTGAATCGAAAACTCAATTTTCCATTGAAAAACAGTTCCAATGGAAAATTTCCAACCAGCCCTGTTTAGGATGGTGACATTTAAGGTGCCATATGTTTATTGTCACTTGCTGAACTTCTCCTTACAGTCAGGATAGATCAAGAGTCTTCCATTATGCAAAGGATTAAAACCCATTCCATATTTGGGGTCAGGCAGAGCTGGGAACATTATCCTTTGCAAACAGAGCTGGCTGCATTTATTTTCTCTTTGTGAGTCATCAGCTGATGTCGATGTCTGTGAAACCTTCTAACTAGGTTCTTATACGCCTTCATTAAAGCCTGCATTCACAAGTTTGTTGCCTCGGCCTACATCGCTTCCACCCCCGAAGCGCATCCCCTCGTAGGTGGGGATGAGGAGTCGGACTCAGAAGTTTAGGTTCTCGGCCTAACTATTTCGGCCAGGGCACGGGGGCATGTTGAGATGAGTTCCTGTCTGCTTCCTGTAAAACTTGCCCATACCGGTATTGCCCTGGCCTCTTCTTTTGTCATTCAGTGTGGCACGCATTCTAAAGCAATATGCATTTCTTCACCTTTTGGGGGCAAAGCCAGACTTTGAGGCACTTGCTCCCCCCTTGGTGTAAACTTTGCTTGTGCCAATCAGAAACGAACACAAACAGGTTTTGGGCCCCGTCCCCTATGACACTTCTATGATGTCATAGTTGGTACTTTAGGGGCTGCCTGCCATGTGCAGGCAGGAAGAGGAGAAAGAAAAACTAATCCTGTGTATCCCGTGTACACCCGTAACCGAGCCTGATCACCTCGAAGCCTCTCTCTCAGCTCACGTGTTTCAAACAGAGTTTCTACGTTTGCCGGTCGTTATGCGTTGGTTTGTATTTGTGAGTATCAGTTATTACTAAATGCTGCATCTTTGTTTATAAATATTGTTAGTAGATATTTTAGTCATTGTGTGTTTTAAGTTTCATTAACTCTATTAGATAATCTAACGCTGCTCCCTTACCCCTTGTAATTATCCCCAATAAAACTTTAAATTGATTAATTTTAGTTGTGTGTGTGTGTGTCTGCAGTTTGCAGCGTGACCCATATTCTCCTTGCATCCCTTACCAATATAGTCTATTGCCACGTGCAGCCTAGTAAATAACAGGCCTGCATTTTCTTTCGCCCCTGCGTGCCCATGGCAATCCACAATACTAACTAGACCCATCAATAGGGTGACCAGACAGCAAATGTGAAAAATCGTGATGGGGGTGGAGGGTAATACGAGCCTATATAAGAAAAAGACCCAAAAATCGGGACTGTCCCTATAAAATCGGGACATCTGGTCACCCTACCCATCAATGAGGGGTAACAAAGCTGAGAGCCTGAATTTGGTCTAGAGGCCCAAGCAGTAGCCTGTATATCAGGAAACCTAGATTCGCCGCCCAGCCCTGATACTGACCTACTGGGTGACTTCTTGCCAGGCATTTTGTATCTCAGTTTCCCCATCTGTAAAATTGGCATAATGATACTGCTCCTCTTGGTAAAGGGCTTTGAGATCTCTGGATGGAAAGTGCTCCATAGGAGCTTGCTAGGTAACATAGCAGTAGTTCATAAGTATTTGCTGAATATTATCTGTGAAGAATTTTCAGCCTCCTGCTTGTCCACTAACTGTTCCCTTTAATGATGAGATCCTCTCTATTTGTAGTGTCATGTGGTATTGTTTCTGCTCCATGACTGGATGACCAAAACTTCTGAAATAGGAAAGTGATAAATAATACATCTCCAGTGAGAATATTTGAACAAGCAAACACTTGTGAAACTTTCACGCTTTGGGAACATTTCCATGAGCAGCCAGCAGCTGTCTGGCTGCTTGAGAATAATACAGAAAACAAAAAACAAGCAATAAGGGACCAAACGCCATGTTTTTATTTGCATATGTATTCCTGAATCCATTTTTGTTTAATACTCAGCTGGCCCAAGATGCAATCAAATGTTACTTAGCCTTAGTTTCTGTCTGTGAATTATTCATGGATAGCCTCAGTTTGTTGTTCTTAACAGTTGGTGCAGAATGTTAATGTATGGTTTATTTCTGAACCAGTCCCTTTGCGAATTCACTATTAGCTATTTGTGTTGTAGGACTGGTCAAAACAATCAACTAAGTCACAGCATCCCTTGACTGGCCTGTCTTTTTATTCTGTGTTTGTGCAGCGGCTGGCACACTGGGGCCCTGGTCCATGGCCTAGGCTCTTAGGCAGTACTGTAATACAATTGATAATAACACAATGATCATGGTACGTGCTATAAATGGGAGGAGACCCTTTTTCTGCCTGTAAACTACATGCGGGCATGTGTACCTCTTCAAATCTATTGTGCAAACAACAAAGCTTTTCAAAATGGTCATGGGGGGATCCGGAGGTGAAAACGCCCTGGTGAGTGTAGGTCCACGTTAGTGCTGATCAGGCGCTTGCTTTTCTAAACAAATTTGCAAATAAAAACACACTGGTCCAAAAATTTTCTCCAGGGCAGATTGGCTTCAGGGACTATGAAGGGATTCCACGCACAGATTATCAGGCTCAGATCAGGGTACTCGATCCTGTGAGTCTCTACCTGATTTAGGCTAATCCATGAGTGTACAGCTCACAAGAATTCCAGTTTATTCCAGGAATTGGCAGACTTGATTCCTGCCTTCAGGGCCGGTGCAACCACTAGGCGAACTAAGCGGCCGCCTAGGGCGCTTAGTGGTTGGGGGCACCAAAAAGCACACTCAGGGGAGGAGGTGGAGTGGAGGTGAGCTGGGGTAGGGGGGCACGGGGAGGGCTGCCCGCAGCAAGTAACGGAGGGGAGGGGCAGGGGAACTGCTTCCTGCCCCAGCTCACCTCCGCTCCACCTCCTCCCCTGAGCATGCTGCCCTGGCTCTAATTCTTCTCTCCTCCCAGGCTTGCCGTGCCAAACAGCTGATTGGTGCCACAAGCCTGAGAGGCGGGAGAAGTGAAGCGGGGCCGGGGTGCTCACTGGAGGAGGCGAGCTGGGGCAGGGAGCTGCCGCCGGGGGGGGTGTCTCCCCGGGCGCAGGGGGCTCCCCGGGTGGGGGGCGGGGAGCTGCCGCGGGGGGGCTCCCCCAGGCGGAGGAGGGGTGGGGAGCTACCACGGGGGGGCTCCCCGGGCGGCGCAAGGTGGAAGTTTCGCATAGGGTGCAAAATATCCTTGCACTGGCCCTGGCCTTCAGCAGGCCTCTGCCCCAGATCCTTTCCCTCCATTCTCTCTGCAACCAGCGAGCACACAACTGGCCGCAGGCTGCATTGAAATCAACCATCCCACGCCATCGTCTGCCTGGAGGAGGAAAGAATAAATCATCTTGTGCCTGTGTCTGAGGGATTTTGATAATCTTTTCTTCAGTTGGCAGGTTCTGTCCTGTGGATGGATTCAAACAGACCTCGCACATGCGTTCCGAGTTCTGCCACTTACGAGCCGATGACAAACCCCAGCATCCTGAGGTTGCATTGGGCCCCACGTAAGTCCCATAAAGTGAATTGGCATGGGAGAAAGCCATTGCCCAGAGGGCATGACACGCCAGCTATGGGGAGGTACCTGATGCATTTGTGAGTGGAGAGACTGACGGTCTGGGCTCCATTACAAGCAATGATTGAAAGAGTCTAGCTGTCTGCGTGCATCTGCCTGCCCTAGCTGCTCTGAAGCATGGTCCCTCCATGCACCGTGGGAAGGGTCACAACTTGCTCTTTGGGCTTAATTGACAATGGGGCAACACAGTCCACTGCAAACCTTCTCCCCAGGCTCCTCAGGTTCCAAGCTCAGCCCACTCCCCAGGTCCTCTCTGCCTCAGACACAACAGCCTCACTTCCTCTCTTTTAATTCCCTACCACTGGGGGCTTGCTATGGCTGTCAGACATTGCAGAGTGGTTGGGTCCCTTTCTCTATGGCAGACCATTAAGCCCTTCCTGCCCTGGCTCATCCCTCTCCCCCACCCCCATCGCATGGACAAGCTGGTGCCAGAGGACAAGCAAATGTCAGTTCGATGTAGCGAGTTCCTTCTGAGCATGGGGTAGAGTCTGAAATAGTTTTGAAGGGAAAAAATAAACCCATCTCTAGAGATTACAACAAATTGCTGCCTACTTCCCAAAAGCTGCTATGAAACACTTGAAAAAGTGACCTCATTAATTAATGAAATGGGTTAACACTCTCTCCGCATACCTTAGTTAATTGCTGTTCTGTCATTCTTGGAGAATTCTTAAAGCTGCATTGATTATTCAGGGCTTTGTGAAATCAAGAAAGTAATAAACCATGTATGCTTTAAAAAGTGATTAAAAAGATAAATACATGGGACACTCGCCCTTCTGCAGCCTGCTTAGCAGCTGAGAGCAAGCCGTGGGTAAATACGCTGTAATGGCCTTCTCTAATTGAAACGGGTAATTGTCTCATAATTTTATTTTAATCGCTAATCCAGGTACAAAGTATTTCCAAACAGAAATAATCTTGAATCACAGTAACATGCTCCAAGTTGTCACGGGGTTCTTGGTGTCTCTCCCTTGGAATGGCGGTAACTGCTGTAGGAGATATGGGGGGGCCTGGATGGGGTGGGGGATAGACCATCCCCCTGATCTCCCTGATGCTCGGGGTGGAGTGGGGATGGTTGTAGGGCGCACAGATAGAGGGTGCAGAAGGAAGCAGGGGGAAATTTGAGGGCAGATAATGCCCCTATGTTCGGTGATGGGAGGCATTCTTAATAGAAGTTCCCTGTTGCAGGAGCTCCTGAGTTTCTTAACAGGGGTTCCCCTCTGGCAAAAGAGCAACATTTCTAGCACCATCTAGTATCAGCTCTGTCTCCATATTGATTGTGTTCTTCTGCAACACTGGGACAGAGCTGTCCCTGGAGGAGCCAGAGCAGAACTGCCATCTGAACCCACTCCTCTTCCTTCAAGACCTACCTCTGTCTTTGGCTCTTATCTCTCCAGCCTCCTGCTCGCCCTCTATCTTCCAGGCCCATGTCTCTCTGCGAGAGCAATGGCATTTCACCTCTCTGCTTTGCTCATCACACATTGCTGCAATAAAGAGTGAATCTGGAAAACCTTCTGTTGTATTCAATGCTCAAAACCTTCCACCGCCTTAGCTTTCATGCTCTAAACCTCCTGCTGTACTTTTTGGCAACTCGAAAAGTAAAAAAAAAAAAATTATTTGGGGTTGAACAAAAGGTTTCATTCAACCTAAAATTATTTTGAGTTTGAGAATTTTTATAACGTTTGTAAAATATTTTAAAATACAATGAAAGGAAATTTCTAGACTAAAACATCGTTTCGAATGGGAAACTTGAAGCAGCTTGTTTTGAAAATGTCCAAGTGAAATGGGGTTTTGTAGGTTTATTTTCCTGTCTGAAAGAAATTGGCAAAATTGACACAAATTTGCAAAGTTTTGGGGTGCTGCTGAATCTGCATTTTTGGCTTGAAAACAGTTTCAGCTGAAAAGTTTTCTCCTGCTGTGTCAGTGCAACCGGGGTACAGGGAAATTGCAAGTGTTTACACTGAGGTGGGATGTGGTTCCAAAAGCTCTGCTCTAGTTCAAACAGGGACTGTTTCGGGGAAGGCCTGTGGCACAATGGTCTCGTCTGGCCTTAGCATCTGGGAAAGCGTTATAAGCTGGTCTCTTTGGTTCACTGCAGGCCCTGCAAACCTCCCCTGAACAGGGGAGTTCCCAGCGGGCAGAGCCAGTGGAGCTGGCATTTGTGCCTCTTTTTTCCCAGTACGGGGGGCAGGGAGAGGTGTGTGGGGGCGTCAGCACTTCAGCAGTCCCCAGCTGACTTATGGTCCCTAGAGGCTCATAGCCAGATGGCACGGTTTAGAGCAGTCCCCCGGCTGCTAAACAGCTCCACGGCCAGGCAGAAAATCCAGGAGGCACAACAGCCTTTGCCCCCAGCTGTGCCCTGTGTAACCTGAACGCAGCAGAGAATCTGACCTTTAGTGTAAAAGTCACACTTAGGGTCTGTCTGCACTGCCCCAAGGTGTGACTGACTGCAGCAGGGGCAGACGTACACGAGCCAGCTTTGATCTGTTCTGTAAAAAGCAAACAAGCAAAACCACCCTTTTGCAACGAAACTGTCTTGCCCAGCTCGAGTCATTGCAGGTTGAGATGGTGTCAAACTAGGGCAACAGGAATTACCTGAAAAATTCTCTTCCTCCAGGGTCTGCCACTCGCTTTCTAACCATACAAGATTCTGAGAAGCACACGGGGCCAAATTCCACCCTAGTTAATGGTGTTACGCCAGAGATAACGCGGCTGTGGCAGCTGGTCTGAGATGTGATATGTGACTGCTGCTAGCTGGAGTGCATGTGGACAATCAATTCCGTGATCCATGCTGGTATTTTAGAGTACTGAGTATAACAGCCGGGTCATACTAATCCATCCAAGGCTTAGTTTTGACTGGCAAGAGTGCAGTTAGCTACACAAGGGGAAGTTGCAGGCCATGTTCTGTGTGCTGCAGCAGTTAACCAGGGGTGTGTGGAATGGTCCTTTAAAGCGATATACGGCCTCTGGGTGATTCATTCCAGAAGCTCCTAATCAGTTAGGACACAACACAGGGGATGAGGTTCAACAAGAACCAGAAAACAAAACAAAAGCAAAAAACAGGTACAAGCACTTTCAAGCTGTTAAGTATCAGAGGGGTAGCCGTGTTAATCTGGATCTGTAGAAGCGACAAGGAGTTCTGTGGCACCTTATAGATTAACAGACGTATTGCAGCATATGCTTTCGTGGGTGAATACCCACTTCTTCAGATTTCAAGCTGTTGAATTTTTTGATTGTGAAACCCCGCCCATAGAAACAATAGTCTTCCTGCCATGCTGTAATCAGCATGTTGCAACGATTGTGCCTTGATCTAGGAAGAAGTGGGATGGCAGCCAGTCTGAGGGTGGGATATCCTCCGGACTACATCAGAAAGCCCGAACGTGTCTGTCTTAAGTTAAAAAAAGGAAAAAAACATATCAAAAACTCAACAGTGTACACGGAACATTGCTAACCACGGTTTGTGACATCAAATCTATTAAGGGTCTACCTCATCTCCTGCAGCTGCACAATCCGCTTTGCTAGACTGCAGTCTTAACTTTAAAAAAGTGCTCCCGGAACTTCACTGAGTTTCCCAACCATGAATCTCATTCCACTCTGGGATCTAGATGGGAACACTGGCCTGAAAGGTTTGAGAATCTATTTCTTGCGATGAAGGAAGATGAGTCTACCACAAAACATGCAATGCTTGTACACTTTGCAGGAAGCGTGGTGCACCATATTTTTCAAACATTGCCCCACAGTGGGGTGTGGTAAAGAGTAAGAGAAAGCAAAAACAGCACTCACGAGGCACTTCAGATCACATAAAAACATTGACTGTGAACAATATACATTCTGACAAGCATGTCAGCGAGAAAAGGAAAACATGGATGAGTATCATGCCAGCCAATATCACCTTGCGAGTTCATGTGAGTTCACAAATGTGGATCACGAGATAAAAGGGCAGATAGAAGGATGTTCATCAGCTAAGCTGAGAAGTCAAATTCTCCAAGACCCCAAATGACTTATAAGAATACTGGACGCTGCTCAAACGAACAAGATGTCAGAAACACACGCTTAACAAACAGAGCAAAGAAACCTGGCAACAAACGCAGAGACCGCACATGCACTCCACACTAAGATCTCAATCAGAAATCGAGTGTCACATTCTCAAGACAGTATCCTCCAACCCCAGGAAACTCAGGTTCCAGCCACAAAGATGACAAATGTAAAATGCTACAAATGTGGAGACTCGTACCCACGCAAATGTGATTGCCCAGCAAAAGGGGTTCTGTCAGAGCTGTGGAAAATGACACCATGATGCAAAAGTCTGTAGATCTACTGGTTCCGGTATCTATCTACCGGAAAGATAAATTTCCAGCAAAGACATCAAGATCTAGTAAACACTCTTCCGAAGATGACAGCTCTTATGTCTGCACAATATTCCCCGAAAGAACAAAGTCATCTGAGCACATTGTTCAACCACAATGCCACATCATCATACACGGATACAAGACTGAACTTTTAATTGACACTGGTACATCTGAATGCGATGGATCAATGTGTGTATGGGGCCAGACCACAGAAACTGCTTTTACAACCGATAGCAGTAAAAACATATGCCAATGGAAATCCAGGCCCACTGACAATGTGTGGTGTATTCTCGGCTCATTCTGTATTTAGAGACAGGTCTGTTACCAGTCTAATGTATGTGCTGACTCATGGCACAGATACACTCAATTATGCCACAGAAAATGCATTGGTACTGATTCTAATGATCCAAATGATACAGCCTAACAGACTAATTCAACTCCTCCAGTGTCATGAGGACATGTTCAAAGGAATAGGAAAGTTGAAGGAACAACAAATAAAATGGCACATTGATGAAATGGTTTAGCCCATAGCTGTACCCCACAGTCACATTCCTTTCCATGTCAGAAAGCTGGCAGAGGAAGAATTAGTACACTGGAAGAGCTTGACATCACTGAGAGAATGGAAGGTCCCACATCATGAATCTTCCCTAGAGCAGTCATCCAGAAACCAAAACAACCAGGCAAAATCTGAATTTGCATGGATATGCCTTAACCAATCGGGCTATCAAGCATGAGCAACACATCACCCCCTCCCCCATTGTAGCTAGTATTATTGCAGATCTGAATGGAGTGAAGTTCTTCTCCAAACTTGACCTCACAGCAGGATAGTATCAACTTGAGCTCCACCCTGAGTCATGATACATAACAACCTTCATGACATATGTGGGTCTGTGCTTCTATAAACAATTCAGTTTTGTCATTTCTTCAGCCACAGAAGTATTTCGAAACATCATACATGAGATACTAGCTGGAATCCCTGGAGTTCTTAAGATGAGTGATGACGCATTAGTATTTGGCACCATGTCTGAAGAGCATGACACTCGACTAGCAGCTGTTTTTGAATGACTGCAGGTGCAGAAGCTCATGTTAAACCCAGACAAATGTGAATACAGTAAATCCACATTAGAATTTCTTGGATATACATTCTCCAAAGATGGCGTCTCAGCAGACCACTAAGAAATTGAAGGATATACACAATGCCCCTGTGCCTGCAAACCCCACAGAAGTTCATCGCCTTCTAGGGCTTGCAAATGACTGTGGCAGATTCATTCTGAGGTTACCCACTACCATGCAGCCTCTTACCAGGAAAGATCAAATATGGATTTGGTGAGATGAACATCAAAATGCATGTGAGGGATTAAAGAAATACCTTTCCAGTGATGTATCATGTCATGTATTGATTCCAGTAAGAGAACTGAACTTTTAGTAGATGCCTGCCCTGTTAGATTAGGAGCAGTCTTCACACAGGTTGATCACACAGCCAAATTTACACCATTGCTTATGCCAGCAAGAGTCTTTCACCCACTGAACAACAATACCCTCAGACAGAAAGAGATGCTCTTGCTGTAGCATGGGAATGCTCCCCAGTGATACATACACAGATGTCATTTCATGATTCCGACTGATCACAAACCCCTTGAACTTGTGTTCAACAATCCCTTTTTTCTGCCCACCAGCTCACATTGAACAGTGGATGTTCAAACTACAAGATTATGACTTCAGTGTTATCTATTGGCCTGGAAAGCATAACTCTGCAGACTACTTCTCTAGTCACTCTATTCCCGAAAAGCTAACAATCACAACACTACAGAGAAAAAAGAAGTGCATGTAAACTTCCTCCTCTCCACACTATTCCTAAAGCTCTCTTCTTACAACAAATAAAAACAGCCACCGAGTCTGACACGTGTCTCCAAATGGTCATCAAAACCATTCAAAGCGGTCAATGGAAAGAATTTCTGTGTTGCCTACAATATTTGACTTATGAAACACAAGTGTTCTACAATCGTTTGCCCATGTTAAAGGTGGACTTACCATCACAGATGATGACTGTGACAGTGTTCCCCATAAAACTTTATGGGGAGATGCTTATAAATGTATATGTGTAACTGGAATATGTTTTATGCTACATGTGCCATGTAACATATCTCTGTGAAAGTTATGACCTACTGAATCTATTCCTCCTGTTTGTATGCACGTATCATTGTTGTAGTCGGAGTTATGAAGATTGGTTTTATATTTGCTGGTTTTATACATGGCCTTTGTAAGTGCCTGGGATCATGTTTGGAGAAAAGAATGTGCATGTTAAGTACAAGCACTTAACAGACAAAAGAAGTTGCAGACTCCAATCCACATCGGGGCCTGGTCAAGAATGCAACTGGTTGGACTGGTTAGGGTGCATGAACAGGTGACTTGCCCATGTAATCCAAAAACTCCAGGGCAACTGGATCCTACACAGGCAGTGGGGGAAAGGCTATAAAAACCCTTGGAAGACCTTTCCATTTTGTCTTCAGCTGGCTAAAGAAAGAGGCTCTCCACCCCTCAAGGACATACCTGAGAGAGACTGTACAAAGGACAAAGTCAATAGGGGGTATGAGTGACTGCTGGACCCAGGCTAGAAGTTTTACAGCCTGTGAAAGGAAGAAAACTGGAGCTGGTGAGGTTTTTATATCTGTATGAAGTTTGATTAGACATAGACGTGCGTGTTTTATTTTATTTTACTTAGTAATTCAATTTGTTCTGTCTGTCACTACTTGGAATCACTTAAATCCTACTTTCTGTACTTATTAAAATCACTTTTTACTTATTAAGTTGCCTGGAATACGAGTTGGTACCTGGGGGAGGGGGGGCAAACAACTGTGCATATCTTTCTATCTTTGAAATAGAAGGCGAACTATTTATGAGTTTGCCCTGTATAAGCTTTATACAGGGTAAAACGGATTTATTGAGGGTTTGGACCTCCTTGGGAGTGGGGCACCTGGGTGTCAAAGGCAAGAGTGCTTCCAGGAGCCTTACAGTTGTTAGTGGACTTGGTTCAGACTTGAGGGTCTGTGTTTGCAGCAGATCAGGGGAATCTGGCTCAAAACAGACAGGATTCGGGAGTCCCAAGCTGGAAAAGGCCTGGAAGCAGGGGCATAAGTAGCCTTGGCACACCAGGTGGCAGCACCAAGCAGGTCTCTGTGATCCCAACCCGTCACAATGACCTCTTACTCTGAGATACAAGACTTGTTGTTCATTGTCCGTTGTGGGATCATACAATTGATTTGGCTCACAATGGTCATCGGAGACTGATAAAAACAAAATCCCTGCTCAGAGAAAAAGTCTGGCTCCCTAGGATTGATTTGCATTAAGTCCATCAGACTATATCAGGCAGCAGTTCTGGAAAATAACACTCCTTCACTACATGTATTTCGTCTGTTCACGTCTCTCTGGATGGATGTGAGCATGGATTTTTGTGATTCCCCCTAATGGAAAACATTTACTGGCTGGTATAGACAACTATTCTCATTACCCAGGAGTTGAAATGCTCTGCCCTATTTCTGCCAAAGCTGTTATACCCAAACTAGATGAGATTTTGTTAGCCTATGGCATATTCACTATTATTAAAACTGACAATTGTCCTCCCTTTTAAGGGTCACAATTTGGCCAATTTGAAGAGTGTCACACAGTCTGAAGTGGCTTGCAACTGAGAGTGCCAATCTCAGGTCAGACTATCAGAAAACAGGGCAGACACCCCAAACTGGTGGTGTGGTCTATAACTAGCTTTCACCAACCCTGTAACAAATGTGCACTCCTGGATTACTATTTAAGTCTTACCATGAAGTCACAGACAGACTCCTTAGGCTCTCCAGTGCATTTTTGCAGCCCAGACAAACTAGACTTTGTGATGAAAGGTTATTAAAGCCAAAATCACCTCACATTAGGTTACTCCCAATCTCAAAAAGTTGGTCTCTCACGCCAGGTTAATCTCACACCAAAGGCAACACTTTAAGGGTAAATTTAAGGGTATTAAATTTTCATGATGCTTTGTTGTGTTTGGGAGCCAAAGGTGGAAGCCTAAGGTGGAAGCCTGTTGAAATTGTTTGGCTAGCTTTATGCATAAGTTGTTATTGTAAAACGTTTGCTATAATATTCTTATAACTATATTTAAAAGTGCAAACAAGACTAAAAACCCAAGATGAGAGTGATATTTTGTTAATATTACCTTGAACTTAATGTTGAGGTTTCCCCTTATATTTTTTTCTTTGAATAAAAAAATAAAATAAAACTGTGATTAATAAAAGAGAATTTTTTTGTTTGCAATTGTATTATTTGTTAAGGCAGAAATATATGTACATATATTTATAACTGAGACCTTTTTGAACTTTAAAAAAATATAGAAATTAATAATATGATGGTTATACCCCAACCATAATATTAAAATGTGGTATCACTTATATTTTTTAAAAGGGTATAAAATTGACTTTTGTTGCAACACAATAAAAATAATAAAAAGTAGTCATGTTACACACACAACATACAACACAGGACAACATACATAACATACAGGACAAAGTTAAAATTAAAAACAAATGGCACCAAAATTCTATTTATAACTATACAAAATAAGGCATTAAGAACTTAGTTATGAAAACAATGCATTAAAATCTTGTCGGGGTCACCAGTGTCGTCAGATGTTTGGCTGCATGTGTGTTCTTTCAGAGTGCGGTCCCAGCTCTGCGCAGATAGCGGAGACAGCAGACCTCAATTAAACTGCCCAATAACACTTGGTTCGTAGCAAAGGCACTTGGTCAGGTTTGTTGTCAACGAAGCATGGTCCTCATGCCCTGGCTTAATGGTTACAGGTATGCTAACACATGCATGCCAGTTGCAATGGACTAGCTTGGTTAGTGGCGGAACCTTCCACTATCCCCTAGGCCAGCCAAAGACACTTCCTCTGAGATACATTTTTATACACAGATACAAACAAGTTATGTATCACCCTTGATGTATCGGGGTGCCACCCTCTAACATATTAGGGTGCCACCCATTACCTTGTACCTGTAGGTGCGATCAAAACATCTCTATCCATCACTCTGTCATCTTGACCTTATCCTTAAGATGGGTCAGCATGTTCCTGTTATCTTTGGGGAATGTGTTTATCGGGGTGTTCCGGTACCACCCTTCTGGAATGTGCTTGCAGGAGTGTTTTGTGCCTAGCACCTCTTAGGAAAATGTGTCTTTGCAATATCAGCCCTATGCTTGCCAAATTCTGTGAGCAGGGCCTGCCTCTTGCTCACAAATTACCTTTGCTTTATATCCACAAGATTCTGACTACTTTAGCCCAGGCCTCAGGCCTCATACCAGGCCTGTGATACAAGGCCTTATGTTTCAGGCCCTCTTCCTACTACAGTTGGCACCCAGATACATCAGGGGCAATACATAATTTGTTTGTATTGGTGTATAAAAAAATATCTCAGAGGGAGTGTCTTTGTCTGGCCTAGAGGGGGAATGGAACATCCTGCTGTTCATTGAGCTGGTCCATTGTAACAGGCATATATGTGTTAGTGGTCCTGTAAAGTCTTCAGGATACTAGGACAGTGCCTCGTTGGCAATAAACCTGGTTGGGTGCCTTTGCTAAAAACTGAGTCTGTGGATTTATTGGAGAATGTTGGGGACAACTTCCTGGTGCAAGTGCTGGAGGAACCAGCTAGGGGCCATGCTCCTCTTGACCTGCTGCTCACAAACAGGGAAGAATTGGTAGGGGAAGTAGAAGTGGGTGGCAACCCTGGGCAGCAATGACCATGAGATGGTCAAGCTCAGGATCCTGACAAAAGGAAGAAAGAAGAGCAGTAGAATACAGACCCCGGACTTCAGAAAAGCAGACTTTGACTCCCTCAGGGAACTGATGTGCAGGATCCCCTGGGAGGCTAATATGAGGGGGAAAGGAGTCCAGGAGAGCTGGATGTATTTTAAAGAAACCTTATTGAACAAACCATCCCGATGTGCAGAAAGAATAGCAAATATGGCAGGCGACCAGCTTGGCTTAACAAAGAAATCTTCAGTGAGCTTAAACACAAAAAGGAAGCTTACAAGAAGTGGAAACTTGGACAGATGACTAGGCAGGAGTATAAAAATATTGCTTGAGTGTGCAGGGATGTAATCAGGAAGGCCAAAGCACACTTGGAGTTGCAGCTAGCAAGGAATGTGAAGGGTAACAAGAAGGGTTTCTACAGGTATGTTAGCAAAAGGAGGTCAGGGAAAGTGTGGGACCCTTACTGAATGGGGGAGGCAACCTAGTGACAGATGATGGGGGGAAAGCTAAAGTACACAATGCTTTTTTTTCCTCGGTCTTCACAGACAAGGTCAGCTCCCAGACTGCTGCACTGGGCAGCACAGTATGGGGAAGAGATGAGCAACCCTCAGTGGTGAAACAATAGGTTAAGGACTATTTAGAAAAGCTGGCCATGCACAAGTCCATGGACAAGATCTAATGCATCCAAGGGTACGGAGGGAATTGGCTGATGTGATTGCAGAGCCATTGGCCATTATCTTTAAAACTCATGGCAATCGGGGGAGGTCCTAGATGACTGGAAAAAGGCAAATATAGTGCCCATCTTTAAAAAAAGGGAAGAAGAAAAATCCTGGGAACTACAGACGGGTCAGCCTCACTTCAGTCCCTGGAAAAATCATGGAGCAGGTCCTCAAGGAATCCATTTTGAAGCACTTTGTAGGAGAGGAAGGTGATCAGGAATAGTCAACATGGATTCACCAAGGGCAAGTCATGCCTGACCAACCTGATTGCCTTCTATGACGCGATAACTGGCTCTGTGGATATGGGGAAAGCGGTGGACATGATATATCGTGACTTTAGCAAAACTTTTGATACGGTCTCCCACAGTATTCTTGCCAGCAAGTTAAAAAAGTATGGATTGGATGAATAGACTATAAGGTGGATAGAAAGCTGGCTAGCTCATTGGGCTCAGTAGGTAGATTTTTTTAAAGCTGGCAGCAGGTATCAAGCGGAGTGCCCCAGGGATCTGTACTGGAGCTGGTTTTGTTTTTTTTACAAAGCCCTTCCTGGGATGATTTAGTTGGGGTTGGTCCTGCTTTGAGCAGGGGGTTGGACTAGATGACCTCCTGAGGCCCCTTCCAACCCTAATATTCTATGATTCTATTGGGCAGTTCAATTGAAGTCTGCTGTCTCTGCTATCTGCATAGAGCTGGGACAGCAAGCTGAAAGATGTTTAGCTGTGTGTGTGTGTTCTAACAACAAGAACATCCCCCTTTATTCTATTCTAACAGGTGATTTGGTCTATGCCTACTAGCCCAGTTAATGTTTCTTTGAAATTCACACACAAGTGAATTGGCCTATGCCTCTGATTTGAGCCAGCAGCCTGCTAGACAGCATCACAAAGGGTATCTTGGTTTCAGACACCATAAACTTACTCCACACTGACCACAAGCCAAAGGAGAAGTTGAGATGTTTATGCAAACACTCAAGAACACATTACAAATTGCCGCAGCTGATGGATTGGATATGAAACAGGAATTATTTCATTTCCTCCATAATTATCAAACCATGGCCCCAGCAACTGTCCTATTTGGCATACAACCAAGAACAAAATTGCCACACATTGAGATAAGAGCAGATGATCAATCTCTAAGTCAACATGGCAATGAAACAAAGCTCGTCATGAAAAAATATGCTGACCAGCACAGACATACCAAGAGCACGTCATTCAGTGTGGAAGACGTATTTCTGGTCAGAATCTTTCAGCCTCACAACAGATTCTCCACACCTTTTTATCCTGAGCCTCACAAGATCACAATGGTCAAAGGCACGATGGTCACTGCTCAGAGAGGATCCCATAAAGTCACTCTAAATGCCTCTCACTTCAAACCACTTTGGCACTCATCATGTTCCCACTCCGCAAGATAATGATGATTCCAACCTTACAGAGACTGAAGACTTGCACTCTCTCCAAGGCAAGTGAGTGAATCACTCTGTGCTCCTGGGGGCAAAGTCACCATTTCCTGAAAAGAAGTAACCAGTGCCCTCCAGTGCATTTGCAAGACTATTTAGCATAAGTGACTATGGTTTTGTGAATGTGTTGATCCATTATCAAACTTTGGACATTACTGCAATTATGCTATGCCTGTTGTGTTTTATTTATAAGGTGCAAGTATTTCCAAGTGGTGAATTTAATAACTGTTATTAATTTAAAGTTTGTGAGGGAAAAGGAGGGATGCAGTGTTTATGGAGAATCCATTCTGAGACCCGTGCTGGTCTTTTAGGGTATACATCTGCACAGCAATTAAACACCCACAGCTGGCCCATGTCAGCTGACTTGGGCTTGCAGGGCTTGGGCTGCAGGACTGTAAAATTGCAGTGTATATGTTCAGGCTCGGGCTGGAGCCTGGGCTATAGGACCCCACAACAGGGGAGGGTGACGGGTCCCAGTGCCTGGGCTGCTGCCCGAGCCCAAATGTCTACACAGCAATTTTTAGTCCTGCAGCCTGAGCCCCACGAGCCTGATCCAGGTGACTGGGCCAGCCATGGCTGTGCTGCACATCTTTTATTCCAGTGTAGATGGACCTATAGAGTACCAAGTACAGCAGCCGGGTTTCTTTAGTCCATCCCAGGTTTGGGTTTTGACTAGCTACAAAGGGAGAAGTGGCACACTGTGTTCTGTGAGCGGCAGGATTAAACCTGTGGAATCTTATTTTAAAACTATGTACTGCACGGGTGTGCTTCATTCCAAAAACTCCTAATCAGTTAGAATCATAGAATCTCAGGGTTGGAAGGGACCTCAGGAGGTCATCTAGTCCAATCCCCTGCTCAAAGCAGGACCAACCCCAACTAAATCGTCCCAGCCAGGGCTTTGTCAAGCCAGGCCTTAAAAACCTCTAAGGATTGAGATTCCACCACCTCCGTAGGTAACCCAGTCCAGTGCTTCACCACCCTCCTAGTGAAATAGTTTTTCCTAATATCCAACCTAAACCTCCCCCTCTGCAACTTGAGACCATTACTCCTTGTTCTGTTATCTGCTACAACTGAGATCAGCCTACCCCATCCTCTTTGGAACCACCCTTCAGGTAATTGAAGGCTGCTATCAAATCCTCCCTCACTCGTCTCTTCTGCAGACTAAATACGCCCAGTTCCCTCAGCCTCTCCTCGTAAGTCATGTGCCCCAGCCCCCTAATCATTTTCGTTGCCCTCCACTGGACCCTCTCCAATTTGTTCACATCCTCTCTGTAGTGTGAGGCCCAAAACTGGACACAATACTCCAGATGTGGCCTCACCAGTGCCGAGTAGAGGGGAATAATCACTTCCCTCTATCTGCTGGCAATGCTCCTACTAATTCAGGCCAATATGCCGTTAGCCTTCTTGGTAACAAGGGCACACTGTTGACTCATATCCAGCTTCTCGTGCACTGTAATCCCCAGGTCCCTTTTTTGCAGAACTGCTGCTTAGCCAGTTGGTTCCCAGCCTGTAGCAGTGCATGGGATTCTTCCTTCCTATGTGCAGGACTCTGCACTTGTTCTTGTTGAAAAGCGCTAATTTTTTATTCACTGCAAACCCTCCTCAGAAAACCATCATGCCGGGGCTATGGCTCCAGGAAACACTGCCCTGCTCAGCCAGCCCTCCCAATTCTCAGCACTCCATGGCTTGATTACTTTTGACCTTCCACCCTTGGGATTTTTTGTGGCGGTGACTGTGGTTTTCTCAAATAAATTGATCTGTTGGAGCCCAAACAGCTTTCTACCTTCCTTCCTAACCTTTGCTCTCATTGTCATTCCCTCTATGTATTTTGCTGTCAGGCAGCCTAATGATAAAGGCTATTGAGTCAGAATGAGTATCTATTTTACAATGAATATATTGTCTGGGGATAACAGCATGCTGTGCAGTGAGCTTGCTAGGGCAGGTGTTTATTTAAAGAAACCACTAGCACAGGGCATGGGCTGGCTCAGGGAATAGCGAATGAGAGACAGTGCGTACACCCCATGGGACAGTGGTTCAAGTCCAGTACAAGTGAGCTTATACTTCACCTTATAGCAGGTGAAAGGAAGGATGGTCCAATGGCTAAAGCACTAGCCTAGGCCCCAGGAAACCTGGGTTCAAGTCCCTGCTCTTCCACAGACTTCTTGTGTCATCTTAGAGTTAGACAGCAAGTCACTTAGCTTCTCCATGCCTCAGGTTCCCATCTGTACATTGGAGGCTTCCCTACCTCCCAGGGAAGGGTTGATGTGTATGAGATGCTCAGATACTGTGGTGATGGGGGCCAGATAAGTAACTTTGATAGATATTGCCTGGGGGATGACTTTCTCTCCAAGTTCCCAACAGGGCTGTGATCAAAAAGTAGTCTCAGGCCATGAAGATCAAACTCCCCTATCGCCAGTGGAAATCAATCCTCCAGTGGGGAGGAAGCCAGACTGCACCAGCTCTGAGAGCATCAGGTTTCAGTCCTGGCACCTGTCATCAGCCCTGAACAAACAGCATGAGTTGAGCTGAGCAAAGTCACCTCTCCCTGCCAGGACTTGGTGAGGGGGAGGGTGTGGCCACCAGCAGCACCCCGCAGGGGATCGTGCTAGGGGGCTGGGTTCCTAAGCTCAGAGCAGTGTTGTGTTTGACCCAAACCCCAGCCGTGGGGGCAGGAGGGAAATGGAGAAAAGGGTCTAATTTTGGTCCATTTCTAACAGCAACAAACTAAAATCTGAGGCACACACCCCAGGATCCTGCCCATTGTGACGGGTTGGGGTCACAGAGACCTGCTTGGTACTGCCACCTGGTGTGCCAAGGCTACTTATGCCCCTGCTTCCAGGCCTTTTCCAGCTTGGGACTCCCGAATCCGGTCTGTTTTGAGCCAGATTCCCCTGATCTGCTGCAAACACAGACCCAGGTCCGAACCAAGTCCACTCACAACTGTAAGGCTCCTGGAAGCGCTCTTGCCTTTGACACCCAGGTGTCCAACTCCCAAGGAGGTTCAAACCCTTAATAAATCCGTTTTACCCTGTATAAAGCTTATACAGGGCAAACTCATAAATAGTTCACCTTCTATTTCAAAGATAGAAAGATATGCACAGCTGTTTGCCGCCCTCGGTTCCAACTTGCACTCCAGGCAACTTAATAAGTAAAAAGTGATTTTAATAAGTACAGAAAGTAGGATTTAAGTGATTCCAAGTAGTGACAGACAGAACAAAGTGAATTACTAAATAAAATAAAATAGAACACGCAGTTCTATGTCTAATCACCCTGTGTACAGATAAAAACCACACCAGGTCCAGTAAACAGGCTATCTTCCTCTTAGCCTGGGTCCAGCAATCACTCACCCCCCTATTGTCTTTGTCCTTTGTTCAGTCTCTTTCAGGTGTGTCCTTGGAGGGGTGGAGAGTCTCTCTCTTTAGCCAGCTGAAGACCCAAATGGAGGGGTTTCCCAGGGATTTAAATAGATTTTCTCCTCTGGGTGGACACCCCTCCCTCCCCCTGTGTAGCATCCAGTTACCAAATGGAGTTGGGGTCACGTGGACAAGTCACCTGTCCATGCACAACTTAGTTCCTTCTCAGACCAGCCACATTCCTGGCAAAGCTCAGATGTGGATTGGTGTCTGCAAGTTCTATTGTCTGTTAAGTGCTTCTTGATTGGGCACTTAACCTGCACATTCCTTTCTCGAGAAATACAACCAATATTCATAACTTCAACTACAACAATGATACATGCATATAAACAGGAGGAATACATTCAGTAGGTCATAACTTTCACAGATATATGTTACATGGCACATGTAGCATGAAACATAGTCCAGTTACATCATGTATACATTTATAAGCATCTCCCCATAAAGTTTTATGGGGTACACCGTCACACCCATCAACTAGCTTCATCCAAATATTCCTGGCGATCAGCTGAAGACTGGCCACACCCCAGCTGACAGCTCCTCAGGGCAGGACAGTCTTTTTGTTAAGTGTTTGTACAGTGCCTAGCAGAGTGGGGCCCTGAGTTACAATGGAGCTCCTTGGTGCTACCACAGTACAAGCAATGATACCGACGGGGCCACTGGGATCCCCGCCCGGCCCTGACCAGCTAGGCCTCTGGCCTGTGGGCCCCCGAGCACCCCCTTCTTCTGCACTGTGAGGTCCCCACCCTGAGTCCCACCCCTGCCCTTCCCGCCTTTCTGTCCTTTGTTGTCTGTATATGCCCCCTTTGGGCCAGAGCCAGGTCCCACTGAATCAAGGCGAGCTTTTCCATTGGCTCCAATGGGAACAGAATCAAGCCCTACATGTGAAAGCAGAGAGCAAGGAAATGTGCTGCTGTGATTGACCAAGCAGGGCGGGGTGCAGCTCCCACAGGGATGAGAGCTCTCCCCAGCTGGAGAGGGGAGTCTGTGACTCCCCGCTGTGCTGTGCAATTCCTGCTATGGAAAAAACCGTCCCTCTGGGGCTTTGCAGCTTCTCCGTGGACCATCGCTGAGAGCTGGAGGAGCAGATGGAATGGCCCCCTGGGAAAGGAGAGGGGCAGAGAAGCCAAACTGGGAAATTCAGGTTAGAATCTGGGTGAATATTTAGAGAGGACTGGGGGGAGAGGACACACCCAAGGAGACACCCCGCACTAGTTCTCACCCACCTAGCATGCTAACAATAGCACAGCCAGCAGCAGCATGAGCTAGCTGCCCTGCATACAAACCCACCTAGACCCCACGGGTACGTACTCGGGGAGCAGCCCATGCCACCGCTGCCCATGCCGCTGTGGCTACCCTGATATTTTTAGTATACTAGTTTGATGAAAGCTAGCCCTCGCCTGTCTCCTTGAGCTGGGACTCACCCTCCCAGCTCCAAGTGTAGCTAAATTCAGCACTCTCTCTCTGCGGAGGCTTGTCAGCCTCTGGGCCGGGGAGTTCCAGGGATTGTTCTTAGCCCTGTCTTGCTTTAGAAAGTGATGTTTAAAAATCCCTTCTGGACAGGCAGCCCTGTCATCCATGGCGGGATCCATCAATCATAGTGTCCAGAGTTTTCCTCACTGATGGGCCCTGACACTCCCCATCTTCACAGACTGTCCCAAAGGTCCGGAACTGGAGCCAGGTATCAACGTCTCCTGAGTGGCCAAGGACAGGAGAACCTGGAGCAAGCTGCTGGCTCGTTCTCAGTCCACTTCAGGGAGAACAGGGGTGTAACAGCCAGCCCATAAGCGAGCAGGGGAACTAGAGAATCAGAGCCGCAAACTGGAGAGTTTTGCGAGGGAGTGCTCCAGGGGAGGGACGAGCAGCTTTGTGACCCTGGGGTTGAGTTGGTCTGTTTGTTTGTTTGTTTTGTGTTCTTGCTTGACTGCAGTTTATAGTGTGATCTGATGTGGCAGCCGTGTGCTGAGCCGAGCAGCCTGCAAGGGGAGGCTGAGAGCTTCCTAATGAGGCTCTAGCCCACTAACTGCCAATCTCTCATCCCTTTAGGTTCCCTTGGCAAGGGTTGCATGGCCTAACTCAGGGAGAGGAGGGTTTAATAAGCCAGCTCCTAAGCAACCAGGGGAGTTTAGAGAGGGAGAGGGAGAGGCAGATACACCTAACAAACATACTCTAAACTTAGGCCAAAAACCCAAAACAAAACAAACCCAAACCTTTCAGGAGTAAAGAGAATGCAGGCAGAAGTTCAGCAGCAGGGAAAGTGCCTATACATAAATGCTAGAAGTCTAAATACTAAGATAGGTGAATGTGAGTGCCTGGCCTTAAATGAGGATATTGATAAAACAGGGACACGGTAATACTAGGGTACAAAATATATAGGCATGAAAGAGTGTGCACGCTGGTAGGGGGAGTGGAACTATATGTGGAAGAAACCATAGGGTCAAATAAAGTAAAACTCTTAGATGAATCAAACAGAATCCCTATGGACAGAAATTCCATACTTGAACAATAAGAGTATAGCAGTAGGGCTATACTACTGACCACCTGCCTGTATGGGGGTGGTTACTGTGAAATGCTCGGGGAGATTAGAGTGGCAACAAAGGCAGAAAATGCAATAATAATAAAAACAGAATTACTTGTGGCACCTTAGAGACTAACAAATTTATTTCAGCATTAATAAATAAATAATAATAATAATAATAATAGGGGATTTCAACTATCCTCATAATATGTCACTTCAGGATGGGATGCAGAGATAACATATCTAGACACCATTAATGATTGCTTCTTGGAGCAGCTAGTCCTGGAACCCACAAGAGGAGAGGCAATTCTTGATTTAGTCCTAAGTGGCCCACAGGATCTGGTCCCAGAGGTGAATATAGCTGAACCACTTGGTAATAGTGACCATAATGTAAATTTAACATCCTTGTAGGGGGGAAACGCCAACCCACCACAGTAGCATTTAACTTCAAAAAGGGGAACTACACAAAAATGAGGAAGCTAGTTAAATAGAAAATAAAAAGGAACAGTCATAAGGGTGAAATGCCTGCAATCTGCATGGAGACTATTTAAAACCACCATAACAGAGGCTCAAACTAAATGTATAATGCAGCACACCCCCAACAAATAAAAAACAGTAAGAGGACCGAAAAAATGCCATCATGGCTCAACAACAGAGTAAAACACGCAGTTAGAGGGGAAAAAAGCATCCTTTAAAAATTGGAAGTTAAATCAGACTGAGGAAAATAGAAAGGAGCATAAACTCTGGCAAGTCGAGTGTAAAAATATAATAAGCCAGGACAAGAAAGAATCTGAAGAGCAACTAGCTAAGGCACAAAGACTAACAGCAAAAATTGTTTTAAGTACATCAGACAGAGGACGCCTGCCAAACAGTCAGTGGGACTACTGGACGATCGAGGCGCTGAAGGAGCACTGAAGGAAAACTAGGCCATTGCAGAGAAGCTAAAATAAGTTTTCGTATCAATCTTCACTCCAGAGAATATGGGGGAGATTCCCACACCTGAGCCAGTCTTTTTAGGTGACAAATCGAAGGAACTGTCCCAGCTTGAGGTGTCAGTAGAAGAGGTTCTGGAACAAATTGATAAATTAAACAGTAACAAGTCACCAGGACCAGATGGGATTCACCCAAGAGTTCTGAAGGAACTCAAATGTGAAATTACAGACCTACTTACGGTGGCATATAACCTATCACTTAAATGAGCATCTGTACCTGATGACTAGAGGGTAGCTAATGAAAACCTTTATTTTAAAAAGGCTTCAGAGGTGACGCTAGCAATTTCAGAATATAAGCTTATCTTCAGTATCAGGCAAATTGGTTGAAACTGTAGTAAAGAACAAAATAATCAGACACACATAGATGAATATGATACATTGGGGAAGAGTCAACAAGACGTTTGTAAAGGGAAATCATGCCTTACCAATCTATTAGAATTGTCTTAGGGTGTCAACAAACAGGTGGACAAGGGTGATCCAGTGGCCATAGTGGACATGGACTTTCAGGAAGTCTTTGACAAGGTCTCACATCAAAATCTCTTAAGCAAAGTAACCAGTCATGGGATAAGAGGGAAGGTTCTCTCATGGATCAGTAACTGGTTGAGAGATAGGAAACAAAGGGTAGGAATAAATGGTCAGTTTTCACAGTGGAGAGAGGTAAATAGCAGTGTCCTCCAGGCATCTGTACTGGGACCAGTGCTGTTCAACATATTCAAAAAATATCTGGAAAAAAGGGTAAACAGTGAGGTAGCAAAGTTTGCAGATGATACTAAATTACTTAAAATAGTTAAGTCCAAAGCAGACTGTGAAGAATTGCAAAGGGATCTCACAAAACTGGGCAACAAAGTAGCAAATGAAATTCAATGTTAATAAATGCAAAGTAATGCACATTGGAAAACATAATCCCAACTACACATACAAAATGATGAGGTCTCAATTAGCTGTTACCACTCAAGAAAGAGATCCTGGAATCATCGTGGATAGTTCTCTGAAAACATCTGCTTCGTATGCAGCGACAGTCGAAAAAGCTAACAGTGTTAGGTACCATTAGGAAAAAGAGAGATAATGAGACGGAAAATATCATAATGACTCCATATAAATCCGTGATATGCCCACATCTTGAATACTGCATACAGTTCTGGTCACCCCAGCTCAAAAAATATATATTAGAATTGGAAAAATTACAGAAAATTGCAACATAACACACGAACCAGGGCTCAGCCAATGAAATTAATAGTCAGCAGGTTTAAAACAAACAAAAGAAAGAACTTCGCACAATGCACAGTTATCCTGTGGAACTCATTGCCAGGGGATGTTGTGAAGGCCAAAAATATAACTGGGTTCAAAAAAGAATTAGATAAGTTCATGGAGGACAGGTCCCTCAATGGCTATTAGCCAAGATGGTCAGGGATGCAACCCCATGCTCTGGGTGTCCCTGAACCTCTACCTGCCAGAAGCTGGGACTGGATTACAGGGGATGGATCACTCAGTGTTGCCCTGTTCTGTTCATTCCCTCTGAAGCACTTGGCATTGGCCCCTGTCGGAAGACAGGATACTGGGCTAGATGGACCATTGGTCTGACCCAGTATGGCCATTCTTATGATTTCTGTGGCGTGTACCGCAGGCAAAGGGAACTGGAGCAGGGGAGAGGATATGCCATTGCGGATGTGTACCTTTATCATGGGGGAGGGGGTGGACGCTGGATAAAGCCACACCAAAGAGGTGAGCTAATTTGGCATGGCTCTCAGCTGATATGCCCAGCTGTTTGACAGCAGCTGGGTCACTCCCCAATACCACAGCAATGGGGGAAGAGTAGATGGCACAGATCCCAGCTAAGCACTTAGCAATTCAGCTAATGGAGTCTTCCCAGAGGGAAAGTCCTCCTGTGGGGTACAGAGAGGGATTCTCCACTGGCCCCTGTGAGTCATTCAGCCCCACATTGGCCTCATGAAACTTTACCCAACATTGTCCTGGATTCTTGACCTGGACTAGACTGTCCCTGCAACCTCTCCTGGTATCGGCAGCAGCAGCCAGGTAACTGTGATAGTCTCCAGCTCGGTAGCCAGGCAAATAAAGGGCTTGATTCTGCTCCCATTTACATCCCTTTCGCACCCGGGTAACTCCACTGACACCCATGCAGTCACTCTGGAATGCAGAATCCAGCTTAAAGCATCAGGTGGCAAAACATTTCAGCACAGACAAAAGGGTTCATTTTTGCCAGTCTCCCTTAGAAATGTTTCAGGTTTTCATCAATAAATGGAACCCCACGGAGACAAGCCTCCCACCTGCAGGGCACCTCTGTGCAGCCAGATGTGGCGCTGCATGGTCTTCTCAGGTTGGTGCCATTCTGGTTCCCCCACAATCTGTCACGTTCCATGGCCTAGCCCCCTGGCCAGCTCACCCAATCCATTCCCCTTCCAGACTGAACAGAAAAGTCCAAAGAAAGGAAACTCAAAATCGAAGGGCCTTCAAGCCCATGTTCCTACATCTATCTGGAACTTGCCGTTCTTGACCTCTGGTACTTTAACACCTACACACCCCTCTTGGACTGGGGGAGTGGTGGGGGAATGCTGGCCCCCCCTCCTTTGGATTCCAACCCAAGGAGCCCGTCTTTGATCCTTCTGCCACTTCCCTGAGCTGCCCCTACCTTCCCCAGGTCTCTGGGCTATGCTCTCCTGCCTAGACCTGTGATTCTTTACGGCCTGTCCTGAGCCAGCTATGAAGATGCTTTCTCAAAGACCACTTCCAGCCCTTCCCTACGGCAGCCGGCTGTACAGCGAGCAGTCCCTCTGCCTCTCGCCTTTCCAGCGGTCAGTACCTTCCTCCTCCAGCCAGGAGCCCCCGCTCATCCTGTGCTCAGGCTTTGCCAGCTCCCTTCAGCTGCCCACCCCTGCAACCTGCCTTCCACTCTGGAGGGCTCAGCAGCAACCTTCTGCCACTGCCTGCCTTTATGCTGCTCCTCACTCCTCCCCAGCTGGTTGAGCCTTGCCCCACCCTCTCTGCAAGGCATCAGGCCTTTAAGGTAGAGTGGACGGATTCCTTCCCCGTGCATCATTCATTCACAGGACCCTATGGTCTCTCTATACCTACTGGATCCTTCCACACTTTTAAAGGGCCATGGCAGATGGCAGGGTGGGCTGACCACTATGTGCTAGCGCTCACAGCGGCAGGCCACCCCATCACACCCCAACATTTCCTAAGGACAAATATTATTGTTCCGCATGAAAAACTGAGCTTTGTCAAAAGGCCATTTTTTATCTAAAAATATTTTTGAGGAAAACGTTCTCCAGCTCTAGGTGAGAGAGGTGCCACTGCTCTTGCTCACACTGTGTGTGTCACATGTGAACGCCTGTCGCCATTGGATCTCCCTAGCTAGGTGCCTCTGCCCCTTTCATTTGGTGGCCTCTTCTCATACACCTTCCAAAGCACAGATTGTCCCTGAAAACTGGAATGTGTCTGGCCACTTCACGCCAGCGTTACACGCACCGGAAGGAAGGTTGAGGGTAGAGTTGCCAGCTGCTATGCGCCGGTGATCTCCTGCCTACGTAACTACATCGGACACGCCACCTGGTCTCTCCCCAGGAGCTAGAGGGGACTCTGGTAGCTGTAGTCATGTACTAGGGATGATATACTCTGGGGTCGGCTGCCGTGCTAGTGGGTGACATAAGCACTTACACCTCAGCAAGTTTGATAGTCTACCCAGGGCACCATAGCTAAACACGAAGCCACCTTCCCAAAAGTGACCATTGAATTGGGGTGCTTGGCTGGGGGCACCCACAATCTCAGGTTAGACACCCCAAAACAGTAGCCACTTTTGAAAAGGCTGGCCTGAGCCAGTGTATCACAGCACAACAGGGCCAGATTTTCACAGGGTGAAGTGCCCGGACCCCTTCCCACTCACAAAGCAGCATTTGCACATGCAGACTGGGTAACCAGGCATGCAGCTGCCCACTGAGCATGTGCAAATGTTTATATGTGTGTGCAAAGGCAGGTCCTGATCCGCTGGAACCCTCGGCTCTATGCAAGTCCGCAAAACTGGCTGCCATGTGAGTTTGCACAATGCATGAGATCTAAGGAACCTCAGGCGCAGGGCAGAAACCCATTGCACAAGCCAGTTGGTCTAAACAGAGGCTGAAACTGACAATGAAATGAACAACAAGCTCATGCTGCTTTTCCCTTCTCTAGATCATCATGCTGGTGATTAGCAGAAAAATCACATGGATCAGAAGGGCTCCTGCTCTCATTACTTCAGGAGGATGCAGAGCCCATTTTTATTGCTTCCTTGCCTAGGCTGAGCCCTTGAAGCGCCAGAATCAAACCACATCTACTGTCTTTGTTCTAGGCCTTCGATCTGTGCAGATTCCCATCTGAAGTGCCCAGGGATCAGCCGCTCACGAGAACCCAGGGCTCTGCCTGGCCCATGGAGCAGTGGCCTGCTGTAGGAAAGACAAACAAAACAAACTTTTAATGTTTCAGTTGAACAAGAAACCGATGGAACAGCTGAGACGATGAGAGAGAAGAGCCATGCCCTGCTGTGCGAGACCAGCCCCTCAGCCATAGCTCCACTGGACTCAATAGGCCAGACCCCCGACTGGTGTCAATCAGTGCCATTCTGTTAGAGTCAATAGGTCAGATCCCCCATAGGTGTAAATTGGCATCACTACCCTGGAAGCAATGTACCCAGACTCACACCAGCTGAGCTCTGGCCCTTGCCTTTTCAGGGTGGGTTTCCAAAGGTTGTTGATCAACTAACTTAAAAAGACCCCCCCAAAGCCAATTCTCTGCCCTACCTGGGTCTAGGATCTATTGCTCTGGGTCTGCCCTCTCTCGTGCTTGTTGCTAGATGTTGGCTGCATGTGTTCCCTCTGTATGCCATCCCAGCTCTGCGCAGGTAGCTGGCACAGCAGACCTCGAGTGAACCACCCAATGACCACAAGATCCATTAAGAGACAAAGGCACCCCACCAGGTTTATTGTCAGTGAAGCACGGTAACAGCACCTGGCAGACTCTACAAGGATACTAAGACATGTATGCCCTTGACAATGGACATAGCTCAGTGAATGGCGGGACTTTCCATTCCCCACTCAGCTCGCCAAAGACACTCCCTCTAAAATATCTCTTTATACACCGATACAACCAAATTACATATTGCCTCTCTGACGTATTCAGGTGTGACCCTCAGATGTATCTAGGTGCCACCCATCACCTTGTACATGTTGGTTCGATCAAAACATCTCTATCCATCACACTGTCATCCTGACCTTAATTTAGGATGGGTCAGCGTGTTGCTGTTATCTTTGAGGGATGTGTTGGTCTCGAGGTGTTCTGGTACCACCCTTCTGGAACGTGTTTGTGTGTGTATTCTTGTGCCTAACACTGTGTGTTTCTGCAATATCAGCCCTGTTCTTGCCAGATTCTGTGAGCAGGGCCTGCCTCTTGCTCACAACTTAACATTGCTTTATAGCAGCAAAGCTTTGACCGCTACTTTAGTTCAGGCCTCGGGCCTCATACCGGGCCTCTGATACAAGGGCTTATGTTTCAGACTCTCTTCCTACCACAGTGCTGACTGTGCAGCACTGCCATCCCATGGGCACCTGCTGAGTCTCTCCCGGCTGACAAAGGGGCAGGGGAGAGCAGAGCCAGGCTTTGTGTCCTTCTTTGTCCACTCTCAGCTTGTGCAGATGTCAGCGTGATCACACGAAGGGCTGACAGGGCAGCAGGTATTGTGAGCAGTGCTCCGGCTGGGCAGGGCTCTGTCATGCCTCTCCCAAGTTTCACCAGTCAGTTCGCCCCCTTCCCCAAAAAACTCCTCCTCACACAGCTGCAGCTCTCTTGACACATTCCCACTAGTGTCCCTTGGCAGAGCCATGTGAGAGTGGTGGCATGGCCAGGACTACTCTAGGTTTCTCTAGTTAAATCGTATTCCTCACTGTCTGTTCATCTCATTGATCCAGGTCAGGCTGGACTGCAGAGGTAGCCTCTAAATGAGCAGCTAGGCCCTGGGTCGGTGCCATTCAAGTGCCAGATCTGTAAATTTCTCTGCCTGTCTTCTGGATCTCAGATAATTTATTTCTTAGAGGAGCAATACAGACTACCTGAATGGATGAAGACCTCTCTCTCTCTCTTTCTCATGATTGTCACCATAGTAACTATATGTTACTGATGCAAGTGGTCAGAAACCCGAAACATTTCCCACAGAATAAACTTGGACATTCCACAGGAATTTTCACTGGGTTGCAACTTAAAATGTTTCATTTTCATTTCTGTTTTGGGTTTGGAGGATGTTTGGGTTTTCCCCACTTTCATATGCATTTTTGTATCTTTTCTCCCCTTTTTCCAGTCGGAAAATGGAGCAAACAATTAAAAACAGGAGAGGGGAGGAAATCTGGAAAGAAATGAAGAGAACCCTGTATTTTTCAGTTTCCAAAAACCAAAACAAAACTTTTTAAGTCAAAACAAAATTTGGGGGATTGATTTTCCTGATTGAATTTTTTTTAAAAAAAAATCATCAAAATCAGTATTTTCCTGCTGGAAATTCTGATTTCTACGCTGTCACCTTCAAAGATGGGAAAATGCTTCAGCTGAAAAATCTGGAGAAGCTCTAGTTACAGAGCTCCGCTAGCTGCAGGAGTCACCTGAGCAGAAATGACTCTGCTCAAGTCCCTCCCAGACAGCGAGATCTTTGCTGGAGGATGCCTGTGCTAGGCTCCACGCCTGTGTATGCCATAGCTGCCACCCAAGAGACCTGCCTTCCATAGGGAATTGGTGACCTGGATTCCTGAGCCACAGAGGCCGTCGTGCTGCATAGGAAAGCGATGCCCCCAACTCAGCGCCGGTGCAAGGAAGTTTCGCGCCCTAGGGGAAACTTCCTTACACCAGCCCTGCGCCCCCTCCCCCAGCTAACACCCCCCCCCCTGCGGCAGCCAGCTCTCACCCCACCCCCCGCAGATCCCCACCCTCCTGCAGGCCACAGCAGCTCAGACCCCCGCCCGCGGCAGCCTCCCCCCCTGCCCAGGGCGCCCCCCCAGCTCCCAGCTCAGCCGCGGAGCCGGGAGGCGGGACACAGCCGTAGCCAGCCACCCCCCCACCCTCCTGGCTCAACCGCGGCCAGCCCCCCACCCCCACCCCCACCCCTGGATCCTGGCTCAGCTGCAGAGCCGGGAGGCGGGAGGCAGCCACAGCCAGCTCCCCCCCAGCTCCCGGCTCAGGCCCGGAGCTGGGAGGCAGCCGCGGCGAGCCACCCCCCCAGCTCCCAGCTCCACGCTCAGTCGTGGAGCCGGAAAGTGGGAGGAAGTCTCCCACCGCCCCCCAAATCCTGGCACCCTAGGCAACTGCCTAGGGTCACCTAGTGGGCGCGCTGGCCCTGCCCCAACTTGACTAGCATGTGCAAGAGCAGCTGCTGCTAAGAGCTGATGCCCGCGTGGTGGTCAGAGACAACTTGTCCTGCACGTCTCAAGGCAAGTGACTGCCTCCCACGTCAGCCAGGCCCAGCAATATCCAGCAGGGAGGAAGGGTGCTGGCTGCACTGGGCTCCCTCTCTCTGTCGTATCATGTGTCTGACGTACACCACTGCCTGAGCCAAACACCCAGGGAGCTGGCTGCATCCACTGTTTGGGATCAGCCTCAGCTGGGGAGCAGCAGGCGCAAACTGATGTAGAATGTACCGCAAAGCCCACCCTCAGTGCAGAGATGAGGACACCTAGTGGCTCCATCACCACGAGTTTATTAAGAGATCTCGGCCATTTCTCTGGTTTGGGAGTTCTGCACACACTTGCTGTTGAGCATTGCCTTTTGCATTCAGCCTGGGGGGATGGGTAAGCTCTTGTACCTGGGGTACAACACCCCCGGGTAGAGAGGGCCAGCATGAGGCCAGGGCGCCGCTTAAACTCCACTTCGGCCCTCTCACTAGGGAAATTTCACCGGTCTATCGTGAAGCCTCATTTTTCACCAGCGTCTTCATAGAGCAACAGTGCCACCAAGTGGGCCAGTGAGTGCCATGGCATATTTCAGTGGCCTGGCTTGCTCTTCCTCTCCTGTCCTTCTGTCAGTCTATCTGTCACTTGGGGAGAGATTTCTGGCTGATATAGCTCTACTGGTACAATGTCCCTTGTATGGTGCCGTTATACTGGTTACAAAGGTGCCTTAGGCCAGTGTAGCTGATTCCCCTGCCCTACAGGAATAGCTGCACTTGTTCGAGTACATCTATGCCCGTACAGCTGCATCTATGCCCGAGGACAGTGCCAGGATAGCTAAAGCACTGCAAACGTCTCTGTGTAGACAAGACCTCAGGTCCCATCCCCAGTGGGACAAAGCACATTAGAAGCTAATGATGTTTTTTACCTACCTCTTAAACTAAGGCCAGTCAACATAGCACTGCTGACTGGGCCATTGACTGTCTGGTTGGCGGCCCCATGCAGGCTCCCTGATAGCCTCCGCACAGTGCAGCTCACGGGAAGCAGCCGGCATGTCCCCCCTCTGGCTCCTACACCAAGGGCAGGGGTGGAGAACCTACAGTCCGCAGGCCGGATCCGGTCCCCATGTTCATTTCATCTGGCCCACAGCACCCCCTCTCCCCATTGCGGGGGGCGGAAACCCTGCATCTCGATCACTGTTCCCTCTAAGCTGTGCACGTGTGCGCGCGCACACAGATCCTAAACCCCGCGCACATGGCGAAACACCGTGCGCACAACAATTTGCACAGAAGCACAACAATTTGCGCAGAAGAAAATTTTTTGCGCACATAGCCTGTCAAAAATTAGAGGGATCATTGGTCTCGACATCCCCTACCCTGGGGGGCTGGAGCTGCGAACACCTGCTCGCCCCACTGTGCAAGGGAGCCCTCAGCCTCCACACCTCCCTGGGTGGACGAGTGGTCCGCGATAGATTTTTTTCTGTGGGTCAATGGCCTGTGACAGAAAAAAGGTTCCTCACCCCCAGAGCCCACACCCCCAGCCAGAGCCTGCACCCCCACATACCCCAACTCCCTGCCCCAGCCCAGAGCCCCCTCTCGCACTCCGAACCCCTCGATCCCAGCCCGGAGCACCATCCTGCACCCCAAACCCTTCATCCCCACCCCAGAGTCTGTACCCCCAGCCAGAGCCCTCACACACACCCCACACCCAACCCCCTGCCCCAGCCCGGTGCCCCCTCCTGCACTCCGAACCCCTCAGTCCCAGCCCAGACCACCCTCCTGCACCCCAAATCCCTCATCCCCGGCCCCACATCAGAGACCACACCCCCAGCCAGAACCCTCACCCCCCACCCATGCATCCCAAACCCCTGTCCCAGCCCAGAGTCCCCTACCACTCCCTGAACCCCTCATTTCTGCCCCCACCCCAAAACCCACACTCCCAGACAGAGCCCTCACCTCCAGTGAAAATGAGCGAGTGAGTGAGAGTGAGGAGAGCGAGTGACCGGGGCGGGGTGGTGGGGAGATGGAGTGACCGGGACGGGGCCTCAGAGAAGGGGTAGGGCATGGACAGGGCCTTTCAGGAGAGGCGGGGCAGGGGTGTTCAGTTTTGTGTAAGTAGATAGTTGGCAATCCTAGTCCTTGTCTATCACATTAACCCCAAGGCTACCTTCCCTGCCTCTCCTGCATCTCCTAAATGCACATTGAACGCGTTGGTCCTGTCTGCTGTGCCCCATCGCTTTTTACCCTCAGTCTGTTGAAGCTGACTTGAAAAATACAAGCTTCATTTCAAACTTCCTTAGATCACAGAGTACGTAGGTTACTGAATTCATTTACTTACATTCAAAGCTCTTGGGGACAGGGACATTTTGTTCTGTGTTTATACAGCGCCTCACACCATGAGGCCTTGGTCCAGGAGTGGGGCCCCAAGTGTTACCATAATACAATAAATAATACTACTACTAATAATAAACACAACAGAATCAATGGCTAAAGAGACTTTGTGCCCCACATCTGCCACAGTACAGGCACCTGGCCAGAAACTTGTGCAGTTGTGTAAGGGCTGTATTCGCCTGTGCACTCATCTCCAGCGCCACCCCATGAGCCCCAAGCAGCCCACCATGGGCCCTCCTCCCGCCTGGTGCTGAAGAGCTCGAAATGGCTGGCTAACCCTGCTTCCCTGGCCCAACCAAAGGCATTTCCTGGCCCTCAGCCTTGCAATGCACATGTCAGCGGGTCATTGGGCTGAAAGTTTGTCCCAGGGGTGGTGAAGCTGGATAAAGCCGAGTCTCTGGGATGCTGATTTCAGCTGTGTCCAGCTATTTGGCATTGCCAGATGTGACGGAATGGGACTGTTCTTAATGTTTCTATGCCTCAGTTTCCCCGATACATGTGTTAAGTCTCTAGGTGGTGGGAATAAGGGGTGATTGTTGCAGAGCTGGACAGGGCCAGTGTGATGACAGAGAATGGCCGACACCCTGTCTCCTGGCAAATAATAGCCTAGGCCCCTTCTCTGCAAAGGTGCGAGCTGAAGGTGTTAGAACAAAGTGATCAGGTGACCTCCTGGCCCGGGAAGGAGACAAAGGCAAAGGAGGGGCTGGAGAGTTTCAGTTGGAAGCTGGCTGGGGAGGAGGCGGGAGGTGCAGACCGAGTCTGGCCTCCCTGCCCCCCGTTTGGAGCTGTGGGGTGAAATGCAGGGAGCCCCCAGGCTGGGGTCTAAGCTCCCTGCCCCCCGGGAGGGCGTGACTGAGCGGTCCTGTTTGTACTTACAAGCTCTGTTTGGACTTCCTGGCATCTCTAATAAACCTTCTGTTCTACTGGCTGGTTGAGACTCACAGTGAATCCCAGGAAGAGGGGTGCAGGCGCTGACTCCCCCACACTCCATGACACCAGAGTGGCACAAAGCATGCATGGCTGAGTGTGCATGTCAGTGTGTGTGTGTGTGTGTGTGTGTGTGTGTGTGTGTGTACGTTGGGTCGTGTATGTTTGTGTGTGCATGCACGTATGTACACATTCGTGTGGCCACATGTGCATGGTTGTGTGTGTGTGTGTGTGTATGTGCATGCATGCATGCATGTGTGTGTGGTAGTTTGGGCGTGATTGTTGTAGCCAATTAGTTCATTTTATCATTCACTTAGCACTGTATTATCTATGGCTCTGGTTACTTCATATGTAATCAATGTGGGCTATACGGATGTATCAGTATAGATATAAGCAGGATAGGATTATAAGACTGACAAGTATTCAGGAGTGGTGAGTGTGTATTAGGTATATAAGTAAAGCAAGGATGTAATGCAAGGCCTACAGGCTGAGGCCTGTAAGGTTTCAGCTTAGCCACACTAGCCCTTAGGTTTAAGGAAGCTTGACATGAGTGGGTGATCTAAGAATAACCATATGCCAGGAAGCTTACAAGATTACTGGAACAAATGTGCCAATAGGTAATGTGCCGGAAAACCAGATGGCCATGTACCATTCTGGACTGCAAGACACCTGGTTGTTACATCATGGGATGTTCTGCTTTGACCACAGGTTACCATGGACACATGTTTGCATAGATGCTAATGAAAATAAGGGGAAGTAAGAGAACAACCTATGCAAAGCAGGGCACCCAACCTTTATGGGGTGTGGAAGTACAGATATGGAAAAGGAAGGTTGGAACCCTCATACATATGCATAAGGTGGTGGGCATGGTCAGAACAACAAGATAAGAGAGGTTCCCTGGTTGGGCTAGAGTGGGAAGACCCGAGGGAAGACCCAGCAGGAATCACCCCTTTTCAGACGACCACCTGTTGGGAGATCCATCAGACTCTGTAAGATCTTTGGGATTGGAGTATGAATACGGCATTAGCCACTCCATGGACTTCCTTAGGGTTTATGCATTCGTTGGTAGTTGCAACTTTCATTATTTGCTTAATAAAACTTCTAGTGCAGACAAGACACCGTATCTGTGAGTGTGTTTGTGGTCACTGTCCTCATTCTTTGTGCATTCATAGAGCCTCCAGATCTCAGAAAATCATTAAAGGTGACTGTCAACCTGTTGAGCTTGAAACTTTAACACCAGGAGCCGAACTCACTGTGGCTTCACCCAGAACCATTAATTCAAATAATGGCTACACTGTATGTGTTTGTGTGTGCGTGGATGGGTGTGTATTTCCATGTACCTGTGTGCATGCTTTTTGTGGGTGCAACTGTTAATGGTTGTGTGCACGGTTTTGTGTGTGTGTGTGTGTGTGTGTGTGTGGATGGCTGTGGCATGTCATTCACTTTTCCTTTATAGCTGATGATTCTTCCAGCTGGAATTGTAGGACATTAATAAAGTTCCCAGACATGAGGTCTCTCTGTGTGAATCCTGCCTCCCCCAGCCAGGCCCCGGCAATAAACCCCCAAGGGCTGAGTTTGTTCTTTTCCTGATGGTGAAATGATAAGAGTCCCTGGAACAATCCTCACGATGCTGTGCCTGAAATCCACAAACGCCCGACTGCGTCCTACAGTGGGGCTTAGCGCTGGGTTTGTCTGTACAGCACCTAGTGCAATGGGTCCTGCTGTCACTTAGCCTCTCCGTCATACCTTACTATCAATAAAGAATAATAATGCTCTCTGCCCACAAGGTGGCAGCATTGCTCCAGAGGGGGAAGCCGTGTGAAGACACAGCAGCAAGGAGCTCTCCCTGGCCAAGGGGGTGAACCATCCTCATCCCAGCACCAAAGCAGCTGGTCCTGACTGTACCCTGTCCCCAGGGAGTAGGGTGACCAGATGTCCCGATTTTATAGGGACAGTCCCGATTTTTGGGTCTTTTTCTTATATAGGTTCCTATTACCCCCCACTCCCGTCCCGATTTTTCGTACTTGCTGTCTGGTCACCCTACCAGGGAGAGAGAACAATTGCCAGGCGGCCCAGCGAAGGAGAGAGAACATTCTCCAGGCCTGGCTTGGGGGGGGGGGGGGGGGCGGGCGCTGACCCTCCCCTTTAGGGACTTCCAAGTTGAGAGACATTTTGGCTGAAACCAAACCCGGGGCCCCCCAAATCCCATGGGCCTTTTGGTCAGTTCCAGCCCTTGGGGCTGATCCTCCGGGTCACTGAGCTCCAAGCTCCCCTCATGTCCCTGGGAGCAGCAGGTGCTCAGTGTTGGGCAGAGCACAGGCCAGAGACCCTCACCCAGGATTCCCTGCATCCAGCCCTGACTTCGTGTCTTTCAGAACGCAACACGCAGTGATGGAGTATCCCGCCGGCCTAGGTAGGCTGAGGGGATGAGGCCAGGCTCCTCCTCACGCCGACGACCGGTCACTCCTGGGGGGTTGGAGTTAGCACGACGTACGCGAGAGGGGAATCAGGGCCCAAGCTCATGGAGTCGATGCCTGGATCTGATCCAGGTAGGACCCTTCTCCCTGCTGTGGGCACCTGGGCAGCCCCACCTCTGAGCACCAGGAGAGGCAGCTCTGAAGGGCTTTATGTGGCTGGGGCAGAGCATGCCAGGGGCATCAGGGCAGCGCAGCCAAGCTGGGCGTGCAGTAACACACTCTGGGGAGCAGAGCCACCAGCGGCTGTGGGAAGAGTCCAAGAGGCAGTGCAGGAAAAGCACCACTGACGGGAGTCCGGGCACATAGAGAGCTTAGTGCTTTGGGGGAGCACTGCCTGGGGTGGGTTCAGGTAACACGTTGTCCCTGGGCAGGGCATTGACAGGAGGGATCGTACCTGTCACCTCTGTGCCTACACATGGACCCTCTGCTGTCTGACCTGAAAGGTCCAGTTCTGTCAGGCTGGGCTCTAACAAGCTCATTAGCCTCTCTGTGTGGCCCCGGCACCACTGGAGGGACAGAGAGCCTCCCGTCATGAGGCAGGTTACAGTAATAGCCACAGATGCCCCCTCCAAGGTCCAGCTCAGACGAGCTCTGCCCAGCATCACTGGCTTCGCACTGAGCCAGTCAGCCCCTGAGCTGGAGCCAGGGGCATGGGGCAGGTCAGCAAACCTCCCTGAACCTGGGAGCAAACCTGGGCTCGGGGGTCAGGGGCGTGAAGAGCCCAGGCCAGGCAAGGCCCAGGCCTGGTGGGGCCATTGTGACACCCAGGTGCCAGCAGGACCCCACAGGGGCTGGGACATGTTTTGTGTTCGCCGGGTTCTAGAGCCTGGCGGGAGACTCCCCATCGGAGCCAATGGAGACCTGCATGCAGCCCAGGCCCTAGGTCAGTATAGTTCAGCCTGTGACACCCCCGTCAGCTGCTCACTGTGGTTATTGCTCCTCAGACTGGGAGCTCCTTGCGGCAGAGACTGTCTCTCACTAGGGGCTTGTGCAGTGTCTGGCACAATGGGGCCCTGATCCTGGTCAGGGCCTTTGGATGCTACCACTACACTAGCGATCATAAATCCTTCTCAGCAGAAAGGAGTCCGTATTCACAGCTTCCGGCCCACCCTAAGCCATGTGGTCTCTTTCTGTTCACTGACTGGATAGGGGTAATTCTAGGGGTAAGATCTTTGTGTGAGCATCCACCACAGTCACTAGAAATCCAGGGTGTCTGTGAAAGATCCTGGGGGAAAGTGGCACCAGGATCTTCATGGGGAGTGGAAACCAACAGAGCCAGAAGGGTGCAGAGCACTGGGCTAAACATTCAGAGGAATGTTCCTCAGTCATGGTGAAAATCCTGGCCTGCTGAATCTATGGGAGTTTTGTCATCAATGTCAGTGAGGCGAGGAGTCCATCCTCCATGTTTGCAGCACTGGGCCAGTTCTGGCCCATGAGATTGAGCCTCCCTTCAGCCTAACCTTGTCACAGATCCACTCCCGTGAGGTAGCCTGGCACCTTGGGTCTGAGTAGCAATGGGTGCCATCTCTGACTGTAATGATACAGGGATGGACCATGAAAGGGAAAGGTGGCAAGTTCAGCACTGATCAAAGGAAATGCTTTCTTGCTCAATGTGTCATTAGACTGTGGAACTCACTCCCACAGGATGTCACTGAGGCCAAGAACTTAGCAAGATTCATTTAGGGATTGGATGTTTATCTGGATAACCAGAATAGCCGTGTAGTATTGGAAGGGAGACAAAACCAGTGCACACAGCATCTCAGTGCCGGCTTTGGCTGGGTAGACATTGCTGACTGTGCAAAACTAACAACCATCCATTGGGACTGAGCTGAGACAACCAGAGCAAGAATCCAGGACCCAGGGGGCATATTCTGATCGCACTGCCTAAAATGCAAATCTGGATTCACTCCACTGAAATGAATGGAGTCACTCTAGATTCACACTGGGATAACTGGTATCAGAATCTGGCCCTGGGTCCATGGAGGAGAAAGGCAGAGTGTGTGAATCACCCCAGCCCTGCGGCAGTGCAGGCATAAGAATGAATCACTGATGGTTCCTATCTTGTGTAATCTGTAGTGCCCGCCAGTCACAGATCTCCAATCCCTTTCCAGATGGTAATTGCAGCTCCCTGTGCTGGAGGGTGGGGGTAGCAGTGTCCCCATTCTAGAGATGGGAAGTTGAGGCCCAGAAAGGTTTCAGTGATTTGCTGAAGGTCTTAGACACTAAAACAGCCGCTAAAACCAGGAGTTCTGCTGCCCTGTTCGCTTCTCTAGCCAATGACCACAGTTCCTCCCCTGCAATGTGGTTAGACTCACTGCTGAGGCCTGTCATTATACTAAACCACCAGAAGCTGCACTGGAGCCAATCCCGTGCTCTCAAGGACTGGAGGCAGGGAAAGGAAGAGTTAAGCCATTCGCTGATAGCTGGTGAGCTCATCCGAGCTGGAGTATGCTCCGTTGGTTATTAACCACTCAACACAGCCCTGTAGACAATGCCGGGGGTGGGGCATGATTAGCTGGAGCCGGGCGATCATAACACCCTCTTACTCCGAATTCCATCCATGTGTGGGGCAGAGGAGCTGCTAGCCATGTAAGTAGGAATCTTTTACCATTGGGATTTAGGAGCACCATGAATAAGAGGAGGTTGCGAGTCAGGATTGAGGGGCAGTGTGAATAAGAAGGGTTTATGGGTGGTGATTAAGCAGCACCATGAATAGGAAGGGGCTGTGGGTTGGGATTGCGGAGGTCTATGGATAGGAGGGGGATGTGTGTTGGAACTGAGGATCATTGGACCCGGACTTGGGAGCTGGGGAGTTTCTTGTCTCTGGAGAGGAGGAACCTGCATTTTGCAAAGTAAGCACCGAAAAGGGACATTCAAATGGTCCCAGATCTGATGATTAATGGGCAGGTGACACTGGGTGAGTTGCTGAGAGCCTCTAAACTATCTCTGACTCTGGAGGATGCTATAAACCTGCTATCACAGGATCCAGTCCACAGGGCCAGACCCAGCTATCAGTTATACCAGCGGAGTAACTCTGCATGGGTCTCAACAGTGACTTGAATTTACATCAGTGTAATGGAGATCAGAATCTGGCCTCCCATCTTCCATTGAACAACTCCTGGGCAGCTTAAAACCCATTGTACTGTACGTTTCCCCTATTTCTGCATCTGTAGCCAGAGTTTTGGAGTCTAAATAGCCTGTGTCTGAGGACATCTTCCCAAGCACACACCACACCAGAGGCGGGGTGGTTGGTTTAATGGGCTGAACTGCTTTTGAAGGGCTCCATCCTGCATGCCTTGTGCGGGCAAAGCTCCCCCTGAAGTCAGTGAGAACTTTGCCTGGGGCCGGACTGCAGGATCATGCCCTAAAAGGATCAACACAAAGTGATGCAAAGCTCAATAATCCTGGGGTGTTCCAACATCTGCTCCTGGGGGCACTGATGGGAGGGCTGGCCGTTGGATTGCCCGCTGAGCGTAGAGGAGACAGTTAATGTAGCTGGTTCCCTTGTCTCTGAGAGTGACGTGCCCACGTGCCGGGACCATCTGTGGTGAGTTCACTTTTTAAAACCTTCATTCCTTCAATAATCAGATACACTCTGTGGCCCTTCACCCAGATGCTTTATTCCCAGTCCCTCTCAGCACCAGTGCAGGTCAGTGACTGGTTGGCAGGGCCGGTGCAAGGAAGTTTAGCGCCCTAGGCGAAACTTCCTTGCACCAGCCCTGTGCACCCCCCCAGCTAGTGCTGCCCCCCACCTCCCAGCCAGCTCCCCTGCCCGTGGCAGGCGGCTCCCCATCCCGCCCATGGCAGCTCAGCCCCCCTGCCTGCGGGCCGTGGCAGCTCAGCCCCACAGGTCGCGGCAGCTCCCCACCCGCCCGCTCGCTCGCGGCAGCTGAGCGTGGAGCCGGAATGCAGGAGGCAGCCATGGCGAGCCGCCCTCCTCGCGAAGCCCTGCTGAGCCCCGGCGGCAGGGCAAGAGCCCTCACCACAGCAGGGCTTCACGAGGAAGCAGGTGGATGCCTCCTGCCTCCCAGCTCAAGCGTGGAGCCGGCAGGCAGGAGGCAGCCGCCTGCCGCGGAGGGCGGCGAAATGCCGCCCCCCAAATCCTGGTGCCCCAGGCAACCGCCTAGGGTCGCCTAGTGATAGTGCCGGCCCTGCTGGTTGGCTTGTTCCTTTAAGTTCTGCTGCACTTGGAGGTAAAACAAACCTGTCGCTCCATGTGTGGTCACCTCACTGATGTACCTGCTCGCTGGGGCTCCCAGCATCTTGTCTGTACATTTCATTTCACCCAGCTTGGGATCATGTCACCTCTGGCACAAAGAGAAGGGGAACAAGCTAGTTTCTGTGTCATTCACTAGCGCTTAGATTGTGTGGTGAAGGGACTATAGAAAACCCAAACAAGATGGACAGAGTCACAGTGACAGGGACTCTAAACTCCTAAAACCGGGGGGGGGGGGGGGATTAACTATGGTAAATTCCTTGATGTCGCTAACAACCCAAAGAGATTCAAAGATTCCAAGGCCAGAAGGGACCATTGTGATCATCTAGTCTGACCCCCTTTATAGCCCCAGGCAGAGAACTGTCCCCAAGAAATTCCTAGAGCAGAGCTTTTAGAAAAACACCCAGTCCTGATTTGAAAATTGTCAGTGATGGAGAGTCTACCATGACCTTTGATAAATTGTTCCAATGGTTAATTACTCTCACTGTTTAAAATGTATGCCTTATTTCCAGTCTGAATTTGTCTAGCTTCAACTTCCAGCACTGGATCATGTTAGACCTTTCTCCACTAGACTGAAGAGCCCATTATTAAACATTTGCTCCCCATGAAGATACTTATAGGCTGTGATCAAGTCACCCATTAACCTTCTTTGTTAAGCTAAATACTTTGAGCTCCTTGAATCCAGGCAGGTTTTCTAATCCTCTGATCATTCTTATGGCTATTCTCTGACCCCTCTCCAATTTATCAACATCCGTCTTGAATTGTGGGCACCAGAACTGGACACAGGATTCTAGCAACATTCACACCTGTGCCAAATACAGAGGTAAACTAACCAGGGGTGGCTCCAGACACCAGCTCAGCAAGCGCGTGCCTGGGGCGGCAAGCTGCAGGGGTGGCATGACGGTCGCTGCGAGGGTGGCACTCAGGCAGCCTTCGGCGGTGTTTCTGTGGGAGGTCTGCCGGTCCAAAGGATTTGGTGGCAATTTGGCGGCGGGCACGCCGACGGCGCGGGACCGGCAGACCTCCCACAGAAATGCCACCGAATCCGCGGGACCTGGGACCGCCTGCAGGCATGCCACCAAAGGCCTGACTGCGATGCTTAGGGCGGCAAAAATCATAGAATTGCCCCTGAAACTAACCACTCTACTCCTTCCTGAGATTCTGCTGTTTATGTATCCCCTTTTGACTACAGCGTCACACTAGGAACTCAGCTGATTATCCACCATGAACCCAGATCTTTTTCAGAATCCCTGCTTCCCATGATAGAGTCCCTCATTCTGTAAGCACGGCCTTTCTTCGTTCCTAGATGCATACTTTTACATGTAACTGTATTAAAGTGCATTCTGTCTGCTTGCACCCAATTTACCAAGCGATCCAGGTCTCTCTCTATCAGTGACCTGCCCTCTTTATTATTTGCCACTCACCCAAATTTTGTGTCATCTTCAAACTTTATCGGTGATGATTTTATGTTTTCTTCCAAGTCATTGATAAAAATGTTAATGTAAATGTAGGGCCAAAAACTGATGCTGGCTGGACCCAACTGGAAACACACCCACTCAGTGATAATTCCCCATTTACAGTTACATTTTGAGACCTATCAGTTAGCCAGCTTTTAATCCATTTAATGTGTGCCATGTTAATTTTATATCGTTCTAGTTTTTTTTATCAGGATGTCGTATGGGTACCAAGTCAAATACCTTACAGACATCTCAGTCGATCATGTCAACACTATTTCCTTATAAACCAAACTTGTAATCTCATCAAAAACAGATATCGAGTTAGTTTGACAGGATCTATTTCCCATAAACACACATTGATTTTCATTAATTAACTTCCCCTCCTTTCATTCTTTATTTCTCAACTCCTGTCTCAGCAGCTTCTCAGCTTGCCAGGGATCAGTGTCAGGCTGAGAGGTCTATAAATACTGGGGTCATCCCATTTACTCTTTTTAAAAATTGGCACATTAGTTTTCTCCCAGTCTTCTGCAGTTTCCCCAGGGCTCCAAGATCTATTGAAAACATGTTAAGGAACAATAGGAATCATTCCCAGCTGCAATGGTATTGTTTGTTAACTGCCACCATAACTTTTTATTGAAAACTTTTACATGCATGAAAAGGGCAGAGAATCCAGGGGACACAGTGAGGTGTGTCTCCATAGGCTGGAGAGCTGCCATTCCAGAGCAGTTTGAGATCCACACACATTCTCTTTATGATCACACGCACGTCGCACTGTATAGATTCCTCCTTTCCATCCACCACAAAGACACCTGTAAATCCAGATGGCGCTTTGAGAGATTCCGAGATTCACAGATTCCAAGGCCAGAAAGGACCATTAAAGCATCGAATGTGACCTTCTGCATAACCCAAACTAGAGAATTTCATCCTGTTGCTCCTGTGTTGAGTGTAATAACTTGGGATCCGGTAGCCTTGAAATGAAGACAGGAGCAAAATACGTATTGTTGAAAAGGATTTTCCCACTTTTATCAGCTCTCCATTTGTTTACTGACTAAGTCTATTTAGTTTTTTTTGTTACCGAGAATCTCTACATTTCCTGGCAGTCAGGCGCCAAATCTGATTTCCGTTCCTTAGCAATCGGTGGAGGGGACAAAAAAAACCAAAATAGTCTCTCAGGAAACTTAGACAAACCAGGAAATATTGGGAATTTCCTGCACAAAATAATTGACCTTCCCAGAGTCCCACGCAGCACAGCAGCGAGAGGAGAATGATGCCCTGGGTATTTCTTGACAAACTGCTAAGGGCTCTTCCCAGTGGCCAGGCACCTTGCTGGGGTATTGGAGTCGGGGATGTGGCATTTGTGACTCCTAGTTCTCCCTGTTGGCTGGAAAGCGGCGTTAGGCTGGGGAAGACCTGGAAGAGGCCCTATCTCTAGGGGCAGGCAGAGTGGGCAATGGTGGGAACAATGTTGCTCCAGCTGGGGACTTGCTGGTCTTTTCCAGCCTTGGGCATTGGCTTTTCTAAGGGCAGCGGGGGCATGCAACTGCCCCCGCATCAGCAGCAGTGGGGATTGAACCTGGGCCCTCTAGATTGCACTGCACATGCCTCTGCTACCTGAGCTAAAAGTCCTGGCTCTGTTAGCCAGGCTGTAGCAGGCTCATCACCTTCTGTGCATGGCGACCGGGCCCAGGAGTCACACTGTGGCACCAGGGGCTCATTTGCCGAGCACTCAGGGGCAGGGCAGGCGCTGGCCGGAAGGGGGGAAAGCTGATCTCTCTGCACAGCGTGAGGCGCTGGCACCAGCCATCCTGTCAGGGCATTGGGCCCTGCGGTGCTGAGATGGCAGCACTGGTCAGGGCTGTGAACCATGTACCCCAGCTGGGGGCCTGTGCCGTGCTCAGCGCAGCCATGTGCCAGGGAACTTCCCCGAGCAGCTTCCCCTGGGGCTCTCCACAGCTCCTGGCCCTCCTGACCAATTCTGGCCCATCCTGGGTGGCTGTGGCACTGCCCGAGGCCCTAGCCAGCTTGGTCTCGAATGTACAATGCTGCCTTCTACCCGCTGTTCACTCAGCAAAGCAGTTCTGGCCCTGGGGATCCATTCCCAGCTCCAACACTGGCTCCCAGTGCAGCCGGGGCAGGACGCTCCCCTTCACCAAGGGATGGTTACGTCAGGAGGGATGGGCCCCCTGAAGCCAGCCACCCACCTCAGCCCTCTCGAGGGGTCGTTATTTGGAAGGGACACAGCCCCGGCAGCACTGACTGCTATGGGGAGTCTGCCGAGGAGAAGAGAGGGGCTGGATTTACAGCTGGGACACATTTTTTATTTGCCAAAAATATCGTTTCGTCGCCCCAGCACTATTCACAAATATGACATGAATCTGCCGAATAGTTTCTGCAAAAACAACCATTCAGCACCATTTCCACAACCCTGAGCGGAGCCCACGTGCCTCCACCCACCCTAGCCCTGTTGCTAAGGCTCATAACCGGGCCTTTTTCCTGGAGTACAAAGGGAGCTGAACTGGGGTGGCCCCTGGTGCAAACACATGCCCTAGCCACGATGCTATAGAATCAGTGTCTGCTTTGCCTGCCCCAGTGACTATTCAAATATTACAGACACTGCGGAACAGCTTCACCAGCAGAGAGACTCTTCCTAGACCATCCCATAGGCCAGTGACTGGGGCACCTCTTGTAACGCAGAAGGCCCAAGTTCAGATTCCTCTTCCATAGAATAGAATCTCAGGGTTGGAAGGGACCTCAGGAGGTCATCTAGTCCAACCCCCTGCTCAAAGCAGGACCAACCCCAACTAAATCATCCCAGCAAGGGCTTTGTCAAGCCTGACCTTAAAAACCTCTAAGGAAGGAGATTCCACCACCTCCCTAGGTAACCCATTCCAGTGCTTCACCACCCTACTAGTGAAAAAGTTTTTCCTAATATCCAACCTAAACCTCCCCCTCTGCAACTTGAGACCATTACTCCTTGTTCTGTCATCTTCTACCTCTGAGAACAGTCTAGCTCCATCCTCTTTGGAACCCCCTTTCAGGTAGTTGAAAGCAGCTATCAAATCCCCCCTCATTCTTCTCTTCTGCAGGCTAAACAATCCCAGTCCCCTCAGCCTCTCCTCATAAGTCATGTGCTCCAGCCCCCTAATCATTTTTGTTGCCCTCCGCTGGACTCTTTCCAATTTATCCACATCCTTCTTGTAGTGTGGGGCCCAAAACTGGACAGAGTACTCCAAATGAGGCCTCACCGGTGCCGAATAGAGGGGAATGATCATGTCCCTCGATCTGCTGGAAATGCCCCTACTTATGCAACCCAAAATGCCATTAGCCATCTTGGCAACAAGGGCACACAGTCGACTCATATTCAGCTTTTCGTCCACTGTAACCCCTAGGTCCTTTTCTGCAGAACTGCTGCCCAGCCATTCGGTCCCTAGTCTGTAGCAGTGCATGGGATTCTTCCGTCCTAAATGCAGGACTCTGCACTTGTCCTTGTTGAACCTCATCAGATTTCTTTTGGCCCAATCCTCTAATTTGTCTAGGTCCCTCTGTATTCTATCCCTACCCTCCAGCATATCTACCACTCCTCCCAGTTTAGTGTCATCTGCAAACTTGCTGAGGGTGCAGTCCACACCATCCTCCAGATCGTTAATGAAGATATTGAACAAAACCGGCCCCAAGACCGACCCTTGGGGCACTCCGCTTGATACCGGCTACCAACTAGACAGGGAGCCATTGATCACTACCTGTTTAGCCCAATAATCTAGCCAGCTTTCTATCCACCTTATAGGCCATTCGTCCAGCCCATACTTTAACTTGCTGGCAGGAATACTGTGGGAGACTGTATCAAAAGCTTTGCTAAAGTCAAGGAATAACACATCCCCTGCTTTCCCCTTATCCACAGAGCCAGTTATCTCGTCATAGAAGGCAATTAGGTTAGTTAGGCATGATTTGCCCTTGGTGAATCCATGCTGACTGTTCCTGATCACTTTCCTCTCCTCTAAGTGCTTCAAAATTAATTCCTTAAGGTCCTGCTCCATGATTTTTCCAGGGACTGAGGTGAGGACATGGCAGGCAGTGGCGGGACTGAACCCACTGCAGGGCATCAGCCTAATTACTGGGCTGGCAGTTATACTGTCTGAGATCCCAGGGCCAGAAGGGACCATTGGGGTCAGCTAATCTCAGAGGCCAGAGGCCTGCCCCACAATCATTCCCAGAGCAGAGCTTTAAGGAAAACACCCAGTCTTGATTTAAAAATTGCCAGTGATTGAGAATCCACCACAATCCCGAGTAAATTGTTCCAGTGGTTAATTACTCTCCCTGTTCAAAATGTATGTCGTATTGCCAGTCCGAATTTGTCTATCTTCGACTTCCAGCCCTTGAATCATGTCATGACTTTCTCTGCTAGACTGAGAGCCCTTTATCAAATATTTGTTCCCCAGGCAGGTGCTTACAGATGGCGATCAAGTCACCCCCTAACCTTCTCTTTGTTAAGCTAAACAGATTGAGTTCCCTGAGACCATCACTATAAGATGTTTTCTAATCCTGTAATCATCACCAACTCCTCCTCCTCCTCCATTCTGTGAATCTAGCCCTTTATTTCCTTTGCTTTTACGTGAAAAAAGTGCCCAGAAATTTAAACGAAGCCAAATTCTTGTTGATTCTCGATTCACTGAAATGTTTTGGAATGTTTTATTTCCTTTTGGGTCAAACCAGTTTTTGTTTTTTGAACTGCCAGGGACTGGTTATTCACCCAGCTCTATTAGGGATAAAGTACTGAGGGTGGGAGCTTGTGAGAATCCAGGACAGTCACTTATTTGTATCAGATCTAGGAGCTTCTCTCAGACTCCCAGACAGATGTGATCCCGTTTGTGATTTTGCTTTTTTTCTCACTGTGTTTCCTCATCCTTGCCACACCCTCCAGGTCTATTTTGTCCACCTGTTACATCCTGTCTGACATGTAGATGGGGAGCTTTCGGGACAGGGACCACTGTTCCCTCTAAGCTGTGCACGTGTGCGCACGCACACAGATCCAAACCCCGTGCACACGGCGAAACACGGCGCAAACAAAAATTTGCACAGAAGCACAACAATTTGCACAGAAGTTTTTTGCGCACACAGCCTGTCAAAAATTAGAGGGAACATTGGCAGGGACTGTCTTCGTTCTTTGTACAGTCCCTAGCACAGTGGGGCTCTGACCCTTGATTGAGGATCCTAGCTATTGTTCCCAGCAGTATTCCTCCACCTTTCCAAAGGGGCGCACTAGAAGGAAAGTGACCATGGCCAGAAGAGGGAGGACACTGTTCACAATAAACTGAACACATGGGCGGGGGGAATCTTAGGAGACCCTGGCATTGGACACTGGCTCCTCCATTTGGCTCATTACACCAGAATACGGACAGGTTTTCTTAGCAGCTGTGCCAGCTTGTTGACCTCTCTAACTGCACTCCATTTACACAGCACCAGCTTCCTCATTGATTCCTCGCAATGGGAAATTTTCTGAGGTCTCGGCCTGCTTCTGATCTCACTGACAGCTGGCTGGAAGGACTTTCCAGGGCTCAGAATCCAGCCCTGGACACTGACGAGGCTGTTTTCCACGTCTCCCAACCCAGCCAAATGCAGGAGGTGCAATTTTATGCAGCCCCAAAGATGAACAAAGAATGCAGATGAGGCTAATCAGCCTGAGTATGTCAAATGAGGACTGAAGAGTTTTCAGAAGTTAACTGCTCCGGATCACAAATCCCGCCCAGAGCAAACAACAACTGTGAGCTGTACTAAAAAACAAGGGCCCGGCCCTGCAAAGCCTAATGACGGTGCTCCACCGGCCCATTGAAAGCACTGGAGTAACTGACATGCCTAAAGCTAGCCATGGGCCTGAGTCTTTAGGATGGGGCCCAAAGCAGTTAAATGCCATTTCTTCCTTTGGATGCCTGCTGAGTCCTGAGTGCAGGGTTCTGGGCTTGCCCCTTAAATAGATACCGCCAAGAGACCCCCTAAAGCAGACCATTTCGCTGGACACATTCTGTACTCTGTCTTCCCTCTGCTCTTACAGGAGAATTGCAAAGCCCTGAACCTTAGATGGATAGGTGGCTGGCCAGAGTCACACACCTAGCATCGCTCTGTGTGACACCCAGCCATTCCTGGGTCATCCAGCCCCTGGTGTGATGGCTGTGAGGCCTGCGCTCCAGGCGAAATAAGCCAGACAACACCTGCAGTTGGGCTGGAATTATTCCACATACACTGATGAATGAAATTGCCAGACTGGCATCCGCGATCCGCCGCTCTCTGGACTGCAGGCCACGGCGGGTGGATCTGGCATTGTCTGCTGCATACCAGCAGGCTGAAGCTTCCGAAGGGCAGACAGCACTGAGGGGTTAATCTGGCTGCTTTCTGTGTTTCAGCAACAGCCAGCAACCAATCGGAGCCCAGTGGAAATAGCAGTTTATAGAAAGCCCACCACTTTCCCTCTTATCCTAATGGCTTCTCTGCATTACGCTGCTGGGCTTCCGAGAAAATGGATTTCCTTCTTGATTTGGTGAGAAAGTAACTGCAACCCTGGGGCCCATGAGGAGGCAGCATCACTGACACCAGCAATGCCAGCAAGAGCAATTCACTGTGTGGATTACTTAGAATCGGAGCCTTTCCACATCCGTGACCAGCCCAGAAATGTCTCTCACTCTCCTCGTGACAAATCAAAGGCTGCGTATTAACACCTCGCCCTGATCTAGCACTTTTCTTCTAGTGAGCTCAAAGCCTTTTGCAAAGGTGGCCAGTATTACTAACCCCATTGTACAGATGGGGAAACTGAGGCATGGATAGGGGAAGCAACATGCCCAAGGTCACCCAGCAGGCCCCGGGCAGAGCCAGAAATACAAACTAGGTGTCCTGAGTCCAGCCTACCATGCTAGCTGCTGGGCCACACACTGTCTCCCCAAACTAACATTACATGTGGCCTTGACAAGTCCCACGTTCTGGGACTGACTGTGGCCAGCTGCTGCCCAGATGCACAAGCAGAGAGAAAGCACAAAGGCCAAGTTAGACCCAGTCCTACCGGCTGCTCTGTTTGGCCTCTCATCTATCCCTCCCCAGGTGGCCTTGTCTAGCCTAGAGTGTTTAGCCCAAGGAAAGCACTGCTGTTGGGAGATTTGAACAGGCTGGGTCCCAGCAACAAACCAGGCTGGACTGGGGGTGCTGGCTGGGGAAAGCCTGTCACTAGGCCCCAGTGCATTCTGGGTTAGAGGGCCTGTGGTGGCAAGCATGTCTGTGGAAGCCATGGCAGTTAGGACCGTCTACCTACGCCAGGCTCGCGAGGAGGCAGCATGGCCCACTGGGTAGGGCACTGGACTGGGCAGCTTGGCATGTGCACCACATTCGCAACTCGCTCTCTGAGTTGCCGGGTGACCTGGGCAAGCCATCACCCTCCTCTGTGCCTTAGCTGGACAATGACACTGTCCCTGGCGAAGCACTTTGGGGTCCCTGTGTCTCATGGGTGGGGCCTTCTCTCACTCTGGTGTAAGCAGAGGGGGGCCCAGGTGGAAATGTGGGGCATGAGGAAGGAGACACAGGCCACCCCGGCCTTCCCGAGCTCTGCTCCTCCCAGCCCTCTGCTGCCTGCTCTGAGAGTGTGGCACACACTGGCCCCAGTACCTGGTCAGCTCTGCTGGCTGCTCTAAGGCAGGGCAGGGGCGGCTGGCTAGTGCTATTAGCCTTGCCCGAGGCGTGATCCCAAAAGGGCCAGATTTTCCAGAGTGCTCAGCGCCCAGCAGCTCCCACTGAGAGCACTGGGAGCTGCTGGGTGTTGAGCACCCTTGGAAAACTGGCCATTTCACCCAGGTGCCCCAATGGGCTCTGTGGATGAGGGGAAAGCAGTGGATGTGCTATTTCTTGACTTTAGCAAAGCTTTTGATACAGTCTCCCACAGTATTCTTGCCAGCAAGTTAAAGTATGGGCTGGACGAATGGCCTATAAGGTGGATAGAAAGCTGGCTAGATTATTGGGCTAAACAGGTAGTGATCAATGGCTCCCTATCTAGTTGGTAGCCGGTATCAAGCGGAGTGCCCCAAGGGTCGGTCTTGGGGCCGGTTTTGTTCAATATCTTCATTAACGATCTGGAGGATGGTGTGGACTGCACCCTCAGCAAGTTTGCAGATGACACTAAACTGGGAGGAGTGGTAGATATGCTGGAGGGTAGGGATAGAATACAGAGGGACCTAGACAAATTAGAGGATTGGGCCAAAAGAAATCTGATGAGGTTCAACAAGGACAAGTGCAGAGTCCTGCATTTAGGACGGAAGAATCCCATGCACCGCTACAGACTAGGGACCGAATGGCTGGGCAGCAGTTCTGCAGAAAAGGACCTAGGGGTTACAGTGGACGAAAAGCTGAATATGAGTCGACTGTGTGCCCTTGTTGCCAAGATGGCTAATGGCATTTTGGGTTGCATAAGTAGGGGCATTTCCAGCAGATCGAGGGACGTGATCATTCCCCTCTATTCGGCACCGGTGAGGCCTCATTTGGAGTACTCTGTCCAGTTTTGGGCCCCACACTACAAGAAGGATGTGGATAAATTGGAAAGAGTCCAGCGGAGGGCAACAAAAAAATGATTAGGGGGCTGGAGCACATGACTTATGAGGAGAGGCTGAGGGAACTGGGCTTATTTAGCCTGCAGAAGAGAAGAGTGAAGGAGGATTTGATAGCAGCCTTCAATTACCTGAAGGGTGGTTCCAAAGAGGATGGGGTAGGCTGATCTCAGTTGTAGCAGATAACAGAACAAGGAGCAATGGTCTCAAGTTGCAGAGCGGGAGGTTTAGGTTGGATATTAGGAAAAACTATTTCACTAGGAGGGTGGTGAAGAACTGGAATGGGTTACCTAGGGAGATGGTGGAATCTCCTTCCTTAGAGGTTTTTAAGGTCAGGCTTGACAAAGCCCTGGCTGAGATGATTTAGTTGGGGTTGGTCCTGCTTTGAGCAGGGGGTTGGACTAGATGACCTCCTGAGGTCCCTTCCAACCCTGACATTCTATGATTCTATGAATGGGAGCTGGGTTCTTCTGAGCCATGGAGCAAAGACTGTGCCGGCCCCATGCACAGGGGCACAGAGTGCGGGCTTGGGGGGGTGGGGTTCCTCTGGGCCTGCTCAATGCCCGGGCACAATTGGGCCCCCAATGGGCCCAACTGGGGTATTTTTGAGCTGCTGTGTTCCCACAGGAGCAATACTGTCCTCTCTCAGCTGCAACCCCATGAGTCTTTCTCTGCTCTGGCTCTGGGGTGGCCTTTGGCCCCAGCTAATCAGTGACTCCTCCAAACAACATGACCCTGTGAATGAATTTCAGTCCCCGCAGTGCTAATCCCCTCTGTTTTCCTCTTCTGCTCCTCTCAGGCATTAACCCCCATACCTGCAATGCCCAGCACCATGGAAACCCACCCTAAGAGGCTGGACGGGAGTGAAAAGTCCCCTGAATCCAAGGATTTGATCACTAGCAACACGGCCAGCACGCTGTGCATCAGCTCCAGGAGCGAGTCCGTCTGGACCAACGCGCCCAGGAGCAAGTGGGAGATCTACCACAAGCCCATCGTGGTGGTTTCTGTCGGAGGCGCCATCTTCCTCTTTGGAGTGGTGGTCACCAGCCTGTCCTGCTTCATAAAGACCAATAAGAATGTTTACAAAATGTGCGGCCCGGCTTTCCTGTCCCTGGGGCTGATGCTCCTGGTTTGCGGCTTTGTCTGGATCCCTGTCATCCGGAAGAAGCAGCGGCAGAGACAGAAGTCACGCTTCTTTCAGAACATCAAGTCATTCTTCTTTAACCGCTGAGGGCTGCTCAGGCTCAGCACTCGCGGGTGGCAAGTAATGCCTCTTTCGGCCTCGCTGGATTTGCCATGATATTATTAGGGCCTGATCCTGCTCTCAGACATGCCTAGTGGATCCCCAACTTTGACCGTCTCCTCTCCCCATAGGTGAAATTCACCCCCATGCAAGTCCTCTGTGGGCAAGCAAATTTCACGCTATGTGCTAGGAGAGCAGAATACTGGTGTTGAGACAAGCAGGTTGGGCCCAAGCCCTAGATTTTGCTCTTGACTGTACATTGAGCAAACCTGCAAACATTGACCATGTCTTATAGAGGACAAAGCTTTGAACTGTATTCATCAACACCCGGCACCTGTACTGCTGAACACCTGTCTGGGATGGTCTAAGTGTACTTGGCCTGCCTCACCCCAGGGGGCTGGACTTGATGACCTCTCAAGATCCCTTCCGGCTCTACAGTTCTATGATTCTATGAATGGGATTTTACTAGAAAATGTAAACCTTTACTCAGGTGGATGACTCTTATTCACGGGAGCAGTCCCATGGATTTGAATGCCACTACTTGTGTGAGTAAGAGTCACAGGACAGGTCTGACAGGGTATAGCCTGAAAGGATTTCAGCTGTTCAGGATGTGCTGTGTTAATAGTGGAAACAGGGCTACGCTAGGAAGGGATTGGATTGTTTTCCATAGCCATATGGCTACAACCCCTCTCTTGCTAAGATGACCAAGCACAACACTTCAGATATAGACGATCCATAGTGCCAGGATATGTCAATGGAATCTGGAGGAGACTATGCACTCAGAATGCTCTGCAGGGTTAAACAGAATCATTTCTTTCTAGCCAACTGTACATTGGACCTCAGAAGATACATCCAGAATGATAAACACGCAAGATCCACAGCTGAGAATGAAAGGACTTAGATGGGGATGTGTATGAAGTTCATCTCGTAATTGTCACTATTAAACGAGCGTCTGTGTGCAATGATACTCCAAAGGGCATTCCAATATGTTGCTTACTCACGACTTTCTGATGAAGTGTGGGGTGATATTTATTTCTACCTAAACAGCCAAGCTGAAGAGCAACTGAGCATCAGAAGTAGCATTTCTCTGTTCAATTTTACAGACTATCTTTAAGAAATTCCATTCCTCAAGGTCTCTGGATGCAAGGTTATATTGCACCAACTGCATATTTATCTCGGTTTGGATTGTCCCTGTCATGATGGATTCCAGCACAGCAGAAATCTCAAACATTCCATCTGGGCGGAACAAGAGCAAATGTAAATGAGATGCCTTGTTTAACTCAAGACCATTGAACTCCTATTGTTAATAATTATGTACCCTGGGAAATTTACCTACAAAAGTGGGAATCGTTCCCAAATATTTTGGTTAATATTGTAGTTGCCTTTTTTCAGTGGGGCCCAGTTAGTTTTTAAAAAAACCCATATAAATACAGCGTCCCAACTGCAAATCCGACTGTGCATTTGGTCTTTGGTTTGGATACTAGGGACAAGATTTTTACAAATAAATAGTTGCCTAGTTTGTAGTTAGGCACCTACATAAATTTCCTGATTTTCAAAGCAGCTGAGCTGCCGTTGACTCCACTGAAGTCAATGGGAGCTAAGACTCAGTGACCACAATCGGATTGTGTCTCTGGTTAGCCTCATAAGCATAGCACTGAGTAAACCAATACCTGCATGTAGACCCCTCCTTTTCCCATGTAAGCACAGGGCCATGCACCGACGCCTCTAGCTTTGGTGAGGTTGCATTGTAACAGCCATGGATGGATGGTTTTTGATGTAGATCGACACTCATCAGAGACCAAATGGCAGCAACGCATGGAAAAGGCACAGTCTGGCTCTTCTTTGCAACCAGAATCCCCCTCTCTGAGCCAAGTGCAGCCATTCAGCCTGGATAGCAAGTCGAATTCCTTAGGAGAAAGAGGAAGGAAAGTCGGTGCGGCGTTTGTTGTGTTTTGCAGAACCCCTCTAATCTTCACAAAGCTTAACGGTTTTGTTCCAAACGGCAGAAGTGATCAGTCTACCGCTGCTCCTGGGGATCCGAACAATCCCTTCTGACCTTAAAATCTATGGGGCAGACCCTTAGCTGCTGCATGTTGTCATAATGCCATTGAGGGTCCAGTGACTAGGGCGCTAGCCTAGGGCTTTGCAGACTGAGATCTAATTCTCTTCTCTGCTACAAACTTCCTTGTGCAATCTTGGGCAAGATACTCAGCCTCTCTGTGCCTCACTTCCCCTCCTGTCCTACCTCGCAAGGTTGGGAGGATAAATACTGTGAAGATTGTGACACGCTATTGAGATCTGCTGGTGAAAAGCACCAGACAAGATCCAGGTATTATTACCAGGCAATAGAGTGATGAGAACTGAGACCAGTCCCTGGGGATAGCCTGCGTTTCCCTGGCCCAGCCACAGAGCAGGACTGCTGCTTGAGAAGCTGACGTGCTTGTTCCCTGCTGATGAAATGAAGGGATCTTAAGCTGGAGAAGAGACTGGAGCGTCAATTAGAAGATCACATTGGGTTCAGTGCAGCCCTGTCACAATGCATGGCATTCTGCACTCACAGAGACAGCTTTCCATTGAGTCTGGGACGGGGGGGGGGGGGGGGGGGGGGCTGAGATCAGACCATGCTGAGTGTTTCTTGCACTAACCGCATTTGTATCTCTACTTTCTTTCCTGGTAATGACAGTTTTCTAATTACCCTGTGGAAAATACAAGTCCATCGGGCTTATTATTAAACTGAGCTGAGAGGAGGGTCTCTTTCAGAGCCCTCTACCTACTGCAATGCCAATAGAGCTGAGCCAACCAGGCCTGCTTCCAAAGCAATTCAACCAACAAATAAATCCAGCTGCCACAACACAAAAGTTCCTTCCATGGACACCAGCACCTGGTGCTTGGGTCTAGCCCTTAGCTGCCAAGGGAAGGATCCAGTTGCATTAACATTAATGCACTGAAATGCACCCTCTTGCAGCAAGAGCAGTGCTGGGCCTGGGCAGGGGTTCTGGGTTCTTAGGGTTAATAGATCCAGGAGAATGGCGAATGCTGCTCTGGTTTGAGCCCTGGGGTTTATAGAGAATGTGGGTGGCAGGTGTGGACATGGGGCCCAAGATTCTGGGCCCAAGATTGATAAGAAGTAGACAGCCCTGGCTCTGGGAAATTTGTTCAATATTCCATGAGCAGATCCCGAAGAGATCCGAGCCATTTCTTGGCTGGCATGGAAATGGTTAACTCCCACCCACATGCCCTGCCCCTCCCCCTTAAATTTCAGCTCTGCGCCAAAGGAGAGCCTCTGGCAGGTTAACATCCCTTATGCTCCAAGGTGCCTGGGACTCAGCACCTACAAGCAAACCCGCGGCTTTGCGCTACTCTCCAGATTCTCAGAGCCGAATGCTCCACTGACTTGAGTGGAGCTGTTCGCATTTACACCAGCTGAGGCTCCGGCCTGCGGACTCTGGTTCTGTCAGGGAGTCTCCTTGAGGATAGTTTTGCCTGAAACAAATGCAGCTCAGCCAGCCGCCTCTTGAAGGTTCAGATGAGGTGAGGTACCCAAGAGGGTTGAGATGCTCCCCAGGATCGGCGCACTACCTGCTAAAGGACCGTAGTGCCATGCGTGCCAGGCACCCAACCCCATCCTTACCATGGGCAGAGGGCTCGGCCGGAAGCTGATTTACTGGCATCCAACATGCATTCTAAAGTGTCCGTAGAGGAGTCCCCACCCTTCCCCCCGGGATGTGACAAGCTGAGAGTGGCTTCCGCTTAATCTCTCCCATGCCCTGATTTTACTCCTGTGCCTGCTAATGCCTTCTTGGGGGGATGGACATGGCTCTGCCAGACGGTGCCTGATTTTCGAATGCAATGAATAAACTACTGGATCAAACTCTCCTCGTTGTTTGCGTGTAACTGTGGTGATGGAAAGACACCCAGGGGTCACCACTCCCAGCCCACTCTGAGGAGAGGGCATTCGAGTCCCTTGCTGTTGCCCAGGTCACAAGCAGTCCTGCCTTCAAAAATCCAAGATGGACTGCCCACGTGAGCAAGGGCTACTCATGTGAGTAAGAACTACCCTGGGACCCCTCAGGGCTGCTGTGAAACTTGAGCAATGCCTGGGTCTTGTGCTCCCTGTACCCAGTGAATTTTCCAGATGCACCATTGATTTATATAAAAGCTTGATTGTATTCTCTGTATTATTCCCCTCCCATTGCCTATGAATCCTAACGTCGTTTGCTTTTCTTGACCACAGCTTCACACTGAGCAGGTGTCTTTATTGATTGATCTACAAAGGGCATACACAGTTCAATTAAAAGTCTCTGCTCAGCGTGCAGCTATGGTCAAAGGAGACATTAGGATGCATAGGGAACAGGATGGAGAATAACACAGAGTGGAGTAATGCCTCTATATAATCAATGGTGCCCCCTTATCTGCGTACTGTGTGCAGCACTCGACACCCCATCGTAAAAAGGATATTGCAGAACTGGAGGGTGTTGAGAATGATCAAGAGCCTAGATAAACTCTCCTATGAAGAGAGATTGAAAAGACTGGGATTGTTACCTAAAGAGGAGACAGATAAGAGGGGATATGATAGAACTACATAAAATAATTAGTGGTCTAGAGAAAGTAGCTCGGGAACGTCTCTTCTCCCTGTCGTCACACAAGAACAAGGGGAGAGTCACTTCAATTAAAAGATGCCAAACCTGAAAGCGAGAAAAGGAAACGTGTAACTAGACTGTGGAACTCACGGTCACAGAAAGTTGTAATGGTGAAGGATTTAGCAAGACTGAAAAAAGAAAGCTCATCAGACTCTAGAATAAAGGTATGTGAGTCCTTTCCAGAATAGTTTGGATGGACCATAAGAGCTGTTTTAAGAAGGTATCAGGTTACACACCCAATCTGATTATCTCCAACTCTTACTAAAACAAGGTTAGATGCTACTTGCCTCCTCCCCTTGTTCTATAAAAAGAGAAGGAAATTCGTTACAAAACTCATTAACGCTGCACATCAGCAGTTCAAATGTGCACATGAAAGGTCATGGCCCAGCCAAACCTGCTGAGCGCGACTCACCCCTGGTTTAAACCTTAGGCTGTTATTGCCAATCTTCTGGGGAAGGCTCAAGTTCTCTTTTTTAGCACAAGTAGAAAAGTCAGGGCGCGATCAGGCAGCATTTATGCGTGTGGGTTATGGCTGCAGGGTTGAGCCCATTGTCACCCAGCATCTGCAGAGGCAAGCTCAAAAGCAGGTACCATGTCTGTCTGTGTTTGTGTGTCCTCTCTTACTACGAATTGGGTTTCATTTCACCATAGAGGGGGCCAAACTCATCGCTAGTGTAACTTCACTGACTTTGACACCCATGCTGTCCACTTCTACAGGGATCCATGTTATTGTATACTGACCACATCCCCTGGGGATGCCGGAGCATGCAAACACGACGGTGCAGCAGACACAGGAGGAAGAGAGGAAGAAACAAGTGTAGGCACCATGCCTGAGACGCCCCTGTCCTCACAGGGAATTCATCAGTGGCACATCCCCATCTCAGTCTAACAGGCAATCCCTGCTTAGGGGCCCACAGAAGGAGGAGGCAGCCTAGAGTGCCAACCACAGAGGCATGTTCCTTTCCAAGCCTGGATCCAAAGATCAGTGTCACCCCTGTGTGTGTGAGCTGGAATCACTAATCCAGTGTCTAATTCCACGTTTACACCAAGGTGCAGAATCCAAGTATCTTCCCTGTATTTAACCTACGTCCCAGTGAGGGCTTGTCTAGACTTAAAATGCTGCAGCAGCACAGCTGTAGCGCTTCAGTGAAGATGTTACCTACCCCAACAGGAGGGCTTCTCCGTCGGCATGGCTAATCATAGAATCATAGAATATCAGGGTTGGAAGGGACCGTAGGAGGTCATCTAGTCCAACCCCCTGCTCAAAGCAGGACCAATCCCCAATTTTTGCCCCAGATCCCTAAATGGCCCCCTCAAGGATTGAACTCACAACCCTGGGTTTAGCAGGCCAATGCTCAAACCACTGAGCTATCCCTCCCCCCCGAGAGGAGGTGGAAAGGTCACTGGGAGAATTCTCCCATCGACATAGTGCTGTCTACACAAGGGGTTAGGTCACTTTAAGTATGTTGCTCGGGGAGGGGGTGGATTTTTCACACCCCAGAGCGACAGTTATACCGACCCACTTTCCTAGTGCAGCCCAGGCCTCAGGTATTTACCTGTCTCCGTTTACTGCAGAGTCAATGTAACCACCTCTGGAAAAGCTAGTTCCTCACGTTTTCATGCTAGATTTAATGTCCCTTCCAAAATGTGTATTGTCAGTAATCACAATAACTCGGGATATGCTGGTTATCCAGATCAATATCCAATCTATTTCAATCCTAGGCTATGCTTACTTTAGACTTCTGCCAGCAGGTCGGGCGGGGATAGGAAAAAGAGTCATCCCTGACTAGCACCTAGTGTAGACACAGCCCTACCAGCAAGGCTGCACTTTTACTGGTATAGCTTGTTTCACTCACGGGGGGCAGGTTTGATACAGTGGTAAATGCTCAGCTTTTCTGGTATAGCTACAGCCACACTAGAAGCCACTTTGCTAGTGGAGTACCCTGGTATTCCTATGCCAGGAAAGCACTTCTAGTGTAGACATGGCCCCAGCATTAGTAGCAACAGACTCTGCAGCCCAAGTACCCACAGAGCAGAAAATGACACCACTGTGAGAGCTGCGACAAGAGGACGTGAGAACCCAGTGGCACTACAGCCATCACTGAGATGTCGGGTGCTATCTCATAAGAGTGGCAGGCCTGCAGGCCCAGGGAAATTCCCCTCTGTCAGAAGCCAGGTGTTGCGGCAATGCAGGCAGTCTCGATTTTCCTGATGGATCTCACCAACTCTGTGGGAATATCATATTTCAGCAAAAGCCAGCACAGAAGGGGAAATTGTTTGCTTTAAAATGGCCTGGCTGAGGACATTTAAAGCACTTCTATGGATATGATCTTCTGTAAGCCATATGCAGAAGAAGAATCATCTAGGAGGGGAGCAGTCTGGTATCCTGGGTGAACTTGGCATGTGGGGGGAACTGCCTAAGGGTCAGAGTTTCAGCATGCCTAAAAAGCTAAAAGTCCAGATGCTCCTCAGCTGCTTATCTGTTTTCCAACCTCTTTTTTCTGGAGGCTGGGTAGGTCAGGAACAGGCTTTCTCCTGAGATTTCCAGTGTAGCCTGGTTTTCATCTGGTCTAAAATACCAGCCTTTGCATCCTGAATGAAACCAGGAAGTGCACAATAAAAATCCCAGCCCTTCTCAGCATGTAAGTAGGCAAGCTGTGTCTTTCAAGGGGCACTCTCTAGTCAGTTTCCAAAGGTGAGACTGAAATAGTTCCACTTGTTGGCTCTGCCCCTGAGTCCCCTGCCACTGGCTGTGGTTTCTACAGTCACATGTTTTGTACTTAAAATGTTCTGTCCCGTTACTGAGTGAGAGGGGGAACCAAGGGTGGGGCCATCCCTTTGTTCTGTTTGTCCAGCGTCCATCACAATGGAGGCCTGGGTCATAATTAAGGCTCCTGGGTATTCTGCAATACAAATAAATCAATGAGGCCCAGATCTTGCCAATGCTTACACACCAGTGGCTTTACTCACATTGGGCCCATTGAGCTAAGCTGATTACTCAGGAGAGACAGTGAAACGGACCAGACACAAAGCGCCAACAAATTCACAGCATAAACACCTTGAAAACCAGAGACAAATGCTTTTTTTCTCGAATGTCTCGGTTCTAGTGATCTGTTTCTTTTCACAATCACAGGTTAAATATTTTCAGAGTGCTTTGCAAATGGATAGTGTCTGTCCCTTTAAATTTAAAGAGACAAGGTGGGTGACGGAATGTCTTTTATTGGACCAACTTCTGCTGGGGAGAGACACAAGAAACTGGTCCAATAAAAGATATTCCCTCCCTCACCTTGTCTCTCTAATATCCTGGGACCAACATGACTACAACAACACAGCAAACAACCATTAAGTTTAACACATTTGGGAGCTCCTTCTGTGCACCCTTTAGACAGCTGGTAGATTAGCAATTGGTTTTTAGAAGCAGTGAGCACCCACAAATCCCAGTGAAGTTGAAGGGAGCAGTGGGTGCTCAGACCACCTTTGGAAAGGGAAAATTAAGCCATGCTATTGACTTCAGTGGGGATTGGATCAAGACTTAGCCCTGATGAGAGATACCGTCACTGGATAAGATTCGCAATTGGAATCTATGACTGTGTAACTAACCAGTGATAACAGAGCAATTAGCAATCGCCCCTGGGGTTACATACAATGCGAGATTGAGGCACCAAGTAAGTGCTTCTCTTCAGAGCCCACAGTAAACCAGAATGCTCTGTGCTGGAAAACCTGTGAACACGTGTTCTGTGTTTGCTTAGATTATATCTTCCCTGCAACCTTGGAGATTTACTGGTTAGACATAGCAGGAACCAGTAAAGCAACATGGCCCTCATATTTTTTTTTAAATAAGACAGTTTGTGGATTTTTGTCAGCTTTATAAATAAGTGCTGGAGTATTCTGCAGTAATGCCTCAAAATAGGAGAGTTTACAATGGTGCAGTGTTGGGAGGTCTTATTGGGAAATGCTGTTTTACATAAGATGAATGTGATCAAATTAAGCTGAACACTCCCCAAATCACTGGGTTTATCTGTATCTTCTTCACTCATTAGTGGTTGACCAGCTGTTACAAGCACCTTTAGGCAAAAAAAAAGATTGTTTCCTTACACTGAATACACTGTTAGTTACTGTCTGTATATGGCACCAAATGAATCTGAACAACAAATCCATGAGCCTCACCACAAATCTCAGAACCTACATACAGTTCCTAGTAATAGCTCTCATTGTCTCCTGCATATCACCCTCCCCCATTTCTGGCAGGCTGGGAAGCTGTGGCCTTGTCTACAATCTGTAGTTTTGCCACCACACCAACATGATGCAAACCCGTAGGGTAGATTCACCACCTAAAAACTGATTGCATTGATACAGCTGATCCTGGTTTGACAATCTAAGGGTTGTCTGTGCATGAAGTTAACCATGGATCAAGCTAAACAGGAACAAGGTGCTCCTATTCCAGAACAAGAGTGTCCACACATGGAGCTATTCAGGAATAGCTGTTCCTGAATAATTCCATGAGTAAATAAGCCCAAGAAGAGTCTAAATTCTGCTGGGAGGTTGCAATGGGTTTGAACAGGTAAGGGTTGCAGATGCTAGTACTAAGACATGCAACTTGGCATCACCCCTCTGGAGCGACGCATTCAAACGGAGATTGTGGCCCTTGAAATTACATTGCTTTCTGCATTTTTTGCAGCGCTGCAGCTACACCACTGTAGTCTAGACACTTGGTACAGTCACGAAAGGAGGTTTTCCATCACTGTAGTAAATCCACCCCCTTGAGAGGGAGTAGACAGGTGGAGAAAAGAATTATTCCATTGACCTACCAGGGTCTGTACCAAGACTCAAGTCTGCTTAATTGCATCTCTCAGGGGCATGGATTTTCCTCCAGTTTTCAAAGCTATGTACAAAGGCACAGGCTTATGAACCTCATTTTACTGAAGGGGAAACTGAGGCCTAGCACTGCTTAGCATTATGCAGTGTAAGGCTTCCTCATAGGAACAACACAAGGGTGACAAATCCCCTCCGCCCACTACTGTTAGTTTCCTGTTCAATCCCCAGCTATTGGCAGCTGCCAGTTCTACCCATTCTCACTCCTAAGCTTCCCTGCCCCCGCAGCTGTGTAAAGCCATAGCAGCCCTACAGCTCAGAACTGGACAGCACAGTCCTTAAAGGGGGACTAGAGCCCCCAAACCATTAAATCAGGGGGGTCCCAGCCCTGAGCGTAAGCTCACATGGCTAGAGCCCACCCCTTTCTATAGCGGCATGGGCGTGGTCTAGGCTTTATATAGACCAGGTGGGCGCGGAACGCGGAACTCCTACAGAGTAGGCGTGGTTTGTGCTATATGTAGAGGAGGCGGGGCTAGCAGCCACTCTAGCCAGCCCTAGCCCCGTGCGCGGCGCTGCACTGCAGGTGTGGCCGCCATGGCCCGCGGCTGCGGGCGCTGCGCGCTTTTTCTGCTCGGGGCGCTGGCCCTAGACGCGGCCGGGCTGGTGTTGGTGCTGGTGGGGTCGGTGGTGCAGCCGGCCCGGGCTGGGCGGCCATATGGGGACTGCCTGGTGCTGTCCGGTGCGCTGCTGCTCTTCCTCTCGCTGCTCTGCTGGCTGCTGTGGTACGCCGGGAACCTGCGCGGGGTGCCGGCCTCCGAACTGCCCCCGGGGGCACACAGCCCCCTGCCCGGGCCGCGCTCCAGCCTGCTCCGCCTGGCTAGCAAGCTCTCGGAGCGCCTGTCCCAGCGCCGCCCGCCGCTGCCCGGCCCTTCCCCGCCGGCCCCCGGGTCGCTGGAGCTCCGCCGCCTGTGTGCCATGGAGAGCCCGGGGGCGCACGGGGACCGGCTGGTGTGAGAGTCCTCCCGCGGCGCCCGGAGAGGCAGGTAACCGCCAGTGCCCTCCGCCTGCCGCGCACAGGGCGGGGCGAGCCCCCGGGTGAGGGGCTGGGCCCCGGTGGCCGCAGACGGGGCGCAGAGCTGGTATCCGGCGCAGGAGCCCCGGGACTCAGGGCTGGGTCCGATGGCGCTACATAGGGTGCAGAGTCTCCAGCGCAGGCGCTGTGTACAGGGCAGGGGGAGCCTGGAACGCCAGGATCACCAGCTGGGGCAGCCAGGGGGCTCTATGGGGTGATGCCCGATGGTGACTGGCTGCACAAGCCACAGGGGCCCGGACTCAAACCCAGGTGTCCTCTTAGCCCCTGTTCAGCCCGCTAGTCCCTGCTGCCTCTGAGGGTGAGGCTGCTGAGGAGAGAGCAGCAAAGGAGCCCAAGAAGCTCCTATGGCAGTGTCTGTTTAACCCTTTGGTGAGCAGAAACTCTTTTGCACCTTACGCACCCCCGGCCAGTCCTTTGGCCGGCAGCCTGGGAAACAACAATTTTCCAAGGACACGAATTCCTTGGCTGACTTGAACCAAACCAACTGGTCCCCTCTGTGACATGTCCGGTAGCTGTACTAACAGCAGCATGTCTAGCATAGATGCCTCACTCCTTTCTTCTGTGTCCGATCATTAGATGGCCCCTGGGTGACCAGATTGGATTGCGGCCCATGTAAACTGATATTGTTCAATTACTGCAGCAAGGGGATGGATGCTTTAAGTGGCATTACAGAGCATTTACTGAAGAGAGACAAGTACATCTGTACTTAAGGCCCAATGCTTATTCCCATTTATCTCCAGTGCTTTCTAGCCACTGCTGTGGCTGCTCTGGTGTGATCCCACTGTAAAATACGATTTACATTGATGCAGTGGGTTTAGCACCAGCAGAGCTTATGCAGACTTGAAACAATATGGAAAATGTTACGGCTCTGAATGAACTGGAGTATTTAATATGGTGTTTTATACGCCTGGGATGAGCTAGCCAGCTGCTCTTGTACGCTGACCCAACTTGCCTTGAGTTGTACCTTAAGGGAAAACCCTGTGTTGTAACAAATTAGCTGTGTTGCTTTAAGAGGAAGGGGGTCTCTCAGTTTTCCAGATCAGTCTTCAGTGGATTTCTTGGAGTGCGGCTAAACAGAGTTCTTCAGAAATAGCTATTCTGCTTTAAATTCACTCCTTACCTTATTCCAGAATAACTTTGGTGTATAACCAAACCCGTAATATTTTTCAAATCTCTTGGGATTTCAGCCTAGAGAGGAAGGTGACTGCTTTGTAAAATCCTTGACAGTCAGCCTGTGGTGTAAGGGGGACTTCTTTCACCTGGCTTCCAGCTGTGTTAATGCTTTTGGCTGGCATATGAATGGTGCTGATTTCACATGCAGCTCTGTGAAATGTCTCAGTGCTGCTGGACTTCCCTGCCACATCCCCAAGGATTTGTATCAGCAGGGTGCAGGGGAATGGAAGAAATCTGAATGCTGTTATAAAGCTACTTTGCAAATTGGTGTCATTCTAAATAGACTAGATCACTGGTTTTGAGGTTCCTACCTCCTCATCTACATAGGTTTTTGAAGCAACTATCATGTTAATCAACTCCAGTTCTTTAAGGAACCCTTTCCTAGTTCCACTTCTCTGATACATGAGACAGAAATACATCTAAAGCTCAATGTTTAAGCTCTTTTCCAATTTGTCTTTAGATGTAGATCTAGATTTCATGTGCCATGCTATTGTTAGTTTTTTCACTAGCATGTTGGATGCTGTTGCCCACAAAAGGAGAATATAATAAGCACTAATATAATCCCAGGATCTCTTCCCTGCTTGTTTACCACCTTTAGAAATATTAAGAATGTGACTTCTGGTCGAAGCTGTCCTTTTCCTGAAGGACCTATGTGGGTTAGAGCATGTGCTTTGTGCATGCTTAATTTAACACGAGGTGTAGGCACACTGAGTTTAACAGACTTTGTTAGTCACTGGAGTAAAATATGCTTACACAAATTCTAAACAGTTGGACTAAACTTTTGTCCCCTTGATCAACATTCTAATGATTCTTGTGATATCATAATCTCACTAATTCTCCAGTCACTGGAATCTTCCAGGGCAGACCAGACTAGAATTTCTAGTGTTTTGAAAGCAATTGTATGGGTCTATTGTGGAACAACCATGTCCCTCTTGGTCTACACTGGAAATTTACACTGGCATAGCTCCATCTCTCGGGTATAAAAAATCCACACACCTGAGGGACGTAGCTCTGCTGACCTAACCCCAATGTCCACGGTGCTAGGTCTGTCCACTTAGGCCTAGTCTAGACTAGAAAGTTAGATTGGTTTAACTGTTAGCCAGGGTGTAAAAATCCATACCCCTGAACAGTGTAGTTAAGCCAACCTAAGTCCCAGTGTAGACAGCAGTAGGTTGACAGTTTTTCTGGTGACCTAGAACCTACCTCCTTGGGGAGGTGGATCACCTATGCTGATGGGACAATCCCTCTTGTCGGTGTAGGTAGTATCCACACTGGAGTGCTACAGCAGCACAGCTGTACTGCTGTAGTGTCTTAAGTGTAGACATAGCCTCACTCTAATATTCATTCTTGCAATGAAACCCTCTGCATAGCAAGAATGTGTTGTGGAGCTGACCATATTGATGTACTGTTACACAGCTTTAAACTGGCCTTAACCAGGTGCTCACCAGAGCTAGGGCCATGCAGCACTAGCAATTGGCCCAACTTGGCCTCTGCTCATCCTGCACCGTAGCATATCCTTGGCATTCTGGCTAGATGATGTCAGACATGGAGAGTAAGAGTAGAGTAAACTGCTTCACACACACACACCCAGCTTCTCCCTGCCTCAGCTGATGGCCAGCGATCTGATCTATCTCAAATGTAGAAAATCTAAAAATTGCTAAAATAACACTTCTCACTGGGAAGTCTGTGCAGATGCTGTTTCTGATAATGTCTGCTCTTCCATCTGTCCTGATGCCTTCAAACATTGAAGGAAGTAGAGCTTCAGTAGTCCTCTGAGTTACTAATGTGAACTTTGGGAGTGGATGAATGGAAACCAATTAAGGTGTACCTTTTGCTTTCTAGAATACCTGGAAATATTGTCCTGGTGCATTCTCCCCACTCGTGTGAAATCTTGAGCTGGAAGAATCCTGGTTGGTGTCGTCAAGCTGCGTCCAGTGGAGGACGCTCATTTTGCCAAGATGGTTCTGCCAAAGTATTATATTTTGCAGCCTTTTAAAACTGAAATCTGCCCAGATGTAATCGCTGACCTAGGATGTGCACTCACACAATGGGGATCTCTCTTGGGACTGGTCAATGACTTCAGTATTGTGTCTTCATTAAGAATTTTCACTAGCTGAGCCTTAAGTGAAGTTTATTTATATTTTGTATGCCATTATTTTTATATTGCCCCAGTATGTATGGCATCCTCTGTGTACAACGTTTGCTTCTTGTATGTGATGTATGAGACTCATGTTGAGACTTGTTAGTTTGAAGTAATATTCACTAATTCTTTTTTTTTTTTTTGCATGCTATCTTCCTAATGTTTACAGGTATTGCAGTTTAATTTTATGTGCAGCTTTTTACATAAGAGGACTGGGAATGTGAGTTTTTAAATGTATTAAAATTATATTTATTGAGAACATGATGGATAGTTTGAAATGTTCTGAACACCTCTGTGTGAACTGGTGTCCTGCAAAATGTTTATTTCTACACTTCGTTCCTCGTGGAAGGAAATGAGGGATGGGTCTTACGGAAAACAGAGTGTGTGGTAATGTAATTACTGTCATAATGTAGACAGGCTGAATTAACACTGTCTGGAGAGAAACTGCCTAAATGCAGGCAAACTTCTGAGTGCATGACTCTGCCACCTTACCACTCCCTTAATGGAGATGGTTTTAAATGTAGTTTTAAAACAGATTTTCCAAGGCTTAGAACTGTCAAAGGAGTGTAGATTTTCAGTGGATTAGCAAAGGCACCTCTTTGCTTTGGAGCAGGGATTTAAAACTTGGCAGAGGAGTGCTAAAGTGTCAACAAAACAGCTCCAAGAATCTCTTGGACTCAAGTCCAGCAATGGATTTTTTCCCCTCTAGCCTCCTTTAAAATGGCTGAAATGTCAAACAGTCTGGCAAAAGGGGCTGCTGTGGAGAACTTCGGCCTGAATTGCTGGAGTTTGGCAAAGTTGTTAGCAGATGAATAGGCTCTTACAGTGGAAAGTACTGGGTAACCTTAGCCTGGGTCAGGGCTGCCTGCTGCTGTAAGGAACAGGTACCTTGGTGAGGATTGGGTGTCTAGAGTGACCTCTCCAACCCTGGGCACTTCAGAGTAGCTGTGTAAAGGCACATTAAGTGAAATAACAGAAAAGCAAGTGAGAGAAGGAACATTTTTTTTGTACCACCCATCAGTTCTGGGGCTCCCCGTCCTCTGCTGGCTCTGGCAAGGGACACTAGAAGGGATGCTGAAGGGCTAGAAATGTGCAAAAACTCCCGCTCTTTCTTTACTCTAGCTGGGGGTGGGAGAGGCAGGACAGGGCCCAGCAGTATCAATTCACAGGCCCGAGAACAATTCCTAGAGCAGACCCTTTAGGAAAAACTCCAGTCTTGATTGAAAAATTGTTGGTGATGGAGAATCCACCAATTCTCAATTGGTAAATTGTTCCAGTGGTTAATTACTTACTGATAAAATATGCCTTATTTCCACTCTGAATTTGTCCAGTTTGTGTCCAAACATGGGATTGTTAGAGCTTTCTCTGCTAGAGTGAAGTCCATTACTTATAGGTGAATCAATCGTTCTTCCTCAGTGCCCATCCACACCAAGAGTAAACTGGGGCTGCCTGTATCCTACCAGTGATCCTGGCTCCTTGCTGGCTGCCTCTGCTGTTCTGAGTCTAATCCAAGCTCCTGAGACATGGTTGCAGAGCCCGGCTCTCTGTGTGAGTCCTTTCATGCTCCACCACCCAGAATGGCAACTGCTGGCAGAGCATAGCTTAAACCTTAGAACAGCTGGGCACCATGCTCTCTGGGTGGAGGAGTCACTGGTGAGAAACTGTTTCCAGGTCGTAAGACTTGCCAGCAGCAGACATATGGCAGGGTGTGGCCTTCTGGTTAGGGCTGTGCCCTGGGACTACTGGGAGCTGGATTCAGTTCCTGCTACTCCACTGACCACCTGTGGGACCCTGGGAAGGGCCTGGATTTCCAAAGGATTTAGGAGCTGGCAGATGCCTAGTGGAATTTTAAAATAAAACCTTGTCCCTTTTAATACACACCCCTGCAGCCTTGGCTTCCCTTAGGTGTAAGGTGAGAGATAGGGGCAGGACTATCCCAGGTGCTTTAGAAAAGCCCGGTATCTACAGCTTTAGGTACCTAAATACCTTTAAAAATCTGTCTTAGTCCTTCTGGAGTCTCCATTCCCAATGTGTGCAATAGGAGGGTTGTAAGGATGTGTGTGGCATTCAGGGGCTACCCAGATGGTGCCCTACAAGTTCCTAGATCAGTCTCTTCATCCAGTCTTTCCTTAGGGCCCCTGGCTCCATTGGGGCTCCAAGCATGAGGCTAGGTGGGAGGAGAGCTTAATGAACTGTTTCCCCAATGTATGGAGGAGCGTTGGCTACCAGGCTCCTGGGATCTAATGCAGCAAGGGATGATGGTGGGGAGAGAGTGCATGGGAGGGTAAAAGATCAGGAAGGATTTAATAGTGTGAGTCATTGTGAGGGTTCCCTCCCCACTCTAAACTCTAGGGTAAAGATGTGGGGACCCGCATGAAGAGCCCCTAAGCTTATTTCTACCAGCTTAGGTTAAAAGCCCCCAGGTACAAAATTCCCTGCACCCTGAGAAATGCTTCTCACACTGCCACCATCAAGTGTTTTAAACAGGAATCCAGGAAAGGAAACCACTTGAAGCTTCCTCTTCCCCCCCCCCCACCCCCAAAATACCCTCTCAAGCCCATACCCCCCTTTCCTGGGAAGCTTGAGAATAATCTCCTAACCAATTGGTTACACGGTGATCTAAGAAAGACCCACGCCCGGGGTTTTAACACCATAGAAAACAGTCAACTTCTTAAAAGAAGGATTTTATTAAAATGAAGGTAAAATCATCTCTGTAAAATCAGGATGGTAACTATCTTACAGGGTACTCAATTTCCAAACTCAGAGGGATTCCCCCTCCGGACAAAACCTTAAAGTTACAGAAAAAACAGGAATAACCCCTCCCTCTAACACAGGGAACACACACCAAGCAAAATAAACAGAAATCTTCTCGCTATGCTGACTAAACTTACTTTAGAAAAGTGAGGATTTGATGAAAAGATGACTGGTTCCTTCTGACTCCAAGATCACTCTGAGTCTGACAAAGACCCACACACAAAGCTTTCCCCCTCTCAAGATTTGAAAGTATCTTGTCCCCTTATTGGTCAGATGCCGGCCAGGTCAGGTGTCGGTCTGGTTACCTGCATTTCTTAACCCTTTACTGGTAAGAGGATTTTATCCGCATCAGACCCTCTCCCCCTTCCCTTTATATTTATGACAGTCATACTGTTGCTCCTCTTAAACAGCCCCCCCCCCCCCAAAAAAGGGGGGAGGTAAACATAGACAATGTCTAGACTGGGCAACAAGCAAAAGCAGCGAGCCAGGCCCAGTATTGAAAACTCATTGTCCAGGCAAAAATAAAAGGAATACTTGTGGCACCTTAGAGACTAACAGATTTATTTCAGCATAAGCTTTCATGGGCAACAGCTCACTGCATTGGATGCATGGAATGGATCACATAGTAAGCAAATATTTATACATACAGAGAAACATGAAAAGGTGGAAGTAACCATACCAACTGTAAAAAGGCTAATTAATTGAAAGGAACTATTATCAGCAGGGGAAAGAAACTTTTGAAGTGATAATCAAGATGGCCCATTACGGATAGTTGACACAGAGGTGTAAGGGTACTTACTAGGATATTAAATTAGGGGAAATAGATTCAATTAACATAATGACTGAGCAGGCAGTGTCCTGTGTAACCTTTGATTTAAATATTTTCAATTCATATTTCAAGTGTAAGTAATACCAATAACCAAATCAACTTCTTTAGGTTCCAACCTCTGGGGCAGTTACAGATCATTTACTTTAGGGGAGAACAAGGAGAGAGACCATGCGTGATGGAATCACAGACCTTATTTCAAATAGAATAGTTGGTTAAAGCAAACAGGAATTACAATACAACCCTATGCTGCAATTCTACTCACATTCCAAGATGAAGTAGTTCATGCAGGGGTGATTAGTCCTGGGATAAAATGGGTATGTAACCCTCTGTAGTCCTTTTGCTAATGGTATGGTGATGGTGAAGGAGTGCACTAATCTGAAATTAGCATGTTACCCTTTCTAGGATCACTATTCTCCCAAAACAGTCCCATTTCAGCTAATGCTCTAATTAAAACCAGTTTGAACCAAACACATTTACAACATGACCTGGGTTATGTCTAACTTGCCTTGAAGCAGTCTCGCTTGACTTCACCCACAATTTACCAGGGCTCACTATTATCAAGCCTAAATGTAGGCCCTGATACATGGTCTCTACCAGGGCTGGCTCTAGGTTTTATGCCGCCCCAAGCAAAAACAAATTTGGCTGACCCCCTCCCCCCACCAGTGCCCTCCCTCACCCACACCCCCTGCCGCCCCAGCCCCAGGCTGTCCCTCCCACCCCACCCCGCACCCCCTGCTTCCCCAGCCCTGAACGCCCCCCTACCAATGCTGACTCTGCCCTCGCCGGTCCAACATTGGCAGGGTCGGTAAACAGCGGGGCTCCCGGGCCACGCCTCAGCCCAGGGTCCCTCCAGCTGGGGCTCCCGCCTCCAGGACCAGCCGGGACCCGGGAGGGCAGAGCCGGGGGGATTGCCCCCACAGGGGCCTGAGGCGCCGGGGCAGGGCAGCCCCCGAGGGAGCAGAGCCCCGGAAAGCGGATGTGGGCCCCGCACGGCAGTGCCCCGCCCTCTATGGCCCCGCTGCTGCTTCTGGCTGCCCTGCTGCAGAACCCTGGGTGGCTCGGGCCACTTCGCCCAGCCCGTGGTGCTGGGGGGCGGCCGCCCTGCGGCACCTGCAGGCGGCTCCGTGTCAGAGAAGGAACTTTTTGTACAACCCTATCAGTGCTGGGGCTCCCCTATCCTCTGCTGGCTCCAGCAAAGGGCACTAGAGTGTCCCCTGCTCCGCCGCAGCCGGTGGCACGAACCGCAGTGGCCCCAGGGCGCTCCCCATATATGACACCCTGCCGCCTGAAGGGACAAAAAAGCGGGCTGGAGTACCGCCCCTTGAATTGTGCTGCCCCAAGCATGTGCTTGGTTTGCTGGTGCCTAAAGCCGGCCCTGGTCTCTGCTTACTTTTCAGCCCATTTCTATTTAACTTAGACAAACATCACTTCTTTAGGCTACTTACTCCTGCCTTGCAGTGAAGTACAATGTAGAGTCAAGGCTTTAGAAATACTCCCCACGTGTCTGGGTTGTGGGATGATGCTGGTGTTGACTTGATTCAGAAGGACTCCAACATGTGCACCCACCTGCGTTTTGGTTTTTATTTTATTTTGTTTTCATGACACCCCTAGAGAGGGAATTTCTCAGCCAACATCTAAGCCCTGACACTGGGATTGCAGGGGGAGAGGTAGAAATGCCGTGAGCTCTCTGCTTTGTGTGTGACCAGCCCTTGGTAAGTCTGTGTGCCTGAATTTGTTTCTGTTTCAGTAAAAGACAAAAGTCCCAGTGATACGGATGGAGGAAGAGATGGATCCAAATGAAGGTCCTGCTATAATAACACTTGCCCTCAAGAGTTGATTTTAGTGCTAATCCCACAATTTTTCACAGCATGAACCATCTCTCTAGGCAGACAAGGCACCTATAGGTCCCATCTTGTGCTGCCTGTACAGCATGGTAGACATCTGATGGAAAGAAAGGCCTCAAACTGGCTATGCAGCCTCTTACCCTGCTAGGCGAGAATCTGCTGTTACTTTGTTTCCTGTGCAGGATGATGCTGGTCTGCTGAGCACAAAGTGATGCTATCACTTCCATTTCCTGCTGTGAGCTCTGAAAGCCAGGGTGCACCCTAGAAGGAATAATACATGAGCGCTGGGTAATCTAAAATCTCATCAGTTACACTTGAAAGCAGCTCTTCCCTCTCCGATAGGAAAATCAGTATTTACTGCTGCCATTAGAACATCAGAGGCAATGCAGCTTGCCTCAATTAATAACTGTTAAGGTAATATCATTCCATATGCCAAGCAATCATCTGCTCAGCAATTCCGGACAGCAGCTGTGATTCAAAGGAACCCTGGTGCATTTAGATCTTTTAGCTGCTGTCGGCTACTGGCAAAAGCCAGTGGGCGGGAAAGGACGCACGCAGTGGTTTTATGTGTGTAAGTCTCAAGACTTACAGCTAGGCAGATAAGGGAAAGTAATAAAAGTTTGGAAATATTTAGCGTGTGTATATTCTCGGTAGTGACTCCTGTAGTTAAGTTACCCAGCACTGTCCATTATAAGACCCCGTTTTCAATTGATTATAACTTTGCCAAATTCAAACTGTTTGGCCTGAAATTTCCCATGCCGGGTGTCCACCTCAGCTATAGTAGTTGGACCCTGTCTGAGAATGAGGCTTGAGAAAATGTGGTGTTTTGCCTGTGTTAAAAATAATTAAAATTCTTGCCATTGTTTCATTGAGATGCTCTAGTGCCCCCATGCTTTGGAGCAGGGACTGGCTGTGTGTGTGTGTGTGTGTGTACACACACGCGTGCGAGTGACTTGTGTCAAGGATCTGCCTTTTGCCATCCCTGGTATAACTTGTCCCAAATTTGGCCAAATTATAAACCTTTGAAAAAATCTCAGCTCACACATGCTCCATAGTGATTTGTTGGAGTTTGCACTGAGGGTCTATCTGCACTGGGCATGTGCCACCTCCTCAGATCCTGTGTATGGACTAGACTATGCATCTGCCATCCCCATAGAGCAACTGAGCATGCTCCATCCCAGGGCTGAGCTGTGCTTTCTTTGCAATTGCTCCAGAGCTGAGAGCATGGTTTTCGATGCCCCCTTTGCTGGCACCCAGGCAGTGTGAAAGCCAAAAGCCACTGGATTCAGATGCAGAGAGGGAGAAACAGGGAGGCAGAGAAGAAACACCGGGAAGGGGCTGAAGAGCTAGGGAGAGTTAGGTGCAACAGCTGGGAGGGGGAACAGAGCAGGAGCAGATGGCAGCAGAGGGGCAGGAGGCATGGACCATGGGAAGGAGTAGGGGCAAAGGAGGAGGGCAGAGCCAGAAGCAAGGGAGGAAGTGGTAGGACAAGCAGGAGCTGAGATGATCCCATTGGAGGCAGACAGGGATCGGAGCTGGGCATTAAGAGCAGAATGGGAGGGGGCAGAAGAGGCTGTAAACACTAGAGAAGCATTCCTTTGCTGTCCAGAAAGCAGCTGTGAAAAAACCTATTGGCAAAGTATGTGTCCCCATCACCCTCTAGTGACAGGTTCACATTGAAGATAACAACCTTCTACTGCTACCAGTTACTCAGTTAGCTCAAGTGTTAGAGGACCGTGGATCTGAAGATCCCAACTCTGCTAATGACCCAGGAGGAGACTCAATATGGTTTTACAGGATGGAATTTTTTTGGAGGTTATTTTTTTTCCAATTTTTAAGTTTAAAAGTAAGAAATTATTATAAAACAAAGTTACAAGAACATTATGAAGGTTGAAAAGTCAAGCCTTCAAAAGTTAGGAAAAGCCAGAGTTAAGGTTGCCCATGTAACCTTAATTCAGCCCCCTTATGCATATACATGATGCAGCTGGAGGATGCTCAAAAGAGGTGGGTATTCTTATAGCAACAGCCACCTCCATGTTCCAGTTCCTTCAGCTGCCTCTATGGTAACGTCGTGACATCAAGCTTACCACAAAGCTGCGGATCTATAGATTAGAGCCACGCTTATAACAGCTCTGTTGTACAGCAGTGAAACGTGGACTGAGGAAGGCTGAAGAGCCGCAGATTGATGTTTTCAATTCTCGTCATCTTCACCACCTGCTCCATATTAAGTGGTAGGACAAGATCAATGGTGAGGATTTTTGTCGCTGAACCCTGCAACCGCCCTCATCAGCACTGGCTTGGGTTCAGCAGCTTTCTTGGCACGAATGTATGATCAGGATGGAAGGCCAATGAATTAGGAAGCATGTTTACCAAGGAGTGCCGCCACACAGCCACCAATCACGTGGTCACCCAAAGCTACAGTGGTGCAGTAAGGCCGCTAGTGATTCCCACAGACACATCCAGCCAGACCATCTTTAGAACCTAGCTGGAGGTGGCGCTTGATCTTCAAGGAGGCTACGTCCCTTTGCGATTTGCTTTGATGATGATACAGTTTTTAACAACATAATCACATACTCTTCACTCCCCCCACCCCAGGACCCTGCCTCATTCAGTGCACAGGGAGGACAGTGCTCCCTGAATAAGCAGCAATTGAATATTTTATTTTATCCTTGTCAGTCAGCGTATGGCCCCAGGCGTTATTTACTGCACACCATCCAAACCCTGCTCTGAACACAGGACTAGTAATTTCCTCCTGGGCTTTTCGCTGGCACTAATTACATGCATCAAAATGTTGCTGAATTTAGCTCCACAGCCCCCCGGGGAGATGATGGGGTGGTATCATCCCCATTTTACAAATGCAGCACTGGGGCACAGGGAGATTAATGTAGGGAACATACGCTATTTGGGGGGCCCAACTGGAGATGTCTAGGGCCTGGTTTTTCAGAGCACTTGGCATTTACTAGCACTATATGTGTTCAATGCTCTGCTCCCACTGACTGCAGTTGCACCACGAGTGCTCAGCACTTCTGCAAGTCAGACCCCAAGTGCCTCAAGCTGGGCACCCAGAAAACGAGGATCACCCAATTAGTGTGAAAAATTTGGTTTCAGTGACTTGTCCAGCATAACAGAGGAACTCTGTGGCAGAGGCAGGGGTAAAATCCCCTTCCCCAGGGCAACATTCAGTTGCCTTAACCACGAGACCATCTTTTTCTTCCTGCAGTCCCCTGCCTCATTCATTGCACACCTTCCAACTTCTCCAACAAATGCGTCTGGGGACCTATAGACAACAGCCTCCTTCGCCGCACATCCCCAGAGCACTGCCTATTCTGTGCACTGAATGAGGCAGGGATCTTATGGAAAAATAGCATGTGACCACATAATTCAAGACTGTATCCCAGTAGTTTTCAACTTTTTGTCATGTGCGGACCCCTAAAAAATTTCAAATGGAGGTGCGGACCCCTTTAGAAATCTTAGATCTGGGGGTACACAGGCCACAGGTTGAAAACTACTGTTTTATGCTAATAACAACCTTTCGTGGATCCCTTAGACATAGTTTGCGGACCTCCAGGAGTCTGCGGATCACAGGTTGAAAACCATGGCTGTATCCTAATGAACCACACAATGGGGGGCAAACTAAGGTTGCATGAGCAACCTGAATACTGGCATGTCCTACATTTTGAGTGGTTGACTTTGAAACCTTAATAACATTCCTTTAACATATAACACCCAAAGAAACCTGTACATCTACAATCAGCCTTGCCAGTCTGTTCTGTAGATGTACCAGGCCAGGCACAAAATCTCCTCCTATCTTCATGACAGGGAAAGCATTTATACTTGCCTTGCCCAGTTGCGAAGGCAAGGAGAATTTTACATGGCTGATTACATTGCATGCACTGGGGGAGCTGGCTGGTTAGCTATCCAGCGGGATCCAACTGTTGTGACTTATGATACACTCCTCTAACTGCCATCAGTGTGGATACAAATGGTAGCCAGCTACCACTTGGCATGTGTATTGCAATTTAGTTTTATAACGTGCATCCTAACTTTCCTTGGCCCATCTGGATGCAGAGGCCACCACGACTCCTAACCCCACACACGTCCTAGCTACTAGAACTCATGGCCATTGGTTCCAGAAACCCAGCTTGCCAACTGCTGATCTCAAAGAGACACTTCACTGGCTGCTGGTCACATTGAGACTCATCTATACAGGCCGTCAGCCTCTGTCACAAACTGCTGAGCACTTAAGTGCTGCTTCTGTGTTTTATCAGCAGAGGGCAGTGATGCAGTTACGCTCCAGCCAGCACATTGTGAGTTAGCATGTGCTGAGCTCGGGCAATCACAATCTGTGGGTTGTGCAGAGCCCTGAGGGTTTCGTTGAGGAGATGAGGGAGATTCCTACCCAGGCCTTCATCGGACTCACCCCTTCACTGTTGTATCCCCCACAGACCCAGTGCAGAAGAGAATCCATCCCTGGGCTCGACGATAGTCAGCCACAGGTAAGCACAGAAGAGGGAGAGGTGGCTGGCCTCTTGAGCTGTTCTCACAAGAGAGGGCACGGGGGCATTATAATCTCTATTCTCTTCTATGTAGGTTCTTATTCTGTGCCCATCACCAAGGCTTCTGAACACCTTCCAGAGATTCCTTAAGCAACATGACTAGCATCTGTTGGATGGTTCCTTTCCCCCATTCCTCTCCCCAGGGTGGGGTGTCGGGGGTGGAGGTGGGGGTGGGGGTGGTATTCGTAAAATGCTAGGAGCTTTTATTAGCTGGGGAAGTTTGAAGAAAAGCACTTTGCACTGGGAGCAGAGCAGAGTGAGGCAGTTCTTAGCCCCTGCAGCGGTGAGTCCCACAGGTTTTGCCCAACTTCTGAGAATGCTTTGTCCCCTGCACTAAGCCTCTGACTCTTCAAGGTGAACAATTCCTCGTGCTGGACGAGTGGAGATGACAAGTGCAGACCTGAGCCCTGTTTACAGGGCAATCAGTTAGATAACCTGGGTCCAGCTTGTTAGGGGCCGTGAAGATAAGCGCCAAACCTTGGACTTGACCCACTATGTTATGGGAAGTCAGTTTCGTGACCAGAGGACATGTACAGCGCTGATGCCACAGAGCTGGGTGCTCCCGCATCCCGGTGACCAGACACTGCAGAGGTGTAAATACTAGGGCAGCACGGAGGGCAATGCAGGTGGGCTAAAGGGCTGGATTCCAGTGCTTCCGGCAACCATTACAAAGAGGGAAATCATTGCTCCCCTGTATGGCTCCCAGGTGTCCCCTGCCTTGGAGTCTGGAGCCACAATGGCTGAAGCCTCACACCCCTCTTATCTCAAGGAGCCAATAAATGCCCCATTCGCCATTTCAGCTAGGATTTTCAAAGGAGCCTCTGGGAATTTAGGTACCTAATTCCATTGAATAGGATTCGGGGAGCCTCCCTCCTGCAGCCTCCTTTAAAAATCCCAGCATTCATTGCTAATAGACGCACCGTAGCCATTCACCCAGTGCTCCTACGCAGAGTGACTGGCTGGCTCTGAACTAGAGATAAATGAGTAATAACAATGCTCAGCTCTTACATAGATAGTACTTAATCTGAAAGCACTTTACAAAGGAGGTCTGTATTATTATTCCTATTTTACAGATGGGGAAACAGAGGCACAGGGTGGCCAACTGACTGTGCTAGGTCACCCAGCAGGCCAGTGGCTGAGCCAGGAATAGACCCTAGCTCTCCTGCACCCTAGGCCAATGGATGCTCCACTGGGCCACCCCACCTCTAGTAAATACTAATGCTAGTTCTCCTTTGCCTCCCTACCTGATCAGCAATATAACATTCTTCCTTTCTGAGGATTGGGCGGGAAGGTGATTTTTTTTTTCAGATTAAACTCTGTGTTTCAAACAATCACTCTGAATTCTCTCTCCGTATTGTGCTTTCTGGAGAGACCCGGGCAAGAAAAGCCACTCTGGGTTTTCTGTCTTAACTACATGAAAGTCTGCCCTTAAATAAATATTTACGGGCTCATCCTAGCCAAAGATATTGCCATGTAGCTTTCATTCGCCTGTTCACATTCTTGCTCTGCCAGACTAATATGTAACCCAGGGAAGGAACATTCACTGTTTCCTTTGAAAAACTGGTTCCCTCTTGCCACATTTTTCTGCAAACCTGTTCTGGGCCAGCTCGAAGAGATAGTGTTTTCCACTACCATCTCCTTTCCAGGAGTGTCAGCGACAGAGAGATGCAGGCAGAGTGCTTGCCTCTATTTCATTTATTTATTTTTAATATTCTTGTTTTGTTCCATAGCAAAGTGCAGCTGGTTGCACAGTTTCAATCCTTAAGTGGCGTTGAGTGAAGATCTGGAACCCTCAGGATTCATTTCTAAGCACGTAAGCAATTTTATTCAGACCTTCATATTTCTTTTATTGCTACACATTGCTCCCCTCTTTGCTTCTCAAACACTCCTGAATGAAAGCTCTCCCGCCCATGGTAAATCAAAGGCGGACGCCTCCTCCATGCATTATTAGATGCTGGATTCCCGAAATCCAACCCCAGGGTTGCCTCATTGAAGCACTTGGTTCACTAAAAGCAACTGATGGAACATTCTGCTTCTGATGCAACTGTAACACTCGGGTCGCTATTGTTTCTGTTGGATCCTGAAGTTGTGTCTGTGGCAGCAATTATGATACAAAGGCACCCTCTGCCAATCTGCTGGGCACAAAGTTCTCGCCCATCTCATACCCACCCACTGCCACAATTATCTGTCCTGGCCCCCTAGTTCTGGGTCCATCTAAGCAGCCACTGTTTGGACAGCCATGGAGTTTGCACTCTCTGCCGTGCAACACACAGCGGATTGTATCCAGAAAGGGCCAGACCATATAAGATTTTGAAATCTTTGACTCTCCAGAGTCAAAGGGCCTGATTCTGATCTCACACACGCTGGGTTTACACCTGTCTAACCACACTGGCTGGCCATGTGCACAGGTTCTGAGATGCCTTGTGGGAGGGGATGCAGAGCTCCAGAAGTCTCCATTCCTCCAGGAACTGTCAAAACCTGTCCCCTACCCAGGCAGCATTATACTGACAGGGATGGGACTTGGAGGGTGTTTGTCTTAGAAAGGGAAAGAGGACAGATGGGTTCAGCCCTGATCCCTTCCTTTTCTGTGCATGTGGACCAGCTTGTACCCAAGACGATGAGTCATCCCTGCTGCCTTGTCGATCACTGTAGGAGCAAAAGAAGACCTGGGCTTGTGGAGAACACTGAACACCTTCTTTGACTGATTTTGAGAAGACACTTCTGACCCTTCAGCTGTGCCATTGCCTTGTCTAGAAGCACCCTAGGACGCACGTTCCCATGATCAAGGACAGGAGCAGCGTTGCTGGGGCGTTGTCTTCCCATGGCCTTTGTGAAATGAGACCGAGGGCGACGGATCGTGCTGAGGAGTGAATGGTGTCAAGGAATGTGCCTGCCACAAAAGACGTCTCCATGGCTCCCTTTCTGCACGCCAACAAAAGCTGTTTGACTTGGGCTAAGCATTCTCGACCGTTGGCCCGGGCCACCGCTGCCCTCTGGAAGGGAGAGGTGTCTGCCATTCTTTGTATAGCTACAGCTGATGCCTCAGAATTCTTACGAAAGCTTCAGCTGAACAGCCCGTATCATTCTGGGGGACAAAGTCCCCCTCCAAGGGGATAAATGGCTCTTTTGCCAGGGATGCCACAACTGCTTCCCCATTCCCCATTGCTTTTATGGAGCTCTACAAACAGAGCCGGGTTTCCTGGTTTCCTGCTGTTGGCTGGTTCCTCCCATTGTGCTCCGATTGCAGAGGCACAACATCCCATCTCCCTCTCTGCAGGGAAACACCTTCCCAGGGATCCCAGATACATCCTCGAATTCAGGGACGCTCTGGTCTGGATCTGAGCTTTGTGACTCCAGCCCATCTCTGCCATGAACTGAATCGAGACCAAGGCTCCGGGGAGCCTGCTCCATACTCTGAGACTACTAAAATCTGGACTGGACCTGAGCTCCATGGTTCAGTCCCATCATAACTCCAGTCTCTGGGGTTTCTTCCACCCCCGCCCAGCCTAAATCCTGTGTGCTGCGTCGGCCATTTTAGTTTTGGTAAACATGATTCATCTGAGCATGTGTGTATGAGAGTAATTCATGGATTGAGGTTCCAGGCAATAAATGGTCACACGATGCTGATATCCAATATAGTCCCTAGTAACACAGGTGTGTGAAAAGGACAGACACATACTTGAGTCTTCTGGTTCTAGTTTGATCTGGACATGCAGACTCTTGATCTCAAGGCATCTTCAGCTTGTCTATTGGATTAGGATGAAGGCATCCCTGAAATTCAGTAAACAAACTGAAAGGAGTTGCAATGGCCAGATGAAACAAGAACTGGAGACAAATATGGAAGTGGTGGGGGCACAAGAGAAAAAAATGCTCCTTCTCTCTAAGCTAAAAGGACAATTCAGATTCACTGGGAATTAATGGGGAGAGGGTGCACCACAGTTATGATTAAATCATTTAATGGTTTGCTCCATAGCAAAATACAGCTGCTTGCACAACTGGAATTCCTTAACTTGTGGGAGTGAAGGCCTGGAAACCTCCATTTCCTGTCTCCTTTCTAGCTGCTAAATCAATTTAAACCATTTAATGAATGAGAAGGTAAACAATACTCTTGAAGACACTGACACATTCCTAATTTGTTTGGAAATCTTCAAATAAAACTATAAATTGGCCATCGGAGTCATACTTAGAAACCATCTTTAATAATGAAATGTATTTTATTATTATTATTTATTATTCTCGGGTGTGGGGGCAAAGGAAGTCATATGGTGGTATAGGTCTGACTCAGGCAACTTCATGCACAAACAAGGCTATGCAGCTTAAAAGTACCTAAAGTCAGCGTCAACTGACCTGCCTGAACTGTGCCCTCTCCAAACAATAAGCAGACTGAAAACATTCAAGCAGGTCACATCCTGGACATCTTTAAACAGCCTAATTCCCCCCATCCCACAACATATAGCACAAAGAGTCTATGGTCTAAAGTTTGAATGGTGCTGAGCGCCCAGTTATGCCTGGAGGCTGCATTGTGGTTTGTTTGTCTAAGCACTCAAGAGTGCAAATTGTGCTAAATAGTCTCCTTGTGTCACTCATATCAGTGTTTCCACAAAATGGTCACATGCCGAAAAGAAAGTGGGTGGGATCATTCATTCCCTTCAACCCAGCTGTTTGTAAACACTGCAGGAAGAGTTTTGTTGTGGCTGGAGAACAGCTGTTCTCTGTACTCAGGCATGAAGGAAAAATGTGCGTCCATTCCTTAATGGGCAAGGAGAGCAAATAACGGCTGACACAGAGAAGGCTGAAGTGTTTAATGCCTTTTTTGCTTCAGTCTTCACTAAAAAAGTTAATTGTGACCAGATTCTTAACACAATTAGTATTAATAATAAGGGGGAAGGAACACCAGCCAAAACAGGAAAAGAACGCATTAAAAAATATTTAAATAGGGTAGATGTATTTGAGTCAGCAGGGCCTGATGAAGTTAATCCTGGAGTTCTTAAGGAACTACCCAAAGCAATCTCTGAACCATTAGCAGCTATCTTCGAGAACTCATGGAGTGAGTGAGGTGAGGTGAGATTATAGTGGATAACAAGTTGAATATGAGGTAACAATGGGATGCAGTTGTGAAAAAGGCAAACATTCTGGTGTGCATTAACAGGAGTGTAATTGTTCTGCTCTATTCAACATCAGTCAGGGCTCGTCTGGCGTACTGTGTCCAGTTTGGGGCACCATCCTTTAAGAAAGATGTGGACAAATTGCAGAGATTCCAGAGGAGAGAGAAGAAGTTTAGAAAACCTGACCTATGAGGAAAGGTTGGAAGAATTGGACATGTTTAGACTAGAGGAGAGAAGACTGAGGGGGACCTGGTAACAGTCTTCAAATATGTACAAGGTTGTTACACAGAGGAGGGTGATCAATTGTTCCATGTCCTCTGAGGGTAGGACAAGAAGGAATCAGCTTAGTTTGCAATGAGTGAGATATTTAGGTTGGATATCAAAGAAAAACTTCCTAACTCTAAGGATAGTTAAGCTCTGGAACAGGTGACCTAGGGAGGTTGTGAAATCCCCATCACTGGAGGTTTTTAAAAGCAGGTTAGACAAACACCTGCCAGGGACAGTCTAGGTTGACTTGGTCCTGCCTTACTGCAGGAGGCTGGACTAGATGACATTTCAAGATCCCACCCAGCCCTACATTTCTATTAACAAGAGAATCTGTTATTTATTTACTGTTCATCAGATTCATTCTTTATTCACCTACTTTAAAAGGTTTCATCAGCCAGTCAGGGAGCAGAAAGAACAGCATGTGACTGAGATGGCCAGTCTCCTGCCACCATTGGTGAATAGCAAATAGTCGACTGAATGGTTCTCACGCAACCCATGAAAGTTGTTTGCAGGCACTGTTTGCTGGCTAAGGGGGAACAGTGAATACATGTGTTAACATCAGGCTCTGATTGGAAGCAACTCGCTAACAGAACAAAGGGCTTGGTGTGTCACATCATTGCTTTGCCAGTCCAGCCTGTTTGCTCTGGGCAACTCTAACTTTTCCTGGCCTTTAGTACCTTAGTCTTTTATAGAGAACCGGCTGACATTTTTCATCCAAAACTTTTTTTTGCCAAAAAAGCAGCTTTGGGTCGACTGAAACATCACAAATCCATGCTGAATCTGTCAAATTCTTTCGGGCAACAAAATACCTACAACCAAACAAAAACAAAAATCCAAACCCCAAAATGTTATGTTTTGACATTTTCTATTTGAAACAGCTTTTTTATTTGAAATTTCTTTCAATTTTATTTCTTGAAAGGTTAAAAAGTTCAACCGCTGTTCAAATCATGATTTTTGTTGTGGGTTTTTTTGGTTTGTTTTTGGGTTTGGTTTTTTTTTTTTACTTTTCAGTTTGCCAAACAAAAAATGTCCGTTGCGGGTCAAGCTGAAGCAAATTTGTTTTCCAGTGTTTCGGCATGGCCAGCAAACCAAAAAGGGTTCTTTGCAAAGCTCTAGCCTGGTAGTGTCCTGTGTCCCTGGAAGCAGCCAACCTGTGAAGCTGCAGCGCTGCTCAAAAAATGGTGACAGTTTTTTGTGAAACATTTTCCAACTTTTTTGCCAAAGAAAATAATTACCACTGAAATTTCAGAAATAAATACATTTAGCAACTCCATTCTGTCACTAGCATCTCTTGGCATCACACAGAGACTAACTCACCCTCCTCCCACCCCACTGTCACCTCATCCCTTGCCCACAACCACATTCCTCCTGCCTCTCCTCCTCAACTCCCCTTTATCCCCCTCCCTGTGCCTTTCCTCTCCTGTCCCACTGCCCTGTTATCACAGGCGTGTCCACAGGCAGTTATGCCCGCAGTCTGGCTCCTTGCGCTCTGCCATCCCCTTGCCAGTGTCTGGATTCTCTGCATGGGAGCTGCGCTCCGGGCTTCCTGTGCCTATGGCAATGTGAGATGCGATGCCCCACAGTATAGGTGTTCTCACTGCATAGGGTAGCAGAGAGAAGGGCCATGGATGCTGGCCCAACCTGGCAGCTAAATATTTACATGGTGACCTTTGCACCTGCAGCTGGCTGTGCCCTCAGTCGGTGCCTGCAGTCAGTTGTCAGTACAAAGCTGCAGCCGTGGATTCAGGGGTGGGCTGAGGACCTGTGGTGTAGTTACAAACGCCCTGGCCCAGGCAGGCACTGGGTGCTCCATTCCCATCACTATTGTCACTCAGCAGGGATCCATTTGCATCTTTGCTTGCAAAATACAAAACCGCCTGTGAGGCCCCCACTCCACATGGGAGCAGCAGAGCTGTGCGGGGCAGCCCTGTCCCCGGAGCACTGATTGGCTGGGGATGGGCAGGAAATGGAGCTGTCAGGACATCCCAGCCCTGCTTGCTGCAGCTCCCCACTGGAGGAGGGGGTCGCCCCTCAGGGAGCGGCTGCATTGGCTGGGCATATGCTGCTGAGGAAAGGATGCAGCAGGCTTAAGGGGCCCTGAGCTGAGGCCTGGGGGTAGGCTCAGGGTGCAGGGTGTGCCGCACACAAGAGCAAGCCACTGCCCAAAAGGGAGGAGGTGCCCTGAGCTGTGGCAAAGGGATGCCGTCGATGGAGTCTGGGGTCCGTTAAACATCCAGCATGTGTCCCTCTCCCATTTCCTGTTCCTTTCAGCGACACCAGGGTTGTGTCCGTGCTAAGAAAGGGCCGGGAACGTGTCTGTGCATTGGAGTCATTCCTGCCCCGCTAAGGCCTCAGAGACCTGTCGAAGAGGGGAGCCTTTGCCACACAATTAATCTGCTGCCACCGCCTGGTTCTTCTCATGCCAGAGAGCTCCACAGTGCCCCCTACCAGCACTGTGCCCTGCTGGCTCCAACACTCGGTTTGCTTTCCCTTCCTGCGCTGCCTGGCCATGCTGGAGTGGCGCAGCTTGGAGCAGCAGGAGCTGGATACGAAATCAATCAGAAGGCACCAGGGTCTGCGTTTCCAGCCTGGTGCTTGGGGCATCTCCCCCCAGGTTAGCAGAGGAATCACGCCGCTCCAGCAGCTGTTGCCTCCTCTTACCTCCAACCCGCACGGAGCCTGAGTCGCTGTAGGAGTGGCAGCCCAAGGAGGGTGACGCGCATGCATGCGAGACGGACAGCTGAGGTGCAGACAAGCTTAGCACAGAGGGTCATCATAAAAGCAAGGAGGAGGAGGCTGGAGGGGCTAAGCTATCACTGTCGGTGCATGGCGACGGGCATGGGAACCACTGGCCTCACATCCTGGAAACAAAATGGCAGCAAATCTTCCCTACTAGATGCCTTTCAGATCTGATCCCTAGGCACCTTGAACTGCATCGTGGGGATCCCTCCCTCTGAGAGGGGCTGCGAGTCACCACAGCGCTGCACAACACCCCTGGAGGGTCAAACAGTGCCCTCCTACCCTGACAGCCCCTGCGTCTCTGGGGACTGTTCAGCTCCCCGGCATAGGGAAAGGGTAAGTCCAGCAAGCCTGCACCTCCCTGTACACTCTCCATGCCTAGGGCTGGCACCCCCAATTGGACCAGCTGCTGGGGTGCTTGTCAAGGAAAGGAAAAGCAACATGTTGCACCATCAGCCATGACTTTGGGCAGGCAGGAGCATCTGAGCATTCCCAAATGGAACAAGCAGGGCAGTTACTGCAGGGTATTTCTCAGCCATTTGTTTCTGATTATTACTCATCTCTATTGCTGTAGTGCCCAGACGTCCTGCCCAGGGATGAGGGCTCCATTATGCTAGGCACTGTACACACACCCACAGAGTAAGTTATTCCCTGTGCAGAAAAGCCTGTTTTTCCCTCGGTTATTAACAATGCTTTGGAAACAGCACAACCCATTGCAAACAATAAGCGACTCAGATTAGGCTGCAGTGCTCATAGCCCCACCAGTCCTCCAGTATCGTACAGACCCTGGTCCCAATTCAGGGGGGTGTTGGTGTCACTGGGCATGACCCTAGGTAACTCGGCAAGATGGAAGGCCATGAGTGCCGATGAAGTCTTCTCACACTAGGCCCAGATGAACCAAACTTCCTCCATGTTGAATTATGTTTGAATTCTACTCGATCTAGCAGGCTAGTAACGAGAATGGAATCCAAAGGGCCCGAGACAGGCAACAGGGGGATTTAAGCATGTGCCTAACTCAAAGCCTCTGAGTAATCTATTCACCTGCTTCAGGTTAGGCACTGGCTGAAGGACTTTCATGAATCAGGGCCTCTGTGAAGGGCTCATGTAAAGCACCCCTTGGGGTATTCAGAGTGGGGCTGGAGGCAGGGGGAATGAGTGGGGTGGGGGTGGATGTGATGGAGGAAGAAGTGCGGGTGATTGTAGGAAGGGTAGGGAGTGTGTGAGCGGCTGGCTGAGTGGGGCTGGATATTCAGATGGAAGGATGGCAAAATGCACGGGTGGTAGAGGACTAAGCCCAGTGCATGGGACTATACAGCCTGGGGTAACTTGTGCTTACTGTTCCTTTAAGGTCTGGAACATCTGGGCTGACAGAGTGCCAAAGGCTTGTCAGTCATTAGCAGCTGGGTTGGAGACTGATGGGAGAGTGAAGAGGCTGGTAAGTAAGGACCATTCATTGTGGCTCATTTTCCTTGCTGGCATTTGACAATGGCAAAGCATCATGGAAAGAGCCACTGTCTTCTGACACTGGACAAGGAACTCTGGTAGAACAAGGAAAACAGCATCATTCCCAGTCACACTCTTGCTCTCTGCTCCCATTACCGCCTCTGTCTTCCCTGGCCCCACTCCTGGGGAGCTTCCTGCTGTGGATTTAAAAAAACAGAGCACATCTCAGCGCCGCACTCCTGATTTATTTCAGCCACGCTGGATTTTTGTATTTATTTCTGAAATTTCAGTGGCAATTCTTTTCTTTGGCAAAAAAGTTGGAAAATGTTTCACAAAAAACTGTCACCATTTTTTGAGCAGCTCTGCAGCTTCACAGGTTGGCTGCTTCCAGGGACACAGGACAGCACTTGCCACTGTCAGGGAGAGAGAGATTAGCTAATGCAGCTGAGACCAGCTGAGTTTTTCAGCAAGCCAAGCCGCCAGGGCTGGATAGGCAGCAGGATTTGGTGTTTTCCAAAAATAACATCTGTTGATTTTTAAAAGATCAGTTAGAATGTCTCCAAGAATTGTCTGTTAAAGCTTCTCTTCACATAGGTTTTGCACCACTTTCACTGGATCACTTGGGAGCCAGTCTGGTTAAAGTGGTACAACACCCTAGAGCCATGGTTTTCAACCTGTGGTCCACCAACCACTGGGGGTCTGCAGACTGTATCTAAGATTTCCAAAGGGGGCCACACCCCATTTTTAGGGGCCTGCAAATGAAAAAGGTTGAAAACCAGGGGAGCTGCAGTTATACTGGTATATAGGTGCTTTTGTAACGCCTACAGACCCCAGTCGGCAGCATTGAACCTGGGACCTCTGGAGCTTAGTGCATGGGCCTCTACAGCATAAGCTAAAAGCCAACTCGTTGTTTGTTAAGGCTGTAGAGCAGACTCGTTTAACTCTCTCTAAGGGCTAGTCTACGCTGGCAGCGCTGCCACAGCAGCGCTTTAACGTGCCTTGTGCGGTCGCGGCGCAGCGCTCTAAAAAACCACCTCAACGAGGAGCGTGGCTCCTCGCGCTGGGGCACAGTTTACACCGGTGCTTTACAGCGCTGAAACTTGCAGCGCTCAGGGGTGTTTTTTCACCCCCCTGAGCCAGAAAGTTGCAGTGCTGTTAATTGCCAGTGTAGACAAGCCCTAAGTGGTCTCGGTGCTACTAGATGGGACAGAACATCACACCCAGAAGGTGTGTGGGTTACACTTATACTGTAGAGCTTATTCCATACATTTAGGAGACTAAACTACACTGGTATGAGGCACCTTCATCCCAGTACAACTGCGTCCATTCCAGGGGGTTGTGCTGATTTAACTATTTTGGTAAAAAAGTCACGCACCTAACAGAAATAGTTGAATCAATACAAAAACTGTGGGGAGACCAGGAATAAAATGGGAAGGTGACGCGTTTGTCCTCCTGAGAGACAGTGTCATCCAGTGATTAGGGCACTAGTTGAGGCACTAGATCTGTCATCTGTTCTTGGCTCTGCCACCAACCTGCCGTGTGACCTGGGGCAAGTTGCTCTCTCTGCCTCAGTTTCCCTCCCACTCTTTGGCCTGGCTGTTTAAACTAGAAGCCTGTTCGGGACAGGGACTGTCTCTCACTATGTGTATGTGCAGCACTCAGCGCAATCTCAGCTGGCAGCTCTAGGCTCTACTGGAATACAAACAAGCTGAAAATGATGCGATGTGAATGGTGTATCTTCTTCAGATCCGATGATAGGAGAAAGAGGGGTGACTTGATCAGTGTCTATCAGAGATGTGTTTTAGGAGACAATGACTGATCAAGTGTGGGAGCAAACTGGAGGTTTCAGACAGAGAGAGCCCCTGGGATGAGAGCTCAGACCCAGGTCCGTCCCCTCCCCCCCCCCCCAGCAGCCACAGCACTGAATCAGCATGTTGGCCTGTTTCTCTCCTTCCCTGCTGGTCCTGCTGTGCGTGAGCTGGAATCCCAGTCAGCCAGTCAGACTCTTCCTGTTGTGTCCATCGCTTACATCTTGCAACCCTTCACCACACTCTGGTTAGTCATCTCAGAGTGTCCTGTGATCAACACCCCTGGGTGATTTACATCATGCAGGGCGCGGAGGAGCATGACCCTGGGAGCAGTCACAGGGTATAAACACCCCTGGGAGAGAAATAGCATCAGACACTCACTTGTAAGAGCCAGTTAACAGCTGTCCTGGAGCCTCTGCTCTTGGGCTGCACAGAGGGTCTGGATGGCCGCATCCTAGATAATGCTACAAGCGTGTAAAGTAGAATTCAGTTTGGCAGCATTAATTGGCCACATGATAGAAGAGGTTAGCGAGCTGCAGCCTGAAGCGTGAGCACTGCTGTGTAGCTAACCTTACAGGAAGTCAGCACATGTTAGGAGGTGAGTAAATGAAAGAGCTAACAGGCAATCTGCTTGTCACAGACTCCAGTTCAATCCAGGCTTCGGGAGCAGCCCGAGACACACACTGCTGCCTAATCGGTATTGTTGTTATTCATTGTGTGTGTTACAATAGCACCTAAGGGCACCAAACTTGATCAGGGCCCCAGTGTGCTGGACGCTGCCCAGGCACTATGGATAAGTCTACACCGGAGCTGGAGGTGTGCTTTCCCTCTCGGGTAGGTGACACACCTGTGCTAGCTCTGATCAGCTAGCATGCTAAAAGTAGCAGTGTAGCCAGAGTGGGGCGAGCTGCCCGGAGGATGAACCCGCTTTGAAACCCTAGGTATGTACTCGGGCGGCTAACCCCTCCCACTGCTCCCGCTGCCAAGGCTACGGTCTATTTTTAGCCTGCCCTGGATCAGTGGTAGCATGGGTACAGGTACCCGAGCTGTTGATTACGCCTCTTCCAGCTCCAGTGTAGATACACCCACAGCGAGAGACCATTCCTGCCCCAAACAGCTGACAGTCTAAACCAGGGGTGAGGAAGAAGAGAAGAGCGGTTAGTCCCATAGAAGAAGGGGAAGAGTCGATGGGGACAACACCAAACATGAGCCCCAGGAGGATACAGGATGGGTTGAAGAGGATTACAAGGGAAAATAGGAATGGAAAGGACTTGCAGCCAGAGGGAACAGGGGATAGACTGGAGAATCGCACTGTCACCAGGAAAAGGCAGGTCTACGTGATTGGGGATTCCTTACTGAGACGAATAGACAGGCCTGTAACCAGAGCTGATCCAGAGAACAGAAGGGTGTGCTGTCTACCGGGTGCTAAGATACGGGATGTGGACCTGAGGTTGAAGAGGATCCTAAAGGGAGCAGGAAAGAATCCATTGATCATCCTTCACGTAGGAACAAATGACACGGCTAGATTCTCACTGGAACGAATCAAGGGGGACTATGCCAGGCTGGGGAAGACACTTAAGGAAATCGAGGCTCAGGTAATCTTCAGTGGGATTCTGCCTGTTCCTAGAGAAGGGCAACAAAGGTGTGACAGGATTATGATGATCAACAGATGGCTCAGGGATTGGTGCTACAAGGAGGGCTTTGGGATGTATGGCCACTGGGAGGCATTCATGGACAGAGGACTGTTCTCTCGGGATGGACTTCACCTGAGTAGGGAAGGAAATAGACTTCTAGGATGGAGGCTGGCACAACTGATCAAGAGAGCTTTAAACTAGGAATTTGGGGGAGACGGTTGGGAGATGTCCAGGTAATCTCCACGCCGGACTTTAACATTGAGAGGGAAGACAACCAAGTAAGAGAGGATATAGCCGGGGGTAGGAGAATGGACATAAGGAGGAAGGGCAGAGTGGATACTAGTCAAATAGGTCATACTGGCAGTACAATGTCCATACCAAATTGGGTAAGGAATGTGAGTGAGGCCAAACAGCAAAAATTAAGATGTTTGTACACCAATGCGAGGAGCCTAGGTAACAAAATGGAGGAATTGGAGCTACTGGTCCAGGAAGTGAAACCAGATATCATAGGAATAACCGAAACATGGTGGAATAGTCGTCATGACTGGAGTACAGGTATTGAAGGGTATGTGCTGTTTAGGAAAGATAGAAATAAAGGTAAAGGTGGGGGAGTAGCATTGTATATCAATGATGAGGTAGACTGTAAAGAAATAAAAAGTGATGGAATGGATAAGACAGAGTCTGTCTGGGCAAAAATCACATTGGGGAAGAAAACTACTAGAGCCTCCCCTGGGATAGTGCTTGGGGTGTGCTATAGACCACCGGGATCTAATTTGGATATGGATAGAGACCTCTTTAATGTTTTTAAGGAAGTAAATACTAATGGGAACTGTGTGATCATGGGAGACTTCAACTTCCCAGATATAGATTGGAGAACAAGTGCTAGTAATAATAATAGGGCTCAGATTTTCCTAGATGTGATAGCTGATGAATTCCTTCATCAGGTAGTTGCTGAACCAACAAGGGGGGATGCCATTTTAGATTTGGTTTTGGTGAGTAGTGAGGACCTCATTGAAGAAATGGTTGTGGGGGACAACCTTGGCTCGAGTGATCATGAGCTAATTCAGTTCAAACTAAATGGAAGGATAAACAAAAATAAATCTGAGACTAGGGTTTTTGATTTCAAAAGGGCTAACTTTAATAAATTAAGGAAATTAGTTAGGGAAGTGGATTGGACTAAAGAATTTATGGACCTAAAGGCGGAGGAGGCCTGGGATTATTTCAAGTTAAAGTTGCAGAAGCTATCAGAAGCCTGTATCCCAAGAAAGGGGAAACAATTCATAGGCAGGGGTTTTAGACCAAGCTGGATGAGCAAGCATCTCAGAGAGGTGATTAAGAAAAAACAGAAAGCATACAAGGAGTGGAAGATGGGAGGGATCAGCAAAGAAACCTACCTTATTGAGGTCAGAGCATGTAGGGATAAAGTGAGACAGGCTAAAAGTCATGTAGAATTGGACCTTGCAAAGGGAATTAAAACCAATAGTAAAAAGTTTTATAGCCATATAAATAGGAAGAAAACAAAGAAAGAAGAAGTGGGACCGCTAAACACTGAGGATGGAGTGGAGGTTAAGGATAATCTAGGCATGGCTCAATATCTAAACAAATACTTTGCCTCAGTCTTTAATGAGGCTAATGAGGAGCTTAGGAATAGTGGCAGCATGACAAATGGGAATAAGGATGTGGGGGTAGATATTACCATATCCGAGGTAGAAGCCAAACTTGAACAGCTTAATGAGAGTAAATCAGGCGGCCCAGATAATCTTCATCCAAGAATATTAAAGGAACTGGCACATGAAATTGCAAGTCCATTAGCAAAAATTTTTAATGAATCTCTAAACTCAGGGGTTGTACCGTTTGACTGGAGAATAGCTAATATAGTTCCTATTTTTAAGAAAGGGAAAAAAAGTGACCCGGGTAACTACAGGCCTGTTAGTTTGACATCTGTAGTATGCAAGGTCTTGGAAAAAATTTTGAAGGAGAAAGTAGTTAAGGACCTTGAGGTCAATGGCAATTGGGACAAATTACAACATGGTTTTACAAAAGGTAGATCGTGCCAAACCAACTTGATCTCCTTCTTTGAGAAAGTAACAGATTTTTTAGATAAAGGAAACGCAGTGGATCTAATCTACCTCGATTTCAGTAAGGCATTTGATACAGTACCACATGAGGAATTATTGGTTAAATTGGAAAAGATGGGGATCAATATGAAAATTGAGAGGTGGATAAGGAACTGGTTAAAGGGGAGACTACAGCGGGTCATACTGAAAGGTGAACTGTCAGGTTGGAGGGAGGTTACTAGTGGAGTTCCTCAAGGTTCAGTTTTGGGACCAATTTTATTTAATCTTTTTATTACTGACCTCGGCACCAAAAGTGGGAGTGTGCTAATAAAGTTTGCAGATGACACAAAGTTGGGAGGTATTGCCAATTCAGAAAAGGATCGGGATATCCTACAGGAAGATCTGGATGACCTTGTAAACTGGAGTAATAGTAATAGGATGAAATTTAATAGTGAGAAGTGTAAGGTTATGCATTTAGGGATTAATAACAAGAATTTTAGTTATAAGCTGGGGACGCATCAGTTGGAAGTAACGGAAGAGGAGAAGGACCTCGGAGTCCTGGTTGATCACAGGATGACTATGAGTCGCCAATGTGATGTGGCCGTGAAAAAAGCTAATGCAGTCTTGGGATGCATTAGGCGAGGTATTTCTAGTAGAGATAAGGAGGTGTTAGTACCGTTATACAAGGCATTGGTAAGACCTCATTTGGAATACTGTGTGCAGTTCTGGTCTCCCATGTTTAAGAAGGATGAATTCAAACTGGAACAGGTACAAAGAAGGGCCACTAGGATGATCCGAGGAATGGAAAACCTGTCGTATGAAAGGAGACTCAAGGAGCTTGGTTTGTTTACCCTAACCAAAAGAAGGCTGAGGGGAGATATGATTGCTCTCTTTAAATATATCAGAGGGATAAATACCAGGGAGGGAGAGGAATTATTTCAGCTCAGTACCAATGTGGACACAAGAACAAATGGATATAAACTGGCCAGCAGGAAGTTTAGACTTGAAATTAGACGAAGGTTTCTAACCATCAGAGGAGTGAAGTTCTGGAACAGCCTTCCAAGGGAAGCAGTGGGGGCAAAAGACCTAACTGGCTTCAAGATTAAGCTGGATACGTTTATGGAGGGGATGGTTTGATGGGATAACATGATCTTAGTCAAGGGTCAATTAATTGCCATCAGTGGTAAATAGGACCAATGGTCAATGATGGGATGTTAGAAGTTACTACAGAGAACTTTTTCCTAGGTGTCTGGCTGGTGAGTCTTGCCCACATGCTCGGGGTTCAGCTGATCGCCATATTTGGGGTCGGGAAGGAATTTTCCTCCAGGGTAGATTGGCAGAGGCCCTGGAGGTTTTTTGCCTTCCTCTGCAGCATGGGGCACGGGTCACTTACCGGAGGATACTCTGCATCTTGAAGTCTTTAAACCATGATTTGAGGACTTCAATAGCTGAGACATAGGTGAGAGAATTATTCCAGGAGTGGGTGGGTGAGATTCTGTGGCCTGCATTGTGCAGGAGGTCAGACTAGATGATCGTAATGGTCCCTTCTGACCTTAAAGTCTATGAGTCTATGAGTCTATGAGGGGTGAGCAAACTTTGGCCTGAGGGCCACATCGGGGTTCCGAAACTATATGGAGGACTGGGTAGGGAAAGCTGTGCCTCCCCAAATAGCCTGGCCCCTGCCCCCTATCTGCCCCCTCCCACTTCCTGCTCCCTGACTACCCCCCTCAGAACCACCGACCCATCCAACACCCAGTGCTCCTTGTCCCCTGACCGCCCCCTCCCGGGACCCCCTGCCCCTAACCACCCCCCCCAGGACCCCACACCCCTATCCAACCCCCCTGCTCCCTGTCCCCTGACTGCCCCAACCCCTATCCACACCCCGGCCCCCTGACATGCCCCCCTGGGACTCCCACGCCTATCCAACCACCTATCCAACTGTCCCCTGATGGCCCCCCGGGACCCTCTGCCCCATATCCAAGCCCCCTCCCCCCTCCCCGCTCCCTGCCCCCTTACCATGCTGCTCAGAGCACCAGGACTGGCAGCCATGCTGCCCGGCAGGAGCTCTCAGCCCCGCCGCGCAGAGCACTGGCAGTGCGGTAAGCTGAGGCTGCGCGGGAGGGGGACAGCAGGGGAGGGGTCAGGGGTAGCCTCCCCAGACGGAAGCTCAAGGGCCAGACAGGATGGTCCCATGGGCTGGATATGGCCCGTGGGCCATAGTCTTGCCCACCTCTGCCATTCACTCCCTAATGAGTTGGGACATTTGAATATTAATATTGGATGCCTCCATTTTGGGTGCCCAACTGGAGATACCTACAGCGGGGCCTGATTTTCAGAGGTGCTATCATGGAGACCCAAGAATCAGCACCCAATATTAGTGGTCAGTTCTGAACACATTGTCCTTAACCACCTTGTGCCTCGGTTTCCCTATCTGCAAAAAGAAGATAATAGTGTTGCTTCCCTACCACCCAGGGGTGCCGTGAGAGCTAATGCAGTAACCTGTGTGGTGTAAATTACATTGAGATCCTTAGATAGCAGGTGCTATATATGTGTGAAGAATTATTATTTTATCTGCACTTCAGCTTTGCTGTTAGAGTCCTGCCCTGACTCAGACAACACTCCCCTGGAAATCAATGGGAGTGAGAACGGAGTGAGGATTTCAGGACCAAGCTCCCAGAGTCTGCGCTCAGACTGATTACAAGGTGCTGACAGGGGCCCCAGGGTTCCCACCTGGAACTCTGGTAGGTTAAAGGTGATGTCAGTGCCAGGTGTTTAGGGGTGGAGTAATTACAGAGCCAGGACGTGGCTAAAGCATTATCTTGCACTGCCTCCTGATTGTTCTCAAAGGTGCATTGTGACATTTGTACTTCCTCCTGGCAGAGAGCGAGCGGGTGAGGGAGAGACTATCAGCCACAATGCTGCAGCTGAGCTGCTCTCCTTGCTGAAGGTCTTCCAGTGGTCGGACTTCACCATGGTCCTCTCCACACACATGGGCAGATGTGCTGGGATATTCGTCATTGCTTTTATATGTGACGTGGCTGGATTGATCATCCTCCTGTTGGGGATTTTTGCCAATCTGGACTACTGGGACTTTTTTATTTACTCAGGAGCACTGCTGCTGGCCTTCAGCCTGGTCTTCTGGATATTCTGGTACTCATTCAACATCGAGGTCCCCTTTAAGGAACTAGGCTTTTGACTCACCTACAACTGCGGGAAAGCACACATGCTACCTATGGGCTAGAGAAGCAACACTTCAGCAGCTGGGAAATCTGAAATATTTACTCAACTGAAGAAGAGCATTAAACCCCTCACAGTGAAGGGGTCTGTTATTTCCCATGCTATCATCCATCTGGCAAACCTTCCAGAGGAAAGGTACGTCAAACGTGGCCACTCATATGGCTGTTTATCAAAAGAGTCCACTGAGTCCAGCGTTAGTTCTTGTCAAAGCCGCTGGGCATTTCCATAAATAATAGCACTTAGCACCTCTAGAGCAATTTTAATCTATAAAATGCTTTAGAATGAATTAACAGTGGGGTGGGAAATGTTTTCTAACACATCGGCAGGATTGTAATGAGTCTGGGGAGCAGGAACTCCAAGCAGACAGACAGAGAGACAGACCATTTCTATGTTGCTTATTCTTCAAATGATATTGTAATTGCAAATGGACAAACTGGTTGAAACTATAGTAAAGAACAGAATTGTCAGACACATAGATGAACATAATTTGTTGGGGAAGAGTCAACATGGTTTTTGTAAAGGGAAATCTTGCCTCACCAATCTACTAGAGGGGGGTCAACTTTGAGGGGGTCAGCAAGCACATGGACAAGGGGGATCCAGTGGATATAGTGTATTTAGATTTTCAGAAAGCCTTTCACAAGGTCCCTCACCAAAGGCTCTTAAGCAAAGTAAGCTGTCATGGGATAAAAGGGAAGGTCTTCTCGTGGATCAGTAACTGGTTAAAAGATAGGAAACAAAGGGTAGGAATAAATGGTCAGTTTTTAGAATGGAAAGAGATAAATAGTGGTGTCCCCCAGGGGTCTGTACTGGGCCCAGTCCTATTCAACATATTCATAAATGATCTGGGAAAAGGGGTAAACAGTGAGATGGCAAAATTTGCAGATGATACAAAGCTTTTCAAGATAGTTAAATCCCAGGCAGACGGCGAAGAGCTACAAAAAGATCTCTCAGAACTGGGTGATTGGGCAACAAAATAGCAGATGAAATTCAATGTTGATAAATACAAAGTAATGCACATTGGAAAGCATAATCCCAACTATACATATAAAATGATTGGGGTCTAAATTAGCTGTTACCACTCAAGAAAGAGATATTGGAGTCATTGTGCATAGTTTTCTGAAAACATCCACTCAATATGCAGTGGCAGTCAAAAAAGCAAACAGAATGCTGGGAATCATTAAGAAAGGGATGAATAATAAGACAGAAAATATCATATTGCCTTTATATAAATCCATGGTACACCCACATCTTGAATACTGTGTGCAGATGTGGTTGCCCCATCTCAAAAAAAGATATATTGGAATTGGAAAAGGTTCAGAAAAGGGCAACAAAAATGATTAGAGGTATGGAATGTCTTCCGTATGAGGAGAGCTTAATAAGACTGGGACTTTGCAACTTCGAAAAGAGACGACTAAGGGGGAAGATGATTGAGGTCTATAAAATCATGACTGGTGGGGAGAAAGTAAATAAGAAAGTGTTATTTACTCCTTCTCATGACACAAGAACTAGGGGTCACCAAATGAAATTAATAGGCAGCAGGTTTAAAACAAACAAAAGGAAGTATTTCTTCAAACAACGCATGGTTAGCCTTTGGAACTCCTTGCCAGAGGATGTTGTGAAGGCCAAGAATATAACAGGGTTCAAAAAAGAACTAGATAAGTTCATGGAGGATAGCTCCATCAATGGCTATTAGCCAGGATGGGCAGGGATGGTGTCCCTAGTCTCTGTTTGCCAGAAGCTGGGAATGAGTGAAGGGGATGGATCACTTGATGATTACCTGTTCTGTTCATTTCCTCTGGGGCACTTGGCATTGGCCACTATCGGAAGACAGGACACTGGGCTAGATGGACGTTTGGTCTGACCCAGTATGGCCGCTCTTATGTTCTTATGGAGCTGAATCCCCTTCGAATAGCCTGGCTCCTAGATGGGGCTTGTTGAGTGAACAACCATTCACCAGCAGTTGCAACTTGTGCAAATAAGAAAAGTCAACAATCTTAAACCAGCTCCAGCGAAAGGCCAAGCAACGGAAAGTTGGAGGTTCCATCTAAATGACCTATTTAAACAAATGGGGCGTGGGGGGGAGGGCGTTCACCTCTTTGATGCTAACAACAGCCATATATGTGCAGTGAAGGAGAACAGCCATAAACAGATGATGGGGATAAACTCGGTGAATCAACAAATTGCAGTTTGCTCTTATACACACACTGTATGTGGTTAACTGGTGTGGTCACACTTACATGGTATATACCAGTTTGAAAGCTTTGACCAGCTGAAAGAGATATTTCCAGTCCAGATAACAGGGAATAGTAGTAGAACAAGTAAAAGCTTCCCAGGGGGTAGAAAGTGTTTGTGACTTGGTTACAGTCTATAACTACCTATAAAGGATTAAAGGGCTCGTCAGTCTAGCAGAGAAAGGTATAACACAAGCCAGTGGCTGGAAATTCAAGCTATAGAAATTCAGACTGGAAATAAGGCATACATTTTTAACGGTGAGAGTAATTAACCATCGGAACAACTTTCCAAGGGGTGTAGTGGATTCTCCAGCACTGACAAGTTTAAAATTAAGATTGGATGTTTTTCTCACAGATCTGCTTTAGGAATATTTGTGGGCAATTTCTCTGGCCTGCGTTATTCAGGAGGTCAAACCAGGTGATCACAATGGTCCCTTCTGGCCTTTGAATCTAGGAATCTACCTGCTGCACTGTATCCAAGCCCATGACTTATGCTGAATATAAGCAAAACATGCCTGGCTCTTACAATTTAAACACACAACAATTTTGCTTTGAGTTTATCCTCTTTCAATCTTGAACTTTTCCAAACTACTCCACATTTATTTAAATGTCTGCCTGAAATGGCACAGTGGCTCAAGGTGTTTTTTTCTTAATTCCCACTTAGCTTTGTATTAAATTTTATATATTCATCATTTATCATCATCAAATATTCATCATTTACAACCTAACCTTAACTATACTTAACACATTTGTGATTATAACAATATGAATGGTGAACATATAGATCAATGATTTTACACATTTTACAGCCAAACAATATCCGTTTATAAAAATCCAACTAGCTTTCAATCTTATATTCTATCTTACCCCAATTTTAGTTACAGAGATAATGAAGGGGACAAATCATAGGCTAAGGAAATGCATTGCCCCAAGTTTGCAAAGGTGTTTATGCTTTGGACATGGCTGATTTAGGTGTGTGAACCTGCAAAGTGTGTAAGCAAAAGAGGCTAATAATTACAAGAATTTGCTAAGAATTTGCAGAAGTTACTTTTAAAATCTTATGAGATGCTCTATAATTGCTGTAGAGACACTGGTACAAATTTAGTCCTGGTGTAAACAGGCACAAGAGAGGAATTATATAATGTGTTTGTATTTCAGTAGCGCCTCGGGGTCGCATGGAGGACTGGGACCACCTGGAGTCAGAATAAAGACAGTCCCCGCACCAAAGAACTGGGCAAATCTAAGTAATGGAAAGCATTTGGCCCATTGAGTATAGGATGTTAAATCTACTTACAGGTGATATTATAACACTGGTCACAAGCAGAATCTAAAGCAGAATAAAAACAATGGCATGTATGCAGAATAGTCTATCTATGCACAGTGTACACAATACAATGTCCCTTTTAATAATTTCTGATTGAAAGAGTCATTTCTATTCACTGTCAGTAAAAGTAATTATTATTTTATTAATTTTGCACCTCTCCTGGCCTAGGGCCCCATGGTGCTGGATGCTGTACAGACTCAGAACAAAGAGCTGTATTATTACAGTGGCGATAGAGAGCCCCATTGTACAGAAACTTGCTGAGAGACAGTCTCTGCCCCAGAGAGCGCACAGTCTAAACAACCAAGACAGACAAAGGGAAACCAGAAGCACAGACAGGGAAAACGACAAGGACCAAGGACACACAGGTGAGGGTCAGATCTGGGAGTGAAGTCAGGTCTTCTAAGGCCGAGCCACTCGGCCATGCTGCCCCTCTGAAGTGTTAACAGATGTTCCCTGGCTGAAAATCATTCTCCGCTCCCCAGGCACTCCCATTCAATGGAGATTTTTCAAAATGTTTTGATGCTTCGCAGTCTCCTACCCACAAAGACATTGCTGCTGAGGTGCTGTCCCTGTCCCCACCTAGGAGGTTTTCTGAATCAGACGCTATTACGAAAAAGGCACCAGTAACCACTTACAGATGTTTTCACCTCTGTTTTTATTTATCCCTGTTACTTGTAGTGCCCGTGGAAAGCAGCCTTGCTGTTTCCCATGCCCGTGGAACAAGGGCAATTTGGAAGCAACAACGTAAGTTATCAAATTTTATAGCCATGAGCTTGGTATGATGCTGCAGCCCAACAGGTCAATGATTTACTCTATGTCAAGTTTCAGGAGGTATTTTCACCTGTGTGCTTCCGGGATTGCTTGCTTTGAGAGTTTCCTTGATACAACTGCAGATAAGGGCCTGTAATTAATTTTAGCTTGACGTTGTTGCTATTTATAAACCAGGGGACCCCGCCTTGTCTTACCCTGGGAGCTTTAATCCGGCCACGCACTTGTTCGCTTTGTTTCATCTGTCAGGTGAAGCCTGGCTGAGTACTTTGTTAGTAAAGGCCACCACCCAAAGCTATTTACCGGGTGTAACTTGTTCCCTGTGTGCTTGTGCCGACCCCACCCCAGAGCCAGCACCCTAGGAGCTAACTAGACCACCAGGAATGTTGAACTGAGGGGACGCTCTGTGGAGGGACAGAAACCCTTCCCAAACTGCAGGTAGAATGGCTGGTGCTGCTGCATGTCTGTGTCTAACAACTGGTGGCTCACTGGCTAGCAGAAGGCAGTACCATGCGCCTGTTGAAGTCCAGGACATGTCTTTATGGGAAGCTGGGTGCAAGAGACACCCCCACACACACATTGAACATTTGACCTTTCCATCCCAGGTCACCTAGATGTCAGAAGGACATGACCCCTTGGCCACCAGGTCACATAAAGGCCATCAGGCCTGTGTAGCCTTCTTCTTGCTAAGGATGGAGTCTGCGACCCTCCCCAGCTGCCGTCCATGCCAGCCAGGATACTGGGGACAGCGGCCAGGGAGCAGCGCTCAGGAGGAAGGCCAAAGGACCCAAGCACCCTGGAGGTGCCAGGCGGCTGTCAGCCAAGGTCAGAATGGCAGCACGTTGAGGCCAGGATGCTGTCCCCTTAGGCAAGCGAGAGGGGAGGAGGATGAAGCTGGCCCCAAGGTAACAGCTCCCCTCTGCCCCTTTGTTATAGGGCCCTACCCCAGCCCCAGCCCCACATGCACAGAGCGACTCATCTTCCAGCACCCCCTGTGGCTGGGTGTCGGGTTGTCCCAGTTAGTTTTTAAAGCATTGGGAATTCTGCTGGCCTCCTTCATGAGGGCTCGGTCCTGCACAGGCTGAGCGCTCAGGCCCTGACCCAGCAAAGTATTTAAACACGCTTAACTTTAAGCACTTGAGTGGTCCTGTTAATGTTAATAGGACCACGTCTCGGCTTCAAGGTAAGCAGGTGCTAAAGTGCTTCACTGGACCAGGGCTGTGCACTCACCACTTTGCAGCCGTGACCCCTTAGACTCCAGCTACCATGGACACGTAGCTCCCACCGATGGAAAATCGCCATGCAGCACCATTGCCTTTGCACCTCCCAGGGGACAGCTACTGGGATCTGTTCTCTCTCTGATGCATGGAGACACACGATAGGGAGGTAATCACTGGGACTGGATGACATTTTCCATCCAAGCTGCTTTAGATGGAAAATTGGGATTTTGAATAATTAAATTCTTCACAAAAAGTGTCTGTTTTCTACACCAAAAATTGCTTTTTTCATTGAAAAACTGACCACCCCAAAATGAAATATTTTTATTCTGAAATGCCACCACAGTGCCTGCTGGGAATTGTAGTTTGAGTGCCTCCTGCTCCCATTCTCCTCTATGGGCCAGGCTCCCCTGCGGGACTTCATCTCCCATCATCCACTGCCTTCCTTCACCAAGACAGGAGACCATGGTGCCTTATGGTAAATGTCTATATTTAAGATTTTGATTTTTCACCTGCAGCACAAAATTTCCATGGAAAAATCCCCATTTTCTAACCAGCTTTAGTAATCACTAACAATGCGAATGGTGCCCCCCCCCCCGTGACCCCTCACCACCCACCCTCACAGATAAATTAACCTGGCTCTCCCACATAGCCACCCAACATATCCTCACTAGCCCATAAAACGGCACTTAGGAAGTCTATTCACCATCATGGAAAGAACTCTAGAATGGCATTTCTGTACCTAACTGGGTGACTGTAAAAACCCCTTCTTTAGTAGGGTAGGTCAATCATATCTTGAATCGATTCCTTCTTCTTGAATCCTGTGTTGCTCTTAAATATCCGAACTGCCCCATGATTCCAGTAGGACTTGGTGAGTTACCAATGCATCCTTTCATTCTCTATTCCTATGGTTGTTTTTCAGAAGAGGCTCAAAGATCAGAAATGTAGGTGACCAAGAAAATGAAGAAGGAGATAAGTGAGGAATATGTACTCGCCTGCTCTTCAATGGGGCATTCGTCTGATAATGAATCCCTAAAAATGCAACAAAGAGTCACGTGGATCCATGCTGTGCACTTCACAACCTCTCTGAACCTGAGCATTCAACCAACCTGAACTATGTTTGCACATCCTCCATGCTGAACAGCATGTGCTAGGCACATTGCTCTGAAGTCTTTCCTCCAGCATTGCCACCACTCATTGCTTCCTTCAGATCAGTGGATCTGCCTGCTCTCAGCAGCTGTGGATTTTTTTGCCCTACCTCCCCTGGCTGGTGTAGATCAGCAGGTTTCCAGAGGGCAAGCTGGGCCAGTTGTGTAGACCTCAATGTGAAGACACTGAGTCAAGAGGAGCATTAGTGGCTGAAAATGTTGCCTGCATTTTCTGTGCTGGCCAGATATCCAGCCAACTCTCTTGTTGGGTGAACTCATGTATATCAATAAACTATGGAAAAGGGCTTTCCAGTTAACTAGGTCACTGAAATCTACACTCCATAGGATGCAACATGTTTAGCACTGTAGATTTCCTAATGGAAGCCTGTAGCTGATGAGACCTCTGGAAGTGCAATGTGATACCAACATTGCAGGCTGCCACCAGTGAGCAGAGACCTAAAGAAGAGGAGCGAGTGGCAAATACATGTCGGTTCTTTGCTTGCTTGGCTCAGATTTGGCATCTTTTGCTGCTGTGGAGGAAACCTGGAGTAGAAAGTGGGCTGGATACCTCTGCTCCCTGGGCTACCCAGAAATGTTAATAGCCTCCAAAGAGACAGTGATGTTAGGGGAGCAGTGCAAACTCAGGTTGATGTATCACACCCAGGTGACGACCTTGTGTCGGAAGGAAGCCTGCTTCTCCTCTCTTTCACCCCACACGCCACCTGCCTCCCAGACCTCAGGAAGAAATGAAGAAAAACAGGGTCTTTTGCATTTCATATACCTGTAGGACACAGTGTGAGACCTACCCCACAGCATTCCCTGCAGCGGCGTTCCACCTCTTCGCAGAGTGCAGCACCCAGCAAGGGCTCTGCCGGCCTGGGCAAGAATTTCATTGTTCACGTGCCAAGTTGGTGATGAAACAAAACAAAAATCTTCCCATCTGATTAAAAATAAAAACATGCTGCAGGGGCAGTGGAGAGGAGGTGACGGCATCTGGAGAGCTCAGGCACTTCGCTCTCCTAGGCTGTTGACGTAGCACTCGACTCACTTTAACAACTTTTTCTATTACATGCGGTGCAGGTAGCGACGTCTATTGCTAAGGTTGTCCAGACCCTGCTGACAGTTGCCAGAGTTTAACTGTTTGAGCTGAAATCTTCCAGGCTGGGTGTCTGCCCCAGGCTGACTGTTTTTGGAAAGTTTCAGCTAAAATAGTTCAGCCATTTCTGAGAGCAAGGCTAGGGGAAAATGCATTGTTTTGCCCATATTAAAAAAATGATGACAACCGGTTGGTTTGGGAGCTCTGACACCCCAGACACCTGGAGCAGGAACTCGAAATGTGGGGCAGGGGGGTGGCCTTCATGTTAGGGATGTGCTTTTGGCCGCTCCTGTGAAAATTCACCCAAATGTGTCCAAGTTCTGAGCCTCAAGCATGTGATCATGGAATTAGCAACTGTACCATAAGGCATGTGCACCAGGGCACCAGCCTGAGGTCTCACAGACAGCTGTAAATCTGGCAGTTCCTACCTTTGGAGCACTGGACTTTGCAACCAAATGTTCTTTGAACATAGTTTGGGATTTCCAGATGGAATATAGATATAAAGATGAGAGTTGTGCCCGGGGTACCACTAAGCTGCCCAGGTGTAACCAGGGGGTGGCAAGTAACTGTGAGAAAATCACCTGGCTAGAGAAGGAAACTGAACTGTGAAAACTAACTATTGCCAGAGAGAGAGAGAGAGAGAGAGAGAGAGGGAGACCCACTCCATCCCCCGGCTCTTGCCAGCCCCAGGGAGGCTGGAACGTTGCGAAAGGAGCATCTGGCCTCCCTTCTTCAGTGGCCTAGGCAGGACAGCTTTGAGGGGGGAACCCCTTCCTTCCCTCTTCATCCAAGGAGTCTCCATGCTCCAGGTCCTTGAGAGAAGGGGTGTATAATGAGGGAAGAAGTGGGGCTTGGGAGCCCTGTATAAGGTTGGGAGGATGGCTGTGCCATCACGGGGTTTGACATAAAGCAATAAGGGAGACAAAGGTATTTCGGGGCAGTGCTTGCCTGGCACCTGAGCAGGCCTCAGGGAAGAGCCTTTGTGTGCATAGCCTATTGCACGCACGCCCCACCTGCTCAAACAAAACTCCCCTGTTTGTCTCTGCTCTACAGTAAATACACAGACGTGCTGGGAGGCCGGTCGAGCTTTGCTTCCAGTTTGGCATTCCCCTTCATGCGTCTGTTGGGAGAGGAGATATTTGGAGGGGCATCAGCAACAGAGGACAGGCTTAGCAAGGGGTTCCATTTTTCAGATGAGTTTAACTGATGCAGGCCTGATATTGCAGGGTCCCCTTCTTCCTCTTCCTGAGAACAATCCCATGGGCTGCCATGGGGGCGTTGCCTGCACAGGGACAGCAGGTTTGGGCACTGCGTTGCTGACTGCATTACTATATAAATAACAAGAGGTGTCGCCCTTTCTGTACCTGACCTCCCTCCTCCACCCCCACCCCCCTACACACACACCCTGGAGCTCCAGCCAGACATTTAATACTGAGCTGGGCCAAGCCAGTAGGAAATAACCCTGTCCTGGCTCCAGGGGATGGGCCAGATGGGATCTAGGAGGTCTTTCCTATCTCTAGTTCCTGTGGCGCCCTGGAGACCTGCCTCTGTTGCCAGAAGCCTCAGGAGGGCTGGCAGGGATCTCAGAAGTGTCTTCCACAGTGTCCCCTGTAGCCACATAATTGTCCAGGAAGCATTGCCCTGTTTTCTCTCTCGGCTGACTTCCTTCTCAGCTCCCATCATGGGCGCAGCTGGATCTTTCACCTGACAGCTTCAGGGCAGCTGTCATTTCAATCCCAGCAACGCTCGCGGTCTGATCTTACAGCCATGAGCTTGGTACCCACAGCCCTCACTGCCCTTTCGGCATGAAAATGGGAGAATTCACCAAACAAAATCCTGGAGCCTGAAAGGACCCAGCGATCAGGGAGTCAGCGTTAAGCGGGGGGTGTGTGTGTGTGTGTGTGTCCCCTCTTTGGAAGGCATTGCAGTGCCACACCCTCTTGATTTATTTATTTATTAAACATTCTGACCAGTCATTTCAAACCCTGGTGTCTTTGTCGCAGAATATCAAAGACTGTGGTGTAACCTGGTGCTGGTGGCTCTGCCCGCTCAGCAGAAGTTGTCCCGCCAGTAAGAGGGTAATAAAGAAAGCAGAGGTGGCAGCTTGTGTGTGATTGTGTAAATAACATGCTCCAACCCACCGCTGCCACCCAGGCTCCAGCACTGAGGGACAGAAGAAGCAGGAGAAGGCTGGGGGTGGGGGAGAGGCGAGAAGAGGGAAGGGATAGGAGAACTGGGTAAGTGAGAGAGACGAGGGGGCTGGTTGGGATGAGCAAAAGAGAAGCTTTTTGTACATGTTTTTATCCAGACCTGACTGAAAATATGAAGTAAAGGACAGCCATGCTCTGAGGGGACCTCACCACTGCCCATTAGTCTCTTAGCTCATTGTTCATCTCTCCATAGTCTGCTACCGTCCCTTTCTTTTAGCTGGATCCTCTAGGGCAGCCCCCTGTGCCCACATGGAGCTCCGCTGGGACTTGGACATAGGAAAGGCACCTGCCAAGTGTCCTTTGCTTGGAGCTGGTGGGAGAGCTGTAGAGTAGCATGGGGATTTTGGCACAGGGGCTGCACTAACAGATACAGCAGGAGGGTCCAGGCCATGGACTGCAAATTCTTCACTTTGCACTCTGCTCTGTCCCGCACCTAGAACACTGCTGAGGCTGTTGATAAACATTCGACAGAGGCCCTCAATCGCTACCGCCAGCAGCTCTCGCACTGGCCCTGAGCGGGTCACTGCCCAGGCTGCGTGGGGCGTTGGAGTGAACATACGTAGAGAGGGCAAAGATACATATTCCTGTGTCAGTTCTCACTCTGCAGCTCATCCATCCATGTTTCTGGGCTCGTCTAGAACTCCACCCAGTGCTGCCTATGTCCAAATGCCATGCAAATCCTGAGCTTCACTCATCCTGTGGCTTCTGGTGGTTGCCAGGGAGGGGCAATGCTAACCTTGTGAGTCTGGATTTAACCCTTGCTGACCATACACTCTGCATTCACTAGCTGCACTCACGGATCCAAAGCCCATTAACGCCAATAGAAGGAGATCCTGTGCTTTGGCTCAGCCACAAGGACCTCAGATGCCAGGGGGACAGGAGCCATAAAGCTGAACAGATCGTTGCCACGTTGGGGTACAGTTGGCCAAAAAGGGATTTCCCCATCTCCAGTCCTTGTGGTTAGATCCCACACACGAGGCACCAGCTGGTCATTCCTAAGCCTGTTTTCCACAAAGCCACCCGCTGCCCTGTTTGGGACTGGTGTGTGTCGATCATGCTCAGCAAACATGGCAAATACAAACACAAACTAGCTGCCGAGCTCAAAGAACTCCCTTTCCAAGCAGCTCAGCCCCTTGCTTGCCCCTATGACAACAGATAACGATGGGTGTACAGACATCGCACAGTGAGAACAAGTAGACCTGCACTCACCAAACGGTCACTGGGGCCGGCACCTTTCCACGGGAGGCAAATCCTCCTACAGGCAAATCTGAGCAATACGAAGGATTCCAGAGATTCTAGCTCTGGGTATCGCACTTTTGCGAAGTTACTTTTCCTAGCAGTCACCACACTCAGGCATTGACTGAGCTCAGCATCCGGGCAGACCTGTTCTACTGGTGCCACCAAACGGATGGGAGCTGGGGGTGACGGTCTGGGTTTAAATGAACTGTGGGTGTTTCAGCGTGCAACAAACAAGTGGGAGCCGCCCTCTGTGCACACCGCTGCCCTTTCCTCCGGAGACCGGTTTGAACCTCTGCCTGTCTCTGTCTGCAGCCGGTTTGAACCTCTGCCTGTCTCTGTCTGCAGGATGGCTTGACGCAGGGAGAAGGGGCTGCCTTTGCGTGGCGTGCTGTTCTCTCACATACACCTTCACACATGCTTTTTCTGTGTTATGCAAATTGGTATCACAGAATCATCTGTGTGGATGGGCAATGTCGTCCGCCTCTGGGGTGGGAGCTCAAGTCACTGCCGGGAGCTAGCCCCATGCAGCAGCAATGACATGCAAAGCTGAAAACAAGGACTATGCAGAACCGTTAGAGAGTAACAAACAGCCCATCGAATGATCCTTGGTGCTGATACAGCTCCTGTCACTTTCACAGCTGCTTTATTAATACCCCCATTTTACAGCTGGGAAACTGACACAAGCAGAGGTGAAGCAACTTGGTCAAGGACACGCAGCAGGGCTGTAGCAGAGCTGGGTAGAGAACACATGGTTCTCACGCTAGTGCCCAACCACTGGGCCACACGACCACGACTCCATCCCCTGACACAGCTCTAGGGTGACCAGACAGCAAATGTGAAAAATCGGGATGGGGGTAATAGGAGCCTATATAAGAAAAAGACCCCAAAATCAGGACTGTGCCTATAAAACCAGGACATCTGGTCACCCAACACAGCTCTGCATTTCAATACTTACACAAGCAAAGTAGGTAACGTTGTCTAGGACAACGTAGTGTGGAGCCACAGTGACTTCAGGAAAAGTGACGTGTTTATGTTCTACCTCATGGAACTACAGAGTGAAGAGACTTGATTTTCAAATGCTACGGAAGGGAACAGGAGTAGGGGACAGAATAAAAAAGAGAACAAGAAACAGTCAGAAAACCCTTTGATGTTGCAGTTTACATATTTCAGAAAAGATCCATGTAAATAGTCTTATGATGTGATGGTCCATGGGTTTCCTCCCAGACAGCTCTCCTTCGGAGCTCATTGTCATTCATCAATGGACTCAGTCATCATATTTTGATCACACTCCTCCAAATGTTCAAATTCTGCACTTCAGTTTTGCCTGAATGGTGATACGTTTTCACCTAGCCAAGCCAGTGAAAATGTGAATTGCTCCCTGTTTGGATGCAAGACCAGCCATTCCACCAACATTAATTAATTAATGAGGAGCAGCAGTATATTTGTAGTGCAGGAGCGCCTAGGAGCCCCAGTCATGGCCCAGGACCCCTTTGTCCTAGGCACTGTACAAACACAGAACCCTGCTCCAAACAGCTCACGTTTATTCTGCACCTGGTAAAGCAATGCCTGGGGAGCAGAAAAGCATATTCTGCATGAGTGGACAGTCAGGAGCAGTCCATCGGTGCAGTCCCAAGTAGAGCATGGTGCAGTGACCCAGTCTAGGGGTGACAAGGGCTTGGATAACAGGAGTGAAGCCTGCTCCTAAAGGAAAGATCAGAGTATCCTTGCCAAACACAGGTGTAAACACTCCCCCTTGGGTCTCGCTGCTAGCTGGGTAACTGGAAGCAACCACGAATACAAACCCACCTTGTTGTGCAGCTCTAGGTTTAAGCACAGTATGTCCTTAACCTAGTCCAATGGCTCCATATGGATAAATAGGAATTGGCCAAGCCATTCCCAAGCTGTATTTCAGGAAAACTTTGCCATAAAAATCTCTAAATTGCACCTGAAGCCCAGCCAACAGCACACAAGCTGCACTTTGCACCATCTGTGCTCCAGGAGGCAGGAGGCCAAGAGCTAACAAAGCTAGCAACCGAAAGAGAAAAAGGAACCAGGTGGCACCAGACGTCACGGTGGCAGAACCAGCTGAGTCAATCGGAGCAGCAGCCATTGTGAGGTCCCAGTGGATGAGCGATTTACTTGCGGGTTTGGTTTTGACCCCAGTGCTGAGCACTTATCTCAGTCAATTAGATTTGTCAGATGCTTCTCAGCCGCTGGACTCTGAGGATCATCTGACTGTGACACTCACCGCGGGCTGCCCAGGCCCCACAGACTGTGAATCCTAACCAAGCACTGCAGATGTACCATGCATGGTGGGCGCTTCCCATGGCTCTCTGGGCACAAGTGCCCAGTGGGATTCCAAATGTGCCTGGTCTGTTTCAAGTTATGATGGACCAGCTGCTCGGGGCCTCGATCCTGCCCCTTGTGTCTCGATGGCATGTTAATCTCTGTATCTCTGTAAACCAACATACTCTGGGGGGCGAGCTCACTCCTTTAGGGGGCCCTTACTCAGCCCCCAGGCAAGTCAGCGCTGCTGCCTCACCTGCTCAGATTGCAGCTGCGGGGACAGCAGTCAGACCAGGAGTTCCTCGCCCCATGCTTCCCATTGCAAGGAGTGAGAGGGACCCTGGATCTGCACCCCATCCTTGCCAGCCAGAGTAACGGGGCCAGTGGCACAGGGAGGAGGCAGCTGCTCCGCAGAGGGGTGAAGTTATCCCCCTCGCTGCAAAGGGAGGGACTCTCTCAGCTCTTGCTCCCAAGGTAGCACACCTCTGTGCCACCCCTTTCTGGGCCGAGTGGTGTGTTACAATCTAGCCCCGTGAGCCAAATGGAGCCTGAGTGAAGCCAGCAGAGGACATGTGTATACAGAGCCAAGTGTGGCTGTCTGGGAGCCTCTAGCAACAGAGGCTGAAAGGAGGCACCCAAATCCTGACAAGGACCCAGTCTGGCTTTGCAGCTGGTGCAGTGCCATTCCCTGGCAGTGGCTCCCCGTGGCTCCATGCGCCATCACACAATGCAGCGACCCAGAAACTGGGGCATCCTAGCACCATGGTGATGTTTTACTCCGGGGTAAGAGGGCACTGGCCACAGTCTGATGCCAATCCCCCACTTTCAGCCCCCAAGCTCTGTGCCATTTCCCTGCAGGGTCAGTGGCTTCCCACGTGCACTTGGGTGGCATTTTCAAAAGTGCCTAGGTGACTTAGAGAGACAAGGCGGGTGAGGTACTAGCTTTTACTGGACCCCTGTCTGCTGGTGAGCTCTTTCTCAGGTCACAGCTAAATACAACAGTTGACTCTTAGGAGCACAACCCTGTTGAAAGTCACTGGGACACGTGCTCCTAATGGGCTGTCCATAAATTATAGAATATGTTTTGGGTGGTTTTCAGGCCCCACCCAGCCTCTTGTAACATGCTTTCACACTGAAACTAACACTCAAAAGTAAGACCTACCCACCCTGTAATGTGCAAAGTAATTTTTGGACAGCCCCTAAGTCCCTCTGGCGCTCTGAACGCCACCCCCCTTTCGTCTCTCTCCCGAAAAATTCGACCCTGCTGGTGCATGAATTCCTAGGCCCAGCTGCGTTCAGTTCAGGCTGCACAGAGCGGTTTGGAACAGAGGGTGAGCGCTAAGACTTTCCTGGCTCGGGGTGGAAAGAAGACTGCGGAACAGCCGGGTGTGTACCTGCTAAACAAACAGGCAGGTATCGGTGTGTGCTGATGTTCTTGTTTAACCCCCAGATCCAGTTAACCCACACCCCACTGGCCACAAGCAGCCATTCTCCAGGAAACGAGGAGGCCAACTTGTGGCAGATTCAAGATCCTCCCCAAACATAGGCTCATTTCACAGTTTTGTTCCAAGCTTGTGCCAAAGGTCCATCTAGTCCAGTATCCTGTCTTCCGACAGTGGCCAGTGCCAGGTGCATTAGAGGGAATGAACAGAACTGGGCAACTATCGAGTGATCTATCTCCCGTCATCAGCCCCAGATTCTGGTTCTGACTTTCCCTTTGTCTCTTTCCCCACTACAAGCAACTCTGAAACTTTTTCTAACACGGAGGTCAAACGGGCAAACAATAAGAGGCTGGAATTTTCTTAAACCCTGCCCTCTGCCCAAGTCCCACCCAGAACCCAAGCTCCACCCACTCATGACACTAGAGTGGGAAACCAATCACAGCACATTATAGAAATCTTCCTAATACACCCATCCCCTCCTTTAAATTGGGTGTTTGGCTCAGCAGTGAAACAGTTAACAAGGCTGACATTTTAATTGTCACCATTAGGTTTCAGAGTTAACATCCAGCTGACACAGAATGGGGAACGTGTGCACCTTGGGGCGGTCACACCATGCTCTCTGTCAGGCAGCACAGCTCTTTTATGTTTGGAAGTTATCACCACACCCACCAGGGCTAGCGAGTTAATACTTCATACTGAATGCTTGGATTCTATAGCACAATCTGACAGCTGCTGGGGAAGGATATCAGCTCACCAAGCTGCCACCAGCCAACCCCACAGCCTCTTCTCACACTGCCCCCTGTGCCTGGAGCATCCTCCCATCTCATCAGGTGCTCATCTGGCCCCATCACCATAGTAACTGAACACTCACCATCTTTAATGTATTTATGCCAACCTCTCTTCAGACCTCACGTTTGCCGTTAGCCGTTCACCGTTACCCTCTGCCTGCCCTTCACTCAGGGCACCTGGACCAGATCTACTCTCAGGGAGGTCTGTTTCCCAGACCCAAGTAGCAAAACACGAACTGAGGGTCCCAAATGTCTCACCGCAGCTCCTAAAAACAGCAGTGAAGTCCCCATAAGAGAGAAGGCAGGGCAGGCATCTCCTCTGCACCAAGCTGCCGCCACCCAGAGAACAAATCAGCAGCTGTCTCAGCTCCCGAGCAAAGAGCTTCGAATTGTAAAACCCCAGCATCCAGAAAACGAAGGCTGATCCCATAGTCACAGCCACCTCCAACATATAGTACACCCCTGTCCAATGACATCAGAGTCACTCCAGATTTACACCGGTGGGACGGGGATCAGGATCTGGCCCTAAGGCCCCAAATAAAACATTAAACGAAAAAATGACACTACCAGGACATATCCCAATCAGGTTATCTCATGATCCCTCCCATTCTGACCCGCCCTGCACCCTGGCTCATTGCTTCCCCCATTGTATAATGTTGAATGATTATTATTAGTTACTATTTGTATTGTGGTAGCGCTAAGGATGCCAAGCCATGGACCAGGGTCTCATTGTGCGAGGTGCTACAGACACAGCACAACAAGATCTTTCCTGCCCCACACATTGTTGCTTTTCAGTTGTCTGTACAGCGCCCTGAACACACCCAGCACTAGACAGATAACAAAACATCATTTTAGTTGATAATTTTGGATCAATGAGTCTGTTTACTGGATATGGGTCTGACATACCTGATTTTTGAAGCCCCCACTAGTTCCAAGAGCAGCCAGCCTACAACCAGGTGGGGTGAGTTGTGCCTCTCTGCCTTAGGGAGGAGCCTGCTTTGTCTCTCTCTGGTTTTGGGTTCTTCTGTGTTATTGTTCTGAATTCTAAGAAATAAGGTTGTGCTACGTTGCAACCTTCCAGCAGGAGTATTTATGTCTTTTATTTAACTTCTCTGTGTATATGCCATGAACACAACAATTCTCTTGTGAGCAAAGCACACTGATCTTAGCATTTAAACCTTTCTCCCGATTGTCTGAGTAGGGATTGTGGGAGGGAGGGAAGAACAAGAGATTGGGAGCCAAGAGACCAGCTTTGACACTGACTTGCAATTCACTTCAGACTCTGTGCCTCAGTTTCCCATCTGCAATTTAGGGCTAGTAGTCACTGGAGCATGTTGCAGATGGATTTCCTCTAGTGACACCATGTTGACACACAGTCGTCACCTTGCGATGGGCCAGCTCTGGTTATTTGCTGAGCAGTCAGTGACGAGGGCGATAATGCAGGGCATGATGTACTTATGAGTCCATCAAGTCACAGCACGCCCTAGTCATCACAGAACTACTTCCTGCTAGAGTCCAGGGGAAGAAACTGAGGCCTAATACACCCAGATGCCTGAAGTGAGTTTCCTTTGGATCCCAGATCTCTAGCCGGCAGCATGTTGGCTTGTGTTGTTTGGCTCTGTGAGATTGCCAGCCCTGGCGCAAGGGCAGTGTTAGAATACAGATGACCCTTGGGCTTCTTACTGGGACTTCCTTTCCTCACCACTTCAGATCCCAGCTCCTCCTCCTCCTCCCTGTCCGTGCTTTCTAGCAGCATGTACTTCAGGAACACAGAGTGACGAGGGATATCATGTTTAATGCAGAGCTCCCTTTATTAGATACATAGCATGTTGGCTCCTGCCGACTCAGAACAAGCAAACAGTGCCTCCTGGGAGAGACCCCTTGCCTGGCCCCCAGACCTTCTGGTGATTAAGCATATCTAATTTTAAAGAGACAGTACCACACTATATTACACTCCCCTCCTGCCACCTAGTCCACTTCTCTGTTCTCATCGCTCTTGGATCCACCCCTTCACTCCAACCACATCCTCTGACCTCACCCCTTTGTCTCCACTCTTATCCCCCGGCCCCCTCTAAATCTGGAACCCCTTTCCCCCAGGCTTCAGACTTCTCCTTCTTCCTGTGCCTCAGTGTTCTTTTCTGCTAGATCCCGTTGACTACAATACACTAAGGCACATGGGAAGGCTGGTGCAGTGTTTAGGGTGCTAGAGTGGGACACAAGAGACCTGGGCTGGGTCTGCTGCCATCTTCCCATGTGACCTGTGGCAAGTCTCTCAGTGCCTCAGTTTCCCCTCTGTACGATGTAGTAATAGGACTGTCCTGCGCCACAGGGGAGCTGTGAAGATAAATGCATTAAAAGTGGTGAGATGCTCAGACAGGTGTACTCGGTCTTGTCTCAGCGCAGGGGGCTGGACTAGATGACCCCTTGAGGTCCCACCTCACCTTACATTTCTATGATACTACAGTGATGGAGGCGTTAGTTAGAAACATGCCCAGAGCTCCAGGGTCAGGATCCTGCCCCACAGACCCTCAATGGGGCTCTACACAGCAGTGGAGATCTGGGCTAGCAGCTCCCAGTGGAAAACTGTCAGTCATTTCCAAACCGTGAGCCTAGCCCCGCGTCTGCTGTGACACACGCTGCTGCACGCCAGAAGTGCAGCTGCACTGGGGCAAACCGCTGTAAGTGAGAGCAGAAGCAGGCCTGCTGATTTAAACAGGAGCCCTGTGGGAGGGCCAGCTCCATGGCTGGTGGCAACACATAGAATCAAAGAATCATAGAACTGGAAGGGACCTCGAGAGGTCGTCAAGTCCAGACCCCTGCACTCAAGGCCGGACTAAGTATTATCTAGACCATCCCTGACAGGTGTTTGTCCAACCTGCTCTTAAAAATCCCCAGTGATGGAGATTCCACAACCTCCCTAGGCAATTTATTCCAGTGCTTAACCACTCTGACAGTTAGGAAGTTTTTCCTAATGTCCAACCTAAACCACCCTTGTTGCAATTTAAGCCCATTGTTTCTTGTCCTATCCTCAGAGGTTAAGAAGAACAATTTTTCTCCCTCCTCCTTGTAACAATCTTTTATGTACTTGAAAACTGTTATCATGTCCCCTCTCAGTCTTCTCCAGACTAAAGAAACCCAATTTTTTCAATCTTCCCTCATGTGTCATGTTTTCTAGACCTTTAATCATTTTTGTTGCTCTTCTCTGGACTTTCTCCAATTTGTCCACATCTTTCCTGAAATGTGGCGCCCAGAACTGGACACAATGCTCCAGTTGATGTCTAATCAGCACTGACTAGAGCGGAAGAATTACTTTTCGTGTCTTGCTTACAATACTCCTGCTATTACATCCCAGAATGATGTTTGCTTTTTTTGCAACAGCGTTACACTGTTGACTCATATTTAGCTTGTGACCCACTATGACCCCCAGATCCCTTTCGGCAATACTCCTTCCTAGGCAGTCATTTCCCATTTTGTGTGTGTGCAACAGACTGTTCCTTCCTAAGTGGAGTACTTTGCATTTGTCCCTATTGAATTTCATCCTATTTACTTGCATCCATGCTCCCTCCCAGAGAGACAGCCCGCTAGGGTTATTCTGCCAGGACCACGCAGCACTTCTCAGCCACAATGACAACCCCATTCACAGTCCCTGAGAGCTGGTGCAGCAATGCATCATTGGTGTGTCAAGTCAAACCTTCCTACTGGCAATGTCCAGTCACAGCAAAGGCTCTCACCAGCTGAACAGAGCCCAAAGGATGTTCTCAGCCTCCATTAGTGAGCAGAAGCAGCCTCTCCTAGCCCTGGCTGGGATCCAAATGGACCAGCCCAGCAGCGCTAGCCAGAAGCTAATTGCTGCCCATTGAAAAGTAAATGCATAGTTTGTGGGCATAGGGGTGAAGGGTAGTACATGTGTGACAACTGCCAGCTGGGTCATCATAACCAGGGATTGAACCAGGGACCTTCAGAGCTAAGAGCCTGAGCCTCCAGAGCTTGAGCTAAAAGACCAGTCCTTGCAGCTGGGATTTGCAGCAGACTCGCTATATCCTCTGTGGCTCAGGTTTGGATGTGGGGGAGTGGGAGGATGAAGTACACACTGAGTTATACGTGCAGGGCCTATGGAGCTGATCTCCCCTCCAGTACGGGCACCTCACCCACTGACTCATTCATGTGCTTCAGGCTGGGATGCTGGCAACAGGGCCGGCCCTAGCTTTTTGGCCGCCCCAAGCAAAAAAAAAACAACCCACAAGCGCCGCCCCCCCCCCAACGCCGGCCAAAACACCCCCCCTCCAACAACGCCGCCCCGCCAAAACGCGGGGGGGGGGGGGCAGCGGGAAGGGCGGCATGCCCGCCGCCCCGCTCCCCCTGCCAGTGGGGAGTGCGGAACGCCTGCCGCCCCGCTCCCCCAGCCGGGGCGCTGGCGGGGAGTGGAGCACGCCGGCTGCCCCGCTCGCCCGGCCGGGGCGCCTGCGGGGAGCGGAGCATGCCTGCCGCCCCACTCCCCTGGCAGGGGCGCTTTAGTAAATTAAAAAACAACAACAACAACAACAAAAAACCTTGAGTGCCGCCCCCCTCCAGGTGCCGCCCCAAGCACGTGCTTGGTAGGCTGGTGCCTGGAGCCGGCCCTGGCTGGCAAGCTTGAAAATGAAGCCGATATTGATCTCAGGGTTATGCACATTGCCGGTGCTTAGTGCTGTATTCTTGAGTCTCTCTCCATTCCAGCAATGACTTATGGCTAAGGTTAAGATTTTGTCACAGTTATTTTTAGTAAAAGTCAGGGACAGGGCACGGGCAATAAACAAAATTCACAGAAGTCTGTGACCTGTCCCTGACTTTTACTAAAAATAAATAGAAGATACAAAGAGTCCTGTGGCACCTTATAGACTAACAGACGTATTGGAGCATAAACTTTCGTGGGTAAATCCTGATTTATTTAATCCTAATTTATTTAATCCTGTTTAATTCAGGATTAAACAAAGGCTATGAATGGCTAGCCAACTACAAAAGCAGTTTCTCCTCCCTTGGTGTTCACACCTCAACTGCTAGAAGAGGGCCTCACCCTCCCTGATTGAACTAACCTCGTTATCTCTATCCTGACTCTTCCCTGCATATTTATACCTGCCTCTGGACATTTCCACTGCATGCATCCGACGAAGTGGGTATTCACCCACGAAAGCTTATGCTCCAATACGTCTGTTAGTCTATAAGGTGCCACAGGACCCTTTGTAGCTTCTACAGATCCAAACTAACACGGCTACCCCTCTGATGTATAAAAATAAATGTGACAGAATGGGGCTGATGGGGGGGCTAAAAGCCCAAGCCCTGCTGCAGGGGAGTGGGGTTCATTATTTGCCGCCTGCACTGGCTGAGAGCTCCAGGGTCCCACCCGGCGCCCATGGTGGCTGAGAGCTCTGGGATCCCCCCTGCTGCCTGTGGTGGCTGAGAGCTCTGGGGTCCCCCCACCAGCAGCAGCAGCTCAGAGCTCTGTGGCCACTGGCTCAGAACTTCAGGTGCCCCCCGTTGCCCACAGTGGCTGAGAGCTGCCTGCACAATGGAGCCCCTGTCCCAGCTGGAGTCCTTGAGTGCCACCACAATTAAATAATAATAGTGAAATTTCTGATTTACACCGATGCACGGGACACCAGGGTCAGCCACAGGGTATAATAATCCATCACCAGAGAATCGTACCGGGCGCTGGGCACGTGGATGTAGCGGCCTGTTCTCCTCTCACTCACACCAGTGTAGCTGCAGCCAGTGGAATTCTAGGTGTGTGAAACGGGTGTGAGAGAGTATCAGAACCCCCAGGAGCAGCTGTGCACGCTGAAGGAGCCAGAGCCAGATGCTAGGCCCCGGCTCCCAGGACTGTGAAGAGCCCCAGGGCACTAGCGGTCGCTATAAGAGTCGTGATTAGACCGGGTCAACATTTTTCCGACAAAATGCTTTTTTCGTTGAAAAATGGGACTTTGTCCAACACAAAAAGCTTGCGTGACTTTTTTTGTTTGGAGTGAAATTATGAGGTTTTTGTCAGAAAACTAAAAAAAGTCGGTGGCTGCAAACCAATGTAATTTCAATTTTGTCATGAAACCCCCATATCGCCACTGCCTTTTTCTTTGTTACACTAATGAAAAGTACAGATTGTTTGCATCTGAAAAGTTCTGCAGGAAAAGATCATGTTTCCTACCCAGCCGTCATGGTCATTCCGTAGAGGGTGCCCATGGCACCGTTACCAGACTGTATGTCATACACATGTAGCAAGGACTACGTTGTGCTCCCAGAATCACAGGGGTTTCAGTTGTGCAATTCCAGTGAAGTCACTCTGCATGTCTTCACTGCAGAGTTAACCCAGGCTCCTACCCAGGTGTTGCCCCAACGCAACTCTGGTGCTTAATCTGTGCCAGGACTGAGCCCTGCCCCCAGCACCTCTAGGCTTAGCAGTTCATAGCCCCGGCACCTCCGGACTTGCCACATCAGTTAGGAAAGTAAAAAAAATTGCTTGAGCCCCAGCACCTCTTCCATTACAAATTAAGCACCGCACAACTCCTGTCTGCACACAAAACCCTCTCACCTGAGGTTAGTGGGGCTTTCAGTGTGGCTAGCTGGTCTGTTCTGGGGCCGTAGGCTAAAGCCCAAGGGAAGCTGGTATGTTGCATTGAAGATGCAGGTTAAATCACCTGAGTGCTGAGAGTCCTCCGAAGCCTTCCCATCATTTCCCCCTGCGTGCCCAGAAGCACAGCCAAGTCCTCCCACAATTCACTGGAAAGCAATCACAGAGTGGCTCAGCTTGCTGCAGCCCGGAGAACCACGAGATGTGGCCCCAGAAGTCCTAGTGACCCCACAGGGAAGCGCAGCACCAGTGAGGACACAGTAACGGGGAAGGGCTTTGCAGTGTGGTTGCTCCTTACACCCAGGCTAGGCTAACCCAGGAGCTCAGAGCCAGGGGCCGATCACTCTGGCTAACTGCAGTGAAGACAGATGTAGCTAAGAGCCTGATCCTAACGCCCCATGACATCCATGGAAAAACGCCCGATGACGTCAGCAAGCGCTGGATCTCAGAGCAGAATCTGGCCCTGAAGCACAACTCATTTGGGGCAGCACTTCCATAATGGCTATTAGACGGCTTCCAGGGGCTTCCAGGGCCTCCTGGCCCCTCCCAATCTTGCCCTCCTCCACCCCCGCCCTGGGAAATGTTTCATTAAGCAAATGATGACTTATTCACATTAGCTACAAAAGAGCGATGCTGCTGGGCCCCGCGAGGGAGGAGGAGAGTGCTGGGAGCCTCCTGTTCAATTATTCATGGGCAGAGGTTTAACTGTGATGGAGCTCTGGCTCCCAAAGCCCAGCTCCTAATGGAGCTCGCTCTGTGTCTAGCCAGCAAGCACTCCTGGACATTGGGCAATTCCCACCTCTGTCATCTCCATGCCATAAAGTGCCACCTCCGGCTGCTAAGCATGCATTACGCTGCCATTACCATCTATTAGCAGCAAAGCTGTTATCTCGCCGAGAATCCTGTCCTGTCCTGTTAGCAAACGTGCCCACCGCCGGCCAAATCACACATGCCCGAGACACCTTGTCTCTCCAAGGTGCTGGTCTCCTCTGATCCTGTACAACATGGCACTCTGCACACACCCACTGCTGTTCTGAACGTGGACGGCGCGCTGGGGAAAGGTGCCAGCCGGAGACCCCTGAGGAATGAACCCATCCTGAGCCACTCCTGTTTCTGTACCAGCAGGCCCTTCTGCAGCCTCTCTACCTCGGGTGGTAAATCACTGACATTCTCTTCTCTGTGCCAGCCATGAGTTCACCAAGGGGCAGCAGAGATCGCAGTCAGTGCTCTGCAAACCGCCCCGCAGCTTACGCTGATGGCAGCAGGGCCAGGGCACCTCAGCCTGCCATAACAAACACGGCCCAGTGGCAATGGTACCAGCTGCTGATTGCATCACTCCCGGCACCCGCTGGACCCGGCCTTAGCAGGGATAGCAAGGGGCTTTGCTAATGCAGCTGGAACCTGAGGCCTTTGCTTGTTTTACTCCATCTGCCTACATCCCCAATTCACTCTGATCCTGAAGAAGGCTGGGTCTGGAGGAGGCGGGGCATCCTTGGGTGTCCATAGCAATGGCTCCCCAGGCACCCCAGCCTTCTGCTACCATATGAGAGGCAATGTTTAGCCCCAGCTGTTCTTTAAGCAGTGTCACCAATTCTCACAACTTTACCATGAGTCCTGCAGTATTTGGGGGTGTCTCTTAAAGCCCGAGCTCCTGGAGTCATGTGAGAATCTTGGCTTCCTTTTTAAAAATAAAAATCCAGTTTCTAGTCCTGGCTGTTTCAGAGACGAGTCAGAAAACACAGCCTTAAACGCTCAGAAAACAGGAGGCAAATACAAAGAACCCAACATTTATCATTATTTGTTACAATCTTGTCACTTTTGTGCCAGTCTCATGATTGTGGGGGCCTGATTCCTGACGTTTGAACGGTGGAGGTGGGCGATGCTGCATTCAGCACTTGCTGCTGTGTCTTGAAAGCGTCTGAAAGCTCAGCTCCCCTTCAGAAAAACAAAACAAGTCATGCCCCTGCAGTTCTGTGCTGTGTGCTTAAAGGCTGAAACATCTTAACACATCCTCTTCCCCTAGTCCCTTAGCTGGTCCTTCAGGGCCGCCCCTTTGGGAAATGCCAGTGCAGACCATCACAATCTGACCCTCCTTGATGAGCCGTGAAATGTCCACATTTAAAGTACCATCACTGGCCACTGAGCTAGCGCCCACCGACCTCAACGCAGCGGGTCACACCTCAGAGTTACTGGCTCAGCCTCTGCAAACTCAGGGAGACTTTCCTGCCTCAGTTACACTCAGGTCCCATTTGCCAGGTTTCCTCTGCAATCTTAACAGCTAGAGAGTTTGTTGTGTTAACAAAAGGTGAGACTGTTGCTGCTAGGCCTATCTGCCCTCCACCCTCTTCTCCCTGCTAGTCCTTCAGGCCCCCTGGCGCACACCCCACACTATGGGAATCACTGGATGTGTGCAAGGAAAGGAGCCAGGAGAAGGAAGGGGTGGAAGGAGAAAAGAAGGAGAGGGAACAATCAAAGGGAGCAGAAGGAAGAAGAGACAAAGGGAGAAGAGATGGAGGGAGATGGGTTTAGGAGGTGGGTTCTGCCAACTCAGATTAAAGAGTGGCACTGATGCCACCTACAGGGCTGGCTGCTCATTACACTCTAAAACCTCACGAGTTATCTTCTGAACAAGACTGGCTGGTACATCCGCACCAGCCAGGGGACATGGCTGGCTCAAACGGGCTATTAGTGCGGCACAGTAGCTCAGTGTCTCCCAGCGCGTCCATCCCTAGCTCTGAATCTTTTATCCCTTTTCCCGCTCACGTCAGCCCCAAGCCAGGCACACAAGGCTGACCCCACCAATGCGAGTGACTCTCTTCCACAAAAGGCCTTTGGAATGACGGGCTGGTCCAGGAGTTGCAGAGGGCTAGTAAAACCCACCTGGCTTATCTCTCCTAGCCCCAGACAGATGGGCCATGTTAATGTGGGGCTTTAATGCCTTCAGGAAAGGACAGCAGGTGCACCCTGTGTGTTGCTCCCACCTTTCGGAGGGACATCGCTGCAGGATGGAGCCCTGGTCTGGCTGCTCTGCCCCTGACACGAGGTCTCTTATGCCACACGCAGGAAGTGGGCAGATTCTCCTCACCAAGGACAAGGCTGCTGGTGCAATGGCAAAGAACTTCCCCAGCCCCCAGATTATGAATATAGGTGCAACTGCCAACGAAATGTAGGGGGCGGTGAGGGGCAGATGAGAACATAAGAATGTCCATACGGGGTCAGACCAATGGTCCATCTAGCCCAGTGCCCTGTCTTCTGACAATGGCCAGTGCTGGATACTTCAGAAGGAATTAACAGAACAGGGCAATTATCAAGGCATCCATCCCCTGTCATCCACTCCCAACTTCTGGCAGTCAGAGGTTTAGGGACACCCAGAGCATGGGGCTGCATCCCTGACCATCTAATAGCCATTGATGGACCTATCCTCCATGAACTTATCTAATTCTTTTTGAACCCAGTTACACTTTTGGCCTTCACAACATCCCCTGGAACAAGTTCCACCGGTTAACTGTGCATTGTGTGAAGAAGTACTGCCTTTTCTTTGTTTTAAACCTGCGGACTATTAATTTCATTGGGTGACCCCTGGTTCGTGTGTTATCTGAAGGAGTAAATAACACTTCCTTATTCACTTTCTCCACACCATTCAGGAATTTACAGACCTCTATCACATTCCCCCTCGGTCGTTTCTTTTCCAAGCTGCAAAGTCCTAGTCTTTTTAATCTCTCCTCATATGGAAGCTGTCCCATACCCCTAATCAGTTTAATTGCCCTTCTCTGTACTTTTTCTAATTCTAATATATCTTTTTTGAGATGGGATGACCAGAACTGCACACAGTATCCAAGGTGCGGGTGTACCCTGGATTTATATAGCAGCATTGTGATATTTTCTGTCTTATTTCCTAATGGTACCTAACATTCTGTTCGCTTTTTTGACTGCTGTTGCACAATGAGCAGATGTTTTCAGAGGGCTCTCTACGATGACTCCAAGATCTTTTTCTTGAGTGGTAACAGTTAATTTAGACCCATATTTTCGTATGTGTGATTGGTATTATATTTTCCAGTGTGTTTACTTTGCATTTATCAACACTGAATAATGGTCTAAATAGTACTTAGTCCTGCCATGAGTGCAGGGGACTGGACTAGAAGACCTCTTGAAATTCTATGAATTTCATCTGCTATTTTCTTGCCCAGTCACTCAGTTTTGTGAGATCCCTTCATAACTTTTCGCAGTCTGCTTTGGACTTAACTATCCTGAGTAATTTTGTATGGTCTGCAAACTTTGCCACCTCTATGTTTACCACTTTTTCCAGATCATTTGTGAATATCTTGAACAGCACTGGTCCCAGTACAGATCCCTGGGGGACCCCACTATTTACCTCTTTCCACTGTGAAAACTGACAGTTTATTCCTATTATTTGTTTCCTTTAAATCAGTTACTGCTCCATGAGACGATCTTCCCTCTTATCCCATGACTCCTTACTTTGCTTAAGAGCCTTTGGCGAGGGATCTTGTCAAAGGCTTTCTGAAAGTTCAGGTACACTATATTCACTGGATCACTCTTGTCCACATGTTTTTTTGACACCCCGAAAGAATTCTAATAGATTGGTGAGGCATGATTTGCCTTCACAAAAGCCATGTTGACTCTTCCCCAACATATCGTGTTCATCTATGTGTCTGATAATTCTGTTCTTTTTGCCTGGTACTCAAGGCTTACTGGTCTGTCATTGCCAGCATTGCCTCTGGAGTCTTTTTTAAAAATTGGTATCACATTAGTTATCCATCTGGCACCTGGTACAGAGGTTGATTTAAGCAATAGGTTACATACTACAGTTAGTAGCTCTGCAATTTCATATTTGAGTTCTTTCAGAATTCTTGGGTGAATACCATCTGGGCCTGGTCACTTATTACTGTTTAATTATCAATTTCAAAATCTCTTCTATTGACACCTCAATCTGGGACAGTTCCTCAAATTTGTCACCTAAAAAGAATGGCTCAGCTGTGGGAATCTCCCTCACATCCCCTGTAGTGAAGACTGATGCAAAAAATTTATTTAGCTTCTTCGCAATGGCCTTGTCCATGAGTGCTCCTTTAGCACCTTGATTGTCCAGTGGTTGCCCCAATTGTTTGTCAGGTTTCCTGCTTCTGTTGTACTTAAACAAATTTTGCTGTTAGTTTTTGTGTCTTTTGCTAGTTGCTCTTCAAATTCGTTTTTTGGCCTGCGTAATTATACTTTTACACTTGACTTGCCAGAGTTAATTCTCCTTTCCATTTTCCTAAGTAGGATTTGACTTCCAATTTTTAAAGGACATCTGTTTGTCTTTAACCATCTCTTTTACTCTGTTGTTTAGCCATGATGGCTTCTTTTTTTGGTCCGCTTTCTATTTATTTTCTTTTATTTTAATTTGGGGTATACACATAGTTTGCACCCCTATTATGGTATTTTCATAAAGGTTTCCATGCAGCTTGCAGGCATTTCACTCTTGTGATTGTTCCTTTTACATTTAATCAGCCTCCTCACTTTTGTGTAGCTCCCCTTTTGGAAATTAAATGCTACTGTGGTGGGTTTCTTTGGTATTTTCCTCCCTACAAGGATGTTAAATTTAATAACATTCTGGTCACTATTACTGAGCGGTTCAGCTACATTCACTTCTAGGACGAGATCCTGTGCTCCACTTAGGCCTAAATCGAGAATTGCCTCTCCCTGTGTGGGTTCCAGGACTAACTGCTCCAAGAAGCAGTCATTAATGGTGTCTAGAAATGTTATCTCTGCATCTCATCCTGAGGTGACATGTCCCCAGTGAATATGGGGTCATTGAAATCCCCCATTATTATTGGGTTTTCTGTTTTTGTAGCCTATCTAATCTCCCTGAGCATTTCACAGTCACCATCACCATCCTGATCAGGTGCTCAGTAATATATTCCTACTGCTAGAATCTTATTATTCATGCATGGAATTTCTATCCATACAGATAGTTTGATTCATTTAAGATTTTTAATATATTTGACTCTGTGCTCTTTCACATATAGTGTCACTCCCCCACCAGTGTGACCTACTCTGTCATTCCTATATATTTTGTACCCTGGTATTACCGTTTCCATCAATTATCATCATTTCACCAAGTTTCTGTGATGCCTATTATATCAATATCCTCATTTAATACCAGGCACTCAACTTCACCCTTCTTACTATTTAGACTTCTAGCATTTGTATAAAAGCACTTACACAATTTGTCAATATTTAGTTGTCTGCCTTCATGTGATGTAATTGAATGGGACTCATCTTTGTTTGGCTGTCTCTCTTCAGATCCTACCTGTGCTTTATCAACTCTTTACTAGAATATAGAATATCCTCTTTAATAAATCCTCCCCTAAGGGATGTGTCAGATCAAAACATGTGCTCCTCCGTACCTGTCGATACCATGGTGCTATGGCATACATGCTGAGATAGATAAACGTATGGCTGGAGGGGCGGCTACGGAGATAGATAGATCAGCTGATACACAGGGCTGGTGTGAGAGTACATTAGACTTCGTGCCTGCTGCAGGGCACACCGACTGGATAGTAAAACACTGGGGCTTGAGTACGGCACTTGTGAGATCCCCAGCCCTTTTCCGGATCAGCTCTTTGCTTGAGACGTCTGGAGCAGGGGAGTGAGAAGGCAAAAAGCTCATCTGGGAAAACATGACATGGCATTTAAAGAGGGGTTGGCATTGATTAGAACAGAATATCCAGCACCAGCCTGTTAGAAAAAGGGCTCCCTTCTGGGCCTGAGAAGTCATTCACTCCAACCCTCAGTGCAGGACAGGAGAGCAGCTGCTGCTAACGAGGATGTAGCTACAGGAGAAATTCACCAGACCAGGAGATATCTGGAGTCAAATAACCAAATCAGAGCTCCAGGAGAAACCCAATTACCAGAAGGGTAACGACCTCCCTGTGCCTGGCTTCCAAGCTAATCTCTTAGAAATCGAGTTAGGTGCTGCGTTTCTGCACTAATCAAGGCTCACGGTCAAGCTGCAGAGCAATTCCTGGGAATTAATGACTGGCTGCCTTGGGCTGATGGCCTGGGGCTGAGCCTCGGTCCGGATGGTTATTAATCCCCAGGAAATGGCCCCACCCTCAGGTCATTCCCATTTTCAGGAGAATGACACTCCCCCCCTTGGGTCCATGATGCTGCTGCAGGGGCTGCTGTTCGTGTTCAGATCCCAGGCGAAATGCAGGCCTGGCTCACTCCTGGCTATTAATGGTCCCACGGTGCTTTCACACATGCATACACTCTCACATGCCCACACACGCATACGTACGTGCATAAACATATGTGCACTTATAGTCACGTGTGTGCATATATCCATTCACACTCACAATCACGGGCACATGCACACGTAAACCTGCAGAGCTTTTCCAGTATTGAATCAATGTTGTGCTTTATTTTAGGTAAGGAAATAACCTTCTTGCTGCAAACCTCAGCCCAATTCAAAGCAACAAACATGGCCACATTGTCTGCGCCCGTAACACCGTGGCATGCCAGAACTGTGTCCCACCAGAAAACTGGTTCCAGCACCTAGAGCAATGAGTGTTATCGCCTTTGAAATAGATGTCCCGCGGATGTGGGGCTGAGGATCTCATTAAGCTGAAATCATTATGCAAGCCTTAATGTTGTGCATGCGAACAGGCCTCTGTTATCAGGAGAAGGAAGCTATTATTATTATTGCCTCACAAGCTACACCGGCACATCCCAATGGAACTGCCACTCAGTTGGCAGCCCTTTGGCATTTTATTGTGTCCATTTCTACAACACATCAGTGGATGATGAAATAGAAGAACAAATGCAGCCATGCAGGAAATGCATCTCAGATCCCAGAACCTGCCCCGGGGCCAAGACGTGTGGAGACGCCCAACATAAAGCATGGGAAAGAATGAGTGAAACAGGTGCAGGATTACTTGACATGCTGGTGCCCTCTTGTGGCAGGAAGGAAGAATGTGGGAGCAGTCTGGCCCAAGGTAGTTGAGGTTTCAGGGTCAGGCTGTGAGCAATGGGGTCAGGGCATGGGACTGAGATGAGACGGGGGATTTGTATAGCTGCTTAATCTGCCTGGGGAGTTTTTGCCCCTTTATAGAGAGGCTGGAGAGTTTACACACTCATTTGGGGACTGAAACACCAGAACTGTTAAGCTATGATGTAGCTCCCCAGAGGGGGCACTGGTGAGAGGAAGGAGCTCAAGTGATCAGAACCGGCCTATGGAGGTCTTTTTTCTGTCTAGGCACTCAGTTCAAATCCAGACTATGGCAGCAGTTCAGCACGATCTACGGACTAGATACTAATGCAATTTTTCTCTTTCTGCCCAGTCTAAAGGCTAATTAGTTTGAACAGTTCATAGAGTTTTGTTTGCTCATTTATGTTTGTGTGAGTGAGTGGGAGTGTTCTGTGTGCTTGTTTGTGTGTGTGTGTGTGCGCGCACGTGTGTGAGTCTGTATCTATGGGTGAGGGGAAAGAATATGTGGAGGGAAAACTAAGCTGAATTAATGTTTTGCATTGAAAGTCTCTAATTCCAGGGTCTTTCCCATCTTGTGGTGGTGAGTTCCACAGTTTAAGTCCATATCCTGTATAAATTCAATCTCTCAAAGACCCAACCCTCTTACCATGGGTGGGCAGTTTCATTGTTCCAGTAGAATAGAGCCATCAGAGGAGGCCATAGTCAAGAAAAGGCTGTCTATCTCTCAGGTAGCCAGGGCCAATCCAATGGAAGGTTTTCAATATCAGGATAGAGGCCTTGAATTTGACTCTCTATTGAGCCACTGCAAACAGCAGAGCATGGGGACAATATGTTCATGGCAGCTTATGCCACTATGCCGGTTACTGCTGTGTCCTTTACTAGGGTGTATTTTCTTCCCTAGTTTTAGGACCTGATCTAAAGCCCCTGGGAGCCTTTCCACTGGCTTCAATGGGCCCACAGCGACCACAGTGATTATCTCTGGGCGGCTGGCGATTGCTGAATGAAAAGGCCTTTTCTTCTCACTATCCCACTCTTTAATTGTGCTGAGTGGCTTTGAAAACAATCCCAAGGGGCTGCAAATCACAGGGCCGCCTCTTCAGCTTCTCTCCTCCATGCTACTCGTCTTTCATTCACAAAAGACACCGGGAAGAGGGTAAATAGCCAGAGATGAGATGGCTGGTTGTGAGGCACCTGCTCAAACAGTGGTTTGAGCATTGGCCTGCTAAATCCAGGGTCATAAATTCAATCCTTGGGGAGGCCATTTAGGGATCTGGGGCAAAAATCTGTCAAGGGACGGTACTTCGTCCTGCTAGTGAAGGCAGGAGATTAGACTTGATGCCCTTTCAAGGTCCTTCCAGTTCTATGAGATAGGCATATCTCCACATATTATTATTAAAAGACCAGGTAGCACCAAGGGGACGAAGGGGTAATCTCAATCCCGAGGTAACTGCCGTGCAGCTACACAAGGATAGAGACTGGCCCACCACCTGTATCTGCATCCAATAAAGTGGGTATTCACCCACGAAAGCTTATGCTCCAATACCTCTGTTAGTCTATAAGGTGCCACAGGACCCTTTGTCGCTTCTACAGATCCAGACTAACATGGCTACCCCTCTGATACTTGTATCTGTACAGTTGCCTCATGGAGGGGGAGGGCTCTGATCATATCCAAACCTGGCTCATGAAGGGGGACACTCACCTTGAGCGCTTCCTTGTGGCCGGGTGCAGTGCTGCAGTCCTTTTCCGGCTCCTGGCACCCCCAGTAGGTTGTCAACCTCGCTGGGTAGGTCTTCAGTGGCTTGACCCCCTCAGCCAGGTCGCACAGTCACAGTGAACCTCTTCCAGGGTAGCAAAGAGTCCAACAAATGCACGGTCAGTGTGTCCTCACCAGGGTCTCCAGCCCCTGCTCGGGACCCTTTAAATGCAGCCCTTTGCTCAGGCATCCAAACCAGCGCAGTCCCCTTCTTAGGGCTTAGGTTAGCCTTGTCCCCATTTCACAGGATTTACCTCACTTTGCCAGTGGCCGACAGGGCACTCAGGCCCATCCACTGCCCTGGGCTCCAACCCAGGGACCCCATACCCAGCAGCCACACACTGCTCCCTGAAATCCTTCACTGTTACTTCCCTGGGCCTCTTCCCACCTGCCCCTCTGTCTTCACCCGTCACTTAGGGCCAGAGGCTCAGGCCCCTCTCTCCCGGTGAACCCCGCTGTGCCTGTGCAGCCAGAGCTAACCCTGGCTAATGCTCAGGCTCCCTTGGCCAGAGAGGAGCTCCCCTCCCTGGCCCTGATCCCACCCAGGGCCCACAGCCCCTTTTAGCTGAGCCTACTGGGCTCTGATTGGCTGTCGCTAGCCCTCCTAGCCCTTGGAGGACCAGGGCTCTGTAGTTTCCAAGATGACTGCTCTGGAGAGGCCTCTCTAGGCAAGCTTGGAGGACCCACCTTCACTGCTCCATTCCTCCCACATCGTCTCTTCCAGAGGTGTGATGTAGTAGAACCACAGGGCCTCCTGTAGGGAGCTACAAAGGCCAGGTGCACCCCTTCTCATGTGTATATCCCCACCCCACTGATAAGCATCTTTCTCCACCCACAAAGAGCAATAACAGGAGAGGTGCTTCAGCCTCCTTTACCCAGCACACCATTAGTGTACAGCTGCAGTGGTGAAGAACAATGAGAGACTAGTACATTGTAACATGAGACCAATAGCTGTTTTTGTCATTGCTAATAGACATCTGAGGGAAACTATAAAAGCCAGTTGTAGCTAGAGGGACGGGCTTCATCCAGTCTCTATGCCAGAGTGTATCTCCACCTGCTCATCAGATCACTAGGTGTATAACAATTCTAAATAATAATTATTAATATCTGTAGCACTTAGAAATGTCAGGCAGGAATCAGGGTCCCACTGGCCTAGATACTGTACAAACACAGAACAGTTAATGAAAGTCTTATGTGGCCAAGGAACCCATAGCCCCATCTGAATGCAACAGGTCCATACAATATACTAGGGAGCAGTAGTAGTTGCACAGTAGTTACAGTCAGGGTTTGCTTTCCTTTATAAGGCCAAATCAGGCCCTGCTATAAAAATCCCCAGTAGATGCCCTTGCAGCTTTGGAATGGCAGGTCTGTATCCAGTGGGAATGTGCTGACCCAATTTGAGGTTGTTAGGACAGGCTGGTTTCAAGGTCTGGGACAGAGAGAAGCTGGGGCTAATCCAAGCTGGAACATTCTTTTTAGCCAACAGAAGCAATGGAAAAGTGAATGTACCGCATTATCCAGTGCTGCATTAGAAATGGCCCCAGACCAATCGCGAGGCCAGGGTACCCTTCAAAATGTAACTCCGGTGAGGACAAGCTTCACAACGTTTACCTGGCCTCTGGCTCAGCTGCCGGGCCCCACCTCGGCTCCACGGATGGAGAAGTTAATTTTGTTTCATAGTGTTTGCAACTCTCATGATTTTTTTCCCTTTTAGTTTTACAAAGAAAAAATTTGAAAACATCAAAACGGTTAGAGGCCTTTTTCCTTTACCACAAACTGAAATGTTTTCCTAATGTTCCATAGTAGTGTTGTTGGTAAGAGATGGGAGGTAGGGATGAAATTATTTTAAAAGCATGACATTTGTCATAAAAAAGAAGAAAATTTCAACAATATTTGCGAAAAAACTCATTTTTCACTGTCTATCACGCTGTTTGCTGGAATGGGAATCTTGTTCTACTTCTAGAACATAACTGTTTTATGGGGCTCTGTTGTTGACCTACTGCTAAACCCCCAACCTAGAGGAGCAGTGGACTGCTTCTCATCTGGTCTCCGCCCATCGTCCTGTCTGGCTTGGGTGGTCCTGCCCTGTGCTGGCCCACTAGCATACCTCTCAGGGTCATTGGGTCATAGATACATCGATTTTAAGGCCAGCTGGAATCGTTAGATCATCTAGTCTGAACTCTAGTGTAACCCAGGCCAGAAACATTCACCCAGTTACCTCTGCATTGAGCCCAATAACTTGTGTTTGACTAAAACATCTTCCGTAAAGGCATCCAGCCTTGATCTGAATACATCAGGACTTGCAGAATCCTTTGCACCACACAAACCTTCCCACTGTGTCACGGTGTAGTCCCAGGGAAGGGGCCTTTTATATACAGGAATAAGAATGGCCACAGTGTGGTTGTACCATTACCAATATAACTAGATCCCTTAAATTCACAGCTTGGGTTATACTGGCCTAACCTTACCTGGGAAGTGCAGCTACTCGGGCAGATGGTTTAGCAGAGGGCAGCCTTCATGACAATCATCTTTGGCTTAGCAGCTCCACCTTGTGGTGAAACTCGATATTTCCTCCTAACAACAGGAATAGGTTCAGGGTGCAAAGGGACCTCTGGCTTGCCAGCCCCATGCATTCAAACAGCACAAGTCAGGCCTGCCAAACCAGGATGTTATTGTTTAAAAGCTCATGAATCTGAAGCCAATAAGTGTTGGGCTCTGTTGATTCACCTCCTGCAGTTAAAAATGGAGCAAGGGCAAAACCAGGCCTGAAATGTGACTCAGTTCCCATGCCCTTTACACCAAGTGCATCACAAGGTGCTAGTCTGGGACATGTATAAATCCCAGGGCTTGACCTCCCTACTTGTGCTGACAGTCAGGAGGTTCAAGGTGCAGGCGTACACTTTGCACGTCACCAAGCTTTAGATGTACACTTTGCATGTCCAGGTTGCACCCCTATAGACAGATGCCATCCTATGGTGCCTCCTCATTGCCTGGGCTTACAATTGCTGGACCTGGGTCTCACAACCATGCTAACACATCCACGCTGCACTATGCAGACCTTCCGACTCAGGTGTGTGACTTGACATGCGTCCACACTGCACAATGACAGAGCTTGGACCAGCGTCACAGCAGAACTCGGGCTCTGACTCGGGCTCCTCTAAGCAGGGTCCCAGGACCCAGGTCCTGAGTGCTTGCTGATGTGAGTAAGACTGATTTATGTGTGGATGGAAGGAGGGCTTGGCCTCAAACCTGAGTCAGAGATTGGGTTCAGTGTGTAGTGTAGACATACCCTTGGAGTCAGTGGGACTCTCTCCATTGGGGCTTGGATCAGGCCTTTTGTAAAACTCTGATCAATTCAGTGTAACCATGTCCCATGAGTCTCGCAATATTTGGGGTTTCTCATAAAGTCCCAGCTCCTGGAGTCATGTGATTCTGTGAGACTCTCAGTTCTCATTTAAAAGTTCTCGCTGTCATGGCTGCAGAAACAAACATGACCCCTAAAGGCTCCAAACCCAGAAGATGAATAAACAAAACCCAACATTTCATTCTTTATTTTAAAATCTCATGATTTTCAAACCAATCTTATGATTTTTTGTGGGGCCTGACTCCTGATTTTTGATCATTTGGAGTTAGCAGTGCTGGCTCACGTCGTGGGGAGGGACAGTGAGTACCACACAGCTCCATGGGTTTGGGAGCTTTAATACTTACCACTACTTGTAAAATAAGGGCCTGGCACACAAGGATGGGGGAAGTTCATGGAGTGGGAGGTGCACCACACTGTCAATCTCCTTTTTAGGGGGTCTGGGAGAGTTACTAAATTAATTAGAGTTCCTGATGCATGTTTCCTGTCCTTTAAACCTTGTGTGTCTTGCAAGGATATTTGTTAAAAAGAGAGGAAGCAATAAAGAACAGTGGATCTCAGAAGAAACATGGACAATTATAGACAAAAGAAGAAAACAAACGGGCTCTAGTACTACAACATTCGACTGAAGAAACAAAGCAAACCTACAGGAACTTTGCTGATGACATCGCTCTTATCAGTGAAGATGCCTACAGACTACAAAAATGCACAAACCAAGCAAAAGAAGTAATGAAGAAGATAAGTTTGGGATACAATGCGAAGAAATGTAAAGTCCCATTAATGGGGACTATAGGGACAGAAATCAAAACTGAAGATGAGAAACTGGAGATGGACAATTTTACGTATCTTGGAAGTACCATCAGCCAAGATGATACTGGTTCCGAGGAAATAAGAACAAGAATCGGGAAGGCAAACGCTGCATTTGGAAGACTCAAAAATGTCTGGCAACTCAAAAACATTTCCCTCAAGACAAAACTGAAGGTATACAAAGCAATTTTAATCACCAACACAACATATAGCAGAGAGGCATGGCAACTTACCAAGAAAGATACGCAAAAGCTGGATGCATTTCATCACAAATGTCTGAGAAGAATATTGGGAATAACATATAGAGATAGGAAGACGAATGAAGAAGTCAGAAAAATTACTGGACAAGGCACCCTCACAAATAATCTACAAAAGAAGACATCAGTGACTGGGACATGTGCTGAGAATGGAAAAAGAACACTTGCCAAATACTGCCCTTGAATGGCAGCCAGAAAACGCAAGAAGAAAGAGAGGAAGACGGGGAATAACATGGAAATGAATAGTTCTGAAGGACATCAAGCATCTCAACATGAAATGGAAAGATTTGGAGAGAAGGGCATTTGACATGCAAGGATGGCAAATGTGGGTAGCCAAATGTGCAGCAAAGCACGGGATGGACTAAGGTCTAAGGCAGGGGTCGGCAACCTATGGCACGCATGCCAAAGACGGCACACGAGCCAATTTTTAATGGCACGCTGATGCCTGCCAGGAACCTGGCAGGCAGCAGCATGCCATTAAAAATCCTGCCTGGACCCGCCAGCTCTTCTCCACCCTCTGTCCCCTCCCCACAGCCCCGGGGCAGGGGGCAGAAGCATAGGCATCGGGCAGCAACCTGCCGGCCCGCTGCCCAACTCACCTCTCCACTTCTCCCCGCTCCCTCCCAGGCTTGCCGCGGGAGTCAGCTGTTTGGCGGCAAGCCTGGGAGGGAGGCGGGAGAAGTGGAGCGAGGCAGTGCACTCAGGGGGAAGGCAGAGCTGAGGTGAGCTGGGGTGGGGAGCGGTTCCTCTGTCATCGTCCCCCTTACATCCCACGGCCCTCCCCATACCCACCCATGCCCCAGCTCACCTCTGCTCTGCCTCCCCCTCCTTCCCTGAGCGCGCTGCCACTTCCCCCTCCCTCCCTCCCAGGCTCTCGAGGGGAGAGTTTGCAGGCCAGGACTTAAAGGGACTCAGTCCCTAGCAGGAGACCTGAGAAAATCCCTGAACCTATGGGGGCAAAAAATGTGGGGAGCCGGAAGGCTGTTTAATACATTAGACCCCAGGGCAGGGAAACTGAGGCATGGCCCCTATTTCACATGTAGGTGAATGAGCTCCATCCCAGAAGGTGGTTGTTAGGATGTAATTTCCTGGTTTAAAAGCTATTGCAGTTTTTCTGCTGCCCTGTTGATGCTTAGCCGGGGCTGCTCAGTTGGCCCCAATCCTGCAGACATATATGTAGGTGTAACTTTACTCATGTGAGTAGAGCCACTCATGTCCAAGGAGTAAAGCTGGGGCTGGGAGGGGTGTAAGTATTTGCAGAAGTAGGTGCTTTCCTCTCTTGCTGCAGACTCAGGCAGGGTGGGGCTAGGGGGTGCAGGGAGCCCTTTGCACCCTTAGAAGCAACAAAGAGTTCTGTGGCACCTTATAGACTAACAGATGTATTGGAGCATAAGCTTTCGTGGGTGAATACCCACTTCTTCAGATGCATGCAGTGGATGCTTTGCACCCTTGTGCCTGATAATGCACACCTATTGCAACTCGCAATGTGGGATGACAGCAGCCACCTCTGGGCTGCTGCTACCCCCTCCACCCCCACCCCCCGCCCCCTGGAAGGTGGGTGGGGCATGGGGAAGGGCTGGGATTTTCCCCTCTCCATACACCAGCAGGCACAGCTGAGTCAGCACGGAGGGGCAGGGTGCCTGCACCAGGAAAGAGCTGGCTCAAATGCCTTCCCCAGTGGAGTCAGTGGACCAAGGAGGAAGCAGGGACAAAGCCCTAACTGACTGTACAGGAAACACAGACGCGGAGTCTCCCCAGAGGCACACGCACCAAGTCACCCAACAAGAAATACGAGAGAGAACGTCTCACTCACATCAGCCTCTGCTCTCAGTGTGAGGATCACAGCTACAGCACTGTCAGCCAGAGGTGCAAAGGGACAGGGTCCCTTTAACATTCCCTGCGCTTCTTGAAATGCTTGTGATGCTGATGCTGTCTGCTATTGTGGGGACCCAGCAGGTGGGGTAAGGTGGTGCTGGCTGAGAATTGCTTCGGTTTAAAGTTAATGTTTAAAGGGCCTGATCCTGAGCAGACAGAGTCACAAAGGTATTTAGGCACCTAACTCCTATTGGTTTCGATGGGCGTTATACACCTAAGTACCTCTGTGAATCTGGGCTGATACGTCACCAGGACTTTATGGTCTCAGGTAATTGGGCATGAGAGCAGCGGGTGTCAGCAGCTCCGGAGTGGACAGGAGTCACCACTAGAGCTGGATGAAAACTCTTTGTTAAACCACAAGCTCAGTTCATAGATGCCTTTTTTGGTTTGCAGATCAGTCCCGATTCCTGCGACTGTCACCATTTCCCATATGGCCTCACCAAACAGTTTGGATGAAGTTTCCCAACTTTGCCCAATGTGAGCAGATCCCTGTACCGAGAGCTGGTCGAACATTTTCCAATGGAGCATTTTCCTGTCAGAAAATGCCGTTTCGTCAACATCGAAACTTTCCGGGAGAATGTGTCGATTTCAGCAGAAGTTCACCCTCGTTTCATTTCAACCTTCTTAGGATGAAACATTTCGATTTTTCGCTTTGAAATGACTGTGTCAAAAAAAATTTTATTTTAGGTTATACAAAAATATCAACTAAATGTTTTCATTTCATCAAAATGAAATGTTTCAGTTGACTCTCAATGAATTTTTCCCTTTGAAAATTGTGTTTTGTGAGAAATTTCGAATTTCAGTGTTTCGTTCTGATACAGGATGAAAACAAATTTTGAAGCATCAGAATGTCCCGCGGGAATAGCAGGCCTCTGGCTACTTTGTGAACTGGTCGTGGAGTGTGAATGGTCACATGGTGTGTTTTTGCTCCCTGATTGAATCAATGAAACTTTGTAATAGCAGATCCCTCAGTGACGGTGACGGACCCTATCATGAAATCAAAGGTTAATGGGATGTCTCACTGATGTGGAAACACTGCACCAAGGCCTAATAACCACAGTGAAATCTTTCTATGAGCTCAGCGTGACACAAGCAGCTAATAAGAGACCTTGCTTACATGGCCCTGGAGAACTGTGACACTTTTCAAAGGTTTCCATGCTCCTAATAGGGAATTCAACAGCTTGTTTAACACATCCACATCAGCACCAGACCGCCATGAGGGGGCATGTGGTCTGGCCCAGAGATCTCTCTTAGAGAGGGCAAGTACAGTCCAGCCTGGAGATCTCCACAAGGGGACAGTGTGGTCCAGCCCAGAGACCCCCTGAGGGGCATACCATCTGGCCCAGTGACCCCCTAAGGGGCGTACCATTGGCCCAGAGACCTCCCTGAGGGACGTACCATCCTGCCCAGTGACCCCCTGAGGGGCGTACAATCTGGCCCAGAGACCTCCCTGAGGGGCGTACAATCTGGCCCAGTGACACCCTGAGGGGTTTACAGCCTGGCCCAGAGACTTCCTCCAGGGTATACGTGGCTCAGCCGGGGGAGGGCATTTTTGGTCCAGCATCCCAAAAACATGGATTGTGCAAATCAAGACCAAGGGCTATCCCTGCACCTGCTCCTGCCCTGGCCTCTACATGCCACCAGAAATGAGCTGCAAGGGACTGGGGGAGAGCTTCCCTGGTGCAGGAGCAGCCCCCTCTGTAAGCAGCCTGCCAGGGCCAGGAGCGGGAGTAATACAGTGAAGCTCTCCAGCTCCATTCATCACAGCATGGGTGTAAACTGTGCAATATTAACCCTAAGGACACTGGGGGCAGGACACCAGGAGCCTGCCCATTTGATGGGACCAGGGGCTACCGTGAACAGGGGCCATTAAGGGAAACCAGGGAAGGTTTCCAGGAGCAGGTTGGTTCTGGGATTCCCAAACCATCCGACCTCCTGGTAGCTAGACACCCTGCCTGGCCTCACAGAAATGTCTCTAAACCTCCCCACTGCCTGTCCCTTGTTCTCCAGGTCAGGACCAGGTATCTGGGAGACAGAACAGGTGGGAGGGAATTTCCAGGGCCCTGGGAAAGAAGAGGGGACGTCTGGGCAGGGGGTAGGGGGTGATGTGACCAGGCAGGGGCTGCCGGAGCTGAGGGGCAGGAGGAATGCAAAGAGACAGGGATTTTTATCGTAGGTTCCTCAGTGCAACTGTCCGACGTGCTCCAGAGTCATCACCCTCCCAGTAACATGCCTTTGCCCACACTCCCAGGCTCCCCCAGTGAGGCCATTCACAGAGCAGCCACCATTAGAAAGGCAGAATGTGTCTGTGCAGGTGCAGCACAGTGGGACTTGGCTGCGTCCCCCAGGATCCAGGAGAGATCTCTGCACTGGCCTGACTCCCTGGGAGGTGACTCACATGCCCCAAGCAGACACACGAGACTGACAGGGACCCTGGGCCACTGCAGAGCCCAGGGCGGTATGAGGGGGCGGACAGCTGGACCATAGTGGGGAGATGAACCTGGCGATCCCACAAGGGCAGCAGACCTGGTGCATTCCTTCCTGCTCATCTGTTTTCCATCCCTGCTTTTCAGTGGTGGAGGGAGAGAGAGGTCTGTGTGCATGGCAAGCCCCCTGCTCAGAGCTGTGTAACATACCGACAGCCAGATCCACAGGGAGAACAGCCTGCACCCTGCCTGGCAGAGAGAGCCTCAACCGGCCAGGGGAGCCCCTTAATGTGCACCGTAGGGCCATGAGAACTCACCCTGCCTGACTGCAGACAATGCCCCTGGTGTCAGCCCTCGTGGGCTCAAAAGTCCGGCTGGATCCCAAACGTTACTGGGTTTGCCTTCCCCAGTGGAGAGGCTGCTAGAGAAGGAGCAGAGGTGCAGAGAGGGAGGGAAATGGAGCAGACAGCAGACAGAGAGAGCCGTGGGGTCAGGTGTTAGCTGGTGAATGGTGTCAGTCTGAGCCACACAGGCCCAGAGGCTGGGGCAGCGCAGCAGAGAAAAGCAGAGAGATTCATACAGAGATACAGACTCTGCCATGCACAGGGCTTCTCCTTGTGCCAGCCCAGCTTCGGGGGGCAGGGAAGGGATCTGGCTCCATGGCACAGGCTGCCCAGTAGCTAGAGGGCTTTTCTTTCAATTGAATTATCTTTGAGGAAAACCCTCAAGACTTTAAGTTACGGGGGAGCTGAGTCCCACTCTTTAATGAGTCTGGAACCCAGCCAGGTTTCACTGGCATTCCCAGAGTTCCACGGGCTTTGCTTGTCCCCACTGCACAGAACCAGCCGGTGCCAACATCTGAGCGCCTTGGGGCACTACGGTATAATGGCCACTAGGGAGAAAAGAGACTAACACACTCGCATCACTGAGGATGTTTAATTGAGGTGACCGTGTCCACCACCAATGTCCAGGACACTTTAGTGGCAACTGTTCTGGGGCTGTGAAATAATCGCACCAAAGGTAACAAGGCAGGTGCCTCTTGTGCCTCCACGGTGACACAGGCAGGGTTCTGTCCTGTGACTTGGTGTCTGAACGCGTTTATCACAAACGGCCAAGTCCTTGGCATGGCCTCTTGGCTCCAAGGCGGCACCTCCACCAGCCCTGTGCCCCTGAGCTCTCAGCATCACTTGCCCACTTACTCTGGCACATGGCCCCCAGCACCTCACTGGGGCACCAGTTCAACCCCTTGGTCAGAAGGAAGTGCAACACCTGCTAAGTCACGACGCCATTTCTTGCAGCCTCTGGGCATTCCTCAGAGGTCTCCCATGCAAGCACTGGCCAGCAAGCCCACAGGTATTTGCATCATGTCCACCTGAAGGATTTCCATACTGCAGACAATCCAAGGATCCTGGGTTGGGCATTCGCCTGGGGGCACTGGGTATCTCTGTGAGTGTTGGGTTCTAGGCACAGCTCTCTGCCTGGGTCCTGTTTGGAGCGTTCTCCAGTCCTGCTCAGGAACTCCTCTTCACCAACAGGACCCAAGGGAACACGGCCGCCAACAGGGCGACTGTCGAGATGAGGAGAACAGCCAGTATAATCGGTGACTGGCAGCACCGCATCCCAAGGGAACTCATGGATGCCCCTGACTCTGGCCCCTCTGTGCCATGTCCCCTAATCACTGACCTACAGTTCTCCTCCACCAGCGGCATCCCATGATCACTGATCATGAAGACGTGGGCTTCCCGAGCCAGGCCGGCCGGCATGGCCATTGAGTCCAGGGGGACGCCACACATGCTGTCGCCCCTGTCATAGCTCTGCACTGGCATCACAAAATGGCTGGGGACCACCAAGGTGTTGTCTGGCACTGACTTTGCTAGGTGGGGCAACAAGGAGGGTGAGAGAGCCAGCTCCAGAGGTTGGGGGGGCTCCCCTGGTTTGGGAGGCCAGCGGGTCACCTTCTTGCTGAGGAATGTCACGTAGCGGCAGACAGGGCAGATGATATTGTTCTGGACCTGCCCATCTAGCCTGGAAGAGAGCAGGCACTTCACCAGGCAGTCATGGCAGAAGGTGTGTCCACAGCTCAGTGTCCTCTGGGCAGCCTCCAGCGGGTGGAATTTCTCATAGCACACGGGGCATTCACCATGGGGCTTCTCCTTGCTGGTGTGAGTTTCATATATCCCAGTCATGTCAGCCACACGCTCTGCAACTTGGGGGAAGAGAAACGAGTAGCAATGACAGCAGCTAGACCCAGGTACCGGTGATCACATCCGGTTATTAATTTTCTACACTCCCCATTGTCTCTCCCTTGCCCTCTGACTGACTACTATAATTCCCTGTCTTCCAACTGGCTATGGCCCCCAAACTCCCAATCCACATGCCCACAATAAATACAGCAGCCTCATCTTCTGACTCCTTCCCTGTCCTGTCTCCCCATGACCTCCTGTCTGCTCCATTTCTCCTCCCTGCGGTGGCCTGGCCCTGGGAGAAAGGTGCAGCCATCCCCTCCTTCTCCCATGGATGGGTGAGACAATTGTGGAGTGCTATATATATTAGGGTGCTCTGGTGAGGCATTTCTGGAAGAACGTTCTTCACAAGAATCTCAGCTGCTTTGGGCTTTAGGCTGCCTGGAGCAACAGTTTCTGAATGCAAAATATGAAGGGAAAATGAGCCAATCCATAGCTGGGGCTAGCTAACCCCGCCCAGTGCCAGATGGCAGACACAACAAGCCATCTAGGAAATGCACCCTCTGGCCCAGGAGGACCTCCAGATTTCACTGGAAGCAGCTAAAAAGCTCATCAGTGTGTGGGATGTACAGCCAGGCCAAGAGCTACCAACTTGCTCATGCCTCTTGGAAAGGAAGTGCTCCCACACCACTGGAAAAGCCAGATAGAGTGAAAAAAATGGGGCAAAGCCAGGTCAGAGGGGAGAATGGGGAGCAAGTTTCACAGGACAGTCGGATTCACAGTGGTGCGTGTGAAATTAGATAAGTAGGTAGGTAGGCTTTAAACAAAAGATTGAGGCTGTCCACAAACCAGTTGAACATTTCATACACTGGAGACTGGTTGTGTTGGCCTCACCGCCCTTTCTGGGTTTTCCCCTGAGGTATGTGTAATGCTGGAGAATGATGCCATCTCTTCTCATCTCTCAGCTCCGGAGACTGCAGTCCTCTGTTTAATCACTGAAATGCTGCAACACCTGCAGCCGCAGCAGGGCATGCTTGCCCTACAACGTGCCTCTGCCCTGCCCTGCAGGGTTGGGACTGGAGTTCAGTCTCCATGACCCATTTGGTCCTTTGCTTCCCTGCTGAGACTGACAGTGCCAGCAGCAAGGATGTTTTTTTCCAGGTTGACACCTAAGACACCAGCCCATTCCCCTCCGCGCACAGAGCAGCCTTCTCAGGGTAAGCTGGGAGGTAGTCACTTTCACGGGGTCATACAGTTCAATGCCAGAAAGGACCACTATGATCATCTACTCTGATCTCCTGCATAACACAGGCCAGATAGCTCCCCCGGTAAAACCTGCATCAAGCCTGTAACATCTGTTTGAGCTACAGCAGATCATTGAGAAAGACATCCGCTTTTGCTTTACAGATCACAAGTGATGGAGAACCCTCCATGTTCGTAGGTAAGATGTTCCAACGATTAATTACCCTCGCTGCTAACCATGCGTGCCTTATTTCTAGCCTGAATTTGTCTAACTTCATCTTCCAACATCATCTTTTTGCAGCTCATCATTTTTTCTGTTAAATTAAAGGCCCCTTTACTGTCAGAAATCTCTTCCCTATGTAGGCAGTTGTAGCCCGTGATCAAGTCACCTCTTAACCTTCCCTTGGAGAAACTAAGTTAAAGCTTCTGAATTCTCTCACTATAAGGCAGGTTTTCCAGACCTCGGCTCGTTCCTGTAGCTCTTTTCTGAGCCCTTTCCAGTTTGTCCATAGAATCATAGAATATCAGGGTTGGAAGGGACCTTATTAGGTCATCTAGTCCAACCCCATGCTCAAAGCAGGACCAATCCCCAATTTTTGCCCCAGAGCCCCAAATGGCCCCCTCAAGGATTGAACTCACAACCCTGGGTTTAGCAGGCCAATGCTCAAACCACTGAGCTATCCCTCCTCCCCAAAGCACTTCCATGCTTTTGGAAGTGTGGACCCCAGACCTGGACACAGTGTCCCTGGAATGGACTCACTACTGTATACAGACGTAATACCGCCTTCCAACACTTACTTGACATTCTCTGCCAGGCTTTCTGCCATTGCTGACCGAGGCACAATCTGAACAGGTGTCATAAAGGTGAAAGACACAGCATCCTAAGTCGCCCCCTGCGCCATCCTAGCCATGTCTCCTCCAGTCCAGGGATCTCAGAAATCACAATGGATCACAGTCACACCTGTAGTAAATGGTTACAGCTCCACTGGAGCCCGTGGGGATGGACCCACTTCCACCAGCGAGGAATCCGGTCAGTGTGTTTTGAGCCCAGCAGGGACTCAGCACCAGCATTTTCTTCCCTATTAACCTAGCCACCAGAGCTACCTGTGATATGTTCCAGCCCCCAGCTCCCAAGCCTCCTGCCCTTGGAAACATCTTACCTTGTCTATGGCCAGAGTGCAATCACTTCTCCACCCATAGCTCCTGTGTCCGAGGACCACAGCCTGCCTGTGTCTGACCTCCCTGGCGCTGCATTGGCGAAGGAGAACAAGTGCAAGCCACCTATATAACAAGTTGGGGTTTGCTTTGTGCGTCATCCCTTCTGCATTGCACAATGGCCATGAAGGGAACAGGACAGCTCCCCGGGAGTGAATGTGGTGGAACTAGTTTGTGTTTTAAAGGCTTCTCACTCCATCTCTCCAGCTGGGGACTGGCAAGGAGCCAGCAGCAGGTGTCTGCGGTGGCAGGTAATCCAGAAACACCATCATAACATTGTTCACCTCTGCGCGGAGCCTGGAATCGAGACATCACTGTTCCTCCCGCTGCATGCATTGCCAGGCCTCTTCCGTGCAGGAGGCCTCAGTGAAACATGCACACCCCCACCCCCATTGAATTACATAGTGGTGTTCCTACCAAGTAGGGATGGGTACCCTGGTCTAGCAGCTGGCCTGCCTAGATGTGCTGCCACACTGAGGTTTATAAGCATCAGCTTGCCAGGAATGTTCCAAAGAAGGTTCCCTCTGGCCAAGCCAGGAGGAGCTATGAGCTGTCCTGAACTTGTCCTAGCTGCCTGGTGCTCCTGCGTAGTCCTAATACAATCCCGCGGTAAGAAGGCATGTTAAGGTTAATTAATACGATGTTAAGGACTTTTTGCAGCTCCCAGCTCCAGCCATCACCTCTGAGTTGGAGATCTTCACCACTTGCCACATAACATGAACAGGGGCCTGTATGCCCAAGCCACACAGACCCAGGCAGGAAGATTCACGTGTGGCCTATATCCATGTCAGGCTGGCACAGACTGAGATCCCCAGAGCTGCTTTGGCACTCAGCATGATTTCCACAACCAAGCTCTGTAATCCCAAAGCTTGAGTGATTTTGCCCATGAGTAACTTGGCATAAGTGAGACCTCATTTCTTTGTTTACATGTAATGGTCCTATTCACTCACCTGGCTTGGCCATCTCTGCTGGAGGGCAGGAGATGTAGGACTTCTGGTTGATACCCAGCAGCATGCACCTTCCTTGGCAACAGCCCCCACAAATCTGCTACCATTGTCTGAATCCATGATCTTTGTACCCCCATTCCAGAGCAGACTGTGCCCCAGTTGTTCGGCTGTAGTGATGGCGGTCACGTTTTTAGTGTGAAAAAGCATCCACATCTACTAACACACCCATTATCCTATAACATGAAGGACAACTCCCCTTTAGAGTCAATTTGAATCCATTCCCATGGACTCCTGGCTGCCTGGCTCATAAGAGTCCTGCTATGTTTTCTGTTGGCTGGATCATGTCTGGCACAAACCAGACAAGAATCAAGATGTTCCTTTAGGTCCTGTTCCCATTTGGGCCACCACCCCATTTTTGCCAACCTGTCTCTGGCCTTGGCCTGTTTGGGGTGAGCACACTCCATGCACCCACAATAACAGATCTTGTCACATATCCAATGGTACGACCCAGACCAAACCATCTTCTGCTTTCACACCTAGGAGTCCTTGCTCCATTACTCAGTCCTGACCTCCTACCTTCACACCCTGCCTATGAGCTCGCTCCCAGAGCAGACCTGATGCTGAATCCTGTTTCTGGATGCTTTGCAACTTCTCTGCCTTTGCTTGTTGCGATTGCTGCTGACCCTGAGTGCAAACTGCTACTAGGATAGTTTCCAACGCCATCTCCCACAGCCAGGACGGTCTAGTTACTGCTACATCTTCGGCTACTAAGTTGGCTTCCTGAATCCCTTTTACTGAGACCCCTTTTTCCTGTGTGTCCCAAATTTTAACCAGCTCCACTCTATCAAACTGCTTGGCTACATCATCCAACATTTCCCACATAGCGCTGGATTCAAGCTCGCCTCCATCCGTAGCCCGATACTCGTTCCAAGTCCATCAGGCCAGCATTACCACATCTCCCCTGAACACCCAATCTGAATCCAGAACTATGGTGAGCTTGGAGCGGGATCCGGTTTCATCCATCAGCACACTACTAACTGCTGCTCATTCTGCATACAGAGCTGGCCGACTCCCACAGTTATACCGCAAAGTATTTAGGACCATTCCATCCATTAATTTCACTGCTGCCAAATCTCCTTTCCTTTGTCCTTGGACATAGTGGCTACTACCATCTGTAAACCAAACCTCCTCTTCTGCTCTAGCTTTCTTGGCATGGAGTTTTCCTGCAATCCATTCCATTGGCTCCTTAAACTAAACAGCCCCCATGTTTTCCCCTTGCAAAGGCAGAGTCCATTTCTGTACTCTCTCACCTTCTATTCAATGTGTCTTCCTAATTGATTTAGATAAGCGCATGGAAAGTACACTTAAAAAGTCTGCAGCCAATACCAAGCTGGGAGGGGTTGCAAGCACTTTGCAGGACAGGTTTAGAATTCAAAAAGATCTTGACAAACTGGAGAAATGGTCTGAAATAAATAGGATGAAATTCAATAACAAAAAATGCGAAGTACTGCAATTGTGAGGCATGTTATAACCAAGTGGCGGATGACACTGAACTTGGCTGGGCCAGGAGAGACAAGCCAGCGTTCCGCGCAATTCGCAATCTCAGTGCTCAAGAGTAGTCGCTATGAACGGCATCCTATCGGATGATGACATCCTCTCCCGCTGGGTGGGACATTATCACAGTGCCCTGAACCACCCTCCAGCTGGTGTTTGCTCAGAGCTGGATGATTGGCAGCCACCGTGGGTTCAGACCCAGACACCTGGACTGACGTACCAATGTTGGATGAAGTGAAGCGCGCCATCTGCAAAATGAAAAACGGACCTGCAGCCAGTGTTGATGGCATCCTCCCAGAGCTGCTAAAATGTGCTATTGACCCTGTAGCAAAATCTCTTCTGACCATCTTTCACCTGGCATGGAGAACTGGAACCTTGCCAACCGCCTGGAAGGATGGTATTGTGATCTCACTTTATGAGGGCATGGGACTGGTGCAGTGAATGTAAGAGCTACAGGCCGATCACCTTGTTGTCCATTCCAAGGAAGGTGTTTGTGTATGTTCTGCTGGCGTGTTTGGAGCCCCTGCTGCATCGGAAGCATCATCCCCAACACTCAGGATTTATGAGGAAAGGTCCACATTAGATGCCATTTTGGCCCTCTGCTTGTTGTCGGAGATACACCATGACTTGAAGAAGCACCTGCACATGGCGTATGTGGATCTTAAGGCTGCGTTTGATTCAATTGACCGAGTTGTGCTATGGAAGGCCTTAAAGGGTGTAGGTGTCCCAGCCACGCTGCTGGACTCGATTAGCGAGCTGCATGGGAACTGCTGCCCGTGAACATCTGGGGAATCAGATGTTGGCACCTTTTAAATCAGTATCTGGTGTCAGGCAGGGCTGTGTCTTACCTCCTGCACTCTTTTGTCGGGCAATGGATTTCATAATGCAGCTTTCTGTCAGGCCCATAGGCATTAAGATCTGTGTTCTCCTGCTCTCATACCTTGACTGTGCAGATGATGTTATTCCTCTAGCACAGAGCCCTGCAGGTTTCATGAGGCACTCCAGCAAATGGAGGGGGAGTTGGCCAAGGTTTCATGCTTCATGCTCAAAGACAAAGTTGCAAAATCTAGGATCTGGTCCACCCATGACTCCAATTTCTTTGAATAATAAAACTGTTGAAGGAGTCTCCAGCTTTTGCTATTTGGGTTCTATACTCACCAGTTCCTCCAACTCTCACCCTGAGGTTCTCCACCGGATTGGCTTCGTAACGTCTGCCAAGGATCATTTACAACAAATATGGAATCAACATCATCTCGGCACAACAACCAAGTTCAGGATCTATTTGAGCTGTATCATCTCCATCCTGCTATAGCATTGTGAAACATGGACACTACGCCGTTCAGATTGGGAAAAGCTGGAGGCTTTCCACACAAAATGCCAATGTCATATATTGGGCATAACGTGGAATGATTTAATTTGTAATGCAGATGTTTACAGTTGTTCCAGTCTACAGAATCTAGGGCCATTGTCTACAGATGGCGCCTTATGCTTTTTGGACATGTCGCGAGAATGCCACAAGTTCTCCCAGTGAACACCGTTCTCCAGGTGGCTTGTAACATGCGGGATAAAATTCTACCCTCTGAGGGGTGGAGGCAGCCCAGAGGCAGACCCCCCTATTACAAGGATTGACTCTTAGCCCATCAAGCCCTTGTGGCCACGCAGGAATGGACCAAATGGCGAACTATTACTACTGTTGACTGTTTGGCTAAATGCTGAAGAAGACTATATTTAGGAAGGCACAAGCAATTGCATGTGTAATATCGACAGACCCCAGTTGTTGATGGGCAGGATTGAACCTGGGACCTCTGGAGCTAAATGCATGAACCTCTACTGCATGAGCTAAAAGCACCATGGCCCTTAGCTAAGGCTGTTGCAAACTCGTTAATCTCTAGTCTAAGTGGTCTCAGTGTCACTAGAGGGGACAGAGCACCACACCTAACAGATGTGTGGGTTACACATGTATACAAAATGGGAAATGACTGCCTAGGAAGGAGTACTGCAGAAAGGGATCTGGGGGTCATAGTGGGTCACAAACTAAATATGAGTCAACAATGTAACACTGTTGCAAAACACGGAAACATCATTCTGGGATGTATCAACAGGAGTGTTGTAAGCAAGACACAAGAAGTGATTTTTCCCTTCTACTCAGCACTGATAAGGCCTCAGCTGGACTACTGTGTCCAGTTCTGGGCACCACCCTTTGGGAAAGATGTGGACAAATTGGAGAAGGTCCTGAGGAGAGCAATAAAAATGATTAAAAGTCTAGAAAACACGACCTATGAGGAAAAATTGAAACAGTTGGGTTTCTTTAGTCTGGAGAAGAGAAGACTGAGGGAGGACATGATAACAGTCTTCAAGTACATAAAAGATTGTTATAAATTGGAGGGTGATAAATTGTTCTCATTAACCATAGGACAAGAAGCAATGGGCTTAAATAGCAGACAAGGAGATTTAGGCTGGACATTAGGAAAAAATTCCTAACTGTCAGGGTGATTAAGCACTGGAATAAATTGCCTAGGGAGGTTGTGGCATCTCCATCACTGGAGATTTTTAAAAGCAGGTTAGACAAACACCTGTCAGGAATGATCTAGATAATACTTAGTCCTGCCTCAGTGCAGGGGACCAGACTAGATGACTTATTGAGGTCCCTTCCAATCCCACATTTCTATGATTCTAACCTCCCACCGAGTATTTATGCTTGATACTAGCCCAGGCCACTGCCAACACAAGGGTGAATTCCAGACAGTCTAGAGTCTCGCTGGTTTTGGTTTGTTCTCTACTGACATAGAGATGGTGTTGAAACACATGCTTTCCATAGTTTGAATACTCTCCACAGGCTATAAGAAACTATGAGCTCACAATACTATAGATAGACACTGGAACAACTTGTTGGGCTTGTTTTTCTGCTCCATCCACAATGCAACCAAAGGTATTTTGCATGTTGCACACTTCTCGCTGTTCTATTTCTTCCCTGTATTTTTTTTGCTTCTGGGTGTTTTTGGTACACTTTAACACTTTAACACACCAAGCATCCTTTCTGCTTGGTCTGGTTCGCAATTTGCAGAGATTTTGTGCACACAGCAGATGTATTTTGATTAGGGACTGGCAACCAAATTCAGCTGAAACAAGATCCAACCCCAAAACATTGCCCCAAACTCAAACTGAACTTTTTCCAGGCTCAGAGATGTTCTATTCATGCTTATATTTCAGTTTTATGCACCTCTGAATTCCAGCTGGGACTGGAAATGTTAGGAAGACAAAGCAATTCACAAAGTCCCAGAAATCTCTCCAGAAAGATTTATAGGATTTCCTGCCTAGAATCAGCGCTGATGAGAAACAGAAAAAAAACTGGCAAGAATTTCAGTGAAAATGTTTTGTCATTTTTTTGGTAGAAATTTTTTAAAGCTTCATTCAGGATTCACAAATGGTTTGGAGAAGTATCCAAAAGTCACAATGAGGGATTCCTGTGTTACAGAAGCCTCCAGTGAGAATATGGGCTGCTGGATATAATCTCTGTGATATTTCAAACCGGGAGGGATGTTAACCCCTGTATACAACTTCCATCATTTCCAACAAACAGTCTGGAAGTTGATCCATTGCCTTTCTGCAGCCAGTTGTCTGCCTTGGATTTCTTACTGGAAACACAAGTGTCTGGGAAGCTGTGTGTTCAGGTAGATTTCCCCTTTGGCCCATTCCTTGGCTGCCTTGGGCCCTTACACAGAAATCGCTCCCCTCCGGTCTTTCCTTCATAGGTGCTGGAACAAGGGGTGCTGGGGGAGCTGCCGCACCCCCTAGCTTGAAGTGGTTTCCATTATGTACAGGGTTTGCAGTTTGGTTCAGTGAATCTCAGCACCCACACTATACAAATTCTTCCAGCTCCCCCCACCCCCGCCCCTGCACACCTTCTTTTGGTGCATTTTTTGATTTCTCCATCTGTCCCTCTCCAGTTATTGACTTTTGTTCTCAGCCATCATCAGCAGCAGCAGCCTTGTCTGCAGTTTTAGGAACATTCCAGGACAGCTGGTTGGAACTGTGTCCTTCAGCTCCCTGCAAGCGTGCTGCCCTTCTCTGAATTTCTGTTTACACCTCAGGCTCTTGCAACATGGATGAGTCTATCCGTATGCTCCCGGTCTCTCTCCCGGCATGCTGAGATTCAAACACCTGAGGAGGATCTGGAATGCAAACAGTTGCTGCATGGTGGCATGGCTGGGTTACTAGTATGGAAGAGACTCCGGTGAGATGATGTAATGTGAGTGTGGGCGTTGTAATGTGTATAACTTGTATCTGTTTATGACGTCTTCTCTGGGCTCCAGACATTCAGTTGAGAGAGGGCCCCATCTCTGCTGCCGCTGCGTGTTCTGAGACAGCCTGATGCAGAGGAGTCAAACACACCATGCTCTCTCTCATCTCCCCTGGAGATTTTACTTTTGCTTTGCTGGTCTCTTAATCCACAATAAAAGTAGAAACATTTTGTTTTTCCATGAGAAAATGGATTTTCATTGAAATCAAAAATTTCTGCAGGAAAAGATTGATTTGGGCAGAGTTATCCATTGGGACAATCCAAATGAAATGCTGCAAGGGAGTGCCGAGTGGAGATTTGCGTGTTGTGCAGAGTACACCCACGCATGAACGGTTCCCCATTAACGAGCTGCTCGGTGTCTGATGACATCAGATCCGTGTAACAGGGGTCGTGAAATGTAACTGGGCTCAGCTCTCCTGTTCCAGTTCAGGTGCCCTCAGCTGGGCCAGTCAAGAGGACAGGGCAGCACCTGGGGGCTCTAAAAGGTCAGTCAGGAGTCAGACGGGGAAGGGCAGGAGAGGAGAGCTGCCAGAGAGAGAAGGCTGAAGGCAGGGGAACAGAAAGAGGGGTTTGCTGGCTGGCATCCCCAAGCCAGACAGCCAGGGCCAGAGGGCTGAAGAGGGCTGAAAGCAGGCGGCGCTTACCTACTTACGTCTCCCGGGCAAGAGAGGTAGACCCCGAGGACCTGTGAGAGGGCCAGGGGAGCAAGGGATGCTCCCGGGCAAGGATACTCCCAGCAGACAGGCGGGGGTTCACGCTGGGAAGAGAGGGGCTGCACTGCAGACGGAAGGGCTGGGCTGGCGGACCTGCCAGAGGGATGGAAGAGGACGGATAAGGAGCCTCGCTGTGACAGACGACACTGGGTTCTGGCGAGAACAAGGACTGTATGTGCTGGGACTATTTGCAATACGTTTTGTTCATGATCTATATGCTGACGGACTCGAAGACAAGCTCTCATGGAGTTACTGGGGACCCAAGAGGGAAACTGAGGTGGGAGGCCACTTGCAGGGCTGCCACAAGGCCACAAGGGTGTGCTCAGGAGGAGGCAACCGTTTACAGTCCGTTTGGTAACTCCTTCCTACCCGACCTGCCTTTCAGCCACAGCCTGGTGACTGGCAGTGCACCCCCATTTACTGCTGGGGAACCGGGCTGTACTTTGGTCTATTTAGATTGTCTCTTCCTCTGTGTTTGTAACGTCCCAGCACCCTGGGGCCTGATCCTGACCAGGGCCTCCCGGAGCTACCGTCACACAGAGAGTGAATCACAATGGGTGTTGCTGAGAGCAGAACCTGGCCCGTGAACCCAGGGCTGCGCTGTGGCTCTCCAAAGCGGAGCCGAGCTGTGCTGGTATCAGAGGGCTGGGGGCATGATCAGCTCGCGCCGGGGGAGGGCTGAGGAAGCAGAATGCCCTGGCAGGGCGAGTGGCCCATCTTTGGAGACATCAGGCACTCCCCACACTGCAGGTTTCCAACTGCCACAGAGGGTGGGGGGGCTGCAGAGGGGCCCCAGATCACCAGGGGAAGGGGGCTGCAGAGGGGCAGGGCCCTGACCATGCCTCCACCCATCCCAGCCACACCCCAGTTAGGTCATGCACAGGGCCGGCGCTACCATTAGGCGACCCTAGGCGGTCACCTAGGGCGCCAGGATTTGGGGGGCGGCATCTCAGGTCCCTCGGCGGCCACTGGGTCCTCAGTGGCATTCGACGGCTGCTTCTTCGGCCACCGGGGTCCTCGGTGGCACTTAAGCAGCAGCTTCTTCGGCCACCGGGGTTCTTGGCGGCATTTCGGTGGCAGCCTCTCCCACCACCGCTGCCTAGGGCAGCAAAAAAGCTGGCGCCGCTACTGGTCGTGCAGCACCCCAGGCAATGCTACTATCGCTCTCCTGCAGCTTTCAGTCCAGGATCCTGAGCCCTGGGATTCTGGCTGTGGACAGGTCCCTGCACTCCCCTCTCTGCCTCGCACCGGGGCAGCCACAATCTGGCCCATAGCACACTGGTGTTAGCGCTTACAGGGAGCAGAGCAGAACAAAACCTGGGCAGACTCACTCAGCCAGACGAGGGGTGGGTGCCCATTCCCAGCAGGAGACCTGGATTGGCCATGGTCCCCAGCCCATCCATCCCCAGCCAAAGGAGGCGGCTCCCCTAGCTGCAGGGAAGGAATGGCCCTGTGTCCCAGCGCCAGCAGTGCCCCGAGCATGTCATAATCCTGTGCATTGGAGCCAAGGAGACGGTTTGTACAAACACCCGTCTGGCTGGGCGTTTGCATGGCCAAGCGGCAGGGGAAATCAGGGAAGGAGATAATGAACCCGATCCATTGCTCAGCGCTGATCTTTCTCCCAGGTTCCAGGGGAGGAGAGGGACCGGCAGGGAGGCAGCATGACTCAGCTGACAGAGCCGCTCGGAAGACACTGCTCCAGAAGAGGCTCTCCGGGGTCAGGAAGAGGGACACTAGCTCTTGGTAGCTGCTTGCACCATCACTGTACTGAGCTCCTGCAGCTCTCCAGGGAGAATTTATCCAGCTGCTCCAGGAGAATCCTGGTGTCTGACATGACACTGACACGACCCCCATGTCAGAGAGCTTCGTCTGACCTCCGGCGCATCGCTTCACTCCAGGGATGTGCTGAACCCAGGTGTTTTGCTCTGTTGGATGCCAAATCCCAGCCCTGGCCAGTACAGAGGGAGATTGGCTACGTGGGAAGGATAATGTCCTCATGGTACCTAGGCACTTACTGTCCGCCTGTCCTCTTGCGGTGGTGCCTAACAGGATAGGTGGCAATGGCCCATGAACTCCACTCAGAACCAGTTTCCAGCCAAAGGAAAGGACCACAGCATGTCTTACTCTAAATGGGCAGGGTGCCCTGCCCTGTGGCTGTTCTGTGCTTCCAGGCTCACAGGAGCTATGTGCAGCTGAGTGGAAATCACAGCAGCTTTTCGGCTGTTCTAACCTACACCAGGGGCGGAGCAGAGCCCTAGAGCACAGGGGTCACAAAGGCAGATTAAAGCTGGATTGGGCAAACCCCTCTGCACTCCTGCCCCACGCCCAGGATGAAAGGAACTGGGGATCGGGCCCCTTGTGTCCACACACAGCAGCCAGCCCAGGCTGCAGTTGGGAGCAGGTTGGTAATGCAGGTTGAACCAGTGCCCCCGACAATGTCTCCTTGCCCTTCCTCACTGCCCAATCGACCAAAAAGGTGGCAGATTTAACCGGCCATAAGGAAACGCCTTCCCCAGCATGTAAGATACAATGGCCCACGTCCTCAAAGGTATTTACACCTCTAATTTACAATGACTCCCATGGAAGTTAGAAACCTAAATAGCTTTGGGGGTGTGGCAAACACGATTAGCCTGGCTCAGACCAGGACCAGACATCTGGGTGACCTGTATGCAGAGACTCACCAGTTGCACTAGCTAAGGAGGTACAGGGGCAACAGCCCTCAGGCTCCAGAACATCAAGAAACAAAAACTGCCAGGGGCTAGGAAGGAATCGGTTAGTCACATACCATTGCCCACAATGGGTATGTCCCACCTTGCTCTGAGTAGCCGGTACCGCTTACTGCCAGAGCCAGGATGCTGCCCTGGTAGGCATAGTTTGACTTCTATATTTGAGGGGAGGAGGGGGCACGGTTCCAGCCAAGCCAACATGTGGGGGGGGGGAATTCCATGCCTGCCCACAGGGGCATCATTTCAGATTGGAGGGGAGCACAACTTTTACTGTGATTCCAGGGGCTACTTAGGCAACTGAAAACTCTAGTGTTTTTGCAGATAATAACTTAGAAATATCTGACAGGAGCACTGTATCTAATTCCTATATCAAGAAAGAAAACTAAATAAAGTTTAGACCCACTCAGCTCTAACACTAACATGTTCTGACATCTTGTGGCAAGTCACTTAAGGGACACTGGTTAGGCTTAAAATTGTAATGTATATTCTTACTCAGATACTCTTACTGAAGTCAGAAGGGACCATCGTGGTCATCTAGTTTAACCTTCTGCAGAACCTCACCCTGTGTTCCATACTAATGTGAATTGTAACCCAAACCAGCCAAAATCGGCCACTTTAGCAAAGCAGGGCAGTCTGCTGAGCAGGTGGGTCTGTGCTCCTGAAGTCTTTGCCCTCCATGTGTCATTAGCTGCCAGGGGAGAGCTCATTCAGCTCACACCTGGAAACCACTAGATGGATCCACATGTGAATCTGGCACCAGCTGGCTGTTTGTCATGGCCCAGGTCAGGGGTAGTCAATTATTTTTCGTCAAGGTCCAAAAATCTTGGTCAAATATAGTCAAGGTCCAGACTCCAGAGAAACATTTTTCACACCGCAATAACAATATGATAATAAGTAAATAAAAAGATTTTGGGTTCCGTTCAAAAGCATCTGGCAGCCTGGATTTGGCCCAGGGTCTGCCTATTGACTCCCTGGGCTAGGTCTTCCCATGTAATTAGGGTGACCAGACAGAAAATGTGAAAAATCAGGACAGGGGATGGGGGGTATTAGGAGCCTATATAAGAAAAAGCCCTCAAAATCGGGACTGTCCCTATAAAATCGGAACATCTGGTCACTCTACATGTAATGAGCTACCTCCCCTGCCTTATCTTCTTAAATCACCACCACCATCCTGATCCTAATGTTTGATGCGGAGATGTTTTTGATGGACACATGCAAAATGCCACATACCGCAGCTGAACATTGGCAAGGACAGTGACCAGAAAAGCACGTACGGTTTTGCTCACTGTGTAAGAATGTGAATGCTGGGCCAGCCCTGACCATGCAAGCGCTCTGTGTCAGCTGTAAGCGGTGTGTATTTTAGGGTATAATTGTCTTGTTCTTCTGTCCCTGAGCTGGCCTGGGTCCACTGCGTGCTTATTCATCCCAGCTATATTGGGAGCATAAAATCCTTGAATGCTCTGTCAGGTATGGCTGGGGTTCCTTTAAATAAGGTATTTTACACATAGCACCACCTACTGGCTGAACAGTATAATACAGTCAAGCATTCCATTCCATCTCCCTGTCTAAGTTCTACATCCCTCCTGTCCAGTAGTGTAGCCAGGGGGGGAGCAGGGGGAGCAGCCGCTCCCCCTGTGAGGAGAAGCAGTGCCTTAAAAAGCGCCGCCCAAGCCCCACTGCCTGAGCCAGACTCGGGCGGCACAGACTGCAGGAGCCGCAGACCTTTTAAAGCGCAGCCCGAGCCCAGCTCCAGCAGCGGGGCTCGGGCGGCGCTTTAAACGGCCCGCAGCTCCTACAGCTGTGGGGAGCCGCGGGCCTCTTAAAGCGTCGCCCGAGCCCCGCTGCTGGAGCTCCGACGGTGCTTTAAAGAGCCCGGGGCTGTGCAGCAGCTGGAGCCCCAGGCCTTTTAAAGCGCCACTGGGTGAGTACAGGGGGAGCCTGGGGAGGCGCCTTTTTATAGTGCCGCTCCCCCTGTGCTCCAGACCTGCCTACGCTACTGCTCCTGTAACGGTGTCCAGAGTGGCTCATGACCAGGAGGGCCAACCTCAGGGCAGACTGTCAAACATAGGGCAGACACCCCAAACTGGTGGTATGTTCTGTAATTAGATTTCACCAACCCAGTAACAAATGTGAACTCCTAAAGCAGTATAACAGTCTTACCATGGAGTCACAGACAGTCCCCTTGGGCACTTCGGTCTATCTTGTCACCCAGGCAAGCTGGACTATGTGATAGATGGTCACTTACACCAAAAATCACAAAATATTCAGCTTGCTTCCAGTCCTAAGAGACCAGTCACTTACCCTAGATCAATCGGTACCCTAGATTCTGCAATAAAGACAACGCTTATAGCCAGTCCTATAATAAACTATTGTGGCAAATTGCCGGCACTACTATGATGGGTCCCGCACTTTCTCTTCTTGTGGGGGGGGTTTCAGGGTGCCATTTCTTGCCCCTGAACTGGGGTAACAGCTATCCTACTAGTATCCCAGGGAAGGGGAATGGAGAGGGAGGGATCCAGGCCCACCCTCTACTCCGGGTCCCAGCCCAGGGGCCCTATGATAGTAGGTGAACCACTTGTACCAGTGATTCTTTCCCCTGGGCTACTTCCCTCTCCTGACCTTCAGCTTGTGGGGCTTCCTGCCTTCCCTCTGCACAAGCCAGGTGTCCCTTTACCTAGGATCTTGGTCTTCTTAGCCTGCTGCAGCACTTCTCAAAACTCTCCTCCACTTTCCTTCGAACTGCTTTTTGTTCCACCAACAATCCACTCTGCTTCACTCCTCCAAACTGCTCTCTGCTCCACCACCAAACCACTCTGCTCCAGCTCCTCCTCTGGCTGATTGAAGCAGGGGGATTTTATCAGGTGACTGGCTTCAGGTGCTCTAATTGGTTTCAGGTGCTTTTAATTAATCTACAGGGAATAAGGCTTCTCCTCATCCTAGAGCACTCTCCTGCTGCCTTCTGGCCATGCTGTATCACACTATCTAAAGATTTAGTAAGTAGGAAAAAGAAATAAGAGTTACTTGCAGGTTAAAGCAAGCAAACATACATGCACAAATGAGTTACCATCTATGGTAACCTAAAGGTGACAGAGATGTAGTAATCTGTTCATTCAAAATGTCTTTCAGGGAGGACCCAAGTTAGCTCTGGCGATCTCTGCATTAGTTTAGTGTCTCTGGCCCTATGAGAGTTCAAATAGCAAAGAAAGATCCATTTCTTCTTGTGAGAATCTTTAGATGACCTTCCCCCAAGGTTCAAACCGATGTGACAAGGGCTCCTGCATGTAACTTCTTCATGGGTGGCTGGGGCAATCAGGAAAGCTTTTTGTCCTGGATGGCCCATGAAGTCTTGATAGTCCTTCTTGATGGGCGGGGAAAACCACTCTTCTCATCTGAGTTCACAAGTTCAGAGCAGGCATTTTTACAATTATAAAACAAACATTCCTTGTAGCATGGAATATAGACATTACAAGTGAGACTAATGCATGCAGCAATGTACACAATGTAGTAGGAAGAGAGCCTGAAACATAAGCTCTTGTATCAGAGGCCTGGTATGAGACAGAACCTGCTCACAGAACCTGGCAAGAAGAGGACTGATATTGCAGAAATACACATTCCTAAGAAGTGCTAAGTTCAGAGTACTCACGCAAACACATCCCGATATGAAGTGGTACCAGAACATCCTGATATCAACGATAGTAAAAAACATTCCCCAAGGATAACAGAAATATACTGACCCCTCCTAAAAGACAAGGTCAGGATGACAGTACGTAACTTGTTTATATCAGGGTCTAAAGATATATCTCAGAGGGCGTATCTTTGGCCAGCCTAGGGAGCAGTGAAAAGTCTCACCACTGACTGAGCTATGTCCATTGTCACGGGCATACATGTCTTAGTATCCTTGTAGAGTCTGCCAGGTGCTATTAGCATGCTTTGTTGACAATAAACCCGGCTGGGTACCTTCGTACCATAACAAATCTTGTGGTCACTGGGCAGTTTGCTTGAGGTCTGCTGTGCCAACAGTCTGCACAGAGCTGGGGCAGCACACAGGGAGAACACACACACAGCCAAATATATAACCACACACACATCTCATAGAGTCTAAACACTAAAAAAATTTGCTAAGACTAATACCTATGTTGAACAAAACTAGCATACAGGTGAGCTGGTTTGGTTTCCAGCTATGAGCTTGTTGGCAGCTGAGAAGGTTGTTGGTCTTTGATCCTTTGATCACACACACTCTGAATGCATAGCTTTTGTCTTTGTAAGTTGTTTCCGTGGCGAACTGGCCCATGCAGTTCAGAACACTGACAGAGCTAGTCAGGGCTGAGTCAGATGACTTGTGCTCTGGGAGGAGATGAGGGAGATTGTATGTCCCTTCTGAGAAGACTGTGATGTCAGCTCCTGAGTCAGTTTTTAAGTCAGTAGCGTTGCCATGAATATTCAGTTTCACTCTCCAGGCAGGCTCTGTGATAGACCCCAAAAACGATGGCTCTTGATTGTCTATAATACGAGCCAACTCCCTGACTGCTTTGGTGAATCAAACAGCTTCAAAATGTCCATATTTCATGCATGTATTATATTGTGTGCCTCTGGCTGGACAAGCATCATCTCTTGGGATATGACTTTTTCCTCACCTTGTGCATGTAGGTTGCAATGTATCCCTCTTAGCCTGGGAGTTCTGCCTCTGTGTCTCAGAGGTTTCTGACAAAGACTTTTAACATTCAGATGTCTATTTATAGCTTCTAACCTAGTTTCAGGTTTTCAATTTGCTCCTGCCTTTTGTTTTATTGTTTAACTAATTCTGACTGCTTTGCTTTCTATATAGGTGTGGGGAGGCTTAAATCTCTTATCAGTTGTAGCTGCTGTGAAAGGTTTTGTCTATTAACCCAATAACCAGCCTGTCTCTGATGTTTGCAGATTTTGCATCCCCAACATCACAGTTTTCCGCCAATATATGGAGAGCTCTTATGAAACGCTCAGCATTTTCTCTGGTCCTTGAATTCTCTGATGAAAACATGCTCTTTCACAGACCACATTTCTCTGGGGTGTAAAGTATGCATCAGACATAGCCATGACCCTTTCATAGTCATCTTTGTGACTATCTTCAATAACCTCAAAGGATTTAAAGATATGCGCTGCATGCTTCCCCATAGCATAGTTTAAAGAAGATACCTGTATATCTCCAGTTTCTTGGTGGAGTTTGCTTGCAGTTCAAAATCTTGCAAAATATTGCTTCCATTGTAAGGTCTGTCAAAGCTGACATTCTCCGGAGCATTGAAGAGTGGCATGTTGATGAGATCCTGCAACCTTTGTCGCTTTGTTCCTTCTGTTTCTGTTCTTAGTTTACTATCAACACCCTTCCTGTTCCTCTGGACCAGATCTGGACTGGTCACACAGTTTGCTTATACACGCCAGGTGTGTTCATCATAAGATCTTTTAATGCTCTCCAGGTATGGCTGAGGTTCGTTTAAATAAGGTATTTTACACACAGTGCCAACTAGTGGCTGAACCATAAAATACAGTTTAGCGTGCCATTACAACAGCTGCAGCTGCGCAGGCCCTGCCGATGATACACAGCTAACTGTGTGAGCTAGGAACAGCCCAGGGGCTGCTTCTTTGGTATAGAAGCAAAATACATTCAATCCCTGGCAACAGTGGTGAAGGCTTCTTTTCCTACCAACATATTGTCAGAATAATTCCGTGTAGACCTACCAGACTTTCCAAGGTCAGAAACATGCCCATCAAGATCACAGAGGGGGGCTCAGGCTGGACAAGGAGCCTGGGCTTCCATCCATATTCTAATGTGGTCACTTTGATTTCTGGCAAGTTCTCGGAGGCACCGGTGGTGCTGGTAGATTTTGCATTCAGACCAGCTGTCAGGTGAAATTAGCCCACATTCACTGTTCAGGGACAGGCACGCCCTGTGCTTTGGAGATGCTCCAGGCAATTCCCCATTTCAGGAGAGCTTGTACTAACCAGGGTTGTGGATCAGCCACTTGCTACTACAGGGGTAGGCAACCTATGGCACGGGTGCCAAAGGTGGCACGCGAGCTGATTTTCAGTGGCACTCACACTACCTGGGTCCTGGCCACCAGTCTGGGGGGCTCTGCATTTTAATTTAATTTTAAGTGAAGCTTCTTAAACATTTTAAAAACCTTATTTACTTTACATACAACAATAGTTTAGTTATATATAAAATACTTATAGAAAGATACCTTCTAAAAACATTAAAATGTATTACTGGCACGCGAAACCTTAAATTAGAGTGAATAAATGGAGACTCGGCACACCACTTCTGAAAGGTTGCCCATCCCTGTGCTACTAGGATGCACCATAGTGCGACATACCAGGGTACGATCCAGACGCATGAGCAGCTGTGTCACCTCTGCCCTGCAGCCTCGGGTGCCTTACAGTGCCTTGCTGTAGTAGCTCCCACCTGGGCCGCTCACAAACAGCCTTCCAGCAGGCAAACCGCATCCTGAGTGGCTATGTGTAACTGCAACCTGCCAGCCACGCTGGGTTATGCTCCCACTCTCACCAGCCTTGGTTATACTGCAGGGTGACCCCAACACACCTCAGTCTCAGATTTCCCAGAAATGTATGTCCTGTTCTGCCCAGCCTGCTCCTGATACAAATACAATATAAATTTCTCGAGTCTGTTATTCCTTTGAGGGAATAATATGCACATAACTTGCCACCCCAAATGAAGTTACGCAGACACTTCAACTTGAATACACTGGATTAGATAAAACTGTAAAACAAGTTTATTAACTACAAAGAGAGAGGTTTTAAGTGAATACAAGTAATGAGGCATAAAATCCAGAAATGGTTACAAGAAAAATAAAGAGAAGAAATTTACTAAACCTAATTTAACAAACTATATCAGATTCAAGCAAAGTTTCTCACCGCATGCTTTCAGCAGTCTGACTGACCAAACCCTGTAGGTCAGGACCCCTCTCCCAGAGTCCAACGGCTGCTTCCTTTGTCGCTTAAGGTCAGAGATGTCCCTTGGGTATGGCGAATTGGGGTGACCGCTCCTGGCCCCGCGCTTTGGGGGGCCCCGTGTGTGTGTTGTGCCGGGGGCACTAGGACAGCCCTGGTGGGTGGCATTAGGGGTGCCTGGGGGGCCAGGCCAGCCCAGGGGCTGGGGTTAGGTGTTCTGGGGGCCAGGCTGGCCCAGGGCATAGCGGGGGGCCTGGTGCTGGCAGTGGGGGTTGGGCCTGCACTCACTGGTGGGAAGCACGCTTTTTTTTTTCTTGCTCGGTCACCACCACACTGGCTGCTAGCTTCCTAGTGCCTCCTGAACACGCCAGTGTCAGGTTGATCCCATCCATTGCCCTTCTGCCCTGGACCCCTCCCTTTTCCAGGACCCCCCCAGCAAAGGGGGCCCCCTCACCCCTAGCACAGGTTCCACCCTGTGACTCTCCATTGTCACTTGCCCCTCAGCATTGGTGTCCCCTCCCCACACCAGATTTCACCTTTATAAAAATGTTAAGGGGGGACCATACAGGCTGATTTGTCCCAGGCCCCACACCCCCTAGGGACGGCCCTTTTTAAAGTTCAGTGAAAGCGATAGGCGGGGGCGAGGAGAGGGGCCTTGGGCTGTTTGTCCCTCCCTTTATAGTTTCAGTCTCCCTCTTGAAAACATTTCCCGCTGGGCACCAGGAGACAAAGATTTTATGTGGAAGGATGCTCCCTGCTGGCTTTTTCTCACCTGTTGAGCTTCCTTTGTTTCCCTTGCAGCTTGATGACTCTGTCTCCTACTTAAATGAAAATTAAGCAGAGAACACATTCCTTTGTTTAGGACAGACCTGTTTGCCAGCCTCAGTTTGAGTCGGGCTGTGGGATTAGGAACATGTGTTAATATCATATGGGGAAATCTTATAACTTCACATACAATGTTGCCACACATATTTTATCAGGACAATACTGACCAGCAAATTATGAGTTTTCAGAGGATACCTTACAAGACATGCCTTGTACAAAAATGTTAACAATAGTGCATCGGGTGTGACTACAGGAATGCATTCTGTCACGCTCAGGGTATGTCTACACTTCAGTTACACTCCCACAACTGGCCTGTGCTAGCAGACTTGTGCTCATGGGGCTTGGACTGCAGGGCTATTCAACAGATGTCCAGGCTCATACTGCAGCCCAAGCTCTGAGACCTTCCCCCCTCATAGGCATGGGAACTAGCGGTGCAGGGGTGCTGCAGCACCCTTGGGATCCTGGCTTTCACCCTGCTCCCAAGACTCTGAGGCCACACTATGCCCGGAGATCTGCTGCCACCCCGCACCCGGGGATCTGCTGCCACCCCGCACCCGGGGCTTTGCTCCCGGCCTCAGCTCTGGGGTGGGGGGTGGACAGGGGTAGGGGGGCTGGCTTTCAGCACCTCTACTATTAAACATGCTCCAGTGCCACTGCCCTCCTCGCAGGGTCCTAGATCCCAAGCTCCACCAGCTCCCCATTTCCTAACCCCGATCCCGAGGGCAGCGAATGCTTCCTGGCTCCTTGCGCCCTGCCAGGAAAGTGAGAGCACAACAGTGCAGGTTGTATTTGCCCTGCTCTGAGTCACAGCCACTCTGGCCTTGGCTGCCAGGCTGCACCTTAATGTCCCAGCTTTCCCTGGTCACTTCCCCATGTCACTGGCCTCTCGTCCCACCTATTAGTGTGTTAACTCATCTCTACCCATGACATGGGACCTGACCCTCCATACCCTCATACCTACCGGTACCTATTCACTTGCATAGGATGGTGTGCATGAGTAAAGACCTCTCGCCTGAGTACGGGACATAGGGGTGGGACTGCCCCACTCCACTTTCCTGTCCTTTTCTTCCTTCCCCTCTCAGTATAAACCACGTTAACCACATTAACGCTAGTCAGCTGTTTAACCCCATCACACCCTGTCCGCGCCACCACCCTTGATACCCAGCGGAGCAAACTGCAATTGCTGGGCCTGGGCCTGACCTCCCGCAGACTGACCTGCAGGGTAAATCCATGGAGTTGCTCCTGGCTTACCCGGGCACACAGGAGAGCAGAACTCAGGCCCTTGGACAGCTCTAACCAAGCCCAGAGTTTCGCCCACAATATCTAGTTTCTCCCCACGCACCAATAAAGAGCAAGGCCTTGCTAGGAGCTAACCCGAGATCTCCTGCATCCCACTTCAGTGCCTCAACCACAAGCCTATCCTCCCCTCCTAGGTATGTGCCCCAACAGCCCAGGGGTCTATCAGGGGAACGACCAGCACACTTGTAATGGCTGTGGCTGCACAGGTCTGGATTTAATGGGGGGTGGCGGCTCATTTCCGAGGCGTGTGTGGAAAGCACATCAGCTGAGCTGCATCTTGGCTCAGAACCTTTGACCAGCTCCCAAGGAGCCACTCCAGTTTCTAGGGTAAATAATTGACATTTTATTATCTCCTGTAGAAAGTTTATGACTCATTCTCAGCTCCCCAGCCTGCCAGAGTCCAGCTGCGAGCCGGAAATTGACGGGAGTTTCTGTTCCATTCAAATCACCTTTTACAAGGTGAAAAGTTACCAGGAGAAAAGCCAGGACAGACTCAGACACTCACTGGGTCCAGATGGGAAACCAGAGGGGTGTGGCGATTCCCGACACCCAGAACCAGTCCATCCTCCAAGGGGATATAGGAGCTGTCATATTCAGTCAGGCCCAGCTGGCCTGAGATCCTGCCTCTAGGTGAACAGTCCCTGGTGTTTTAGGAGAAGGCAAATAAAAACGGTTGCAGCCTCTGCATGGTCCTGGACCCAGACGCTCCAAGCAAGATGATGCCTGTTCTCTCTCCACCTGGAGCAATTTATTTATGGCAGGGGTATGCGAACTTCCCAAATATTCCTGATGGGAATGCAAACAGACCAGACAGCCTCCACAGCAACGTAAGAGGCTAGAATAAACCACAAGCAGGCACAGCAGGGTGGGGATGCACAGGGCCAAATCCTAACAACTTTTCACCTCCCAGACATCAACGCTGCTGGGCCGGTTAGCCCCGTTTACTGCGATGTGGACTAAATTTCTAGTAGCTCTGACAGGTCTATACCTTGTGACCACTAGGTGGCGCCATTGAATATTATTAATGGGCACCACAAAAATTCCAGCTGCCAAGCGCTGGTAGTTACAGGAGTCTTGCCCAGCTATCGAACAGGGCCGGGAAGAATGGGAATGGGGGACCAGATGTCCCGATTTCATAGGGACAGTCCTGGTATACGTGGCTTTGTCTTATATAGGTGCCTATTCCCCCCACTTCCTGTCCTGATTTTTTCACACTTGCTGTCTGGTCACCCTAAATGGGACCAAATTGTGACGTGGGTTTGTACCGACAACGGGCTGTAACTGAGCAGCTGGGGCTGCTGAACTGGCAGCCGCTGGACGTTAATGTGATTTGTGCTGTGAACAAGCAAGCCCTGGGTAAGAGTTTGAGATGGTGATCAGGGGCTGGGGCTGAGGAATTTGGAACCGAGAGATGCTTGAACAGCCCGAAGGGACAGCTGGGCCCTGGGGACAAGGGGAGGCCCAGATCTGATCTCCCTCTCTAAGGGGGCAGGGTTCCATGGTGCTGCAGTGCAGCGCTGCCATTGGCTCCCCCTTCAAGGCTCTTTGACCATCATTGTCCCGGTCCCCAGCCCTGCCATGTCTGGCCTCTTCCCCCTCCTGGCAGCCCTGGGGGAATTCACAAGAAACCTTTTGGACTGACTGTGATCTGGAGACACTGAGAGGCTGGTTCCCCCCAGCCCTGCATCCTGTGTGGTAACTTACCCCTTTGCAGAGCGGGGCTAACCAGCCCCCAGGGCAGTCTGGTAGCATGTCACACCCCCAAGGGCAGGCAGGGGGAATTGGGCCCCAAAGCCACAGAGCAATATTTACAGTCCCTGGGCCCGACTCTCTGTTTGCAGGTGAATTTCATGTTCGGGAAGGAGCCCTGCACCTTCCATTCATCCCTAGGACAGGGGCAATGTGGCAGCTTCCCTGCCCTAACCTGGAGGGACCCACCTGGGGGACAGGCTAGTTTTGTATGTGGGCCTGGTGTTTGTGACCCGCTCACTTGGGAACTAGAGGGAGGCCACCACAACTTTAAGACCCAACCAGCCTTGAGTGGGGGAAGCCTTTGGCCTGGAGGTGAACAGCTCCATATGCCGTTTCCAGTCCCCTGAGCCACCCGTTCCCATTACACCCACAAACAGACCTAACGAGGCCTAATGACTCCCCCACCCTCCTGCTAGCCCCAGCCTGCTGGCCCTGGCTCCGGCCCCCTGCAGCTTGGAGGGTGTCCTCCATACAGCAGCTGCCTGCGGTTTCCTTTGGTCTGATTCGGACACAGCACGTCAAAGCCTGGATGTGACACGAAGCATCGTGACTCCTGCCCGCGTCTCTGCCGCACTGGCTATTCTAGTGCTGCCCAAACCCACCCCAGCAAGTGACAGGCATTTCCTGTCCACAGGGACTTTAATTTTCCTGGGGATCCCGTCCCATCTCCATCCAGGACCCCTATTTCTAAACACAGCCTTTCTCAGTCAATAGTGATGATACCTGCCTGTCCCTTCAGCAGCTCTCAGAGCAGGGGGGTCCACGTGCTCCCAAGAAGCCGTGCGAAGCAGCACTGGGCCCCTACATGGGAGGGGTGAAGCAGCCATTCCCCCATCGCCCACGAAACCCCCTCAGCAGGGATGTTGTAGGGACAGGGCTCTACAAGACGAGAGGGACTGCTGGGTGCATGGGGAGGAGCCTGCATAGATTAATGCTGATTCCCAGCGGACTCCACCTTGGGCAGGAGTTTGGGAACAGCCCCTCCATCCCCCACCCATCATCACCTCCCACTGAAATGCAACCATCTCTGGGGTGGAACACAGCAGCTCTTCAACAGCACACAGCAACTCTGCAATATACAACAGTGTGAAAAGGAAAGCAAAGAAGAATCCTGCATCCAGGGGCAGATTATAATCACCTGAGTCTGGACTTGTTTCAGACACCTCCTTCATGTGAAAAGGGTCTTCAGTGACCACAAGGGTGTTGGCTTGATGCCTTATCCAGCAGATACACCATGCGGGGGCAGCACTGAGTCTCTCAAGCCCCATAGTGACTTAGCTGGGCTCATTTCAGCTGATGGGATCAGCAGAGTCCCCAAGGGTCAGGGTAAAGCCTGCGCTGCTGGGAGCAGAGGCAGGCTATGCTGGAACGGCAGTCGAAGGTAGGGGGCTTTGTAAGACAGACCCGTTTGCTGTAAGCGGTGATTTGGTGCTTCCATTGGAAAAGGGGCAGAGGCTGCACAATCCACATCCAGCTGCATTTTGAGCCGCCCAAAGTTCAGGGCTGTGAGGATCCAGGGTGTCATGTGACCAGCACCCCCTGCTGTGCCGGTGAGGCCCAGACCAGATCTTTGAGTGACACTAGGATGCACGGGCTGTGCTCGTCACTCTGCAAGAGGCAGGGAGAAGAACAGGGTCTGGCTGCAGGCAGCAGCCAGAGTAAACAAATCCCCTGGACTGTCACTGCACAGAGTCCGGCTTCTGCCCCTCCCTGAGAGACGCCAGGAGCCAGGCGCTCCAAAGTGCCTCACACTTCTGGGTTCTGGGCCAGACCCATCGGGTCGGCACAGACGCTGCCCCTAGCTTCCATGAATGTAGGAACCCTGCAGGCACGCTTTGGGAACAGACACAGAGGAAACGGGGTGACGGCATTCAACCCGCTGCCCCAGCCATGTGAGCCCAGTCATCACAGCTTGGCTACTGTGCCGCTGTGTTACAGGTCCTTCAGCAGGGGGCGGTGGTGAGCAGTACTGCTCCCATTCTGCCCCACCCCTCCCCAGCCCCCAGTGCTACAACAGGCCGGGGCATCCATCCGTGGGAGGACGTGAGAACTTAGGAAGCTGGGGGGAGCGGTGGCTCAATGGGCACAAAGAAGGGGCGTTCTCAGAGGCGCACGCCTCCATCCATCCCCTGGCGGGGGATACTCAGCGCTGGCCCCAGCCCGGGAGCCTGTGTAACAGGCTGGGGGGTGGGGGTGAGGGGGGGGAGAGTTAAATGTTAATCCACAGCGTTGTCTGTGTAATGGAGAAACAATAACGCTTTGAAGAGCCAGAGCAGGTGCTGGCTGGAGAAGAAGAAGGGCTCTGTTCCGCAGGCGGCAGCGCTGCCAGCTGCCTCTCGCAGCAGAGATTGCCTTTGGGCCTTGGGGGGCATGTTTCTGTCTGAGGGACAGGAAGGCCCTGCCCGATCCCACTGCGGCCAGCACAGGCACCCGCCAGGGGCCGGCTGAGCTGGAGATGCACCATTCCTAGCACTGACTGGAACAGCAGCGAGGCCCCGGCTGAGCTAAGGCCATGGGCACTGCACAGCCACGTAGGGCGAGCCAGGCCCTGCCCTCCATAGGTCACCGTCTGAACAGAGACCACAGACCCAGAGAGCAGAGGGGGCCCGCCCCTGAGGCACAGACGAGGGACTGGCCCGAGGTCACAGAGGGAGCCGGTGGGAGAGCAGGGACTGACCCCAGCTCCCCTGAGCCCAGCGCCAGCCCTCGTCATACGCTCAGCATGGAGACCCCAGTTCTTTGGAGACAGATGCTCATATACTGAAAGGAGAGCAGGTTAGGCCACCTGCCAGTCCTGTGCCCACCCCAGAACCTGCCCCCAAATCCACCTGCTGGCAGCCAAATGGCTGACCCCGGAGGGTATGTATCTAACTACACTGCGATCCATTTGAAACTTCTCCGTCCCACTCCCAGGGTCAATTCCTAGCTTACAGTTCATCCCAGACCCAAACGCACAATCTCTGATGCCGAGCTCTTCAGGAGAGCTCCGAAGCCACAGCTAGCAGGCTCGTTCGGACTGTGGAAAGGCCAGCTCTGGATCCAGCAGACATAAGAACCCCCCCATCTCCTCCCCCACGCCCTGTGCTGTGCGGCCAGAGCCTAGCCCTGGATTTTCATTAGCAGTGAGTGGGAAACATTGAGAGCCAGGCAAGGGGGAGGGGCTGGCTCTGCTGAGGTTGATGGGGGTGGGGGCCTTTGAAAGAAAGATACAGGAGCCTCTGTTCTTCCTGGCCAATGGTCACCAGAATTCAAAGACGCCTGAAACGTGACTCAGCGTGCGTGCCGTTGGGAGTTCCCGGCTCCTCTCCCATCAGAGATGCTCAGGGAACAACTACAAGGTGATTTTTCTGTCTCCAGTCCAAACCCAGCTGTGTAATTTCTGCCTCCCTCCAGAAGTGGGATGCTCTGAGTGTGGCTAGCTCTCATGCTTTTTTACTGCCACTCTCGTGCTATTTGGTGTTTTCCCTTGGGCCCCAGCTCCTGGAGTCCTGTGATTACAGGAGACTCTCTGCTTTAGTTAAAATGAAAAGTACCTTTCTCCCCCTTGTGATGGGAGAGAAAAGCTTGGAAACAGAGTCCCGAAAGGATCCGAAGCCAGAAGACAAAGAAAAAGGACCCCCAAATGATGATTATTTTAAAATTACACACGTTTAAGCCAATCTCAGGATTTGGGGAGCCTCACTTGTATGTTTTGAATGCTTGGCTTTGGCAATGCATACCCATTGGTAATGCTTTGGCATACTCCTGGGTATGGACCACTGTCCTGGGTCCCCAACTCTGTCTCAGTGTAGCCAGGACTTGGAAAAATGTTTAAATGCAGTATTGTCTCCGTCCTCCAGAGGTGACCGCTCCCACCACTGCTGGGTAGCTAGCGGCTGCCTATTAGCATTATTTATTATTTATATGGGGTAGCACCTAGGAGCCCAGGAGCCCCACGTTCTAGGAGCTGCCCAAGCAGACACTGGAAAGTCTGGGCTTGCCCCCAAGAACGTACTGCACCCAGGAGCAGATCTGTGGAGGAAGACGATGCCATTTCCCACTGTGACCCTTCTTGCTGTGCTCCACCCACTCCTCTCTCCTGACGGCAGCAAGCGTTTGAAGCTGCACGGCACAGCAGCGCCTGGAGTCTCCCCCTGGCTAGGGCAGGCCATAAAAGAGACTCTACCAAGAGAGCTGCCCCTCCGGGGGTGGAACGCACAGTACATCATGTTTTATTGCTACGCCCTGCCCTGTGGGAGCCCGTTAGAGAGGAGAAGGGCATCTGCCAGTGAGGGGCATGTCATCACTGGCAGCAAACACCTCAGAGATGCAGCGGGAGGAAGTTACGGCTTGATCGTCAGAGCTCGTAACTATGGTTTGTGTCCCACTAGTCTCCAGGGCCCAGCTCATTGAGAACAAATTACAAAGAGGGAATTAATACCATGCAGATGCAAACAACTGTTCCCATTGTGCACAGGCCGGGGCTGTGCGTTTAACGTCTCAATTAGCAGCTGCAGCTTTAGCAGCTAGTAGGCTCCAAAAGGTGATTCATCCAGCTACCACAAGCTCGTTGGATCGCCCCCGCCCCCTTGGCTGGGCACTTTCCCAGGAGGAGGCCCTTTGCCCTGCAGTGCTGTGTAAGGGCAGAGGAGGGGTGACTGCAGCTTGGCAGTGTTTGGAAGCATGCGGGAACACAGAACGCAGCGAATGGCAGAACATGCCCTGACTGCCAGCCCACCTGCTCTGAAACGGGGCCAGCCCACGAGAACAGCCCAGCCAGCAGCTTGGCCGAGGATGACGAAGGGTACGGAGGAAGAGCAAATCAGAAGGCTGTTCAGGATCTGTCTTCACTGCCGAATTAACCCGGGTTCTTACCCAGGCATTGTCCACAGCCCCCTTGTGTCCCCACACACACAACCCACGACCCAAGTGTGGTGGTGCTTCACAGCCAGGCTAGCCTGCCCAGCTGGGGAATAAACTGAACCCAAGGTGCTGCTTTCACTCGGGCTAGCAACTCACTGACTTTACAGTGATAACGCAGGCCAAACCCCTCAAGTCCTCCAGCGCCTTCCCACAATTCCATCCGGGCCGGGTGCCCAGAGGGACAGACAAGTTCTCCCACAATGCACTGGGAAAGAATCACAAGCTCACTGCAGACCAAAGAAGCACGGGACATGAGCCCAGAGACCCTAGTGACACCCCTGGGGGAGGATGCAGTAACTTGGGCTTTGCAGTTTGTCTGCCCACACCCAGGCCAGGCTATCCCAGGGGCTCGGAATGGGGTGCAATCACCCTGGCTAACGCTGCAGTGAAGACATCCCCCTTGCAGGAGATCAGTGCGTGGCAGGAGGTGGGGAGCCGGGAGTGATCATTCTCTTTAGAGCTCTCCATGCACGAGGAGCGGCCATGGCCCGGCTCAGAGAGCAGCAAAGCAAGAAGGGACCAAAGCCAAGTTTCCCCAAGCGAGCAGACAATGTATATCCCCTGAGTGCCGGTAGCTGAGCACAGACTGGCTACCTGTCCCTGCAGACAGCGGAGGGATTGAAAGGCGCACTGCATAAAAACAGCCAGCACCGCGGTCTCATGGCTAACAAATCCCATCAGGCGGGAGGGGGTTATGGAGACGCCTCATGGGAAGGACTGGAGCCAGAAGCTGGCGGCTGCAATGCATGATCTAATCATTAGACCAGCCTCCCCTGCTATTAGTTAACAAAAGGAGAGACACAGGGAGGAATAACAGCTTCCCAATTATCCTCCCTCATCAGCTTCCGGGGCTACTATCATCTAGCACCTGCCTTGGCCAGCTTCCAAGGCAGAGCCCAGCTCTGGCTCCGAAAGGCTGGCGTTCCGCCGTGGCTCTGACCATGCCTCCCTCCCCTGGACCAAAGGCGCCTTTCTGGACTGCGTGTCACTGGGAAGTGTTTGCACAGCTGTGCCTGAGACAGGCTGCCTCATGTGCCTGGGCCCAGAGTAACCTCATCCCGCCCCCGCTCCATCCCCTCGCCCAGCACTGGGCCAGCCACAGAAGCAGCCTCAATATCCCCAGGGAGGAAGAGGTTGCCCTGCATGCCATGGGCAGATGGGACTGGTGTTTGGCAATTAACTGGTTAATTACCAATAAAAGTCCAAGTGGGTTAATGAAATAAAGATGCCTGGTCCATGGTCTCGGCAGGGCAGGGAAAACTCTCCTCCTAGAGCTTCCCTGTCATTTCTCAGCCACACACACCCCGCGCCTCTCACACCCAGTGAGTCAGGAAGACGTTTACCTAGAGGCTGAAACTTTAAGGACCCAATTCTGGAGCCAGCCTGCACCCCAAGTGGCTGGTTTGTGCATGTGGGGAGAAGGGGAACTCAGGCCTGCAACCTCAGTCATTCCAACCTGACTGGCAGGATGGATGTATTCCAGCCACCTCCTGCACAGATGAAGGGTGCAAAGGATTCTGGGTGTATCTAAGGAGGGGTGAATGGAGTTTGAGAGCATGTATGAAAGAGATGGATGAGGTGAATTTAGCTAGGTAACTGTTCTGACTCAGTTTCTCCTTGAAATCTCTGAGGTCTGTACTGCTTGCAAAGACAGCAGCCATTTTGTGCCCAGCTCAGTGCAGACTGCTGCAGAGGAGACACACACACACTGTGCTCTCTCTCCTGGATAGATTACCTTTGTTCTTGTTTGTTGCCTTTATCTAATAGAATGTCTAGCTGAAAGTTTCTGGCTGATCTTTGTATGGAAAAACACAGCAGCAAAGGGGCTGCCCTCTCGTTTACACCAATGCCCCATTACATCACCAGATCAATATAAAATGGTCTTAGTGTAAATAGTTAGCAGGCCCCTTTGGTCTCTAGAATGAGGGGTAAGGTTTAGATTTCAGGAGATTCTTAGAACTGACCTTTACCATGCCGCCTGCAAAACACTCAACAAGGGGCAAGTGGCTCGTGTGCTGTAACTGCTGCCTGTTCCACTGATCAGAATTGTCTCCCTGCTACCTTGCCCTCCCTCTGTCTGTTGTATCTCTTTTGGCTCACATCATAGAGTGTAAACTCTTGGGGGCAGGCATTGGCTTTAGCATATGGGGCCCCCCGAACTCCAGCTGGGGGCTTCTAGGTGTAATAGCAATAGAAATCATCAGTAATAATACACGGGCCATTTTGAGCCCCTAGAGAGATGAAACCAGCTGTGCAAACAGGAAAAGGAAAGGAGCATCTCCAAGAAGATTGCCTTTGTTTGATTATTAGGAAAGGCTGTTTGCAAATACTTTAGTCAGCGCTTGCTGGCAAACGCAATCCGAAGAAAGGATTTGACAAATATCATTTGACCATCTCAGGAGCCTCTTGGATTATTCAATGACACATGGCAACATGTGTCAAAGACATTATTTGCACAAAATAATCCAAGCAGCTCTGGATAATATGTTGGATTCAATGCAAAGTGTGAGGGCTCAGGAGGTATACATGAAGTGACTCCATTGTTAGATAATAAAGCTCTATTTAGCTTCATTCCTTATGGTCACTTAAGGAAACATTCAGCTGTGTTCTGTCCCTTCCTCCCATCTCTGGATCTGGCTTGTCCATTTAGATCGTAACAGTAACCCATTGGGGAGGTGTGCAACAGGGCCCCTGCGGTGCTGATCTGCAGAGACTATGAACCCTGCTGTAGCCTTAACTAGGGAGCTTTTGCTCATACTATAGCAACACGTACCATTCACTTTGGAGATTCCTGGCTCAGTCCTCAGTGAGTTGCCAAAGCTGGCAGCTATTGCATAAGCTCTTCAGGGCAGGGATTGTGTGTGCAGTACCTAGCACAAGCTGGCTCCGATCTCATTTCGGGCCCCCGGGAGCTCCCACAATCTATATGAGAAGACTCCAGAATTGTCACTCTGAAGCCTAGAATGTGCGCTGAGTCAGTGTGAAGCGATGGAAATATGATTGAGAGCTCTCGTTGTTTAGAATATCACCTGGTTCGGGCATCACTGGGGTTTGCTGTCTGGTCCCGACCAAGATCTAGATTCTCAGTCATTTTCCACTTTTTTGCACTGTACAAATTCCACCCGTACGGCAGCAAGGGCTTTCGGCTAGAACTGCTAGCAATATGCCTGGACACGAGAGGATCGCTGTGTCATTGGAGTGCCGGAGTGTGCAATGTCCATGCACGTTTGTGCTCCTTTGTTTGAGCACAACTGGTATATGCAAGAGAGGATGAATGCATGCCTTTCTTTAATGTTTCAAATGTTCCTATCCCATGCTCCAGGCACATCCTAGTGAGGTGTGTTGGCAGCTGCATCAGAACGCTTGCACTGGGATTTCCACTTAAAGCTGGACAAAAATCTTGCTGTTTACACACTTAAATCTTTGAATTTTAGCCTCCAAATTGAACACACTCCTCGGGGACCTGATCCATCGCCCAGTGAAGTCAGCCGAATGCTTCCCAGTGATATCCATGGGCATTAGACAACCTTAGCTTGGACCTCATATGTTCTCCCACGTCCTACACTTCACCAGCGCACATACGGCTGAAGGGACTGTAGTCCCGGTTCCAGCTGGTCTGTGCCCTTCCTCTGATGCAAAGCAGACAGCAACCCCACTGGACAGTGAAGCTGGGTTTAGGGCTGCTTTACATCCCTGGAGCAGCACAAAGTGGGCAGAGCATGCTGGGGGATCTGGCCCAGTGAGCCTCACTGTGGTTGTGTGCTTGTGTGTGGTTTGGAAGGGTGGGGTGCTTTGTGGGTGGGGCCATGGCAGGGTGCTGAGGAGTCTGGGAAGGCAGGTAGGTAGGGTAGGCATGGCGGGGAGTGTGTATGAACTGGCAATCCCCTGGCATTGATGGGATGCACTTGTGAGCTACTCTAGCTTTAAGGCGAGGACATTTCTCCTTGGCAGATACAACCACTCGTATAAAACTACAAACCAAATGATTCCGGCTGGGCTGCTGCTGACCAAACCTTCCCCACCCAGCTAGGTCTAATAACTCCCGCCCGTGCAGGCCACTCACCTGGATCCAGCCCTCCAGCAACACTGGAGAACCGATACACCTCGCAGCATCAGCAAACCCAGGCACTGTCAGACTAAGCATGTTCCGGGACCCTTTGCAGAGCATGTCCCACCACCAGCCCCCTCCTGTTAGAACCTGAGGGCTGTTTGCTTGAGCCTGCTTTCCCTGATTGTCCAGGAACAGATCTGGATTTCTAGTCACTCTGTGCCTTGATTCCCTCCGTCATGAAAAGACCTCCGTGAAGATGCTGCATTCCGAGCTATTTGCAAACAGGATGTGAGACTATTTGGCTCAGCTCTAGTCAAAAGTGACATCAGCAGCCTCAGCCGACAAATAGGAATCCTGGGAAAGAATTCATTGCCCAGTAAGTGTCATTTGCTGAATGACCAGCCGGCATCAGTTAATCTACAACAAGCTGATGTTCAGCCCAGCTGCCTCTGTGCTTGATCCTGCCTGTCTGCAGTCCTAGCTAGAGGGTCATTCAGAGTCTGTGTGAGCACTAAGCTTTCTCCTGACCTACCTTCACCCAGGCTGTCTAGTTAGAAATCCTACTCTGGCCATCTGGCTAACTACCAGCAGGCCTCTGGGGATTGCTGACATGCGATGGTAGATCAGGCTACTTCTCCCCAGAAAAAAGTCAGATTCATTCTGTTCCAAGCTTTAAAAGAGCAGGAATTATTGCTATCTGCTGCTGTACTCATCCTGGTCTGCTCCTTCTTAGTCCCAGGGAAGGGAATCCACTAGCATGTCTGTGTCATGATTTAAAGGGGAAGGTCTCAAGGACAGGGTATAAACACGAAAATGCTTTAAAACGGAAATAACTGGAATCAGCTCTTTTGCCAGCGTGATTCAGTGTTGCATCATCTTGGCAGGCAGCTAGCAAAATACACGGGCAAATAAGTCATAATCAAATTATTAAATTCCGTCAACTCTTAAACTTCTGGTTCCAGTCAGGATATAACTAGCTAGACCCACTAGTTTGGCATCTGAGTGACCCATCAGTGTGACTAGAGCCAGGGCTGAGGCAGAGCTGCACAGCAATTATAGATGGGAAAGGCCAAGTACATCCGTGTGTTGTGGCTGAAGTGAGCACAGTGCTCAAAAGATTAAGTTGGCAGATCACCCAGTGGATTGGGCAGGGGTGTGGGACTCAGGAGCTCTGGGTTCTAATGCTGGGGGACTCTGGGCAGTTGCTGCCCTGCTCGGTGCCTCAGTTTCCCCATAGTGGTGAGGACTCCTTTGTGAAGTGCTTTGGAGTCGATGAATGAAAAACAACACAACGCTAAAACTCTCTCGTTTTCCTCCTTTCCCCTCAGCTCGCTTCAGTGCTCTCGAGTCCATGCTGTCTGCAGGTCCCTGTGCCTGGCATTGGTTAGCCAAGTGGCCAGCTGAGCCTTGTGATTTCTGCTAAACGCTCTTGGTTTTGTTACTTTGTCTCTTCCTAAAGCCACTTAAATGTTTCATCTACATGTTGTGTCCAGTCTGATGCCTAGACTGTGAACTCTCTGGCGCACACACTGTCTTTTTAGTTACATGTCTGTACAGGAGGGGCCCCTGATTCCTGATAGGGCTGCCCGGGTGAAATTAATAATGATAATGATTAATAAAGGTGCAGTGCTCTGCACTGGCTTTAACATCTTCAGCTGGGGCTTTGTATCACTGCACTGGATATTTCTGGCAGTGCCCACTGCTGGTTGCCACCAGCTGGGACAGGATGCCTTGATACACACTGCATCATGGCCATGTGGGGCTGCCACCATGCTGTGCCTTGTGGCCATTCAGCACTGTATGGGGGCAGAGAGAACTGTGGTCAGATTCACAGGCCCTGCTACCACTTGAGACTTTCCTTTAGAGTTGCAGTATAGGACCCATGGCACACAGCTGAACAGAGGGCATCAAACAGGGCAGTCGTAACACATACACCACTTTTTTGCAGTGGGCAGGGGCATCACCTCGGAGTATGTACACAGAGAGGAGCCTGCATGGATGAATCTCCCTCTGCACACATGGAGATCAGGGTACTGGCCTCCCTGGGAGCCCCAGAATACCCCCTCCCTACTGGGATTTGCAGGGCTTGGGGCAGATAGGATGGCTGGCGACCATGCATGCTCACTGATCATCATGCAGAAATGCAGGAGGACCGAACTAGCACTCCCTGAGCCCCTGCACAGCTGCTCCTCGGGATTCCATTCCCATGGCATGTGCATCTCCCAGGTTAAAGGGGAACAACCAGCAAATAGGGAACAAATTCTAAAGCCCACCAGGACAGAGCACAGCGTGGGTGCTCGCCCTGCAACATGCTGCCCTGGAGCACACACCAAATGGCAGCAGTGGCAGGGTGACCCTCCTGCCATTTAAAGAGAATACAAGGACAGCACAGTTGCTGCTAAAGTCTCAGGGAGCTGACACAGACAGTGCCGGCACCCCTAGCCTGCCCTGTCTCCCTCCTCCCTGCTGCCCTCCACACCACCCCTCAGGGAATGCTGGAAGAGGGGATCTGAAAGATCAGGGGAAGGCTCCCCACTTCTGTGCAGCCCTAGCCTGAATCCACCAGGTTCTCATCCCTTCGCCCGGCAGAGACCCCAAGGATGCGGAATAGCAGGAATTAAGGACGAAAGCTGGACACTGTGATCCATCGGTGGGCAGGCCTGGTGCCTGGCATCCCAGGTTAGTTAAGATTATATGACTATTTATTATGTGTATTGTGTATTGAGCCATAGTCCCAGGCCAGGCCCCCGCATTGTGCTAGGCGCTGTACAGACACAGAACTAAGTGTTTGTTCCTGCCCCACTCTGAGTATGGGTATGTCGACACCTCCACGTGTTGAGCCATGGGGTTTTGCTATCATCCACGTTTAGTCAACGCCCATAGACCTGCATCCAGGGGCATGTAGACATGGAGTTAGTGTACCCTCCTGGGGGGTGGGTAAGGCCACGCCTTGACATGTGACCCAGCCTCTCTCCCCACACTGTGGTGCGGACATAGCCATGACATGGTGACCTGCCCTGGAGTCTACAGAGTCCTTTACTGTCATTCCCACAGTTCCCGGCCCTGTATCTGCCGCCCTTCGGCCCCCTCACTTCCCTCTCACTTGTTCTCCATGGACCAGAAGTTACCTGCTGTTTCTATGCCCTTCCTCAGTGTTTAACCCTTCTCTTTCCACATGGGCTTCTCCACTTCCATGCTCGCTCCAGCTCAGCCCTGCCCCCCCATTTGAAAACAGTGTGCTGCCAGCTAGCCGGAGAACCACCCCAGGGTGCTAGGTACCAGCTGGTGTGATCATGACCTCAGCAGGTGCTCTAGGAACATTGTCCTCCAGGGGAGTATCTCACAGAGGCTGGTGAAGCAGGGAATCCATCAGATAGTGGCACAGCGCCGGGAGCAGTCAGATCATCTGAAGTGCCTGCACCGCACGACTTGTCCCATGGTTCCGGTAATGTGCCCAGCTATGAGGAACTTGACAAGGTGCTTGGCACCACCCCTAGCACAGAGCCCCCCATCTCTGAGTCATCCTGCAACTGGAGGATCTTATTGTGAGGCCAGAGGAAGGGGAGCAGGGGCTGCAGCCGATGAGACCATGGCGGGCTTGCAGTCCTAGGAATAGACCATGGAGCAGGAGGGTTAGTTGGCATTCTGAGCCTGTTTTCAGATGACCTGTTTGGGGATGGATCTGGGGACCAGACTGGAGAGACAGAGTCTGGAGAGTAGAGCAGGGCCAGAGCACCGATCCACACCCCAGGGAGAGCCTGTGGAGACAGGCAAACAGATGGGGGCACACAAGGAAACAGTGAGACAAGATCTCAGCACACCAGCAATCTCAGGGGCATATACAGTGGGAGATCTTTGGTTTCCAGCTAAACTTTCCTAAGCGGGCATTTTAGAAGATAGCCCCAGTGCCCGTGCTGATGTCAGCCCCAGTTTCAGAAAGCAGAGCTAGTTGGGACATGATTTTTTTTTTCAGGGACCATTTTTGGCAAACTTTAATTTTTTATTTATTTTTTGTTGAAAAAAGCTATTTTTTCCAGTTTCCCAAGGTTTCCAGTTTTTTGACAAAAACCTGAAAAATGTCAACACAAATGGATGTATTTTGTGAACATTTCCACCTCGTCCAAAAAAGGCTATTTCCCATCCCCAAAACCAAAACATTTTGATAGAAAATTTTCAGCCCAGCTCTCCCCGACAGAGAAGAGCCCAGAAATATGTCACTCTTACACAAGTGACATCAGTGGTGTGCAAAATATGGATTTCCAATGACTCGGTGTCAGTCACCTGCCTGTTAAGAGCGATGGACTGCCTGGACAGCCGTCATCCTAAAGCTATGTCTGCTGAGTGTTTTGTGCATGACTCAATGGGAATGCTGAGAGCCCAGCGGCATGTGAAATTCACTCCGGGTGACCCCTGTATGTAGCAGGGTTCTGACAGGCAGCAGCCCAAGCAAAGTAACAGCTTCCCTCAGACACTGAACTCTGAGCCGCCACTGGAAGGTTGCACGACTCCAACACCGGCGGTGCAGACAGTAAATAAACCCCAGGAGAGCGTCAGAGCAGTTCAGAGCTCACCCATCAGCTTCCTCTTTTAGAAACCCTGCATTTCCAGACAGCTTTCTCCTGCCCAGAACGTTTGGTTCCTTCAGCCAGGGAGGGGAGGCAGCCTGTGGACCTGAGAGGGATACAAACACCTGCTTTAAATAGCTCTGCTAAGCCTGGGAACCTGGCAGCCGAAAACCTGTTCTGGGCAGTGATGTTCACCAGCGCTCAGTGCTAGGGCGGGAGGAGTTGGGACTTGGTGGTTCTCTGGCAGGAGCTCAGGACTCCTTGTGCCCAGGGGTTATGTGGAAGGCTAGAGAGTGCTGGAGAATCCCACTGGCCTCTCCATCCCACAACCCTGCCCCAGACCCTGGGGAGGACTGGGAGCTATGAGAGCTCACCCTGCCATTGTGCATGCTGCTCGTACCTGCTGTGTGGATAAAGAGCAGGCTTCAGCCTCCAGAGCCGGCAACACGGCACCTTTCATCCAGGGTAAAAGACTGTCTGAGAGGTGATGTGATCTAGTGGGTAAGGCACTGAGCTAGGAACACAGAGACCTGAGCTCTCTTCTTGACTCTGCCACGGACTGACTGTGTGACCTTGGGCAAGTCACTGCCCTGCTCTGTGCCTCAGTTTCCCCTCTCACCCTTTGTCTGACTTGTCTATATAGATCAGGGGTGGGCAAACTTTTTGGCCTGAGGGCCACATTGAGGAATAGAAATTGTATGGCGGGCCATGAATGCTCACAAAATTGGGGTTGGGGTGTGGGAGGGGGTGATGGCTCTGGTTGGGGGTGTGGGCTCTGGGGTGGGGCTGGGGATGAGGAGTTTGGGGTGTAGGAGGGTGCTCTGGGCTGGGACCAAGGGGTTTGGAGGGCAGGAGAGGGATAGGGCTGGGGCAGGGTGTGGGAAGGGGTGCAGGTTCTGGCTGGGGGTGCAGTCTCTGGGGTGGGGCTAAGGATGAGAGTTTTGGGGTTCAGGACGGTGCTCCAGGCTGGGATCAAGGGGTTTGGAGGGCAGGAGGGGGATCAGGGCTGGGGCAGAGAGTTGAGGTGTGGGGAGAGGCCCAGGGGTGCAGGCTCCAAGCGGCGCTTACCTCAAGCGGCTCCCGGGAGCAGTGGCATGTCCCTTCTCCGGCTCCTATGCAGAGGCGCGGACAGATGGCTCTGCACGCTGCCCCATCCACAGGCACCACCCCTGCAGCTCCCATTGGAGCTCATGCTCATGCCATGGCTTGCAGGAGCTGCATGGTGCAGCCCCCGACCCTGCACCCTGGCAAAAGCGCCACAGTGGGGCTGAGCCGCGTGGTGTGGCCCTTGACCCAGTGCCCCAGCGGGAGCTCGCGGGCTGGCTTAAAATGGCTCACGGGCCTTAGTTTGCCCACCCCTGATTTAGATGGTAAGCACGTCAGGGCAGAGACTTGTCTCTCACAATGTGTAGCGCAGCACAATGGGGCCCTGGTCTTTGCTGGGACATAGGTGCTGCTGTAATGCACATGGCAGTACTCATAGCTATTGTAAACTACGGAACCAGCCTATAGGCTCAAATGCTGGGAACGTGTGGAGCTTAGGAAGCCTCTCCCCACAGCACACAGACACCCAGGGGCAGCCAGAATGGGGCCAGCTGCCCACCCTGACTGTCAGAGAAGCCCTGGGCACCAGGGCTGGCAGGGCTGCAAAGGGGGAGTGTGAGGGGTCAGGCTACTGCCCTGCTCACCCCCGAGCACCAGCTAGCCCAGAGGGCAGCTCAACCTGCCCCTCGTGTCAGGGCACGGTAAGCACTCTATGAGCTGTGATGTGGCCCCTGAATAGGGTTGCCAACCCTTGCGGATTGGCCAGGAGTCTCCTGGAATCAGAATCAATCTCTCGGTTGCTATTGAAAGCAATCCAGGAGATTTTCAAAGGCCACTAAAAGTGCAGCCGGCAGCACAACGGGGCTAAGGCAGGCTCCCTACCTGCCCTGGCTCTGCGCGGCTCCCGGAAGCAGCTGGCATGTCCTGCGATGTGCAGCCCCTAGGTGCAGGGGCGTCCAGAGGGTCTCTGTGTGCTGCCCCTGCCCCGAGCTCCAACTCTGCAGCTCCCACTGGCCGGGAACCACAGCCAATGGGAGCTGCAGGGGCGGTGCCTGCAGGCAGGAGCAGCATGCAGAGCTGCCTGGCCACCCCTGAGCCTAGGAGCCAGACATGCCAGTCACTTCCGGGAGACACCCGAGGTAAGTGCTGCCCCTTTGGAGCCCACACTCCTTCCCACACCCCAGCCCTGAGCCCCCTTCCATATCATAGAATCATAGAATCATAGAATCTCAGGGTTGGAAGGGACCTCAGGAGGTCATCTAGTCCAACCCCCTGCTCAAAGCAGGACCAAACCCAATTAGATCATCCCAGCCAGGGCTTTGTCAAGCCTGACCTTAAAAACCTCCAAGGAAGGAGATTCCACCACCTCCCTAGGTAACCCATTCCAGTGCTTCACCACCCTACTAGTGAAAAAGTTTTTCCTAATATCCAACCTAAACCTCCCCCTCTGCAACTTGAGACCATTACTCCTTGTTCTGTCATCTTCTACCACTGAGAACAGTCTAGATCCATCCTCTTTGGAACCCCCTTTCAGGTAGTTGAAAGCAGCTATCAAATCCCCCCTCATTCTTCTCTTCTGCAGGCTAAACAATCCCAGTTCCCTCAGCCTCTCCTCATAAGTCATGTGCTCGAGCCCCCTAATCATTTTTGTTGCCCTCCGTTGGACTCTTTCCAATTTATCCACATACCCAAACTCCATCCCAGAGCCTGCACCCTGAACCCTCTCCAGCACGCCAGCCCCAGCCTGGTGAAAGTGTGTGAGGGTGAGGAAAGCAAGCGATGGAGGAAGGGGTGATGGCGTGTGTGAGGGGTGGGGCCTTGGAGAAGAGGTGGGGCATGGGCGTGGCCTTGGGGGAGGTTAGAGGAGGGGCCAGAGTGCTTGGGTTTGTGAGATTAGATAGTTGGCAACCCTACCCCTGAACCACCTGCGTCATGTGTCCATTTCCTAGAACCTCCCTGCAGTCCATAGTGTGCCAGGAACAGCTGGTCCAGTGCAGCAGGGTTGGGACTTGCAGACTCAGTGGGGCTCTTCGGTTGGCCCGTCTCAGTCGCCAATTGGCACAAACTCTGCTGTGAATGGGCTTTCTGGGTGGGAGTGTGTGGGGAAGAGCTGCTCCCCAGGCCAGTACCCAGGAGACTCAGCAACAAGGCGGCTTGTGCGTTAACAAGACTCATGGTGTTACTGCTGCTCCAAAAGTTGCAGTCCCTGACGTGGGGAGCAGCAGTGATACCATGTGACTGACCTGACCAATCACACCCCACGGAGGAGGAAGAGTAATAGTCATAGCGACCCATTCGCAAACAGCCCACAGGCTGGGATTTGTTGGGCTGACCTCTGCCGTGAAGGTTCTGAGTCACAGACCCATTCCCAGAGTCAGGTGCCTAGGTTGCACTGGCTAGGAATACAGTTGACCACGTCTGGTTGGACCAGCCCTTGAGACGGCTGCTGTGTTTCATGCTCTGAGGTTGCATGAAAAAGCAAAGTGTCACATTGGTCCCCTCCACTTCCTACTGCACTGTATGATGAGAACCTCCACCTCTAGGGGCTTCCCAGCTACCCTGCTGAGAGGGGCTGGGAGGGTTTGCCTTGCTAGAACTGCCTTTGCTTCCCAGTGGCCAGGACTTGGTGTCTCAACTTCTCCTTTGAGAAACGAAGAGCTCATCTGGACAAACTAACTGGAGTCTTCAGAGACTAAAGAGATCTTCTCAGGAACCTGGGAGCAAAGAGGATGAATCTTAAAAAACAAGTGAGAAATGCAGTCCTTAGGCAGCCAGCATGCAGAGACAGGCCCAGGAGGTAAAAGACACAAGGCAACCAGAGTATGAGAGTTCTCTCTCCCTTACATTCATTCAGAAAGACCCTACCTTAAAGCTAGTGTGTCCCTATGGTAGAACTACAGCATGAAACACTAGGACTAGAAACATGGGTGCAGTTCTTGGCAGTGACCTAATATGAATCACTCCCCTTGATTATTTCAGTTGACAGAAGGATTGTCTCTTGCTGTGCATTTATACAGCACCTTGCACAGTCAGGCCTGGATTTTGATTGGGGCTTCTAGGGTGCTATGCTAATCCAAATAATTAGCTATTGGAAAAATTCTCCCTCTCCAGGAGTCAGTGATTGTTCTTCCTCTTTAAAATGAGAAGCATTCAGGTCTGTTATTAGGCAAAAAAAAAATTTCTAAGGGAAGTCCCATGTCTTTAGTGATTTACACCCAGACTGGACAAAGCACCAGGAAATATACAATAGGGAACAATATTGCACTGACAGGGGGCTGGGCAAGGTGACCTAATGGATACTTTTCATAAACTTCTGCAGGGCTGATTCTGCTCTCACTTCTGCCATGGTAATGAGGCCTAACTCCCCTGAAGTGCATGCAGTTACCCCAGGTGTGAGCGGCGAGTTAGACCCTATGAGTCTGGAATTCTTGGCTATAAATCCCTTTCACTCTCAGACAGACAAATCCTCTTCATTCCGAGCTGGACGGCTGCCATGCCGGGATGCTGCACCATGTTTTCTCTGGAATCCCTGCCCCTGAGAGTTACAGTTCGAGGGTGGAGGGAAGTAAACATTTGCCAGAGTTGCTGGTTGCAATGGCACCTGGGGTAGTTCCATTTGCTCTCTTGCTTTCAGTGATCTCTCCCCAGGAGCCGTTTGGCACATCTGGGGGAGGGGGAGAGAGGGGCAGGGCAGACTTTAGATTTTAAAAACAAAATGTAACTTTACCAAAGGGGCACTAGGGGTCTGATTCTGCACTTCCCGGCCCCTGGCACGTGTGTAAACGCCTACACCGGGTGCAAGGGGAGAACGAGGCCCTTGGATTCTTGTATTGGGGGATGTTGCAGAGGAGTGAGTCGGGGCAGCATTGAGCCCTGTTGCACATGGGCTGGTGAGCCTAGCAGCTGTGACAAACCTGTATGGCCACAACCCCTGTGTTTGCCCTCGGAAGTGCTCGCTCGCTGGAGTGTATTAACTGCTTGTGCTAGTTACCCTGTCACCACAGCAGGGCCGTGTCTCTCACCACCCCTCCCGCTGTGCCAGGGGATGACGCTCCTGTTGGATTCTGATCCTGGCAGGCCTGGCAAGGTTCCTGTGCACCTGTGGTCAAGGGCCCCTTCGTGGAGCGAGGCTTAGCACCGGTTCTTAGGGCTCCTCCTCTCCTAGGGAGAGGGAAGAAATGCACCTGGAATGACATGAGCTCACCATCAATTTACTGAGGGTTCTTGCGCATCTCAGAGTGGAACGCCTCTCTCCTATGATAATCCCTGGCACTGGGTCTAGCTGGCTTGCTGTTTCTGAGCTTCCACTCTAAAGCTCTGTGGTCAGATGCAGTGCAAGGATGATACTTGGGACATTTTATACGGTGCCGGGGCACAGTGCGAGCCAGAGCATGCCCCAAAGAGCTTCCAAGCCACATGAGCCAGGACAAGACCCAGGAAGGCAGACAGGGTCAGGCAGGCTGCAGGGATTCTCTCTGAGGCGAAGCAAGGAGGAGGTGTTGCATGGACAGATGAGCTGTAAGGAGGGATATGAAGGAGGAGAGAGGCTGGTGCAGCCAGGTCCCTTGTAGCAGTCAGTCCCAAGAGCTGGGAAAGGCAAGTTTGCAGATGACACGAAACTGGGAGGAGTGGTTGATATGCTGGAGGGTAGGGATAGGATACAGAGGGACCTAGACAAATTAGAGGATTGGGCCAAAAGAAATATGATGAGGTTCAACAAGGACAAGTACAGAGACCTGCACTTAGGACGGAAGAATCCCATGCACTGCTATAGACTAGGGACCGAATGGCTGGGCAGCAGTTCTGCAGAAAAGGACCTAGGGGTTACAGTGGACGAAAAGCTGAATATGAGTCAACAGTGTGCCCTTGTTGCCAAGAAGGCTAACGGCATCTTGGGCTGCATAAGTAGGGGCATTTCCAGCAGATCGAGGGACATGATTATTCCCCTCTATTCGGCACTGGTGAGGCCTCATTTGGAGTACTGTGTCCAGTTTTGGGCCTCACACTACAAGAAGGATGTGGATAAATTGGAAAGAGTCCAACGGGGGGCAACAAAAATGATTAGGGGACTGGAGCACATGACTTATGAGGAGAGGCTGAGGGAACTGGGATTGTTTAGCCTGCAGAAGAGAAGAATGAGGGGGGATTTGATAGCTGCTTTCAACTACCTGAAAGGGGGTTCCAAAGAGGATGGATCTAGACTGTTCTCAGTGGTAGAAGATGGCAGAACAAGGAGTAATGGTCTCAAGTTGCAGAGGGGGAGGTTTAGGTTGGATATTAGGAAAAACTTTTTCACTAGTAGGGTAGTGAAGCACTGGAATGGGTTACCTAGGGAGGTGGTGGAATCTCCTTCCTTAGAGGTTTTTAAGGTCAGGCTTGACAAAGCCCTGGCTGGGATGATTTAGTTGGGGTTGGTCCTGCTTTGAGCAGGGGGTTGGACTAGATGACCTCCTGAGGTCCCTTCCAACCCTGAGATTCTATGATTCTATGATAAAGCTCTACAAGGCAAAAGCTCCTGTGGTGGAACCAGGGCTGGCTCTAGGCACCAGTGCTCCAAGCATGTGCTTGGGGCGGCACTTGCCATGGGGCGGCACTCCGGCCCTTTTTTTTTTAAAGGCCCGGGGCTCGGGCAGTACTTTAAAAAGCCCGTGGCTCTCCGCAGCAGGAGCCCCAGGCCTTTTAAAGTGCCGCCTGAGCCCAGCTCCGGCAGAGGTGCTCGGGCAGCATTTTAAAAGGACCGTGGCTCCCCACAACAGCAGGAACCCTGGGCCTTTTAAAGCAGCGCCCAAGCCCGGCTCCAGCAGCTGGGCTCGGGCAGGGATTTAAAAGGCCCGCGGCTCCCTGCGATGGCAAGAGCCGCAGGCCTTTTAAAGCGCCGCCCAAGCCCGGCTCCGGCAGCTGGGCTCGGGCAGCACGTTAAAAGGCTTGCGGTTCCCCACGGGGGCAGAAGCCCCGGGCCTTTTAAAGCGCTGTCCGAGCCCAGCTCCAGCAGCCGGGCTTGGGCGGGGATTTAAAAGGCCCGGGGCTCCTGCCACTGCTGGGAGCCCCGGGCCCTTTAAAGCACCACCAGAACCCTGTAGCACCAGGGGTGGGGAAAGGCAGAGCCCGGTTCCAAGCGTGGCAGCGAGGGAGACTGCCCCGCTGGGCAGCAGGTGCGGGGGAGGGGCGGGCGGCACTCGTTTTGTTTTGTTTTTTTGCTTGGTGCGGCAAAAAAGTTAGAGCCGGCCCTGGGTGGAACTCCACAGAGATGAGGACCCTGATCTACTGCATTGACTTTGGAACCTCCTTATTTAAGGAGTGACCCACTGGGAGTTCAGTAAGTGGGGTGATTCAGCGAAGTGGGGTTTGTTAAATACTGATTCTACTGCATCATTAGCCCCTTTTTGCAGATGGAGAAACTGAGGCCCACATCCTTAAAGGTATGTAGGCACATATGGGAGTTAGGTACCTAAATACCTTTGAGGATTTGGGCCAGAGTGACTTTCCCAGGATCTGACAACAAACCAGGGGCAAAGCTGTGACTATAACACAGCACTGTTGCTATCCCTGTCCTGTGCTCTACAATCCTTCCCCACTTTAGTTCTCCCTCAACTCACTGGGAAGCCCTGTGTTTGAACTCCAGCTGAGGGTTCTGGGTCATCAAGTTAAAAACACTCTTTAGAGGTCTAGCATTGTGCTAAGTGGTAAGTATAATTTCTCCTAAATAAACAGAAAGAACACTGAGTTCTTCCTGTTCCGAGACTATAAATAACTGGAGCTTCACTGGGACACCACGTTGGTAATCCTAGCACATACAGCGGCAATTCCTAGTGATTCCTAGTGACATACAAAGCAGTTTAGGAGGTTAATTTGCTTTCACAATCTAGTTGCATGTCAGCAGTTTCTTGGGAAAGGTGCCAATGACATTAATAGATCGGCATAAAGAATTGACAATCCTAGGAATTACTGATCTTCTCCCAGTGTGTGTGTGCACATGCACATATATTAATGTGCATTTTTGTGTGTGAGTAATTTTGTGTGCTATTTCTGTTAAATCTAACTCTCCCCACATCCCAAAGATTTAGGCAGCATTATCACTGGTAATATACCCAGAGACTGCTGAAAGGAGAGCTAATTCCTGCTTGACACCGTATCCAGCTGAGCCCTGATGGGTGCTCTCCAAGCAGTTTCAGCTCTTCCAGGCCCTGGCAAATAGGATTATTATTGCCAGTGTCAAGGAGATGTTTGAGTGCGATGCTCTACTCATTAAAGCCGACATGTTCATTTCAGACATGAGCAGAGCTGCCTCCTTTGGATTCAGCTGCATTTGCTGATTCCATTTATACATCTATTTCCTCTCATTCACTCTGGTTCTGAGTCTGACGAGGCCATGTGGTTTCTATGCTGGCTCTAAACATCCATCAGGCTCAGCTGTCAGCTCAGTAACCCACGTGTGGGAGGAATTCTGCTGATTTCTTCACTAGCAGATCAGTGCGGGGAACCCCTCGGTCACAGGTCCCCTGGAGCAGGTGATTCCCACATAAGAGCAGGAAGCCTTCGGACTGGTGGGGAGCTTGGAAGTCCATTTTTTGGGCCTGGCCATCAAACCCCTCGCAGCAGAGAGACTGCTCTTTTTAGGGGCTCTTTATCCACACTGTAGTAATTTGTCTCTGGCAGAGACCCATGAAATTTGCATTTCAAAAAGCGAGCGCCGCAGGCGGAATATCAATGGCTTTCTTTGGACTCCAGGGCACGAGGCCTTTGAACGGGAACTCCTGGGAAGTGGCACCCAGTAGGGCTCTCTGGGGCTTGCTGAGCTTTGAGAAATGCTGTCAGTGATCCAGTTGCTCCAGTGTCCAGTGCACAAGAGGGCTCACACCGTACGGGGGGACTATAATCCTTCTGGAGAGGTCTGATCCTCCTGGGACTCAGCTTTATTGCCAGCTTCATCCATGTAAGTGCTGTGCCAGTGGCTCCCAAACTTGCCCAACCAATGGCCATGCTGGCCACAATGGGGACTCGTCTGACCCCTAAGGTCTGCACTAACTGGAGCAGTTTGCAGCCACCTTATCTGTAATACCCCAGGGCTGCCTGTGGTAACAGCTCCGACACGAGTGGTCACTGATGGAGCATGGCATGATGGGACATGTAGTCTCCACAGACAGCACTCCATAGGGTACATTACAGAATTTTTTGCCCTTCATTTATGTCCCAGGGGCTGTTCTTTGCCTAGCACTGGCTTGTTCTTTATAAATGCAGGTAGCTTGATCTTAGGGCTGGTGTTGGTGAGCAGCTTGTGCTACCACCGTCAGCCTCCTACAGTTAAGGTAGCGACTTTGGTTAGATATATTCCTGGAGGTTTCATCACATGACATAATCTTTCATTAAAGATTAATTTTTAACTCCCGGAGACTCCAGGACAATCCTGGAGGGTTGGCACCCCTACCTCCAGTCTTTGGGTGCTGATGAGTTTGGTGTATTTTATACAAGGGATCTGGAACAGTCTAACATGGAAACTCTGTATTAGCCAGGGTCTGTGAAGATGCTACGTAGACAAGGTAAACATTAGAAATGCCATAGCGAGCCCCACTCACTGCAGCTCAGGGAGGAGACTGGAAAATAAGAGATGGAGCCTGCCCTATACCCCGGTTCCAAGCTTCCAGCTTTGGGGAGTTCTGATCCAGAGCTTCATGGCCAAGGGCGGCGCCAACTTTTTTGCCACCCTAGGCGGCGGCAGCGGGAGAGGCTGCCGCCGAAATCCCCGGCAGCCAAAGAAGCTGCCGCTGAAGTGCCACCGGGGTCCTCGGCGGCATTTTGGCAGCAGCCTCTCCCGCTGGCGGCCGCCGAGGGACCTGAAACGCCGCCCCCCAAATCCTGGTGCCCTAGGCGACTGCCTAGGGTCGCCTAATGGTAGCACTGGCCCTGTTCATGGCTGCAGCTTTTCTCGATAAGGGGATGAAGCAATAGCTCAGCTCCCTTGGCATGGGGGCGATGTGCAGTGGGAAGAGGGTTGAGGATTCTGCTTGGAGACGGAGGCTGGTTGTGAGTGGCAGGCTCTGGGCTGGGAGTGGACCAGCTGAAGGCATGAGAGGGAATGGATCTACAGTGGCAAGGAGGATGTTTGGTGTCTGGGGTGAGAGTCTGCATTCAGGAGAAGACCTACTGTGGGTGTAATGGAAAGGGGACTGGTTGGGACTGGCGGTGGGGGGGCTGATTCTTGGGAGGAGGCTGGCTGGAGATCTGGGGATGTAAAATCGGCATGCACCCTGGGCTTGCAGCAACCGGGCCTGAGCCACACAGCCCTCCTGCTCCTGCATTTGTCCCTTGGGGCCCAGCCATGCTGCTCCAAGCTGCCTGTGTGCTTCCCCCATCGATCCTCCCCTGTCTCAGCCTCCACGCTCCCTGGTTTCAGAGATGGGTCAAGAGCTTGAGCCTCCATACATTGGGCTCTCCCAGTCCATTTTACAGACCCCACAATCCTCTCATTGTTCCACAGCCTAATCAAGGTGACTGCCAGGAAGTGCCTCCTCCAGGGACAGATGTCAGGCTCCCGGGCAGTGCCTAGGGACTCCTGGCTCCTCAGTGCCCAGCGTGCAGCTCTATTATTTTTCTTTTCTTTGCACACAGACCAAATGAGAGAACTGGAGCCTGCATCCATGCTGCAAGAGAGAGACAAATTAATGCCCAGTTCCTCCCTCCTGAACGAGCATGCAGTAAGTGTGCTGCGAAGTGACACACGTCAACATGTGGAAACCCTCTCACTCCAGCATCACTAGTCACGCTCTCCATGGGGACAGAAAATAGCTCTTTCCTGGTTTTTACAGATGGCACAGGATCTGAAATGCAGGTTGGCATCATTCCCCCGCAATAGAAACATGCCAATAGCACAGATAGAGCCAGAGCGTCCTAGAATTAGAAATGGGTCATTCAGGAGATCGGAGCCACCATAAAATGTCAGTCTCCCACCCAGGGCAGGATTGTTCCCTCTGCTGTTAATTCTCTAGCCAGCACTCCCCTTGAGAGACTGTCCCACCTCCAAAGCCATCTCACTGTCAGATAGGTTTTCCTTGGCTTCAGCCGAACATCCCCGGTTCTCTCCATCCCATTCTTCCCCATTGCGTCCATTTGCACCACACTAAGCCTCTGCCTGGAGGAGTGATTGCAGCCTGTGTATAGACGCACTCGGTGCTAGCTTTGAGCAAGCTCTCACGCTAAAGTAGCTGCAGCAGCGCAGGTGGCAGCATGGGCTAGCTGCCTGAGTGCAATCCCATCCAGGGCCCGAGCTACGCATTTGTGTGCCTAGCCTATGCTGTTGCAGCTACCCTGGCCTATTGTTAGCAAGCTGTCTTGAGCAAAGCTAGCCCCAGTATCCCTGTCTGCGCTGTCTCAATTGTTTAACTCTTTCTGTCTCGCCCCATGTATTACTCCCCACACCCTCATCACTCTTCCCCAGTTTGCCAATATCTCTCCAGTGATGAGATGCCCAGATATGGGCAAATGTCCGAGGGGTGGCTGCACCAGGGCCATATATGGAAAGACTATTGCCTCTCTGCACCAGGGCCCCGATCCTGTGAGGTGCTGAGCTCACTGGGATTTGCAGGTGCGCAGCGCTTTGCATGTAATGCTCCTGAGCATGCACCCCATACCCACTGTCTCTGCCAAGGTCTCTCTTAGCATCTCTGCCTCCCCCCAGCCTCCTCCTCCTCACAGAGTGGCTGTGCTTTGGGTTATGTGTCCCCAGTCTGCCCAGCAGCTCAAATCCCATTGAGCTGTGTGTGGCTCATGGATCAGACCACCTGCTCCTCAGCGCAGCTGCCCAGCTCGGGGAGTCAGTTCAGCATGTGGTAGAGAAGCAATGGAAACTCCTGTTGTCCTCTGGGACAGGAGTTAGTGGCAGTGCACAGGTTGGGGGCCTTCCAACCACACAGAACCAAGGAACTATGGGAAATGTTGCCCGGCATCCCACAATACGGGGGATGTCTGTGCAGAGCAATAACCCTCCCCCCAGCTAGCTCTTCCCCATCTCCCCTTTCACCCCCTCCCCACACACACGCTCATGCCCATTGTTCTCAGGGTTTGGGGCCGAGCCCCTGGCGCCCTGCCCATCCTTGGGTGAGTGACCAAGGTCCTCACATGCCTGAGAGGGAGAGCAGGGTGCTGGGGATCCCATCTGCCCTTTTTTATTCCCCAAAGCTGTGCTAATCCCAGTCAAAGCTTCTGTCCCCCTCTCCAGTTCCCAGCAGAGTGGACGGCCAGAAGCTGAGGCCCCAGTTGAGAGGAGGCACAGTTTGCAGTTTAATTTAACTATTTACAGACTGTCCATTAAAAATCCCCAACCACGCAGCCCTTTTCCCTGGCGCCTAGTGCTAGCCATAGGGTCGGGGGGCAGTCAGCAGTGCCTCAGACAAATCCCCCAAGAACAGTCCCATCCATTACGGACCAAGGTTTGCCCCCCACCTGGATAGCCCACTCCTGCCATCCCTCAGTGAGAAGCATGTCCCTCCTGAGCCTCGCAGACTCCACCCTGCCGGATCCACCTCCAGGATACACTCACCCTCACCCAGACAAACCTAGCCCCCCATCATATGCACTTCCCTCTCAGTGAGACTTCTGTCTGAGCCTCCATCCTGGGACCCCCACCGGTAAGACATCCCCCCCTCCATGGGATCTCTCTTCTGAGATACCTCCATGTCTTTGTCCCCAGCCCCTTGAGTGCTCCCTCCCCCCCCCGTGAGACCCTCTCTCAGGAGAATACATTAAAGCTCTTTTTTTTGTAAGGGTTTTCAATGGGCGAGTTTTGCTGGGGAAACACAAATCTGCCATAGCCAAGAGAGAGGCACGGCTGCATTGTGCAGGAGCTAATGCTAAGTGACTGCTCCTTTGTGAGGCTGAGATCTCAGTGCCCCTTGCAGAATGCATGGGAACAACTCCAGATTACAACAGGGCGCAGGCAAAACATACCTCAAAGCAAACATTTACTTAAAATCAATGTTAACCAGGCAGGCAAGCCAGACATCTTGGGAAACACAGATCCCAACACTGCCTCTTTGTTAGCAGACTCAAATTCCTGTGGGTCAGGACAGCTGTGAAGATGTTTTGATGTGTCAGTTGCTGGAAGGGTTTCTGCCCCAGTGAGATTGACATGGCATCAGTCACTCTCATCCTTTTGATGTTATGTCAAAGTCATCCTTCAGAGCCATGTTTCTACAAGACACGGCATTCCCAGACAACTTGGTCAAGCCAGAATTCCGATCAGGAGCATTTATCAGGAATTAGAGAGTACAAAAAATCTTCTAGTATCAGAGGGGTAGCCGTGTTAGTCTGGATCTGTAGAAGCGACAAAGGGTCCTGTGGCACCTTATAGACTAACAGAGGTATTGAAGCATAAGCTTTCGTGGGTGAATACCCACTTCTTCGGATGCAAGCAGTGGAAAAATCTTCTAGTGATCCATTCTAAACATGGGAAACTTAGAGCTAGGATTAAACTTAAAAGCAACCCAAACATTGGAAAAGAAAAATATTCCAAGCTTCCCCATGCTTTGAGCTTCCTCTGTTAAATCAAATTTGGAGTAACAAAACTATACAGGCTCAATCTTGCAAGCCCTCCCTTTGAAATCAATAGGAGTTTCATGTGCAGAGAGCTTAAAGGGTCATTTAATACTACTACACGGCACTTCTATAGTAAAAATACTCTGCTTCTATAGCCCTTTTCCCCCATAGTTCCCAAAGCACTTTACAAAGGTGGCCAAATGTTAATATTCCTGTTGTACAAATGGGGAAACTGAGGCACACAGAAGGGCCGCAACTTATCCAAAATCTGTGAGCTGGCAGAGCTGAGACTGGAGCCACGGGCTGATGCGCATAAAAGCATATTGGCATAATTGAGGGGCTTTGCATTTCACTCCTCCGTCCTCGCCTCCCTCCTTAGTGGGACCTGTATTGCAAAGAGTGCAGTTCAGGATAGGTCACAATAGGAATATCAGGGGCGGCTCTTACAATTTTGCCACCCCAAGCAGTTGCCGAGGCCCCGCCCCAGACGCCTGCTTGCGTCGTCCTGCAACAAGTGTGTTTGGGATGCACCCAGAGCCCAGACAGTGCACAGCTCCCCCGCTCAGACCTGGGTGCATTATTCATTTGTCTTATTGCTTTAGATTTCTGATGCAGTAAGGAAGCCCATGCCAAGCTAGAGGTGCCCTTGACATTCTTCAGGGATATACTGTGCACATGTTAAATAAACAGACTCCCTTAGTTACTTCCAGCTCATAATATTGCAGCCATAGCAAAGATATTAAACAATTCAAGCCCTCCAACGAGAACCCCCCCTCAGCCGCCTCCCACTGCCAAGCCTCACACATCTTCCCCTTCCTTATGATTCAGAGAGTGCAGGGACCCTGAGGGTTTGCAAACTCAGGTCAGTACAGACCAAGGGACTGAGCGCAATCCAAAGGTGCTGGTCTCAATCAGAAAGCACTCTGCCCACAGCCCTCTTTTAAGGTAGCTCAGACTCCTCCGCTGACTTCAACTGTGGCGGTTTGCCTCTCTCCCTGTGGCCATCCCTGGATAGGTCCTAGGACAGTTTTGCACACAATTGTAGTGGTCAGAATAAATTGAAATTTCAACCTCTGCGGCTCCCTATTTGTTTATACAGTGCAAGAGTGCCTTAGCATTGAAATACGTTGTGATCTAAGCCGGACAGAATTCTAGGGCCAAATCCTGCAATCCTTCAGCCAAAGCAAGTTCCCACTGACTACACTGAGAGCAGCATTGGGCCCATTGACTTTATACTGGGAAATTTGCATGAGTAAGGACTGCAGAGCCACGCTCTCACCTGGAAAGTGTTCAGCAGAGAGCCACAAGAACAATTCAAGGTCTGGGAAACCTGCCTTACAGTGAGAAATTTAAGAAGCTCAATCTAGTTTATTTACCAAAGAGAAGGTTACAAGATGGATTTGATTGCAGTCCGTAAGTACTTGGGGAGAAGATTTCTGATAGCAGAGACCTTTTTGATGCACCAGCCAAAAGCATAACAAGATCCAGGGCCTGGAAGCTGAAGATAGTCCAATTCAAACTGGAAATAAGGCACAATTAGAACAAAACAAACAAACAAACAAACAAAACCCTACCACACAGTGAGGATAATTAACCATTGGAACAACTTTCCAAGGAATGTTGTGGTTTCTCCATCACTTGAAGTCCTTAAATCAAGATGGGATGTTTTTTCCAAAAGATCTGCTGTTGGTTCAGCCAGAAGTTATGGGCTTGATGCAGAAGTTATTGGGTGTCATTTTCTGGCTTGTTAGATTATCGTAATAGTCCCTTATGGCTTTCAAATACTGTATATTGATCTAGTTTAAGATTATCTGGACAGGGACCTTCTTAGAGGTGAATTTTACTGCTGTAGAGCATTCTTTATATCCTTGGCACTATATAATAATCCAGATCATCACCCATTAACCCTCTGTCTGTTTCCAGGGTTCGTTATATGGACCATACTTTGTAGATGCAGTCTAACATGGGGGACATTTGGAGTCTTCCCCTCAGAGAAGCATGAATGTTGTATTTTACGCTGTGTTAAATACTTGTCGCTGGTGAAGAGTGTTGAGCTGTCAGCCCTGGAGACACGATAGCGTGGGAATGGTTTAGCATGGGCAGGAATAGTGCCAAGTTCCCATACCCCATCCTGCCCTGCCCCAAACCAGAGAGCTCACTCTAGGGAGAAAGGAGAGTTCACTTTTCATATCCATTTGGTGTTTTGTCTCTGCCAAACTATAGCTTGGTTCTGGAGGTGCAGTGGTACATGTAGCACTTGTCGGTAAGCTCCAGCCTGACTGATTCTGTGTCTCTTTGACCCCAGCACACTCTGGCTTCTCTCAGAACAGGTGCAAACAAAATGTGGCCCCTGGGTGCGGCTCATACAAATTTACAATGTAACCTAAGGTGACGCATAGAGAGAATACTGGCCCACTTGGATCCATAGAGCATTGCCTGCTGGAACCTGCAGTGTCCACTGGTCACTGTTTGTAATAATTAAAGAGAAGGGCAGCTCTAATTTGTTCCCTTTTATGCAAATTAAGAATGACTTTGGGCAGTGACAAGTTGCCACAAAGCCCTCAGTTGGGCAAAGATTGGGCATCTCCCTGTCCTAAGGCATCTGTCACTACTGCATCTTTGCCCTTTCTGTACCCAGGGATTTCAGGCCACGATCACCGTTTGATCTCATCTGTTGAGGGCATTTTTAATGGGCCCCCTTGTATGTAGACAGGAACTTCGTGTCAGCCTTTTCAACTTGAAACGTGACCTTTCCTGGTCACTTGGGACAGGCCACAAGCAAATCAATAGCACCACATGCAGTTGAAAGGAGGCTGTAAAGTGTGACTGTGACATACCAGGCAAAGAGTGACAATGACTGATGAAGGGTTTGTCTCTGAGGCTCAGACCCTCCCAGAGACTGGCTCAAGGCCAGCAGGTCATCTGAAGCACAGAGCTTCTCACAGCCTCTCCCAATGGTCACTTGTTCCACTCTAACAGGGCTTTGATGGGATAGGCAAAGCAGCTAGATCATCTGTGCATATTTCACATGGCGGTGTGGAGAGTAGGGACAGGGATGGAAGGACCAAGGCAACAGATGGGCTAGTGGCTGGAGCACTTGCCTGGGACTGAGGAGACCAGGTTCAATTCCCAGCCCTACCACAGACTTCCTGTATGAGCTTGGGTAAGGCCTAGGGCCATAGGACTACCAAGGTCCCCCTGGGTCATTGAGTTCAGCCCCTACTATTACCGGTCACCCTGTCACAAAATCACATAGGCCCAGATCCACTTATGTGTCTAAACTACGAGGTTGGGTCAAATTTAGCTGCGTTAGGTCGATTTTATAAGCAATGTGTCTGCACAACCAACCCTGAATTTGGGGTAGTGAAGACACAATTTGACGGTATTGGCCTCCGGGAGCTATCCCAGAGTGCTCCAATGTGACCGCTCTGGACAGCACTTTCAACTCCAATGCACTAGCCAGGTACACAGGAAAAGCCCTGGGAAATTTTGAATTTCATTTCCTGTTTGGTCAGCGTGGTGAGCTCAGCAACACAGGTGACCATGCAGTCCCAGAATAGGGTGACCAGATGTCCCTATTTTATAGGGCTCATCCCGATTTTTGGGTCTTTTTCTTATATAGGCACCTATTACCCCCCACCCCCGTCCCGATTTTTCACACTTGCTGTCTGGTCATCCTATCCCAGAATCACAAACGAGCTCCAGCATGGACCAAAAGGAAGACACTGGATCTGATTGCTGTATGGGAAGAAGAATCTGTGCAGGTCGATCTCAGATCAAAAAGAAGAAATGCTAATATATATGCCAAAATCGCACAGGGCATGGTGGAAAGGCTACAACAGGGACACACAGCAGTGCCGCGTGAAAGTTAAGGAGCTCAGGCAAGCCTACCAAAAGACAAAGGAGGCAAACGGTCGCTCCGGGTCAGAGCCCTATACATGCTGTTTCTATGATCAGCTGCATAGCATTCTAGGAGGGGACCCTACCACTACCCCACCACTGTCCGTGGACACCTGCAAGGGGGGAGTCTCATGCAACAAGGAGGAGGATTTTGTGAATGAGGAAGCGGAGGAGGTGGAGGAGAATCCATTCTCCTGGCAGCCAGGACCTTTTCATCACCCTGGAGCCAATACCCTCCCAAGGTGGATTCCCGGACCCTGAAGCTGGAGAAGGCATCTCTGGTGAGTGTACCTTTGTAACTACACTACAGGGTTTAAAAGCAATTGTGTTTAATGTTTGATTTGCCCTGAAGACTTGGGATGCATTCACGGCCAGAACAGCTACTGGAAAAGTCTGTTAATGTGTCTGGGGATGGAGCGGGAATCCTCCAGGGACATCTCCTTGAAGCTCTCCTGGAGGTACTCTGAAAGCCTTTGCGGAAGGTTTCTGGGGAGGGCTGCCTTATTCCATCCTCCATGGTAAGACACTTTACCGCGCCAAGCCAGTAGCAAGTAGTCTGGAATCATTGCAGCACAAAGCATGGCAGCGAATGGTCAAGCAACATTCGGTCTTTATCTCTCTGTGTTAGCCTCAGGAGAGTGATATCATTCATGGTCACCTGGTTGAAATAGCAGAATTTTTGTAAGGGAACAGTCAAAGGACCCCATTCATGCTGGGCTGTTTGCGTCTGGCTAAAAGGGATCATCCCTGATAATAGCCACATGGTGGGGACGGGGTGAAGGGATCATCCCAGAGAATTGCCACATGGGGGGGTGAGGGGAGGGTTGTGCTGCACGTCCATCCGAAAACCGCAACCCCTCCTTTTAAATGGCCAACCCAACCGGCATTGCTTGCTATGGGAAAGGAGGGCGCTGCAGTTTGACACCTTTCCTACATGTTATGAAGGCGGAATAAGCCAACCCCGCGTACCCTTTGGCTTACCATGGCTGCCTGGAAACCGAATTCTGATGCCCAGCCATGTGTGATGTGTCACCATACCGGCAGGTGCTCAATATAAAAGGCAAAATGTGACCTTGTACCTAAAGCACATGTGATGTCTGCTGTGAATTGCTTGATTCGCTGAAAGAGTCTCCCTTTTGTTCTCAGAAATGTATCTTCTTAAATTCTACTCTCCCTTTTTATCCCCCCGCAGGTGCAAATGTTTCTGTGCTCCCCCTATCATCTCTGTCCCAGAGGTTATCGCAGATCAGAAGCGAAAAAAACACACTCGCAATGACATGTTTTCCAAGTTCATGCAGTCCTCCCGCACTGATAGGGCACAGCTGAATGCGTGGAGGCATATAGTGACAGAGGCCAGAAAATCATACAGTGAGCGCGATGAGAAGAGGCAGGATGCGATGCTGAGGCTAATGGGGGGGCAAACGGACATGCTCAGGCGTCTGGTGGAGCTGCAGGAAAGGCAACAAGAGCACAGACCGCTGCAGCATCCACTGTATAACCGCCTGCCCTCCTCCCCAAGTTCCATATCCTCCTCACCCAGACGCCCAAGAACGCGGGGGAGGGAGGCTCTGAGCACCCAGCCACTGCACTCCAGAGGATGGCCCAAGCAACAGAAGGCTGTAATTCAATAAGTTTTGATATGTAGTGTGGCTACAATAAGCAATGTGGCCTTGTCCTTCCCTCCTCCCACACCCCACCCGGGCTACCTTGTCAGTTATCTCCCTTTTTTTAATCAATAAAGAAAGAATGCATGGTTTCAAAACAATAGTGACTTTATTTCCTTTGCCAGCTGTGATCGAAGCGGGGAGGGTGGTTGGCTTACAGGGAATTAAAATCAACAAAGGGGGCGGGTTTGCATCAAGGAGAAACACACACAACTGTCACACTGTAGCCTGGCCAGTCATGAAACTGGTTTTCAAAGCTTCTCTGATGCGCAGGGTGCCTAGCTGTGCTCTTCTAATCGCCCTGGTGTCTGGCTGCTCAAAATCGGCCACCAGGCGATTTGCCTCAACCTCCCACCCTGACATAAATATCTCCCCCTTACTCTCACAGATATTATGGAGCACACAGCAAGCCGCAATAACAATGGGAATATTGGTTGCGCTGAGGTCTAACCTAGTCAGCAAACAGCGCCAGCGAGTTTTTAAACGTCCAAAGGCACATTCTACCACCATTCTGCATTTGCTTAGCCTATAGTTGAACTGCTCCTTACTACTGTCCAGGCTGTCTGTGTACGGCCTCATGAGCCATGGGAGCAAGGGGTAGCCTGGGTCTCCAAGGATAACTATTGGCATTTCAACATCCCCAACAGTAATTTTCTGTTCTGGGAAGTAAGTCCCTTCTTGCAGCTGTTCAAACAGCCCGGAGTTCCTAAAGATGTGAGCGTCATGCACCTTTCCCGGCCATCCCACGTTGATGTCGGTGAAACGTCCCTTGTGATCCACCAGTGCTTGCAGCACCATTGAAAAGTACCCCTTGTGGTTTATGTACTGGTTGGCAAGGTGGTCCAGTGCCAAGATAGGGATATGCGTTCCGTCTATCGCCCCACCACAGTTAGGTAACCCCATTGCAGCAAAGCCATCCACTATGACCTGCACACTTCCCATAGTCACTATCCTTGCTATCAGAAGGTTAGTGATTGCCTTGGCTACTTGGATCACAGCAGCCCCCACAGTAGATTTGCCCACTCCAAATTGATTCCCGACTGACGGTAGCAGTCAGGCATTGCATGCTTCCACAGGACTATCGCCACTCGCTTCTCAACTGTCAGGGCAAGTCTTATCTTGGTATTTCTGTGCTTCAGGGCAGGGAAAAGCAACTCACAAAGTTCCAGGAAAGTGGCCTTACACATGCGAAAGTTTCGCAGCCACTGGGAATCATCCCATACCTGCAACACTATGCGGTCCCACCAGTCTGTGATTGTTTGCCGGGCCCAGAATCGGTGTTCCATTGTATCAACCTGCCCCACTGCCACCATGATGTCCCAATTGCCATATCCCGTGCTTTCAGGAAAGTCTGTGTCCATGTCCTCCTCACAATCGCCCTCATGCTGGCGTCTCCTAGCCAGGTTCTGCACATACTGCAGGATAATGCACGAGGTGTTTACAATGCTCACAACAGCAGCAGTGAGCTGAGTGGGCTCCATGGTTACCATGCTATGGCGTCTGCACGGGTAACCCAGGAAAAAAGGCGCAAAACGATTGTCTGCCGTTGCTTTCACGGAGGGGTGGGGGAGACTGACGACATGCACCCAAAACCACCCACAACAATATTTTTGCCCCATCAGGCATTGGAAGCTTAACCCAGAATTCCAGTGGGCAGCAGAGACTGCAGGGACTGTGGGATAGCTACCCACAGTGCACCGCTCCATGAATCGATGCTAGCCATGGTATCAAGGACGCACTCCGCCGACTTAATGCGCTTAGTGGAGACACACACAATCGACTGTATAAAATCGCTTTCTAAAGATCGACTTCTATAAATTCAACATAATTTTGTAGTGTAGACATACCCTAAGTCTCAGTTTTAGGCACCACTGTGACTCACAGAACCCCACACTTGGCTGCCACGTAACCCTGTAGCTGCCCAAACTTGGCCCCTACCTCACAGCCTCTGGACACGTGCGCTGCTGCCTCTCTTTAGGCATCTGGAAGCCTATCTCCTACCTAAGCCCCAGAGCCATACACAAGCTGGGGGAAGACAAGTGGAGGAGCACCTCGCTTGCCTACAGGGCTTGGTCTGGGACGGGTGTTTATAGGCCACCTCCTGGCTTGAGTCCCCCTCAAAATCTGGCCGGTGGAAGAGGACCAGCACCTACCTTATAACTGTTAGCCCACTGGTCAGAGCACCTAGGGGGCTGGGGGAGACCCTGGTTCAATTGCCCCCTCTGCCTCATGGGGCGGAAGGATTCGAACAGGGTTCTCATCTCCTACATCTCTCAAGGGTGTGCTCTAGCTACTGAGCTGTGGGATGCTCTGATGGCAGAGTAGGGTTCCCTCAGTCTCTCCTTGTACACCCAGGATACAGTCCCTCTGCTCCTGTGACTTTTTAGCGGTTGGAGCACTCTCCTGAGAGGCAGGAGACCCGAATTCAAATTTTTGCTGTCCATCAGGCAGAGGGAGGAATTCAACTCAGGTCTTCCACATTCCAGGTGAGTGCTAAAACCACTGGGCTAAAAATTACACAGTGGAGTCTGCCTTCTCCCCCTCCCCCACTGCTACGTGAGGAGTAAGACAGCCACCTGACTCCAGGATAGGGGTCGTGGGTTGCTAGCAGATATGGGTGTGACACTGCACCCCATATTCTTAACAGTGATATTATTATGATAATGATTATGGCATAATTATGATGCCTTTGGTACAAGATAGGTCATGTGAGGTGACATTGGAAAAGTTATGATTTGATTAATATGATTATCCTATTTGTGTGCATGTATCATTTTTTATCTAAAGTTAGGAATATTGACTATGTATCTGTATTTCAATCATGCTTACTCTGGGTGACACCCACAACTAGCCTTTCTGGTACAACAATGAAGACAGACCACATGACTTCACCACATAACCAGGCCACATGACTCTGGACTCCATCTTGGGATGTCAGTGTTTTTCCACAAACTGAGTTTGGGATAGAGTTCCCACCATATGATAAAGCTATATAAGGCAGGGAATGACATCACTGGTTGTTCTTCACTCCCCACACAAGAGGACTTCTGAAAACACCGGAGGAACAAAAACTGAACTGGGGGAAGTGCTGGACTCAGGCTAAAGGGATTTCTAGCCTGTGTAAGAAAACCTGGGGATTCCAAGCTGCAGCTTGTGCCTTAACAATCTGCAGTCTGCTTGTGCAACCATCAGCCAGGGTGAGAATTTGTTAATTCCTATCCTATCTTTCTAGTATCTTAGGCTGAGTTTTTTTTATTTACTAGGTGATCTGCTTTGATTTGTTTGCTATCACATATAATCACTTTAAATCTATCTTTTTGTAATTCATAAATTTATTTTATGTTTTAATCTAAACCAGTAAGTTTGGAGCGAAGTGCTTGGGAATCTTCGCTCAGGGGGCTGTTGCATTTTCTCTGCACATTGAGGGAGGGGCAAACTGTATGAGCTCATGTTGTACAATTCCCTGTGCAATGCAAGACGGTATAATTTGGGGTTTATACTTCAGTGGGGGAGGGGTGTTCTAGGCTGGGAAGCTGGTGGTTATTTTGGCTGTAGCTTCTCTATTGTTGGTTCATGCAGTGGCTGGTCAGAGATCCTGCATGTAACTGCAGTTGGTTGTGTCCCTACCTGTGAGAATACTGGAGGGAGTTAGGACCAGGAGCAGGTCTGTAGCTTGTCAGAGCAGCACAGTGTGAGAGGAAACCCAGGCTGGTGGGTCAGAGGGCTCAGGGGTACCCCAGTTCCAGGTGGTACCCCAGGGGGAACCTGTCACAACGAGCACCTACCTGCAGCCTGACCTAGGTGCCAAACTCCAGGGGAGAGCAGAGTTTAGCACACACTCCGTCGCTGGCATCCCTCACTGATCAGCTGAGGTAGCTCCCTACCTATCATATTGGCCTTTGTGGATCCCATTCTAAGGTGCCTATCTCTCTCCATGCATTGGACAGGGAGCCTGAGGGCCTAAGAGATTTGTGGATTGCAGTGTAGTTCCTGTGAGGTTCTAGGTGCCACAATGCTGACCATTACAATGCCTAAGTCCCGTTGTGGATCCAGGCCCTAGTCTCTCGGTGGCTCAGTTCCCCATCACCCAGGGGTGCTGTGAAGACCAATAGGTCAAAGCTTGTGAGATGCTCAGATACTCTGGACATGGGGCTGTATAGCAATCTAAGGTAGAAAGTGGGACTTGGGGGAGGAAGACAGGAGACTGATGGGGGAAGTAGGGAGAAGGGTGGGGCATGTTAGAGAAGGGGTCGGAAGGGACCTGATGTTAGCACACAAAACCATGTCACTATATTGTATTTCTCTAACTGTAGAGGTTGTGGGGAAGGGCTTAGCGATAGGGTGGTTGGAGTTGGGGTGCCGGCAGGGGGGCGTGCAGCTGGAATGACAGCGACCACATGTGGCCCTTCTCATAGCTCTTTGCAAAACATGAATTAAGCCTCCCAGCAGCCAAGCGAGGCAGGTAACTATCTTCTGCATGTCACAGAGGAGGGAACTGGCGCACAGAGCTGCTAAGTGAGTCACACAGAAGTCCACATGGGAACTTGTCCTGGGATGTATTAAGCCAGATCCTCAGCTGGATAAACCACTGTGGCTCTGTTGAAGTCAAAGCAGCAATGCCACTGAGGATCTGACCCACTATTTATATTGCGGTAGCTCTGAGAGGGCCAAGGCTCCATTGTGCTGGGTGCTGTACGAACCCACACCAACCCTGAGGAGCCCAGACCAGCAGTTCCCAAACTTTTCACTAAGGCAACCCACAAACTGTGTTTTATCTTTTTTTATGACCCACCATTGCATATACGCAGCCTCTGCCCCTAATCCTAGTTCAGTACATAGGGGAGGCTCTGGGGGATGGGTTGGAGACTGAGATCACCCCAAAGCAGCAGTTCCAGTCCTGTGGGACTGGGCCCGGCTCCCCTAATTCAGGTGTTGTACTAAGCGGTGCCAATGCAGGGTGAGTGTGGGACAGACTCGCTTTTCAACCTTCTCCCCACCACGCCACCCCTACCCCAGGGCCTTCCCTCCACACCGGGCTGGGAGAAGTGAATGTTTGCCAAAGCCAGGGCCCAGGGACGGGTTAATCAGGCCCTGGATGTGGCGACCTTGCTGAGACCCACCGTTTGGGAAACACTGGCCTACAGTCTAATTTGAAACAAGACACAAGTGAGTGTGACAGTAGGCGGGAAGGAGAATGAGGTGATGGCAAGACCAAGCAGTTACACAGATTATCTATTGTGCAACTTGATGGTGCCAAACCAAGTGCATAAAGAAAAGCCCTGGGAGAGGGCTGGCAGCTATTGGGCTGGTGGAAATGTAGGCAGGTTTGGCAGCTCAGAAAACTTGGGAGGGTCGGGGAGTGATACTGGGGCTGGGGTCTGCTGGTGACCTCACCCCACTCTTACTAAGAACAGGAAGCATGACTAAATGACAGTCAACATTTTGCAGCTGGAGCAGGGTGATTTATTGTAGTATTAGCTAGATTTGCTAGTGTTGATATAGGAGATTCCACACGTGTCACAGTGAGTCTCAATACCGCACTTGCAGTAAATGCCCATTTTGTCATGACGTCAACTGAATTTTTCTGCTTTGCTTCAACACTTCCTCCCCATGGCAGCCTCCAGGGCTCATTCCCTTATTTTATCATGACTTTGGGGCCAGCCATCTCTTTCGGGGTCCTGAGGCTTCCCTATACTGAGTCCAACAGTAGAGTTTGAATCCCAAAGCATGCAAGGAGCAAGGGCAGCTGAACTATTGAGATAGGACCCAATCGGCAATTCCAGTGTAACTTGCAGAGATGCTGGGACAATCCAACAAAACAGGGATCTGGCTTGTCTATGTAATCTGCCGGCTAAATTCTTATACCAGGCTCATCACCAAGATATCTGACTGCCTCACTCCTACTACCCTCCTCTGTCTTCACTGGTTTTCCCCAGACCAAGCATCTGAACTTTCAGATATTGACCAGGCACTAACTTTCCTAGCGACAAACACCCAAGATGCGCAATGTGATCGTCACAGGGTTTCATCTGAAACAGTGGGGAAGACCAGAAATACATAGGTGACTGTCAGCTGCTCTGTTTCCTGACTTTAACCACATTTCCTGTCCCCCACTTCCCCTTTCATAGAGTGACTGAATCTTGGCCTCCGAGAAAAGCAGTTCCTTTTTGGTTACATTTACTGAGTCAATAGGATTCCAGACCGGCCACAGATCCTACACTGGGCACGAATCTGCATTTGGCCCAATTGCACACTCCCTACAGCTTTGCTACAATCTCATTTCCTCTGTAGTTCTATAGTCCAGCAACCTCTTTTCCACAACCCTAGACATGGCCCCTTTCACCACCTGCTGTTACTTTCACAGGGTGGCTGGAGAATGAAGCATGTCACTAAAGTTGAGCAGAGAGTTACCAGGAAATCGCACAGATCTGCTGTCTTTCTATGGAAGCGACAAAGAGTTCTGTGGCACTTTATAGACTAACAGACGTATTGGAGCATAAGCTTTCGTGGGTGAATACCCACTTCTTCAGATGCATGCAGTGGAAATGTCACTGCATTTCCACTGCATGCATCTGAAGAAGTGGGTACTCACCCACAAAAGCTTATGCTCCAATACGTCTGTTAGTCTATAAAGTGCCTCCAGCTTCCATCCTGAACACACCACACGATCCATTGTCTACAGCCAAGCTCTAAGATACAACCGCATTTGCTCCAATCCCTCTGACAGAGACAAACACATACAAGATCTCTATCAAGCATTCTTAAAACTACAATACCCACCTGCTGAAGTGAAGAAACAGATTGACAGAGCCAGAACAGTATGCAGAAGTCACCTACTACAGGACAGGCCCAACAAAGAAAATAACAGAACGCCACTAGCCGTCACCTTCAGCCCCCAACTAAAACCTCTCCAGCGCATCATCAATGATCTACAACCTATCCTGAAAGATGATCCCTCACTCTCACAGATCTTGGGAGACAGACCAGTCCTCGCTTACAGACAGCCCCCCAACCTGAAGCAAATACTCACCAACAACCACACACCATACAAAAAAACCCACTATCCCAGGAACCTATCCTTGCAACAAAGCCCGATGCCAACTCTGTCCACATATCTATTCAAGTGACACCATCATAGGACCTAATAACATCAGCCACACCATCAGGGGCTCGTTCACCTGCACATGTACCAATGTGATATATGCCATCATGTGCCAGCAATGCCCCTCTGCCATGTACATTGGCCAAACTGGACAGTCTCTACGCAAAAGAATAAATGGACACAAATCTGACATCAAGAATCATCACATTCAAAAACCAGTAGGTGAACACTTCAACCTCTCTAATCACTCAATGAAAGACTTTAAAGTGGCTATTTTGCAACAAATAAACTTCAAAAACAGGCTCCAACGAGAAACTGCTGAATTGGAATTAATATGCAAACTAGATACCACTACCTTAGGCTTGAATATTGACTGTGGGTGGCTCGGTCATTACGTTAATTGAATTTATTTCCCCTCCTTAAAAAACTCTTAACACCTTTGTGTCAACTGTCTGTAATGTAATGGGCCATGTTGATTATCACTTCAAAAGTTTCTACTGATAACAGTTCCTTTCAATTACTTAGCCTCTTAACACTGATATAGACACTCCCACCTTTTCATGTTTCTCTGAATGTATAAATATCTGATTACTGTATGTTCCATTCCATGCATCCGATGAAGTGGGTTCTTAACCCACGAAAGCTTATGCTGAAATAAATTTGTTAGTCTCTAAGGTGCCACGGGTATTTTTCTTGTTTTCTTTTTGCTGACACAGACTAACACGGCTACTACACTGAAACAGAACTCTTTGTCGCTTCTACAGATCCAGACTAACACGGCTACCCCTCTGATACTTGTCTTTCTATGAGCACTGATGATTCTTCGTGGAGTTTTCATGTGGTTAGTCCTCCATTGGGGATTTACCAAAATGCCAAATTATTTTTCACAAGAAAACTAAAAATATTGTTTGTTAAAGTTTCCTTTAGAAACAGAGGGAGGGAGGGGGAGGGAAGAGGAATGGGAGGGTTAACAAAAGGCAGTTAGTTTTGGTGAAAGTTTTTGGTCATTTTTTAAAACAAAACCCCCCAAATTTTAACCGGTGTTTGGTTTCTGGTTTTTCTATCAAAAAAGGAAAAAAATAATTGGAAGGGACGTCTACAAAAGCCTTTGTGTGACAAAAAGCCATTTTATATCACATTTGTTTGATCAACTCTCAGGATAAGGCACTGTGCTTCTCTAACAGCAGGACAGCACGTCTGGGAAGGTAAAACAGCCTGGCTCTTTCACACCGCAGAGCATACCCTCTTCATTAGTGCCCCAGCAAAGTTTCTTTCTCTGCCGCCCTGGGCTGCATGTGAGCTATCGCTGAGCACAGAGCTGCTGCTCCATTTGCTCCGTCACTGCCCTGCCTGTGAGGAGCGCATTGCTGCTTTGATATCTGAAGCAATGAAGGGTGATCAGAACCCAGTCCCCTGGGGCAAAGGGGCAGGACTACCCAGGCACTGCGCTCTGGTGCCAGGCAATCACCCTGCTTTCCTCGATCCCCCCGGACCCAGCAGCCCCCTCTCCACCTGCAGGCACTGCTCGTTTCTGCATGGCCTTTACTCCCCAGACGAGGCCTGGGGAATCACCGCCACTGTGTGTCTGGCTCATCCCTGCAGCTCCTGGGCACGCCAGGGGGGACCAAGGCCCAGTGTGGCTGCGAGCTGCGGCCCAGCCAGACCCTAACTGGGTTCTCATAAGGCCTTGGCCAGCTCAAAACTACCCAGTCCCAGGGGGACCTGCCCCCTTACACCCGGCAGGGACAGGGCCCAGGGGTTTTCCCAGCGCGCCAGCAGGGGCCCTGGCATCACGGTCTGACCCGCGCTACAAGGCAGGCCCAGCGCAGCGCCCCGTTACCCCGCCGGGCAGATCCGCTGCAAACGCCCCCAGCCCCGCCGCCGCCGCCGCCGCCTTCACCCCGCAGCGGGCGAGCCCAGGCCGCCTCGCGCCAGGAGGGTGGCCTAGAAGCCGGCTCCTGGCCCCGCCCCCACACGGGCGGGTCTCGGCCGCGGCTCCGCCGCCCGCTGTGATGTGCGGCCCAAGCCCCGCCCCGCCGGCCTGCCGTCACAGCGGCGGCCCCGCCCCCGCGGAGCCCGGATGAGGCAGGCTTCGGAGCCGGGGGACGCGGCGGGGGAGATGCTGCTGCCGTGACAGGGGATGCACCCGGGTGAGTCCGGGCCCGGTGTCCGCTCCGGGGCAGGGCCGGCCTGAGTGCGGGGCGCGCGGGGCTGGCTCGGGAGGAGGCGCGCGGGCTCTTCGGCTCTGGGGATGAGTGTGTCAGCGGGGGGCTCCGGGAGCGCAGGGGCGGCGGCGGGCGGACGGAAGCCGGGAGGGGCGCTGGGGTGGGGGCTGTCGGAGAGCGGGGCTGGGAGACGCCCTGGGGCGGGCACGGAACCCGGGAGGGCCGGGGTGTGTGTCTGAGGGTCGCGGGGGCTCCTCAGGGGAACACGGCGGCTGGGGCAAGCGGCGCCTTGGAGGAGAGGAGCCGCGCGGGCAGGGCTGGCTGGGGGCGTACGGAGGCCGGGTGGCCCCACGGAAGGGTCCGCGGTTTCCTGCTCCGCAAACCTCCCCGGATTGGATGTAAATTGACAACGGGGCAGGTCCCGCCCCTTCCTGCCATTGGCCGGGTCGGAGCCCTTACGGGCTGCGATTAGCGACGGTGTCGTCACTCACCGGCAGGGCCTGGGTAGCTGGGGGGCGGGGACGGACCCGTGAACCCGGCACTGCCGGAGCCTCCCGTCGGAGCAGAGCGCAGCGGCCCTTGCGCCCCCCCCCCCCCCGGGGGGCTGGTGGCACCGCGTCTCGGGCCATCCCCGCCTGCCCCGAGGGGGGTGCAGTGTCTGGCGGGCGCTGGGGGGTGTAGGGCGCGGTGACTGAAGAGGTGTGTGGAAGTTGAGGGACGTGGGGCGCCCATGGGTGGGTGCGGTGCCTGGTGGGGGACACCAGCTGGGGGGTTGTGGGGCACAGGATTCCCATAGGTCAGTGTAATGGCTGATGAGGGTGTGGAGGTTGGGGGATGTGGAGGCTGGGGGCATGGGATTCCTGGAGGCGCAGTGGCTGATGGGGTGTTTGGATCCTGCGGGCATGGGCTCCCAGTGGGGTTGCAATGATTGATGGAGGGTGTGGAGGCTGGAGACATGGAGGCTGGAGACATGGAGCCACGGAGGCTGGGGACAGTGGGGGTGCAGTGATTGATGGAGGGTGTGGAGGCTGGGGGGGATGGGGTCCCTGTGGGGGTATGTGGAGTGCAGGGTCCCCATGGGCTGATAGGCACAGTGAATAAAATGAGGTGCAGGGTCCACATGGATGTTGCAAGGGTTAGGAGGAGCAGGGGGATCATATTCACTAGAATGTATAATCCTCTTTGCACGTGATTTCAGTATTCTGGCTAGCGAACGTGATGCTGACTACGCCTGAGTGCTCAGTGTGGATAGAGACATGTTGCATTCAGCATTGTGTCAGCTAGTTGTAGGTAAAACCTGGGTCCTAGTTGCTTTTCCCAATGGTTATCTTTTATGATGCTGAATGTGATTTGTCTCTGCTGGCCAGTCACCATCATGTCCACTAAACCAAGGAGTAAAAACCCACTTTCAGCATGATTACTTTTCTTGGTGAAGGCAAACTTTAGGACCAGGGAGGCAGTTGGGTAATGGGGTTGGATTGTCTTTTTTATATATATAATGGTTGCCAAAACTAGTTGTCTTATTGAGAATGCCCTGGAGTCCATCCTCACTGCTGTGTTTGGGGAAAGGGAAAGGCCTGCAAAATGTTTGCTGTCAGCTGGTTGCTAGGATACACAAATACGCTCATGATGTCCAATGCACTTAGTTCCAGTGAGTCATTAAAAATACTATTTCTATTACTGCAGAGAAAAGAGCAGGTTTGGGAGTTAGCTCAGTCCATTCTTCAGGAGAGATTTTTTACCGGGAGGGGAATGCCCTGAAAAGCTTAAACTAAGTATCACATATCTGTTGTTAGGTAGGTGAAGGCAGTTGGAACAGGTAACAAGACACCTTGCTGAAACCCTAAGGAAGGATCCAACTTCAGAGCTTCCTTCCACACACACATTGTGCCATATTCCAGCCACCATTCTTCTGCCTAAATAGGGCTCTTGCAGTCTCTGTTTGTCACCCTTGTTCCTTAATCAGAGTTTAATGGTGAGGCTGTGTCTTCCTCCTCCCCCTCCCCTCTGCTTGCCTGAGCATGCTGCCTCTACAGTGCACATTGAACTCTGCTAGTCAAGGAATCTTTGTGGTTTTATACGGATGAAAGTATTTTCTGTGCCCATCTCTGGGCAGAATGTTTTATGTGTTGTAGTATTCACTTGTGATTAGAGTTGTGTTTCTCAAGTGATCAGTTAACGATACAAACTGGAGATCAGAAACTTTAATTTAGGATAGCTTGTCCTTGTTCAGTAAAAAAAAAAAAAAAAATACAAAATTCCCCTTTTGATTTGTGTAGCTATGTACTTAGGTTGCACTCACATAACTAAAATAGACTTGTCGCCTAGAATGTTTCTGATCTGATCATTTTAACTGTATTATTAATATGACCTATAGGATGTCCAGCTTGGATAGAGTGAAAATTGTGCCTAATATGTTCAGTTTATTTGATGGCAAACAGAGTCCTGAGTAGTCTGGAAAATTAGTTCTTGGTTATAGCAGAAAATCTTAATTGTTGCAAAAAGGGATGGCCTCGTGGGCAGCCTTGTGTACACAGTTACCTCTACCTTCTCTATCTCTTGTAAATATTAGCTGCATAAAGATTGACAAATAGAAGTGTGGAGCAGGAGTTCAACAGCTCTTTAGCCCCAATAAAACTCACATGTTTCTTGCTAGAAAACAATGAAGATGCCCAGGTGTGTTGCCTCCAACTTCTCTAGGGGGTGACTCTGGAAAAATTGCCCCTTGAATAACTTTCTGGAATTGACATCTTACCTCCCAAATGTCACAGATGGGGAATCAGAGGCAGTTCTGGGTTGTCAACAGGGCACCAAGACTTGTCCATGACCCTTCTGATCGCATGCCAGATGATTATTTCCACAGCTGTATCAAAACACTATTTGCCATACATTTTAACTTTTTAAGACAATGCTTGTTCAAGTGGGATAACTATATACATGGTCCCAGGAAGAGGTCCTCTGGGTCTTACCTGAAGAGTTTACCTTGGGAAGGGCAGATTTAGGGAGCAATCAGTCCCAGAAAAGAAATCATGGTTATGTAACAAACTTTCCCTTCTGAATCCTGAGCTCTTTCCCAGTCCAAGATGTGTAGTGACCAGTTAAAAAAAAAAGTCAGGGAGAGAGATGAATATAACAGAAGAAAGTTCTCTCTTCCCTAGAATTAATCTAATTATTATTAATGTAATGTTGGAATTGCCACTTGGATCACCTTCCTGCAGAAGGATGCTGCCGTGGAGGATAGGAGGTCGAGCCTGTAGTGCTTTAATAAAGGGTTTAATGAGTGACCTGGTTGCCCCTTTACAGAGTTCTTCTGGTGACCGTCTGTCTTTCTGTCCAGAAGGCTGCTGGAGAACATGTGGAGTAGGCACTAACCCTTCTGAGACCAGTCTGGACCTGCATGTTTTGCTGATGTTGCACTCAATCCCCCTAGCTGGTCTTCTCACATCTAGCATGCCACAGTTTCATGGTTTTTCTTCTGGTTGGTTACACTTTGGAGAAAACTCAGGAAGAATGATCTCCTGGCATATGTGGATGGAAGAATTTTCCTGGGTAGTGAATGAGTATAAAAGAACTACCTTATGCTCTTGAGTTGCCCAGTAAGGCTCTGGTCTTTTAAAAGCTGATAATTTAGAGACTCTTCTAGTTGATGGGATTGCAACTGAGAGCTATATTTTCAAGGATCGGAAATACAGGCACCTAGATACCATTGTATGAATGGATGGTTGTGAGAGCTTGTTACTCTGGTGCAGGTTCCAGGCTAGGCAGACAGGCCTGACTATTGGTTTGGACAGATATCCTACCACCACTCTAGGGAACCTGAATACCTGCTACAGACTTGGATCAGCCTGTGTTCATGGCACTTTAGCTCTGAGATGTGAGATGCAGTAAGGGGAGGTCTTAGCTGTTCTGTGAGAAATCCAGCAGAACCGGGATGTTTGGTTTCCTGGGTCTTGACACTAATAAGAGTTTTGTCCATATCCTGTGAGGTTCAAGAGGATAGAGAGTTTGGAGAGCATCTGGTACACTGGAAGAATATTCCACCTGTTGCTGCTCAACAGCCAATTGTCAGACTTGTGTAACCTGGTTTGGGATGCAAAAGCTGACTTGGGGACAAGGAGGGCACATAAGAGATGTGTCCATTTGTGAACCAGAGCATTTGTTCCCAGTGATGTCTGCTCTGGTGAACATGAGCTTAGTTTTTTCATTTTGACTGCATGAAGATGGGTCCACATGGGAGCAGTCTGGCCCCTTGGATATCAGCTGGAATACTTCTTTGTTCAGGAACCATTCTCAGTTATCTGTCAGCTCATGGCTTTGCCAATCTGCTTTAGTGTTCAATGTCCCTTCTGTGCCCTGATGTCCAGGTGCCCTGATGGAGGCTAGGTGACCTCTAATCAGAAGAGAATCTGCGTCACTTTGGACGCGAGTTTTTTGTGTCCTCTTGCTAGTTTATGTATCCCATGGTCATCACGTGTGATTGAATCAGGATGTGCTCCTTCCTCAGCTGTCCTGGAAATCTTGAAGGGCCAGTCTGATCACTTATTTCTAATCTTGACCATGATGGAGAAAGAGTTTGGCAGGTAGTTTTGTTTGGGGAGCAAAGCCTTGGGGATGTTGGACCTCCAAAGAGGAAGAGGGCTCACTGCTGCTTCCAAGAAACTTTAAAAATTGTAACGTCAGTGGTTAGGCAAGATGGGAGTCCTGGAGTATGCTCTGTTTGCACCGCTGGAGGCAGAAAATCTGGGGTTTGGGTGGGGAACGAGTATGGCCAAGCCCTGGAGCCCCACTGACAAGTCTGAACTGCCTCCAGTATTTGCCAGGAGAAAGGTGCAGCCCAAATGCCTTGGACCAGTGGTCTCCAACCTTTTTACGCATAAGATCACTTTTTGAATTTAAGTGCAACCCAGGATCTACCCTGCCCCTTCCCCAAGGCCCCGCCCTGCTCACGCCATCTTCCCCTCTTTCCGTTACTCTCCCCGGCCCTCACTCGCTTTCACCGGGCTGGGGCAGGGGTTTGGGAGGGGGTGCGGGCTCTGGGCTGGGGCCAAGGGGTTTGGAATGTGGGAGGGGGCTCTGGGCTAAGCCTGGGGCAGGAGGTTGGGGTGCAGGAAGGGGTGCGGGGTGCAAGCTCTCGGAGGGGACTCAGAGCTGGGGGTTGAGGTGTGGGCTCCCATCGGGCGGCGCTTACCTTGGGCAGCTCCCAGACGGCGGTGCAGCAAGGCAAAGGGTATGTCTACATAGCCGACATTAAAGCTATGCCGCGGCAGCGCTATGTCTACACAGCCGACGTTAAAGCTGTGCCGCGGCAGCGCTTTAACGTGGCTGTGTAGTCGTGGCTCCAGTGCTGGGAGAGCTCTCTGGGTTGCACTTAATAAAACCACCTCCGCGAGGGGAATAGCTCCCAGCTCTAGGAGCACAGCTGCCCGCGCTGTAGCACTGCCACTTTACAGCACTACATTGCACAGGGGGGTGTTTTTTCACACCTTTGAGCAAAGAAAGTTTCAGCGCTGTAAGTGACAGTGTAGACAAGGCCTAAGGCAGGCTCTCTGCCCGCCCTGGCCTATGCCGCTCCTGGAACCGGCCAACGCGCCCCTGTGGGAGGGCACGTGGCTCCGCCCACTGCCCCTATCTGCAGGCACCACCCCCGCAGCTCCCATAGGCCGGGAACGGAGAACTGTGGCCAATGGGAACTGTGGGGCCACTTCCGGGAGCAACGTGGGGCCGGGGCAGGCAGGGAGTCTGCCTTAGCAGCAGCCCTGCTACACCGCCGGACTTTTAGCAGCTGGAGATTGCAATCAACTGGGAGAGTCTCCAGGATCGACCAGTCGATCGCAATCAACTGGTTGGTGACCACTGCCTTGGACTGATGGCGAGACCAGGCTCCAAACTGAACTACTTTCTCTCCATCATTGCAACAAGGGTTTGAGGGGCAGCTATCTTATTGTTTGGACAACTTGTGCTAAATGCCTGCAGCTGAAGAGTGCCTCATCACTGTGTCAATGGAAAGCAGTGTGTGGTATCAGTGAGACAGAAAGTGTGTCCTCAGCTTCTGACAGCCAGAAATGGACCGTGTTATAAACCTGAATTCTGATCCCATTGAGCAGCCCAGTGCCTGCTGGACTAGCACATTTGAAGATGCTGGATTTAATCTGGTGATCTGGTATAGCCACTCTTACCTGTGTTTGTCTCTGTGTGCAGGGAACTGAATCCAGTTCTGATCTGATTGGACACAGGAAGTGTTGCTGGAATCACAGTTCACTGTTGATGTGCAAACCCTCAAAATTAAGGTTTCACACTTGGGTCCTTAAAGGTAGTTTCCAAAACAAATGATCTGTGAAAATCAGGTCACTTTAATTTGGTGACAACATATGGATTTTTAGGCGCCTAATTTAAGGCACCCAAGTTTCAGAAAGGTTGGTTTTTAATAAATACAACAATGTTGCATCATGTAATTGATGGGGAGGGCTGATGCTGGAGTTTGGCTGGTTTTCATTCTCCCCGTGGAAAAATCAGAGGAAACTTTGCAGGTCTGAGGATACATTAACTTTGGAGGTCTGCCCTAACTTGCATTGCTTATGAAATGTGCCCTGCGCTATTAATACCTGAGCGCATATAAACTTCATAAGTGGCGTCAACAGACACTGATATTCATACATACAAGTAACTTATGTTGAAATGACACTTCCAGCAGAACCCAATTCACTGTGCAGTCTTTTCTCACGAATTGAGGTGGCTGTGTGGGTTGAACATTACGAGCTATTAAATATATATTTGTAAAAGGCAATTTCCCTTTATTACAGTCATTCCCTTGACATTGGTGTCTGACAGGAATAGGCACACTGATAACAGGTTCTTTATCAAAGTGCAGTATTTTGGGATGTATTTATTTTTAACTGCCACACTTGTATCCTGGCCTGTTAGCTACATGGGAACCTCTCCAGAACTTAAAATTCATCCATTGAAAACAGCTGCTAATTTATGTGAACTCAGCATCTTTGCACCTGTTTAAAGGAGACAGATTTTCTTATTACTCCCATTACATTTTATCTCTTGCCACCACTTTTTAAAATTGTATTTAGGAATCTTTCTGCAAACATTATTCACCTTAGTTCTCTACGATGGCATGTTCAGTTCAGACATCTGGTGGTTGGTAGTAGGGGAAGAAAGCTATCGTTAGCAAGTGAGTTCATTGATTGGACAGAGACCGTTCTCCAAGGCCACTGTCTGCAGTCTTTAGTCAGGTAAATGCCTGAGTGAGGATTGCAGGATTTGGATTTACAGTTGTGTAAGCCAAGGGTTCTCAAATGTATTTAGTGGGCTGGAGCACATCTCAATAGATGTCTCTTGGATGCCCTTTTTTCCATTCACAGTTGAGGGGACCACCTCTCCTCCTGTTCCTGATCACTTAACATGCCCATGGCAGTTGCTTCCATAGTGAAGTGACATTAGGGAAGTGTTTAGTGTATTTTTGGTGTCATTAGTGCAATAAGTATGTTGCCCAGTTTTTGTTAAAATCAATCAGCCTGGTTACCCTGGCTCATCTTTTCCTCTCTTTTGCCCATGGTTCTCTGCTGTCTGGTACCTTTTCCTGAAGCTTGATTCTCTTCTCTCCTGTGCATACCGCCCTTGTTCCTATCTCCTACTGGTCCCTAGCAGCTGCAGTTTCACTGATGGCTCCAGTCCCTGAAGGTGGCTCCTTCTCCTCATTCACCTATGTAGCAGTGGGCCCCAGGGGAGACAGCTAGGCTGGCTGATTCCAATTGCCTTTGGCTCTTCCTTCCACTTAAGAGCCTGGATGCTCATAGAAGCAGTTGGAGACAATGAAAGCCAACAACATGTGATCTCTCAGCACTCTGCAGACTCACAGGGTTACGCTGAAGGCTGGGAGCAAACCTCCCAGCCTGGGTACACAGGCATGCACTAGTTCCAGTTGAGCTAGCATGCTAAAAATAGAAGCGTTGATGCTATGGCACAGGCAGCGGCATGGGCTAGCCACCTGAGTTTGGACCCAGGGGGTTGTGTGGGCTTGTACTGGGGGTGGGATGAGGGAAGGGTAAGCCTAAGCCGCAACATCCACACTGCTACTTTTAGAGCACTAGCTCATGGAGAGCTAGTGCATGTCTGTCTACCTGGGCAGGGAGGCATCATTCCAGCTGAAGGTTATAGAGACCCCTAGGAGCCCAAGGCCAGAGTTTGGGAAACACCGGCATTAGCAGTAATTGTGAGGAAGTGCTGATTAGTGTCTGTTCAGCAAACTCTGCTGACAACAAAGCCAGTTGTAAGAAGCGGATTATTCATCATTCCTGCATGGGCTGCTGTCTCCCTGGACGTTTCTGCAGAAGTGCAATCACTATTTGAATAGTTGTTCTATACAGATTTCATGTCAACTAGTTGATAGATCAGATGTCTTTTAAATAATTATTTTTTCTTTATTTTGTGGCTCTTCTGGTGGCCATCAAACCTACCTCTCAGCTTACCTGGTGGTTTGATTTGCTGCTTAGTGGTCCTAGTGTGACATGTGGGCGTCACAAATTGCACCAGATATGCTAGTCAGGAGTAACAGAGCAACACAGGAGGATTTCCTAGGGCTACACCTTGACGTTCAAGCATCTCTTTCCCTTCTGAGGTGTGGCTAGACAAGCTATCCTTACCTGCCTGCGTACCCCAAGAAGGCCTGTTTGGTGGCGGTTAATTGGAATTTTCAATTCCCAATTAAATAGACAAGCTAATTGGGTCATGGGAGATGGAGAGAACTGTGCTGGGAGTGTGACAGCTAAGCACAGAAAAGAGCTGATTAAACATGAAAATCTGCAGCTGGGAGTTCCCAAGATGCTTGGGAAACTTGGCTGCATTTGGACTGGGGAATGGGGTTGTGGGACACCCTAAAGGAGTCAGTCCAGAAGCAGCTTGCTGCCAGGGCCAGTGGTTTGTTGGATTGGGGTGTAACTGGTAGGCAGAAATTGTACTAGGGCAAAAAAGGGTCAGAAAGGGATTGTTGTTTTCAGTGTTTGGTGCGTTGATGATATACTGTGGCTACATATGCAGACGTTCTGAACTGATAGTACTAATTAACCACACCCATCATATCATTGGCTCAGTTGTAATTAAGCAGTATATTTCTGGAGCTAACACGTCAGGCTTGCCATCTATATGAGCCTCTGCCATGGTTTGAGCCTTAGCTATAACAAAGGCCTTTTCTTCGCTGCTAAAAAAGGTGTGGTTTTTTACCTTGGGGTGACATGCATGAACTATCCTGAGATAAAAACACAGGGAAGACAAGGCGCGTTAGTTTTACTTTGAGGTAAACTTGCCGAAGTCTTGCACAATATCTCCACCTGGGTTGACCTTGGTGAGTTTATCTCGTGGTAGCTGCACTAGGATTGCTGTGCCGGTAGAGCTGTACTGGTATACTACATTGGCAAAGCACGCCTCATGTGGATGCAGCTTATACTGGCAAAACTAATCACATTAGCCGGCATAGCTTATTCTATCACCCCTGAGTGAAATAAGATATGCAGGACTGGCAAAAGGACACCCCTGACCAATATGCCAGCAGAAATATGTAGTGTAGACCTGGCATCAGTGTAGTTTTAACAAGGCCTGTGTGTATCATATAGACCAGTGACATATATTGTACCAGAGGTTCTGGGAGGGCAGTGCATAAACTTCCCCTATTTCCATTCCCCAGCATCACTAAACTCTATTGGTTGTGTATGGAGTCTTTTATCTGCTTAGATGTTGGAAACAATTGCCAGCTCGGTCTAATCTCTGTTACTCCACAGTAAACAATTAAATATTGGCTGCATGGCAAACTGTCTCCCCTCTGTGATCGTTTTGCAGCATCCCTTTCCCAAGCTCCAAGTGCAGGATTAACTGTCCAGTCAGGAAGTGGAAACAAACCACTTCTTATTAGGGAAGCAGAAGGAGAGCAGCGTTGTTACCACCAACTGGAGCTCTGGGTTGGCTCAACAGATTGACACTAACCCCCTTGGCTTCTTCAGAGACATTGTTTTCCAGAGAGATGGACAGAAACTAGCAGGGAGGAGCGTATCTTTTTATAGACACTGTCTCTGTGCTGGGACTTGTGGTCCCAAACACACCACTTCAAAGATTCCAGGCATATGGATCTAGTGTGTTCTTGAAGGTCTATAATTTTGTGGGGCTTCGATTCCTGAGTGAGCCTTTTATCTTTATCTTTGAAGGTGCTTTGGCACGTGCCATTTGGGAGCCGGCAGAGGTAGATTCTATGCTGTGCTTCACTTAGTTTGAGACTCTGGTATGGTGAAACATGTGAATGCCTGGAAAGGATGAATCGTTAAGTCTCTTATCACACATCAAGCTACAATTGCTAATGGAGCATGCATTGGCAATTGTTACTTGATTTGTGATAAGAGATTTTTTGCATCGACTTGCTCCTAGCTGGTTTCAGATACGTAATGTCTGGGCTTATATTCTTGTGCTGCCAAGGCTGCAAGTTACGTGTGCCACAACTAGCTATCAGATTTGACAATTGTTTGGTTTGTCACCTCTCTCAGTGGGAGGCTTCAGGGAGATGCATCAGGCTAAGAGACCATGTCTTCCACTGTGCTTCATTTGGATAGCTTAAAGGCTTTTCTATTGTGATCTTTTCCACAGGCTGGATTTAGTTAGGTTCTGCAGACTGCCTGGCCCAAACTTTAAAGAGCAGAATTGGTTAGCATTGGTGGAGAAAGGGCCATTATGCTGACGCAGCAGCTTTGGGACAGTGGTGTCCTTTCTGCTGGAGCCCATATGCTGCTGTCGTAAGAGGAATAGGATATCTGTTGTGGTTCACCAGAGAATATTAAGTGCAAAAATAGTATTTCAGTAATAGGTGCACTTACTAAAGCGACAGTGGAAGCGGGCAGCCTTCCAATCTGTGTATGAAAATGCTTCCAGCTCCCATTTCAAGACAAGAAAAGCAATAATAAAACGACCAAAGAAATGTAATCTGTATCTCAAATGGTTTAATAAATAACTAAAAAAATAAATCAGTGTGGATGTGTTAGCTCTTGCCAGCTGTTTGCTTCCTGGTCATGTCCTGAGAACTATGACAGGGAAGTGATCAAGAATCTAACAGGCTAAGTTAGTTATTGCACAGTCTATAGTTAGTAGCATCTATGAGAAAGGGACCGAGAGTCTTTTTCCCACTGGACCGTATGAACTGGAACCATAAACTCACTGAACATTAAATCTCACCAAATGAGGGTAAATCCATCCTCATCATCGTACCCACTCATTCTACGCCACACCTGAACATAGCCATTATATATGAACAACTTACCCTCATATCTCAATCTCTGTACTTTGACCCGTTAAGCCTTTACCCTCAATTGGGGATGTTGCAGATTATATATTCCTTACGTCATCCAATCCTAAAACCGAACTTCGCTCTCCTTGATAATCTGTACCTTATCCCCTGATAACCAGAAACTTATGCGCTTAAACTCTGTACCGTTATTTTTATTTTTAACATTATCTTAATAAAATTTTTATTCCTGCCTGTGGCCACAGCAGGTACTGCCAGTACAAGAAAGTAAAGAATGGGAAGGACGAGAGCCCTGTGTGCTTTCTTACCTTTTTACCAGTGTCTGGGTGGAAGTGGCAGATGGCCCGATTCATGACCCAGAAAGCACTAGCTTTCTGAACTGGAGAGCATCTTTAGTGCAGGAAGGGAATGACTCTCTAGCAACATCCTGGGATCTTTGGGAAATCTAAGTTTCAGGAAGATCAGGAATCTGGCAGCCAGAATGGGTGATGACATGGTGTTTGTTTATCCCAAAGTCCCTGGATTTGCTTCTTGCCATGTGTTATCTTGGTCAAGTATGCATCTGATCCATCAGGTTACTAGCTGATAATAGGGACAACTTAAAGAGTGGGGGAGCAAGTCAAGCATCCTTTGGCAGATTTTAGAGAAGGGAAGTCTGTCATCACCCTGGATGTTAGCGTCGGTTAACTAGTCAGGCTGCTCTCCAGCATGTCTAGGGAGACCTGGATAACAGAAGGCCATGTCTCTTAGGCTATGGTGGCAGAGCTTAGCCATGCCGACTAGTTACCTATGGGATTCAGGTGGGTTTTTACTTGGCATGGCTAAGCCACGCCTCCACTATAGCTACGTGTGTGACTGCAGCTACGCTGCTATTTATACTTGCACAAGCTCAGTGAGAACTACTGCGAGTATGTATACGCGAGCTGAAAATCATGTCCTTAGTGCAGTGAGTCAGACGTCGCCTTGCTTTGCCTCCTCTGTGTTTCATTTTCTGGCTCTTGGAATAATTTGGGGGATATGGTGGGTGGTAGGGAAGCCAGTGAGATTCTAGTATGGAGGTAGCGTAGGAGCAGCTACTTAACACATACAGAAATGACCTCTTTCATGGATATTAAATACACTGGTTAGTTTTATTTTCCACATGAAATGATGATCCGGCTTTAGATGGGAGGATGAAGAGTGGTTCAAATCAGGGAGGCTACAGGAATAACAGATGTTGCATGCATCCTCACCGTGGCTGAGTCATGCCTGCGTCTGACAGATACTTTTGGGGTCTGACTTTCTCACATACTGTGGCCACATTTGTATAGGCTATCCTGCGTCACTGAATTGAATTGATATGTGAGGGTGGATTCTGTGCTCACAGAAAGTTGGCATTGCATTCTAAATCCCGTGTTGTGTTCCATGCTCAGTGTTGTTTCAGGTTGATACTCAGTCCGAGCACTAATAGCAGCACAGGGTCACACGATAGAGGGTTAGGGAAGCGTTTTAAAGGTTCTCTGTTATGTAGTGAGCTGTGCTAAGTTCTAATGGTTTGGTTGAAGAGCAGCTTCCCAGGGATTCATTTTATTAGCGCTGTCACAAATCTACCATTAGGAAACAGTTTTCCCAGGCTCTTCCCAGCACCAAACCTGTTCTCTCAGGCTGAGCAGTGGGTTCACCATCTGACTCTGAAATATTCTAAGTTATATGTCCTATTACTAAACCTCTGAGGCAGGGGGCCAGTTGGTCCCATGCAAGGAGAAGTGTCTTCAGATAACTTCTATACATAGACCATGAGCTGGTAGGTTTTAACATGGTCACAACTGTTAAAACTAGCACAGTTGTCTGTGTCTGAGATTCCCTCCTCCTAGCTGTTCAGTCCTGTTCACTTATATAATAAGGGCTTGGAAGGAACTAGCACCTTTTCAGATTGGTTCTTGATTTAGAAATATTTTCAATTCTGGAGTTTTGTTCAGTTATTTGGGTTCTCCCAGGGGCAGCCAATGAATGCTGCCCTGTGGTGCTGCCCTGTGTATTCATACCATGAATCCTGTTTTGATGTCCCAGCTTAAAATTATCCTCTGTGGGGAAAAGCCCTGGGAGAAGCCAGCGCATTGTCTCAGCTGTACTCTGAAAACCTCAGTGTTACATGTTAAAGGCTTGATACTGCAAACGCTCCATATGCAAAACTCCCGTTGAATTCCATGAGTGGGCTCTGAACTCCCCTGTGTAACTGTTAGGGCCAGGAATTAACCATAGATAGAGCAGAGCACTGATTGTTTGTTAAAGTAAGTTATCATGATTGCACTGGCATATATATGCCTTGCAACAAACTAGCCTCTTCTTCTTATTTATGTGTATCATGGTAGTGCCTAAGACACTGTACAAATACATAGTAAGATCGTCCCTGCTTTGAAGAGCGTACATTCTAAATAGACAAGAAAAAGGGTGGGAGAGGCAAAGGGACTGGCCCAAGGTCACACAGCAGCAGGTCAGTGACAGAGCTGGGAATAGAAACCTGTTCTTCTAACTTTCAGTCTCTCCGCGGAACTATCCTGCTATTTTTAGGTGGAAGTTTTTTGTTTTTGTTTAAAACCATCTAGTAGTTAAATGGCAAATAAAGGAAGGCACAAGCTATGCCTAACTTATGAAAATAGATTCTCTGTTCAAATGTAGAATCAATAAAAGCCATCTACACACCAGCTCCAGGAGTTATAAATTGTAGTTTCCAGATCTACCTCGTTGGGATATAAGTGAAGTTCCCTGAGCTTTTTGGCTTCGTTTTGTGCCATCTGGAATTGGAAAAATGGATAGTCTACAAAATAACAGTTCTTAGGCATTTCAAAAGCCTTATAAGCAACCCTAAAAATGCAGAGCTTTTAAAAACTTTCCCTATCACTCTGTGACCTCCCAAATGTCGGGAAGTTGCTGAGATGGTGGTGTGCCAACCACAGCAGCCTCTGAAATAAACAATAATAATTATAATACTTGGCAGTGGTGAGCAGTTCATTTCTGGATGAAATTCAGGAATGAAACCAAGAAAGAGCTCTTCAGTGGGCTCAAAATAGCCTCAGTGGGCCACTGAGCCCCAATACAGTCTGAGGACGAAGAACACCCTGTATCAGACCCACCGCCAAATGTCATGGCTCTAGGTTTGTTTCTTCTCTGAGCCTTCCCACCCAACGGTCCTGCATGGGAATATAGGCTGAGTCAGCCTCCCATCATGCCTTGAAGCAAGTTTATCCCAGATGCTGTGGTCTCTCTAGATAATGAAAAGAAAATAAGAAAAATGCTTGTGGCACCTTAGAGACTAACACATTTATTTCAGCATAAGCTTTCGTGGGTTAAGTTCAGGATAGGTTGTAGATCATTGATGATGCGCTGGAGAGATTTTAGTTGGGGGCTGAAGGTGACGGCTAGTGGCGTTCCGTTATTTTCTTTGTTGGGCCTGTCCTGTCGTAGGTGACTTCTGGGTACTCTTCTGGCTCTGTCAATCTGTTTTTTCACTTCAGCAGGTGGGTATTGTAGTTTTAAGAATGCTTGATAGAGATCTTGTAGGTGTTTGTCTCTGTTCAGCTTATGCTGAAATAAATTTGTTAGTCTCTAAGGTGCCACGAGTATTTTTCTTATTTTCTTTTTGCTGACACAGACTAACACAGCTACTACACTGAAACTAGATAATAAGGTAGCTTGGCCAGGTGCTGCTTATGCCTCTGAAGGCTGGGGTATCCTGGGGCAGGGGAAAGGGAGGGAGGGTGTGTGTGTGTAAATACATGTTATACAGTAAAATAGTGAAGCCTTTTCGTGAGAGGAAAGCATCCACCCTCCCTCTACCCACAGCACAATCTACAAAGCCATAAAAGCTTCAAGGTCTTGGCTAGCCTCTCTCGTGTTCCATTCCCGACCCCTGTGACTCAGGTGTTTGTTCCCAAGGGTGTCGCTCATTTGAATGGGCAGGGAGGAGTCTGGATGGATGTACTTCTATAAGATGATGTAAGAAGCCTCGTCCAAGCTCTCCACTGTGTCCAAACTGGAGTCTCCTGGCATGTCACTTGCTGGCTGTTTAGTAGATTAACTACTTTGGAGCTGCAGAGGCTGAGCATTGTGCATCCTGTATCTGGGAGGGAAAGCATTTGCTCTTGATCTCAAGCATGTCATGTGTGCCAAGCGGCAGTGATGGGTTCCCTAGAGCTCCAGGTCAGAACAAGTGCTCGGTTCTGTTAACAAACATGGTTCACTGATGCTGTCAGGTTTTGAGCAGAGTTGGACTGAATTCCTGTAGGTTGCACTTGTGGCCTTAGTGACGTTGAGTCATGGGGACTGCAGGCGTATAAGTGAGGCCATCGCATGGAAGCTTAAGCTTTTGTACCTTCACAGTGATAAATTGCCTTGGTAAGAGGTATAACAGGTATAACCAGGGCAAGGAAATGTATTGTAGAACTGGGACATATTCCCTGTACGTTTATTTTTGCAGATGTAAAAATAGCTGTGAAAATAAATTTACAGTCAGTGTTTTCTGCTGAGAACTCCTGTGCTGCCACTGCCTAGCTGCTCCAGAGCTGTCTAGTTACTAATGAAGTGTGTTCACACTGCTCTGCCTAGCCAAAGGCAACTACCGCAGCTCCCCTCCCCCCGCCAAAATAAATGAATATACAAGTAGTGCTGTCCTGTGAAAATTAACAGGCAAACATCTGCTGCTATGGTGCTGAAAGGACTGTGCAGAGAGGAATTCTAGTGAAGCTCCATGGGATCCACATGTAAACTCCTCCTCAGTCCATTGAAATGTGGACAACAAAAGGCTACTTAGACTGGAAACTCTTTGTGGGTTGGACCATGTTTTTGTTCTGTGTCGGTCCGACACCTAGCACATTGGGGCCCTGGTCCATGATGGGCTTCTGAGTGCTACTGCAAAGCAGATAAATAGTGATAAACTCACGATTCTAAATGAAGGTGAATTTGAAGTGACTCTAGGGGAAGGGGGAGAGGAGGTTTTGAGGTGCTTAATGCCCTTTGGATGAATTTGGTCTCTTGACCTGAATTGTAGCCGCTGTAGGCTGAGCTGGAGAGATACAGTGGCAGCTTTCCTTTGCATTATTTATGGATTAAGTGCCGCTGTCTAAGGCGCTCATGTTTTTTCCCCTCTGTTGAATGCAGTGCAGTTGTGTTGTTCCACATTTACTGAGCATGGCCAGGCCGCTAAAATGTGGATCACGGAGATGTCAATTTGGCGAGTCTAGGCCTGGAGGGATGGAAATGGGTATTGATGCTTGTTAGAGCCCCAAATGACAAGCTGTGTATGGCTGATGGAGCTGACAGGAGCAGCGTGCTCTGAGGATTGTTTAAAGCAGGGCTTCTCACAACAGTTTTTTTGGTGGCCTCAGAGTGTGGCCACCATCTCTTGCTGGTGGCCGCTCTGACAAATTTTCCTAAAATACTTAATTAACTTTAGGAAAAACAAACAAATATCCAAGCGGACACGTTCAAATCATTGTAATTTATTGATGCAGGATTTTTTTTCCAGACTCAATAATACAAATAATGTACAGTTGTCTCTATTCTTTACTGGACCCAAACAGAATAGAAGCACAAATAAGGTGCTTTGTACGTTCTTGTCATTTGCTTTTTTTTGGTTGCCTTCCTCCCCCTCTCCCCTAAGATGTGCTAGTTACTAAGTCTGCTGTGAAAAGTGACATTAAGAAATATACAAATATCACTTTTCACAGCAGACTTACTCAGCCCTGGCAAGCCCTGGATGGGGAGGTGAATATGGAAGTAGTGGGGACCTGGGGCACTGGAGTGGGGGTGACCTTGGGGCCAGAGCCCGCAACCATATGGCCAGGGAACAGAGCCTGAATCCCCGTGGCTGGAGCCTGCCTCCTGCCACTCCAGGGCTGAAGCCTGACACCACCAGCCCTGGGAAGGTAGGGAACCCACTGCCTGCCTGCTCCTCCAGCTTTTGTGTCTCCAGACGTGGGCAGGGCCCAACCACTGCTGGCGGCCCTGGGGGAGCAGGCTGTTGCTTTAGCCAGCCCCTCCCCCCCCACACCCCTCCCATCACAGACAGCATCTTGGTAAGAAGCCCAGTGCAGCATGCTGGTTAGGGTTGGGGAACAATTTCCATTGGGGCCTGCTGTGTGGGTTCTTCCACTACATCTTTCACATCAGCCGAGCAAGAGGGATCTGCTAAGTGTGGAGCCCAAGCCTCCCCCCCAACCTGTGAAACAAACGTCCCTCTGTTACTCATAGCTTTTCCCAGCAGCAGAATAAAAATTACAAGATGCCTCACTTTTGCTGCTTCTGCTATTAGCTGAACAACTGTGAAACTGACCAGAATCTAGCCACTAAGGCCTGGTCTATACCAAAAATTTATCTCCACCTAGTTGTGTGTCTTGAGTTTGAAAAATTCACAACCCTGAGGGAGACAGTTAAGCCGACCTCAGCCCTTTGTAGACACCACTGGGTTGATGGAAGAATTCTTCTGTGGACTTAGCTATTCCCTCTCGAGAGGGTGGATTTACTACAGTGATGGAAAAATCCCTTCCGTTGCTGTAGTAAGTGTCTACACTACAAATGCTACAGTGGCACAGCTCTAATGTGGACATACCCAGAGCTGCTCAGAACAGTACTCGTCCTCGTTGTAGTGAAGCGGGAGAGAGATGGATTGTCTGTCTTTGTGCTCTTGAGTAGCTCTGTGGTACAAGGTGCACAGATATGACCGTAACTAGCGCCATGTAATAGGGAGATAGATGCTGCTGCTCAGAACCAGACGTCAGTGAAATTGAAGAGTCTGATAAATTTCTCTGTGCTACTGCCAGATAGTTTCCATTAAGAAGTGCATTTTTCATGCCCTGCTGAGTCAATTTTCAGCATAACCATAGATAGCTAACTTCCCTCCACCAATAGAGCCTGATCCGGACGCCCTGGCAAGGGGAGCTTTGCCCTCTGAATGCCTTTAGACTAAAAACACCGTTCCAGGATGGGCAGTTTAATCATAGGGCAGACTCTAGCTCTTTCTACCTGTTTCTCATTTGATTTGGAAGGATTGAGTGAGTGAAATTAATTTGGTAACTTCGTCTGTTACCTGAAAAATATAAACCAGAGCAAAACCAAATAGAGCTCAAATTAGTGAAAGAAAAATAAAGTGACTTTCCTTTCTGTATAGCACATGGTTGGGCTGTCAGTCCTTAAGGGGACAAGTCTCTTTGCTAAGTGGGTGACTCTCATTAGCCTGATTGGGAATTATACTCTGCATCAAGGAGAGTGTTACTAACTCTAGACACAGTACCTGTCCTTTTAAAAACACTTATTTTAAGTGGATTAATATTAAAATTGGATGACTGCTAATTTTAAAGCCAAGCCTTGTGGAAAGAGGTCCTAGATAAGTGGTGTGAAGCTACTAACCCTTCAGAGCTAGGTTCAAAGTATGACTAGAGTTTCCTCAATTTCTGGTCTCCATGTGTTCAGATCACAAACCACCACAAAACTATCCTGTGAACTGGAATAGTGGGCAGGTTGCTGGCTGGTGCTGGTCCGTCTGCACTGTGCCTGTCCATTGACAGGGATTACTGGTGTCCCTTTCATGAACGCTGAATTCACTTGCAGTTCTCGGCAAGGCATAAAAACTCAAGAAAGGCCACAATGATGGGGTCTCTCCAGTATTTTGCGGCAATCTCAGGGACGTCCTGTTTGTTTTTGTCCTTAGTTTATTCCTGTGTTTGCATTTTGCAGGTTTCATTGATCATGGACTGTGAAGAAATCCCAGATTTTTCGAGTCCAAAAGAAGAAACTGCTTATTGGAAAGAGCTTTCCTTGAAGTATAAACAAAGGTATCGTTTTGGATTCATAGACCAGTGCTTACTGTTAGTTCTACCAGAACGTGGCTAATCAACCTGCCTCTCAATGGGGGTTTTGCTTTGATAAGTGTCAGGTGGGTCCAAATGAATTTCTTCATTTTCATCTTTAGAAATGCCAGGTCAGTCAGTAAGAGCCCACCGCTGGAAGCAGAGCATCTTCTGCATGGGCATTACCAACTTGAGAGCTCCAGGTTGTGGTTTGAAGCCTCCTAGGGCAGATTGCATGAGTTTCTTTTGGCTACCATTGGCGTTAGCAGGGCTGGCTTTGCGGATTGGTATCTAAAACCCTGGAGCAGTACTCTGCTTGGTTTTGTGTTTCGGGGACCTCTGCCTGCTTTCCTCTGTAGTGTTGTCCTTCTGTTCTGCGTTACTGTTGTGGATTGCGCAGGTGCAGCAAACAAAACTTCCTGCAGTCCCAATGTGTACATCAGAGCCCAGGATGCTAATAAATTCACATTGCTTCCCAACCACTGAATGTGTCAGACTGGTGAAAGAAACACAGAACTGGTGTATTTCAGAGGGATCATCTGAAGGGACCTGGCGTCGCCTGAACTGTTCTTGAATGTCAGAAAAAATTCAGGGCCTTGAGGGGTTAAGGAAAGCTTTGATTTCTGTACCCTTATAATTCACTTTCCTATAAACTTTGCTGCTTGTTGAGAGCTGAGCTGTTAAGCACAGGGCAGATACAGACATGTCAATGATGTGTGTACAGTGGGCAGTGGCTCCTTTTAGCAATTACACTACTGCAAAGTATTAAAGATAAGTATGGGCTGGCTCCCTGCCTAAGTGGTTAATAACCTTACATTCTAGAAAAGGGTTGGGGTTTATGTTACTTTGGTGTGACCGTATGGTATAGCAATATTGTTCTCTATTGTTAGACTGCATTCAGTCATAGGTTTTTCAACCAAAACCAGGTTAAAAATTCACTGGCTAATACCAGACCTGCCCGTGAAATGATTTAACAAATGCTAGCTGTGAAAGTTAATGAATAGAGAATTTTTGTCAAACTCCTAGACATCCTGTTAATGACCTTGGTGCATGGAATTGTATTTAAACATGTTTTTAATACAGCAGTTTGTGTGTTGCACAAAAATGAATTTCCTTTCATAGCTGAACTTCATATAACTCTTACCTTACCACCGTTCTCTTCTTCTCTTTAAAGAGAAGCTGTTTATATGAGTCCTGTAATATGCTGGAGATTCGTCCTGGGTTTATCTTTAGACAAGATCAGTGGGTTTTATTACAACTTGATAAGCTAAACCCATGACTGATAGCAATCCTCTGCTTATAGTTTCCAGGAAGCACGTGAAGAGCTGGCTGAATTCCAGGAGGGAAGCAGAGAATTGGAAGCTGAATTGGAGGCCCAGCTAGTGCAAGCTGAACAGAGGAATAGAGACTTGCAAGCAGATAACCAAAGACTGAAATATGAAGTGGAAACATTAAAGGTACGGCCATGTCTGTAGTGGAATGGCCTGTTCTTGCAGGTAGTCAGTCAAAAGTGTGGTCCTAAATTATCATTCAAAATCTGTCTGGTCTGTACAGGTTTTTTGGTAATTCAGTATCTGTGTCCAAAATATAAAGGGAGGGGAGCAGACATATGTTTGAGATCCAGTTTTGAGTATGGTGTGTGCCCAATGGATAAGACCAGGTATTTACCAGCCACATTATATGTCAGGTAAATTCATGGGGGAATTTGCTATGTTTCTTGGCCATGTCATAAGAGGGACAGGACTCAGATCCTTTGTTTCTGAGCTTGATCTTGAGTTTTGCCTGAGGAAGGGTAACAGATCTGGGTTTTCGGAGACTTTGGTGGATTTGTTGTCACTACAGCAAGTTAACGTAGCCATGTGATGGACATACTACAGATCTGCTTTGTTAGGCCATTGAATCATCTTGTTCATGGTTTCAGCAGTAGGATTGTGCAGCTAATTCCTGTGAATCAGTGTTTTTTGCCCAGAATGTCTCTAGTTTTGTGAGATTTGTAAGGCAGTTGAAGACCTCTGACTTGTGCATGTCCTTCAGCAGAGATTCTGATAGGTAACAGACTATTCTGATTAATGCATCTGGACTGATCTGTTCTCACCCTGCCCTGGGAGAGCACCGTGGTTTGGTCCTGCTCTTGGAAACTTGATCCGGGGCAGGAGGTGGGAACATAGCTGGAAACCATTGTGTCAGGGCAAATGTGCTCTGTGGGATCCCTGGTTATCTTATCCATTCCCTGTTATAGCTGTGAAATCTGCATGTACTTGAGGAGGCCAGTAGCTTCTTCAGGACAGTCTCTAGCTGCCTCCTCAGAGTTGCAGACATTCTTAACCAACCAGACTGTCAGCTGCCACTTTCCAGTTTTTCCAAGCGAAGGTGTTGGAGTGAACTTCCCCGTGCAGTCAAGAAGCAGTTTCCAGTGGCTCTTATTTTTCCTCAGTGGTGGGATTTCAGGCCGGTTCTTGTTGTAGCATGATGGTTGTCTGGAGTGTGGGAGACGTGCAGTCAGAATCCTTTCTAGCAGTTGTATTGCTTTCTGGCCACCTGGAGGTCTGCCGGGCCACATTTAAGGTTTTGATGGTGACATTTAAAAGCCTCCTGGACCTGCCATTACAGACTATTGAGAATGGAAGTTGATGGGTGTCTTTGGGAGAATAACTAGCTATTTATTGGACTGGATCCCTGCTGTGCGGTGTTGGCTTTCTTTATTTCCGGATGTCCAGTGCTGATGCTTAGTAAATATCCATGTTAATACTGACGTTTCTATGTGCTACCACCAACAAACCCCCATGAGCTGACTGATTCTGGTGTGTTACTTTGTTCCCTCTTCTTTGGCTCTGGCTTGCCTCAGAAGGTTGTATATTAGCGACATTAATCTTGCTTCCCCTCTTATTTCCAGGAGAAACTTGAACACCAATATGCACAAAGTTACAAGCAAGTGTCGGTGTTGGAAGATGACCTGAGTCAGACACGGGCCATTAAAGACCAGCTACACAAATACGTGAGGGAGCTGGAACAGGCCAATGACGACTTGGAGCGCGCTAAGAGGTGAAGGCTGCAAACCGATTGTCTTGCTAGATCTTCCGCTAGTCATTGAGCTTCACAGCTCTTGACTATCTCTAATGGACGTAACTTTCCATAAGGAGAGACACTGGATATTGTTGCATTCATGCAGTTAGAACCGTATTGAGGCTCCAGCCCAGTCAGATGTCCAAGACAGTTAGCCTCACTCGTTAGCCCTACAGTACAGCAAGAACCTAGAATCAGAGAGTTTAAAGCCTGAAGGGATCACCAGATCATCTAGTGTGACCTCCTGCATATCACAGGCTACTAAACCCCACCTGGTTACCCTGGTTTTGGGCCCAGTAACCTGGATTGCTGGAGGATTCTAAAATATTCTACTTTGTGTAAATCGAGTGAGAAACAAGAGCAGTAATTTCCACTCTATTTTATGGATTCCTGAAAGATGAGAATAAGAAAGAAAAACTTGTAGCACCTTGGAGACTAACAAATTTATTTCAGCATAAGCTTTCATGGGTTAATACCCATGAGAGCAGAGCATAAAAGCAAGCCCAGCCAGCATGCCAGGTTTGACATCAGCAGCCAGGAGACTCTTACAGCATGTGTGTGATCCTTCCAGGACAAAGCCTTTTTCAGATAAGAAGCTAATACCTTATGCAGTCCCTTGTAAATAAAACAAGCCTAGTGAGTCTCTTCTTCCCTTACCTAATAAGCACTGTGGCCGGCTGCAGAGAATGACTGTATACTGGATAAGAAGTGCATGAAACTAGCAAGAGTGCTGCTAGCAACTCCCTGTTTGGAAAGTAACGAACAGATCCTGCCTCTGTTTAACAATGGGAATGTTGCCATTGAGTTCAGCAGAAGCAGGATTGGGTCTCTGGCTATCTATTATGGCAGACCCAGGGCTGAGGCCCTGATTTAGCAAGATACTTGACCACATGGCTAACTTTTTAAACATGGGAGTTGTCCCATTGAAGTCAGTGGAATGGCTTGCATGTTGTGTTAGTCATATGCTTAAGTACTTTACCGACGTGGGGCTTGAGTTAATATCCCAGTCCCCCACTTGTTTTGGCTCGCTGAGTTGTCAGCTGCTCGGAGCATGGAGGTGGTAGCACCTTGCAAGTCCTCTGAGTTGATGCAGGGTGCTGCATTGACTGGTCTCGGAGCAGAAGGGAGAGAGAGTGGATATCAGTGCTTGGTGAGCTCTTACACAGCTGTGTTTTACATCGCTTGAAGTCCAGCTGCTGAAGTTCTGTCCTGTCCAGCCTACACACCTCACTTCTGTGGCACTTAATGGTCTTTTCCAGGAAGCGCTGGCAGAACTGTAAAGCTTTGGGCTTTGACTGCTTACCTTTTCCTTTTGTTGTTATGCGTCCCAACGCGCTTTATGTCAGCTGATCTGAAGAGTCTAATATTTTGGCTTTTGTTTCTAGGGCAACAATAGTTTCTTTGGAAGACTTTGAACAAAGGCTGAACCAGGCTATTGAGAGAAATGCATTTTTAGAAAGTGAACTGGATGACAAGGAATCGTTGCTAGTTTCTGTACAGAGATTAAAGGATGAAGCGAGAGGTACAGCTTGATCGATTAATTCTTTGGTTCAGTACGTGGTTGGCTTCATATAGAGATGTATTCTAACAACTACAGCTCATGTTTGTACAGCACCTAGGACAATGGGGCCCAAGCTGCTTGTGCAATGTAAATCTTCAGTAATAATAAGTTCTACACAGTTAAGGGGAGTAAAGAAATCTCATCCGGTGAGTGGGGGGAAAATACCATTAAATCCATTCCGGATTTTTTAAATATGTGAGTGCTGCAGGAGAATTCAAATTCCAAATGAAAATTGAGTTAAGCACAGATCTGTGTGTCAAATGCTTCCATTAACCAGGCTCTGTGCATGTTGTTGGGGAGATCTGAGGATGGGATTAGACATGGAAATACATGTTCACTAACCTTGTGAAATTCTCCACTGTCCTCTGTAATCCTCTTGGGAGTTGCCTGGTTTATGGACGCTATCCCAGAAAGGATTGCAATGAGACTTGTGGGATTAGTGATGTTATATTCTTGGGACATCTTCAGTAAACCAGGAATTCCTAAAAGGATTTCATCGAGAGGAAGTGAGGGAAGAATATCTAAAGGCTGGCTGAAATTCATTTCTCTGATAAATGGCACCCCAAAGCCTGGTTAGTAGGGTCACTCAGTTCACAAATCTGTGCTTGACATCACTCAAGTCTTATTGATACAAACATGGAATTGTCTCTGACAGCAAAGAAGGCAAAAAGGAAGACCAAATGTTGTCTAGCGAAACATACAAATCATAACTTACAGTAAGGGCAGTAATAATGAAACTTGTGGCAAATCTTCAGGAGCATCTGAAAGATCAACATTAATTACCTAGTTGCAAAACGGGATGAACAAAGTGTTCAACATCTTTAAAATAGAAGAAGAAAAACAAGCAAGCAAACAAAACCATATTATTTTCTGGCCATCAGTCAGATACATTAGCTGTTTAAAAAATTGCTGCTCTCACACCCAAATACAAAACTTCTGAGTTTTCAAACCTGTGTATCTGTGTAGGTTTTCATTTTTGCTTTGCAGTTTGCCTTTGAAAACATCTCTAAAAGTGCATGGTATTTTAAAAACTCTAACGTGCAACACATTTTGCTTTGGCTTTTTCTGAGAAGTCCACTTGAGAAACCAATGGCCCGTGAAAAATCTAATTGTTTCGCCTAAAATAAAAATGGAAAACTAAGTTCACACTTTATTTAAAAATAACACCCTCCCATTTATTATTTATTATTGATTTGCATTATCATAGTGTCTAAAGCCTCTTGCTGATTTTGGTGCCCCATTGTGCCAGGCACTATACGTATGTATAACGAGACTAAAATCTAAATAGATAAGACAGAAAAAGGGTGGTAGAGGAAAAAGATGCACAGAAAGGGGAGGTGTCACACAACAGGTCACTGGAAGAGTTGGAAATAGACCCAGGTCTCCTGACTCCCCGTCCACTGGATTACACTGCCTCTCCAATCCACTGTCAATTTATGCCCAGACATTCTCAATTTCTTAACAACCCTTTTGCTTGGTGTCTGGGGGTATAGTGGGCAAACCAAAGGGTTTTGCCCTCTTGACAAGACCATTCAGGGAGTTAGATGCCCAACTACTTTCTCCACCCACCTCCCTTTAAATTAACACCTATTATATTTTTTTAGCTTGATAATAGGAGTGTGGGGCATAGAAGCACATCCAGGGACATTCAGCCCTGGTTGTTAAAAGAACAGTAAGACTGCGACACAAGTCATGTAAAGGGTGAGACAAACATGCAGGTTGTCATGCAATATCTAGGCCGCAATGGAGGCCACTTAGGTGAAACCATATCCAGGCCATCTAGGTGGCACCGCATTTTCTGCATGGGAATTTCTGGAGGTTCAGTGAAGAATGGCCTTTGTGAGTTTCCTGGCTTGCATTTATCTTCACTGTCCCTGTTAGGTCATAGCTGGAGCTGTTGGCCAGAAACACCTTTGTGTTTGAAGCGATGACTCTCTCCAGCTCCGACACAGAGTTGTCCATGCCTTTGTGACCTCCTAAGAGGTTACTGTAATGCACTCTACAGGGGCCCACCCAATGATTACACACAAGCTGCAGCTGGGGCAGAACACAGGAGCTTGTTTACTCAGCTGTGCTGGCTCTGAGGCGCATACTCCATTGATGCAGTGAAGACTCCGCTGGCTACATGTTCACTGCCAGTTACAATGGGAGGGTTGATTTTGAGCTGTAACACCCTATGCAGTTTGAGTCCTAGTTGTGAGAGAGGCCACCTCTCCCCTGCAATGTCACAGCAGTTGATCAGCTGGTTGGCTCTTGCTCAGGGTATCCTTAGGGTTTCTAGAGTTGAATGGCCGGAGGACATTTTCAGCTGCGGCCTTATGGCTGAAGAATCTGCTTCCCCTTGCTGGCTTGTCTGAAGGGCCAGGATCTGTTGACTTTCTGGGCATAGTGCAAAGCCCAGCTGTTTGCTCAGGCTCTTAGCTGAGAAGCTGATGATGAAGTACGTTTGTTTGGTGCGGGTTGAGTCTCCATTTAGCTTGGCCTTGGGGAGCTCATGTTGGATTGGGTTAAGAATGCCATGTATGTGCCCCCCAGGGATGATAGTGGTGCTGCATTTTTAACCATCAAGCCATAAATATGAAATGTTTGTTTTCTCTTTTTCCAACCTCCAGACTTACGGCAAGAGTTAGCCGTCCGAGAAAGGCAACAGGATGTCACCAGGAAGTCTGCTCCTAGTTCTCCGACTCTAGACTGTGAAAAGATGGATTCTGCTGTCCAGGCATCTCTCTCTTTGCCAGCCACGCCTGTTGGAAAAGGATCAGAGAATAGCTTTCCTTCCCCAAAAGGTATGTAGTGCAGCAGGGGTGGTTCTGTGGGAACACGAAACTGTTGACAAACAGCGCTCCCACCAGCTCGGTTCTACGGTGGCACTCTTGGTTTAACCTAGGAACGTATAGGCACCAAATACTCTGCAGCAAGTTGTGCCTAAAAGCTGCATCTCCTGCAGCCCACTAGAAATTCTGGGGCAGCTTCAGGTAAATTCTGGAGTAGAGTTTTCTGTTGAATTAATATGGAAGTGAGTCAGCTCAGCATTTGGGTTTAATTTGATAGTGTGTTCAATTTACTTTACCCTGCCTTTGAGTATTCAGTGTGCTGCAGATTTTAGCACTGACAATGCAAAAGAGGGCGGTCGAGGTTGGGTATCGTAGGGAGACAGTCTGAGATTGTAGGATAAGCAATCACTGGCTCTTTCTGCTGCAATGACCACCAGAGACATAGGTCACAATGCTGATAATTTAAACTAGGTCTCAGAGTGACTGTGCTGATGAGATGCTGCGGTCAGTGCACACCTCTGAGCTCCTGTTTCCATGGCAGATTCTGGGAGGCAGCACGGCACTGGTTTACACTCATTTCACGTGTGGTAGGCTGTTCACAATGATAAGGGCGATAATATAATTTAAAAACATAAAAAAGAAGTTGATTCCACAGCACAGCTCTGTGGCCAGGGATGCATTGTGCAGCCAGCTCCGCAGCTGGGGAATGCACAAACCCTTGTTATCGGCAGAGTGTGGCGAAAGCAGACAGCTGGTATAAATGAAGCTGGTTATCACACAGCATGTATTATTGGGGGCTAGCAGCATGGAGAGCCATGCTGGGGCGCAGTTTTAGATCTCCCCTTTCATGCAGAGGTTAGTTTATTGAATAAACTATTTTAAACTTCCGAGAAGCAGACCCTAGAATAAAGTTTCTGCATTTATGTTTGCAGCTATACCAAATGGGTTTGGTACCAGCCCCCTAACTCCTTCTGCTAGAATATCTGCACTGAACATTGTGGGGGATCTCTTACGGAAAGTCGGGGTAAGTGCCTTGTCCTATGGGACCCATGTTTTTGCTGTGATCGAACCGAGCTTTAGGACTGTTTGCTGCCAGTTGCAGTCGTGTCATACGTGCCTAAAAGGGATTGTGGGGCCATGCCTCTGCACAGCCCCGCTTTAGCCTTCGAGGGACCTTTCACATCCTGCTCTGGGAGTGCTGCATGTGTGATAAGGTGACTTCAGTCAGAGTCCCAGGTGTAAACAAGGGATTGGGATTGCAAGTACAACATTGGGGTCCTGGGGTTGGCGTTTGGGCAGGAACATATAGTGTGGGCATCCAACTGTGGGACTGGGCAGCCTAACCAGGGAGCCCTCAGATAAGAGAGTGACAAAGTGCAGCGCAGTTTCCAATCAGACTCATTTCTCAGAGTTGTATGCGGCCTATGTGAGGCTGGTGAATAGGCAATAGAATAAGCCAAGAGAGAGACAAGTATTCCCCACGGTGCAGTTGGTAGGGAAGTGAAATGTTTGAGCTGTTAAATGGATTATAACTATAAGTGGAGGAGAAATGCTTTAAACATCTGCTGCTTGGAGATATTGGCTCACCAATATAATGAGGACGTGGCTGTACTTGCTTTGAGTCATGAGAAACTTGTTCGTATGCCTGTGCCTCAATGCACAGTGTCAAGGTTTCAAGCTACAGCGAGGACACGGTTGTGTCTAAGGTTAGAATCTAGCCCTGGGGGCTGATTTTCATCCATCTCTTGTGCTTAGAAGCTAATCTGCTGTGACTAGCATTAGCCACAACCAGGGAAATTATTTTAGCAGAGGTAAAATTAAAAATCCGGTTGTTGCCTGTGAGCTTCTGGCTAGTTAGGGCAGGCCGGAGTAAGAATCAGTGTGGGTTGTAGAGGAGTTTATTCACAGTCAGGGGCTTCCTGATGACTCTGGCAGGGCTGGAGTCCAAGAGTAAGCAGGCATCTTTCCCAGCCCACTGTTAGAAACCCAGCCCACCCACTGTGTAAAGTCCCAACTCATCCTTGTCTTTATGAACAGTAAGAGAAAGATTGGCTCAGAACAACTTCTTGGGCTTGGCTGCTTTTAAGGATTCCTCCTTTGGGACTGCTCAGCCCACACTCTAGATCCCCTCTGTCCCACTGAGAGCCCTTCTCACCTCCCTTACATCTGGGTGGGTAATGAGTCACTTGCCTCAGTGAACCAGCAGAGCCCACCTAACCCTTAAACCTCCAGCCTGAGAAGTAGGGTCTCATCCTATACTGAATGCACCGCAAAGTGAGGTTAGCTGGAGCTTTCAGCACCGTAGCTCTTTTTGGTGTTACCGCTCCCCTGTCTGTTTATGGGCTCTGGTTAAAAACCCAGTTTCCCCCAGTATGGCACTCTCTGGGAAGGCTGGCCTGCTGTACAGTGCTGGCTGGTGTCTTTGCTTCTAGGTTGTCACAATGTTGCTACATCTGTTCATCTGCTCCTGTGCTCTTGGCATCCCTGCCTTTGAGCTAGGTAAGCAGGACTTGAAAATCTGACCAGACCCGTTAGCCAGAGGCTGATAGGGAAGAGCAGTGGCTCAGGCAGTGTGCTGGTGAGAAGCCCAGCTTACTTTCACACGCAGGCACACAGTGCCTGGGGTGGGGGTTGGTGCTGAGTTTTCTATCAGGGAGCTGCTCTTGACTCCTGCTTAGGAGAGCCCTCAGTCCCATCAGCTGCTGCTTGAACCACACCTGGGCCCACTTAAGTGGCAGGGTAGGGTGCATTTTCTGCTGTGTGTGGATGGATGGGTATCTCCACTCCTTCTGATAACCCTCGTCCTCTCCATTCTGAATTGTCCTCTACAGTAAATAGCTCCAGTATCTGCCTCCACTGTTGCTCTGTTTTCCCAAGCAGCAGCAGCAGAGTGAAATTAATCTGATTCTTGTCAGTTTCACAGCTGCCTACAAGGTTCTGAAGAGCAGTGGTGAAAGCTAGGGGAGCCTGGTCAGCTGCTTGGGGAAGCTGGGAACAGCATCAGGGTGGGTGCTGCCTGCAGGTTCAGGAAGATGCTGTTGCAGCAGTTTACATTCGGAGACAGATTTTCAAGAGCTGAGCATCAAGCAGCTCCTGTTGAGAATGGGCCCGCTTTATATAGGTGCCTAAATGGGAGCTGATCTTTTCTGAAAATCTTCCCCCTCAAATGTGGATGCTGAGCACATTTGAGAACTTGGCCCAACACTCCCATTCTGAACGTTTTCTTTGCAGCCATAACTGCTAAAAGCATTAGCTTTGTTACAGTGAAACTTAGCTTGTGCTGAAGTTCATCACATTGGCCCCCTGCTCACTAGTGGCCAGTGGCCATTTCAAGTCATGTAGTGGAGAAGAGCTCTTTGTTCTAACAGCTGTACGCTCTGTTCCTTCCACAGGCCTTAGAATCCAAATTAGCTGCTTGCAGAAATTTTGCAAAGGACCAGGCTTCACGGAAATCCTACATTTCGGGCAACGTTAGCAGCAGCATGATGAGCAGCAACGGCACAAAGTTCTCTCATTCAGGGCATACGTCTTTCTTTGACAAAGGGTGAGTTGGGATTGACTGGTTTTTGTCTTAGAGGAGTGACTTTCAGGGTCACTTTTTAAACAGAGAGATCTTTTCTCCACTCACTTTTAGCTCAGTAGAGTATTTGTCTTGTAGATAAAACATAATGTGGGTTAGAGCCCCGCAGGAACAGTGGCAGCCAAGGTTACAGTGCTGACCTCTACTAAGCAAGGAGAAAAAACAGATCTACTGCTTAAAACCCTTCTCTTAGCTGGTGGATGTTACTGCTGTTGCTTGTTTCTCTCACTGCCTAGTTTCCTGGCCTGTTGCATCCCGTGATAATTCCAAGCCCAGGCAGCAAAACATCAATGCTAGTGAGTTGGAATGTGAGCTTAAAAAGAATGTCAAGTAACTAGTGTTGGAATTACCATAGTTACCACTTTGCTCCTTTCGGGGGGGAATGCGTTCGCTGCAAGCCTGGAGATTTTCCTCAGTCAGAGTGGCCTAGTGCAGGCAGCAGACTCCCACCTGGGGTGGGGCACGGCTTGCTTTGATTTCCTCTTCCTAGGGGAAAACGAAACTGGCATTAGCCCCTTCGAGCTAGCTGAGTCTGGGCTCCAGCCATCACATTGTTGCTGTGTTGCGCATCAGCCCCTGGGGCCCAAATCCTTCTATCCCTTGTTCATGCAAATCTCCCTTTGACCTTCATGCAGTCAGTCCTGAAGTCAGAGCTTCCACTTTGTGACGTCAAGGAGCAAACACTGGAGGAGCACCAGGGAGGTTTTCCCCACTGTATGTGCCACTGACCCCTGCACTGGGATGCCAGGCAGAAGTGAGAGCAACTATGTGGCAGAGAGCATTTCTCCTGTGTTTGTAAAGTCCTGTGCACCTATGGTGCACGCCTGCAGTGCTAGAATAATCATCATTGGTCACAGTATTAATACTCTCTTCAGTACTACAGTTTTCCATAACCCTATGGCACATGCTCTTTAACGCGAATATTACAGACCAAGGGGTGCCACTGTAAACGCTGACATTTCAGTCTTTGCAACCTCTGTGCTCAGCTGCATGGTGTTGCTGTCTGGCCGGCAGAGTAGGCCACATCCTGGAAACTACCATGTGAAATTTTTAGCAGAAACTGGTGCAAAAAAATAAATAAAAAACAATTCAATGTTGTGCAAATCAAAGAGCCTTCCACTTGGTTTGCATGTTGCGAGCCTATTGATTAGCAACACAACACCACAGTGGTACCCACACTTGTAATTCATAGCCTAGATTCCAGGTGCAAACTCTTAAGAAAGCTGACGGGGAAGGATTATGCTTAAGATCCCAGCGTTGTGAGGTGACAAGTAAGCTGGTTGCCGTGGGGAGGGGTGTCACTGTTAATTATCCAGATTATCATTGCATTGCCTAAGGGGGTTGGTTGTCTTCAGTTAGGAGCAGATTGTCTCTGAGGAAAGTTTAAAAATCCAATATGTAACTAATGGACACCTAAGGAGGTTAGAAGCATCACAGAGTGAATGTAATTGACAGATGAACGTGCATGCAAGACGTTGACGATTTCACAGCCCTGACCACCTCCTCCTCCTTCCCCTCTCTGTGCCACATATCTTGCTTCCCATGAGATTCGTACCCTGGCATCCCACACGTCACACCTGCTCCCCCCCTCCCCTTGCACTCCTCCCTTGAAATGGGTTTGGGGCAGCGTCTGTGCTCCATCCACATCTCCGCTATTGCTATGTTGGTCCTATGTATTTTGTCAACGCATTTAAGCCTCAAAGTACTGTGAAATGAATGAGGTCAGCCCTGTTGTGCCTACACACTGCAGCACAAGATTAGCCTCTAGCCACGTCACTGTGTCCCCTCAGTGGTGTGCAGCACCCGCTAGGGCTTTGTCCATGACTTGCTGTGGTAGCTAGGCACAAAGGGCTGAGCTGAGGCATGCCCTCTCTTCTCCCCTCTTCTCCTCCTTTCTCTCCAGCCCCTGTACTCTTCTCCCTGCCCCCAACTGTCGTTGGAGCCTGAAACAGCCTCGTGTGCCCGTAGACCCGATCCAATCTGCTGCTGCTGCCTTATGAACAGCCTATTGTTGGGTGGTGGGATTGTGACAGAGGTAACTCAGCCAATCATTATAGTACCGTTTCCTTTGCAAATTGCCGTTCTGTTGGTTACAGTGGTTGACAAGTCCTTCGTCTCTCCTTGGCAAGTGGAGGTGTGCAGGCATCTACAGAACGGGGTGGGAGGGACCCCTGGCCTGGCCAGCTCCGAGCTTTAGGAACAATGCACTCGGTGTCGTGCGGGCGATGCGCAGGAGCAGCTGGGCTCGTGTTCTAAGATCAGGAGAGCTAAGAAGGCTCCTAATGCGTCAAGATTTTAAAAGCTCCAGCAGAGCATTAGCCCACGTGCCGGTGTAAGATTAGTTCCCTGCAGAATGTTGTTCCTTCCCAAATGCAGCGTTCCTGTCCAGACCCCAGGGGTCGCAGAACAGCCTGGGTAACTTCAGCTGAGTGCTTCTCTTTTCTTCCCTTTAATGCCCCTTAACCGGGAAGTACAGCTGGGGATCCTGTTAGTTCGAGAAACCTGGGTTCAAATCCACTATGGGAAACAATTGACCACAACAGTGATCAGCTTTGCTATAGAGGCCCGAGAATAGCAGGATTGAGGTGCACTGGCAGAATTGTGTGGGCAAAGCTTTGCCCAGTGTCTGTCTGGGGTACACCTGGCATTAACTCATTGTTAGCCCCCACTGCTAAACTCACCGCATTAGCTGACATTTTATATCCCCCGTTTAGCCCAAAACAATGGGAAAAAATCTCTTTAGCCATAAACTGGGATTTAAATTGGAAAAGCCCTCCCAGCCCAACCCTAACTACATCACTGCTCACTGCTGTCTACAGAGATACTGTACCCTGGTGGGAATAGTACTTGGGGATGAGTATAGTGTTGGTGTTCATGAACGCTCCATAGTCCATCTTTATCAGAATGTCCCCCAGGAAAAGAGATGCAAGTCTCTGGAGTCTGCTTCGTCCCAGGGAACTCTAATGACAGGTGAGTGGTGTAAAGCACAGATCACTTGTGTTCAGGTTACTCTGCTGTTTAGTTGAGGAGAACAGGTGGAATTTGGGACATAGGTTGTCGTTGAAATAGGTCCATTAAGCTGTCTCTTGCAGAGTAGGTTAGCAGTGTTTGTTCATAGATGTTTAGCCGAGTTCTGGTTGGGTTTAACTCCATTGCATTTCCCACGTTTCTACCCTCCAGGTGCTGTCTGAGAATTTCCCTTGTACTGTTTACATAAACTGTTTCCGTTTTCCTCCATCAGGCATGAGAAGGTCGTGTTCCCCACATTGTTCATGGGTAATTGGATTCATTGGAGTGATGAGCTGCATGCATTGCATGCTTGGAGCTGGAGAATAACCAGTAGTCAGTTCTACTCACTGCACGGGGCTAGCTCTTCTTAGATTTATGATCTAATAGTCCATTCGTGAAACCTTAAGGCCACAGTTTTTGTCTGATCACAGTCTCTCTCTCCATCATTACATCAGACAGAGTGCCCTGGTATCGTGTGACCTTTTTCAGACTCAGGAATGGGAACTTGGGAATTGAATGCAGCTTGTGCTCTCAATACAGTTAGAGATGCATGCCTTTGACTGAACCGCACACACCGGTTTTGCTTTATACTGGCCTGCATTATATCACTGTAGATAAAACTTCCTACTCCTCTAGTGTCCTTCATCTGAGGATCACCAAGCACTTTCTCAAATGTCAGCTCATTAAACTTTACAACACCTTGTGAAGCAGATAAGTGTTATCCCTGTTTGATGGATGCGGAAACTGAGGCACAGAGGTGAAGTGACTTGCCCAAGTCACGAGTGAGTGGCAGAGCCAAGAATAGAACCCTGCCTGTTCCCTGGCTTTGTAACCCTCCCAGGCTCCTTACTAGGTGTGTATGACCTTGACAGGGTGGAGGGGCTTGTCTTCCCATGACCCTGAGTGCTATGCTACCCAGTGGGTCTCCCAAGCCAGGCAGGTCAAACCAGGGGCCAGACTAAGGGAGCAATCCACTTTCCACTGGTCCTCCAGGTTGGGGAGTGGGGGTTGGGGATAAGGTTAACACCCTTATCCTGTAAAAAATATAGTTGTCAAGAAAGTCTCAAAGAAGCCCTGAAAACACACGAATGATTACAGGGCTAAAGGCACCTGGTCTCCAGCTGTTGTTGCTAGTCCCCGTTGCTGCTCCCCCAATGTCTGCCAGTGTTATGCTGTTCAGCACTTGCTGCACAGCAGACACCAAATCTGCACCTTTTGCACAAATATCTGGAACAAAGTCTTGGCCGTTGGTGTCAGCTGAGCAAAAGGGCTTTACAGCATCGCGCATTCCTTGGTCGGTGAAAGCCACTGAGCAATGGCCGGGGAGTCTCTGATGCTCCTTAGGGCTGTTGCAGTTGTAGGCTCGGAGATGGGATCAGGATGTCCTGGGAAAAGTGTCTATTCCTGGGCAAACCCGATCACTCTCAGCAGGGCTAGCATGTCTGCAGAGACCATCTGGATGTTTATATGGAGGCTTCAGTCAGATTGTCTGTCTGGTTTTGAAGGCTCTTGAGCATCCCCTTGGGAAGGATGTCAGGGAAAGTGGTTGATTGATTCTTAATCTGATGCAACATGCGGACCCTAAACTGGCTGCATGGATGGGCTTGGGGGTTAAGAGGTGGGTCAGGAGCTTGGAGATCTGGGCTCTATTCCTGGCTGGGCCACAGACTCATTTGTGCCCTTGGGCAAGTCACTTAACCTTTATGCCTGTTTATCCATCTGTAGCATGGAGATGCTGGTCTAGCTCACAAGGATTGTGAGGATTACTTTGGTATATTTGTAGAGCACTGAGAGATTGATCCCCCAAATTAAGGTGCTGTGTAAATACAAAATATCGCTTAAAATGCAGATTAACCAGTGAGGAAATATGTGATATAGGATAGGAGAGAAGTTGCCAAATCAATGGAAGAAATTAATAGCCTAAGATCCTGAATCCGTCCCTGTTACCTCAGTCTTTCTGAGATGAGATCTGCTTCAGAGATCACCTAGTTTTCCAGAAGGGACTAGGGCTTTTGGTTACCTGACCGGAGCCTGACTTTCAGCCACCGCCCTCGGACAGTACAACTGCACAGCAAGGCTCCCAACCTGGGTAGACCAATTTGTGCTGGCAGGGTCTGCACGAGTGTGCTAGAAATAGCAGTGTGGGTGCTGAGGCTTGGGCTGGTCACCTGAGCTCAGACCCGGGGGGTGGGCACCCTGAGCCCCTCCGCTGGGGCTGCAACATCCCCGCAGTGATTTTTAGTGTAGTGGTGCGAGCCCCGTCAACACAAGTGTGTCCAGCCAGGCTGGGATGGTCACTCCCAGCTGCAGCATTGGCATCCCCTGAAACTCAGGCTCCTGTGATGTCTCCCATGGGGCCCTTGCGCTGGTCGGGGAAAAACTAGAAATGCAGCGTGACTCCTGGGAGGTTTCTGTGGACAGCACTTGCTCACACGTGTCCTGCGCTGAGTAGCTAGAAGTCTCACTGACCTGCACTCACTGAGTGCAAACTGCTCTGGGAGCATCTCAGAAGCTAGTCTGAAAAGAAGGACCTAACTGGAAAATGTGAGACCCGATGGGTGCTCTTGTCAGTAAGGGAGGATAGATTGGAGGGGTCAGACACAGTATGCAAGCACCGGTCTGCTCAGTCTCACTGTTAGTATTACGATAGTTTGTGATCAGCACAATATTTCAACTTAAACTGAACACAAAGGGGGAATATGTTCAAGACAGTAGAGATGGATATGGTCTCGGTGCTCTAAGCTTAAACACCAACTTCTGGTATCTTCACAGTGGTTGCTAGTTTTTGGAGCCGTTCTTTGTGGCAGTCTTATATTCCACCAGCTCTCTGCGAATCAGAGCAACCGCATTACATTTATCTCTCTAACGAGATCATGCGAGGGCGAGCAGGGTATGAACAACGCCATGAGAACCAGTTCCTTGCTAATCCTTGGAGAGCTGCTCTATATATGAATGCTGCTATGTTGCCATACAGATACTTTAGTTATCAAAAGATCTGAAACCTTGAAGAGCTCCTGAACAAGAGCTGGATCGTTTGCCTCATGAGCAGAGTTTATATGTACAGGACCCACCTTTGGTGCAGTGTAAAGACTAGTTCTCCATCTTGCTCAGTATAGTATATTGGTGCCTTATCAGATACTTGTTCTCTTTCATATGCCATGCTTGCTTCTAAGCTAGCCAGTTAATCAGTTTTGCATTTGTTAAGCAATGTCAAGATTGTGTATAAAGATACGAGCGTTCTTTCTCGAGTCTCGCCAATGCCTTGGCATCAGGCAATCCATGGAGACTGTGTCTGATTCGGTTTGTACAGATTCAGAAAGAGACCAGGCACAAAGAAGCACAGAAGGCGAAGGACTAGACCCCCAGGCTCCAGAGTGCCCCTGAAGAGTGTGTAGAAAGGCAAATAAAGACTTAGCAGGTTTCCATATCCAGTACAGAGCTATCAATAAACACACCTGTCAATCCCGCTGGGCTCGACGTCGTCGTCTTTTGCAGAGCTCCCAGAAGGGTGTCCCAGTAGATGTCAGATCTTTGAAGGTGGGGCTTGCACAATTGTCCAGAGACACCTCGGCCAGCGGGCAGGGAAGGTGGGACGTCAGGTTTCCACAGCAATGTTTGAGTTCAGCTGTCCTCATGCAGAATGAGCTTTTGGGCGTTAGTTCATGTTCCTAGAAAAACCACGAAGCCCCTGTGTAGCGAGGACGTGCCTGCCAGCCCAGCAGGCCCAGATACAACTAATAAAGCACAGTAGCAAAGGATGGGCAGCTGGGGCCCCCCCGAAACGTACATTGCTGTTGTGACTTGGGAGCTGCCGCCTGCCCAGGTGAGTTTGGTAAGGGTGTCTGTCTCTCACGCTCCACCCCACAACGCCTGCCAATTGCTGTGCTGTCTTGAAATGCATTTGTGGTATCCCGGCCTTCCTCCATCCCCTGCTTCGAGATGTGACGGCCAAGCCAGCTTGCTCCCATTGGCTCCAGGAGTAGTTTGATCAGGAGATAAACTACTATTCAGCCTTCACTCAGTGCTGCCAAGTGGGGGAATTGCTCAAAAGATTTGCAGGGTCTTTAGCTGAATAATGTTTTTAGTGGGCCTAGAAGAAGGCAGGAATTGCCAGGGCAGCTCAGAGCCAAGGTCCATCCACCCCTGTGCCCTGCCTCTGACGGGGCCAGCCAGATGCTCCATAGGAATATGTATGCACCCTGCAGTAGAAAGTGGGGGATAATCTGCCCCCCACGTTAGGTCTCCTAATCCCACAGAGAGTCTGACACCCTGACGCATGAGGTTTAATAGCCCTTCCAAAGATGCTAGCACTGTCCATACTCTGGACTGCGCCATGGTGTGACGGGTCCAGGTTGTGTTCACTAGGGTAAGGGAGCCAACCTATAGTATGAGCCGGGCTCCTCCCGAAGCACCTTTTCCCAGCTAGAGGCCATCACCAATAGCCATGGCCATGTCGCCCTGACTCGCAGGGCAGGCCCAGGAACTCCTGCCCGCCCGCCCCCCACCCTTGTTCCAGTCTCTGCAGGGGCGGGACAGGTAGTGCCAAATCTCCGTGCAACAGGGCATTAGCAGGGAGCTGCAGCCATTCATGACCCGAACATGGACCTTGGGAGCTGAAGCCCATCAGATTTCCTCGACGTCGTCGCTTCCCACCCTCACTTCAGAGGAGGCCAGAGGGGGAGTTAGGGTGACAGGAAGACCCAGCACGGCCTGCTGCCTCTCCATGTGGCTGCTGGCAGAGAGCTGACGGAGTCTGATAAGACTCACCCCAAGGTGGTGTAGCTCTCGCCTGGAAGCCGCCTTCCCCCTTAATGTCCTGTGAAGCCAGGGACGGCTTGGCTCATTTCTGGAACCACTGATTTGTTTTGACTCTGTCACATCAATAGCTCATCTGCCTAGGACAATGCACTGTCCGAGGGCTTCTGGGCCTTGCTCAGCTGCAGTGGGGAGCTCGCCGAAGGTCCCTGAGGACTCTGCTGCCCCAGGAAATGGCAGGGCACCTGTGGATGAGAACCAAGCAGTATTCAAAGGGGGCAGCACGCTGCTGGGGAAAGTCCCCTTTGGAAAGGGCCCTGAGTGCTGCAGGAGCTGAATTCTCACATGCTGGCAGCCGTTTGCGTGCTGACCGCAACGCACTGGAGCAGTAATTCACTGGACGAAGCCAAATTGGAGAAGTTTGCATTTCCCAGGCCTGCAGAGCTTTGTCACTCAGCCTTGCCACCGGGCACAGATCCGATGTTTCACCTCTTTCACATGCCAGCATTTTCCCCAGAGGGCTGCCTCACGGCTGCTAGATGGTAACCTGATCCAGAGCATCTTCCCACACAGCGAGAGCGAGCCATTCTGGGGAGCGTTGCGTGGCTGTATTATGCGCATGGCGTAACTCGCCATCCATAACGAACGTGCCTCCCGAGATTCAGGTGCCTGTGTAGGGGACAAGCACGGAGGCAGCATGGGCGAGTGGTTGGAGTGAGGAGAGCTGAGCCCTAACTGCTGCTGACTCGCAGTGTGACCTTGAACAAGTCACTTTCCACCTGGAATCCAGCCGGGCTTCTCGTGTGGAGTGTCACCCACTGGTTTTGTTCCCATGCTCTCCGTCTTCTTTCATTGCTAACCCATCCCCTTGCTTTGGTAGTGTGGTGTTGTGGTCGCTATTGAGCTGACAGGGTTGCAAGAGTCCCTTTGCCATTTTCATTTGTATGCCAATCTTGGCTGGACACTGAATAATGCTGGCTCTAGGTTGAAAGGTAAGCAGTTAATCTTCCCAGCCAGTGATTCTCACAGTGCTCCAACCAGCAATTTGCTGTCTCTGGGAAAAACTCAGTCCCTCTACTGTGACTTCCAAAGTGGGCAGAGCCATTAGCACCTCAGCAGGGGTCTCAGGGCAGTTTGGTTGAACCCAGGATCATAAAATTTACCAACTCAATTCAGATCATTGGTTGGCCACATGCAGCCTGGGCACAATCTCTGTAGTGTGGTAGGTGAAGATACCTCTTAGACCACCCCAGAATGAGAACACCCGACGAGCCTCGAAGAGGAGCTGGTTGATCTGAGCAGGGGATGTTTGAAATACTTCGATCCTCGGCGTTTCTCCAGGAGTGGCTTCGTTCCCGGTGATGATCTCGGCCAAACTTCAGCTACTTTTTCTTCAGTCAGGAGAGAGCAAAGCCCCCATGTTTTAAGGCCCTTTGTCCCTCCCCCTCCTGCCCTAACTCAGCAAGTTGCAGGAGCTGCTTCCTGTCCAGCGGCCGTTTGAATCAAGTTGGTTTTACGGCCCTGCAGATTGGGACGTGCTGTGAAGATGTAACTCTGCCCATAAGACCCCATCAGTGGGGGGTTGTGCATCACTCAGCCATGTTGTGTGTTAATGCTTTTGAAATTCCATTATTGTAACATTCGGAATGTAAAGCTCAAAGGTCAGGAAATTAAAACGCAGGTTCTCATGGTAACATTACCCATGGCTGCACTGCACATCTTACCTATTTCATGTTACATCCTGGTGTATGTTAATGTAAATACCAACCCTCTTAAACAGCAGCCTGGGGACCAAAAACATCTGCCATCGCCATTGGAGAACTTTAGCCTGTTCTTGACTTTTGAGTATTTAAATTGGTAAATTAATTTCCCTGGAATTTTTTTTTTAACCAAGAAAGAAGATCACAGCTGTTCAGTTTGCAAACACCTCCAGGAAGAGCTCGTTGGAAGTTGGTGGAGTTTCCAGCTCTGGCAGTGTACACCGAAAACCACCCCACCCCCCACTCCCACCCCCCAGCTCATTCCAGCACCACTTAGAAAGTTGTTAGAGCCTCTGCAGGGTCATCAAGAATCTGTCTGTGCTGCTACGTGTGCGCGGAGACACTTGTGTACGTTACGGGTTTTCCAGGCAGATGATAGCTGTGATACTGACTTGGCGTCACCGCTAGCAAACAGTATAATGCCCAGAGGAGTAAAGATTGCCACTGGCTGTGGACTAACCTGCACTGTGACTGTTTTAGTTGTGCAGAGAATGATGGGGCCTTTTCCTCAGCGACCGCGTGCGAGCGTGAACGCCGTCAGTGCTAAGAGGAGCCATTCTTAGCTGGGTGGGAGCTGCAGAAAACCAGCGGCTATAATGGTATTATCCTCTACAGTGACATCAGCCAGTGGTGACTGATACAGAGAATTGACTCAGCCACTGGAGCAGACAACCACCCTGTCGATAGAACTCTCCAAACAGGGAGCGTCGGCCCTCCCCTGGTCGCTGTGCAGTGGGTCCTCAACGGCCCCTTTCGGGAAGCTGCCAAGGCTAAGGAAAGCTGGATGAGGAACCCATTGCCTCTGAATCCCCAGGATCGTCAGTAAAACCAGACCCTTCAGACTCTGGGCGTTGGCCCATCACATAGCCCTGCCCTGGGGAGCTCAGAAGCTGAGTGGCTCTTGGAACTGAAAGATGGTCCAGCAGTCAGTGCTCTAGCCTGGCACCAGCTTCAGCTCCACCACAGGCCTGGTCTACACTAGGAAGTGAGGTCAGTATAACTGCGGCACTCAGGGATGTGAACAGTCCAGACCCTTGAGCAACACAGTTAACCCCACCTAGCCCTGGTGTAGACAGCGCTAGGGCAACGGGAATTCTCCTTCTCGGGGAGGTGGAGTATCTGCGCCGACCAGAGATCCCCTCCTGGTGACATAGGCAACATCTTCAGCTGCAGCGTTTTAAGTGTAGACGAGCCCCCAGCCTTCCTGTGTGACCTTGGCAAGTCATTCCCTCTCTGTACAGTGGGGCTGGTAACGCTGCCCTGTCTCCAAGGGTGCGGGGGGAGGATGAGTCCAGTAAAGATAGCGAGGTGCGCAGATACTACGGTGCTGCTAGAGTGAGATGTTGCTGTGTGAGCCCCAATGAAAGATTTGCCTCTCTTTCCGAAGGACAGTAAACCGAACCTGGAGCTCCATGTAGAACCTCAGTCCAGCGCCATAAATTGATGACAAGCCAACCTAGGAGAGAACTGGCAGAGCCTGGTCAAGTCAAAGCCACATCCGGGGCACGTGTGGAAAGTGTCAACCTGGAGCAGCTCCCACTGTAACCCTCTGCGGTTGTTTCCTGACACACCAGAGAAAAGCTTCTCCCCACTTTCATGGCTGAGGTCAGCTTTGCAGAGGGAGCCCCTCCAGCTGCTTAGAGCTCACAAGCAAATGACTGCCAGGTGGTGTTGGATGGCGCCTTTGGGCTTGTCTGCACAAACACTGACTGCGCAGCAAACCGGGCTGGGACTCTGCCCCACGCAAGCAGGCCAGGCAAAACATGGACCCTGCTGCTGCGCACTCCCAGCTCCCTGTCATGCTTGGTCTCCCCTGCTTTGAAACAGGATGGGAATAATGCGCACTAAGCGGGAGCACAGTTCACTGGGACCGTTAGTGCGTGGCAGGCTGGTGCAGGGTAGATTTACACCCTGGCTTGTCATGAATTAAACATTTATGTAGACAAGTCCTTTTACATCCTGCCCTGTCTCCATAGCAGAGAGCACTGGATGGGAAACCTGTGGAACAAGACCTAAGGGGCCAGAGCCCCGGCCAAGAAAAATTCACTCATTGTAGCAGGGAGTAGCAAAAATATGACGCCCTTTTAACAACACATATTGGCTGCTGCCTTAACTAACCCATCAGGCTTTGTGTGTAGTGTGTGTGTGTGTGTGTTTGTGTACCGCTCCCCATTTCTGGATGGAATCAGAACCGCTCTGCTGTGTCTCATATACCCTGTACTGCTGACAGCTGAAAAAGATTCTCCTTTGGAGCCAGGGAGCTCTGAGTTCTAGCCCCTCTGCTGCATGCAGTTCGGGATGGCCATGGCAGGCAACACCGTGACCACTGTGCAGTTCTTGGGGCAGCAGATTTCTTACAGGGACCCATAAATGCTGCTCAGAAAATACCCAGCTGTTTCCCTGGGAAATAGTCTGGAAGCAAGAGCTAAACCAAGGGGCAGCTCTGCCTACAGGCTTTAGCTGTCCCGGCCTGCTGGCTCCAGTGAGCCCATGGGGGTGTGGGGCTTGAGCTGCTTGGTTCAGATTGTATCTGATGTACAGATCCCTTGGTTGTGAGGACGTGGCCCAGTGAGCGTGTCCAGTAGGAGTGCCTGGCGCTGGGAGCCAGTTAACAATGGGATGGTGCATGCTCCCAGTGCCTGGCACTATGGCCCTGCGGCTCCCCAGGGGCCAGGGAGAGTTTCTCACAGTGGGATGTACAAACCCTGGCAGGAGGAGCCCAGCCCACTGGAGGCTCATCCTGTCTCTCTGCTCATTCAGCACAGGACTTGCACATGTGCATAACTTGAGTTGTCCCACTGATGCGTGGCGCTCAGGAGCACGTGCGGGGGCCTGTGCTGAAGGGAGGCCCGAGTGACGGGTGAATGGCTTGCGGGACAACACCCCACCCTCCCGCCTTAGCTGGCGACTCCCAGGCCTGGCACGTAGCCCGTTGTTGCTGCGGCCCTTAGCATGTCTAGGAAGGCAGCTGGAAGGAGCCGGACTCCCACCTTCCAGCTGCTGCGCGGGGTGGGGATGCAGGTACATTGGCCACAGTGTCTTGCTGTATTCCTCATTTACTAGCTTCTCTTGTCTTCTCGCTCTTTAGGACAGTAAACGGCTTTGACCAAGGCCCCCCTCCGGGCATAGGATCCTCCAGACCTTCATCAGCGCCAGGCATGCTTCCTCTGAGCGTATGAACAGCCGGGAGGACTTTGCACCCACCCTTTTCTCAAACAGAAGCCCCCCAAGGAAAGAACTGCTTCTGAGTCCTGCCCATTAGCACCCCCTGCTGGAACTCAGCCTGCGTTGCGGTGTGGAGCAGCGTTGGAGCCGGCTTGCTGCCTGGAGGAGTCCCAGCACACACACAATCCTTCACTCAATGTCAATACAGTTTATTTTCTCCTATTGCCGTAGTGGACGTTCTCTAACATGGTCGCACTCTGTTGTGGGTCACACAAGCTGATATGTGTGTTCTGTCTCACGGGATGCAGGAGTCTCACTAGCCAACAACTCCTCCTCAGCCCTTCACTTTGTACCTTTCCTAACTTAGGTTTAATAGGACGCAAACATTGGCTGAATCTGTATTTACAGCCCCTCTTCCCCTAGCAGCCTGGCACGTAAGCACATGCCGCCACCATGGTTTCCGTATGGAAGGAACCATTTGTGGGGGATGCCAGGTACGGTTTAGATGTGTTAATCCTATTGGACAAATGCCCTGGGAAGGAGACTCCTGGCCTCAAACAACTTTAACTCTCCTTGAACATTAGTGAAATGTTCATGCATCTGAAGAGTCTTGCTTTTGCTACTCTGAGAAGCCACTAATTGTGTTGGGAATGCTGCCAATGCAATAGGCCCCCTAAAAATGTGTGAGCATTTAGCCAGTGTTCAGATCTGTGTAATATAGAATGACTAGACGTTACAGTGCCACCAATGGGCTTCTGTGACAGTTTTGGGCCACTCCGTACCTTGTGGGTCTGCAAAGCGATGTGTTCGTGCGATTCGCTGTCTCTCTCTGTGCCTCAAAGTTGTTGGATTTTAAAAAGGACACGCAAACCTGCCAGTGGTTTGGTCCGTGGGTTTAAAAAAATCCCTCTCCAGTCCAGTCCATCCCAGTTCGTTTGGCTTTGTGGATTTCATTTGTAGGAGCCAACTGATTTATTTACAAATGCCTAGTAAAACCAGTTGCCCAAAGGGAAGGAAAGGGGTGGAGGAGAATCACCACTTAATGTTAGGGGTTTATACGTCCCTTTTTCCTGTGCATCCTTCGCTGCATTTGACTGTTTACATTTGTTTTATTGTATATAGGTTTGTAAACATAATATCTTTGCCTAAGATATTTGTACATAACTTGGGCTTTGTAGCTTTATTTATTCAGAATCTATATGGCATGTTTTAATAGGACAGTGTATCATAAAACAGTGGCGATAAAGATCATGTGGTTTAAAGAAACAAAAAGCAAACTTCCAAAAAATAAAACTCTTCTAACGTGGAACCAGTGGATTTTGCAGAAAAGAAGGTGGAGGCTGTTTTGTGGGTGATTTTGGGGTGGGCAGGTTCCTCACTGAGACACCCGCTGGGGGAAGAGAAGATGGACAAGCTGGGCTGCCATTTCAGGTGGGGTTTTGTTCATGCCAGAACAATCCCGATTCACGCGCTCTCTTAGAGCAGCTTGTAACCAGAATTGTATGTGAAGCATCTTTTCAGCAGTGGGCCTGAGCCTACTTTTCAGCAGTTGGAGTCCTGCCCTGGGCCCTCCTCTTGGCTTTGCTGGCTTAGGAAAGGACAGGGAATGGTGCCTGCAGTGACCACTCCCTGGACAGACTGGCTGCTTAACAGAGATGGCCTGCTCTGACCAGGGGAGGTGACTGAGCTCAGTGCCGGTGCGCTGGGCTCTCGCGATAGATGGGTGCCCAGTACTGGTGATCTCTTGGACGAGGGGCACTTGTGCGTGTGGTATGAGGTAGATCAGGCTTAGCTAACCGCTGCGCTTGGTTCATTAGCAAATCTGTGCCTCTGCACTGGTTTTGCTTCTAAAAGCAGAGTGGAAACTAGCCAGCAGGCATCTGTACTTCGCCATCGTGCTCAGAGCACTTCCCAAAGCCGTGCCCCTGATCTCAGCCCTGAGGGAACCAATTCTGAGTGTGCCTGTATCTCTGCCCCAGCTCCTTTCCCAGGCTGGGAAGGGGGAGTTTGTCCTGGCTTTGCCTGCAGCAGTTATGGCTGGGCAGACAGTGCCTGGGCCTGGCCCCACCAGTCCTAGTCTCTCTCCCCAGGCCGCTGCCCAAGCAGTGCAGGCTGCTGCCTTTATAGCTGCTATTTCCTGGCAGCCAGGTAGAAGTGGCCTGGCAGACAGACACACACCCAGCCTCACCAGCCCCAGCTCCCATGGACGTGTCAGGCAGGACAAGGCCCAGCCCAGGGAAAGGGAGATTTTCACCCTGCTGCCAGTTCCCAGCTTTCACCAGGGCTTCACTCTGCAAGGCAGGATGCAGCAGCCTTTGCTCCAAGGGCCCAGCTCCTGCCACCTCACTGTGGAGCTTCCCTGCGCAGCCAGGCCCTGGCCGAAGCACCCAGCATTTCCCGGCGGTGGGGTTTGCACAGGAGTCAGCTGGGGAAGAGCCTCATCACTCGCTGAGCTGCAGCTGCCCCATTCCCCAACTCACATGTCCCACAGCCCTCCCTCCCCCCACTCCACACCCCAGTCTTTGGTCCTTGCCCTGGGAGGGGCTGCTCTGCCCCCCACACAGCCTTTGGCCTCAGCCTACCTGGGCCAGAAGGGGGGGGGGGGGGGAAGGAGATGCCCAAACAGCTCAGTGCTCTGGAGGGAGGGAGGCTGTTCCCCTGTAGCTGACTGTAGGGCAGGCTGTTCTCCCAATGCAGGCCCAGGGCTACATATGAAAACACACCGCTGGCTCTGGCTGGGGAATCCTGCTAGTGCAGCAGCTCAGGTACGGAGCGCAGGTTTTGCAGTGGGGCAGGCAGCTATGTCAGCAGACTCAGCAACCCAGCCTGCCTGTGGCATCCTGGCTCAGCCCAGGTCCTGCGAGCACCTCAGCAGTAGCGAGGGCCAGGTACCTGCTGAGCTCTAAGCATCACCACCATGCTGTGCCTGGTGGGGGTTGGTATCATGCTGCCAAAGCCATGTCCAGGAGGCCTGCATATGCACCCCCCGCAGGGATAGGCCGCTGCTTCCGGGAGCCCCAGGGAACCTACCCTAGCAAAAACTGGCTGCCCAGCAACCCTAGCAGGCTGGCTCCAGTGCCCTGCGCCCCCCTCACCACCCCATGTTCAGTGCAGGGAGACTTTCCCACCAGCAGGTTAATTATGGCATCGAACCCTGATCTGGACTGTTTCCTTCACACCAGGGCAGGGCCACAAGGGATCGACACCATGAGAGCAGCCACTTCTCCCATCCCTTGCAGTAACACTAGGAGTACACACAGACCCCAGGTTAGTCTCGCTAGAGCCTGGGATTTTGGAAAGAGTCAGTTTGAGGCGGTACCCACGATTCTAGCACTCCCCCCTGCTGCTTCTGGGGACACTCCAAGAAGAACACAATGGGTGATAGATTTGCTGTTACATGCTGGGCTTCACCATGCACCCAGCAGCTCAGCTACTCATCCCTTGCACAGCAATTCTGCTGCCCTCTTCTGGCATGTTTTAGCTACTACAGCTCTTCAGGATCTACAGCAATTTTCTACCATCTGAAGGACGCTAGAAGGCCCTCAGCATAGGTGCTGCCAGACACCCTCAGCTCCATATTCTGTCTCGGACAATAGCCAGCACCAGCTGCTTTAGAGAAAGGTACAAGAATCCTCCCACTGGTCACTGTGGGATAAACCTGTCCCAAGAGAACATTTCCATTTAATGCCCAAGAGTTTTAAAGCCTCTAAGTGAGCCAGGTACCTGGACGTTGTGCTCACCTGTGCATGCTGCCATACACAAATCAAGTAAGCCCTGCAGATTAACTGTCAGCTGCAGCTAGTCCCTGGCAGGGGTGGATTTTAACACCCACCATTGAGACCCCCCCATAGCTCTGCTCCCCACATCCTGCCACAGGGAATGCTTGCTTGGGCAGGATCGGGGGTTCCCATGCTGATAGAAGAGGAGTAGACCTGCAAGCAGCACTCCTATTCTCTCACAGGGTAAATGGTTATAGGCTCAGTGCCACATAACAGAGCAGGTGAGAGAGGGAGGGAATCTGCACATGCTATGGGTACCTGGCCTGAGATCCTGCTGTAAGAGTTCAGTTCCAGGTCCCTGCCTCCCATCCTCAAATGGGCTGGACCAGGCTAAGTGCAGCTGTTGTTCTGCACTGGGTGCACAGTGCAGGGTGAAGCTGAGGCAGTAGCTCCCTAGGCACACTGGACCATGCTTGTGAGGTGCAGGGTGCTCCTGGCTCTGCTAGGAGTTAACCTACTGCCTGGGAGATGCTGAGTCCCTTAATCCACAGCCTTGGGCCAAGAAGGTGATAATTTTATTCCACAAACCAGTTTTATGCCATTCCCACCCCACTGATTGACATTTGGGACGTGGGTGGGGAAAGGAGAGCACTGCTCTTTGATCAAAGTATCAGTGACTACAAGAAAAGGTTGCTGAGAAAGCTTGTCCATGACACAGACTGGGGGTGGTGCAAGCAACCAAGATGCATTTTAATGTGGCCGAATGTCAAGATCTAGCCTGGGAAGCAGAGACTGACCATGAATTCAGTGTGATGCTGTAGCTGAACAGGCTGATGCGATCCTTGGTTGTACAAACAGGGGAATCTCAAGGAGTAAGGAGGTTTATTATCTCTGGAGCTGGCACTGCTGCGGTGACTCCTGGAACACTGTGGCCACTTCTGCTGTCCACAAGTGAAGGCTGTTGATAAATTGGAGAGGGCTCAGGGACCACTATGAGAACTGACGGATTGGGAAAAACATACCTTATAGTGAGAGACTCAAGGAGCTCAATCTATTTGGTTAAGGGGCGATTTGATCAGTCAGTCAGTACCTACTGTGGAGGGTTCATCAGTCTAACAGCCGAGGTATAACAAAGATCCAATGGCTGGAAGTTGAAGCTAGACAAATTCAGACTAGACATAAGCTGCATTGTTAGTTAAACAGGAAAGGTAATTTACCAGTGGAATAGCTCACCAAGGCTTGTGGTGGATTCCATCACTAGTGATGTTTCAATCATATATTTTAGCAAAACAAACATTCAACCCCAGCTATTGGACTTGAAGCAGGAATTAATTGCGGGAAGTCCTATGGCCTGTGTTATACAGGTCAGGCTAGATGATCACAATGGTCCCTTCTGGCCTTAAGATGCATGAATCCACCCAAAAGAATGAGTGACTTCCCATCCCAGGTACAAGTAGGTTCATTCTAACTCCAGCTTGTGCAACAGGCAGCATGCCATGTTTGGAGTAAGGAAGACCTACAAAACCACCACACCAGAGCTCTATCGTAGCTGTTATCTCCCCAGCCAACTCCAGATCCAATTCAGAGTCCATGGCTGGCTAGCAAGGTCTCTGAGCACAGGAATCAGCGCTTGGCTGAGTTTTTGGTCCACGCATCACCTTTAAAACAGCAGGCTCTTCAGTCTTTGGCATTTGCAGCGTGGAGCCAAATGTTCTCTACATTAAGAGCAATTTTGTTCTCCACCTCTTGCTGTGCTCGTAACTTGTACATGAATCACTGTGTACACTGGCCAGGGCTTCAACTGCTAATGAAAACATTATACAGGCCACATCCCATCTGGGTCCCTGCAGGAACAGGAAAGGTTTTGAATTAAAGCCATCCACCTGCACTGTGGTTAGGGAACAGGGCCTTGATACGTAACAGACCCCTCTTTAAAGCCCACGTGCTGAAGCACGACAGGCCAGTCATTTCAAAGACTAATTTGCATCTAGCAATAAGACATGGGCCAGCTACAGAAATTTGTGGGTTGGGGGGTGGGAGGGGAGAGATCCTGAGCTGTGTCTTCCCTGTATGAATTGGTATATTGATGGCCATCAATATCTTTGAGGACTTCGGTTTATCTACAAAGGGTTTGTATAGGAACATTTATTTCTGAATGACACCAGCTGAAGTCAATAGTAGAATCCAAGGTCTATTTTGGGTAAATTAAGCAGATTACCCTACTGGATGGAAGTGTGGTTGAAGGCAAATTCTTCCTTCAGAAGCACTCCTCCAAAGCTTAGCTCACCTCCTCCCCTATAAAGTATGCAGCCAGCAGTTCAGGACTCGAGTGGGAATTGACAGTAGATGTTAACATGGACTTCTTACACTGTAAATCTGAACTTCACCATCCAGAAAGACCTCAGCTTCGGTTAAAGGCCAGAACGGAGACAAATCACCACAGGAAGTGCACGGATGGTCATTTATAAAACAGATCTACGTGGCTGCAGAGTACCATGCATCTCCCCACTTGTGTATTTCTATTAGTTCAATGATTGGGCATGCAATGAAAAGAACCTGCTAAAACTGGACTGGTAACCATTCAAAAGCACAGAGCACGGGACAGGCCTTTATACGCTATACAAATCAAAACAGACTAGCTAACATTAAGAAGGGAAACAGCCGCCGCCAAAGTCATATTCTTGTTTATTAAGTCTATGTAGGCCTCAGCAGCTAACTTTTCTTGTAAGTAAATAGAGCAGGCATCAGTATCTATAATGAATAAATTTATTGTCTTACAAAAATCATCGTCTAGAAATATGGGTATACAAGAAAACAAGATATTTGCAGTCAGGTGCCTGGTGGTCAACAGCCAGTTCAATTAAAAAATATCCAAATGCACAACAAAACCTTTGTAACAGATGTTAAAGCTTTTAACCCAAAGGAAAATCATGTTTTCAAGCACATTGCAGAGGGATGAGATTTCATAGTTAACACTGATTCATTATCACTGAATATCAATACCACCACTTTGACTAGAGAGGTACAGGATATGAAGCACAGTCAAAAATTAACACAGTAAATCATTGTTATATAGGCAAATTATATATGTAACATTGTCTTAGTACTGTAGTGTCTAAGGCACTTTCTGTAATGTCAGTTTTTCAGCTATTTAAACAAAAAGAATGTAACTACTTGGTGTAACACTGTTCAAAATAAAAACCAAAGAAAGAATTCACATCCACTGGCGTGTCAACTCTCAGGCAGGCAATATCCATCTTTTAACCTCTAAACTACAGACTCCAAATAAGCCAAAAACATAGTACAGTGCAGATGGTCCTGCTGCTTTAGGCTCAACAGCTGGTAAGTGTGCCAGCTCTGTGTTACACAAGGCTGGCGTGGGTATTTCCTAAACCTGCATCTCATGGCTGTGAAACTCCCTCATGTCAAGAGGAGCAGCAGCTATTCAGCTCCATGTTCTGAAGACTAATCAGCCAGCAGTTAAATTCCCATCCTGAGCCTCCGTTCCATGTTTGTTTTTTCCATGTTATTGGTGTTCATATTTTACTAGCCTTACTATGTACAGATGCCTTCGGACTGATATAGCAGGTCTGTACAGATGCGAGGTATTGTACAAATTAAGAACGGTGATAATATTCAATTTACCTGTAGTGCACAAGCACTAATTGATGAAGCAGATGCCAAGAACACTTCAAAATGATATGGCAGGTTAAAAATGGATACTATTCATCCAACCCTAGATTTCCCTCTGAACACTTCCAAGGCCTTTTCACAGTTTACTTGCTGATTGTGTGTTGCTCACAATAATTAGGAGAAAAAGAAGAGATACGGGAGCAGTTTGGTCTTCACAGTGTGCCAACAGACATGTTACAGCTGAGGGCCATGTGAGCACAAAAGAAATGGAAGGGTGTTATCTGTACAACAAAGCATGCATAGTAATAACAATGGGTCTGCCCCAACCAACTACCGCTTGGGAATGAAGTTTCTGAATTGATAAAAAAGTTGTATCCTTCACATGATGCGTTATAAAATGGCTTTACAAGGAATATCTGGAAAAGAGATGCACTGAACAGAGACAGTTTACTATATATAAAAAAGCAGTTGTACCTATATTGAAGCAGGGTACAGTATGGTGAGGCTACAGAGCCGTAAGACATAGTTGATCGGTGATAAGTAACCTTGTAGCATGCCAATATTACATAAGGCAGATTCACGGCCACAAGGCAGTTTGCTGGTCAGGTAAGTCCTTTGCATTCCACTATGTGTACAAGGTCTCTGCATGCTAATGGGGTGACTTGGCTCTACTCGGTTTGGGTGGGCTGCGTTTCATTGACGTCACTGCCTTTGCTTTCTGCATCGTCGTCAGAAAGTTCCAGAGAAGCACCTTCAATATGTAGCTGGCGTCTACCAGATCGACTTGAAGGGAAGGTGATAGGGCCACCCCTCCTAGAAAAAAACCACCAAATGATTGCTGAATGCAGGCCTGTGCTCACTGTCTAGCCTGTGGGGTGAATGAGTCACCTGGAAAGCCACCAAGAGGTATAGGGTGGAACCCAGAAGTCCTACCAAGTTATCCATTCTTCTAGTCACTAAATGCCTGGGCAGCCTACACTAAGGAGGGTCCTGAAACCTTCACTAGGGCCAGTAGTTATACCCTCCAAAGTCACTTGGTAACGAAGGTGTTTATTTCAATGCAGACAACCTTCCCAAACGTCATGTAAGCCAGAAGCAGGGCAAGGAACTGAGTTTAATACATTTGTGTATGTTTAATGGCCCCAGATACAGGAACATCTAACACCAGCAGGAAATGGGCTCCCAGTGCCGCAGCACATTAATAGTGAGAAACACTGACTACTAGCTGATGTTTCACTTGTGGACAACAAATGCTGTAGAGCCCTGCAACCCGACCGGAAGCAGATGGGATCCAAAGCGTCAGGTTTGGGTCGGCTCTCCTCCCCTGCCCACGGGGTCGGCGCCGCCGCAGTGGCTGTGCACCTCACGCTAGCTGGCCATCACTACCTCGTGGCACTGCAGCACACACACAGCCCAGCAGAGGGTGGTGGGTGGCAGGGCATGCAGCCACCAACGCATGCAGCAAGGCCGACCACATAGGCAGGAGGGGGGCGGCGCTGATTCAGGTTCGGGGGGGGGGGGGGGGGGGGGAGGAGAGAGAAGGTTAAAAAAATTAGGCCCAGACCTCCAAGATGCTGTACGTTATAACAACGAGAACTGAGCTACCTGCACTCCAGCATGACAAGCAGCTCCTTCCGTGTGCACCGCGACACTGCCATGGTCTTACAGCTGGGCAGTTCAGCTGCTCTTTGCCTCCCCCACGCTCTGCTCTGTGCCTAGCTCACTCAGTTCCCCTCCCCTCGTACTTCAGACCACACGTCCGTCTTGGTGTGCCAGAGAACCATCCCCAGAGAGGGTACTGAGCTGGATGCCAGCCAGGACAAGGCAGAAATAAATGATTATCTGTCACTTATATTAACAAGGAGCTGAGCCCCCTCCCTGACCCTTACAGCATTTCCACAGAGGTTGGAATCAATCACACGGACTAAAACCAACCCACCTGTCAGAGCTGGAGCCCGGAAGGTTTGGAGCCGACAGAGTACAAGGATCTTCATGAGGATTTACTGGTATTTCCCACCCTAGACCCTGGTACTCCAGATTCCAGTTTGAAGTTCCTGTAACATTGCTGGTTCTGCTACGGCACTTCCAGACTGCTTCTAACAGACCCTGGCATGATGGAAGCCTCCCACCCTGAGAGCGAGTTACTGTGGCTACTTGAAAGCTTCACTGGGGCTTGTGAACACCTAGGTAAGATGCTGCCTGTGCTTAGACTCCTTCCAGGGCCCAGGCCCGCAGACCAGCTCTGCTTACCTCAGCCTGTTTTTCAGAGTGCTGACTTCCCGGCTAAGGCCCTCGTTGGCCTCCGTGGCATCATCTAATTCACGCTGAAGTTTACGACGGGAGGCATTCACACGTGTCGCTTCCTCTTCAGCTTCCTCCAGCTGGCGTTTGAGCTGCTTCATCCTGGCATTAGCCTTCTCCATCTAGGAGAGAGCGCCAGGCTGTCAGCACAAAGCTCGACTCAGCAGAGAGCTGAGTGAAGTTTTGGGGTAAGGCAGAAAGGAAAGGGCTAAATTCTCATCTTTCACATACAGCCTTGCTGGGGATTTTGATTGGGACGAGACAGAACAGGCTCACGTGTAAAAGTGGGATTCTGTCCTAGCCAGATGTCTCCTGAGTGACTGAAGCTCCTTAGATGCATCTTATGGAGCCCAGGTTTAAGTGACCAGGCTATCATGCTATGCAAATCTCCAACTGAAGAGCTGCAATTCATTCTTTTAGAGACACCAGCTGTGTCCTACCTAGCAATGGGGCCTGCAGGATGTAAAGGAGAGGCATGCTGGTCCCTCACATGGAGCCCGCAGGGGGAGATCATCCACACCTGCCAGGTGCACAGTCCCCTCTGCCTCCAGTCTGGGCAGACCAACAGTGCTGTACTGATTGCAGTGCGGGATCCTAGTGGGCTTGCTGATGTCCAGCTCCCCAGCTGGAGCAGGTGGGAGCACCAGGCTCCACCGTGGCACCCATGCACAGAGGCTCCACCTGCCAGCAGCTAACAACAGCTGCTTTGGTGACCCTGCACTTCCAAGCACCCGGGCAATGCTCTAGGGAAAGTGAGCCGTTTCACCAGCCACCTGTATCTGCTGCTGGAGAGGTGTATTGGGATGGGAGTCAGGGCCACTGTGAAGGCCTCTCTCGGGTGGCTGGGGAGACCACAGAAAACACTGCCCAGGGGGATGAGGGGGAAGGAGAGAGAAGGCCTATGAGTTCCCAGCAGAAGCAGAGACAGCGTAAAGCTGTGCAGCTGGAAACTGGCAATGCGGAACTACCCAGCAGCCCCACCTGGATTTGCAGAGGGCCACTGTGAGAACTTGGACCTTGGGCTCTATTCTCATTGGGACTCATTGTTACCAGCAAGCATTTGAACAGGGTTTGTTTCTTTCCTCCAGGTTGCTTGTGAAGTCTGTTTAGTGGGGCAGCAGTTGTACCTGAGGCTCTTCCCGAAGCATGTTTGCAGGAGTTTGGGTTTGGAGCACAGCTGTGCCCCTTTGCTTACCTGTTCTTTGTACTGGTCTGCATGCCGACGCTCATCTTCCACCTGCATGAAGACTTCTTTCAGCTTCTTCTCCGTACGCCGCACCAGCTTGTTAGCAGCTGCTCTTTCCCTAAGAAAAGAGAGCAACATTAACCCCAGGATCAATCAGCCTGGGAATTTTACACTGAGTTCACTTGTAGCAGCGTTCTCTTTCCAGAGCACAACTAGAACACGTGGAGTTCGGTGCTAGCGCATCCAGATCTGAGTCACACTCAGATGCACAAATGCTATCTTGTCATTGTGTTGGTTGTAACTGAAGGATCTAATCCATCAGCACGGGAGCAGAGTGGGCTTGGCTGTCCCAGGCTAAAACCAGGGGTGCTTGTTCACTGTGGTGGGGCTCAGTTGCGGTGCTTTAATAAGGGCATCTGCTAACTATCTCCCGAAGAGAGATGGTTTAGCTGTGGGGGAGGACCATAAAGTACAATAGTGGATGGACGGAAACAGACTGAAGATTTAGAGAGGATGGTGTTGCCACAGGGAGAAATTATGGTCCTAAAAGAGAAGGCTGCTTTTTTTCCTGGAGCCAGGCTGCCTTGTCCTTGGGCAGGACATTAAAAGCCGTCCTTAACTCGGAAAAATAACTACAATACCAAAAATAACGAGATGTTAATAGACTGTCCATTGCGCACACTTCCTAATTCAGGTTGACAGAGGGTTGTGGGGGTGGGTGCTATCAAACTGCCAGGGTCTTTATCACTGGCTGTGCAAGGTGCTTACACGGCTGCACCACACTGTGGGGTCCACTGTACTACCACAAACAGCATCACAAGGAGGCTCCACACCCAGCTAGTCTGGGGAAAGCACCAGTTTCCTCTGTACAGTGAATTGACCTTGAATTGACCAGATAAGGTTAACACATGTAAAGCCTCAATCTTTTTATGCCGTTCAGTCCAAGAGTGTCCCTTCAGCAACTGAGTTCTAGCTAAGGAAACCCAATTGCTGGGGCTGAGATGGGAACATTTCGTACCTATGAGAAGTCCTGCTAGGGCCATGGAAGTTTCAAATAACCAGGGTTGCCTGTATTTACTTGAAACACCAAACAACCATCTCTTCTTACTTTGCTTCCTGCTCAAGCTGTTCCTCTAGCTGCCCAATCTTAGCTTCCAGAGCAGAAATGGTTGCCTTGAATTTAGACTTCACAGATCCCTCCAGCTCCTGCAGCTTGGCTTTCAGTTCTTTGTTCTGTCTCTCCAGCTGCTGGCGCGCGTTTTCACTCTTCTGGGCAGCACTCCGTTCTCCAGCCAGCTCCGAGTTGAGCGTATCAACCTTTGGGAGGGCAAGATGAGTCAGTCGTCTGGCAACATTCAACGCCTTCATTCACCTTTTATAGTGTACACTTAAGGGAGACAGAAGTGCCCAAAGCAGCAAAGGACAAAGGCAATGGTACTTCACCTGCAGTGTGGTCTTCCTAAACCGGTCATTGAGGAGTTCCATATTGCTCTGTTCCTCTTCCAGTTCTTCCTCCAGCTGTGCAATACGGGCTTCCAGACGGCGCTTCTCATCCAGCAAAGCTGATCTGGAGAGTGAAAGAAAGCGGGTGGGATGTTACATGGTCCAACCAGGTAACAGTAATTACCTCCACTTGCTTTTAATAACTCAAACTCTCCCGATGCTGCAGTGCCTATGCCAGTCATTCCTTCAATTGGGAAAACAGTGAACCAAGAGGTCAGCGTGGGGCATGCAAATGCATTAGTAGAAGACGCAGTGTCATTGCGGCTTATAAACAGCCTCGGACAGGATGACAGTCTGTTTGATGACTCACTTTCCAGAAGCACTGTTTGCAATTTCGTCAGCCAGCTCATCCCTCTCTTGCTCAGCATGGCGACGAGCTCTTTCTGAGGCAGCAAGATCCTGCAAGGGGTCACGAGAAGATTCATTTGCTTATTTAATAGACAGACTAAAATAGCACTGGTGATCTCGGAGCTCTGCAAACATTAGTTCAGCTCCCCAATACCACTAGGAGACAGTGAAGTGCTATTATGTGACTTGCATAGTCACATAATCAGTCAGCAGAAGAGCCAGGAACAGAACACAGGAAGCCAGGCTCCCTCCCTTGTTCCAACCACTAGCTCACACTCCCGGTCTGTTGCTACTGGCTTCTTCACGACTGCAGTCGATTTACTTCCCTTAACCCTAAATGGAAAATACTGAAGTATTTTAGACTGATCTTTAATTATGTCAATTGCCTTCCATCTCTCTTAATAAATCAATATCTTGAATCGATTTTATTATTATTCATACTGCATTACTGGTTTCTCTTCATGGAAAAAAAAGTCTTAATTTTTGAAGCTCATTGACAATAAACACCCCCTAAACAGTCATTTATAAAGCTACAGAAGAGTCTTTGTTTGCCAGACGTTACAATAAGCATACGCAATCATGGCAAAACTAAAGCTAAAAAGGCACAAGGTTCTCTCTGTGGCCCACAACAACTCAGTCGTTATTACAACCAGTGTCAGGAAAACTTCAAATATATTCTACAATGCTGCATTAGTGTATTTTATGTATCCAGGTTATGGGGCATTAAAAGATTCCTATGCATTTACCTATCCAATTCTTTATTAGTAATACTGACGCTCTACATTTCAAGCACCTTCCATCAGAGAAATGTTGAGCACTTTGAAATCAATACAGCCTCATGTCCCCTCAGGAGGCAGGAAAGTAACCCGATTATATATGTGGGGAAACTGAAGCACAGAAAGATTAAATGACAGCCAAGGTCACACAGGCTGCTCACAGCAGAGTTGGAAGAGAACCCAGATCTCCTGGTTCTCAACCCAGTGTTCTAATCACCAGACAAGTAGACAGAACACTAATGTACATGCCGCTCACAAAGGCAACTTAGAACTAAATCATACCTCTTGGAGCTGGAGTATTTCTGCTTCAAGGCCTTTCAGCTTCTTTTCATTCTCCTTGGACTGAGCAAAGATCTCATCTCTGGATGCACGGGCCTCTTCTAGCTCCCGCTGATAATCTTTCATCTGAGCCTGGAATTTAAGAGAAGGAAAATCCATCATCTGCTAGAGGACAACTGCAGGGATTTGCTATAATCCCTTTGAGAGTTCAGCATTTAGTAAATGAGAAGACACACACAGAAGGGGCCTAGTCCTACTTACTGTTTGAGATCACTACTCATTGTAACCCCAGAACATGCACATTTTGGTCTCATACTCCTCCACAAGATTCTAACTTCCCATGTTTATTTTTAATAAAGAGACAGGGCTATAGAAAAAAAAAAAAGCTTAAGCCTGAATGATAAAAATTGGCAGGAATCTTATTGAGATCTCATGCTTTTAAATGGCTTTGGGGGGGGGGGGGGGGGGGGGAGAAATGGTTTTTGATTTACCTAAATTGACTGAAAAATATTGTAATGAACATTGTAATAGAAAATGTTCTCAAGTCTGTAGATGCACAAAAAGATCCATTAGTCTGAATGTGTGATGTTAAGTACACATTTTAAAACCGTATTTTGCAAAATTTAATATTCTGAACATTACAGCTACTGATCAGATTTTCCACAAACTTGGCTTGACTGTGGATATCATTAGACCCCCAAAATCAGCTCAAACTTCAATTTCCTTTAAAACTTAGTGCCATTTTTCTTAAAGTGATGGATGCAAGCCAAAATCTGCAAGCCATGGGACCACTTATTTTACACATACTTAAAAGAATACACAGCAGTACATGTTAGGGTATGGAACCGCACATTTGGCTTGCCCTACTAAAAATTAGTCCAACTTTGATGCTGTCATGTACCTGTTAGGTTTTTATGTGATATAAAGAGGTGTCAAATTTTACACACCTGGGGGGGTTCTGAAATTAGGAATCTAATCCTTAAACACCCAGGTAAGAAAAGTTGTGTCTCACTGCAAAACCTAAAGTTGAACTTCATGCTTCCTCAGTATATTGGAACCATGTACAAAATGCTTGCCCATCCAGTCTCAGTTCCCCTTCCCAGCTCATCTGATCTGTCTTCTCCACAGCCTCCAAGCACCCCTACGCCCACATTCCCTGCCCCGACTAGCTCCCAGTCCTAGTCTTTGTCCAATGTGTTTCCTCACCCACCCAGCTCTCTGCCCAACCAGACCCAGGTCCCCCTCTGTCCCCACACCCCAGCTCTTTGTCAGAGCCATTTCCCCTTCCTCCTCCAACCCACTGGATCCCAGTCCCACTCCCCCCACCCCCTGCAGCATCTTCTCCTCCCACCCAATCTGACAATTGTGCCCTCTTCATTTGGTTCAGGCAGCTTCCTCCTCTACACTGCCTGGATGCAGCAGGGGGGCACTGAGGGCACAGGAGAGACAGGCTACTTGCTCTCAGTTTTGGTGCCTGGACCCAGACCCAGATCAAAGCAGCAAGGAACTGCAATTGCAGAGAAAGTCCTGTTTATGCCCCTACTGCCCATGCAGGAGCATGTTCAGTGTGGACAGAATCTTCAGGGAATTTAGCTGCAAAGCTCCAGCTAGTCTCTACTGAGATGTGAGAACTGTGATGTTTCAAAGGTTTATCACTTGGCCAAATTTAGGCAGAGTTTCACAGGGATGGAAAAGGCACATCCCTGACAAAAAGGTCATTTCTACCCTCCCTCCCTCCAAATTTCAAACCTTGTTTCAAAGCATGAGGGCACTAGAGCTTCTCAAAGAAAAGGTCACCAGAATTTTTTTTATAAAAAAAAACCATGGGCAAAACTATGCATCTTCTCCTAGTCTCATTTTTGGAAATGGCTGAACGGTTTCAGCTGAAATTTTCCAAAAATGGTTCAGCTTGAGACAGACACCCAGCCTGGAAAATTTCTGCCCAAACAGTTACAGTTTGTCAAAGTGATAAGCAACTCAAAACAGGACAGTATAATGAGAAGTGCCGGGCAACCTTAATAGGCAGTGTTACCAGCTCCACCTAGCATGTTTGAACACACATTCTCTAGTCATTGCTCAGCTATTAATCAGTTATTTTGACCTGGCTGTTTTATGAGGTCCTTTCACCAAGTATTTAACCGAGTCCTTTACGCAAAATGCTGAAATAAGGCCATTTTAACCATCTCATTGACAAACACCCCGACGAACTGAAATTACAGACACTGCTGCAATATGCTGCAGGAAGCAGCCATCCAGGGACAGGAGTGAAACTTGAGAATAGGGAGCTGTTCTCACCCTCAGCCCTGGGCTACACTAGGGGAGGGGGTCAATCTACGATACGCAACTTCAGCTACGTGAATAGCGTAGCTGAAGTCGGCGTATCGTAATCGACTTACCTGGCCATGAGGACGGCGGCGAGTCGATCGCTGCCGCTCCCCCGTCGACTCCGCTTCCGCCTTTTGATGAGGTGGATTTCCGGAGCCGACGGGGAGCGCGATCGGGGATCGATTAATCGCATCTTAACGAGACGCGAAAAATCGATCCCCGATAGATCGATTGCTACCCGCCAATCCGGCGGGTAGTGAAGACCTGCCCTCAGACTGCAAGGAAACTTAACCAAAAGAAGCGCTCTAAAGCAAGAGACTCCAAATTCATTCATGGACTGGCTCCACGCACCTGCAGTTTGCGCAGCTGTTTGATTGCTTCATCTCGAGCCTTATTTGCAGCTTCTATCTGAGCTTCAAGGTCTTTGAGATCCATCTCCATTTTTTTCTTGGAAGCCACAGCAAGAGCCTTCTGTTTGCGCTCATCCTCAAGTTCTGCTTCAAGCTCCCGCACCTGTGAAGTTACAGTTTGAGAGGCTGTGTTACAGAAATGGAAAAACTCAAGGAGATCTCGGAATGAATCTAAAAGGATAAGAACCAAGAAAGGCCTTGATAACACAAGAGTGACATGAGAAACGCTCAGCTCTTGAGTATCAGAGGGGTATCCGTGTTAGTCTGGATCTGTAGAAGCGACAAAGGGTCCTGTGGCACCTTATAGACTAACAGAGGTATTGAAGCATAAGCTTTCGTGGGTGAATACCCACTTCTTCAGATGCAAGCAGTGGCTCAGCTCTTGAGCGTTATCCGGTTGACAGTACTACAACAGGTAAGTTTGAGGGAGAAAACCATACACAACTTATGGAAATCTTAACAGCTTGTGATCTCTGCAGAAGTTTTTGCAATGAGAAGCAAAGCAAGATCTCAAAGCAAACGTGACACCCAAGGAATTTCTGAAGTACTTCTGAAAATTCATATGCTAAGCATATTACGGACTAAAACAGTTTTACCCATTCAACTGCTTCATGGATCAACTTTCTGATAAGTGTTTCTGTCTACCTTCATTGTTCCAGTGCAGAAGCTAATATTTCAGCTTATTAAACTGCTCTTACACAAAACAATAGAATAAGCTCAATATTTTTAATACAGAATTATAATTAAATGGTTACTTAAGGCACATCTATGTCACCAACACATACAGTAAGACATTGTATCCCACCCATAATTCTTCAAAGCAAAAATGAAGAGCAATTTAAGTAGTATCAAATATCTGAGCAACCAGCCAACAGGAAGCCAAAAAAGATTAACAAGTTATGCAAACCATGCTAAAATTGAGCCAGAAAACTTGGTTATTACACAGAGGATAGCAAAAGGAAACACACCAAACTGACTTTGTTGTATATTGAATCGAATTTACTATTTTGTATTAGCATGTCAAGAGCTCTTCTCCAGTGGTGATACAGCAATTTGCACGCTTACAGCCCAATGAAGTAGGGAGCCTTAAAAAATTACCTTATTTGTCCATTGGTTTATAACATTCCCATAGAAGCTGAAATCGGGCCAGTGTTTCCAACTCTCACAATTTTATCAAGAGTTTGGGGATAGTTGATGCTTTTCTTTAAGATCCAACTCCTTGAATCATGTGATTATGGGACTGCTTTAATTTTAAAGAAAAAAAGCAAGTTTCTAGCCCTCACTGTTCTGGAGAAAAGCTTGAGAATGAAATCAAAAGCCTCTTACATTAGAAGACAAATATGAACCTAAAAACTTCTTTAAAAATCTCATGATTTTTAAACCATCTCTTAATGTTTTGAGGCCTGACATGATTGCCAACCCCTAGCACTGAACTACCCTGTGATCCCTTTTCCAGTTTTCATTAGGTAAAAAGCTTGTTTTGCTGATTATTTAGCACTTATCTCAACTATGTACCATATCTGTCAGCAGGAATGGATCCATCTCTGAAAATCTAAGCACTGCACCACATATTTTACTTGGCATAAATCCAGGTAGCAACTGCTGCTACAGAACAGTAGAAGGAGTACGTGCACTGCACATATTTTAGTATGATCACACCAAAAACTGCATTTTTGTAAAGTGACTTGTTAGTAGTTTTGGATTTATAAAGACATTTCCAGTCATTTCCATTTTAAAAGGTAGTTAAAATGGAAAGAACAGCCAAGTAGAAAGTGTCCCCTTAAGAAATTCAAATCAAACACTCTACATTACATGTACTGGAGGTTTTGTGCTAATCTGTCGTGCAGAATGTGTAAAGATCAGTGCTTAAGAGCTCCGTAGGGCAGGAACATCACACGAACCTTGAGGGACATCCCAACTTTGTAATAAGAAATCAATAAACTACGTTGTTTGTTTGCTACAATTGCTCTCAAAGGCCTGTTTAGTAGGGGATACCTGTTTAACCAGCATCCTCTTCTTCTCTTCATTCTGTTCATCTCTGGCCTGTAGGTCTCTCTCAAACTGGGCCTTCATAGCTTGCATGTTCACTTCCAGGCGAAGCTTGGCATCTTCTGTGGCCTGAAGCTCATCTTCCAGTTCTTCTAGCTGGGTCCTCATCTCTTCAACCTGCTGCTCTAAGGTTCGCTTGGACTTTTCCAGTTCATGGACCTAAAACACAAGCATGAAGCAGACACCATCTTTTTTGTTATTCTGACAATAGTAATGGTATGACTGCAAAACAGTGGATTATATGAGAACAATCAAGAAGTTATTGAGTCCTTTGTTAGCACTGACTTAACTCTGTGGCTGTCCTACACTAAACCAGAATAACTAAGACACTCATTCCTAAATCTGTATTAAGTACAACCCAGACCAGATGAAGTTTTAACTGTCTGATAAACAGAAAGGAACTAGCAGCTGCGCAGTCAGCAATTCAGAGTATCCCCCCCAAAAAAACCAGAGCTAGTAAGGTAACAAGTTTTTAATCTAGCATCAGGATAACAGTCAATCATTTGACGTGTGTCTCCTACTTACCACGTCTGTGAATGTTGCAGAAATGCCTGGCATTGGTGAATACGGATTAGCCTCCAGAGTATTAAATTCTTCAGGTATTTTAAGGTACAGCTCTTAAATATCAAGGTTTCAGACTTGCAAGTTTTACTATTTAGTATTAGTTTCCTTGTACAAATGGGCTTTATTATTTTATCCCCTTCATGCAATGCAGCACACGAGAGGTGGAAAAATACTTACATTTTTGCCCACATCATCTTTGGAGCTCATTAAGTCCTCCATGTCTGCACGCAACTGCTTATTCTGCCTCTCAAATTCTTCTTTAGCCTCCAGGGCTTCTTCCAAACCTCGAGCCAGAGACAGGGCCTTGGTCTCCTTCTCTCTAGCCTCTGCCTCTGCCCGGTCCCGCTCCTCTGCATAGCGAGCAGAAATGTTCTTTTCTTCCGCCAGCATCTGAAATCGTCAATACAAGTTTCAAAGATAAATCTTAAAGAAAATCTGTCAGAAGGACACTCACTGAAATTTCAATGAACAGATTACCTGGCACCATATTATTCTGCCTACAATGTCAACTTGTGGTCAAGGGGCTTTGGTATGAGATAGTCCCTATTTTATCACCCAAAACAAAGCAGTCTGAAAATAAAGGGAGCTTCTATCCATGCTCTAGGAACTGGCTCAGAGCCTCAGTTTTATAGTCCTCCTTCAGTCTTCATGTCCCTTCTCAACAAATCCATCAGGATCCCCCAAGATAGTTAAAGTCAAGTCAAACTCTAGCTTGGCTACAAACTCTGACTTAAGATATTTCACTTTTTAATAGACCTATCCAACCAGAATGTGAAGCACCAAGGTAGGTGCTTGGCTCACTGAAGCTATTACAAAAGTGGTCCCCTGTGAAAAGCTAACATTGCAACAGCCAATTGAGTCCACACAAAATATTGTGTTTCTAATTAGAGGTCTCCCTTAAAAAGTCTCTTGGAGTGGTTAACACATGACTGAGGCTTTACACACTACCATTACTTTGCCATGGTCTACACAAAGTTAGGTCAACGCAAGACAGCTTACGGCGACATAAGTATCTACACTTAAAATTTCATTCCCACCAACGTAACTCGCCCACTAGATGGACTTAACTCCACCTGCACGAGAGGCAAAGTGCCAAGGTTGATGTAGTTAGGTTGACGCAGCGTCAGTGTAGACACTGCATTGCTGTCGCTGGCTTTCAGAAGCCGTCCCACAACGTCCCACTAACAGTTCAATCCATACAAGCGCTCCTGGGGAGGACGCTCACTGCCAAAATAAGGAGCAAAGCGTAGACACGCACAAGTGATGCAATAACTGTGGCAACTGTACACTGATGCAACTTAGTTCAACATAATTCTGTAAAGCAGATGTTGCCTTAGTGTTGAAGGCAGAAGTGAGATGACTGGAGTTAGAGAGTACCTGATCAAACTTCTTCTGTTTTTTCTCCAAGTTGGAGACAATTTGGCGCTGATGATCCAGGTCCACTATCAAGTCATCCAGCTCTTGCTGCAGGCGATTCTTGGTCTTTTCCAGTTTATCATAAGCCATCGCCTTCTCCTCTAGACGTTGGCTCAGAGCCTCCATATCCTTCAGCAATTTCTTCTTATTTTCCTCCAAACCTTCAATAGTTCCCATGTCATCATCTACCTTCTTCTTGGCATCAGTCAGCTAAAGTTTTACAGAAGACAAAGTGGTTTCTTATAACTTCTTACTGTTCACAGCTATTAACAGGATACAACAAAAATGCAGTTAATCCTCCACAATGCAAAGAAAGTAACATTTATTACACTGAAGGAAACCCACAAGAACAAAAACAGCTATTTCTGATTAAGGAAGGTACAAACAAAATGATGATACAACAATGTATTAAAGGTATGAAGCCTTATATGATACGACAGTTAAATCTGCCCAAACTAACTCAGGTATTGAAATCTGACTATTACAAAATGTTTTCAACATTTCAGAGGAAAAAGATCAGTGAAAAATTATTCAACACAGCTCAGCCTAATTTTTGTCCCAATTGAGAATGAAATATTGCCTAGCAGAAGTTGTAATACATTTCACAGTCATCACACTGAATTTGTGGGCCACACTAATATCCTACCATTTCTAATAGCATCATACCTGCGATTGCAGGGTGAGGAACTGTTTCTCCAAGTTCTTCCTGGCCTCCTCCTCCTCTTCCTGCTGCTCCTGTAGGTTGTTCTTCTCTTCCTCCAGCTGCCTAATCCTACTGCTCAAGTTCAATTTCTGGCGGGTTTCCTCCTGAAGAAGCTCCTGTTGGTATGAAAATAATTAATCTTGAATTTCACCTTTTGCAGATAGTATTTAAATCTGGCCTTAAGCTGAACTGCCCTCCAATATTGTTTTTAACAATTCCTTTGTTTCTGCGGGGGGAAGGAGGGGAGATACGGGGGATGCTTGAAAGAAAATAATATTTTAAAGTCAGCTTTGTTTTCCTGAATACTGTTTGATCTGAAGATATTCAATACCCCTTTAATTTGCTAATATCAGGTCCACCACTCACATCTCCAAGAAGTTTAATTAAAATCTAGTTTCATGGCCAAAAGGTCATCTTAAATTGGTACAGTTTAATAATACATAGCGGTATGCAGAACTAAGCCATCTTTCCAACAGAAAAAAAATTGCACGAGATAAAAGGAGAATTGTTTTAAAATTGCAAGATCCAGTTATGCTGCTTAGCTGGCAATACCCAGCACCTGCTAGAATAGCATTACATCTATAATAAATTTCCATCAGAACCCACTGCTTTCCTTGTGGGGGTAGGTTTGTGTTGTGCTCTCGTTTACTCCTATACTTCTCTTCCTATTTAAAAAAAAACAAAAAAACACACTTGTCTGAACATCAAAACTGGCTAAAGACTTGAACCTGAAAGGACAAGAACCATGAGAAGCAGAGAAGTCGCTTGGTTGAGCGGGGTGGGAATCAACTCCACTAAGTGATAAAAGCACTTACGCATGCTCCACAGACAATGTCTAAGACCATAACAGTTTAGTGAAGCCACCTGCCCTCCGACACATCACAACCTTACCTTCACAAGCCCCGTTGTGAGGCCAGTAAGTGGCTGGGTTAGAAAAGTTTCCTGACTTCAGATGGCCTTAACGAAGACATGGCCCTATTGGGTCAGACCATTAGTCTCTCTAGTCCTGCATCTGTCATTGGCAAGTCCCAAGACACTTCAGAGGAAAGTGCTAAGAACTCCACAGTAGAGAATTCTAGAACAGAGTACCCACACAGGCAGGGTCTTCCTAATACCCATTAAATAGTGAAGTCTGAGGACTCACAGCACTGACATTATATGGGGTTACAAAATGCAACTGTGGATGGGGGGAGGGATAGCTCAGTGGTTTGAGCATTGGCCTGCTAAACCCAGGGTTGTGAGTTCAATCCTTGAGGGGGCCATTTGGGGATATGGGGCAAAAATTGGGGATTGGTCCTGCTTTGAGCAGGGGGTTGGACTAGATGACCTCCTAAGGTCCCTTTGAACCCTGATATTCTATGATGTTCTCATTTATGTAAATACTCACTTTTTGTTTAAATCCTACGTAAACTAATCTGCCATGATAGTGCCCTCTTATCTTGTTAAGTCCTTCTGAATTTCCTCTGTTGTCTCTGGTCTTGGATAACAAATTGTGTCATTGGCAAATTCAGGCACCTAATTTCTGACCTTTTCCAGATCACTCAGTCAAATTCCTTATTAAGGTTTTACTGCAATTGTAATTGACCATTTCTATTTTCTTTCTCAACCTGTTTGTAATCCAAGACAGCACTTCACATCTTGTCTTCAAGGCCCATGACTTACTTTCCTTGTCAGCTTCTCATGAGGGATTTTTGACAAAAGGTGTTTTGAAAGTTCAAGTTCTAAAGAGGTTTTTCTTAATCATTTATTTTGGGGAGATGTTCAGAATTCTAGAAGAGCAACACAATTCTCCATTACAGAGGCCATGCTGTTTTGTCCCTTGAGTTAATGGAATTATGACAATTTTCACCAGCTGAGGATTTGCACCAATAATATGCATCTGTGGGACAAGAGTAACAGAGGAGAAAAGACTAGGGAGACAGGAAAGAAGGCAACAAAATCCTGTGATTTTAGCATGTTTCAAAGTTTTGTTGCATTCCTCAAATTTAAGTTTCAAAATTGTCAGGGGCTGACTATGCCCCTCCCTCAACCAATTCACCTCAAAATTTCAAAGTCTAACTGCAATCATTTAAATGCTAATGTTTTAAAGTATATTTTCCCTGTTTTCCATTATTCAAGGGGAAATTAAATGCACACAAACTCTTTATTGACAATGGCTGTAAAGAATGTACATAACCTTTCATGGTTTATTTGTACATTAACCCAAAAGAAACACTAGGGCTAGGTAATTCTAAGATCTCAAGTTACTGGGCGGGGATGGGGGGAGGGAAGGAGGAGAGAGAGAGAGACAGTCTCCTTTTTGCCTTACAGGTGCCCCAAGAGCCTGATTTACATTAACATTTTACGTACTCGCTCAGTAAAGCCTATGGAATCATCCTTGGTAGAACATAAGAAACACTAAGTGAACCTTACTGAGACAGCAAAGTCTAGTAAGTAGCAACTAGTCTGCCATGAAAAGTCAGTTTTTCTCATCGATTCAAAGGCCAGGAGAGATTTCTGATCATCTAGTCTGAGCACCTGCATAACACAGGCCATTGGACTTCCCCAAAATAATTCCTTTTGAACTGGAGAATTCCCTTTGAACTAGAGCTCCCAATGCAGCTGAACAGTCAGCAACATAGTACATATTTCAGTGCGCAGTGGCTCTTCTGAGACAGTGCAGTGATTATTTGCATAGGCCAAGGATTTCTGACCCACAAGGAAAGTTACTGATGGGAGTGCTAGATCAGTGCCATACCCAATTCAAAAAGCTAAGCAAATGTGGATACTTAGGTTCCTCGCAAAGCCTTCTAGAGGGGGCTCCGAGTGTTGTTGGAAGAGAAGACAGACCCTGAGTTTTCAGTTCCACAGCTGAATGTTTCTATCGATGAACACAAGTTCAGTGTTAAAAACTGGGTTCTTATTACAACTGAAAACACACCTGTGTATCTTGAAGCTGAGACTCCAGACCTGCAGCATCTTTGGCAAACTTTATGCCCTTCTTCTCTGCTTCCTCCAGGAGGCTTGAGACATTGTCCAGCTCATTCTGCAAAGCAAGCAATCTAAAGGTAACACCAAGCAGCTGGTCTGCTGTAGCAGCTGTACCCTGTTGAGAGCTGTGGGTGCAAAAGACCACAACACTCAAAATATACCAAGCATGAAAGCTAAGGGAATGAGAGCTCCACGTACAAAGATGCCCCCAGGTAATAAAAATGTAAAACTTAGCTAAAATTAAGTTGAATGTCAATTATGACTTTAAACAATAAATCTCTTTCAAATGCACGCTTACCTCCCACTGCTGTTGAGAGAACAATCCCATAACCACCTTTGTATTCACATTTTACTTTTGATAATATTGCGATTAGTATTTTAAATGGTATTTCCATTACAGGGCTGCCTTATGGGATCTACCACTGTCCATGGATTCCCAAGTGACAGCAGGGTCCAGAGGCTGCAACCTTTCCAGACAGATCCCTGCCAACTGTCAATGTTTGTTATTTCCAGGATGTGCTACTGTAATGCACCCTACTTGGGGCTACTTGAGGACTGCTTGGGAGTTTCAGATAGTATGAAATGGAGCCACTCACCTTTGAGAAAGTTTAGGTTGTTTTACCTAAATAAAAGACCCTGCATTGTACTGGTTCTGAAACAATTACAAATGCAATTCAGGGCACTAGCTTTTGTATATAGAGCTGTAAATTGCTTGGAAGCTTCTCTCTCAAAGACCATCTCTTCCCTTTGCCCTATTTGATAGTTGTGATGAGCCAGACTTGAAAACCTGGCAACTGCATACTCTCACCACAGACACTTCTGCTTTGGACTTCACTCTTTTGCTGTTCAGCAGAGACCAAGGCTGGGGCCTTTAAGATACAGCGCAAAACAACTGTTTGATGGAGCTTTTTGAAAATTTGAATCAACAGCTCAATCTATGTTTAAAATCACTGTGCAAGGGGTGATGGCAAGTGTGAGACTTATTGGCCAGCTACTAATGATATTGTTAATTTTGTAACCAACCCCAGACAGCAACAATATGAATAAAAAGTTCAGACCTGTAATTAACTGAATAAAGTTAAAGTTCTATATCTGTAAAATGTTCCATATTTTTAATATTTAGGAAGTGCCTAACAATTTTTAAAACTGTCTTGGGTTGTTTGCCCCATTTTTATGTAAACTTCTCTTGTACTCTGCAGAAAAGCTTTACATATTTTTCATCCATTTCCATTTTACAGAAGTCAACAGAGTTTTATTAGGAGAAATTCCAAGTCTGGATTTACAAAAAAAGAACAGTTTCAAAGTTTTGTAGACTATACTGTGATTAAGCAGGATCGTTTCAAGAGTTTATTTGTAGATTCAGGTTTCACACTGACCATATACCATCCACATGCATCTCAGTCACTGCAAGGTGTATTTTTGCAGAATCCTTTGATTTTAGCAGATGATGCAAGACTAAAATGCAACGGCGTGTTTTGAAAGTTTTATCTATGTTCCGCAGTCACTTCTCCAGAGGCTTGATGTTTCTATTTCCCTGCTCATTTTCCAATTAAGAGGTTAGGATTTTGTGGTTGTATGAGCATGCCAGAGAAGAGACCAATTTCAATCTTACCTGCAGTTTGTTAGCCTTTTCTGCCAATTCTGCCCTAATCCTCTCTCCTTCTGACACTTTGGCATGTAGTTCCTGTACCTGAGCATCTAGCTTCTTCCTCTTGTGCTCAGACTCTGCTTTGACCTGCTGCAATACCTTCACCTCACAGGCTAGCTCCTTGTTGTCAGTTTCTAGGCCTTGCTTGTTCTTTTCAAGATTTGCTTTGAACTAGGAAAGCACAAAATAAAAGTACATCACTAATTATAGCACTTCACATTATTCTCCATCAGGCACTTTCCTACAAAATATTTGACCTCAAAAAACATTTCTAAACTCACAAGTGGCAACTGAGCCCAATGGGAGTGTGAGCCATACATAGAGAAATGGCAGCTTCACACATCAGCACAGGACCGTTGGGTAAGACTGCAGGTATTTTCCCATCCTTTATATTTACTTATCCAAAGAGTTCTAAATTAACAAAGTGTTTAAGTCTTACACAAGTATATTAAGCATTAAAGTTGTTCAGGTGGACAAATTACATTTCCACCAGCATTACTTAATGCTGTAGTTCCCACTAGCAAGAATTTTGCTTTTCCAAAGAGAAATTGCTGCAATACTCCCTATGTTTAACATAGAAAAACAACACAGTAATGTTAATTATTTGCAAAGGCATTAGTGAATTATATCGACTGTAATTAAACAGACTTCAACATACTACACTTGGCAGCGTTTGGAACCATTTCACTTTTGAACAAGATACTGTAGCTGCTACTAGAAGACATTGCTATGCAAATGTAATTAATAAGAGTAAGTCCTCATCCTGGCTGCTAGGGTGACAGCTATCATAAAATTGGTCACAGTTCAAGGTAACTGCACCTGTATTCCCTGTGTATGGCCCAGCAACAGCACCCAGGCCAGATTTCTGCCTGTCAGTCGTTACCTCTCTTGGGTGGAAACCTAAATCTCTCCCCCTTCTGACCAGGAGCTTTCCAGGCTGAACAGTTCCCTGACTATACTGTGACCTCCCTAGCAAAGATTGCTTTAGCAGGCCTGATTTGCTTCTCTTCTCCATGTAATTGCCAGTTAAGTTACCACACAGCTCTTTCTAAGCAAATTCATTTACTCTTAATGTAAAAGCGTTAGAGAAAACATACTACTAAACCAATAAAAGAACCTACATGCACGCTAATAAGATTAGCGGAGATCATCCCCTCACTCCAGCAAGGGCTCTGGTTGTTTTTTTGTCCTTCAAACCCCATGCAGGGTTTTTCCTGCACAAGTTCAACACAGCTTCAGCTAAGAACCAGCCCACTCATGGCTCAGAGTCACTCCTTTAACCCATTTGAGTATTTGAAGCCACCATAAATAGGTAATCAGTCACACAATGCTCAAGGCACAGCTTCAAAAGGATGGATGGAGAGGTAGGTCAGGAAACCCCCTTATTTCTTTGTCTAGCCCATTGTTTCAAACTGTCATTTGAAGCATAATACTGTCCTAGGCTTTACATTAGCCATGCCTTCTCCTTAAAGAAGCTACATACAATCCCATATCAAATACTTGAATTTTTAATACAATGAACTCATAAAATATTTACCTAATTCAATAACATTAAATTAGGATATTGCAGAATATTGTCATATTATCACAGAAGTCAACACCACTGCACAATTTGGCAGCGTATATTAAAGACTCCTGGGACTAGAACAAAAGGGGCATTATGGGTCACAACTCAAGTACATTGCCAGAACTGAATGCGGAATCATCTACAGTACCTTGATTTAGCCAATATGAATTTTTTTGTATAAGCCCCAAATTACCACCACTTTCTCTGGAAACATTTTGCAATCTACATATTCTGAGACGTGCTTCTCATCAAATGAGCTTGCAGACTGCTGTACCAAGTAAGCAGCTAATAATACCTGGTACAATACTTTGTCTCTAGATGCATCACTTCCAAGTCTGTCAGAGAGATGGATCCTGGCAGTGTCCAATAGTAACAGGTTATTATTTGAGCTAGAATTCTAGCTTCTTGGTCATTTTGTAGCAGATATATACAATCAGCGAAGATCTATTAGCTCCATGAGCAAGTATGAGACAAAGGGACAAGACTGGCAATGTTATTTTACAGAAGTGTATACAATCCCAAAGCAAGAAAATTTCAGCTATCACATGAAGTAGCCTGCAATTTCCACTCACCCTTTTGGCCTGTTCAAGTTGTTCAGAGAGCTCCTCCAGTGCAGTAGCATGTCTTTGTCTGATTTCCTGTATTTGAGCTTCATGGTTCTTGGTTTCTTCTTCAATAGCTTTCTTCAATTCAGCCACTTCCTGCTCACGCTTTGTCCTGGAGAAAGCATCATAATACAGTAGAATCTCAGAGTTACGAACACCTCAGGAATGGAGGTTGTTTGCAACTCTGAACAAAATGTTATGGTTGTTCTTTCAAGTCTACAACTGAACAGACTTAAAAACAGCTTTGAAACTTTACTATGCAAAAGAAAAATGCTGCTTTTTTTTTTAAAAGCCATTTACATTTGCTTTTTTTGTCTCTGCTGCTGCCTGATTGTGTACTTCCAGTTCCAAATGAGGGGTGTAGCTGGTCAGTTTGCAACTCTGGTGTTCATAACTCTGATGTTCTACTGTAGATTATTAAAGCTCAACATTTTACAGTCTAATTTATTCCTCATTTAAGCACATTTTCTTGTTGAACTTTAGTCTCTTGCTGTCTACATGAAGTGTTACAGTTGTTTCCACAGCAGCATAATACAGCAGAGTTCACAATCCACACCTGGGATTGGGGGTGGGGTGGGGTGGAGGAGAGGCAGGAGAAGAGAGAAGGCAAGGGGAGATGAAGAATGGTTTCACAATTAATGATCTGGAGTTGGTAGACCTGGATTTTATTCCCAGCTCTACCAGGCTCACTGTAGGACCTCGGCAAGTCACTTCACCTCTCAGTTTCCTATCTGTATTTTTTTGCAATTAATATTTTCCTTCCCCAAAAAGAGTACTGAGGTGTAATTCATTAGTTCTGGTAAAACACTTTGCAATTGTCAGCTGGAAAGAGCTATATGGGGAAAAAATTATTAAAGCCAAAAATCTTTACTGAAGTTAGTTTCAAGCTAAGGTTACATGAAACATCTTTATGAAGTAACTTTTTTCTCTTTAAATTAAACCTGGACTTTAAACAGTGTCTTTTAAAATGTGCTGGTCACCCCACCTCAATTCTTGCTGTGCTGCAGTGGTATCCAAGGTATCTTCCAGCTCAGTCTTCAGTGCCTCCAACTCCTCACTTAAGTCTCTCTTCTGCTTTTCAGCCTTGTTGCGTGATGCCTTCTCAGATTCAAGGTCCTCCTGGAGTTCTGCAATCTGAGCTTGCAACTCTCGTATTAGTTTCAGTGCATTGTTCTTCTGAACTGCTTCTTCATCACCTCTGTTAAATATGGACACAGGATAAGGAATGGACAAGAATAAGATCTGATATTAAAGATGGAATAAGACTTATTCACTACCAGTTCTCATAACAGAATTTGAGTTAATGGAACAGAAACAGATTTTACTTAAAACAGCAATGATCAAAATGCACCTTTAAACAAACATGTTCATTTTTAGTGTATTGAGACTAGTACTTCAGTTATTAAGAGACACACTGTTAGGGATGTTGGGCATTAAAGTTGTCTTACCTCCAGTTTTCCAATTCTTTAACTCCTATACTAAATTCTCCCCAAAATTCATCTCATCGGTATACGAAGACTTCTAAATTATGAGTCATGAAAACGGACATGTCTTTTGCAGTTGTCTCTCTATTGCACACTATATTATTTAATAGTGTGACTAAGTTGTGGCTTTTTGGTAAGAAACCTCAGTATAGCAGCAAGATTATTTTAAATAAATAGTGACCAGAGTGGAGAGAGTCAGTACAGAACTCATTTTAAAGGTCCAACAGCCAGGAAAGTGAGAGAGCAGTTCCATTACCAGCTCTTCTGCCACATTTAATATCACAGGCAACTGAATGGAAAACTGGCAGAGTTGCCCAAGTAGATCAATTGTGTTTAAAACAGATTGTTTGGTGTAAAACAATCAGTTAAAAATAAAGTAACCGGAGTATATTTTGGTGCTGCCAAACCCATATCAATAACCAGAAATTAAGTTTAAAATGTAGTCAGCCACCCCCAAACCAAAGCTTATTAACATAACACACACGTCTCCCAGCCCAATTTCTTACTGTGCAGAATTTTATGTGGTTGGTGTCAGAGAGAAAAACGCAAATTCTTGAATATTTCTCGAGGAATGGCAAAACCACTGACTGACTTATGATTAAGTGGTCTTGCTCTCTTGATGTTGAATTGCAATAAGCCAACTGCAGTCATTTTAAAGTGAAGTGGGTTGGTAAGTTAAAGGCTCTTTTGCAGAGTAATCCTAGCATACAAATGCAAAACCTCTTTCTTTTTTACTATAAATTGTGAAAAGGAACATACTGATAAGGCCAGATTCTCATTTATGCCAAAGCTCCTTTACACTACTCTAGCAGTCTAGAGGTACCTTGGGGTACGGTTACACAGTGCTCCATGGCAGTGCTCCTGTCAGCCCAGGTGGATAGACATGGAGTTGCAGGGCTCATGCTGCCACTCTAATAGCTGTGTAGATAGCTCTTTGAAGTTGTGGCTTGGGCCAGAGCTCCAGCTCAGAGGCTCACCCTCGGGGTAGCAACTTCAAAGAGCTGTCTACACAGCTATTTTTAGAGCACTAGTTTGAGCCCCGCAACCCCACATCTGTCAGCCTGGGCTGGAGGGCTCGCTGCTGTGGGCTGTGTAGACATACCCCTGGTGTAAATAAGAACCAGTCTCACAGCCTTAAATACCTTCATGGCTTTGCAGTTGGTCTGTAATACAGGAATTTACTCAGAGGAAAGCTCAGCAGTCTCAAAATAAAAAGCAGCATTGGTGCTATACTAGCTTCCCCTACTTCCAACTCTAATCAGTATAATCTTGAAAATGGATTAAAGGTAAATCTGAAATAAAATCCCACTGATTTTATCTAACCACAAACCCCACCAGTCTCTGACCTGGCAAGAGCAGCCTGCAGCTCCTCTTCTTTCTTGGCTAGTTGGATCTTTAGCTCTTCAATCTGGGCTTGCAGCTCAGCTATTTGGTCCTGAAGATCTGTTGTTTCTCCGTCAAGTTTTCTTTTAGCTTTTTCCAATTCTTGACGGGTCTTTTCTTCCTTTTTCAAACGCTCTTTAGAAGGATGAGAAGATACTCAATACAACTCTTTCAGTACATTGTATAAAAAGATGGCAAAAAGCCAGCAGCTAGCAATTTTATTGGTTGTAGACAACTGATTGATAAACTACTAATTCTTTTAATATCAGTAGGGGGATCGTTTTAATCCTCTTTTCCTGAGAACGTCTGCTTTGCATAACTAGGTCAAGACAGCAGAGCACTTGGGTTTCTCCCTTTTCTCTGGAACAATCAGATGGAAGGATTTTGGTGCCTCTCCATTTCCAGTTTCATTCCTTCTGATTAGTAATATATCTGGACTAGACTAGTCTGTCTCCCTACTTTGGGAAAAAATGCATCCTTTCAACCCAGTTCCAACTTCCTCTTGGTTAGCAGGATCTGTCAAGCTTTCAGGTAAGTACGATTAAAATTTATCCTTCTGTGATATTTACTACAACAGATTGTCTGGTCTCTAATGGCAGTATTCCAGGCAACACTTTAAGGGACAAAAGAGGACATGTACCTCAGGCCCCTACTAATCAGTCACCTGTTGGAGGTGGGGAGGAGAGAAAGATTTTTTCCCTTTTTTGTATTTCCAGAGAAAGCTCCCGGATGGAAGTACCACTCCAAAGACAGAAGCCAAAGCCCGCATCAGCCAAAGTCTGCATGTTTAGCCTATATTTACTTAAGGGAATGTATGGAGAGTGCTATGTACACAGGGCTTATTCACTGTTGATGCGTCCCTCTCTACTGACAATATGGGGATTGCGGTGGGGTTTGATTATAGCTGGGCAAGAGATCTCTACTATTCTGTATGCTTCCTGAATGCAAGCTTTGATCCATCTTCCAATGGCATATCCAGATGTTTTAAGGTCCTCTGAACACAATGAATAGTACATCTCAAGTGGCTCTGTTCTTGACATGTAGCATTTCAAAGGCCTTCTGAAGTCTAACTTATGCCACAGCTTTCCTTTCCCAGCCTGCAGTTGGAGGACAGAAGCAGAGATGGGCTATGATTTAAATGGAACAGCAAAAGGACTTAGTTTCTTTCTCAAAGTCATAACAAAAGGACAACCTTGCCCTGATGGAAAACCAGGAACAGGGTCAGATGGAAGAAGACTGCAATTTCCCCAGCCCTGCTGGAAAAGGTGATCAACAAAATGCATCTAAGATCCAGGAAATGAAGGTCAACTGATGACAGTGAGTTAAAAGATGGTTTGTGTTGCTTTTGGAAGACTAGGCCAAAGCTCTGCTGGAGAATAATGCTTTAAGAAATTTGAGGTAGTTTTCACAATCACCTATGTCACTTCGGAGCCCAGTCAATGAGACTAAGGGTATGTCTATACTTACCCGTCACGTCGGAGGCGCGGGATCGATGTTCTGGGTTCGATTTATCGCGTCTTGTCAAGACGCGATAAATCGAACCAGGAAGTGCTCCCTCGTCGACGCTGGTAATCCAGCTCGACTAGTGGTGTAGGCGGAGTCGACGGGGGAGCCTGCGCGCCGCGTCTGGACCACAGGTAAATTCGAACTAAGGTACTTCGACTTCAGCTACGTTATTAACGTAGCTGAAGTTGCGTATCTTAGTTCGACAGGGGGGGGTTAGTGTAGACCTGGGCTTAGTTACTTTTGAAAATTTTACCGCAGAAACTAGCAGAGCTGATGCCATTATCCTCCCATCCACAAACACCCTTAAAGCCGTGAGGAATGAGGTTTGGACCATTAAGGAACTGTGAACCAACCTAGATTTTCTCCAAAAGGAGTTAACTATGATATTTGCTCTTCTAGTGGAGATCTTGCCCTGAACCATGCTGTGAACATTGAACAAACCCAGTAATAGGCAAAGAAGGGCTTTTGCAAAAGTGGAATGTAGTCTATGCTACCTTAAAGGAGATACCCTCCCAGTTCTTACAGTGTTCTGTCACAAACCAGGCAGAGTGAGTTTGGATGTGTTGGGGCATGGGTGTACCACTGAACCCTGTTAGAGAAGAGCTGGCATACAGGCAGGTTAAGTCACTTCCCCATGGACAAGATATCTGCACACCAGGCCACCTGAAGCCAGGGGAACTTGTAAGTAAGGTGGGACTCCACCATTGGCGGTCAACATGAGCTGGAGCTTCCTGCTTTGGGTACTTGCTGCAGAACTGGTAATGCTGCTTTTCTGTGGCATGGACAATTCCCCAGTTGGCATACCAAACAAACTAGTGTTAGGTGGGAATACTCCTCTTTCAGGAATTATTTCTCCAGGGGCATTTGGATTTGCTGAGCAACCAGCTTGCAGGTTCATACCCTGTGTGATATGCAAGGCTCTCACGACAAAGTCCTCCTGTTCAGATGGGCAGAGAAGAAAAGTTTAGGAGTCTTGGACCTTGGGTGCCTCCTGGTTGGTTTCAATACATGAACTTAAACATCTTGATAAGGTTTGTCATTACCTTGCAGAAGGCTACTCTGACTGAATTTGCGAAAAGTGCCTTTCCTTGGATTCTCCCTGAGCTAATTAGAATGTGTGTGTTCTCCACACTATGTGGCTGGTAGCATTGATCATGATTTGCAACCTACTCTGATCTTGTAGTGCAATGGCTTTCCCCAGATTGCACTGCAGGAAGCATTACACACCTTGTGTGGAATTCTCACAATGGAATACAGGTCTCCTCCCAGAGGACCTCAAGGGGAGCCTTTCAAAAAGGCACAAATAAAAGTCTGAAATTCTCCCCTTTCACACCTCCCTGCTCCCAGAGTGCCATTCTGTCCACGGTAGCAAATGGTAGCAAGATAACATTGAACCAGGACTAATTAGACTGCTTTTCGAGATGCTAGATAAAACTGTAGGATCAGATTGAGCATCTGAAGGCTCTCCAACCAAGACAATTCTGCCTTGCTTGGTGTCGGTCTATGCATCCAGATGAGTTAGTGTTTGCACTGGTCAAAGGTTCTCTCTCTCATGACTGATCACCAGGCTTCAAAGTCTCAGGTGCTGCCCCCAAGTCACTACCATGACATATTATTTTGTCCTGCTGCAGAAAGGTGAGCTGCACTGAGGTAATCTTCCCCCCCCCCGCCCTCTTATAAATGCTTCACTTTTGCCCACTAAGGGGATCCCTCCACCGAGACACAGGATTTCACAAAGATTGTTTTTTCTTGGGGCAGGGCACGACTGAACCCACATGAAGAGACAGATGCCCTATGTCAGCAAAGCCATTTGATAGTTGGTATAATTTTCCAGGCAGCCTTGAGAAGCCAGGTTTACTATCAGGGGGTAAGCAAGCTGTCAGTATGATCTTTCTGCAATGAAGGGTGAAACAAGGAGGGATCTCCCCCAGGAATAAGGGAAGATCACTGGAGTTCAAAAATCCTCAGGAAATAGTGAACTTCATCGATGTGAAGGCATTTCTGGTAAGAATCCCAATCCTACTAGAACACCAATTTAGCAGTTTCCAAAGGACAACATTTTGGTTCCAAGTCAGAGGAAATATTTCACTTCCAGATAAGTTATGGAACAACAAAAGGAAGCAGTGGAGCTCAGGGTGGGTCTGGCAATTACCTGAATCACAGAGTTTTATTTCCTGAGGACGGAGCAGATTGCTACGGCAAGTTGTTACCTTGAAGTGACAGATGCAGAGTAATATGAAGCCTCTGGAGACAGCTTCAGAAATATCTTAGAAGGGGTCTTGAGTTTTTTATGCCTGGGCTTCCAGGAAGATTTGGTTAATTCACTTGAGTATCTCAGGAGATGGGACAGGGTTTGGAGAGACTGAAAAATCCCTTTCCTTACAGAGCTTAAAGTCCTTATTCTCTCCCCCCACCATTCTATGCCATCCTTCTCTGGATGACAGCCCTCGCCTTATACTGCTACCAGCAGTGTGGGCTAGCCCCATGTGCTGCATCACCCTATCTGGTCTTAGTCCACATCAGACCCCTCCCACCCCATTGTCTGGCCCAATGACAGAGGCCCGAAGAGGTCACAGCATGAGTAGAATGCACTGAGTGCAGCAGCGTACAAATCTGTGTGGCAAGAAGCATAGTGACTAGGGATTTTCTACTTAGAAAAAGCTCTCCAGCTCTGTTTTCATGCTGTACTGCATTCAGGGTAGTGTCTTGGGTGTCCTCAAGTCACCTTTCCTGCAGCTGACTTCTTGAGAAGCAAGACTCAGACTAAGGAGTCCTCCCCTGGAGGACACCAAAGTCCTTAAACCAAATTGTTCATTGGTTTAGATGGGAAGGAGAACTCCAAGGTCTGCGCTACAACATGACTCAATCATTATATTAAAAATAATGGAAACGGACTTGGACTGAAGTGTTTAAATGACACCCATTTTGTGATTAGGGAACCTAAACGAGTCATCTGAATTATATTAGCCTTCTTAAATCACCTGCAGTATTGCTCTAATAAAATATATAGACTATAGGCTATTTGAGAGGAAATAGTTATACTTTCCTTGGGCAAGAGTGCGTACTGCATATCAACTTTAGCTTTCCATTTTAAAAAATGATCCTCACAGTGCCCTCTAAGATCCACCAGTTTGTTGAGGCAAATCAGCAATGACCAAAGCTGATTTACTCAGACGTTTAAACAAGCATTCTTTTCCAATGAGTAACTAGTCCACTTATGTCCATCCTACGGCCTCAGAGTATCTCAAAACTGGTTCAAAAGTGAGCTGCTACCCTTATTAGTTCAATTTTTGACCAACTGGAGAAGATTCAAACATTGCAATTCTTCCATAATCAAGTCAGTTGTAAAATATGAAGCAAAACTGCCCATAGTACAGAAGACGATAAATTATTTCACAATTAGGGTGCAGAGAGCAACACAGACTTTAAATTTTGCACAATATTAAGTGCCAAGTCGGAGTTGCACAATAAGCAGACATTTTACAGCCAAAAGCCATTTTGTATAATCAACTCTAAGAGGAGATTACACAAAGTTCACTTAGCAAGTGGCTGCTTAGAAAACATTTTATGGTATTTCTTATAAAAACAAACATAGGATATGAAAAGTGTCAAGAGCAGAAAGGGAACCATTTTAGATAAACAGAGCATCAAGACAAGCAAAAGTTATTTAGAATTAGTTATTCATGAATGATTTCTGCTAGTCAAAACAACAAATATAGTTAGCCTATAACATTATTAGGGCTGTCAATTAACCGTAGTTAACGCATGAGATTAACTAAAAAAAAAATATATATCACGATTAATCGCAGTTTTAATTGCATCATTAAACAATAGAATACCAACTGAAATGTATTAAATATTTTGGATGTTTTTCTACATATTCATATATATTGTAGTCTGTGTTGTAATTGAAATCAGTGTGTATTTATTACAAATATTTGCATTAAAAATTATAAATAAAAGAAATAGTATTTTTCAATTCACCTCACAAGTACTGTAGTGCAATCTCTTGTCGTGAAAGTGCAACTTACAAAAAAAAAAATCTACATTTGTGTTACATAACTGCACTCAAAAACAAAACAATGTAAAACTTCAGAGCCTACAAGTCCACTCAGTCCTACTTCTTGTTCAGCCAATTGCTAAGACAAACAAGTCTGTTTACATTTACAAGAGATAAATAATGCTGCCCTCTTCTTATTTACAATGTCACCAGAAAGTGAGAACAGGCATTTGCGTGGCACTGTTGTAGCTGGCATTGCAAAGTATTTACATGCCAGATATGCTAAACATTCGTATGCCCCTTCATGCTTCGGCCACCATTCCAGAGGACATGCTACCATGCTGATGATGCTCATTAAAAAAATAATGCGTTCATTAAATTTGTGACTGAACTCCTTGGGGAGAACTGTATGTTCCCTGCTGTTTTACCCACATTTGGCCATATATTTCATATTATAGCAGTCTCGGATGATGACCCAGCAAATGTTTGTTTCCAGAACACTTTCACTGCAGATTTCACAAAACGCAAAGAAGGTACCAATATGAGTTTTCTAAAGATAGCTGCAGCACTCGATCCAAGGTTTACGAATCTGAAGTACCTTCCAAAATCAGAGGGACAAGGTGTGGAGAATGCTTTCAGAAGACTTAAAAGAGCAACACTCCAATGCAGAAAATACAGAACCCAAACCACCAAAAAAGAAAAATCAACCTTCTGCTGGTGGCATCTGACTCAGATGATGAAAATGAACATGCGTCAGTCCACACTGCTTTGGATTGTTATCGAGCAGAACCCGTCATCAGCATGGATGCATGTCCCCTGGAATGGTGACTGAAGCATGAAGGGACGTATGAATCTTTAGTGCATCTGGCACATAAATATCTTGCGACGCCAGCTACAACAGTGCCATGCAAACGCCTGTTCTCACTTTCAGGTACATTGTAAACAAGAAGCGGGCAGCATTGTCTCCTGTAAAAGTAAATAAACTTGTTTGTCTGAGCAATTGGCTGAACAAGAAGGAGGACGGAATACACTTGCAGGCTCTGCAATTTTACATTGTTTTATTTTTGAATGCAGGTTTTTTTGCACATATTTCTTCTATATTTGTAAGTTCAACTTTCATGATAAAGAGATTGCACTCCAGTACTTGTATTAGGTGAATTGAAAAATATTATTTATTTTGTTTATTTACAGTGCAAATACTTGTAATCAAAAATAAATATAAAGTGAGCATTGTACACTTTGTATTGTGTTCTAATTGAAATCAATGTATTTGAAAATGTAGAAAACATCCAAAAATATTTAAATAAATGGTATTCTATTAACAGTGCGATTAATCACAATTTTTTTAATCGCTTGAGAGCCGTAAACATTATTTTAGAAAAATGTCATTTTAATGTTTTTATCATCTGAAATTGCAATTACCATCTGGAAAAGGCAAGCATCTTTTGCTATTACTAAAGAGATGCATCTAGCGCCTTGAATTTTTAAAGAAGCGTTTTTAAATTAAATGGGTTTCCAAAAGTGAGGAACTAATAGCAAAGACCAGCAATAGGTTAGTGTGCCCATATGTGACACCAAAATTGGTGTGGCCAAATGCTATGCCAAAATAGAAGAAGTCTGATACAAGTGGAACACGTGGCTAAAGAAGGGCTGCATGGATAATAATAAATAGCAGCTACCGAGGTATTCAAGCCCTCACAAATAATGCACATTTTGGGGCATCTCCAATATATTTGTCAGACTTGAGACTAGTGAAACACTAATCTTACAATTGACCAAGTTATACAAATCACTGTTCCCCACTGAAAAAAACCCCAAAACAAACCCATTAAGAAAGTGATGTTGATGAAGAACAAGCCAACATTCATTCACATTCCAAAGCCTTCAATACACTAGAAATCCATTTGCAGTGGTTTGAAAGACAAGAGGAGAAAGATGAAGTACACCGTACTACAACTTACGCAGTGTATCCATTCTAATTTTGAGATGTTCAATTTTATGAACTCCTCAATCCCTAATTAGTTCATAAAACAGGGGTTCTACTGTACTCACATTTACTTAAGTGACCTATTATTTTCTATCATACATGCCAAGTTGTTAGAAGGCATATTAAAAAAGATCTCACCTTCCAAATCTGTGATCATCATTTCCTGTTTGTTCTTGAGTTTGGCCAAGTTTTTGGCCTTTTCTTCTTCTTCAGCCAGCTGAGAGGTGCACTCAGCAATTCTATCCTCCGTTAGTTTCTTTTCCTAGTTGATAAAAAGATTGACAGAGTCTATAAAATGCCTCAAGGCAGCAATAGACGTGAATGTAGGAATTCTGTATAGAAATCTTATACCTTAGTACAAGCTTCATTTCAACTGGCTGCAAGTTAGCATTACTGCTCAATTTGACTAGTTGCCAAATAATGAAAGCTCTCATTTAACAGTGAATTGGGATGCCACGCCTGAGAGATAATTTTTAGATAGTTCCTGCTCAACACTTTTCTGAAAGTGCTGAGAACAAACCACTTGAAAGTGGAGCCCCCATAAAGGTGCCTCAAGTTGGGTACTCAAAAATTGGGGCACTTCAAATCATTAGCCACTGTCGACAATTTAGGCTTAAATATATATTGTATTTGCTATTGAGTACTGCATAAGAGTAAGTGTGATAAATACTCTCAACGATTCTTACTAAAAACTTTGCATTTTTTTATTTAGTCTGTAGGAAGCAACTCAGGCCTGCCCCCCAATAAGATCACAGTACAAGGATAGTCTTAGAAGGATTGCGAATACATTGAAAAACATGTTGACACTACCAGAAAGCCTAAAGTGTCCACTGAAAGCTGCCACCTCCCATGGCATGAGAGGTTTCATTTACAACACATACCCGTTTCTCACCTTTAAAAATTTGGAATTTTGGTCCTCTAGAAGTAGGATCTCTTCTTCCATCTTCTTGATTTTAGCTTCAGCAGTTACCTTTTCAAGCTGCAACTTCTGTCGAGCTCCTTCTTCCTCATCAAGTTGCTCTTCTAGGTCCTAAGAAAGCAAGCACAATTGCACACTATGTTTTCCATATTACCCGTCTGCTCCAAGTCAACAGAAACACAACGCTCCTCGCTATTTCTGGAGACCCCCTCGCTTTCCAGCGTAAAGCGCTAATAAAGGAAAGTGGCGTCAATTGTAGGAGCCTTCACCTAGTATAATGCAACTTTGCCAACCCCTGATCTAGTATAATCTACGGCACGTGTGCCGATTTTTAATAACACGCAGAGGATCCAGCCGCTGGCCCCGCTCAACCCGCTGCCGGTCTGGGTGAAAGGAACCCCAGGCCAGGAGTGGGCTAAGTGGAGCCGGCGGCTGAGACCCCGGCTGGCAGGAGCCAGTGGCCGGAACCCCAGACCTTGCCAACAGGTGTCCCGGCCGCCGGTCCCACTTTGCCCGCCGCCGCTCTGGGGTTCCGGCTGCTGGCCCCTTGCCAGCCAGGGTCCCGGCCACCGGCCCTGCTCAGCCCAGTGCCTGCCTGGGTGAAGGGAACTAAAAAACCCCAGGCCGGCAGCGGGCCCAGCAGCCGAGACCCCAGACCAGGGGGCGGGCTGAGGGGGGCCGGCGGTGGGCTGAGCGGCTCAGCCCGCTGCCGGTCTGGGGTTCGGGCTGCTGGCCCCACTCAGCCCGCTGCCAGCCGGGTGAACGGAACCCCAGACCGGCAGCAGGCTGAGCCACTCAGCCCGCTGCCAGTCTGGGATACCAGCCGCTGGTCCCGCTCAGCCCACTGCTGGTCTGAGGTTCTGGCCGCTGGCCCCCTGCCAGCCAGAGTCTGGCCCTCCAGCCTGGGGTACCGGCAACCAGCCCAGTGCTCTGCTCCTGGACTTGGCCTAGCACTCTTCAGCTGCCCCCTGCTGTGGCCCAGGAAGGAAAAGCAAGGGTAAGGATCACACTAAACCGAAAAGATTAGCATTTTAGTTTTATTTTAAATGAAGCTTCTTAAATATTTTATAAACCTTATTTACTTTAAATACAGCAATAGTTTATTTATATAATATAGACTTATAGAGAGAGACCTCCCCAAAAACGTTAAAATGTATTACTGGAACGCAAAACCTTAAATTACAGTGAACTTGGCACACCCTTGTACTAGATAGTCATGATCTGATACACGACCTATGTGCAAAGTTGTGCTTATAAATCTCAATTATACTATAAGTCAGGAAGTGTATGATTTCCAAAGCAGCTACCACAGACATGTTGCACACATTTTGAACTGCTGTATGGTATATTAACTTTATCTATCTCTATATCTCTATCTATATATATATATGTATGTAAGTTAATATACCATATATACAGCTCAGTGGTTTGAGCACTGGCCTGCTAAACTCAGGGTTGTGAGTTCAATCCTTGAGGGGGCCACTTAGGGATCTGGGGCAAAAATCTGTCAGGGTACAGTACTTGGTCCTGCTAGTGAAGGCAGGGGACTGGACTCGATGACCTTTCAAGGTCCTTCCAGTTCTAGGAGATTATAATTAATGGAGATATGCCAATTATAACAGATGCACACTCAATGTGGCAGAGTATATCCCAGAAGGAATGCAAGCCACTTGGACTGTGAAATGGCAGCCATAACATTGCACTGTTTTTTTCACACTTAAATTTACTTTTATGGCCCCCATCATATTAGGCTTTATTTAGATCAAAGCTTCCCCAGACAGCACTGCACACAAGCAAGCGTGTAAAGCTCGACACTGCTAGTATGTGGGGCACAGCAGAAATGCCACTTCACAGACATTTAAATCTAAGTGTGGATGTGTGGGAGGGATGGTTAAAAAGATATAGGATGAGGAGAGGGATGCAGTGAAGGGAGCTTGCTGGACCTCAAAGGATTTAGATCCCTAAGAGGGTTTCTGAGACTGACATGTATATCTAGATGTCCATGCAAGTGAGCTGGTATTAACAGCATTTTTCAACACTTCAGTTGCAGCAATGGTAACATCATACTATTTTCCATTCATTTACAGTTGTTTCCCAATCAGTTTCTCCCACAAAACTTGGAAGACCACCTGGAGCTCTTAAGGAAGAATGTCAAAAGTTTTCAAGAGCCCTTCCTGGCTTTCAGATGGCTGCGTGTTCCTTTACACCTGAGGCTTTTTTGAAAGTCTCCCCCAACTCAAGTCTGAAATACAAGACCTAACCGACATCAAGATGCAGCCATGAAAGTACAAAAGAAAATCTGAGCAACTTGGAGTGGACAAAACAGTCTCTCTGCATGCTTTGGTAAGACCTAGTGAATGGATTTCCCTGTGGTCATGAACAAGCATGAAACATTTCACTTCCCTGTAGGAACTAAGATCCATGTGATTTCCTCAGAAATGGAAGTACCTAGGCCCTATGCAGTATATTCCCAATCCCCACCCCACTTCAAATGGTATTAAAGCTCCCTCAAGAGCCATGCTGCCATTAACTCTCCACCTGCACATGGTGCAACTCCCAAGACAGCCTTTTTATTAGGAGTCTGCATACATATACTCAGGGAAAATCCATGCTTGTTTCAAGGATGATGTTGCAAACATTACCTACTCTTTTCTCCATCTTTTCACCAAGTATTCATACCCATGAAGACAAGAGAATTTGTACAAGATGCTAGGATATCGTCTTTCACTCCCCCTACCTTTGCCCCAAAGGAGCGATTGTCTCCACTCCTTTCGTTCCCTCCAGGCAAAGTTACTGGAGGTGACAACATAGCCCTCATTATTTTAGTGTTCTGATCATATGTCCTTCCAATTGCAGTGTACTGAGAGGAGTACCTGAATGTGTGTCTGCATCTTTTTCTTTTCATTTTGCAAGACTTGGTTCCTTTCCTCTTCCTCCTCAACCCTGGATTCCAGATCATGCAGAATTTCTTCTAACTCTTGTTTCTTGGCAGCCAGACGGGCTCTCATCTCCTCAGCTTCAGCAAACAGCTCTGTCTCTGCCTGCAGCTGCTCCGCAAGAATGTTCTTTTCTTCTACAATCTGCAAATGTTACAGAACAGTGAACCCTCAAGCTTCTCTACTGTTACGTTGCCAAAAGGCCTCACATGAGATTATAGACATGATAATTACAGAAGCTGAAAACTAACATGTCCCCTTTTCCAATAAGTCACAGAAGTTAAAAGTATAAGACTTATTCTTTATCTGGCCCACCTTCTGCCTAACAGCACTAGACTGTCTCCTAGTGGGTATTTTCTAAAGCTTTGTCCAGTTCAGTTTTTAGTTATTCATGTGATGGAGCTTCCCACTACACTTCCCCTGAGGAGACTACATCTGGTCTTCAAGGAAGAAATGGTCTAACTAGGATAGTCTGACTAACCTAATTTACTTTACTCTTTATTTCAACTCATTACTTCTAGTTATTCCCTCCTACCATCATCTTAAACAACTGCTCTCCTTCCTTGGCATTTACATCCTTTCAATACAGTTTGACTTAAGTCTCTGTTTAGCCAAATTATCCACATTTAGTCCTTTTGACAGTTTCTGCAATCTGTCCAGACTTTAGTCATTTGTTGCTCCTCTCTGAATTTCTTCTCATTTATCTAAAACACTGCAGTTTTTTTCTACTTTCTTTTTACACTTCATTCATCATCTTAGTACGTGTTCCTTATTTTGGGCACTTCAGTGTCGTGGGTGATGTCTTAGGCCCATATGAAGAGGAACTATCACCTTCCTCTGCTATGACAGGATTCCTCTGCTTGGGCCACCCAAATTCTCTTTTTCATTTTTTGCTACTGTATCAAAGAGCAAGCTCAAGTCTAATCTGATGTCCACTATTTCCTCTGGCTCTCTTGGAATTACTGCTCTTATCTGATTTTAGGTTATTTTCCCTAGATTGAAATTCATTTTATTTCCTGCTCTGTAGATTCTGCAATATTAACTCCTGTCTTCACAGATCAAATCACCAATTAAGATTTTAAATGACTGGACCAAACACCAATCACTATGACATCATACAACATTTCTGCTCAATATGACACACTTACATTCATCATTACTATGATCCAGTTTCAGTTAGAAACAACCACACACAAAAATAAACATCACACAAATTTGTTTCCTCACATTGGTTATTTACAACATAGGATTGCTACAGAAAGTTTCCCGGCCTGAAAATTACACTTAAAATGTTACTGTCACCAATCTTTTCTGTGTTTAAAAAAAACACACCAAAGTCTGTCAAAATACCTGTCCCTCTGTTCTGAAACAAGATGATTTGTCAGGTTTGGATCCACAAGTAAATGAGTGAAATCAACAAGTGGTCCTGTCTCACATAATAGAGTTAATCACTTGCTGTATAATGCCCTCTGTCCACAGAGCTCCCAATGATGTCAAAAGGAGTTCTTCACACAAGAATCTAGGTCAGTACTTGGCCATTAGAGACTGATCTTTAGCACAACAAACCTGTTGATGTTTCCTCTCCATCTCCTCAAGTTCTGCCTCCACTTTTGTCTGTTTTTCCTTCACCTTCAGCAGCTCCTCATCTTTGGCCTGAAGTTCTTCTTCCTGTCGAGTAACCTGCAGAAGAGGCTTCACCTGCAATGGAATTAGAAAGTGAGCTGTGTCCAGGGAGGAAAACGTGTAGCATAGTGTGCTACCTGCTTAACACAAGTTAAAAAAAGTGACAGAAAACAGCCAACCTTTGTGAAGACTCTCCACCACTGCCAATGCCTTAGTTTTAGATATGCTGCACAATTCCTCTGCAGAACTTTTAATGCACTTAACTGCTGCTGTTTTTTTGCAAAGGCCCTAAAGGCAGAAACAAAACATTTTCCACACTCAGTAAGACAAGCATAAAGTATGTTTGCATTTATAGTTAGGTGATCCATTCTGGAACACTTTTAAACCACAACAGGCTGACTAACCCATTTATAGGCAACAGAACTCTAGAGTGATCATTCCTCATCCAAGGATCAAGCTAAGACCTGAGTTTAGCATTCACATTACAAAAAAAGCCTTTATGATAGGCTGAACCTCTGTGCTAAAAGTCCCACAAACGGCCTCAAAGACTGCTCTTCCTTGAATCCTAGAGGTGGCCCTCCAGGTTAGGTTTGAGACATATTGGTGGGGCAGGAAAGTTTTTGTTGCTTCTACCCATGCTGTTAATAAAAATAATTGCATTTTTAAAGCCATCAGTACATCACCACCCAAGCAATAATTAAGACATTCAATGGTAATGAAAATAAAATTACAATTTCATACTAATCGCATAACCAATGTAGGGCTGGGCATTTGAATGGTCCAAAAATAAACTGGTCAACTGACCAAATATTGGTCAAATATTTTAAAAATATATTAGAACAGTAACAGCAACAAAAAGGAGTAAGACTTTATGGTCTTCAGCAGGCTTAACTTTAGCTAGATAAAAATGTACCTGAGTTATTTCAACTCAAAAATGTGAAACAATTAAATGAAATTCTTTAAAAAAATAATAATAAAAAAGAATGGCACCACAATGCAGTCAAAAAGGTAGGCTGCCACCTCTGTCAAGACATTCTTGTTGGACTATATAACAATGGTAAATCGCATGATCTTCAGTAAGTGTCAGTTTAGGTTTGCAAGCTTGTCAGTAGACATTTGACCTGTTAATTCACCAGCTTGTCAAACCTAAACCAACTATTTCTGAAGATCGTGCAATTTACCATGAACACACTTCTTTGCATCAAGACAAGTCTTCTTCTTATAAGAAAGTATGTATTAGAACTTTAAAAGGATTAAGTTTACACTTTGAATGGGCAACTTAAGTTGCCCATTCACTCACTTTCTGGCCAGGTATCCTCTGCAGACAGCTTGGAAGAAGATAATGATGTCTGTGATCTTCAGATCCCGTTCTTCTTCTAAATGTGCCAAGACACCAGCTCGGAAAAAAATCTTGCTCTGTCCAATTCTGTACAAGTTAGGGTCTAGCTCCAATGCTCTGATCTAAGTGAGAGGCAAATCAATTATAACAAAGAGCACAAAACAATGTACTCTTGGCTGTAAATGTTAAATGATTTACATCTAAATATCACTAAATGCTTACCATTCGTTCACAAGCCTGCTTGCCATCCATAAAACCCTTAGGGATTGCATTAGGAGTAAGGATCTCATACCTGCAAGTCACGTAAAGAACAAACCATTGGACTCAGTAATGAATCGCCGCCAGCACAACCATACTAGCAAACCAGCACTGATTTTCTCTATTTCTAAACTGTAAGTCTGAGACTTTCTCACAAAAAAAAGGGAGAAGAATGAACTGGCAGCCTCAACGTTTTCACCAGCAGCTTGCGACAAGAGGTGAACCATCACCACCACACGCCAACACTTGAGATGAGATACTGTTTGGAGGAGGAAAGGTTAATGTCCAGAAGCCAACTCAAGGAAATTTGGCATTTTAGACATTTAGGTACTTTCTGGGTATTCACAGGTATAGGAATAAAGTGTTTCAGAGCTGACACACAAATACACTAAGAAGAGAGGTGTGGGAAATCTTCCCCTACACATTAAAAAAAAAAAAAAAAAAAAAAAAGTGTGTTTAAGTACCGCTTTTTGGAAGAAAGACCAAAACAGACTGTTTACCCTGGGAAGCTCTGAATATCCAAACCCTCAGGGGAGACGACTTCAAAAGAGTGTTTCTCCAGAAGATGTTTCAAATGGTCCATTAGGAAATATTTTTTACACCACTGAAAAGGGAAGCTACACCAAGGGCAAGATTTTCAAAAACGTGTTAAAAAAAGCTTTAAAGTTTAAGTTCCATTTTCAAAAGTAGCTTAGGCACCAAAACGCCCCCAGCACTTTTGAAAAATGGGACTCAAGCGCTCTTTACAATTTTGCCACCAAAGGACAAGATGTACTATTGCTAGCATTCCAGTTACTCTGTTTCTAAAATATAATCCGTATATTCAGTAGGCTCTTCTTAATAACACCTACCTAAAGTAAAGAGCCTTTGCACTCACACACAACAGTACTTAACAGCACCAGGCAAAGTCACAAAAATTTGACCAACCCTCGTTCACCTTCCTACTCTAAAAATCAAGAAAAAAAGAGGAAAGAAAACATTTTCCTCCATGACACCTGAATGACACTACTCTGGCTTACTTTAAATATAATCAACATCTACAGAAGTTTCAGGAAAAACAGTATCTCTGCTTTTATTTTTGAAAGTCTGTAATCTTGGGTGCCTGTGTGGAGAATGGTTTGGAAGCATGTGGGAAGAGACAAGAGATGGCAAAAGAAAGGTGACTGATGTTGGAAAGGGAAAATAGGAAGTATTACAAACACCCTCCCCTCAACACTTCAGCCTCAAACCACCTCCAGATCTCTAAAAAAACAACAAACAAAAAAAACCCCAAACCCTTGTGTAAGTTAAAAAAAGTTTTAACTGGGAAAAAAAAATTTGTAAAAACCCAAGCTGTTCATACTAGTACCTCTGTCTGAATTCCTGGAACACTATCCTGTTTGGAAATCCTTGTCGACAAATCCTTATTCCTTCAAGGACACCATTACAGCGAAGCTGATCTAAAACCAGGTGTGGATCCAGTTTTCCAGCCTGGACAAGGAGACAAAGAATACCTTTGTACTCTGAACTCCCATGAAGGAAAGACAATTGTTATAATTTTTCACGACTTCACCTATGTTCCTATGTACACGTGGAACAGAAGAGAGATTCTGCCTGTATGAATATCTTAAATTCTCTCCCTATTTTGAAAGGAGGAATACAGTGCGCATCATTTATGAGGTCTCCATTCAGAACACAGACAGTGATTTTCAGTGCAAAAATTGCTAAGAGTACAACACTGGTGTGCAACCCATACCCTCTTCTCGTGGTTTGGAATGATGCAGCGAACAAAGTTGGGATTAGTGTTTCGGAGAGTTGCCATCAGTTTGGTGAGAGATTCTTTGTACAGTTGCCCAACAGTACGAAACATGCCCTTCTTGGTCTTGTATGCAGAGCCAAAAGCAGTCTCTGTCATACCAGTGACTTGATCCAGGCCCACAATACGGTCCACTGGGAATGACAAGAAAATAAAATTAAAGCAGTTCTTAATATTAGTCAGATATAAAAATATGCAGTACACAGGAGTGACAGTGCAGCAGCAAAAGCTTTGTGGAACAAATGGTAGAAGATGCCATCAGTAGACAAGGCAGTCACAGCATGTATTCGGGACACTGTGCAGAAGCAGTGGCATTGAAAGCCACAAACTTATAGGGCAGAAGACTGTAGCTTTGACAACTATGTACGAAAACATCCAGCTCTTTATTTTGAAGTTCTATATGCACCAATAAAGCCATTGTCTCTATTTTAAGTGAACTCTGGACAGATGAGCAAAAGAGAATTACTTGGAAACTGCAAGTTATGAATGATGTGAAAAAAAAGCTTATAAAATAAGGCAAAATAATTCAAGGCTGAACATTTGGAACTTTGAACTGCACAAACTCTGCACATCTTCTTAAATTAAAATAATCACATATATGTTCTATACAGATTAATATAATTAAATAAAAGCCATGATGTATACTGGAGACTAGCTGAAAAGAAGTTTCCTCTTAGGTCCTCTATAGATGGTTATGCTTTCAGTGAAAGAAAGGGGAGATAAATATGCTGGAGTTTTGCAAGGCCTTAGTTATTTTAACAGTTTTTTATGTCAAACTGTACAGATTTCCTCAGTGCAATAGGTTTAAAGTATAAAAACTGCACAACAAAATTTCATAAAGGTGTTCCAAAGCTGCAATAAAGAGACTTGAGAAGAGAGAAGAAAAAAAAAAATCAAAAAAACATTTAGTAACTTCCAAATTTCTACTAGGCATCTACAGCTTTTTCTTCATGAAGTGTAAGAGTCTGAATGTAACTCAAAAGCCAAATTTCCAAAATGAACTAACTCTAGACACCCTTTGTAATCTTTCATTTCTCGTTCAAAAAGGCAGCTCAATGCTGCCTTGATGCTGGGAGCTGGCATTTCTTATTATTGAACTCATACAGTATGCACTGGTAATTAAATCAGTTCCAAGCTAACCAGCTAGAAACAAGTAGTTATACTATAGGTTAAAACCTACAAGTCTATTTTTAAATAAATTCATTCAAACAAAACAATACTTTCAGAATTGGTTCTGTCTACTTGTTTCATATACAATATTTCATAAATGACGTTTTATATTTCAAATTGGAACCAGCTTCGCATATTTTCATAATTCATAGATTTATACATTCCAAGGTCAGGGGGGGAACACTCATCATCTAGTTTGACTTCCTGTATATCACAGGACACAGAACTTCCCCAAAATAATTTCTAGAGCTGAAATTTTAGAAAAGCATCCAATCTTGAATTGAAAAAATTGCGCCAGTGTTCGAGAATCCACCATGGCCTCTGGTAAATTGTTCCAATGGTTAGTTACTTTCTGTTAAAAATGTAAGACAAATTCAGACGGGAAATAAGTCAATCTGCAACTTCCAGCCATTGGATCATGTTATACCTCTGTCTGATAGACCGAAGAGCCCAATATCAAATATTTATTCCCCATGCAGTATTTGTGGATCAAGTCACCCCTTACTCATCTCTTTGTTAAGCTAAGTATAGAGATGTCCTTGAGTCTATCACTCTCTCAAAGACAGTTTTTCTAATTCTTTAGTCATTCTTGTGGCTCTTCTCTGAACCCTTTCCAATTTATCAACATCCTTCTTGAATTGTGGACACCAGAACTGGACAGAGTATTCCAGCAGCAGTGCAAAATACAAAGGTAAAATAACCTCTCTACTCTTATTTATGCATCCCAAGATTGCATTAGCCATTTTGGCCACACTGTGGGCTTATGTTCAGCTGATATGTTCAACTGATTATCCTAGGAAGCAACGTCTCTGAAAAAGGTTTTGGGGTCATGGTGGATAGAGTCCTCCACCCTGCAAGTATGATTTACATCATTCTATTGCTGAAGTTGAGATTAGAATCTGAATGTATTGGCATAATGAGTTTGGACAGTATGGTCACCCTTTAGTGGGTGTAGCTCAGTAACAAGTGAACAAAATACGTGGAAATTAGAGCCCAAATCTTACAGGTATTAAACCACATGCTTAATTTTAAGCAGCTGAGTAGTTCCACTAGAATCAACGGGACTGCTCTGATACATGAGCTAATGTATTTATAGGCTCATGTCCTAAACGTTTAGCTGAAAGCAGAATGCAAATCTAAACCAGAAATGGGATTCAAAGATATGTTTAGCCATGCTACAGAGTATGCAGGAAGCAATCAGTTTTTAAAATATTAGAAAGATACGGTGTGCAAACAGACAACAGCAACAAACAAACACACACAAACTTGCATTTTACATCTATGATAAACATTAAATTGTGTGGGTATAATCCAAGTTAAACATCTAGTTATATCTGAAAACTACAAAAATAAAAAACCTGTTCAATTTTTTTTTTAAACACACAAAAGGTAAATGACTATGTCAGCTTTTCCTTAAAGGTGGCCACTGAAATACAGTGTTAATTTAAAAACCTTTCAGCTGCCTTGGATAACGGTACAACATAACTTCAGTACTTATTTTAGGAAATTAATAGGAATACTGTTAGTTTACAGAAGTATAGGGAATACGGCAAGTAATGAGAGGTAATGTAAAGTAAAACTTAAGTTTAAGGGTGCCCATTATAAGTTGTTCTGGTTTTTTTGTTTGTTTTTTAAAAAAACTTTCACAAACTCTTGGCGTGGGAAGTAGTATTTAAGTGTACTGGATAAACTTTCATATAATGACAAACTGCAAATATCTATTCAATTCCTCACCAAAAAAAATAAAATAAAAAAAATCAAAAAAAATCAAGGGACAGTTTATAGAAAAAGCAAACATTAAAGAGCTCTTAAGTGAAAGCAAGTTTACAGGATTTTGAAACGAGCCACTGTCCAACTGCATTTGTATCACTTACTTAAAATGTTCACAAGTCAAATTACTTGGGTTTTTTTAAAAGCACAAAAGTGTTCAAATGCTTTAGTATTTTTCTTAAAGTTGGGCTGTGAACAAAGATGAGAATACTGAAAAGCCTACAAGTGATTTCAAATACCTGTAGCTATCAGAGTATTGTTTCTATTGGAGAAGCAATTTGGCATCTCAAAATAGAAGTAGGAAGCAGTAATAAACCTTTTAATCTGCAATGCTTTAAGTGCAGTGCATAGAATACAAGATGCTATATGTATGCAGTAGCAATTGAATAGATATGCACTCAAAGTCACTTGCCTTGTGGAGATATCTAAATTTAGCATGAAATGAACAGTTCGTGCAAGCCTATAAGCAAAAATGGTTTTCCTGTAGGTACAATCCTGCCTATGATTTTATATACATTCACCTGGTGCATCATGAAGACCAGTAATATTGTCATAGAAAGATGCTCTCTGAATATTCTGAATCTCTAAGGTAGAGAAACAGCAAAAACAGAAAGACAGAAGAGCAGATACACAAGACACTTCAGTTAGTACACAGAACACATTTTAAAAAAATCGCAAGCAAACTTTAAATTGTGCTACAAAAGCAATTAGACCACACATATTCCATGCACATTTCAGTAAGCCTTAGATTCAAGTTTTGAGTATTAGGACTGATGTGTGTTTTTAGGGGAAGTGGATTTACTTGAAAGGAAAAAGTTTTGTATTTTTTAGAAGACAGATTTCAGAGTAATTATATATACTTCATAAAACTGCTCTCTGCAGCTGAATCACAAATTATTAAGAGTTCTTCATCCTATAAATCAAATGGGAAACTCAATACTAAGCTTATTGCTCATGTGTCTTCTGTACCAAAACAGACAATGGTTTGCTCCCAAATATGAAAATGTAGCATAATACACTCTAGTGAGTGTAAAAATAAATTAATAAATAAAAACCACAGTTCTTGCAAAGTGTTTCTATGGTTAATTGTGCTTTTTAAATTATTATTTTAGTGGGAGTTGTGAAAGAGGATATGTTAATTGATGTGCAGATAATTAGCTAAATGGCAATGTCAAGTCCATTGGAATAATACTGCTTACAGTGTTTTAACATGCTAATTGTAATTTGCTTGAAAGAGATACAGACATATTGCACACCATTAAAGACATGAAGCCCAATAACATTTATTTTCCTGAAAACAGCATTGCTAAGCAGCAGCACCACCAGAAGTGGCACCACCTGCCGCTCTTTATAGCAACTCTGAAACTAACTCCAAAGACTTTCAGATAAGACTCTCGGAGCAATAGTCAATACATGGCAATGAGTTGAAAAAGCAGCAAAATTAAAAGATGGTACATGTGCAAGGGACTGAATTCAGGGTCTAGGGAACAAACCAGCTCCCTCTGCTTATAGTTTTGGCTGTTTAATCGGGGCTAGCCTATTGGGATTATGCTGCTATTATTTTCAACTATGGACCAGGAAAGAGTGTAAACAAAAAACTCATCCAAATAAGATTACGTCTCAGATGATGATGAAATCTGCATTTAGACGCAGTATATTCTCTTACCATCCTTCCAAAGCTCTGCAACAAATTTGTCAGAAGACTGATGCAAAAGGGTGGCCACATTGTCATTCAGAGGGTCCATGTTCTTCATCAGCCACTCATCTGCCTTGTAGTCTACCTGTAAAGAAGCAAGTAAAGGTACATGTGGTGATTTATTGGGACACTGCTAACTTGGGTTTAGTTTTCTGTTTTGACTACTGTTTTAAAAAAAGCTATTTCCCAAGAAAACAGCCTTTAAACAGTGTTGTCTGACTTTCTCTTCTATTCTTTCAAGAACATGTTAAAGCCTTTTTTCTCTCCTATTGATGTTTATGTGGCTGAGAGTTAGTCTGTTTCTCCTTTGTTAGCACAAAGTGCTATCAAATGCAGTTTTAAAAAAAACTTCAAATTTCACAAAAAAGAAAGTTTTGCTTCCCCCTCCGCCATTTTATTCATCTTATTTGCTGGCTAGAGACAAGGTGGGGGAGGTAGTATCTTTCATTGGACCAACTTCTGCTGATGAGAGAGCCAAGCTTTGCTGCTTGTAACAATGATAAAGGTAAAACATTTTCAAACAAGTTATTTTCAAGCAGAAGCTTTACTGTGGAAATGTCAAAACAACTCATGTAAAATAAGAAGATTCTAACTAATGCAGCTAAATTACAAAGACGAGTAAATTAAGGATCTGTTGCAAATAATTGATACTTTTAGATTTGGATGACTACTGCAATTAGACAAACTGTTATTTAACAATACTGAAAATAAACAAAGCATCTATCTTGATAGTCTTGCAGAATACTGTGGGGTGATATTAGAAGTACAGCTCAGCAGTTGAATACCAACGTTTTCCACAATATTTCAAGCCCAGAATTTCAGAAATATTTACTTTATAATGGTAGCTAAGTGCCTAGACACCTTTAAAAATTTGGGCATCCGCTCAAAGGGAGATATTAGTCTCCGACAAAGGACTTAATACCTCCAAGATTTTGCCATCCATGAGGATGACAAGTATAAATTCAGCACTCTCAAGCTTTTCATAGTGTGCACACCCCATTTTAATATAGAGATTGTTTAGTTGTCCACCCTATCCCATTCATGATCATTTAACATCACAGTGGGTAAACTACAAAAATGGACATTGAAAAGTACTTTGTGTATTCTAACATAACTGCATCTAGAAACAAAGAACAGCCAACTCCCATGTGAGCAACCAGCTCTCGGAAGAGCACACAACACAGGTTTGAAACCTCTGGCCTAACTCACAGTTACACAGCAAGTGAAGTTAACAGGAACCTGACCAGTAGGGCTGTGCAGAGAACAGAAATACCATTTTGTGAAGGATTTTGAAGTTTTTGTTTTGATTTGGAATGGAACCTGAAAGTTTTGAAATTATCCAAATATGAAAAATATTTAGATCAAAATGTTTTGACAAAAATGTAAAGGTTTTAACTTTTTCTTTTATACGTTATAATACAAAATAAAGAGTTTCAAAACAAAAAGTCCTTTAAAAGGGAAAAAACAAAAAATCCCACTGACAGTGCTGAAACAGGAAATTGACAATGTCAGACTTTTCCCCTCTTTGCCTCTAAAATGAAATTTTGCTGAAATGAACATGGTTTCGCAAAGTGTTTCAATTTTGATAGAACTGCGTGACAAAAAACGTTTCCTAAGTTTTTCTAAGCAGCTCCACCTGCCACAAAAATTTGCACAACACAGTGCCTGTGTCACAGAAGTGGCCAATCCAGTCTCAATTGGATTGCTCTTCTCCATAAGGTAAGTGAACAACTCCTCACAGCAAGAAATAATGGACTGCCACCTGCCACAAAGGCAGACACTAAATTATTCCAATTTTCTCTATTTACATTTGTTTGTTTTCTTTATCATACTGGCCCTCCTGCTGTGAAGTATCAGTAAAATGTCAGTGCTCAGACACACCAGCATCATTCAGTTGTGGGAACTGTGAAAAAGTGACAGGTGTCAGTATTTCTAAGTTACCAAGTTGAAATTTCACTTTATATTCTGATAGGATAAGATATATGTTTGTTTAGCTATACAAGGTAAGAGTTTTCCTTTAAGGAAGAAAGTTTTAATGGGTATAGAAATGCATTAATTTTTTACAATTTTGTTTTGGGGCACAATTCTTTTAGAAGAGAATTTTTAAAGTGAAGCAGAACGAGAAGACAGGGTATCTGATCCTATGTCAAACTTAGGCCCACTTCCTGGGACATTTACTAGTCCATGGTTTTAAAAAAATAGAGTACTTTATTTAAACTTCCTTGTCAACATGAGCAGGGAGTTTCCTGTGCAAATATGAATGCAAAATCCATCCAGAGGTTGATCACAGTTATGGTGTGCACCATACATACAAGAATAACCATAAAAACAGCTGAATCACTGGTCATGGTAACGGGGAAAAAAAAGAGTCAAGAGAGCATCCACTCTAAGAGGAACGCTTTCATTTAGCCCTTGGAGTCCAAATGCAGTAGAAGCACGAATTCCAGAACAGTTAAGTATAAACAGAAAAATTCAATGGCACTTGTTCAAGTCTGGACCACGGAAGGTCCAGTAAGTAAACACATACGGACAAAAAAAGCCACTTCCTGATGAACAATTGTCCATATCACGACTGGGCCAGTTAGCAATCTCAGCAGGGGAAGCAAAGATGGAATGATTAATGATGACTGAAATACATTCTTAGCCGTAAAAGGATTCTTCCAAAAGATATACTCCTATTGGAGGAACAAAGTGGAGGAAGCTGGTATTGCCACTGTCCTGCTGAACCTATTCTAAAATAAAGGACTGATTTCAAAAGCTGTCAAATCTGAAACCTTTTAAGACTGCCAAATTTTAATAACTAAATTCTTATCAGAAACCCTGAAAAAAAAATCCACCTACTATACAATCAATCAGCTTTACTACAAATGGAAATGATGCAATCATAAGTCGTTTCTGAACCAAAACCCCTTTTTATTCTATTATTTGGAAAGCTCAAATCTCTTCAAACAAGTCTGTAATATCTTCTTACAGCTCTGCCACTGTAGATTCTGATCCTGCAATAGGGATTTCAATAAAGCTTTCTCAAATATCTTTTTAACAAAAAGAAAACTAAACTATTCCTACATCTGAGTTCACATGCACATAGCTGAATAACATCGCTAAAGCTTTAGCAGATTTTGCTAAAACTAGTCTATTTACAACACAATAGTTCAAGTTGTTCAATATACAAACCATACCTTCCCTGCATAATGAATAATGCAGAAGTCAGCCTTGTCCTTTAGCTGCCGTGGTTTTTGGAATTTGGAGTGGGTTCCTTGTTCTTGGACCAATTTTTCCACAAATGTCTTGTCAGTAGCTTTAGGGAACCAACATTCTTCATCCAGCAAAGCCAGTACACCAGGTGGGTTTGCCTAATAAAATAAACAGTTGGTGGATTTAAACAAGAATTTATCTCAATATCTGGTTTAATACTTTTAATTAAGTCCTTCTAAAAATCTTGTACACCAACCCATCACACTCCAGGGAAAAAAAACAACTGTTTCTGGAGGGAAAGTGTGAAGTTTGAGATTTCATTTGCTCAAGTCCCATTTTATTTAAATGCACTTCACCAATGACAAACTTGAGACTAATGAGTTTGAGGAAGTCCATTCCATTTTAGACTATGTACACATACTGCATATTGTGAAAAACACTCTCATTTTTACAGTAATCTTATACTTTTTTGTGTACAATAGTAGGGTTACAGAACTCAAATACTTGTCAATAAAAGCCTTATGTGAACTGCAAAGTTCTACCTAGCTATCTAAGGGTTTTATACATTCCCCCTTACCAGAATATCTGAATACCTCACAATGCTTAGCGTATTTATCCTCAACACCCATATGAGGCAGGGAACAACTATTATTTTCATTTTACAGGTGGGGAATGATTTGAGGGCAGTCAGTCATCTTTCCCAAGGGAAACAGATTCCTACACACAAGTCTAAGAAAAAAAAACTAACAGTAGAGGAACTGATTTACAAAGATTTACACTTTAAAACAATTCATTGTGAATTTGCAAGTCTCCACATTTTACAAGATACAGCTATCAGACCATACCATGACATCAGGTGCCCATGCAAATTAATTTACAGGAATATTGAAGAGGTACCAATGTTTGGCTCTTAAACCCCACATAAGAAGTCTTAGAATATTTCATGCTAAATATTTTGTATAGCAAAAACATGTACATTTCTTCCCTCAGACTTTATGGCAGGCAAAGCTCTTTATTCCAAGGAGACAGAATTTGGATCCTCTTTCTGGAACTGCACATTCAGAGTGAAGATCTTTGCTAAGGTTTCTCTCCCCGCAAACTAATTTTTAAAGACAGAACTGGTTTGCTGGATGTTTGCTCCTCTGGATACAAGTATAGCATTACATGCAGCTATCGTGTATTAAATGCTACCAATCCTTTTTTTATGTGCATCTGTCATAGCCTGCAAAACTGGGTTCTGGGGCAAAAGAAATATTTTCTTAAATGGAGAGGAGGAACCCCTTAGCTCTGTTTTGCATTTCCTGCAAGGATGATGCTATAGAGATGTTACATAATGATGCCTTAACTCAAAGCAAGCATATATTGTGACATCTCAATTATCTGTCCTACAGAGGACTTCAGGATAAACTTCAGCCCAGATCTGGGGGGGTGGAGTGGGGATGCGGGAATAGCCACTCAAGATTGGTGCTCTTTTCCTGGACTCTTAAGCTGCTCCTCATGCTATCTGTAGTTAACTGGAGTGGTCTACTGTTCCCAGAGATTGGGCAACAGACAGGATCCTTTAGCCAAGTGCAGTGAGAAAACAGTTTCCCAAAGGCTGCAGTCTTAGAAGACCACACAAACACAAGGCAGATTTATAGGGTGAAATTCTGGTCCCACTGAAGTTGATGGGAATTTTACCATTGACTTCAAAAGGGGCAGGGATTTCACTCTAAATCTTCAAGAGCTTTCTAGTGGAGCCACCACATTAAGCACCCATAATACCATCACATGGTTAGGCTTGGAGATGAGAGCAATGAGGACTTGGTTGGCATTAGAAACAACATAAAGAGTAGGTCAAAGTATTTAGTCCCATACCACTAAAACAGTGCACTATGTGTATGCAGATAGGCTCACACACAAATGGACACAGGATCCAGTGGGCACCAGATACTTGGTGCTGACTAAAATGAATATAAAAATAATGGGATTCAGTCCTCAGTGGTCACATATTAAAGTTAATCCAGTTCCTGGGACTGTTCCACAAGAGGCCCTGTACCTGGTCCCAGAAATCCACAAGAAATGAAAGACAAACTTACAGGCCTTTCTATTAAATCAATGCAGGGTTGCAGATCCAGTCCAAAATCAATGAAGTTCCATTCTATGCCCTCCCGCTGGTACTCTTCTTGTTCCAGGATAAACATGGTATGGTTGAACAATTGCTGCAACTTCTCATTGGTGTAGTTGATACAAAGTTGCTCAAAAGAGTTCAGCTGCAAAATATTTAGTGAATTAGAAGAATAACTCAATTGCAGAATTTATAATCCTATAAAATGGCATCTGTTACATTTGCAAGTAGTATTCGTAGGGCAAATTTCTGATTTTATTAAGGGATAGTTTCCTAACATCCAATAAATGAAAGATACAATTTGGTCTGAAATTAGTTTATAAATTGAACTCATGTTTTACCCACAAGATGTTATTCTTATCTGTAGTACACTCTAGACTGCTATATTACAGGAGAAATCCACAACTGCAGAATAAATGAGTGTGTAACTCAGATTAGAATAGAGACTGTGGCATTAAACATTTGGGATTGTAATTTAGGGTAGCCAGAACCTTTATACATTGCAAAACTAATCAAATGCTTCATATAATCTTTACTGCATTCTCGCAACAAATTGCTTTATAGTACTTTACAATTTGGGATTGTCAGCAGTAAGGGCTATGTACATAGTGATAGATGGAAATCCGAATTTAAAGCTATAAATTACTTTTCCATAACTGGCTCTTTAGCATACCTCAAAGATTTCAAATCCAGCAATATCCAGAATGCCAATGAAAGAAGCTCCCTGTCGTTTGGTCCTGTCCAGAGCTTTATTAATACGGTGAACAAGCCAGCGGAAGAGGCGTTCATAAGTGGCTTTTGCCAAGGCTTCCACTGCAAAGTCTGCCTGAAAATCAAAACATATTAAACATTTATTTATTCTCGAGGAGTCATCAAAAGAACAAGGAGATGGATGTTATCGCAAATAACTGCTAAGGGAACTGAGCAAGTTTAATGCAGTTAATACTACTGAGGAAAGAAAACAATCCGCAGAAATACAACATGATTTGATTAAAAATAACAAAGTTCAACCCTATTGTCAACAAAAATTAAAACTGCTTTTCTACATTTGATATGTCAAATGACATTAGAATCAAGATCAGCTGAAGGCCAAGGAAAGGAAAGAAGTTCCTACTCTCTATACAGTCTTGTTTTTTGCCTTGCAAGAAGATACAAAACACAACAGAATAAGATGTAACAAAGAACAGAGATTCAAACAGAAACTAGCATCAACACGATTTACTGACTGCAGCTGAAAAGTTCCTTTGGATGAATTGCAGATTTTATTTGTATACATCAAAACTTACTTGTTCTTTGGTCTGGGCTTTCTGAACGTAGTCTCTGCCAACTTTAATGCGTGGCGTAAGTATAGCTCGAGTAAATTCCATTACATTCATTCCCAGCAGATGGCAGAGTTTCTGTGCAACTGAGGTTGAAAGGAATAGTTATTCACTTAAATACCCCAAACTCTCCAGACTAGCCAGAACATTAAGGAAACAAGCCATTGAGAACTCGTGTCAATAGCTGTTTCAACGATTTTTAGCAACTACTCAATACAGAAATCAGAAGCAGCGCTCAACCTTGTGAAAAATAAAATAAACCTATTATTACAACTAGTGTCTATAAGGAACCCCAGAAGCTGCAGTAATCATATAAACACATGAGTGAATCCCTATTAATTTAGTACAGCAAATACCAGATTAGTTCAGGAAATGGCTAGGAAGCACTGGAGCTGAATATTGTTGATTTTGGTACAAGCTCATTCATTCTTTTGATACCCTTATTGGCATCTGGCATATTATATGTCTACACTGCAGCTAGGAATGTGAGTCCCAGTTTGGGTAGACAGACACATGCTGGACCACAAGCCTGCCCAGACCCCCTGGGCAAACACTTTGGTGGCTAGCCCAAGCTGCTACCCACACTACCCTTGGCTACCTTTCTATTTTTAGTGCACTAGCTCAAGCAGAGCTAGCACGCTGTAGTGGAGACACATGGCTGCTTAGAGAAACTGCTGTGCTGCAGTGCAGGCAAGTATGCCAATGCATTGCTATGTGATTTCGGTCCTAGGCCACATCACAGCAGTTACTGAAACAATGTCAGAGTGCTTTCACCTAAAGCAACTGGTATAAGAACGCTGGAAGCAGAATATCAAACTGAATGGACCACTGACCTTTCCTGGTTTGGCAACGCCGACATTATTTCTACTTTATTTTCTTTCAATGTCAATCTTCTTTCCTACACACTTTCTATTAATAGGTTGGGTGTTTTTGTGACTTAAGATTTCTAAAAATGAATCTGACACACATTTGATATTTTTAGCCCTGGCGCTAAGTGTTTTTCTCAAGTGCGCTAGCTTCTAAGCTTTCTCAGAAGGACATCTAGCAAATGAATATTTTAATCCCTCTCATCTTTCCAATATGATGATTTGGCATCCCCCCGATTTAGTCTTTTAAAAAGAAAGGGGAACCCTCTTTCTGGGACAATCTAGTACTGAAGATATTATTTCCCAGCCCCAAAGCCCTGGATTTTGTGCTTGGTCATGTACTCCATGTGGCAACAATGGTAACATCAAAAATTCAGCATTATGCTTCCACTCTACTGTAACATAGGAGGAAATGGACTTGGAGTACACCATACTAAACATTAGAAAACAAATGTGGATGTCTAGAGCTAGACACCCACGAGTCCATACTTAGGCATTTTAAGGACGAGTCGTCACAACTCCCTTTAGCTTGATATTTTTATGGCATGAAAGTCACTCAAACTTTAAAATAAAAATGAAATTAAATTGGTATTTAAGAGACAAGATTTATTGTTTCAAGATCCTCCCTGCCAGTATCTCAAGTGTCAAGTTAGTCTATTCTCTCTCATGTACCCACAGATTCCCCTAAGCAAAGGAACAGCTACAGTCACCAGTAATTTGCATCTTACAGCATGTTCGCCTGGTATCTGTGGAAAGGGTGGCTTATAAAAAAAATGTTAGACTCTTCCACCCCTCCCCACTTATTTCTCCTTTGTCGTTACTCAGATACCAAGAGTTAGCAGCAGCATTATCCATCTCTAGAAGTCTAAATGTACTGTCCACTTCACAGGGTTGTTCTTGCCATTTTTTCCCCTTCCCATAAGCTCCATTCCTCCCCAAATATCTAAAACTCACTTTTTTAGTTGTCTCCAGGTATGGTATTTTATTACAAGCTAGACAATGTGATGAGTAACTAACACTGAGCTAACACTAGAATCACGTGGACAGTTTGAATTCTGAAGAGAACTGAATCTCAACGTTTTAGAGGATTTGGGTTACATTTCTGAGAGGATGTATGTATTGACACATCTAGTGACATGCAAGGAAGAAGCTGTAGCTATAAGCTTGATGAATAGATTGTCAATTGACAGGACTGTTCTACCATATTTTCAGCCTGATTCACCCTGAGAGAGAAGGAAATGTAACCAGTGGGGGGTTAAAACATACCCACAGTACTTGTCCTGAGCAATCTGACTTCCTGAAGAAAATTAAATTTTGTTTTCCTCCTCAGTCTTATTTCAAGAATTCCCTTAATCCTTTACGATTCCTCGGGGGGGGGGGGGGGGGGGGAGAATATGTGTGTGTGTGTGTGTGTGTGTGTGTGTGTGTGTGTGTGTGTGTGTGTGTGTGTGTGTGTGTGTGTGCGCGCGCGCGCGCGCGTGCGCGCGTATGCGTGTGTTTAAAATCTCCAGCACCCTCAAAAGGACCCATTCCTTTCAGCTGAACAGGTTTAGATGGGACAACTCCTTCTCTCTGAACAGCCAGTACATACTGTTCCTCTTGAGAAAAAAGTGCCTCGAATTTAATTGGGGAGATCATCTTCAGTGACCCTCAGTATACCCTGATCAAATTTGCTCTGTATTGAATTGCACATGCTGCAAACTCACACTGTTTTCTTTCCATCTCCTGCATCATCACCAGAGTATCTACCAAAGTAGTCCCGTAGTCACTGATTGCTTTCACTGTGTTGCACAGAAGTAACCAATTGTACCCAAATAAAAGGTTCTGCTGGAAGATGCACATGAAGGAACAGAATCTTTCTTAACTTTACAGAGTCAATACAGCCATTTGTCACTAAAACAAACAGCTCTGACCAATTTTACAGGATACAGTCACTGTTCAGGACAGACCTGCATTCTCAGTTGGCTGGAGAAGTCTGTCAACCAATGCAATCAATTTTTTCACCTCCAGGAACTGACGTTTTTCAGGACTTCAAGCCTCTGCTAGCACACAGAGCAAATGGGACTAAGTTAAAGCTTGGGTCACCCACATAGCAGTGCCTAGCACTAGCCATTGCACCACCAAGTTAGTAGACTGGTTTATTAAAGAGGGACGGTACACAGTTTTGAATACTGCAAAATAATTGAGCTTTTTGCCACTTAGGGGGGAAAAAACGTGCATTGTATTGGGGAGCACAAGAGTGGATACTGGTCTTGCTTACCATCCTCCTACTTGAAAACTTCCTGCTTTGTCCAAGAGCAAGACATGGCCTTTCAGGTTTGGAATCTTATCTGCTAAGTGTCCCTCTGATGGAGCTAGGCATATTATGATTCTGTTTTACCTGTGAAATATTTGACATGCTGCGTAGAAAGGCAGGTGCATCTCTAGGGGTAATTTATGATAGTTTTATATGTTGCATCTGCTTAGGGATGGTTTTCTTTGGCTGTTTAATTGTATTTAGCTTGTATTTTTATAATCTATTGGTGACTATTAATGTAGAATTGCCACATTTTTATTGTGCATAACTATATATAGAGACACAAGAACAACTTTGTTCTGTCGTGGAGACACGATTAGTGTACACTAGAAATATTTTAATTTGGGCATCAAATTATTTAACAGTTGTCTTAAATTTTCCCCTTATAACTGTCAAATTGTCATTAAAACAATGCTTTGTAGATTTGATCTCCAAGTTCTGAGGATATATTTGTTAGCTGTCTCAGCACAGCTCACTACAGCTATAACAACTCAGAGGTTATTAGGCTTCCTGAATCAAAAAAGGCGGTTAAGTTTCAGTATAACCATGTTGCTCAGGGGTGTGAAAAATCCACCAAATAGACCTAACCCCCAGTGTAGACAACATTAAGTCAAGAGGAGAACTACCACCTCTATGGGAGGTGGAATACCTATGCCGACTATGGGAGAACCCCTGAAGCACTTCAGCTGTGCAGCTGCAGCATTTTAAGGGTAGACAAGCCCTAAGAGACAATAACCATCTTGAAGTTTCTGGATAGGATTTTATTGCTTTGTGTCACTGCATAATAAGTCAATCATTAATATCCTTCATACAAAGCTTCATTTGTATGCCTCTTCAGTGCCTATGAAGTTCTCAGCAAATTTCAGAACTCACCCACTTCCACTTTCTCCCTCAAAGAATGTTAGGGCACTAAATATAAAAATTGATAAAAAGCAAGGAAAATGAGCAACAGCAGCAAGATGCTCAAGCTATGAAACAAATTTTAAATCTGAGCTAGCCTTTCTGCAACATTTGTTTTATCATTCAACACTTTTGATATCCAGAAAGTGGAGAGGTGATACAAATTAACTGAAGATACTGCTAGTATGGAGGTAAGACGTGCCCATCTATAATCACAAACCGCAACACATCATGATTTATGCAAGAAGCCATAGTTGCTTCTGTCTTGCTAACTGCTTTATAGAAATCAAAGCTAATTTTTAGATATGAAAACAGCCAAACACTTTGCAGTTAACCAAAGTTGAGTTTTAAACTACTGTATATATGTTACTTTCTAAGAGAGGATTTAGAATGACAGAACACTGGGTAAACTAGAAGTCTGAAAATTCTCAGAAGTGCCTAAGGGACGGTCTCCATTTTTAAGCACATCTACCAAATACTGACTGCATTCTGAAGCATTAAAATGAAAAAATAAATCGTAGTCACACTACCCTGTCATTTCAGAAATAAGTGTCTAAATACAGTGCTTCTTAAATTCAGCCATTTCACTAAGGAAGTTGTGATTGGCTCCAGGATTCTTTTCATTGGCAATGTAATGACCGTCAAGAATCAAAGAAAATACACTGATTTAATAAGCACACCTTTTTTTCCTGATATTTAAGTCTTTGCTGAGAAGCAATTAATGAGGCTACAGCAGAAATGCTTGTTCAAAGTTTAGGAGCAGTATAAACAGCTTCAATAATTTATGGAATTCTGTAGACAGCAGTTTTAATGTCTGTGTGGAAGAGAGTATAAGATGAGTGGAAGATGGGAGAGTTTTAGTAGTTCCTTGCTGGCTGTTACTGTTACAAATTATGGCAGAGAACTTTATAGAGGAAGTTCAGAAAAAATATACTTTCTAACGTTACAGGATATCTGACAAACAAATTATAATCAGAAAACCACAACTAATGTCATTAAAGGCCACACGGTGTGACCAATTTACCTGTATTTTCTGGCATGGAGGCCTGATCAGTGTTTCTTTCCTTCTTGAAAGAAATGTTACCAAACTGTAGTACTGACGACACCACCTTCAGCATTGCTGTGTTAACAGAAAGATACAAACATTTTCTTGTCAAATGTGTATCTTAATAAAATTCACCCCCTCTCCAATCATAGGCACGTGTTCAAGTCCAGTTCAAAAAGGAATTATTTATAATTATTGCACTATGTAGCACAGTCTTTCTTGCTTCTAGGTCAATTTTAGCTTAAAATCAGAAGATTGCTTTAAGTTTTTGAAGTGGTGCAATGTTCGCCACAGGCTTTCAATGCATCAAAACTCCATTTGATTTAAGTTTGGTTGTTAACATTTGTTTCATTTAGTTTCTGTAATTTTACATAAAAAGCAAGTACACTACAGAAATCAAAAAGACTCAACTTACACAAGATTTCCTCATGAGAAAAGCCCATGATGTGCATGGCTTCCATAGTCTCCTGAAAGTTATCCTTGTCTTGCTGCCCAGGAATGGGGATATAGCCATTAGACAAAAATCTGTAATTGTTAAATCCTTCAAGCAGCAAGTCAGCTGTAGGGGAGAGGAAAAAAGTAAATGTCTAATATTTAAAAAACAAACAAAACCAAACCTAAATGGACTACCAATTATATCAGCATTTAAATAAACTGGATTACAAGCAGTTACCCCAAGTCTTATGTAACTCTAGAAATACGAGTTAAAGTGCTGAAACCAGCTTCCCACAATCTAATATAAAAAGGCCCAGTTACCAACAGCTTCAAGCTGGTTTTGTAAAAAACTGGATTAGCTCCTTGCACTGGGCATGAACTGGACACTGTTCTGCATAGGGGTTACTGCATTACTGTTGCAATCCTCTAGAGCAGTGGTTCTCAACCTGTGATCCACAGGCTGCTTGCAGCCCAATCAGCACAGAGCTGCAGCCCATGTGACATCCTCAGGGCCATACAGGTAGTATTTACCATTGTGGGTCACATCCAGTAAGTTGAGAACCACTGTTCTGGGAGGTATTGACACAGGCCATGCAGCAGCATCAATTTAGCGGGTCTGGTGAAGATACGCTAAATTGATGGGAGAGCGCTCTCCCGTCGATTTCTGTACTCATCTTACTCTTCTCGGGGAGGTGAAGTTGGCAGGAGAGCATCTCCTGTCAACACAGTGTGGTGTAGACACCGCGGTAAGTGAATCTAGCTACGTTGACTTCCGTTACGGTAACTAACATATTCACCATCACTGATATGTTCACCATGTAGCGTAACTTAGATCAATTTACAGTCATAGTATAGACAAGGCCACCGACATTCCTTCTGCCTGATGGCTGTACCAGCAGATTTTTATATATATTTAAAGTGTTGAGATAGCCCAGGAATCCTAACCACACAGATTCCTCTTTAACATTAAAGGGAAACAGATATAGGACCAATTTTTCAAATGTGTATATTCACACACAGTTATGCATATCCATTTGTGCTCCCTGGAGTATTTGTGCACCTAAAGTGAGTATATGCGAAGATGCATGCACATGGACTGAAAATTTGGCCCATCACATATATTAATCTTGACTGGAAGCCAATTGCCTGTTTTGGAACAGCCACGGTCAGCCACTGTTTAAAGGTGCAAGGTTCACGTAGCAGTTATACTTAAGGCTACGATTTAGTCACAGAGGTTGCGGAACTCACGGAATCCGTGACTGCCAGCGACCTCTGTGACTTCACCCTGCGGTGGTTGGGAGCTGCAGGGTCCCCCACATCTGTGGGGGAAGGGAGCTGTGGGGTACCCCGCTGCCTCTGGAGCTCCAAGCCACCGCGGGTGGCAGGGGAACCCCCGAACTCCCAGCCATGGCAGGGGAACCCCCGAGCTCCCAGCTGACATGGGAGGTGGGGGCACCCCACAGCCCCCATGGGCAGCGGGGAACTCCCAGAGCTGCAAGCGGCAGGGGTACCCAGCAGCCCCCAGCTGCTGCAGGCGGCTCCTAGCCCCTGCACAGCTGCCCTGCTTCAAGCGGTGTGGGGACCCGCAGATGCCCATTTTGTCACAGATATTTTTAGTAAAAGTCACCGACAGATCACAGCTTCTGTGAATTTTTCTTTGTCAGCTGTAGTGTCCGTGACTTTTACTAAAAATATCTGCGACAAAAATCTTAGCCTTAGTCATACTAGATACTAGCAGTTTTTTGTTTTAAGGAATGTGACTAAGGATGGAGCTGTCCAGTAGAACCACACTCTTCTAGTAATAGTGTATGCCACATATTTGGGTAAATATATGCAAGTTACATCAACTATACAGAGAAGAGGTGGGGCCCTCACTGCTGGAGCTAATTGATATTCACCACAGAAATGTAAACATTACATTGAGACTGTTTTCTTCAGGCTTTTATCTTGTGTTGATTTGGCCAATGGTTTGGCATTCTGCCCAGTCTGAGTGCATGGTCCAGTACGGATTTGGCACTTTCTGACAGTATGCTCTGTGACTTGCTGAAACTGAAATACTGCCAGCCTGCCTTACTGATTGCCAGCCAGGGACTCAATTAAGGGGCTACAAAACCCTTGGTCTGTACTGGTCCAGAGTTTGTGATCTGGAAGTCATTCACCTGAAATACTGTGGTTATGGAACAACTGCTGAACCAACAAGTCTGCTGCAATATGAAGAGTGATTTCAGAATAAAGCCAGCTGTTTTCTTTTCATACCTCAGAACTCTGATCATTAATTACCCTTTCAAGCCCAGGGAGTAATGGAACTTCACTCCTTAAGCACTAAAAATAGCAAATTCAGAATACATATGAACTGAACAGGGTGATAGGATTAGATTTGTAACTTACACTTTAGGTGTTCTCCTGCCCCAGAGAGCAGTTGATAGAAGATATGAAATGTTCGTTCATCTTTGGCCTGACGAACAGCGCGAGACTTTTCCAACAAGTCTGATCACAAACAGTCAAGGATCTTAAACTGCACTGTGCATCTTTTCATGAAAAATTCAAACATAAAATTATACAAAGTGGACTACATTAACAGCAGAATTATCATAAGGTAAGTTTGGTGCTTGCTGTGTTGGATTTACACCCTCAAGAAGTGACAAACAATTATGATTCTTTTAACACTTGTAACGTAAAATCTCTCCCTTTCTAGTCATTTTTTTGCAGGGGACATATGAAAGCCTATTGTGAGGATCAGGTAGGGATTTTTTTAGAAAGCTCTTAAAATCCCCTCCATGTGTTAATTTAGTAAGTAATTGGGGTTTGAGGCCTCCACTGCCAGGTCCTTTGCTTTGCTTGTTGCACAAACAAGAAATGTTTTAACATTACTCACACATACATAAAAGGAACACTAAGAAACTAGAATTAATTTTCACTATAACAACTTTCCTTACTCCCTCCTTCTATATTTCTTGTAAGGTCTTTTCAAGCAGGAAAAATCCTTTCTTGAAAATCTCTTAAATGACAAACATGTTCATTAGAGTCAGTCAATTTACGTGGTAGCTCTCAGGTCCTGGTAAAGTCTAACACTGTTGTCTTCTAAAACAAAAGACGCACATAAAGGGGAAAAGTGGGGGGGGGGGGGTTGGGTTGGGTTTTTTTTTGTTTTTTGTTGGGTTTTTTTGTTTTTTAAAAAAGGGAGAGAGGGGAAAATCCAGCTTCTCTCTCTGGTGATTCAAGTTAAATTGCTGGAAGATGATAGGCGCAGCAAATAATCCAGTTAGCCCCTCCTGAACCATGCTTTAAACCAGGGATCTCAAACTCAAATCACAACGAGGGCCACATGAGAACTAGTACATTGGCCTGAGGGCCGCATCACTGAAACCTTCTCATACAACGATACAAAAGTATAGTCAAAAATGAAAAAAATGAAGATTAATATAGTATTCTATTAAAAGTCAATGTATTAACTTTTTTAAAACTATAATGCAAAGAGGGGTTTTAATAAAATATAAACACTCAGTAATGTTTGTAGCTTGGCTGCCAGTGGAGTCGGCACCTATGGCGGGCCGCAGGAAATAACTCCGCGGGCCGCATGTGGCCCGTGGGCCGCGTGTTTGAGACCCCTGCTTTAAACCCCTTTACTCTGGAAAAGTGTGGCTGGGTTGCTCTGATTTCCCCTGACCAGTCTGTTGAAGGCAAGGTTTTTACTTAGATCAGGCTACTTTGGAAACTCTTTCTAGTTTGTTATGAGCAGCTTGGTAGAGTGTATGGGTTAGATTTGTCCATCCACCTAAGGAAGATGATTAGATAAAAAGAAAAGAGATGGGAAAACAGTAGGAAGAATAAGGCGGGGGGGCACTGACACTGCAGCAAGGAAAGAGGTCATCTGGTGCCTCCTCCTTATCTGATCTGTAAGAACATATTTGAGGATCCAAAAAGGCCAGAGTTATAAATCCCCAGGTACCAGAACATGGCAATGATCACCATGATGGTGATATTAGTTGAGAGGATGAAGATCCCAATACTGTCTAGCTGAGTAAGTTACCAATTATTCCTCAGAAGTGTCCAAAAAGAGGGACAGGGAGACGACACCATCAGATGTGCTCAACCAACATAAATTTGATACGTTTCAGAGTGGTAGCCGTGTTTGGTTTTGCTGATACAGACTAACACGGCTACCACACTTTTTTTTTTTTTAATAAATGTGATAGTTCACATATACAGTTATTCTCCTCTCAAGAAAATTCTCGTGTCAACAATTTTGTAAGTTCACCCAAGCCTTTAAAAGCCTCAATCAGAAATTTAAGCTTTAGTTTAAACCCATTCAGTTAAAATAGTTTTTGGGCTCCATTCTTTATATAAACAGGTTTCAAAACACACTCAAATTTTAAAAGGCTGTAATTCCAGCAAATTAACTTATTTGGTGCTGTTAGCTTTCCCTAATGTGAAAACAACCATCACTTGCAATGGACAAGTTGGGATCCTAAAGTAAAGTGGGATCCATGCTTTCAATCGGTCTTTCAAAAAGGGCACAGCTGAATCCTCAAATGCAACCCCCCAAAAAAGTGCAGTCTGAATATTTCAACATCAAAATTATGTATGGCACTTGTCATTTCAAAAATGTTTTTAAAAGTTAGTGTTTACACATTCTCTCACTTTAATGAGTTTAATAGTATTTAAACAGTTTCTAAATTTCAAAGTTTGTGGAACTGGAGAGGTTGCTTCATACAGGATGCTGTACATATATCAGATTCATTCCTTTCATTTTTCTATATTTAAATGAAGTGCAATACAATTTTATTTTATAAAGGATACAGGTAATCTATCAAATTAGCCCAGTAATTTACCATCTGGAACAAACCTAACTTCCCTCTACTGGACACTAAATCCTCCAATTTTCATGAAGCTAAACAAAATAATTCCGCTCAGCTATTTAGACAATAAACCTGGATTTTTACAGATACTTAGAGTTGTAACACCTACCTGATTTAAGAGCCATATTGATTTAGGCACTTGAGCCTTAATCTCATTCCTCCAGAGAGCATACTCAACTCTGAGACTAACACCCTGACTTTTCTATTACAATGCAACAAGAGCAACTTTCAACAAAACAAAATGGAATACTACAGACAAGTGTTCATCTGGAAGAAATAGGAATCAAGACCATTCAGCAAAAACACTGAATCATGAAGACTTCATATAACAAAAGGCATTGCATAGATGTAATTAACAAAAATGGGACAGAAGTTGGCCTTGCAGTTGAAATTTAATTTTGTCAGTAGGTTCGGAAGAGTAAAATAAAGCTCTTCCCGCCCCCGGGATGCGCTGCCTATGCAACCCAAACGAGACTAAAATCATGCTTGTGACAATGGGTACACAGAGGGCAGAGATCAGTTGATTAAGGTGGTGCCATTTCCACAGTGCCACTTTATGGAGTACTGGCTTACCTTAATTGTTTTTTCCAATAAACACCAGAGTCATACCTTCAGAACAGTCAAAATCTAGCAGATTTCAAACAAAGTATTACATTTTGTGACAACTTATTTCAGAGTAAAAGGAATTTCTCAGACTTCTTGATAGTATGTTTTGAAACAAAGGGAGGATTGAGAGTCAAAGTAAGCATTCACACTATGGGTACGTCTATACTACAGAATTAGGTCGAATTTATAGAAGTCGATATTTTAAAACCCGAATTTATGGAATCGATTGTGTGTGTCCCCACACACAAGCGTTAAGACCATGAGGTCGATTGACTGTGTCCACAGTAGCGGGGCTAGCATCGACTTTCGGAGCATTGCATTGCGGGTAGCTATCCCACAGTTCCCGCAGTCTCCGCCGCCCATTGGGATTCTGGGTTGCGATCCCAAAGCCTGATGGGGCAGAAAACATTGTCGCTGGTGGTTCTGGGTACATGTCATCCCTCCCTCCGTGAAAGCAATATTTTTCGCGCCTTTTTTCCGGGGTTTCCGTGTTTGCTACGGAAGCCTGCTCAGCTCACAATTACCGTACATCTCCAGCGTACGCCTGGACATTAGGTCTAGTGGGGATTCAGTCACACTATAATACGGGCAGAGGGATAGCTCAGCGTTCTGAGCGTTGGCCCGCTAAACCCGGGGTTGCGAGTTCAATCCTTGAGGGGGCCATTCCGCCTGAGGCTGGTAGTCGCAGGACTACACAGCAGAAGCTCCTTGCCTTCTAGCTGCAGATGGTGCAATATGCCATAAATGGTCGTGGTCGCGGGACCACACAGCAGAAGCTCCTTTCCTTCTCGCAGCAGATTGTACAATATGATTGGTATTCGTGTGCTCCTGGCCGGCGGCCTATGGTGTGGCTGGCCGGGGGCGCTTGGACATAAATGGGAGTGACCAGAGTGACTCTGGTCATTCTCTTTTTTACGTTTTGTTTAAGGGAGATTCAGTACTGCCTGGAACACGGGCGGAGGGATAGCTCAGCGGTCTGAGCGTTGGCCCGCTAAACCCGGGGTTGCGAGTTCAATCCTTGAGGGGGCCAGGAGCTGATGATGGATATCAAGCATATTGTACCATCTGCTGCTAGAAGGGAAGGTACAATATGCGGTGAGCAAGGAGGCGCCTTCCCTTCTAGCAGCAGATGGTACAATATGCGGTGAGCAAGGAGGCGCCATCTGCAGCTAGAAGGAAATGAGCCTAACCCTTGCTCCCCCCCTCCCTCCGTGAAAGCAACTGAGGGGGGAGCAAAAAATCCTTTCGCGCCTTTTTTCATATGGGCGCCATATTGCTTTATCCATTGTTATCCACCCGCTGCTTCTGCTGCCACTCTGCTGTCCTGCAAACAGCATACCAGGGAAAGCATGGAGCACGATCAGATCACCGCGGCTGTTCTCGCCGTTATGAACACCACGCGCATTGTCCAGGAGTATATGGAGAACAAGAACCAGGAGCTGCTAGAGCTACAGCAGGCGAGGAGGCGACAGCAGCACCCTGAGGACAGTGATGAGGACATGGACACAGACCTCTCTCAAAAAAGGCCCCCCCGCAAGGTGGACATCATGGTGTTAATGGGGCTTGTTGATACAGTGGAACGCCGATTCTGGGCCCGGGAAACAAGCACAGACTGGTGGGACCACATAGTGCTGCAGGTCTGGGATGAATCCCAGTGGCTGCGAAACTTTCGCATGCGTAAGGGCACTTTCATGGAACTTTGTGAGTTGCTTTCCCCTGCCCTGAAGCACAAGAACACCAAGATGAGAGCAGCCCTCACAGTACAGAAGCGACTGGCGATAGCCCTGTGGAAGCTTGCAACGCCAGACAGCTACCGGTCAGTCGCGAATCAATTCGGAGTGGGAAAATCTACAGTGGGGGCTGTTGTGATGCAAGTAGCCAGGGCGATCACCAAGCTGCTGGTACCAAGGGTTGTGAGTCTGGGAAATGTGCAGCTCATACTGGATGGCTTTGCAGCAATGGGGTTCCCGAACTGTGGTGGGGCGATAGACGGAACCCATATCTCTATCTTGGCACCGGACCACCAAGCCAGCGAGTACATAAACCGAAAGGGTTACTTTTCAATAGTGCTGCAAGCACTGGTGGATCACAAGGGACGTTTCACCAACATCAACGTGGGATGGCCGGGAAAGGTACATGACGCTCGCATCTTCAGGAACTCTGGTCTGTTTCGGCTGCTGCAGCAAGGGACTTTCTTCCCAGACCAGAAAATAACCGTTGGGGATGTTGAGATGCCAATAGTTATCCTTGGGGACCCAGCCTACCCCTTAATGCCATGGCTCATGAAGCCATACACAGGTAGCCTGGACAGTAGTCAGGACCTTTTCAACTATAGGCTGAGCAAGTGCAGAATGGTGGTGGAATGTGCATTTGGTCGTTTAAAAGCTCGCTGGCGAAGTTTATTGACTAGGTTAGATCTCAGCGAAAACAATATTCCCATTATTATTACTGCTTGCTGTGCGCTCCACAATATCTGTGAGAGTAAGGGGGAGACGTTTATGGCGGGGTGGGAGGTTGAGGCAAATCGCCTGGCCACTGGTTATGCGCAGCCAGACACCAGGGCTATTACAAGAGTACAGCAGGGTGCGTTGCGCATCAGGGAAGCTTTGAAAACCAGTTTCATGAATGGCCAGGATGCTGTGTGAAAGTTCTGTTTTTCCCCTGTAATGAAAAGCCCCGCCCCTTCATTCACTCTACTTCCCTTTACCCAAACCGCCCTGCCCTCCCCCCCTCGATCACCGCTCGCAGAGGAAATAAAGTCATTGTTGCTTAAAAATCATGCATTCTTTATTAATTCGTAAAACAAAGAGGGGGAACTATGGGGCTAACTGCCACAGTCTCCCGGGATAGCTGGTGGAGGAAGGGAAGCACCAGGATGGGTGGTGGAGGAGGGGATGAGGGAAGGACAAGGACACACAGCACTTTAAAACTTATTGAATGCCAGCCCTTTCTTGCTTGGACTGTTCTCTTGACTTGAGTGGTTGGGTGCACGGAGGCCGCCCAAACGCGTTCTTGGGCGTCTCGGGGATGAGGTTATGGGACTCGGGAAGGAGGGCTGTTGGTTACACAGGGGCTGTAGCGGCGGTCTGGGCTCAGGCGGCCTTTCCTGAACCGTACGCCTTTCCTCAGCCATAAGCCGGAGGATTTCCGTTTGACCCTCCAGTAGCCTCAGAATTGCATCCTGCCTTCTCTCTGCACGCTGACGCCACCTACTCTCTTCATCACGCCACCTGTCCGCGCGATCAAAATCTGCCTTCCTGGACTCCGACAGTGTCTGCCTCCACGCATTCTGCTGGGCAGCTTCAGTGTGGGAGGATTCCATGAGTTCTGAGAACATTTCATCTCGATTCCTTTTTTTTTTACTTCTAATCTTCGCTAGCCTCTGGGACGGTGATGAAGGGGGTGGCGTTGAAACATTTGCAGCCGCGGGAGGAAACAAACGGGAGAGGAGTAGTTTAAAAGACACATATTAGAGAACAATGCTCCAAACATTACATATCACATGTGCATTTGGTCCAAGGTTGCACTTTGCCTGTTATATTGAGGGTCTGCCGGTTTGGTGTGAGAGATCACACAAGCAGGTCCGGCGGGCAACAGAATTCGGCTTGCAGGCAGCCATGGTAAGCCACAGTCTATAGGCTTCTTTAACCTTCATAACGTGGGAATGTTTTCAAACAGCAACCCCCTCATTTCCCATAACAAACAGCCTTTGGGCTGGCAATTTAAAACTGGTTGGCAATTGAAAAGGGAGGGGCGGCAGTTTTTGGGTTAACGTGCAGCGCGAACCTAATCGAAACCCCCCCCCACACACACACACACACAGACACACATCCAAGATGTTCGCTGTTCCCCCTCCCCCCACCGCGTGGGTCACAGCGGGGAAGATTTCTGTTCAGCCACAGGCAAACAGCCCAGCAGGGACGGAGCCCCTCTGAATACCCCCTTAATAAAATTCCTCTATTTCAACCAGGTGACCATGAATGATATCACTCTTCTGAGGATAACACAGTCAGATAAAGAACGGATGTTGCTTGAATGCCAGCAAACACCGGGACCATACGCCACCATGCTTTGCAAAGCAATGATTCCAGACTACGTGCTACTGGCCTGGCGTGGTAGAGTGTGTTACCACGGAGCACAGGATAAGGCTGCCCTCCCCAGAAACCTTTTGCACAGGCTTTGGGAGTACATCCAGGAGATCTTTCTGGAGATGTCCCCGGAGGATTTCTGCTCCATCCCCGAACATGTTAACAGAGTTTTCCAGTAGCTGTAGCTGTACTGGCCGCGAATTGATCATTAAACACGCTTGCTTATAAAACATGTATTAATTAACAGAGGTACACTCACCAGAGGCACCAGAGGTCCCTTCTCCTGCATCGAGCACGCCTTGGGTGGGTTCGTAGGGTACTGGCTCCAGGGTGACAAAGAGTTCCTGGCTGTCGGGGAAAAGGGCTTCTCCGCTTCCTTGCTGGGTCTGGGCACTATTTTCAGCATCATTATCATCATCATGCTCCTCTGTGGTTTCTGATGATCCACATACGGAGTCATACCACATGGGTGGGTCAGTGCTGGCTGCACCTCCTAGAATGGCATGCAGCTCATCATAGAAGCGGCATGTCTGGGGCTCTGACCCAGAGCGTTTGTTTGCATCTCTGGTTTTTTGGTAGGCTTGCCTGAGCTCCTTAATTTTCACGTGGCACTGTTGCGCGTCCCTGTTGTAGCCTCTGTCCTGCATGCCCTTGGAGACTTTGGCATATGTATTGGTGTTTCTTCTTTTGGACCGTAGCTCTGCTAGCACGGTTTCGTCTCCCCATACAGCGATCAGATCGCGTACTTCACCATCGGTCCATGCTGGAGCTCGTCTTCGGTTCTGGGACTCCATCATGGTCACCTCTGCTGATGAGATCTGCGCTCACCTGCAGCTCACCACGCTGGCCAAACAGGAAATGAAATTCAAAAGTTCGCGGGGCTTTTCCTGTCTACCTGGGCGGAGCATTGGAGCTCAGACTGCTGTCCAGAGCGGTCAAATGTTGCACTGTGGGATAGATCCAGGAGGCCAATACCGTCGAATTGCGTCCTCACTAAGCCTACATCGATTCGGCAATATCGATTTAAGCGCTAATCCCCTCGTTGGGGGTGGAGTGGCGAGATCGATTTTAAGAGCCCTAGAAGTCGATGTTAAGGGCTTCGTCGTGTGGACGGGTGCACGGATCAATCGAAATAACGCTAATAAATTCGACCTAAACTCGTAGTGTAGACCAGGGCTCAGATACCTTATGTCACTAGGTTCACCAAATGTTATTTCCTGAAAATGTGTTAACAATGCATTACAAAGAATTCTAAGCAATACACAAAGTTGGACAGACAAAAGGCTGAGTGAGTCACTTCATATTTTAACCGACATTGCACTGCTGAAGCAGGATACAGGTCTCAATGTTGGCTCCAACAATATAACCCGTAACATCAAAGTTAATTCTAATGAACTTGCCCTGTAAAAGAAACAAAAAACAAAACAAATATTTTTTTCCAATTGCTAAAAATTAAGTTGTCCCTATTAAAACATCTTTCCCATTTAAAAAGTAGAACCTCAGAGTTACAAACATCTTGGGAATGGCGAATGTTCATAACTCTGAACAAAACATTGTGGTTGTTCTTTCAAAAGTTTACAACTCAACATTGACTTAATACAGCTTTGAAACTTTATTATGCAGAAAAACAATACTGCTTTCCCTTTATTTGTGTTTAACCCAATACTTTGGTGTATTTGCTTTCCCCCAGCCCTCCCTTGCTGGTGCCTGATCGCGTAAGTTTGGTTCCAAATGAGGTGTGTGGTTGACTGGTCAGTTTGTAACTCTGATGTTCATAACTCTGAAATTCTACTGTATTAGGTAACATTTGCATCAGTCTTAATAGGTGATAAGTATTTTATACAGATAATAGTGGCAAGATACAATTCATTCACACCATTCAGTTGTATTCCGTTAAAATATTACAATCTACTATGAGGTGAGATGTACTGTAAAAAGAGACATTGCAGTTTTTCAGAGGCTCAAAATAAGGTTAGTGTGTAACCCAGATAGACACCTTTTATATTGTTATGAAAGAAAGCTTTTCCTAAAAGGTCATTTAATTTTAATGCTGATGAAAGGTGCTGAGTTGAAAGGCTGGCAACAGCAGTATAAACTTTCTCCTGAATGCTTCTCCATCCTGACTTGAAGGCACATCTCCAGTGGAGTGAATTTATTCTCTGCACCCATTCAAGTCACTCTGACAAGGTCATATCTACACTAGGAAAAGAAAAAGGTGTAATTTTTAAAAATGAGATGGCTTTTCATAAATCCTGAGTTTAGACAAGATAGGTGATAGTTTGACCGCTATGCAACTGTTCAAGATTAAACCACCACTTGCCTGGTCTACACTAGTTTTACAACGAGATGTGCCATCTTGTTGGCAATAAAACACATTTTCCTAGTATCAGGACATGTCTACAATAAGTCAGTGGACAATACAGAGTGTAATGTAGAGATGTGTCAGGTAGGAACTAGACTGAGATGACCAAATCCTTTGATATCACATCTGTCATTCATATAGCACATGTCACACTTGAATCAATCTTTTAGAGATAAAAACCTCAGTGCATCAGTTGAGCCATCCAGTACCCCTAACATTATGGATTGCTTAGAAAGTCCAAAGTATGCACAGACTGGCATGCTTATGGGCTTAGTTATCTTATTGCTCTATTGTACAATTTAAGTGGTTACAGGAAGAGTAATAGCACTGAGAGTAAACAATCCAACTCCAGTTAGGGACCTTATCTTCAAGTTGACTCCCTCAAATGGTGTCTAAATCTGGGTTCAGATGTTTAACTTTTGGACACACATGCATGAAAACTGGGCCTAGAAGTATTACAGAACAATGTTTACTTCAAAGCTCCCAAAAATATGCCACTGTGCTCTGTTACTCATACAAAAAAATTGTGGTTAAACTGGGAGAACTTCGGCCTCCACAACTGTGAATCTAGCACCGAAGCTTATTTTAAAATGTTTGAAAGGTGCTAGCTGTTAAGGGCCAGAGTTTGGTCTCAGATATCATTGCACAGAAGATCAGAATACTCCATATGCTCACGCTCACTTTGAGACAGGTAACTGGCATGATGGATGGTGAACATATCTGTTTTTCTTTCATTAGGAAAAATATACAGCTTTCTGGAAATGTTAAGACTAAAAAGATGAATGAACTGACTTCTTGTTTAATTTATGTCAAAACAGTTTAGATAGTCTGTACCGCACTAGTAAGTCTACAGTGACAGCTTTTTGAAACTTAAGAGTAGATTTCACACCATCTGCTATAAGAACAGAATATTCCAGATATGCCACTTAAATTTGAGAACACAGAAATACTATGAGCAAACTCAAGTCACTGATATTTAAGCAATAATTAAAAAGCAGAACCTTCAAACCAGTGACTGGATGATTGGCTGTGCATTACTGAATTTATCAAACCAAAATCAAGTGAACAAATAAAGGCTATTGGATCACAATGTATTTTCCAATTTGACAACTAGTTTAGTTCTGTTTACAACATACACAAGTCAAAAGATGGTAAGAGACCAGTTCTGTGGTGTCTGCAATCCCAAATTCAATTAAAACTACAACAAAAAGACTATAATCGGTAAAAAGACAGGGAAGTTAGTATACCAGGAAGTAAAATCCTAACATAGGAACTGTATATTTTGTAGGAGTATAGACCTGAAAACCTTACTACAGTACTGTCTGCTATTAAATTACAGAAAGTTGGGAGAGGCTGCTGGCTTTTGTGCTAAGTAACAAGGCACTGCACTTCAAATCTAGAGATAAAAGAATTCATACTGCATTTTTCCCTTTGTGGGAGGATTTCTGTCATTTCCTTTTAAATCCTTATTATTGAAGACTATTGAAGGCACCATCTGGAGTGCATTATACTTACTCCTTTATAAAAATAATGCCAGAGCCACTTGAGTACTATGTTCACAATGGCAATGTAAACTTAAAGAAAAAAACAATGCAAAACAGATGTTTTACAGCTTTCATAAAAAAGTATCTTCATTAAATTAGTAGTCTTCGAGGAATCCAAGAAATGAAATAAAATGGAATTACTGGGCAGCTGAAATCTGTTGAGATGATAAAGTTTATATCCAACACATCTGAATACTAACCATTACTGTAAATAATGTGGCTTTAAGAATTCTCAAACTTGCATTTTTGTGGTGCCCTTCCTAGCTTTTGATTGATAGGAACTATTTAAAGGATCTAACCAAACAATAAAGTCCATAAAGCTGTTCAAACTGAATCCTTACTCAAAACTTCACCCCCAATTTTGTAAGAGATATAAAAGTTCTATTTGCTCTGTAAAATTTAGTTTACACTTTAGCAAGAACACAGCTTCTTTAATTTATCCAGTCCCATTTATTTTATATATATATATAAATATAAAAAATAGTTAAGAAGAATTACTATCCATGCCTTGAGTTGCCCTACTAGTTTGTAAAGTATAAGTGTAACACCAAAGAAAGTGCTTTTTCCTCTCCCCTATTAATATTGGAAAGACCTATAAAAACAGAAGGTGACATGGAAAACATTTTAAACTGACTACACGAATGCTCTATGCATTTAACAAGACAGCTTTCCAATCTCTCCAGCTCTCCACACAGAAGTATGATTTTTGTTTAAGTTTTTAAGACTGGCACACCCATGAAATTCTAAACCAAGTTGATAGCAAAGCTGGATATTCAGTCATAACCAATTGGTATCTTATAGCTATTCCTCCCCTTCCCTCACAACTTTAATTAGTTGCTATGGGCTCTCAAATGATATGTAGTTAAGTAATTCACTAACTACTCTGTACACAGAGTACTAACTTGTGTCATAGGCTATGTGCAGGACACACTGCCATCTGGGGAAAAAAGTTTACCACTACACATCTCATGTAAACAGCACAATTGTCTATTCATGGATAGATGAGCCTAGGAGTTTTGTATTAAAGCAAGTGTTTGCCTAACACCACATTGTGACCATAATATCTCTAGTAAATTAAATATACTGGATACAGCATTGGACTAAGACTTCAAAGTTTCAATATACAAACTTCAGTTGAATTCAAGAAGGTAGAGTGTAAAGGAAACTTCCAATACCAATAAGGCAGGTTATCACAAATAGAGAGCTAGCCTACGAGTAGGTAAAATGTATATTTTTGTGAACAGCCATCCAGGTTGTATTTTTTAAACTTACAAAACGGGAAGAGTTGTCATTTTTCACAGTCTTTGCATTCCCAAAGGATTCCAGAATGGGGTTCGCCTGCAGAAGCTGACGTTCCAGCTCCCCCTAAAAAAACCACACAAACACAAAAGCAAACTTTTATAAAACCCACGTGTGTCACACTGTCCCTGATTCGGTTTCCCTTCTGATCATTTTACCCCAGGTGCCTGACAAGATCTTCAACCACATTGCCTCTTATTTGTTTGATTCCTTGCTCTGTTGACACTCTTCACTGGAATAGAGAAGATGGCATCTATTGTACAGAAAAATGACTGAGCTTGGGTGGGCTAATGTTAAAAACACTTAACATAAAAAAGTGAATTCAAGTACAGGGCTAATGAATTAGGCACAGAATTCAAAGTAAAGCCCCTATGCTATTTTTGCAGGGGGGAAACAATTGGACAAAGTAATGAATAATCTTTGGATTTCTGTGTAAGTTGTTTCTGCAAATTAGATCTTTGGGACCGTTAATGATCAGTATCTAAACCAGGATCATAAGGACAGCAGGTGTTTTAGCATACACCATCAGTTAGCAAGCTGTTGATTCTCATAGCTAACTGGAGATTTTGGACAGAATGTGTGATATTTCAATATATTTTGAACTGGAGTAAGACGTATGACATAAATGGCACAGGTGAAGTTGAAGAATGCCAAATTGTAAGATTAATTATTTGCAAATTTACACAGCAAGTCAACATATGCTGTACATAGCTGTACTATTATTTATGACACCCGATTTTTTGTAAAGCTTCCTGAAGTTTAAGATAGTGAATTTAGAATTCATATGGAGCAAGTACCTTAAGGAACTGAATAAGAGCTTTTTCAATTGCTGCCCATTAAAAGATCTGGCTAGTATAACCAGGTCTGTGCTGCATCCATGAGCCCATAAAAGTAGAAAGTGTGTGGGAAGATGTGATACTATTTCCTTGCCCCGAAGGATGGTAACAAAAAGTGGAATTGTGTTTCTGGAATGTAATCACAAAATTAGTGTTCATAAATCTGCTTTTTCCAATCATTTACCATTTATAGCACATGGAGGAGTAAAACTCCTGGACTGAATGAACAACTGACAACGAGAGACATCACACACCTCTGTTAGTCCTTACATATGTCAATGATTACACAAACTATTTTTTAAAACTCACTTTGATTAACGCCTGTTAGAGGCTTTTATTTGTAAGTTGTAACATATACCAGATTTGCTGAAAACTGATTCCTGCTCATTCTTGATCTGTTACTTGACCTCAGGTAGACTGCTCAAAGTTTGATCCACTTCAAAAAACAGAATTCCTTTTGAACTGTATATCCTTTGAATTCTAGAGTTCCTAAAAAAATTCAGAGTAGTCTCCCTGACTAACCACTGAACATTTACAGAGGACCCACACAGATATTGTGCTCAGTTCCCAGTGTTTTAAAAAAGAAAAGAAAAGGAAAAAAAAAGTGTTCCTCTACACTGTACCAACAAAACAGAAACCAACTTGGAGAAATTTTTTTAGCACCTACTCAGTGTAAAGTGGTTGTCTATCTTTTTTATATACTGTCTAAATAGCTTGTTCAGAATCTCTGACCCATACAAGGTACTGGGCAGCATCTTGTTCATATTTTTGCACAGTCATCATTAGCAGATGTCAGGAATGGCTAGACAGAGAAGCCTGCTCACCCTTTTGTACTCGGCATGAAACAGACTAAATTAAATATGTGAAATAAAGTAAGCCAACACCTTTCACAAAAGGATGCACACAAGTAGTTGTTCACTGAAGCTCACTGATATTTCAGGTTCTACTGAGCCTGGAAACAGATATTGGTTTCAAAATTTTGACCTAACGGCAGCATACTGCGTTACCACTGAAAAACCTGGGTACTACAGACCTGTGCTGTACATACTTCAAAGTCTACCTAAGAGAAACCAAAGTAAAAATATCGGGAGCACAAAGAAATGGTTTGGTCTGATAAGGGGAAACATTTGCATTATATATAATTTCAGAATGACCTGAAATGTAATAGCTTCCAATTTAGTTTGGAGAGACTATATTGATACTTGTTTATGGAGAGTGTTGATCTCTATTCAGGGGATTTTGAATGTTTGAAGTACACAGATTAGGAAAACTGTTCAGTAGAAAGCAGAATTAAAACTTATTTGCCACTGTTCTTTAAGAATCAGGATAGGAGTGGTGAGGAATGGTAAAGAAGAGAAGCTTGATTACAGCCTAAAAAGCCATAATGTTTTTTCCTAGTTGAAGTTTTTGGTATTCATGATTAGGTAAGAAGAAACTTATCACAGATTACTAAACAACTCACTCATACTTAATATTCTCTTCGGTAAGTTTTAAAATAGTTTTACATTATAGACTAAATTCAATTAATTTTATGAAATCAATTAGCCTATTCAGAAACATTCCACAGAGATTTTAGAATGAAGGCAAGATTGGGCTAGATTCCTCTACTATACAGTCAAATAGATCTTGGAAAAAGCAGCATCAAGATATTGTGAAAAGTGAAGTCATGCAATAATTCATGCAGATCAATAAAGCAATGTTAGAGCAAGGACAAGAGATACTGTTATCTCCATTTTAGAAAACCAGCATCCCAGTGATTTGGTTCATTCTGAAATCTGGGTGAGACACAGGGAGCTACATGCTACTCACATACAACAGGGATCCACTCTGTAGTTCAAAATGACAGTGAAACAAAATGTTAATGGTTATGATTTATGCAATATACCAACAATTCCGGATTAGAATTTAAAACACTCCTATTGACACATTTAAAATATGAACATAATTGGACATTTTTAAACCCTGATGTGAACAGGTCCATTGACAAAAAAAAGCAATCCATCTAAACAGTATTCATTAGTTTCTGGTTTTACAGCAAAGAAGCACTTGAGTAAAGACTTCAAGTAAAATTTCAGAATTGCTCGTGTCCTGTTGATTTTCAATGAGATTTAGGCACCTATATATTTTGAAAGTGGGACTTAGGTGCTTTTGAAAATGTTACCTTTATCTAACCCTGGTGACCATGACAGACACACACTTAGCTCCTGAAAGAAGTGATTAGAGCCGTGGTTCTCAAACTTTTGTATTGGTGACCCCTTTCACACCACAAGCCTATGAGTGCGACCCCCGCTTATAAATTAAAAACTCTTTTATATTTAACACTATTATAAATGCTGGAGGCAAAGGGGGGTTTGGGGTGGAGGCTGACAGCTCACGACCCCCTCCCCCCAAGTAATAACCTTGTGACCCTCTGAGGGGTCATGATCCCTGGTTTTGAGAATGTATACTTTGTCTGGTGTGCTCTTCCTTCTGCATTAGGGAGTCCCAATTTTACCCTTAACTCCCCATTTCTGCTAATTAAAGCAGTAGCGATCACAGCACATTCTGTGAATGGGAGTCCAGACAGCCCCACTGAAAGCTCAACAGTGCTCCATCACATCATAAGAACAGGGAGGGGTTAAAACTCAATAATTATTGCTTCCCTACTCCTTCCTCTGTCAGGAATCAGAAAGCATCATCTTCATGACAACTCCAGACAGCCTAAGAGTAGCTCAAGCACACACTGAAGATTTCAACCCATACAGGACTGAGCAGCCACTAAGCTGCTGGGTCAGGTTATAGCAAGTCATGGCAGATTTTGCACTTTAGAGGAAGTCTTGGTTTTCCCAAGCCCTGTACTGTTGTGAAGAATATCATATCAATGTGTAACCTGAGCAGCTAGAACACATTCAAGCACCCAAGCTTTTAGGATTAATGTGCATTTAAGTTTCCATTAGTTTAATTTAAATAATTTCTTAAGCACATCACTTAATAATGCCAAAGCATTCTGCATTAAAATCTCCACCGTACATTTACCAAGGGCACACAGTGAGGTGGAGGATTTAAAATTGGTGGTAAAGATGGCGCTTTTGCTTCCAGACAGATTAGGGTTGCCAACCCACCAGGATTGGCCTGGAGTCTCCTGAAATCAGTATCTATCTCCCAGTGACTACTGAAAGCAATCCGGAAGATTTTAATAGGATATTTTAAGAAAATGACATGTCATTGGGGGGGGGGGGGGGGGGGGGGGGGAATTTCCTGGAATAGCTTCAATCAGTGTTAGCAACCCTAGGACAGATAGATACCAGATTTTATCCTGGAGCATTGCAAGCTAGTTTAATTCAACGTCTGTTACTAGTCAGTGCTTTTGTACAAAATGAATAATACATTTTGCTAAGATTACTTAGCTGCATACCTGTACTAGTCTGTCACCACTTCATGATAAACATGCCACCAAATTAGTATACAGACATTTAAAATTGATCGCTCATCTCGTCATACAAAAATAGTTGGAAAAATATGAATTAACCCATATAAACTTAGAAGCATAAAGAAAAACACTTGCCTGATGTTTCACGGGTTTAGGTGATTCGGGCTGTTCATTGCAAACAAACAAATGCAAGTGTTAGCAAGTCTGCATTTTTCCAGCTGCAAGCTATACCCCATATTAATTATACTTGTTTAACCAAACACTCAGTTAATGGAAATGGTTTTACCCAGTTACTGTAGCTAGAAGCAGAGCTATTATATTTCATTTGTCATTTCCTGCTAAATTTCCTTATGCATATTCAAAGAACTAATGCTATATGAAGTACACTTGCCAGAGAGTCAGTCTTCCCTCACACATATTGGCATTTATGGCATAACAGGCTACTGTAGAGGCAAATATTTAACTAGTTGCTATACTTTCTCAGAAATGCCAGCTAAAAATATCTAAAATAAAACTGAGTTCTTTCTCTGCAGGCTTAATCACTGGACATTGTATTTGTTCAGCAGTATGGCATTCAGCATCCTTCTAGAGAAACTAGCCTGGTCCTAAGAGATACCAAGAGGAAGGTGGTCTGAGCATTTGTTTCTCCCCCCACAAAAAAGGATGTTTTTGCTGTATAATTCCATTTTAGAATTACATGTGCAACCTCCTATCTTGGTCTCGCACTAGAAGAGCGTGGGGGGTGGGGGGTGTTCCCAAGAGTGATTTTTCTCCCTAGGAGAAAGTGAATGTTGTTGGAAGACACTTAATTAGACTTAGAGGGAGAAAATGCTGTCAAAATATGAGAGTATTGTGTAGATGTAGTAGAAATTATCCAAATTTTTATTTTGACAGAAGAGATTAATTCTTGGGGAAATTTTTCCAATTTAAAAAAATAAAATCTAATTTTTTCAGCCATCTCTAGTACTATGTAAGGCCTGATCCTAAAACCTTTGCTCACAAAGGACACAAAAGGGCTGCAAGTTCAGGCCCTCAAGATCAAAAGAGACCATTTTAAATCTTACTGTAAAACTGCCTCTGATTACAATAGAATTTAAAAAAATATAAATATACCAAGCCAAATGCATGCTATGAAATCTATGTCCAAAATTTCCAAAGCACTAAAGAAGTTATTTCATAGCAAGGAAAAAATGTCTCTAAAGATGTTCTTAATCAAGCAAGCAAGCTGCTCATTCAGTTTGAGGTTTTGTTCAATTTAAAACAATCAGCAAGTCCTATTAACGTGCCTCATGATGCAATAGCAACACTATAGGCTGGTCTAGACAAGATCTTGAACTGAAATACATTAATACCACTTCACTCTTACATAGCTCTTTATCACTAAATCTCAAAAGAATTAAATTAAACCATTTTAGTTATTTAGCTACAAATCTAAGTGGACAATTATTTTAGAATAGAGGTGGCTAAAGTCCGTTTGTTACCAGCTTTACAAACACTTTTATTCTGAAGCTGGCAACAAACTGACTTTTAGCTAAATCAACTTTAGCCACCTTTATTCCAAAGTTTCCACTGATCTGCATCAGCAAAACCCATTTAGTTAAAACCACTGCAAGCTTGTGTGTGGACCAGCCCTATGTTAAAGGTTTTAGACTCCTTTAAAAAAAACAATTAGTTTTACATTTGGCAAAAACAAATTTTGCCAATTTCTCTTTTCATTAATGCTTCCCACTTGAATTAGATTTATTGAAAGATGTTACTGTACTTCTTAAATAAAATATTCCTGGTCAGGAAGGCCTCCTGTCCTTCTAATCCCCAGAAGACTCCGATTTCGTTAATTGCTGCAAATTTAGAGAGCCATGCCCCTAATTCTGCTCCATTTCCCTCCCTGCACCACAAGTTTATAACCTCTGCACTGGCTTTTTAAAAAACACCATGGAAGCACAAACAAACATCCTATAAATTTGTCTTTTCTCCATTTTTTGGAATTGTATATCAAAAAGCTACATTAAGAGAACATTAATGTTGCAAAATTAAGCCTTCTAAAAAAATTAACCTGAATTCTGGCATTTCCTAGCTGTGATCACATAATGAAAGATTGCACTTACTTTTCCTACAAGATCTCTGCGTTATTCATTGCACAGAATAGACCTGTGCACTTTCTACCCAGCTAGCCCCAGGTCCCCTCGCCCTCTTCCAACAGCTCCTCACCCATCTGTCCCGTCCCCTCTCCCAACCTCCAGTTATTCCCTCCACCAGCTCCCAGTCTGGCCCACTCTGTGTTTGCTGCTGGCACACACTCTATATAGAGAATAAAGGTGCCTGATTTGGAGTCATGGACAGGCTCCCTGCTTTGAGTTCTGGTGTCTGGCCTGGATACCATTTACAGGGAAAGTCCTGCTTTGCCCCTGCAGCTCAAGGGTGGAGCACAGAATCAGACATGTAGGGCTGGAAAGGACTTTATGAGGTCATCTAGACCAGCACCCTGTGCTGAGACAGGATTAAGTAAATCGAGAACCACCTTGACAGGCATCTAACTTGTTCTTAAATGCCACCAATGAAAAGGATTCCATGGCCTTTCTAAGTAACCTGTTCTAGTGCTTAACTATCCTTACAGTTAGAAAGTTTTCTTCCAATATCTAACCTAAATTTCCCTTACTGCAAACTAATCAGATTACTTTCTTGTCCTACCCTTGGACATGGAGAACAATTGATCACTAACCTCTTTATAACAACTTGTTATATATTTAAAGACTGTTACGCTCTCCCTTGGTCGTCTCTTGACAATTCTTTCAATCTTTCTCCATAGGTCAGGTTTTCTGCCTTTTATCATTTGTGTTGCTCTCCTCTCTAACTTGTCCACATCTTTCTTAAAGTGTGGGACCCAGAAGTGGACACAGTACTCCAGCGGAGGCCTCACCAGCACCAAGAAGTGTGGAACAATTACCTCTCATCTTCATTCAATATGATACCACATATGACACTCATGTTAATATAACCCAGAATGACATTTGCCTTTATTATAACAGCCCCACACTATTAACTCACTCAATTAGTGGCCCATTATATACCCCCAGACCGTTTTCTGCAATACTGCTGCCTAGTCAGCTACTCCCCAATTTTGTATTTGAAATTCAATTAAGACAAGTACAACACCTGAGAAGGAAAAATCAAACACATATTTTATTGATTGCAAACAAATTCTCCAAATTGTCACGGTCATTTTGAATTCTGTTAATCCGAAGTGCTTGCAACCCCTTCCAGGGTGCTCAGCTGCTCGATGGGGATAATGCACATGCAGCCTGGTTACCACTAGGAGCTGTGAAGGGCTGGAGTGTCCTCCATGCAGACTGAATATTCAGAGGTTATTAGGGTGACCAGATGTCTGGTTTCGACCAGAACACGCGGTTCAAAAGAGACCCTGGGGGCTCCAGTCAGCACCGCCTACTGGACCGTTACAGGTCCAGTCAGCGGTGCTGCGGAGATAAGACAGCCTAGTCCCTACCTGTCCTGGCGCACCACGCTGCGCCTCAGAAGCGGCCAGCAGGTCCGGCTCCTAGACGGGGGCGGCACGGGACTCCACGCACTGCTGGGGGAGGGCAGGGCAGTGCCTGCGGCCGAGAGCAGCGCGAGCTGCGGAGCCTCCTGCTCACCCCCACCCCGCAGAAGCCAGACCTGCTAGCTGCTTCCGGGGTGCAGCACGGTGCCCCAGGACAGGCAGGTAGCCTTCCTTAGTCGCCACCCCCCCCCCCCACCCCACTGTGCCGCTGACCGGGAGCGCACTTCTCCAGAGCCTCGAATGGAACCCAAAATTCCAGAATCTGTTTTTCTGCTGTCAACAAATATCTGTGAAACCCAAAAGCAGAGTATACATTTCATGCCCTTTTGGTGCTGGTCCACGTAGTGGGAAACATTGCTATCATCAGTTACTCCCTTTGCTCAAAGAGCAGGGGTATGCATGACGGATCTAAAAGGTTCCAACCTGGTGATGAACCATATGGATTTCAATGACAACACACGATGGAATTTGTTTCTTAAAATCCTAGGTAATTAATCTCTAGGAAATGCCAGAGTGAAGGTTCACTGTGCAACTTTAATTCAGCTCCCTTGTGCATATGCATTTGATAGTCTTTAATTACATTATCACAAACTAATTTTTCCACAGAACCCCCACTGCCTCATTCAGTGCATAGTGTGGACAGTTCTCACTGAATAAACAGCTATTCAATATTTTGTTTTATCCTTGTTGTTCAACGTGTATCCCTATGCCTTATTTACTGCACACTATTCATACCCTGCTCTGACTACAGAATTAACGTCCTTGTACACTTTGTTACTGCGCAAATCACTATATTATCTGAGTTTCACACAAGAGAACTAATTTATCTTCACAACACCTCTGTGAAGTGAGGGGGTATTACCCCCATTTTACAGAAAGGGAGCAGAGGCACACAGAGATTGAGGTACGAAGTGTCACAGGTTTTGGATGCCTAATTTGAGAGACCTAGGACCAGATTTTTTTTTTCCAGAGTACTTAGCATTATATAGCACGTTATATATTTAAAGCACAGCTCCCACAGACTTCAGTTTACAGCTTGAGTGCTCAACACTTCTGCAAATCAGAACCAAGGTCTCAAGCTGGGCATCTGGAAAATGAACACCACAATTAATGACCACCTATGACATGTTTGGTTTATGTGACTTGATTAGCATCACATAGGAACTCGGTGGCAGAGGCAGGGCTAGAATACCATTCTCTAACTCAGAAATGAACTACCTTAACCATGAGACTGTCCCTTCTCTTCCTCAAATCCTGATTCATTCACTACACTCCCAAATTCCTCAAATGAGAGAAGTCTTACAAACAGCCTCCTTCACTACATAACCCTGATTCCCCACACTGTGGTCCATCCCGTGCACTGAATGAGGCAGGGGTCCTGTGGAAAAATAGTATGCAGTCATGTAATTAAAAAACATGCCATAATGCATACACACAAGGCAGACAAATTACAGTTCCACAGGCAGCCTTATTCTGGCATATCCTAAACCATGGAGTGCTCAATTTTGCAATCTTAATGTTCTTTTAAGCAGTGTGCACACAGGCAAAATATACAGATAAGGGAAGGGAGTTCATCAGTTTATCTCTTTTCCTACATCTGTCTAGTGTAATGGAGCGTCACTCCTGACACCCTGCCTCCAGCTCAGTATAAGCCAACAGAGAACAAGAGTCGAGTGATAAACCATCAAAGATATGAGTGGATTACCATGTACAGTAAAAGTCAGACTTTAGCAAAGTAGGAGTCCCAATATTTAATACATTTTATTTTTTTTTTAACTTCAGTTAAATTAGCTTGGAGTGCTTGACTTTGCAACCCCAATATTTTTCCTTCAGACTATTTTTTTTAAAGTTATGTTGTTTTATGCAACCTTGATTCTGCTCCCTTCTTTTGTACATATTAGGACATGGATTACAAATTGCATATAAATATAGAAAATATATAAATAGAGATATACCCATCTCATAGACCTGGAAGGACCTTGAAAGGTCATCGAGTCCAGTCCCCTGCCTACACTAGCAGGACCAAGTACTGTCCCTGACAGATTTTTGCCCTAGATCCCTAAATGGCCGCCTCAAGGATTGAACTCTCAACCCTGGGTTTAGCAGGCCAATGCTCAAGCCACTGAGCTATCCCTCCCCCCTTCCTACATTTTTCACAGGACCCTGCCTCATTCACTGCTCACAACATACAATACTTGGTGAATGAGGCAGGTGTTTAAAATTTCTTTTGATCCTCATCCTTCAGTGTGTGCAACTCCATGCCCTTGTACTATTCACCATCCAAAGCTTTACACCTAATAAAAAAATTACTTTCTCCACGGGCTCTTTTATGACACTTACTGCAATATCCAAGTGCCACACACACTATTAATGAATTTATCTCCCGCGAGATACAAGAGGGGTATTATCCCATTTTACTCATGGGAACTCAGGCAAAAAGAGATCAAAATCAAAATTCACGGAAGTGTCCACTAATTTTTGAGTGATTGGGAATGCAACCTGACACCAATAGCATGTCTCTTCCCAGTACTGAAACATCTTCATAGCACTTCATATATTCAAAGCATTGTACAGACGTTAACTAATCAGTCTTCACAGCATCCTTGTGATATGTGGGCAATTTCACAGATGGGGAAAACAGAGAAAGGAGATGCGACTTGCCTAAAGCCACACTGTACATCAGTGGCAGAGCTAGGATTGTCCATAATCAAAAACTTTTAAACAAAGTAATTAAGTTTGAGCAATTGACATTTTCCCAAAGCAAACCCTAAAAACAAGGAAATAAGTCACATTGTACCTCTTAATCATGCCCTAATACCTCCATGGCATGACAAGACTCAAATCACCACAAGGAACTTCCTTCTGCTTGTAACTGACAGACACTAAACATAACACAGGGAGATTAGTGGGAGGAACTGGGCAGGAAAAGGCAGGGCAGGGAGGCGTGTTGAGCATCCCCAGGGCCCAGAAGACGCTCGCACCTTATTACAAACTCATGCTTGCACCATAAGCACACAACACATTACATAATTACCCTGTGCAGAAAGTTAATGGAATATTTGCTGATGTTGAAGTCATAATTTAGGTTTCCCCACACACAGGACTTGTTAAAGACTCCCCCAAGAGTCCACATGAACACAGAGCAGCCTCCCCTCTGCTCTCCCATCCCTCACACTCTCCTCCAGGTTCTCCTTCTTAACCTTGTCCTGCTGCTGCCAATTCTCTTCAGCATTGCTAACTCATGTATAAATTGTGTGTCACGTAGTTCTGGCTCCTGCTTTCCTGTGATTTTGAGCCTCCATGTGCTCAGGGTTCAAGTCAAGGGACAAGCGGGGGTCCACCAGACAACTTATAATGGGAAATATAATGTCAACTAAACCATAGGGGTTGCTACTGTAAATGGCTCAAGGCAGAGACTACTTTAGGTCTTAAGCGCCATACAACCGGTGGTACCATTGCATGCTTTATATTTTGCAAACAGCAATACTTTTGGTAGTGAACCACTTGCCTAGAGTGAAACTGAATAATGGAGTCACTAGGAGTATACAACTGATTATCTGAAACCCATTTATACACTTTTGACTCTGCACTGCATAAAACCCTTAATCCACCAATGTGCATGTCAGATTTTGCTGAAGTTCAGCAGCTTTTTTTAAGTTTTATTGCAAGAGTCCAAGTTATAAGGCAGTGAGTTATGTTTTTCCAATACCAAGTCATAAGAACAGAAAGATATCAATCATAGCAAAGGGCTCAGTTGTTTTATTACCTTTCCCTAACAGTGGACTTCTAGCTCTCACCATTGCAAAAGCATGGTGTTTATTACACATTGTAATCTTCCACATATCCTGTCAGAGTTTAACAGTTAGTATTTGTTTTTAATACTATGAATTAAGCAATCATGCTTTATTTTCCAGATTATTCATTTCTGTTGCTAGAACACTTTAATGATCTCTTAGCTAACAGCCATATCAACTGATATTTATTTTTGATCTTAAAAATTAGTTTTTAATCCTTTTAGCAGTAACAGCATTTTAGGGTATTTAAATGAAATAAAGCTTGGTCCTGGAAAAGAGAAAGACAATTGAAAATAAAGAAAAAACAAAAACAAAAAAACCCCACTTACTGGAATATTATGGTCCTTTCTTCCTTTATGGGAGGAAGCAACATGAGCAAGGTACTGAATAACTTTCTTGGTGTTTTCGGTCTTCCCAGCACCAGATTCACCTCTGCAAGACACATTCACACATTTTTCTCCCAAAATTCAGTTTAAACAAGCATAGTTAGTCTTTTATGGTAACTACCCAATTTCATTTCAGTCTCAGGCTTACACTGCAGAATGGTATTTTATTGTCTGAAAGAAAGTGCTAATGTTTAATTTAAGGATGTATGCAGTGTAGCTGTAGATGTGTCTATCCCAAGATATTAGAGAGATAAGGTGGGTGAGGTAATATCTTTTATTGGACCAACCTCTGTTGGCAAGAAAGAAAAGCTTTCAAGCCACACAGGTCTTCTTCAGGTCTTGGAAAAGCTTCGCAGCAAAATACATTTTCCTTTCCCAAACCTAAAGAAGAGTTGTGTGGCTTGAAAGCTTGTCTCTCTCATCAACAGAAATTGGTCCAATAAGAGATATTACCTGACCCATCTCGTCTCTAACGTTTAAGGAAACAAATCAGGAGTGTGTCAGTTTAAACACTTTCGTTATCCAAAATATCTCCCATGCATATCATTTAATTATTGGTACAATGCCAGGTATGCTTATTACGTATTAAAGAATTATGATAAAAAGTATGCTTAACACCACCAAACAACAAACCAACCCTAATCTTCAATTCTTGCATGAAAGAAGTGTTTTTACCTCTTCTTTAAAGGATAAGAAACTGAAGCAGAGAGATTGACATGACCAAGGTCATGGACTGAATTTCTTAGAATAATGAAAATATAAACATAATGCCATAATGGCACTTCACGCTCTAGGTGCCAGATTTTCAGAAACATTGAGCTCCCACAAATCCCAGTGAAGTCAATGGGATTGCAAGTGCTCAGCACTTTTGAAAGTCAGGCCCTAGGAGCATTAGCAGTAAAATACATCTTGACATATTGTACCATAATCAGATTCTTGGCTAGGCCGAAGCATATCTAGGATTGCAAGGAGTGTATCTATCTATATTACATTACACTTTTAATGTTATTGCTGTAAACAGGTACAATGCACATATTCATAAAGATAACATCCATTATTTTAATGAATGCTCAGCGAGGTTTAAAGTAGGATATGTCTGACTTATTTCAAGATGTGTCTGGAGGACACACAGTTGTAAACTGATTTTCCAAGGGAGCTATTTATTAAAGCTATATTATCTTCACATGAAACAGAACTGATACCACAAGGTTATTTCATAGTCATAATTTAGTCTTCAGACAATTCTACATTATAAATCAATCGATGCATCTTTTAGTAACGCACTACAAACTTAGCTATGATTTGGTAGCGGAGTTAAGTGGGAAGAGATTCCTGTTTGTGTTTATGAAGCATATGAAATTAAGAAGGTTCAGTTACTTGGAATTGCACTGAAAAAGTGCAATTTTCTCCCATTCTTAAATATTCATTTTAGAAATAAATCTTCACATAGTTAACCGTGGAACCATTTCAAGCCTGCTAGGATGTCAGTTTAGTCAGTTACCATTTCTGTTACAAATAGTCTAACTGAAAACTGTGTGTGAGTGCAGTATGGATTAACAACTTTTGCAGTTGAAGTTTCCAAGGCAACACTCCCCTCCATTGCACTATACATACTAGATTTAGTAGTTGTCCAAAATTTGCTTTCTTGACATCTAATACCTTTGGAATGGTATGTTTTGTGAAAATCCGATAGCTGAAGTTTTCCTGTTCTCACATTTCAATTAACTGTTCTGTTTTTGCCAAGATAAAGTGTAGTATCTTAATACTGATTCAATTTTATAAGGGAGGATTGTGATGCTGACAGACCGAGTTCCAGCTCATGCCAAGGCCCCTAAGCCTCACTGAGCACAGACAAATCCATACTGGAAGACAGTTTGGCTCACCTGTGCGTTGGTATTATAAAACAGGTATTAGATTTATAATTTTTAAAAAAAAAGTAGGTTTAGACTTTATGAAACGTTTGTAAATTGCTGCATGCATTAATCTTACCTACAATCTCTGTATCTCATGTTACAAGGTAATATTTAAGTTTGCGCTCTGTAACTATAGAAGAGTGTTTGCTCTAAAACTATCAGGAGAGAAGCATTACCAAGTACGAAATACTAGTTGACCATAAGAGGTGTCATCTTCTGCCCAACAAAAGAAGGCCCATAGACACCAGAGGAACCATTGTGGAACATCAGTGGACAAAAGACTCTTGATTACTCCCCCACACCCATGAAGAGGAGACATCCATGAGCACTCTCATCCCATCAGCTTGAACTCTGGGGGAAGGGAATAAAAATCCCTGTCAAGAAGCAACTGTTATCTCTATGCTGCTTGAACTTTGAAGGGCAAAGATTTTTAAGCATAATCAAGAGTTCTCCAGTGCTTTGCCTGGGTTAGCACTAAAAGACATACAGAGCTTTGTATTTATAGAAGCTTCTATTACCTTTCGGAACCTAACTCATTTGTGCGTGTACGTTTACCTGCTTTAACCTTGTCAAGGTCTGATCTATGTTACAGAGTTAGATTGATGAAGGCAGTTTATGTCAACCTAACCATGGAAGTGTACACTTACATTTCGCTCCCACTGATGTAATTACCCCTCTCTGCAGACATAACTCCACCTTCATGAGTGGCACAGAGTCAAGGTCAATGTAGTTAGGTCCACACAGTCTCACTGTAGCCACCGCATTGCTTATGTAAACTGCTACTGACTTTCAGGAGCTGTCCCACAATGCGCCACACTGACCATACAATCAATAAAAGCGCTCCTGGCAAGGATGCGCATCGCCCACAGAAGGAGCAAAGTGTAAACATGCACAAGCAATGTAATTACTGCTGTGGCTGTATGACAACATAAGTTAGGTTGACTTAATTTTGTATCGTAGACCTGGCCTAAAACTTATTTCTTTTCCTTAGTTAATAAATCTTTAGTTGGTTTATTATATGATTGGCTACAAGTTGTCTTTGGTTTGAGATCTGAGATGCAATTGACCAGGGGTAAGTGACTGGTCCTTTGGGACAGAGTAACCTGAATATTGTTGTGATTTTTGGTGCAAGGGACCATCTATCACAAAGGCAAGATTGCCTAGGTGGCAACACAGACAGATGCCAAGAGTTCAGGGTTCTTGAAACCTGCTTAATAAGTCGGTCATTGTCTTTGGCATGAAAACAGCCTGAGAAGGAATAAATCTGAGCTGGTTATGAAGAAGATTCTCTTTTGAGGACCAGCTATTTAATAATGGGGCTTGACCATAAGTATCAGTGTGGTCTTGCCACCGAGACGGATTCGAGGTTCAAGTGCCCTTTGAAAGTTAGAATTTAGGGCTGGACCTCTTTTATATAGACTAAGCAATATTCCAAAATGGCTCAGAGGATGCCTCTCAAGAGTCACAGACTGAAACATGGCAAGGGCAAATGTAAAGACATCTGGGGGCTGTCCTGGGCACAGCCACCACTTTCCTCTCCCTAATTAGCATTGCTCTTTCTGTATCTATGAAGTATCAACACTGTGAATGGGGTTATAAAAGAGAAGATGGGGAGGGACTAGACTCAGTGAGTTATCTTTAAGAATATTCTTAAATGTGCTTAATTCTATAAACCTGACATGTTACTAGAGGAACACTTTGTATACTGAACCAAACTTTTATATTCTGAATCAATATTAGAATTTGTTGTTACCTCAGAAGAGAGGCTAAGAGTTTTTCTTTTCTTTTTTTTTAATTCAATGAAGGGTACATTTAATATTTCTAATCTTTGAATGGAAGTTAAATTGGCAGAAAAGATTGAAAGTAGTTAAGAAATTTTAAAGAATCCACTCTGGTGATCTAGTGAGCAGATTTGTGGGGAGTGCAGGACGGGAGGGAGTATAATTATATTCCATAGGTCCAGTTCTAAAGGAGATTACACAGCCTTTTTATAAATACAATCAACAAGTTCTTATAAAAGCCTGTACATCTCAAAGCACATGAGGCCAAAAGCTTGGAGTTTATGATGTATTCCTTTGGCTAAAATTTATCTCCATACAACTCCAACTAGTATCTTATCTAATTCTTCTCGCCTTATGCCTTACAAATACGCTGAGTATTTCCTGCTGGATATGAACGGTTAGCAGAACTGTCTGTCATATACTCTACTAAAAGAAGAATTAGAAGATTTAGGAGATTAAATACTTTTCATTTATAGGAATAAGAACATCTGCATACTTCAGCTCTCTTTTCCCAAGAGTGCAAATGCATGAATTATGAACTGCCCAAACAAGGTAAACTTTTAGAAATGCTTATATACAATATTTGTGAAGTGGAAGGACAGTATATAATGAAGTCAGAGATCAGCCTTTTAAAAACACCTGGTTTTAAAAATACACCCCAATCATTAGGTTACCACAGAAGTGTTAATTTAAAACCCTTATGGAAAATCATGGACCTAGTGAAGTCAACAATCACAGCTTTGCCATTGAGTTCAATAAGCCCAGGATTTCACCCCTTGTCCTTAAATCTCGGTTCCACTCATTGTATTAGAAGTGGGACCCACTCTCTCCCATAGTTTTATGAAAGCAGATGCAAACGAACAGCAACTCTGATTATCGGCTCCAAGTGATTGCTGGGCAATGTGCCTACTTTGACGAATCTGACAATATATCTTTGTTACTATAATAGACAGTCAAATCCTCCAACTGAGGAGTGGATGTCTGTTCCACTACTATCATCTTAAAATCTATGCTACATGGCTGGGCTAAGACCACTAGTCAAACAGATTTATTTACTGACAAATACATACATCTAGAATTGAGCTCCTCCAAAAGTGGCTCTATCCTTCTAGAGACAGAACTGTCAGAACACATTCCTCCCGTTTTGAAGCTGTTGCTGCAGCTGCCTGAACAATTTATACCGAAGAACTTCAGACTAGCTCCTTTAACCCACTGACTCATTTTCAGAACAGTATGTCATGATCAGAGGTTATTTGTTCTACCCCAGCTAGGATTCAGAGAGTGAAAGCCAAGAAATGTTACTTGGCACTCCACTGCTTGATTTCTCTGCCTATCAAGCCTCAAGCTCCCGAGTCTGATCTTTGAAAGCAAACCTAACCAAACAGATTTTAAATGCTGACAATTTTACTTTGTGGGGGCACAATAGAAAGACAAGACATTACTGTGAATACTACATATTTTCCCCTTATGCTATAAAAAGTCCCTGTGTAATTTGCAACTGGCTTGACTTAAATTCTGCACTGTGTGTTACAGCAGCACCCAACAGTCCCCAACCGAGATCCTAATCTCATTATCCGAGGTAATGTACATACATGTAGTAAGAGGTAGTCCCTTCCCTGAAGAGCTTACAATCTAAGAGGGCAAGACAGACAAGGTAAATAGTTACTTGCCCAAGGCAACACAGCAGATGACAGAATTAAGGATAGAACCCAGATCTGACTCCCAGTCTGGTGCCATATATATTAGATTATGCTGCCTTACTTTTGCCAATATTTCAGACTCTATGGCAGATTCATATTTAATTTAAACTTCTTTTAAAAAGGTAAATTAAGTGACTCATGCAATTCTCTCATAAGGCAAAGCACCGGAGTCACATCACACTGATCAGTAAACACAAAACACACAGCAATCGCTGACCAGCAATCTTCCTCCATGTTTTGTGGTTTTCACATTGCCTTAAGAAGTGCGCCATACCGCATCCTGTCCTGTCAGTCAAATTGTTGAACGCACCAGTCCCTGCAAATCTTGCTTCGGCATCTTCCTCCGCTCATCAAATCCATGTGTCCCACAAACTGAAGGTTTTCTTCATCTGACTGTCTTGATATTAGGTATCACTCTGGTTATGCTGCAAGTTCAGGTGATCACCTCCTCCTCAGCCACATGCAAGGTGTAACTTAACTCACAGCAATCACCTGTAGCATTTCCATTTGAAGGCAGAAAGCGTCTTAATGTCCTGTTTCCTTAGCATCCATGACTCACATGCATATAGCAAGATGCTGAAGAAGAGACTGCAGAAGTTTCATTTTACACTTCATGGTAATAACCTTTGCTTCTCCAGATGCAGCTATGTCACTAAAGCAACAGTCAAGTCCAATTCTACATTAGATTTCTAAGGGAAGTTTGGTGTCCCTTGTAGTCATATTACTCAAACATTTGAAGTGCTCAATGTACTCCATTGCCTCCTCAGATCTGGATAGGAATATCTTCACCTTTTCAACAGATTTAGATGTCACCATTGTTTGTGTGTGATATTTTCAGATCTAACTTACTGCTTCCACCGCTACTCTTTCTAGCAATTTTTTCCACCTCTTTTTGCGGCAATCCAATTGGTCAATATCACTAGGTTTCCATCAATGGCTCTTCTTAAGAATTCTCTAAGAAAACAGGTGAAGACTAGTGATAATATGCAGCCCTGACATTTATCCTCAAGTCAAACCAACTATTTTGTTCATGCCCAAAAGAGACACCAAAGCGGTCATGCTTCCGTCGAGATTTTGTATCAGCCTTACTACATTTTCACCAACTCCAATCAGCTGGAAGATTGCCTAAAGACGTTTGGCCCATATGTATCAAATGGCTCAGCAAAATTCACAGAGACCACCTTCCCATCATTCTCCAGAACTTTCTTTGACTGCACATGGAGACTCCGTATTTGCTCCACTATACCGCTTTTGGGTTTAAATCCAATTTTTTCTCCAGACAGAAAATTCTCTACCTCTGGGCACAATTCTCTTCAGGATGATGTTAAGCAATATTGTGCTAGTATGGATCAGTAACAAAATTGGGCAGTAAATTTCCACAAACAGCCAGGTTTCCTTATTATAAATAGGAACCACCAGGAACTGTATCCAAGTCTTAGGCTGAAACCAGAAGATATCCCAGCTGCAGCCTGTGGAAGCAACACTACTTTGGTCTACAGTGTTCATATTTTCAGGGTTCCTTTAGCAACCTTTTAAATGCTAAGTTAAAAAACAAGAACAAAAAATGTTTGGCTTTTGGAGCACAATTCTGTGGCAAGACCTTTAACTGTGGAATCACAGAATAAGTGGGGCCACAAATACAGTAGTAAATAGTAAGAAGCTTCTTGGAAGAAAGGAAGACCATTAGCAGAAATTCTAGAGGGGTAATTGTGGAATGCACACCCAGAGAGGTTAGACTACTCTACCTGAACTGAAAGCTAGCTCAAAAGCAAAAAACAAAGCTTGATTAAAAACCTACAAAGACAACCAAAATCCACAGACCTGAGAGAATTTAAAGTTTATCGTACTCTCAAATATGCATATCACCCACTGAATTCCCACTCCTAGGGATGCAGCCTTATAGCTGTCCCAGCTATTCATTAATGTAATGGTCCCCAAATTGTGGGCAGAGCTGGGCTAAGAGTGGCACTCCCGCCCCACCTGCCAAGCTTACAGCCCTGTTCAGCCCCCAGTCCTGCTCCGCCTCCGGGTCAGATCCACCCCCAGTCCCACTCCAACCCCTGCTCCACCCCCAGCCCAGCCCCGCCCCACCTCATTTCCTCTCCACCCCCAGCTCAGCTCTGCCTCCAGCTCAAGCTCTATGGCTGCATTACCACTAATATCGCTGCATTAATGTCATGCTGGTGCAGTGGGGGAGTTGGGGGGCTTGCTGACTCACACTGCTTGACCATGTGTGTGCTCCTGTGCCGCATTAAGGTTTAGGTCAGACAGCAATGAACTCTGGAACTGACACACCCCAAAACAGCCTTAGTGCTCAGTGGAGGGATTCCGCCCCCTGCTCCACTCACCAGTTTCTCTGCTGCAAAGTAATAAAGTACCATTTAGTTAAGATAGGCAGCTGAATGAGGGGTATTTTTTGGGGGGGTGGGGAGGCTGTGTCACAGCCATGTTAAGGTTGCCCAATGCTTCCTGCTACAAGCTATTTCAATTGCTTTTAAACTTTGCCAAACTAACGATTCAGGCTGAACTTCCCCATGCCAGATGCCTGCCTCAGAGCAAATTTTGTAAAGTTTCAGACAAAACAGTGCCACTGTTCCTCAGAATCACCAAAATTGGGACAAGAACAAGCTCGCCTGGAAGCAAGAAGCTCTTCTAGTGGCTAGACCCACTGCAAGAAGAAGGATGACCAGTACTGCTTGCTACCTGCTCTTTTGCAGATTTCTTCTCAGTCACAAGGTTCCCCAGAAAATATAGGAACACCACTTCACTCTGAAACACTGAGGACAGGAAGCACCTTACCTCAGAAACAATGGGATCCCTTATATATTAGGCACCAAAAGCACATGGAAGGAAGCACGTGGCTAAAGTCTGCTGGTACTGGTAAAGTAGCTGCAGAAACAACTGCAGCCAGAGGTGCTTCTTTAGTGGTGGTTGTGCAGAATAAGCTTCCTTGCTAGCTCCTATCAGAGAAATAACTGGGTGGATCCTTCACCTACTAGAAACAATTGGTGAATTCAGAATGCAAGGCCTGTAGATAAAGGATCATCATAACTACCTGCCTACATTTGCTGGAAAGTGAGAGGTACACCCGAGTATCTGGACTTGTTCAGAAAAAGCCAAGAGTTGGTTTTACTATTTATAGTTCTTCGTTTTATCTTCTCTGAGATGGTTCACATCTTTTCACACCAGTTGTCAGGGGAATGTCAGGAAGATGGAACCCAGCCAGAGGTTGTATATTGAAATGCTTGGTATTTGCTGCGGTTGTCATTTTAGAAGCAAACTCAGTTTCTTCTCCATCTCACCACTCCCATCTGAAGCCAATTCAGATTATATACCCTTGTATGGCTTCATGCATCTGTAAAATGCCCATTTATCAAGCCTAGTCACCATTTTGAAGGAAATACCATAAGTTTGTGGTTAGGGTCTCAAATTTAGAATGCCAGCAAAAAAGTATAACTTACGTTTTCATATTTTAACACCAACCGGAGTCCTACAGCTAAAGACAAGTCTAGGAGAGGTAGAGCATTTCTCACAGAACCCCAGTATCCCATATTAGGAATCTCTTCATCTCAATTACCAATCTGTTCTAGACTGGTACTCTCACCCATTTAACCATAATGGGCAGCAGCAACAGTACAAGAAGTTTTGTCACTTTCCTTAAACTCAAGCATCTGGCATTTCTTTGCAAGAGGAAAAGCTTCTACAGTCCTCATCTGAGGCCCACATTTCCTGTTTCAATGTGTATTTACATTTTAGGGTGCTATTACATTAGTATAATTACTACCATTTCTCAGCAACAGTGATGCGGATGTTGAGGTAGTCTGTTTATAACACTGGTAGCTACTGAAGACAGGACTCAAGACATACTGCCTACCATTTCTGATTAGTACTTAGTGTTGGTAGCAACAGTGTGTTTGCACCATTGCCAGAAAACAGGTACTGGTTTTCCTAAACTAGACAAACCCAGAGCCTAACACAACTATGGTCCCCCATTAATCACTGACATTTTTAACCAACAGGGGGATGCTATAAATGGATAGATACACGATAAATAAAGCTTGCTCCTGAGAGTTGTCAGTTATCTAACAATCCAAGGGAACTGAACGAAAAATTCCAACCAGCACTTGAGATCCCCAGGTTCCTTCTGAATCATTTACCCTCCCAACAATGACCTACCTACCTGCAGGCAAAACAGTGTCCAATGCAATGGAAGACAGAATTAGAAGAACTCCTTAGCTGTCATTACAAATCTTGTCCACTGAATCATCTTATCCCACCTACGACAAAGATGAAATCATATATCCAAATAGCACCCAAAACCTTAGATTTTAAATAGGGGGACAACAGAAGGAGACACAGACTGGTGAGAACTTCAGAAGCAAATCTTCAGTGGTCTTTTCCTTGGCAGCACACTAGCTTTAAGGGCGACGGGAAGGTTGAAGTTTGTCCATATTGGGAAAAGCCATTGGCAGTTCTCAAACAACTCTTGAGATCTCTCTGATTGGATATTTCTCTCTCTCTCTCTCTCTCTCTCTAGAATCTTATATGAGGCTCTTGGAATGACGAAGTCATTTGGGGCCAAAGACACCACTTTGTGAGGTGATGAGAGATCCTTTGGTGACAAGGCAGGTCACTGGTGTTGCTTAGCCCCCACATCTGGTTTTTCCCATCTGCAAAAGGTGGTCTGGCCAGAGAAGATGATGGGTAAAGTGACCTCTCTTGAGCGTGGAGATTGAGTCTTAACCAATTGAGATGTCAGACCCCACCCCCATAAGCCCAGTAGGGCGACAGCAGCATAAGGTAGGGATATAGTTCAATAATAGCTTGATATTGGCCAGTCCAATGACATTTCTGTCGGGGTGGATTTTCAGTCCTGCATGGCAGGCTTCTGTGGCACCATAGAGAATAGGGTTCCCTGCTTGAGGATTGGGCGAACACATGCGATGGAGAGACGGACTTCCTTTCTGGGCAGTGCACTCTCAGTAAGGATAAATACCTCTGTGCCAGTGACCGTCCCGGTTCACTTAGAGGCACACTGTCTGCTACAGATCTCAATGGAGAGAAGTGCAACCCCAGCTCTGGGACTGATGCCAGAGAAGTATTCCTCTGTGCAGTAGGCTAACCTTCACCAGCCTTTGGCGCTATGCGGGGCTTGATAGATTTGTATCCAGAGGGTTTTCAAGATCAAAACTTTGTGTAACAATACTGAGTTCCATTAGGAGTCTCAACCTCTGTTTGGAGTGGCCCCTCTTAGTCCCAGATTTTGGTAGTAGAGGCGTTTATGTCCTCTTTGGTGCCAATGTCTGTGAAGCCATGTGGTCTGCTTCGGCACCAGGGGCATATGTGCTGGTGCCAGGTCTTTCTTTGGCAGTCTTCTCTGCTGTGGTCTGGTCTTTGGGGGTCACTTGTCTGCTAGATTGAGCATTGGATAAAGTTGGGTTTTCTGCTGTTGGGTGACAGGTATTAAAGTCTTGTTAGTTCTTGAGGAGACTAACAGATTGCCCCAGAGGAAGCTTTAGCCGCACGGTTTGTGCATACCCAAAGGGAAATATAGGCATAACAAACATCAATTCATTATATGGGACTGTTCTAAACAAGAGAGGAATTCGTCCATCTTGTCCATCTTTTGAGGGATTTGTCCATCACCAGACCAGAAGGGCCTGAAACCCGCAGGTTTCAAATCCATCGTGTTAAGGAGTCCAAGGGGATGGGGAAGAGGGGTGTCTGGCAGTCAGTGTTTAGTTCAGACAGGCATTACATCAGCAGAGCAGAGAAGTTCTGAAAATTTTTGAGGCATTGAGAGATTTAATTGAAGCTAAGAACTACCAAGTCAAACTCTTGCCAGTTTCTCTTGCTGCCACAGGCAATAGAGGGAACTTCAGAAACACAGGTAAGTTCTTCCAATGGTTAATGAACATTACTGTAAAAATCTGCACTTTATTTCCAGACTGATCTTGTCTAGCTTCAGCTTCCAACTACCAGATCTTGTTATGATTAAAGAACTATCAGATCTCTCTCCATGTAGGTACTTTTAGATTGTCATCAAGTCACCTCTTAACCATCTCTAACTTATCTGAGAGAAGAAGCTTCTAAAGTCTCATTATATAAAGATAGGTTTTCCAGACCTCAACTCATGCTTGTAGCTCTGTCCTAAACACGCATTCTAATTTTGACATTTTTGATATGTGGACAAGAACTAGACTGTATTCCAGTAATTAAGTTACCAGTGCCATATACAGAGATCATATCACCTCACTACTTCTTTGTATTCCCCTGCTTATACAGAGGATCATATTGACCTTCTTAACTACAGCATTGCACTGGGAACACATGTTCAAACGGTTATCTGCTATGACCCCTAAGTCCTGTTCAGTATGACTGCAATTTCAAGATACTGTCCATCTTGCAAGTGTCACCTACATTCATTGTTCCCAGATGCATGACCCTGTATTTGACTGTATTAAGACACATTCAAGTCAGCCTGTAGAACCAATCTGCCTCATTATTAATACTGCAACCACTTGTGTCATCTGCAAGTTTAGTAGTAATAATTTTATATTTTCTTCCAGATCATTGATAAAGATAATGAAAAGCAATAAACCAAGAACCCGTGGGACTGCATCAAGAATATCCTCATTGAATGAGGATTTCATTTACAGTTACTTTTTGAAATGTACTAGTTAATCACTTTTTAATCCATTTAATGTAAGCTATATTGATTTTGTGTAGTGCTACACTGGAGAGGCTCCCAGTGAACTTCAGTGGCAGCTGCTGGGTTGTCTGCTCCTGCTAGGAAGCAAGACCTGGGAGGTTCCAGTCATCAAAAGCAGGGGGACAGTGTCCTAAAGCTGTCCTCCTCACAGAGGGAGCTTTTCTGTTTTGTAAAACGATAGCCATTTGAACACAACTGGCCCTAACCCACTTTTTAAATGAGAGAGTGAAGGGTAGCCCTGCATTTGGAATGTACCATCTCCTACCCTGGGAAAACCCAATCCTTCTCCAGCTTCTCAGATATTACTTTATAGGCTGGAAAATATTAGACTTTTTGCTTCTGGTTGGATAGGCAGAGATCCAGTCTGTTAAGCTTTGGGTGCGCTAGGGTAACCTACAAGCATGTGTGTCCTGGAACAAACATTTGTGGTAGTGTCCAAACTATCCTTCACAGACATGTTACCTATAATGAGTTAATTGGTAACCAAATTGGAGATAGGAAGTCTAATATAAACAAGCCTTTAGGAGAAATGTTTTGAAGTTAAGTAAATCAGCTGGCTGGTAGGTTGGCAGACACGGAGCTGTGACTGACAGGGAGGATTGTAATTAGCTAGGAGGCCCTTCAGATGTTAACTCACTCAGGGAAGGCCAGAAAGGAAGTCCACTCTAAACTATTAGCCAGCTGGAGAAAGATGAGAAAGTAAAGAACCTGCCAGTTGCTTCAAAATCTCATTTGCGTTTGGGGGTTCTCACTTTTTCGTTTTAAAATGTCCAAACAATATCCTTTGCACTATATGCCACCAAAAATATTGGATAAATTACATTTTTTTTTATTATTATTATTATTATTAAAGAGTCTTCGTTTGAGTGAATTTTGAAGTTGAACCTGCCAAGTAGGCAACCGATCCTTTATTGTAGTTATTCAGCAAGCTTCTACATTTTGAATAGTTACAGTATGGTTTAACCTTATCAGAATATTAATAATCTCTAAATTAGAGAGATTCACTTGTTCGATTTATGATGTTTTGGGGTTTTTTTTAGATATTATGCTTATTGAGTGGTAAATGCTATTTAACACTTTCAGTAAGTTGATGGTGGGACAAAGTTCAAATGCTCCATTTTATGAATGAGTCAACATCTCTATACCAGAATAGATAAAATAAAATCGTATGTGTTGCTAATCATTAAAAGCAGCTGCTAAGTGATAACACTAAGAGTAATCTATCTGGGCAATAGTGGCCAAATCCCTTGTACTATCACCAACATGATAAAAAACAGCCATCTTATGAATTCAATTATTTTGTTTACTTACGTGCAAAGAATTGATTGGTCCTCACGGTCTGCAAAACAAAGAAAAAAGAATATAGATTGTGATTTTGCTCTGATATTTTGTTGTAATTGCAAGCTACACAGTTATATTAAAAAGACATCCAGAAACCTGAACTTTTTGTAATTCAGCAATAAAAAAACCCAAAAAACCACACCCCACAATAAGGTTTATGGAGTGGTCTTTAAGTAGCCTCCTCAAGTTATTTAATTCGGGGGCAGAGGGGAGAGAACGTTTTTCAGCTCTTTGTTTACGTTTATAAAAAGTCGTCTTTTCAGCAAGAAGAGACTGACTAGTCAGGGAAACAATTAAACTGGCTATACAGAAAGTGCTGGCCAGTGCAGACTAAACTAAACTAAAATATTATATACAAAATTTTCATTTTAGTAATCGAGATTTTTTTTAACCATATAGTAGTCTATTATTTTCAGACAGAAAATGAGACTAGTTTAAATTTTTATAGCGTTTTATGTTCCCTACAGTCTCCCAGATTCACTGGCTACAAACAAGATTTTAAGTACTTGGAAACAGCAAGAACGTCTGCAGCCAATATGATAATTCCCCATCTACAGCTTTTTCTTGTGAACATGTAAGCTCATAAGTGCTGTCTTAATTCAGTTTATTCAGAAGAGAGAGTTGCCAACAGGACACCTAGCAAGATATAGAACAGAACTGAACTGTGCAATGTGATACTGCTCAGCACACAACATACACTACTGCGCATTGAAAAGAATGCCTGAAGGACATACAAGAGAACCATTCACAGTTTATAGTGTAAGTTACAGCATCTTTACATACTGCATTTCAATACATGTTCCTTATTTTTCAGAAGAGATGTTAAAGTATACTTCACCTATATGTAAAGTTTTTTCTGGTCTTTCAGTTAAAGAACTCCCCACCACGACCACCTTTTTCAGTAAGCTCAGCATTTCCTCATGCCTATGAAACTGCCCCACACAGCCTTCTCTCAAACTGGTTCTATAGGCATCTGCATAATGATCACTGAATAACTGGTAGTTATCTACTGCAAACTCATGAGGAAATTTCGGTAGGTTTATTTTTTATTTGTATGGGTAATTGTTAAGGTTAAGATTTTATCATGGACAGGTCAGCAGCAATAAACAAATTCACAGGAGCCTGTGACCTGTCTGTGGCTTTACTAAAAAATAACCAGAGAGGGCAGAGCTGGGGGTGGGGGGGCATGCGTAAATGACAGCTAGAGCCTGACCACCATAGGAGGGGGGACGAGCTCGCATAGCACCGGCTCTGGAGCTGGCCACAGGCGCACCGCTCTGGATGCAGCCACAGGGGTATGTGCACACAGCTACAACCCCAGCCAGAGCCACAAGGCAGGGGCACATGGCTCCGACTGTGGCCCCAGGGGGCAGTGCATAGCTCCAGCCCCGGCAGAAGCCACGCGGGGAGAGGAGTGGGTGGCACACAGTCCTGGCTCCAGACCCAGCTGCGAGGCAGGGGAGCAGGGCCCCAGCTCCAGCCCCAGGGCAGGGGTGTACAGTCCCAGCTGAAGCCAAAGAAGTCACGGAGGTCTGGTAAAGTCACAGAATCCATTACGGCCGTGACCGCCATCACTAAATCATATCTTTAGTAATAATAGTGAATTCCACTGCAAACAAGTCAACCTTATTTTGTTTGAACCAAGGTTCAAGACTAAGGGATATACCATTGATCCTTCCAGAAGAAGACCAATACCATGTTTCAAGGGTCCTCATTATAAGGTCCCTTTTCTGTCCTTAAAAAAAGTCAAGTGACATTCTTTAAACCTTTGAGATCTGTATGAACTGCTGGCCATGCATGACACACTAACTAGGGGGACCCAGAAAACGGCATCAAATAGCAACTGATAACTGCTTTTCTCTCTAGGACAGCAGTTCTAGACTTAAAGCACTAAAGGTGGACAGGCAGGAGGACAATTATGTTGCTGTGAAGCATGTGATTCCTCCCTTCCTGCCATCCCTCCTCCCCACCTTCCCCTAGACTCCAATGATTTCACTTAGTGGATTTGAAGTCTAGACATCCCATTTTAAAATAAATACTATGTATCACAGTATAAACTCAACTATGTCTTTGCTGCTGTAAGTAGTAAAGTAAAATTTGTTGGGTTTGGATAGTTTTGCCCAAGGATTTTTAGGAGCTGGACTCCAAGATACTACTGAGTATGGAGGAATATGAAATAAAAACCCTAGTCATCCTACCCAAATCATATAAACTAATTTTATAAAGCTTTCATGTACCAGCTAGTACCGTTACGAGGACTGAAGCAGGATAGCCAGCGGTCTCCTCTAAAGAAGAGAGACTCGGGCACGAGGGAGCAGTTGACCTGTTTCTCAACTAGGATATACATAACACAGGAATCCAGAAAGGGTCCTTGGAAATTTTTCCACGACAGTCTGCCCACCTGACCCCCCAAAGGCAAGGGGCAAGGAAAAAAAGATGACCATTTCATCTGTATATTTGAGTTATCGATTTATTGCCTTCAGACCCTTCCTGCAATAAAACGTATGCTACTCAGCCCTGGTCTACACTTGGGCGGGTGGGGGTGGGGGGGAGAGGGAGAAATCGACCTAAGATATGCAACTTCAGCTACAAGAATAGCGTAGCTGAAGTCGACGCATCTTAGGTTGACTTACCTCGCGTCCTCACGGCGCGGGGTCGACTGCCGCCACTCTCCCGTCGACTCCGCTTCTCGCCGCGGTGGAGTACAGGAGTCAAAAGCAGAGCGATCGGAGATCCATTTATCGCATCTACACTAGACGCGATGAATCAATCCCCGATAGATCGATCACTACCCGCTGATTTGGCAGGTAGTGTAGACGTACCCCCAGAGATTTAGGAAGCCCAGATGTACATTGCAAATCATTAGGGGGTAAGAGACCCATTTCAAAACTGTAATTAGAGGATCTGTAATACACAGGGCTATTTGCAAAAGACTACTAAGAGATAAAACAATAGCTTTGTGGATTACCTTTCATATCTATTTCCGTGAGGCAAAAGAGGTGAGACACCCCTAAACTGCTTTTGGAAAGTGTCAGACTAGGTACCTGGACTTGTCAGCAGTTTTAGCAGACTTACTTGCATAGCTCAATCAAGGTTTACTGGATTGGGAGGCTACTACACAGGCCGTCAGGCTCTGCAAACTTCTGTCCCCTACCTAAAGAAGCTCAAACCAAAACAAAGACGTTAACCAGGGACACTTGCCCTTGATTTAAAGCAAAAAGTGATTCCTTAAGGTTGAAAAGTAAAAATAAGCACCAGTCTAATCTGATTGAACTTGACTGCTTGTCTGCTATATACTGAGAGTGGTTTGCACATTAAAGTATTATCTGCAACTGCAGAGGCATGTGGCTTTTCTTGGCACTGTATGAAAAGTTACATTTATACCCACATGCTGTATCTCTGTATACAGGGAAAATGTTCAAACCCCAAAATCAGGATGTGGATTTTCCAGTGTGGGGGGTGGGTTAGAAAAGCAGTAAATCACTAGGTGTCTACACAGAATAAAACGGATAGTTTTCACTGGGGATAAGTGTGAAAGAATTATGAAATCTTTAAGCTATGAAGTCTGAGTTTTGAAAAGACAAGACAAAAAAAATAGAACAAAATTGAAGACGTGAACACTACTTGAAAATATCTGCCTGACTTACTTCAGACTTCCTCAAAAATTGGCATATAGCATGCATGCAACATTTCATGCTACAGGAAGATTTTTATTTTTTCTCCAGGGGTGGTGAAAAGTGGGCTTAAAACTGCTAAGTGGTACCACAATGTATTGCAGCTGTTGGTTTTCCTGAACCAGTTCTCTTCTGGCTTCCATTCTATGCATCAAGACCCATTCCTTTGCTTCACTGCTTGCAAAAGTAGAAGCCTGTACACAATATAAAGACTTCTTAAAGCAAACACCTCCCACACCAAGTACAAGGATGGTTGTAAAGACATAGCTTCAACTTAAAACCCTGACAGTGCTCCTGGTTGAAATACACGATTTAAAGAGCTCTTCAGGTGCTAAATACTGTATGGACGGTAGGGTGGATAGAAAACTGGCTAGATGGTCGGGCTCAATGGGTAGTGATCAATGGTTCCATGTCTAGTTGGCAGCTGGTATCAAGTGGAGTGCCCCAAGGGTCAGTGCTGGGGCCGGTTTTGTTCAATATCTTCATTAACGATCTGGAGGATGGTGTGGACTGCACCCTTAGCAAGTTTGCAGACGACACTAAACTGGGAGGAGTGGTTGATACGCTGGAGGGTAGGGATAGGATACAGAGGGACATGGACAAATTAGAGGATTGGGCCAAAAGAAATCTGATGAGGTTCAACAAGGACAAGTGCAGAGTCCTGCACTTAGGATGGAAGAATCCCATGCACTGCTACAGACTAGGGACCGAATGGCTGGGCAGCAGTTCTGCAGAAAAGGACCTGGGGGTTACGGTGGACGAAAAGCTGAATATGAGTCAACAGTGTGCCCTTGTTGCCAAGAAGGCTAATGGCATTTTGGGTTGTATAAGTAGGAGCATTTCCAGCAGATCGAGGGACATGATTATTCCCCTCTATTCGGCACTGGTGAGGCCTCATTTGGAGTACTGTGTCCAGTTTGGGGCCCCACACTACAAGAAGGATGTGGATAAATTGGAAAGAGTCCAGCGGAGGACAACAAAAATGATTAGGGGGCTGGAGCACATGACTTATGAGGAGAGGCTGAGGGAACTGGGATTGTTTAGCCTGCAGAAGAGAAGAATGAGGAGGGATTTGATAGCTGCTTTCAACTACCTGAAAGGGGGTTCCAAAGAGGATGGATCTAGACTGTTCTCAGTGGTAGAAGATGACAGAACAAGGAGTAATGGTCTCAAGTTGCAGAGGGGGAGGTTTAGGTTGGATATTAGGAAAAACTTTTTCACTAGTAGGGTGGTGAAGCACTGGAATGGGTTACCTAGGGAGGTGGTGGAATCTCTTTCCTTAGAGGTTTTTAAGGTCAGGCTTGACAAAGCCCTGGCTGGGATGATTTAGTTGGGGTTGGTCCTGCTTTGAGCAGGGGGTTGGACTAGATAACCTCCTGAGGTCCCTTCCAACCCTGAGATTCTATGATTTAACATCTCCTTGTATTTGGTTCTTTGCTACCCCCATTGAACAATTCCAGTAAGAGTGGATCAAGCAGTGCCAACTTGTTTGCAAGAATAATTCTGATGTACTGTTTGTGGCAGGTTGGGATGGGAGATATTCTCTCATTCTAGCCATATTCAGTGTACCAGGAGCAAACATTAAAGTGAAGGCAGAGTATTGGGTATTAAAGGCAACATAAGATGCACAAAAACAGATATAGCATGGCCCTTCTTCCAACCATTCCTCATGGCCCCAAACAAGACCTGTGTGTATTACCCATTAAGGAACATGACCTTCACCAAGTGACCATGTGAGGCATACTTTGAAATTACAGGCCCAATCCTGCAGATACTCACAAAGTTTGGTAATTTGGGGACTATTTGTATTTAGAGTTGGCCAGATGTACGCTTGCAGGACTAGGACCCAATTGCCTTTGGTCAGATAAATAAACAAACAACAATAAAGAGGGAATCACTAATCATACTGGAAGTACTCCTGCACCCATTGTGACTAGCCTTTATATTTTCAGTGCTCTGGCTACATGGATGATCCATGGAGAAACAAGATATGCAGGAACAATTACAGATCAGAAAAGGTCTCTGCACAGATTGGTATGTTAATTAACAGAAGCATAAGAATGGTCATACTGAGTGATATCACTGGTCCATCTAGCCCAGTATCCTGTCAGAAGACAGGGGCCAGTGCCAGATGCTTCAGAGGCAACAAACAGAACAGGGCAATTTCAAGTAATCCACATTCCCTGTGGTCCAGTCCCAGTTTCTGGCAGTCAGAAGGTTTTTTAATCCAGTTCAAACCCAGTTTGGGCCTTTACAACATCCCCCGGCAACAAGTTCCACAGGTTGACTGTACATTGTGTGAAGTACTTCCTTTTGTTTGTTTTAAACCTTCTGACCATTTCATTCGGTGACCCCTGCTTCATTTGTTATGTGAAGGGGTAAATAACACTCCCCTATTTACTTTCTCTATACTACCCATGACTTTATAGATCTCTATCCTACCCCCGCTCCTCGTCCCCCAGTCGTCCCTTTTCTAAACTGAACAGTCCCAGTCTTTTTAATCTTTCCTATCATGGAAGCTGTACTAAACCCCCAATAATTTTTTTTGCCCTTCTCTGCACCTTCTCTAATTCCAGTATATCTTTTGGTGCCTAACACTTACCTTTTTTGACTGCTGCTCCATATGAAGTGAATGTTTTCAAAGAACTATCCACAATAACTTCAAGATCTCCTTCTTGAGTGGGAACAGCTAATTTAGACCCCATAATTTTGCATGATCGTTGGGATTGTTTTCCAGTGTGCATTACTTTGCACTTAACACTGAATTTCATCTGCCATTTTGGCGCCTAGTCACTCAGTTTAGTGAGATCCCTTTAACTCTTTGCAGTCAACTTTGGACTCAACTATCTTGAGTATTTTTATGGTCTGCAAGTTTTCCCTCTCGCTATTTACCTCTTTTTCCAGAGGATTTATGAATATGTTGATTAGCATAGGCCCCAGTACAGATCCTTGGGGGACAGCTATTTACCAGTATCCATTCTGAAAACTGACCATTTATTCCTACCCGGTGTTTCCTGTCTTTTAACCAGTTACTGATCCTGAGAAGACCTTCGCCCTTATCCCATGACTCTTTGCTTTGCTTAAGAGTTTTTGGCGAGGGATCCTATCAAAGGCTTTCTGAAAGTCCAAGTACACTATATCCACTGAATCACCCTTGTCCATATGTTTGTTGACTCTCTCAAAGAATTCCAATAAATTGGTAAGGCATGATTTCCTGTTACAAAAGCCATGTTGACTCTTCCCCAACATATTATATTCATCTATGTGTCTGATAATTATGTTCTTTATAAATCGCATCAACCAATTTGCCTTGCACTGAAGTTAGGGTTACCAGCCTGTAGTTGCCAGGATCACCACTGGAGCCTGTTCTGTTTTGTTTTTTAAAAAAGGCATTGCATTAGCTGTCCTCCAGTTATCTGGAACAGAAGCAGATTTCAGAGATAGGTTACATACCACAGTTAGTAGTTCTGGAATTTCATATTTCCATTCCTTTACAATTCTTGGATGAATATCATCTGGTCCTGGGTGACTTATTAATTTATCAATTTTTTCCAAAACCTCTTCTACTGATACCTCAACCTGGGACAGTTCCTCAGATATGTCACCTAAAAATAATGGTTCAGATGTGGGGGAGATCTCCCCCATATCTTCTGCAGTGAAGACCTGTACAAAGAATTCATTTAGCTTCTTCCCAATGGCCTTGTCTTCCTTAAATGCTCCATCAGCACCTCATTCCTCCAGTGGCCTGGCCTCACTGACTCTTGGGAAGCTTTATGCTCCTTTCTATTTTCTTCATTAAGATTTGACTTACAATTTCTATAGGATGCCTTTTTACTTTGCTGTTTACCCATGGTGGCTATTTTTGGTCCTCTTACTGTTTGGGGGTGGGGGCTAGGTGGGGGGCATACATTTAGGTTGAGCCTCTAGGATGGTGTTTTTAAATGTTTTCTCCATGCAGTCTGCAGGCATTTGGCCCTTGTGACTGGTCCTTTGAATTTCTGTTTAACTAGCTTCCTCATTTTTGTGTAGTTCCCCTTTTTGAAGTAAATGCTACTGGGGGGGGTGGGGAGTGTTATTTGGTATTCCCTCCCCCCCACCCCAGGGATGTTAAAGTTTAATTACATTATGGTCGCTATTACTTAGCAGTTCAGCTATATTCACCTCCTGGACCAGACCACGAATTGCCTCTTCCCTTGTGGATTCCAGGAAAAGCTGTTCCAAGAAGCAGTCATTAGAGCAGAGAATTGTTGAAGGCCAGAATTTCTAACGAACGACTTCTGTTCCTCATTCAAAGTACAGTTCAGTAATCTTCAAAGTTAACTGCCCTCTCAAAGGCTTGTGGAAAGTGTCCAGACCCAGACTACCATATACCACCACGACGAGAAATTCTTGGGAGTCATTTTAAATGCATCCCATTTTAGATTAGTCTCAAATATCACAATGGTGCTATGAAGCATGTTACTATTTTTCCCCAGCTGAATAAATCAATGCAGATATTCTTTAATAAGCTTTCAACAAGGCAGTGGTTTCTATTACACAGAAAAAGACATATTGTAAGTATATTGAGTAAGTTAGCCACAGGAAGAAGTCAAATGCTACAATTTAGCAATACTTTTTGATGACATTTTATGGAAGGCAGAGATGTGAGGTATTAAATATGTATAGGACAGTTAAATGTCTGCACAGAGTAGAATGCTTATAGCTAAAGATCTTCCTCTTTCTGTAGTGAAAACTGATACTAGTCATACTCATGCCGCAGTCACCAACAAAAGTATTAATTTTAGGGAAAGACCAGACACTGAATTTGTGTTATAGCCATTTTGACGCAAAACTGAAAAAGGTAGCTGTGGGGCCAAGAAGTAGAGTTACAGATCCCACAAGAAATACAAATTCTTATACAAAACTTCAGCACACTATTGCAGATACTCTAGAATTTCATTAGTTTGTACTGACAACTAAAAGATTAGAAGTTTCTGAAATTTACAAGCTTCCCACAATGGCTAGACAAAGACTTGTGTATTTCCTGTGATTTCAGTAGCTAAATCTATGTGCCAAAACAAGACTAACAAAGAAGAGACACCACTAAAATCTGAACGCTATTTTATTAGTTCTTTTAGAAGAAAAAAACTGAATGGATGCCAGTTCTGTTACTCATTTACCAGTGAGCCAATAGCAATTATCTTTCAGTTCTAAAGAAAGTGAAGCACTTTCCAGTTTGACATTCTTTTCGCTACAGAAAAGTAATTTGTTGATAACTACAGTATTCAGTTGTATAGTAGTCTTTAGTGTTTCAATAGCAAAGGCTATTAAAAGCAGGCATTTGTTTTTTAAAACTATACATAATAGTGGCAAGACATTGATTAAAATTTGCTGCTGCAAAATATATTTAAGGGAAAAATTTCTTCCAGACTAGCTATTACACATTGCTTTAGAACGTTAAGTAATCTTAACTCAAATCAAAATTGTAAAAATCAAAGTTGCGATTTACTAGTTTAGATTGTAAAATCAAACTAGTGTTTAGATTAGTTTTCTGAGGAATTTTCAGTAAACTTACAGCACAATATAGAAGCATGCATTTTTGCGTCACTATTGTAGATATCTTATGCCACAAAATGGCATGTCTGCAAAACAGCTGCAAGCTTCCAGCTGGAGCTCTTGAGTATGTGACTTGTTTAATATTTGTATTACAATTTCTTTACTTGTAAATAAATACTACTTCACTAGAACTCTGAAATCAAGTAAATGATCCTACAGCTACATTTTCCCCTTAAAATGAGAAAAATTGACAATTTCAAAATTTAATTTAGGTAAGTCTTGATAGATTCCTACTGCATGTTAAAAGCAATGGTAGTTGGACATCAGCACTACAGATCTCAAGAGTCTTTTTAGACAAGGATCTACAACACATACCTTTCAGTATTAGAGTAGATTATGAAAATCTATTCTAAAAGGAGGATTGTAAAACCTCATCATTCTGTCAGAAGTTGATGTTTTACAATCCTTCCTGTAGATTTTCATAATCTATTTCAATACTGAAAGGTTCAAATGACATTCCAGTGCCGTTACTCTCTTGTAGTTGGCTTAAGGAAGAATTCATGTAAAATTCTTCAGTTTGAAGGAAGACAATTGACTTCAGACTGTAAAATATACAGTTTGGGGATTCCCTTCCACCCCCCGTAGAATAGACAAAGTACAACAAATATTTTTAGAAACTATTTAGGATTATGGTCATTTTTCACCACTACTTTTCCTAACTTTATTTTTCATCCTTTTACAGAAGTCTTCTCTTTCGGAGAGCATCACAAAGGATTACCATCTTTCAAAATGACTACCGCCTCCCATTGTTCTCTAATCAGACTGAGGCCAGAGGCTGCAATCAGCTAAAATGCCCTCTTTTAAAGTGGCCATCACTTCCCATGATCCACAACTAAGTTCCTTTCAATGAAGATGGCAGCCCACTATGCAGTCAGGAGACTAGCTACTCTTTCTAGGGCAGCTTTTGGCTTCAAGCCCATGTAGATGGAAGCCATTTTGAAATGACAATTCTTTTTGGTATTTCCCAAGACAGAATATTCTTCAGCTTTGTTACCTAGTTGATGGGAATGAAGCAACCATTAATCCTAAAAATGTTTATTCAGTTGTAGCCTATAAATACAGCTTCACTGTATGAGAAGTTTGAACTATTTTGTTACTGAGATTATACAGGGTTTGATATCTAGTTGTTTGTAAAGTGCAGTGTGATTTTTCCCCTTCCCGATTCTTGGTTAGGACACCCAGGGAATAAAAAAAATCCTCAGTTTATTCTGCCCTGGCTGCTTCTACACCAGAGGTCCTCTGTTGGGCAAAGGAAAAACCCAACAACTTGGACTCCTTGCCATCTGGCTCTCTACTTAACCCGTACACCCTCCCTGACCCTCAACCTCAATCTTTAACAGTAGGGTAAAGCAAAAAGAAAATCCAGGCTGGGGAGGGACAAGGCTGACACTGCATGGAGATAATTCAACTGCTGGCCCATCAGGAGTAGCCAACTGAGTCCAACTCCTTTTCCACATAGTGAGTAACAAATTTTCCTGTAACACGCTAACAACATTTATCTAGTTAAGGAGTCTATTTGTAGTATTCCTCGGTTTATTCCAGGACAGAGAGTTTTCCCTCTTCCAGTTTTGCATTCAAAACAGTCCCCTATGAGACTCCAAACAACTGTTTTTAATAGCAACTGTTCACATTACAATTTTTTTCAAGAAATGCAATAAGATTTTTATCTGCCAGTTTCATGCTTTCAGTTAGTTCCTTTTAGTATTGGGAGAAACGTTTATTTAAGAGCTTTGACCAAAGTAATGCCTGATTCAGCACCATGGCAGTCATGTGAAACCAAGTACTATAGTTTCTAGTGGTATGACTGATATTTTAGAAAAACATCCTGTAGATGGATTCACATGCTTTTCAGGATGGCATGGTTTACCAGAGGTGGTTTTTACAGATTTTTTTTTTTTAACCACTATGGGAGAAAAATTAGTTTAGTCCCAGTTTAAAAACATTTTGCTATTTTAAAAACTGCTTCATTAATGCACATCATATTACACTTAGTTTTAGTTATATAAGTTTGGAGATTTATTTGTACAACCTTGAATTAAACATAAAACCACAGTGGGTGTAACACTAATATGTAATTATAATATTGACCACTAGAGTGTCTATACATTTTGGTTCAGTATTTTCTCAGGGAAGTTCTATAGGTCATGATTCATATTTCAGCTTTCAGAACTCAAAACCATATGAAAATAATGCACGCTGTTGTAGGCTTGAAGCATTATGCAACCAGAGGCATACAGAGTTGCAGACTACCAGTCCAAGTTCATTTGGCCACACGCATTCTGTAGCAAAAGACCAACTTCAATGTAGTGGCTAGACCGAGTCTATGCCTCAGTTTTGAATAGAAAAGAAAACAAGAAAAATACCTGTGGCACCTTAGAGACTAAAATTTATTTCAGCATAGCTTTCGTGGGTTAAGAACCCACTTCATCGGATGCAACACTCGCACAGATACAGACAGTCTGTATCTGTGCGAGTGTTGCATCCGATGAAGTGGGTTCTTAACCCACGAAAGCTATGCTGAAATAAATTTGTTAGTCTCTAAGGTGCCACAGGTATTTTTCTTGTTTTCTTTTTGCTGACACAGACTAACATGGCTACTACACTGAAACCTTTTGAATAGATGTATCCAAAGTTTGAAAAGATTCACTGAAGCTCTGCCTTGTGAACACACTCAATCCTGACATAATGTGACTTTTAACATACATTTCCAGGCAAGTTGAATGTTCCATCATGTCTCACCAGGACTTTGGGGGTTTACAGATCCTGGGCATTCTTTTTGCCAGGCTCCAGAGTGATGGCGATTACAAAAATCCTTTTCTAAATCTACAACACGTTTCATTGAAGCACTTGGGGGTAGGGTCTTGTCCAAGTAGACTAAGCCAACGTGACGCACATCCATATGTAACCAAAAGCGTCATCATCTTGTTCCAAATCACTTCATCTTTTGTATCTTTTTCTTATTGTCTGTCAGGTAAGCTCAACACCACCATACAGTTCATTTGCTAATGTCTTGGCTTCTCTTGCCAGTGTAGCAGTGTACTTTCCAGTCTTATACATCAGCAGTCAATACTAGAGGCAAATAGAAGCCACAGTTTTCCTTATCTGCTACACTTAGTCATCACTGGCTCATTGTGCACATGACTTCAGCCATCTCATATTAATGCAACTGCTTTTCCATGTAATTCTTTGTGTTCTTCCACCCTCAAGCCATCAGTAGTTGCATCTAACAGTTCCCCACTACCTGCTTTCAACTGGGTGTTTTATAGACTGGCCTTAGGCAGCTGAACATCCAACAGAAAAGGGAAAATTAGGGTAAAAAAAATCTGCAATTTTCAAGTCTCTTTTGTTTCACCTCTGGAATTATTATCAACGTATCCATTTGAGGTTGAAAAAACTGATACTTCTTCCTCCTTGTCTGTGACCAGCCTGGATCTCACATTCTTTTGATGTATTTGGCAACGGCAATGCAGTATTATCAGTAGCTTCATCCTCAGTCCCATTCTAATATTCTCATATGTTTAGCCAGTCAGTGGTTCTAGTGTCTTTGTTCTTCCCACTGCGTTCTTCAAAATGTTTCTTTATATGGTCTGCCTTTCCACTCACTCGCTTTGCTTTTTCTGCATCTAAGACTCTGCCATCTTCATGAACTTTCTCAACACAGCCATGAACTGGGACAAGTCGTCTTCCACCTTTGCTCATAGTGAAATATTTTTCTTGAGTCACTGTACTCAGGGAGTTCAGCTGCAGCAGTTGTACTTCAGCCAGCCAGATCAAGGAACAGACTACTGTATTAACTATCCAGTCCAGCTTACCTCAAACAGAAGCTGAAACTTCTGAATCTGGGAATTCCCCTTCTTTTGTTAGCTAACTTTCATTGCTAAACAAGAAGGGGAATTCCCAGATTCAGACATTTCAGAGTATGTTTGAGGTAGCCAAGAAAATGCAGTAGAATCTCAGAGTTATGAACAACAGAGTTATGAACTGACCAATCAACCACACACACACACACACACACACACACACACACACCATTTGGAACTGGAAAGTATGCAATCAGGCAGACCAAAAAAAAAAAAAAAAAAAGGCAAATACTGTACAATGTTAAACTTTAACTACTAAAAAATTGAGAAAGCAGCATTTGTCTTCTGCATAGTAAAATTCCAAAGCTGTATTAAGTCAATGGTCAGTTGGAAATTATTGGAAGAGCAACCATTAGGTTTTCTTCAGAGTTATGAACACTTCGGAGTTACGAACAACCTCTGTTTCTGAGGTGTTCGTAACTGAGGTTCTACTGTGGTAAAATTTAAAAAAATAGTTCAATAGGCTTAGCTAACAATGAATGTTTTCTGTTCGCTTTCCATTTGGATTTGAAGTGAACTGGAAGTTTGTTTCAGCAGAACAGAATTTATATTACTCAGTTCTTGTCTGCAGCAGATTTTTTGGCAATGCTATTGTACATGTTGCCTCTCTTCCCTCACTAAACATAAATGCTTTCTCTTCACTTATTCATTCCTCACATTATGCACTGGTGTCTATCTTCAATTTCCAATAGACAGCTGGACAACATGGTGCAACAATACACAAAAAGACTTACAAATTCCTCACGTTAGGCTTGCCATGCAGCTTGCTCTGTGTAGACAAAAGTGCAAAATGGCTACCACGGTAGAAAGGATTGTGTGAATCTTGCAATAAACCACAAGATCAATCATGGAAAATATTTGGGATTTTAATCATAGATTTAATATGCCTGACAATCCGCATTCTTTACAGAACATGGAGATAACACTGTGTGGCTCCCTCCCAGCCTTTTCAGCCTAACAGCATGTTATGCTGCTTGCTACATAGCGTGGTTTCCATTTGAGAAAGTGAGGCTACTCAGAGGAGAGACTGCTAGAGCTCCTTGTTCATTTTATTTGCACAAAGGAGTTTGTGCTGTAATTTTAGTTCTATTCTTCCAAATCCTAGGAAAACGCTTTCTTCCCAAGGACAGACTTACAACAGGTATTGAACATTACTCTGTTTCTAACCACTCAGCAACAGTAGGCTCTACAACTATAGGCAACATCAGCTTTTGATTAACCTAAAGTAGTTAGTGGTAGGCATAATTACTGTTTACAGATGAAAATTCTCCCCAGGTGAATTAAAGTCAGTCCTATGACATTAATGCTAATTTAATACTCAACAAAAGATCAAGGAAACAAGATAAAAAGTGTAAATATACCAAAATACCCCACACATGGACCTTGGCAATCGCTAACTCTTCCATCCCATACACATTCCTGAAATACCAAGCCACTTATTTTCCTGAGCAACCCGAGACATCGCTCCAAAAATTTAGCTTTAACCCACTGAACTAACTGCCATATGAAAAATCCCACACAGTGAATACAAATAAGTATAACCAGCAGTACATTTTGGGAAGAGGAAGAAGAAGAAATTGAGTTATAGATGAACACAAGTGCTAGGGAACATCCCCAAATTGGTGCTACTATCTCAAGATTAGGCCAGTCCTCCATTTCCAATTAAATGAAAGGAAAAAAATGCATTGAAAGTCAGCAATTAGATGTGTTCTGTAAGTTTTCCTGTACCTTAAATGAGAATTAAGTCCCAACCCCAAATTTCATTTCCTCACTTACCATTCATTTTTCAGCAGCATAGCTGGCCCTGCATGTTGTATAAAAACTGGGGCTGAGTATTTCAAAGCTGCCAAAGGGATTGGAAGCCCTATTCCCACTGAACTGAGCATCTAAGTAGCTTTGAAAAATCTCAGCCTAGATTTTTATCTATAAAAACTGTTTAGTCAAACAGACTAGTTCCTTCAATCACACTCATCTATGTGATTCTGTTGATGTAAATAGTTCAGTTATATGGAAGTTTAAAGTTTAGTGCACAGATCAGCATATATTCTGCTGCTCTTTCAACTGTTCCTGCATAACACTAGCAAGTGAGGAAATTAAAGTAATAGAAGGGAAACAAAAGAACGGGAATAGAAACATTATGTCTGTTAAATGTACTTACAGGCTACAACACTTTTCAAAAGAGCTCTTAGATCACCAAGTAATAATGTGTTAACCTTGTGGTGTCACAGCACAGGACACTGTGGGATGAGCCTTCTCAGGGATGAATCCTAGATCTCAGAGTTCACAAAAAACACCCACACATTTTTCTAGTACAGGCGTAAAATATTTCAATAGCAACACGTGTGATTTAGCAACATTTTTTGCATCAGTGTGTTTGTCAGTTTAAAACATCTTCAATCATACCCTTAATAAAACAAATAAACCAAAATAGTAACATGACTTATTGGCCAGTGAATTAAGTTTTATACAGTACACTTTATTGGCTAACGCAGATAATGCTGCTTTGCCTACTATTGTTTTCATCAAAAGGACACATGTTGAACATGATTAGATGTCTTGTACTAATGCAAGAAATATGGGGAATAAACAAGAAAACTAGAAATACCCACTTCTTCAGATGCATATAGTATTCACCCACGAAAGCTCATGCTCCAATACGTCTGTTAGTCTATAAGATGCCACAGGACTATTTGTTGCTTCTAGAAATACTAGTGAATAATAATTACAACATAACTGGCATTACAGAGGGTGAAATAATTCACAACTGGAATATGGTACAGCTTGTTCAGGAAAGACAGGCAGGGAAAGAGGAGGAGCAGTTACCTTGTAAATCAAGATGTATACATTTGATTGAGATAGAGATAGAAGTGGGAGATACCCTGAGATTTTCAACAGGTCTAAGGATAAAAAGAGTTTAAAAAACAAAACAAAAAACCAAAAAAGGGTGATGTCATGGCAATTGTCTACTATAGACCACCTCATAGACTTTAAGGTCAGAAGAATCATAGAATATCAGGGTTGGAAGGGACCCTAGGAGGTCATCTAGTCCAACCCCCTGCTCAAAGCAGGACTAATCCCCAATTTTTGCCCCAGATCCCTAAATGGCCCCCTCAAGGATTGAACTCTCAACCCTGGGTTTAGCAGGCCAATGCTCAAACCACTGAGCTATCCCTCCCCCCATAAGGGACCATTATGATCATCTAGTCTGACCTCCTGCACAATGCAGGCCACAGAATTTCACCCACCCATTCCTGCCAACAAAACCATCCAAAGCACAGGACTTGGTAGCTGAAGCTCTCCCATCACGACCTGGGACATCCATCGGGAAAATACAGCAGGGCACAGATTAACCAATAAGTTCTTGAAATACACTGGGAGACAATTTCCTATTATAGAAGGTGAAGAAAGCAATTAGGGGAGAGGCTGATCTAGATTTGATTCTTACAATAGGGAGGAACTGGTTGAGAATCTGAAGGTGCAAGGCAGCTTGGATGAAACGCAAAAGAATAAATGGACATAAATCTGACATCAGGAATCATAACATTCAAAAACCAGTAGGAGAACACTTCAACCTCCCTAATCACTCACTGACAGACTTGAGGGTAGCAGTGTTGCGACAGATTAACTCCAAAAACAGACTTCAAAGAGAAACTGTTGAACTCGAATTGATATGCAAACTAGATTGCTTTACCTCAGGATTAAATAAGGACTTGGAATGGCTCGGCCATTACGTTAATTGAATCTATTTCCCTTAAGTTAACGATCCTCATTCACACCTGTGTGACCATCTTGTTTATCACTTCAAAGGTTTTTCTTCCCCTGCTGTTATGGTTCCTCTCAATTAATTAGCCTCTTAAGGTTGGTCTATGCACCTCCACCTTATCATGTTTCTCTGACTGTATAAATATCTGTCTACTGTATGTTTCATTCCATGCATCCGATGAAGTGGGTACTAACCCACGAAAGCTTATGCTGAAATAAATTTGTTAGAAAAACTTGTAGCACCTTAGAGACTCTCTTATTTTCGTTTTGCTGACACAGACTAACACGGCTACTACACTGAAACCTATGAAATGATCAGTTCATGATTCTAAGGAATAGTGGGGGGGGTGGGGAACAGCAGAATAAAGATCATGGACTTCAAGAAGACAGACTTTGGCAAACTCAGAATTGTAGGAAAGATCTCATAAGAAGCAAGTTTAAGGGAAGAGAGCAGGAGAGTCAGCAGGTGGTTGTTGGTTTTTTAAAGAGACATTGTTAAGAGCACAAGAGCAAAACTATCCCAATGTGTAGGAAAGATAGAAAGCACAGTAAGAGACCACTGTGTCTTAACCTGGAGATTTTAGTCAACCTTAAACTCAAAGAAGAGAGTCATTCCTCCCCCCTCCCCCCCCCAAAAAGGGGGGGGAGAACTAGGTCAAATTACAAAGGATGAATATAAAAACCACAACACAAGCATGTAGGGACACAATTAGAGAGGCTAAGGGACACAAGTGTAACAAGAAAACAATTTTACAAATACATTAGAAGCAAGTGGAAGATCAAGGACAGGGTAAATCCATTATGCAGTGAGGAAGGTAAGATAACAGAAAATGCAGCAATGGCTGAAGAGTTAAATGCCTTCTTTTCAGCTTTCACCAAAAAGGTTAGCAGTGGTCAGATGATTAACATAGCTAACATCAGTATAAATGGGGTAGTATCTAAGGCTAAAATAAGGAAAGAACAAGTTAAGAATTACTTAGACAAGTTAGAGATCTTCAAATCAGCAGGACCTGACAAAATACATTCGAGAATATTTCAGGAATTGGCTGAAGAGAGCTCTGGGCCATTAGTTAGGATCTTTAAGAACTCAAGGAAGATGGGAGAGATCCCAGAGGGCTGGAAAAGGGCAAATATAATACTTAACTATAACAAGGGGAGTAAGGACAACCCAATTATAGACCAGTCACTTTAACGATGGTACCCAGAAAGATAATGGAGGAAATAAAGAAATCAGTTTGTAAGCACCTACACGATAATAAGTCCGGTGGCACCTTAAAGACTAACAAATTTATTTGGGCATAAGCTTAAGAAGTGCGGGTTTTTACCCATGAAAGCTTATGCCCAAAAATATTTGTTAGTCTAAGCTGCCACCGGACTCCTCGTTGTTTTTGTGGATACAGACCAACACGGCTACCCCTCTGATACTTGAAGATAATAAGTAACAGTCCATATGGATTTGTTAAGAACAAATCATGTCAAACCAACTTAGAATCCTTCTTTGACAGGGTAACAGGCCTTGTGGATCAGGGTAAGCAGTAGATGAGATATCTCAGCTTAAGAAAGGCTTTTGATATTGTCTCACATGATGTTCTCATAAGCAAGCTAAGGAAATACTGTCCAGATGAACCTACTAACAGGTGGCTGCACAATTGGTTGAAAAACCATATTGTTTTTACCAATGGTTCAGTGTCAAGCAGGAAGGGCATATTGAGTGGGGTTTCACAGGGATCTGTGCTGGGTCCAGTTCTATTCAATATCCTCAAATAAATTTGGATAACAGCATAGAAAGTATACTGAAAGTTTGAGGCCAGTGCCAAGCTAGGAGGGGCTGCAAGTGCTTTGGAAGACAGGATTAGGATTCAAAATGACCTAGACAAACTAGAAGTGGTCTGAAATAAAAACCAGGATGAAATTCAATAAAGGACAAATGCAAAGCACTACACTTAGGAAGGAAAAACCAATTGCACAAAATGGGAAGTGACTGCCTAGGAAGGTGCACTGTGGAAAAGCATCTGGAGATTATAATGCACCAAACTAAATATGAGTCAACATTAATACTGTTTGGGGGGGGAGAAAGCCAACATCATTCTGGGATGTATTATTAACAGGAGTGTTTTAAGCAAGACAAGTAGCAATTCTTCCACTCTACTCATCATTGATAAGACCTCAACTGGAGCACTGTGTCCAGTTTTGGGCACCACACTTTGGGAAAGATGTGGACAAATTGGAGAAAATCCAGGAGAGCCACAAAAATGATTAAAGGTCTAGAAAACATGAACTACAAGAAGATTGAAAAAACTGGGTTTGTTTAGTCTAGAGATGAGAAGACTGAGGGGGCACGTAAGTCTTCAAGTAGGTAAAAGGTTGTTATAGAGTGGCGATAAATTGTTCTCCTTAGCCACTGAAGACAGGACAACAAGTAATGGGCTTAAATATCAACAAGGGAGATTTAGGTTAGAAATTAGGAAAAACGTTTTTAACTGTGAGGGTAGTTTAGCACCGGAACAGATTCCATAACCTCAGTAGGTAATCGTCATCACTGGAGCTTTTTAAGGGCAGGTTAGACAAACACTGGTCAAAGATGGTCTCAATAATACTTAGTCCTACCACAGCACAGGGGACCAGAAAAGATGACCGACTGAGGTCCCTTTGGGTCCTACATTTCTATTATTTGAGTGGGCCTTTTTGTTTTATAAGCACAGGGGGAGGGGGAGAGAGAGATACTCAAGTGTATAGATTTCAACCCACTTTCCTTCTTTCAGCAGGGCATTACAAGAGTTGATCTGTGCAGACTGCAGTACTTAAGGTCCTCCTATTGATGTATTTCCTGTTTAGGAGAAGAATACAGAAGCAGTTTGACAGCAGCACTGCTAACTGCCAGCTATACAAAAACCCTCTGCAACAGAGCTGTCATTGTGCAGTGCAGTTTCCAGTTTATATTCTGAGCTTAACAAAATGGAGTCTTTCCAGCACTAGGCAAGACAATGAATGATTATTCAGATGATCAAGCAGTGTTAAATTTTGTTAGACCAAAAAAAAAGGGACACACACACACACACACACACACACACACACACCCCTACCTCCCTTAGTTTTTAAAATCTGAACCAGAGATATTTTGGAGTTTAAGCCCCAATTGTTTATTTAAACTGTTGGGCCCTAACACACTTTTATTTAAAGAGAATGTAGTTTGAGAGACAAAGTTGACCACAAGTGATCTTTTAATCCGATTCTGGGACATGAAACCAGAATGTTTCAAGCAGTTCTCCCATCATATTAATTTTGAAAAGGCGGCTCAATTTGCACGATAGAAAGACTGGTCTTAAAACAAAACAAAAAAAGAGTTGTTTAACGTTTAGATCTGTATAATCCCTCACTTTGGTCTTGCACATGGATCTGATACAAATGCCTTGGAAATCAGCATTTGCAAGGGAAGTGGCCAGTGGGGCATGGCTAACTTCAGAATCTACTGCATAAAATGGAGGTAAGGCATCTCTCACCTGTATGGACAATCCAGATTTTAATACAATTTCTTAACATCTTCAGACCTTGGTAATGCAAGGGGAGGAAAAAGGCATCCTAGTTCCTGCAAATTTCCTTCTTTCAGCTGAAAATTTTAATTGGCTAAATTATCAAAAGAGTTGGGAGCTGAACTCTGTGTGTGGCAGAAAGAAAGAGAAAGAAAGAAAGAGAAAGAAAGAGAAAGAAAGAGAAAGAAAGAGAAAGAAAGAGAAAGAAAGAGAAAGAAAGAGAAAGAAAGAGAAAGAAAGAGAAAGAAAGAGAAAGAAAGAGAAAGAAAGAGAAAGAAAGAGAAAGAAAGAGAAAGAAAGAGAAAGAAAGAGAAAGGGCATTTTATTCCCATAAGAACCATCTACTTTAGTTTTATCATTTATGTCAAATATCCTGCTCTTTGGTTTTAGAACCAACCAAATGGAAACTATGTTCACTACTCCCAGAATTATAAGACTAGTTTACATCCCAAAAAGCAAGATTCCCATAACCATTTTTATTTCCAATATAAATAGAGTCCCTGACATTATTTGAAGTCATACAAAATTTTATAGTACAACAATCCAGCGTCACCCCCAATTTATCCAAAGTTAAAAAAACTGTTCTAAAAAAACGGTAGCAGCCGTTAAAGTGCATATAGCAAGTTAGAAGTCCAATAGCAGGCACTACTGGATGTGAGTGCACGCACATGGGTGAACCACTCCACTTTATCAAAAGGGAGCAAGGGCAGTCTCTCTCCTTCGGCTACGTAGAAAGACTTCTGACTCACCTGGAGCACTTGGGAGACAAAATCAGGTTGAGGGTGGACCCATTTGCACTAAACAAATGTCTTTTCCAATACATTTTTAGAGCAGGGACTCTACCAAACAAGAGTTTACCTAGAGAAGCCACTTGTTTATTATAGATCACTTTCTTTAGCTGGGGATGGAACACAGGCAATTCTCTACTAAAAGCTAAATTTCCTTTTGGTTATTTTAAGACAAAGTTCTCCAAGCCTCTATTGTATTATAATTTATAGGTTGAGTACCACGCATTATACCTGAGCTTTATATATTTGTTCCTCCCCCCTGCTGCAAAACAGCCTGCTTCATATCCAAGACAGACTTCTTGCAACATGTCACAAACTCATTTCCTACCAGATGGAATGCCAACATGGCAAGATGCCTATTTCCAATATGAAAGAGAAACCTATTCCTAACATGACTGCAGAGACCATCTAACTCACTAGTAGAGAGGCCTGACAGATTTCATTTACAATTAACTTCTAATCTCTGAACAGGAAAAATTAAACTAATTTTTATCTCCTAGAATGGATCCACTCCTCCAGACGCAAGTCCTAAATTTGATCATTCTAAAAGAATGGAGACAAATTTTCCTTTTTTTAAACTGAAAACCCTTTATCCTGGAATGTTTGCGAACAGATTACACCTCCTGTCACTACTCAAACTGAGGAGGCGGAGCTAAAACAATTACTGCAATTTGGAACCAAGGCAAACAATTGTCTCCATATCACTGCGAGATTTTAGACCTTTTCGACATTAGACTTTAGTTGGGACAAGATGCAATCTACAATAGAAAAACAAAGTTTGTTGGTACCAGCAAACCCTCCAAGCATCGATGCAGCCCCAATGAGCAAAAGTGCTTCTGCCAATAAAGCTTATACCAGTTCCCTGAATAAAATAAGCTAGACCAGAAAAAAACCTCTTACTAGTTTGAATTACCATACCTCCTAGGAGCCCTAGTTGTGCACCAGGACCTCATTGTTCTAAGCACTGTTTTTTAGCTAGTATAACTATCTGCATTAGGGCTTCTGACAGTATAATGTCCATGACTAGGGCTCCTAGGAGGTATGCAATTCAAACTAGTAAGTGCTTTTCCTGATCTAGCTTATTTTATTCAGGGAACTGGTATAAGCTATATTGGCAAAAGCACAATTTTGCTCGTAGGAGCGGACTCTACGCTAGAAGGGTTTGCTGGTATAGCTAGAAAAAGCTAGTGTAGACTAGGCCTTTCTGTGTTTACTACTTTTCCATTGCAATGGGTTCAATTGGTGGCAAAGCAAGTAATAATCATCCCACCATTATAGGGAAGATAACAAAATAGCAAAGTTGCTGCTACAACTAGACACTATGGGATCAAGCAAAAACCAAATACCAGTACTTTACTCAAAACAGAATTAGCCAGAGATTAACAAAATTGCTGTAAACTCAAAATACTTTCAAGAAGGAATAACTACAGATTATACACATTTCACACACCTCTTTGTCCTGAAACTTGCTGAGAAGCAACTAAAGGACATGGGTTTCTTTCAGAAAACACCTAACTACTCTGAACATTAGCTGTTTTTTTTTAATTGACGCTCACATTTCCTCCTAAGAGGGATGATGCTTTGTATTAGATAAATAAACATCTCTCCAAAAAGTGTAGGCCCCAAAATGTTCAGATTATGTTCCTATTCTACACAGATTATACCATGTTTATGATCATAACATCTGGGCACTTTCAAGTAATGCATTAAGCAACATGACTAACAAATGTCACCTGTTTGTTCTGCCATCCTCTCTGAAGTGAAAGCTTAAGATTCTGAAATCACAGAGCTCCAAAAGCCAAGGCCCTAGGTACTCACCTATAACTTAGTGATAAAGTGTATCTGAATGTCAGAGGAGGACCCAAGCCTGATGAACACAGCACAGCACACAATCGTATTTTGAACAGCTACGTGATCTGTGATTCTCATCTCCTGGTGCCTCAGGTAGGAACAGCATGCCTTACAGGTGGAGCTTGGTTGTACCACCACTGCTGCGGTGACTCACCCTACTCCCATTTGGGCTCCAGTTATCAGAAATCAAAACACTCAAGATTGTAATGTGCCGAGGAATCTTTCCCGTTAATGACTATTTTAAATGTCCAAGTCATCTTCACTGTTTTATATATTTAGTCCCCTCATGAGCATTTGACAGTGAATATAAGAAACAGGATTTACAATTTAGATAGCCGTTGCTGTGCTGCTCTTTGGCTTTAGGTCAAGTATGAAGCCGACTTATGTTTTCTTTCCAGAATTTGAGGAAATAACGTATCTTACTTTGGACAAAGTAGATGATACTCCAGTTTCATCATGCAACCTCTATTTAAGACTGATGACATGTTTGTCTGTAGTGATCCATTTCACACACACACACACACACACACACACACACACACACACAGAGTTAGGTTCACAAGGTAAGTCTAGTTGGTACCTGTCTGATATACAAGAAAAGGTTAGCATCAATTTTCCTATAGCTAACAGGTTAGGGAAAATATGTACACCATATTAATCCTTGAACATTTTCAGTAGCAAAAGGAAACCTGGATTTTCTTGCAGAATGGCAGGCATTCTCACAACTTACTCTTGCGTCTCCAAGAAGTCTACCACAATACTCAAACTAGTCTCATCTTTATTGGTAGTATTATGACTTCCTCACTGAGACAGTGCAATGCCATTTTAGCCTTACCCACGGTAAAAAGGTCTTATGGAGGCAATGGGCCAGGACTCTGGAGAGTTGGGTTCAGTTATGCCACAGACTTCCTGTGCAGCCTTGGGCAAGTCATTTAGTCTGTCACAATTTCACCATCTGTAAAAAGTGGAGATGGTAGCACTTCCCTTCCTCAGAGGGATACTGTGAAAATACATTAAACACTGAGGCACTCAGATATTACAGTAATGGGGGCCATAAGTATCTAAGGCCTTGGCTACACTCACGAGTTACAGCGCAATAAAACTGCCTGCAGCGCAGTAACTCACTAACTGTCTACACTTGCAAGGCACGTGCAGCGCTGCATCTCCTCAGGTACAGCGCTGCTGGTACTTCTCCTCTTCGAGAGGAATAACAGCGGTTGCATAGTGGCTGCTACGCTGCTCCTGGAATGTCCTGGAATGTAGTTGAGCAGGTTCGCACTGACCGACCTCTGGAAGCTCCCTTTGTTTTGAAACGGCACTTCTGGGTTGGAGTTCAGAGCTCCGTTCTGGGGCTGCTTTACAAAAAAACAAACACAGCTACTGTTTGCAGGCAGGGGACTCCGTTAGGAGTGCAGGCAGCAAAGTTAGCTTGGAGAGAGACGGCCGGGGGGGGCGGCGGGGGGGGGGGGAATTGTCTTTTATCTGCTCTTTAAAAACAAAGCCCCGGCTGCTTGCTTTCAGTGATTGAGAGAGAGGCAGGGGATGTGGAGGTGTGTAAACTTGGAAGATAATGAGCTGACACTCTGTGGATACCCCAAAAACCCACTCTGCCCACACGCTCCCTGTCACACTCCACCTCCCCCCCATTTGAAAAGCACGTTGCAGCCACTTGAATGCCCATAATGCACCGCTCCCAATACAGCTGCAAATGCCTCAAATGTAGCCACGTTACTGCGCTGGCAGCTGCCAGTGTGGACAGGCTGCAGCGCTTTCCCTACTCAGCTGTACGAAGACGGCTTTAACTCACAGCACTGTACATCTGCAAGTGTAGCCAAGGCCTAAGATACACATGTCTCAGAAGCAGCCTGCCTACCATCTTGTTCTTGAAGCAATGCCTAGGAATAACTACATGGAGCCCATTACAGATGCAAAGGAAAAATGCAGCCAAGTACAGTTTGTCAGTTGAATGGACATCTGTACTTCCCAATTCTTGTTTTGTCTTGGCAATGAAATGAAGGCAAGACCTCAGTAGAAAGTCCACTAGCTGACACCACTTCCCACCTCTTGCTGAAAGAAAGAAAAGCAATAACTCCATATAGATGGAGGATTGTAAAAATCTGTGCACCTGAATAACTAAAGTATTAATTTCTTAAAGAAATTTCATGGTTTACATTTCCCCCCAAATCTATCAAATTTCAAGCCTGACACCTATATTTTTTTCTTCAAACCTAGAGATGCCACTGACATTATCTAATAAAATATGACCATGTAGATCATTATTGCTACCACTGTTATATAACTGCAACAAATCTTGTACAAAGTATGTCAAGTAAGGTATCTATGGAAAGGTTATGATTTGCTGAATGTGATTTTGCTATTTGTATGCATGTATCGTTTTCATATTTGAAGTTATGAGTATTGGCTCTATACCCAGATTTCAAATGTTTGCTCCTGTGGTAGCGCTCACAAGGTATTTAGCCTGAACATTTTGAAGGGACTATTCAAGTTAAGTGGCCCATTAAAGAATGCTTAACTCAATGGAAGACGCCTATCGACACTTACTGGACTTTCCTGCTGTGACTAAGTGAAATCATGCATGGACATGTGACTTGCCCATGTGACCCCAAACACTATCTTGCTACTTGTAATTTTCCACTAGCAGTGCTGAGGGCTTTGTTTGAAACAATGGATTTCCCTCCACGTGGCAGAAGCTTATAAAAGGCCCTGGAAACATCTCCATTTTGCCTCTTTCCTGCTCAAACCTCTGGACTATGAACTTATACCAGGGTGGATAAAAAACAATGATTTTTTTTTTTTTTAAATTGGATTTTTTTGATAAAATGCTTTGAGGAAAAAACCTATATGAAGATGGATCTTAATTAAGAGCCATTATAGCTCAAGGATATCTTATAATGGAATACGGATTATAAATTCTAATTCTATAGTATGAGACAATATATTCATATAACGTTTAAGAAAAGTTTTGTAAATGAGTTCCAGTAGTTAATGGATTAGGGACCCAATTTGAATTGGAACAACCAATATGAATGCACTTTTATGTAGAAAACCATGATTAAATCAAGTCTTCCTGACTAGTGATTTAAATCAATCATCAATCTTCCTGACTAGTAAATTAAATCAATTAAATCAATCATGATTTAAATCAAATCCACCCTGACTTATGCGAACGGGAGCATTATAACCAAAGGACTGAGGACCTTCCAATGATTTGGAAGCAACCAGAGACTTGACTTAAGACAGCAGTTTATTCCATCACTGCTACAAGCCTGATCCAAGAACTTTGCAATTATTGTATGTATTTGATTCCTTTAACCAATTTTAACCCTCACCTTTCTTTTTATAAATAAACCTTTCGATTTTAGATACTAAAGGACTGGCAACAGCATGATTATTGGGTAAGATCTGAGTTGTACATTGGCCTGGGTATGTGGCTGGTCCTTTGGGATCAGAAGAACCTTTTGTTTGATGAAACTGGTTTTAAATAAACCACCCATCTTTCAATCTGGTGTCTGGGTGTTGAATCCAGGACTGGAATGCCTAAGGAAACTGCTTTTCTAACTTCTGTTTCACACACTGGCTAACAAGAAGTTTACTTTTGTTTCTGGTTTGGTATATCTTATGAGAGAATAACCACCAGTTTTGGGGTGTCTTCCCTATTTCTCAGCAGTTTGTCCTGAATTTGGTATTCTCAGTTGTGACCCACGAAGGCACTGTTACAGACATCAACTCTAGTTTTCCCACCACCACCACCACCACCTTTGAGACAAACAAAGGTGGTACTAAAGCAGTACTTCTCAAACTATGGTCCAAAGAGCTGCTTCTATGAAGGATGGATCCTCCAGTCTTGATGCAAAGAAACTTCATTAAACCTCAGCAGTTTGCAGTGTTGGTCCCAAGATATTGAGAGACAAGGTGAGTGCAGTAAAATCCTCTTGGACCAACTTCTGTTGGTGAAAGAGACAAGCTTTCAAGCTTACGCGCAGAGTTCTTCAGGTTAAAGCTCGTCTCTTTATCCAACAGAAGCTGGTCCAATAGAAGACATTACTTCAGCCACCTTGTCTCATTGAATGTCAAGTCAGAACTCTGGGTTTCCAACAGCTTTGGTCAGCTAAACACAAACTTCTGCATCTTGTCCAGCAATTGCATTCTTTGGTTCGAGGGTTTTATTCTTGTAAACATGGACCAAATTTGGAAACACCAAAACTGGAAAGGATGCAAACAGAAAAAGGCAGAATCAAACAGAGTAACCTAGAGAGATTGAGGGTGAGAGAATGAATGCACCCATGTATTCACACCCTCTACACTACCGTAATAATCTTTGTTCAAAATATGCCTTGTGTAGTATCATTTGAAAAAACTAATAACTCACTGGTCGATAATATAATGAAATGTGTGTAGTCACATCTATGAAAAGTTAAAAACATGTGTTTACCAGATAAGTCTGGGTAAACCAGTTTCTCAGATATAAAACACAAGCTGATGCCTCTAGCCCGGTGTGCATTCACCTAGCAAGTGGCCATTCTTTGGTAAGAAGGGAGGACAGGAACAAGCAGATCTGCATCTTAGCAAACAGCATTAAGGAATCTCTTTCACCACCAGACTCTTCGTCTCTGTCCCCACAGTGGAAGTGAACTTTATCTAGTGGTAAACCTCAGGGAAATGCTTTTCAGAAAGGTGACCAATCTATGAAAGTGAGGGGCAAACGCACCAAGTTCTTGTGTTCAAACACACATCCATCTCTTTCTCTGTCACCCAAGACAACACAAAGAAACAGCCTTTGGACTTCAGGAGCAGATCTTGAACTAGGAAGCGTTTTAATTTTACTTCTCTTGTAACCATTTCTTACTTTACTGGCTTATACTTGTACTCTCTTAAAACCTATCTCCCTTGTAGCTAAACAAACATGTTTCATTCTTTAATTAAAACTAATCTGGTGTTGAATTGTTTGGTAACACCATTTAATATAGAAGACTGTTGTAGGGAGGAGGGATAGCTCAGTGGTTTGAGTACTGACCTGCTAAACCCAGGGTTGTGAGTTCAAACCTTGAAGGGGCCATTTAGGGATGTGGGGCAAAAATTGGGGATTGGCCCTGCTTTGAGCAGGGGGTTGGACTAAATGACCGCCTAAGGTCCCTTCCAACCCTGATATTCTATGATTCTATGATATTGGTTCCCTTAGACAGGCAATGGACCTACTAGCTCTGTACTGTCCAGGAGAGGGCTGGACAATGCAGAACACTTTTTAGGGGAGAATCTGGGACTGGGAGAGTGTTGGGGTTACCTACAAGTGGTAACCAAGCCTGTTGAAAGCCAGAGTGTGGCTGGTGTTTGCTGACAGGTTGCTGGGGTCCGAGTTGCTGCACCAGGGCTATGGCTATACACAGACACTCAGGGTGTGATCTACCTGCTGGCAGGCTGGCTGTTAGCAACCCAGGTGGGAGCTACAGCAGGAAAGCATTGTAAACACCCAAAGTTGCAGGGCAGGGGTGACAGCAGGGCCATCCCACAACATTTTGGCACCTGAGGCAGGGAGCTCAAATGACACCCTCATGCCCCCTTGCTTGGGCCAAAACTTTGAAAGGTCTCAATTCTGCCTTCTTCCTGTTCTACTCCTCTCATGGTACTGCTCTGCCACCTACCCCAATAAAGGAGAACAAAACTTAAAATGTCTTGTTCAAAAATTTTAAGTAACACTTAACTTTCAAACACCTGAACAGCAAATATAACTTTTCTTGTCTGCATAGTAAACACTGGCATTTTTATCTGTTTGAATAATCAAAGTGGTGCTTTCCGTGCCTTCTTGGTTGCAAAGATTTGAACTCCTTCCTGAAGGTCCAGAGTCTGGGCCAGCTCATGCTCTATTGAGATGGTTGCAAGGCCGACCAGCCTCTCTTGTGTCATTGTGGAGCGTAGATATGTTTTTATTAACTTCAGCTTGGAGAAGCTGCGTTCTCCACTGGCAACTGTTACAGGAAGTGTTAGAAGTATGCGCAGAGCAACAAAAGCATTTGGAAAGAGAGTGGTCATCTTATTTGTGCACATATATTCCAGAACAGCCTTTGGAGTTGATCCTGCTGAAATGCATCTTGAAAGGGCTTTCAGTTCATCACCTAAATCACTCGCATCAATATTGCGCATGTCATCATGTGTCAACACCGTCTCTAGTGCCCTGCATTGCTGGTGTAAGTCTTCTTCAGGTATAGTGAGGAGTTTTGGAATATCATACAACATCCCAAATATACTGCTGCTTTCCTTGAGCTGCATGAAACGTTCAACTGACTGTATTGCACAATCTAGCACCTGGTTAAAGAATTCAACTTTGAACTGTAGTTTGGGGTCTCTTATGGGATTATCCCGTGCCTCGTAATCAAAAAATCGTCTTCTTCGGTGAATCTTGTGTTCTTGAATGGGTGGGAAAATAGCTTCGGTGTGACATTCCTCTGCCAACTTCTGTGCACTCGTCAGAACATTTTGAAATCCCTCATCTGACCGGAAAGACTGTAGGTATGACTTTGTCCAGTTGTTCTATGGCTCCAGATATATCAAGGTCAACACCTTGGAATCTCTTCCTTACAACATTTATTTCAAACAGTATGTGTCATGCCACAACACTAAGCCACACAGAAATTTGAAGTTATGTATGTTTCTGGTGATTCTATTTCCCTCTGCCACTGTTCTCCCACGAACAGTTCCTGTCATAGCATTGTCCTCCATAATGGCAACTATGGCATCATCTATCTTCCCAATTTGGTGTTTGATAGGCTTTATCGCTTCCACTTGACTTTCCCATCATGTGGCACTCAGTGGTTTCAGTGTCAGAGAGGATGTTCCCAGATGTTGCTTCAAAATTTGCAATCGATGAGTTGATGCAGAGAAAAATACATAGATGCTTTGAATTACATTAAAAAATTTAGCAGCCTCACTAGAAGCTGATGCTGAATCACTGACCATCAAGTTCAATGAATGAGAACTTCATGGGACAAAAAAAGCTCAAGGGTTTAACTCTCGGATCCATGTCTGCACTCCTTCATTTTTTCCTCTCATGTTGGCACCATTATTGTAGCCCTGACCTCTCATGTCACCTATTGCAATTCCCATATCTTCCAGCTTTTTAAGAAGCACATTTGTCATACCAGTTCCTGTAGTATCATCAATGTCAATACATTCTAGAAAATGCTCTTGGATAGTCACCATTGCAGGGATATTTTCACTAGTTTCTGTTGTTACAAAACGCACCATTAAAGTCATTTGTTCCATATGGCTGATGTCAGGTGTGCAGTCCAGAATAACACCGTAATATCTTGCTGACTTCAGATCTGCCACAATCTTCTGTCTGACTTTTGTTGCCAGGAACTGTATGATCTCATTTTGAATTGTTTTTCCAAGGTAGTGGTGTTTGTACATTTCTTGGGTGGTGACTCTTCTTAGATGCTCCTGGAGTACAGCATCAAACTCAGCCATCAGCTCCACAATTTTAAGGAAGTCTCCACTGTTTGGCACATACAGCTGATCTGAAGTGCCACACAGTGCTAGGTTTTGGGTAGCAAGCATTTTCACAATGGCAATGAGCCTTTTCAGAACATTTTGCTAGCAAAGAGACTGTGATGCAATCTTCTCTTGATGCTGATCATCTATGGTGGCCTTTAACCTTAGTCTCATCTCAAGCTCTTTCCTCCTATGGAATGCTCTCTGGTGATTTGCTGCTTTCTCATGACATGCCAGATTTCTAGCCAGATTTTTCCAGTCCTTTGTTCCTGTAGAACCCAATGTGACTGGAACATTAGACTGGAAGAGTTTGCAACAAAAACAGTATGCAGCATTCTGGGTTTTTGAGTACATAAGCCATGCCTCTCCATTTTGTCACCATTGGGGATTTCACGTCAGTAGTGTGTTGGATGGGAACTTCTATTTTCATGGTCTTTGGGGAACAAAGTTGTTCACTTGCTGTGGCCCATGCAGTACAAGGAAGTCCCTCAGGCTACTGCTCATGAGGATCCACAATCCTGAATCATCTAGACTTCAGGAACAAAACTCAGCAGCAGCTGTTTCTTGCGCCTCCACCACACTCTTCTCTGATCTACCCTTTTCTTCAGGAATGTGCATGGTTACATCCATTTGAGATGGAGATATGGATGCTGCAGTAGGTGCCAGGTCACCTGCACTCTGACTAACTGGAAGATCAGGCATCTCCTCACCACTCACATCCTCACTGGGGCCAGAAGGCTCACCATGAACATTTGTGTTTAAGCAAGAAGGAGCTGTCCTGAGATACATAGACAGAAAAGCTTCCTTTGCTTTCTTTCTTTTTCTGAATGCTGCCCCAGAGGGGCGTTTTCTTCTTTCACTCATGACTACACCAACATTAGAATCCCTCCCATCGGCACAGGGAACAAGGTGGGTGAGGTAATATCTTTTATTGGACAAACTTCTGTTGGAAAGAGAAGCAAGCTTACAGAGCTCTTCAGGTGTGGAAAAGCGAGATGCAGACCTGAAGAAGAGCTCTGTAAGCTTGTTTCTCTCTCCAACAGAAGTTGGTCCAATAAAATATATTATCTCATCCCACCTTGTCTCTCTAATATCCTGGGACCGACATGGCTACAACTACCCCATGCCTGCATGTACATATGTAATTTTAGCCACTGAGAAACCTCAGGATAGTGTGCAGTGACAACATTAAAACAGGAGTACAGAAAACAGTTTGAATGTACCCATTTAGCAATTGTTTCTGAGACCAATTAGTTTAGTTTTGCTGCATACCTTTTAATTCTTATTTTGGTGCCTCCGGAAGTACATGTTCCCTAGTGTATTAGCACCTCTTTTGTATCCCAAATGTCATTTCTTCGTTCTGAAGGAAGCCGTTTCCACTTTAAGTTTACTATTACGCCACTAATTACAAAAAGTCCATCATTCAGTCACAGCAGCAAACTGGCAGGTAGTTTGGAAGTCCAGAAGAAAACACACCGTGGAGTCACACTTTTAAAGGTCGCTCACTATTCCAAATCGCAAAAAATCTTTTTCTTTAAAAGTTTAAAGATTTCTATGTTTATTAGAAGGCAAAACTTTAGTGTGACAATAGAGAGCCTAAAATTAAGTGCATTAAGCAATTTCAGCTATTTATAACAAAGTAATATTTAAATAATTCTTACCTTGCAACATGCATCTATATGCAGATTCAGATATTGCATAAATGTGTGGTGGCATCTCATGACGTTTCTTCCCTCTGTACATCTCAATGATATTTTCCGAATAAATTGGGAGGTTCTTGTAGGGATTTATGACTACGCAGAACAGTCCAGAATAAGTCTAAAAAAAACCCACACCAACAGCAGTTTGGTTAGCTATTTTATCTTACATTTATATGTGCACTATTAAGTGAAGCCACAGAGGCCAGGAAAGCTTCATTCTTCCCAAATTGTGGGCCATTTCTGTGCTAGTCTTGAACGTTAGTGACTTCAATAAAACCACCACCTCAAACTATTTAGTTCAAAAATATTGGTTGGTACTTTGAGACATCTAATAACTTGTATCCAAAAGAGCTTAGTTGTGATACAGCTGAAGTCTTGAGCATTTGATTCTGCCTCATTCCCCAAAAGCAGATTTGAATTTTCCCTCCTTGCAAATGAAAAACTGCAGTATTACACTACAGTGGTTCTCAAACTTTTGTATTGGTGACCCCTTTCACATAGAAAGCCTCTGAGTGCAATCCCTCCTTAAATCTATAAAAATGTTTTTAATTTATAACACCATTATGAATGCTGGAGCAAAGCGGGGTTTGGGGTGAAGGCTGACAGCTCGCAACCCCCCATGTAAGAACCTTGTGACCCCATGAGGGGTCCCAACCCCCAGTTTGAGAACCCCTGCACTAGTACATGAAAACCACAAAGTGAAAGTTTTCCATTTTCACTAAACTTGGCCACAAATTGCATCAAAGGTAGAAAGCAGATTAGATTTAAATTATTTAACTCTTAAAAAAACAAAAATAGCACATTTTATCAAACACAACTAAGACAGTTTTTTGGCTCAAGCTTTCAAAACTTATCAAAATGTAGCTGTTCAGAATCTACTCACTCAGTTAAGGAAGAAATTTTGAATTAGCTGCTAATTTCCTCAAGATGATCTAGTAATACTGAACAGCTGGGTTGCTCTTCCTTCTATAGAAAGCAAAGAGCATCCCCCTTTAAGGCCTTCCTCCAGGCCACATCTCTAGGGAACTGCTTTCAAAAATGCATCAAGCTAAGTAAAAATTAATTAATAGTTCCATAACAAGGGCCAGCTATATGATATCTTCCCTCAAAAACAAAAATAGGAAAGTTAGTTGCCAAACATCCCAGAGCAGAAGCCTCAAACTCATTTGGTGCAGGGAGCTACAGTCACTGTTTCATTACGGTCTGTGGGAGAAGATCCAAGTTCAGGACTCCACAAATTCCTCAGCTGATGTTGGTGGGAGATTTGCTAAGAGAAAACAGGCTTTATATAATGACTAAAAAGTATATATTATCCAGTCCTCTACTGTAATTCTCCATTGCTCAGTGACAAAAACCTGCTTTCCACAAGCCACCACTACTTCTGTTTCTGCTCTCTTTTTTCTCCAGAATTCTGTTTCTTTCCCTATGATTGACTCTCTCTTCTGTTCACCCTTCTGCATTTCCTTCCCACCAAACACCACTCAATTCTCATCTCCGAGGGCTTCACTGTCACACCCTTTCATCATTCCATGCACTAGGATGTTCAGCAATTCAGTAGTCAATTTTGACAGTGAAGTGTCACACCACTGCATTTTAGAGCTGATGCTCCAATAAGAGAGAGCAGAACAGTTCACAACCATTACAGCAAATGGAACAGGTTATCTGCAAACTTAGGGAGATAGGATCTGTTTACACCCTGTTCACATTTGGAGCTTTTTTGCATTGCAACCATGAGGGAATGGGGAAAAAATTTAAGCGAAAGCTGCAATTCTAGAAAACCTGAATGTGTCATGGAGGCCACAAATCCATCAACTGGGTCATATGCTTGACACCCCTCTCCTCAAGACAGGGCATTTGAAAGGCAAGACGAATTTCTCCCCCTATAAGACTACATCTGGCAGTGAACTCCTTAATTAACTAATAATAAAGATATCATAAATGGAAAGGAGAGAGGGGAAAAAATGGAACAGGAAGTCAGTCTTTCACTTTGCCTGCTAGGAGAGATTGAGCAACAATTAGTGGTCTGCTACAGCAAAGTGCAGCCTCCAGGTAAAGGTTAAACTCACTGAAAACAATCTTGTAATGCCCAGAAAAAGTGCGTTAAAAGTTTATCCACATTGCCTCCTGGCAGATTCTCTCTGCAGAGTCTGTCTCAGCTTAATACCAGCTATCGAATTCAAATTCAGCTAGTGAGATTGCAAATGTACCCACATACCCTTCTCTGCATTCATATGCTATTACGTTTTCATTATGTATTGTTTTTTATCGATCAGTTGTGCCCTTAGTTCTCTTATTCCAGAGACCGCGTTCGTTGCAAAGACTTGCATATTCCATAGGTGCTTCTTTTGATCTAAATATATGGACAGCTGTTAAATCAGTCACAGAATACTTGTTTTTCCCCCCACTCACTCAATAGATTAAAGGGGAGGAGGGAGGGAGTTTCTTGCAGTCCTCAAGAAATGCAGCACTGACGCTCAAATGGAAAGCATTCCCTGGCGCAGTGATTCTCAACCTTTCCAGGCTACTGTACCCCTTTCAGAAGTCTGCTTTGTGTTAGAACCCCCATGTTTTACCTCATTTAAAAACTACTTGCTTACAAAAATCAGACACAAATAGTGTCATAGCACACTATTACTGAAAAACTGCTTACTTTCTCATTTTGTCTGTATGAAATTTTAGTTTGTACTGACTTCACTAGTACTTTTTATGTAGACTTTTGTAAAACTAGGCAAATATCTAGATGAGTTGATGTAGCCCATGAAAGACCTCTGAGAACACCCAAGGGTATGTGTACCCCTGGTTGAGAACCACTGCCCTAGGATTAAGACCTTCAGGATGAAGGTTTAAGGTCATTAATATTAAAGCCATTCAGGGAGCTCTTCATAAGATAATGAAGAACACATGCTGGAATTTCCAAGTCTATACCCTTGATTTTCTAGAGGGAAGGAGCAGTTTTCTGCTGCTGGGAGGAATTATGTTAAGCAATCCACCTTCTCAATTAAACTAAAAGCCCATATCAGCATTAAGTAAAGAAATAGGTTAGTCCAGAGGTACAGATTTCCTGACAAAAACAAAATCTGGTCTTTGGTCATAACCCCCTTACAACATGCATTCCAGTACTTTCACAAAAGAGCCTACTATAAAGGCTGGGTTAATGGTGAGGATGTAGATAGGACCTTGACTCAGTAACTTAACAGCTTTTCATGTAACTAGAAGGAAGCTGGATCTGTGTTTCCAAATGGACCTTGGACAGCAGGTCAGATCTACTCTGCCTATAACCTATAGCAATGTTACTTGCTGGTGCTAGATGCATACATTTTAAGTCTTACTACAGGTCTTTAACTGCTCTGCATGTTCCTAGGAAGGGAACAAATGGGAAGAAAGGCACATTGAAAACTGCTCCAGCCTGGTCTGACACAGGGCCTCTGCTTCATAGTCCCTTCAACTGGAAGGGTTTCATTATCCATTGGCTCTACTTAAAAAGTCTAGACTAGATTGACCTTGTCATCACCTGGATAGGTTCTCTAAAACCCAAGTGTTTGAGGCTCCACTATCACAGGGCTACTGCAGTCCTCTTCATTCAACATAAAACAGGTCTTTTTGCATAACCATAAACCTTGGAAGTGTTTTCTTAAGTTTATCTGGTTAATTACAGGGCTTGCTGGACCTCTGACCCCTTCTCTGACACAGCTCTAAGGCAGGGATTCTCAAACTGGGGGTCGCGACACCTCAGGGGGTCACGAGGTTATTACATGGGGGAGTCACAAGCTGTCAGCCTCCACCCAAACCCAGCTATGCCGCCAGCATTTATAATGTTATTAAATATATTTAAGAGTGTTTTTGAATGCGACCCCGCCCTTATAAATTAGAGGCTTGCTATGTGAAAGGGGTCACCAGTACAAAAGTTTGAGAACCACTGCTAAGGTATAGGGCCTTATGTCTAACTCCCTGGGGTGGAACCACACAACTCTCTTAATCAAGACCAGATCAGGGACGGCTCCAGGAACCAGCAAAGGAAGCAGGGACATGGGGCGGCACATCTGAAGGGGCGGCATTCCAGCCATTCCTGCGGCAGCACATTTCAAGGGCCCTTTTTTTTTTTTTTTTTTTTTTGCTTCAGCAGCTCTGGCCGCGGCTTTTGGGGGGAGGAGGGTGACGGGGGCCACTTGGGGTGGAAAAAAGCTAGAGCTGGTCCTGGACCAGATCCTGGACTACTGCACCCTGTATACCAACAGTGATTTCTCAGCAGGTCAGACTGGGTTAGATACTTGCAATTCCTCCCTTTGGGTGCTATAACAAGTGGTAATTAGTAAGGCTGCGATTTAGTCATGGAATCCGGGACTTCCAAAGACCTCTGTGACTTCAACCAGCTGGAAGCTGCAGAGGCAGGGAGCTACGGGGGCTTCTGGCCACCGCGTGCAACAGGAGGGGAGCCCCACAGCTCCCCACCACTGCTCCCAGATGGGGGGACCCCTGGCAGCTCCTGGCCACCAGCAAAGGGGGACCCTGGAGTTCCTAGCCCTTCTCCCCCCTACCCCGCATCTGCCTAGGCTACCCATTTTGTCATGGGTATTTTTAGTAAAAGTCATGGACAGGTCACGGGCTTCCCTGAATTTTTCATTATTGCCCGTGACCTGTCCGTGACTTTTACTAAAAATATCCATGGCAAAAACATTGCATTAGTAATCAGTGACCAGACAGCCTTCTCCAAATATTTACCACAGTTGGAACAAAGCATAAAGGAAGAGAAAACAAAGAATTTTAAAGTCTGTACACAGGTCTATCTTGCTCAGAGGCTCGTCATCTCTTCAGAGACCCTAGGCAGTTCCCTCTTTACTCCAGACCCCTGGGGGTCAGGGTCTGAAAGAACAGCTTCTCATCAGCAACTCCCAACAACCATTGCCCCCTCCCTAGAGAATGACACTTATCCCACCCAGAAGCTCTTTGTCTCAGGTTCCTCAGGGGTTTTTTGGTTCTCATGTGTTTGCAAGCTGGAAGTCCTCCCCCCTAAAAACACTAGTTTGTGAGAGCTCCATAAGGAGTTGGAGGTGGGTCATCCACATGAATGCTTCTAGAATGGTCCCTTACATGTTTGTGAAGAAGTAGCTATCTGAGGCCTTTGTTCTTTTTCCTGCCTTGTATAGGCAGCTTATGCTGGTTTCCTCCAAAACACATAGTAAACATACCAATATTTAACTAACTTTGTTTATATAATCAAACCCCTTAACATTAATGAATCATGTAACTCACATCCATTACACATCCTCTCATCTGCGTTCCCTGAACTTTGTGGAGGGTGCCTAGTCCACAGTTAGAAGATGGGCCAGAAAAAGGCTAATGCGCGGCAACCAATTTGGGTATGTAGCGGGACAGGCTGAGGGAAAGGAGTGGATCCTAAATCAGAGGTATTCTGACTAAATTTAGCAACAGTGTGAGGGAGGTAGTCTGAATGCAGGAGGGCTCTGGGAAGAGATCTGGGGTTGAGTCCAGAGACTAATGTGTTCAGGAGAGTAGTATTGTGGGTTAGCTAACTTTAAGAACTGAATTTTGATGGGTTTGGCTTGTTTTATACTATTGATGTTCAAGTTTTTGTTCACTCTTCATTTCCAAAGAAGGAAATACTCAGACAAAAGTTTAAAACTAAGTTAACACTACTGATATACTGTCAATTAAGATAAAATTCATTGCAAGCTCTGATGGTGAACTAAAGAGGCCTCTTCCTGCAAACCACAGTGTGCAGCAGCCCTCGTAAACCTGTCATTTCCAGCACACTTTTCCCAATCCAGCTAAAATGGCCTCTCTCACATGTGCAGCATTCTTGAACTGAATAGTTTAAGCTTAGGAAATACTGCAAGATACGCTATGCATGCACAGCATATGATCTTCAGAAAGTCATAACAGACCACCATGTATTCTATAGCAAAATACACCTATGTTCTGCAGCAAGAACACTGGATTCCATGCAATCTATTGCAGTAGAATGTAGGCTCTGTACAATCTAGAAAATTTTTCCCCAAAAAACAGCTCTTACTGAATCAAATATGACTGAGGGAGTACAGTATCCCTCTAAATTCAATTTTATATTGCCTCATTTTTAGAGTACTGCAAAATATTGCAGTGAAAATGTATAAATTACATTATAGAATTCGTGGGGAAAGGAGCAGAGGAAGAAGCAAGAGGTTTCAGCAATAGGTCAGGGGAACAGTGCTTCATTTGGCACCCAAACTGAAGGTGTGAAAAGGCAGTTTATTGTACAAACCCAATTACATTAAATGGGGTTTAAAACGGACCAGCATGACAGTGTTAAATGTTGACACCAACATTTGTATTATCAGATTGAAGAAAGAACATCCCACTAAAAGGAATGGGCAAGCAAGAGCTTGGGGCTACTGTGTTCCATCTGGGAAGACTAAAATAGACATCACTGTATCAAGTTTCCACTGTTTACATTTGGATGTTTCTCTTTGCAACAATGAGGGCAACATGATTTTTGTGGGGTAAAGAGCGTGGTTTCTGGACCACAATACTGCAGAACTGGAAACATCATTTGTCCCTGTCAAATCAAGGACAAGTTTCAACAGAACTTTACTGGTTAGCACTATTCCTATATTAATTTCAGTTTTCCCAACTCAGGCAATTTGGACTACAGACTACTAAACACAGGGTAAAATACTTCTCATTACAGAGGTCCTTTCTCCTTGTTCTCCACAGATGAACCATTTCTGTTCAAGCTTTCAGAACACTCACTGTAGCACAAAGATCACGCACTGAAAATTTCAGCCAGTTATAATCAATTGATAGAAGGGGGTTATAATGAAAACCATTATGAAACCTTGAGTTTTAGCAGGCGCTGCAGCTCCTGCTATAATAAATTTAAAGTATGTGCATGTATATCCGACCGGTGCCAGCAGGAATTTGGGGGGGGGATAGCTCAGTGGTTTGAGCATTGGCCTGCTAAACCCAGGGTTGTGAGTTCAATCCTTGAGGGGGCCATTTAGGGATTTGGGGCAAAAATTGGGGATTGGTCCTGCTTTGAGCAGGTGGTTGGACTAGATGGCCTCCTAAGGTCCCTTCCAACCCTGATATTCTATGATTCTGTTATACTGATAAGTAAAAAACACAAAAAACAACAACAACTTTTCACAAACATTAAATTTTCAATTTTAAAACAAGGCACTAAATTCTGTTTTGCTGAAGAAAAGGATGTGGGCAATATCAGTCAATGGAAGTCAGGAATGCTGGAATGTACTATCTTGGCAAGGCTCCAGAGACAAACATTAAAGCAGAGCTGTGACAGAAGTTTGTTATACAAAAGTCTCCTTCAGGACACTAATTGTGGAGCCTGACTGCTTCCAGATGCTTACAAGGCTTTAGCCAGCAGCATAGCAAAATCCAAATTACTAAATGATAAACTATCCAATAGTGTAGCACTCAGGTTCCTGGCATAGAATGAGTTGGAAACTGTATTATGTTTCAAATAGCAAGCTTGCCAATAAAGAGGTACTATCCAAACAATCTGCAACCAAGTACAGAGTTCATTATATCATTACCCCAGAGTGTGGGAGTTCATATTTTGATGGTATCTTCTGACACTGACAAGAAGTGCACTAACTTAGTGCCATAGATTTAAGAAAAAAATATGAAGTTTACAGAATCCCTCTCATCACTGTCTGTTGTCCTCAAGTATATAAAGCTGAGACTGTACAACTTTTCACCCTTTGGCAATATCTGAACTGAAGACTCTTACAAAAAGATTTCCACTGGTTCTGGTGGGAGCCCTAATGCAAGCTTCTGTGGCCAAGCTTTTTTCAAAAGCCACATTCAAATTTTTCTGTAGGTTTAATTAAATATGGTAATAAAAATGACAGAAACCAGAATCCTGTGAATTAGTAGGGAATCTTACAAAAATATTCCCTACTATAGACATAGCCAGAGACTGAAAAAGTTAGGATTTAAGATTTTAGTATGTTTTATTGGTAACGAAACTTCTTAAAAAAGTGTCAACTGGTTTGTACATTGTAACACAAAGGGTGGAAAACCAGGCTCCTGCCTCCTGCTGCAACATACACTTTAAATGCCATTTTATAAAATGTGCTATAAAGAGCCTTAGTTGAATTTGAAGATTTATAATTACTCAAGCCAGTTTGTTTAGTATATCAGAAAAAACTTTGCTAACAAAACTCAACATTTATCCCCATCTCTTCAATATACGGTGTCATAAATGATTGGCCCCTTTAAGAGGGAGTGGGATCCAGTGCATGTGGACTGATTGCCTGCTGCCCAACTAGACTTAAGGGAAAACATTTGGGCCTTACGAAGTGGGAAAGCTGCAGGTAGTTTTTGACAGATTTCTGCAGACACTGCAGGGATTAAGAAAGACCCTGCAAGGCCCTGAGTTGGTAGAGAGAATGCCTATGGAGATTCAGAACCTCTTGCTTGGAGTCTGGCAGAGAGCAGAAAGACAGACCCTTAGGGAGGTGGGGCTGAACCCAGATGAAACTGGGAGGAAGTCTGCTGGTTTTTAAAGACTCCAAGACTTAATAAATTGGACCCCAGAAGGGGAATGGTTTGATTTTCTGGACTGTGTGGACTCTAAGGGACCCTATATGAAGAGGAAACTGAGGCAGGCCTCAGCAGCACCATGCTGTCCAGAAGTGGGTGCTACAGGGCAGGCATGCCCTTTGACAAGGTGTAAGATGTTTCAGATTTGTCTTTTTAATATTGAGGTAGCACCTACAGTTTCCATTCTGCTAGCTACTGTACAAACAAGTAAAACAAAAGTTCTCTGGTTAAGAGGCACACCCTGCCATTTACTTTGCCATAGCAGTTGCCTTTTAAGCACAAAAAGCTTTCCTGTGGCTAAAGTAGCCTAACCTGTTGAGCCACATCTCACTACAAAGGGTTAGACCACCTCTCCAAATGATACTGTAACTTATCCAATGTGGTGTTTCCCCTTCTGCACCCAATTTACACTAGTTGCAACAGTCAATATCACTATATAGGGATCTTTCAGGTTCCCATCATACACATTTGGTTACAGAAACCCTTCCTCCCTGTGCCGCCTTTCCTTGAGAATTGACATGATTTTGGCTGATCTTATGAGCTCCAGCCTGAAGGAACTTCGGAAGACTTCCTACAGGTTTTCCAACTGTTCATTTTCAAGAGAGATTTATGCTTGCTTCAGACACTGTCCACATTCTCTGCACCAGCAAATGGGATCCTCAGCCCAGTAACTGTTGTAAAGATATTTTTTTCTTCATTTTAGTTCCTTTAAAACCACCACATGAGTAGACTGCACTAATACTTCAAATATTCTGCCTTCAAATATTCCCACCACCTACACTTGGCACCAGAGACAAAATAAGGGCTTGTCAACACTAGAAGATTGCACTGGTGGAACTTAATTTTTAAACTGTCAACCTCTTTTTCTGGTTTAACTGTGGACATTCTTACGTTGTTCAAAATAAAAATAAAGTGGCTGGCTTATTTTAGTTAACCCTGTTCTTAACTGACTTAAGCTAAACTGAAATAAACATGTAAACACAGTCTTTTACACTAATTTAACTATAGCTGTTTAAATTCATGCCTCAAGTTATAACAGCACTACTTTGTCATGTAGACAAGTCCCAAGTTACCTAGTAGATCTTTTTGAGACCTAGCTTCTCCAGTCTGATGTTATCCATTGTCCTAACTCTTAGTCTAGTCAACAGCAGCCTCACCTGTCCTCATCTCAACCACATCTGGTACCCTTTACTGGTGTCTGAATACTCAATTATTTTAACCCATCTGATTGCTGCACTGCTTGATGCACTAAACTCTCCAACCAAAGTTGTTCTCAATCCTTCCTTCACTTAAGATGCCCTTTCCACCTCACACAGAACATATTTATCCTGCAATGATCTCTGCCTTTAATCAAAATGGGCCATTAAAATACATAAGGCTTGCAGAAGCAGTTGCACCCACTCTGTATAAAAGCCAGTTGTGCAACTCCATACATATCTGGATATGTCTAAAAAGGTATGACTATGTACTCTACATCCACTCCAAAATCAGGAAGAATCAGACTACACAGAGGATTCCACTCCAGTTTACGGATCCTAGTTTCTTCTTTGGTAGAAACTACCAGTAGTCAATGATTCCCACTTCCATGCTATTAAATTTAGATGTCCCCTTTCCAGTATTTTCCTTGTGAATTATGAGAAATTACCTGCTTTGCCACCCACATGTAGAATTATGCTCATTCACAATATCTTCCCCTACTTCATAACACCGATTATTTCTGCTTCCTCATCTACCCTTAACATTCTGATGCAAGTCAAATCCTTAAAGCTACCTGCCACCTCTCTCCCCATCCCCCCAAATCCGATCTTTTCATATTTCCACTACTTTCAATAAGTTTTCCTCTAACATCTTCTGGCCTAAAATACTACATTGCATTCTGAGCAAAGGACAAGGTCTATCTTCAGAGGCATGGTAAGAAACATGTTCTGACCATTAACCCTTAAACATGTTATTCAGATATAAAACCCCAGCCCACGCCCAAGGGAAACATTCACTTCACTGTTAAACAAAACAACCCCACACAAACAGAACGGTCACAAAATCCACAAAACACACTATTTTGAAGACCTCCAACATAATTCTTCTCAGAAGCTACAGGTTACCGAATGCTGTGACTTGAGGACAACTAGGCACTTGATAAGCCGGCTCCATTCCTGGGGTAGCATCCTGAAGAGATGTGCAGGGACTGAGAGGCGCGCAGTACCCACCAAGAATAATACTCTTCCTGGTAAGTATACGCACAGGTCCTAGAGAAACATCACACAGCGAAGCAGCAAAGGCACAAAATCAACTATTTGCACCAAAGACAATGAGGATGCAAGAATGACAGGCAACCCATTTGATCTAAAGCTGCAGAACTGGGTTGTTAGCAAACACTGAAAGGGGGCTAAGGGCCTTTGAGAGGTCTTCATGGTGCTGCACCATAGGAGACCACACCAAAAGATCACTGAGAGCACTTCGCTGGGTAAGGAAATGCAGCAGAGTCTCTGGAAGAGCAAAGAAAGTGGGAAAAATCCATCACCTAAGTGCAGGTGAGGAAGAGGTTAACCCCACCAAATAGAAAAGAAAAAAAAAAAGTTACTAGTTTCAAGTACTTACATTTGGCTGGAAGGGAAGCCCAAAACCTGTTCTTACCCAAGGATAAAGCTAAAAAAAATAGCCAGATGGCCCAGATTCCTAGAAGGCTGTACTCACAGCTAAGTGGGATAAGGTGAAAGAAGAGGATTTGACTCCTAGGATCTAGCAGTGGTACTTTGATGGATGAGGAAGTCAGAATATAGAAATCCAGCTCTTGAGGAGTTGGCGTTAGTCAACATATCTAGCTACATTAGAGTTTCAGCTACACCCACATTTTAAGCAAATGCCACAGAAGAAACTGTGCAGCTGGTATCAAGTCTGGGAGGAGATGACAGAGTTATTTATCCTCTGAAGTGGACATGTGGAATACCAAAGGAAGGTCTGTAGTCAATCCATGTCTTTAAAAGCAGAGGTGAGGGGGAAGAGTGCAGGAGTTTGCCAGTCAGCAGATCAGGTCCAGGGACCCCCAGCTCCTGCTGCTCTGGGTGCTCCATTCTTAGCCGGAGGGCTGCCTCTCAATCCCTTCCCCCCCCCCTCCCCCCGACACACACCCCCCTAGCATATTTAGCTATGCCAGCATAACTAACATAGGCCAGGCCTCAGAGCAAAAGCAGCTCATCTTACATCCTTGAAAGCAATTCCCTTTTCCCCAAGTGAAACTATCAGCACCTCTCCCCCTCCATAGGCATGCCTTTTACATTCTCTCCTCAGTTTTTACAAGATACAAAGATAAAAGTTCTCTATCAACCCATACTGTATTCTCCACCTTCTAGGAGATGGTCCACTGAGGAAGAGAAAACTTTTAACAATGATTAGTGGCCACTTTTCAAAGTCTTAACCTTTCACACACCATCTTGGCTCCCCCAAGCAGCTACTCTTGTCAAACTATTATTTAATAGCAAAGGCCCAGACCCTCTGTACAACTTCCTACAAAGGAAGCAAAATAGACTGAGGAATGAGGTGGTTATATGTACCTACTCCAATTGACAGTTCTTTATACCCTACTTCCTGTGAGGGTATCCATAAATTACATGCTGACAAGTTTGTTTAAAATGACAGACACATCTCATGCATTTGTATGAAGTATGACATGAAGTCTGGTTTTTGAAACTGGCCAATTTGACCACAAAAACAACATTCATCTTGAGCTCAGAGTAGCCCCATCCATAACTATGCATGCATCTTGTGTCTTCTTGGCATGCCTCTGATCTTTGATATCCAGCTGATTTGACCAACTGGGGTTTGGCTCTCCCTCTACATCAGAACTGTACCTCTATGAGTTCTACAAGGTCCAGTTCTTGAGCCTCTCTCCTGTCCACTACTAGTATTTGCTCCTGTTTATGCCAATATTCCAGTAAATACTCACTGCTCGAGCAAGCATACTTATGTTTGACTCAATCTACTTCAGCTAAGAGATTAACACAAAAATACTGCTCTTGGGCAAACAGAGCATCCCTCAAGCAAGGCTCCCTTCTGAATTCAGACCTTCAGTCCACCCCTATGAAACTGCAGTATCATCTTGATTCCAACTCTTCTCCCCAAATTGAAAGAAGTTATTGCATCAGCATTTTCCTAGAAAATTATTATTATAATTATGTGGCTCCTAAAGTCTTGATAGCACAGTCCAGTTGTGACAGTCTATAGTTAGAGCCCTACCAAATTCACAGTCCATACTGGTCAATTTCATAGTCATAGGCTTTTAAAAATCATACATTTTATGATTTCACCTACTTAAAATTTGAAATTTCAGGTGTTGTAACTGTAGGGTCCTGACCCAAAAGTTTATTGGGGGGCAGTACTGCTACCCTTACTTCTGCACTGCTGCTGATGGAAGTGCTGCCTTCAGAGCTGAGCAGCTGGAGAGCGGCAGCTGCTGACCAGGAGCCCAGCTCTGAAGACAGAGCCGCTGCCAGCAGTAGCACATAAGTAAGGATGGCTTGGTATGGTATTTCCACCCTTACTTCTAGGCTGCTCCATGCAGAGCTGGGTCCTCAGTCAGCAGCCACCTCTCTCTGGCTGCCCAGCTCTGAAGGCAGCAACACAAAAGTAAGGGTAGCAATACTGTGACCCCCCTTAAAATAACCTTGCAACTCCCCTGCAACTCCCTTTTGGGTTAGGACTCCCCCATTTGAGAAATGCTGGTCTCCCCTGTGAAATCTATATAGTAGTGGATAAAAGCACACAAAAGACTAGATTTCACAGGGAGAGACCAGATGTCATGGTCAGAGACTCATTTTGCATGGCTGTGAATTTGGTAGGGCCCTAGCTATAGTATTATGGTCACCACTTTTACAAGACTGATAAATTTTGTATCAAGTATGCCTTGTGAAATATCATTTGAAAACTCAATCTGCTAAATATTGGTTGTCCTGGTAAAATGCATGTAACAATACTGAGAAGTTATTATACTATGTATCACTATTTAGAACATGCTCCAAAGTTAGACAAGCAGGTCTAAACCAGTTTTTCAGAGAAAAATACGCACTAGCACCCCAACCAGTATTAAAAAGAGCAATCACCAGCTTATGCAGCCATTTTTCACCAATGGGAAGGTGTAAACAAAAAATAAATAAATGTTTACATTGCATCACAGGAACATTTTAAACCTTATGTCTACAACAGACTGTGTCACCATGACTCAGCAAGGATGTTTCTAGCATAAGAATTACGTTATAAAGGGGGAGCAAGACACTTAACTTCACCTCTTCTCCTCACATCTCTCTGCTCATGACATCAACACACACCTGAAGGACTCTGAACTGTGGGGTGGAGCGGCCCCTGACTGAAAGGAAATCCAGCCTGTGAACTAATACAACTTGTGGTGAAAGATACTTGCTTTAAATCTTATTAGCTTGTTAAAGTTTAGGAATTAGCTTGCATTTTTATTTCTTTTGTAACTAATTCTAACCTTTATGCCTTATCACTTGGATTCACTTTAAAAAAAAAATCTTTCTGTAGTTAATAAGCTTATTTTATAGTTTTATGTAATCCAGTGTGCGTTCAGATCGAAGTGTTTGGGAAACTCCACTTGAGACAAAGGTTGGTGCATAATCATTTTCCTTTGTTGAAATGATGGACTTACTATGAGCTTGTACTATCTAGGAGGGTACTGTGCAGTACAAGACATGCATTTCTGGGGTCCAGACTGGGACTAAGAATTTACAGGTGTCACCTCATATGCAATTCATGAGTGTCTGGGAGAGCATTCATGTATTAGCTGGGAGTGATTTTAGATGGTAGAGGCTGTGTATGAGCAGGATCGGAGTGGTGGCTGTTCACAGTGTAACAAGCACTCCAGGCTAGAGAGTTAAGGGGACACCACTGTTCAACAGTCCAGGCTGTACCCTGGGAATGTCACACCAGTTTTAGAGTCAGCATCAATGGTTAGATTAGATTACTGAATGAAGACAAGAAAGCACCTTTTTTGGATGTAGATGAAGCATGGGTATAGCAACTACATACAAGCTACATATGATTTCATTTAATAGTTGGGTTTACACAGGGAAGTGTTATTTTTAATTTAGTGAACAATTACACAGTGTTTCACATCACTGCAACATCTATTTAAACAGGAAAGTGACAGGTTCTCAGCTTTATCCTCATAAGCAGCTCATATCTATATTTGCTGTCTGAGTACTCACACTGGAGTTTGCTTTGACATTTAAGTGACACTGTGGACAGACAATACATAAACTAAGCATTTAGTTACCTCAAGCTTGTCTACACTCAGTTTTATTATTTCATCCTAATCATCTAATTAATTTTAGTTATAAGCTAATGCAAGGCATTCCAAGAGCTCCTATTTTTCTTAAGGGGCTTCCTTCCACTAAAAACACCACTAGTCTTCAGTATACACAGTTTATAAATGAATAAGTAAATAATGTGAGTGAGCCACTAAATAAATAAATCTACATATTAGCAATGACTAGACTGAGGGGGAAAAACCTCCTCTTTAAGCATTTATATTAAATGGGTAAATGATCTGTCTTATAGCTAACCTACTCAATGTACACCAGAGAACTTGGAGACAGTTTAATTCTTTGGAACAAATGTTTACCATACGGAGTCAAATATTTAGGCAGATGTTACCATTTCTTTTAAGACAAAGAACCTAGTTGTAGATGTTGATGATACTCTGACTCAGCAAGCGACTATGTAATTGATTTGCCAAGTAAAGAGAGATGGCAAGGAGCCACTCTTACTGTACTGCCACAGACCTTCATTCAACATTGACCCTGTTGTTTTATTTCATCAAGAGGCGTCAATAGCTTTGCAATTTCTAATTCCAGAGGAAGATGGTGATAAGTTAGATGTTTCACTTTCTATTTCCAACCCACTGAGACGAGAACTTTATCTTATTGGCTTATTTTAAGCACAGAATACATTTTCCTGGCTCACTACATTGATACAAAAAAAGAAAATTATGCATTCCCACTGCTTTCCAACTATATTATTTAAAGATACGATAACCTCTCATTACCTTCTTTAATGTACAGCTAGCCAAGTTAAAGCAAGTTATCTGCTCATTCATGTACTAGGCAAATGCTTTAACTGGACAGTATGAGCTAAACACCAAGATGGCCATTTGACATTCTATCTGTAAGTGGCCCTTAATTATAGCTAGCTAATGCTTGCAGCAGTATTTTAATTATTGTATACAAATATATACAAAAAATTTATACAAAAATTATTCTTTGTACTATGGCAGTACTTGATAATACAGAATGTAGTTAAGAGTCCCTGTCCCAAGCATTCTATACTCAGACAGGAAAGAGTTCACATTTTAGGTTATCAAAATCCAATCCAAAGACTATACCCACCCCCTCCTTTTCATTTTTTTAACAAATGCCAATTAATTTGGTCTAAATTATCAACCATATTAATTTCCCATAGAGGAGAATTTAATGGCCAATACTTACATAGATAAGTCCAGAGTAGTATCGGTCCTTCAAATTATGCAATACAGATGCTTCATTTAAGCAGGTTAATTCCGCCATATCTTCCACTTTAGAGAACTTGGGGGGATTCATCTTCTGAATATCATCTTTGTTGACCATTGCTTTCTTTCCATTCTCTGCCAGTTCAACCAACACTTCATCTCCTCTTTCCTCCTTGATGCTGGCTGCCTCAAAGCCATGGCGCTCTGAAGGAATCCATACCAGTTTTTTAGCAGTCCAGTCAGCCTGGGTAGCAGGGTTGTAGATTACAGCCCTATCCACAAAGAGATACCTCTCTGGATCTTCCTGTCCAGACCTCTGCGCCATTGTAAATAGAGGTGTCCACTAGCATTCACCTAGTTAGATGGAGAAAAGGTACGTTAGTCACTGGTACTGTACACAGTTTGTAATCATTTCAAAGCTAATCCATTTAACATATAAAAAGTGGCTAATCAGCATATTAAGTTGGATACATACTAGGGATACCACCTCTATAAAGAATCCTGATGCTACTTATCAAGTTGGTAGTTTAAACAAGGTCATATCCTGTCTAAAAGGTACTGCTGTGTATACAAGTTAAAAATTACATGCAAATACAGAGCAGTAGGGGGACACTCATTTATATAGGATGGGAATAGTGCAGAGGTCTCTTTCTACTGTACATACCAAGACTACAAAGGATGATAATACTAATAATACCTAGTTGTTGTATAATACTTTTCACCAGTAGATCTGAAAACACTTTACATTCTTTAGTGTATTTGTCTCCACAACACCCCTATGATGTACACTGCTGTGCAAAAACAAGAGTACGGTATAAAGGAAATACCAGATTTAATATAAGTTTGCCAGGAGGTACTGTAAAGAGTACTGAAATAGTAGTCAAAAGAAGCACCACTTTATTTGTTCTGTGCAGTACATAGCTGGTTCTCATTAAGTCATCCAAACAAAACTGGCAGTGAGATCAGATAAGTTAGACTAAAAACACTGATTACAAAGAGGATTTTCCTTGAGAGATAAGAACTTTATATGTTTTGGGTTTTTACACATCATATAATCACTGCTTGTATTCTTTCTAAAAGCCGATCAGATTTATCATGGCTTTACTTTCCATCAATTCCAGCTGCAAACAGTAGGTGCTATTATGTTTTAAATGTTTCCAATAAACACTTTGTATTATAAAATCTGTGTAAGTATACAATGTAATAAAAATTGAATCAATTTCTTAATCAATTCTCATACAATTGAGAGAGGACAAAATAAAAAAATGTCTCAATTATTTCATTTGTACCCATCTCATTAGACTAGTAAATGTGACCAACAGCCACAAGGACAGTTATATCTATTTCATTAAGAACTCCCAAAATGTACAGTTTGGTTATCTTTAAGCACTTGAGAGCAGGGAGGTTGGGCCTAACGGCTTTTCCCTATCCTTTTAAAGAAAAAAAAAAAAAAAAAAGAGAGAAATCTGAATTCTCACTACATACTAAGCATTTGGGTCACTATATATCTTGTTTTATTCATCAGAACTATTTAATAGTAAATTTAGAACTGTTTTCCAAGAATTTAGAGCATTAATCCATTGAGAAATCTGTAGTTTGGCAATCTAAAAATTTGCAAAATCATGTGTTTGAAGCTAACTGTGCTTTCACCACTTTATAGTATGAATTCAGATGGAAGTCTTGCAACTCATCCATCCTCAAGTGAGCATTCAATTAAGTACTTAAGTACAATACTAATGTCTACATCTACAGGATGTCAGCTTGATAAATTGTTCAACACAACTAACGCAAAGCAAGCATGAGGTCATTCAATCCACCAGAGGGCTGTGAAGCAATCTGCTTCATTTACTACAGAATGGCTTAATTCTGCATCATCAGATCAAGAACTGACTATAGCAATAACAGCTGAATTTATTGGAAGAAGCTTCTGGGAGAAAAATCCATGAAGAAGAAAAGAAGAGTTAGAGGTGACCCCAAATGACTGCAGGAGCTCCATCTGATTCTTAACTTGTTATTCCTAGCTGAAGTAACTAAACCATTCAGAGAGCTAGTTACTTGCAGAGCCTTCCGTTCAAATCCAAAAAGCTAGTCACCTTTGTAATTCTAGATTATGACTTGATGCTGCCGATATCTTCATACTATAAAACCTACCTTCCCTCCAGTGTGAGGCACACTCTCTCACTGTCAAGAAGTTTAACTGGCAAATTGCCTTCTGTAAAAATGTATCATTTATAATCTGAATTAGTATCAGTTTCACATGCTTGTTTTTAGTGAAAACTTAAGTGGTTTTGGAATTCTATTACCTAGTCAAATCAATACAAATAACAAAGATTGTTTATTAGTAAAATTAAGGGCTAGAAGTTGATTAGATTTACTCCCAAAGAATAGATGAACTAGTTCTTACTAAAAATCAAATCTGTGTATTAAATATTAAGAGTATAGATCATTAATGGTCATTTCTCATTTTCTGTCCTCAACACACAGATGTGACCCAGTTACCCAGGACAAGTCCAGGTTGCCACAACAAGGATACCCCTACGGAAGCCAGATATATAGTATTGTGCTTTGCCTTAATGAGGGCTTTCTGCTAGACAGTATTATTTAGGGGGAAGATATAATTATGAATGTGGATTTTAATTTATCATTTCACCATGTAGAACTCCAGCTCTCACAATGAAGATGCTAGTACATAATCCCACACATATTACTGTTCTAAACAAAAGATTCATAAAATAAGAGAGCGACAAGCACCAGCAGAGGTGGGGAGTGGCATCATTCAGTGCAGCCTTGGCATTTCCAAGGGCAGGAATTTGAAGAACAGCCTCATTCACTCCCTAGAGGTACGTTATTTTTCATAAATATAATGCTTAAGCCAGCAAGAGTCAATTTCACAGTTCAAGCTACTTCTCTGAGTTAAGCTTTAATCAAACAATGGCTTCAGTGATAAGGCAGCAGGCTGCAGTTTTTAACTAGCCCGGACACTAAAGGACAAAAGAGCAAGCTCTATACTTGGACCATTTTCTTTGGGGTTGCGGACAAAACACTCCACCCACTCTGTGGCCTCGCATGTTCACAGCATTGCATCTTGCCAATCCCTTGGTTTTTGGATCCCATTTAACAGCACTAAGGCGCACTGGCCGCTTCCCCCCACCCTCCATCCATGCCGCCCCCGCCCCCCAAAAAAGAGGGAGGAACATGATCTAAGACACGCTCAGACCCACTGGTGCATCACAACGCAAGCATCTCGCCCCCACCTCAGCCCCTAAGGGGCCTCCTCAGCCACAAATCAGACACTACCACCACCGCAGCCCTCTCCTTTCAGCAGCGACTCCCCCCATGCCTCTGGCAGGCTGGCAAGCCCCTAGCCAAGGCTGCAGAAGGGAGGAGGTGGAGAAAATGGCCACCTTTGTGTGATCGATACAGACAGGAGCCTCAGCGCAGAGGCTCAGGAGAGGGAGCCAGGCGGAGGAGGGAGACACCCGTACGGGGGTGCAGCCCCCCAGACAGGGGCCGGTGAAGGGAGAGGCTGTAGCTCAAGGCAGCTCCCCGGCGGCCAAAGCGGGCTGCAACGAGCAGGCAGGGTCTTTGTCTCGCGTGCCACCCCCGCCCTGCCGCCCCCTCCCCACAGCGAGCCCAGGCTCAGCCGCACACCCACCCCGCAGGCGGGAAAGAGCCGGGGGGGGGGGGGGCTCAGCCGCACACCCACCCCGCAGGCGGGAAAGAGCCGGGGGGGGGGGGGGCGCACCCGCCACAGAGCCGGGCGGCAAGGAGGGGTGTACGCCCCCGGCTCCCCACATACCCCCTCCCCCAGATCGGGGGGGCTCCACGGCCCCCGCCCCACGTAGATCGGGGCGGCACCCCGCCTCCCACACTGAGGGGGGGGCCACACACCCCCCCTCGCCCTACCCCGCCAAGCCCCGGACAATGAGGGGACGGACGGACAGACCGGCCCCGCTAGCCGAAGCCCCCCCCCCGCGTGGCTCCTCACCTGCAGACGCTCCGTATCCCCGGAGCTGGCGCCACCCGCCCGGCTCCTCAGCACAAACCCCGCTCCACCCCTTCCTCGGGGCTCCTTTAGCGCCACCGCGCGACCCCCTCCCGCTAACCCCCGATACAAGGCCCGCCCACCCACTCTACTGCATCACCCATTGGCTGTATCTCATGTCCATCAAAGGCATCACGTACCACCATTGGCTCGCTTCGCAACCCATCTCCGGTCAGGGCCATAGCAACCTCCACAAGCTACCATCCAAAACCCGCCTCCTCCCTGGCCCCTCCCCACTGTTCTACCTGCCTATCAAGGCAAAACTCCACACCCAATGGTGGGCTTCATTCCTATCAGCCACATCGGGGGGCCGCAGAGATCCCACCTAGGCCGCGCCAGCAGGGTAGGGTGCGCTGGTCAAAAAGCGTGAGAGCAGTGTGGGGTGGCACGTGAGCGGGGTTGCAATGCCTGATGGTGGGAGTGCGCCTGCTACCTTGGGCTGGGGCAAGGGGTTGAGCGCTGTCTGTCTACGGGGGGGGGCATTAGAAAAAACCCCGTCCCCTACAGGGAACTGCCTGCAACACCGTTTATCCCCGCCCTCTGCAGGGAATTTCCCCAATCCCTCCCTCCCCCACGCCAGGGAACTGCATGGAACATGCCCTATCCCCGCCCCTGCAGGGAACCGCATGGGACACCCCCATCTCCGCCCCCTGCAGGGAACCGCATGGAACATCCCCTATCTCCCGCCACCTCCGCAGGGAATTGCATGGAACGTCCACCGTCCCCTCCCCCTGCAATGAACTGCATGCAACACCCCCAATCCCATCCCTGCAGGGAACTGCATGGACATCCCCCATCCCTGTCCCCTCAGGGCACTGCATACAACACCCCCCATCACCTGAAGGGGACTGAATGCAACACCCCCATCCCCACCCCTTGCAGGAAACTGCATGCAATACCCTCTATCCCCACTCTGTGCAGGGAACTGTATGCGATACCCCCTATCCTCACCGCAACACCCTCTTCTATGCTCCACACTGCATAGAACTGAATGCATGAAACCACCACTAGTACATTCATGCACACATCCTGCATGGTAAGTATGTGCAATGTCCCTGACTTCTCATGTAAACGTATTCAACTTAATCCATTGTGAGACAGAGACCATTTGTGGTTCACAGCTCTGTCAGCAACTCTTGTCAGGCCTGATAGACTCACACATCACACACGATATTTATTTAAAAGATGACTTGTAATATATCATTTGAAATGATACACTGGGCATTGCTGTCACTGTGAAAAGTTTATAAGAACTCTGTAGATAAAATTATGGATACTCTGATATTATGTCCTGGAGACTATAAACAGACAAAGGAGACAAAACAGGTATCTTCTATGTAAAGGGGAAAGAAAATACGATGGCAGATGCTCTGTCCAGGCCAGCTCCTGCTGCTTTGGAAGGGAGGAAGAGGTAACCAGTGAGTATCAGAGCAGGGAGCAGGTTGCTGGAACACAGATCAGTTTGCATTTTAGCAAACACTAGCAGAGAAAGAAACCAGCATGGAACTTCTTTCACCACCAGACTCCATGTCGCCTTCCTCAGAGCTTGAATGAACTTTACTTTGGGCGATAACCTTCCACAAAATCCATGTCAAAGTTTCACTGGACTAGAAAAGAGAAGGGCAAATGACCCCAACTTACCTTTCACCAAGAGAACAAAGGAATCCAAACTTTGGACTTTGTGGGAGATCCAGACTGGAAGGGTGGTCAATCCTCTTGCTGAAAGGTAGATTGGTAAGAAGACTACCTTGAACAAAAGCTGTAGCTTGTTTTGTTAAGTCAGCCTCTAGGAAGCATTTTTACTTTTATTTGCTTGTAACCATTTCTAACTCTATCCTTTGTACTTGAATTCATTTAAAATCCTATCTCCTTCTGTTAATAAACTTATTTTACTTTTACTCTAAACCAACCCAATGACGTGTTTGATTTAAAGTGAATGGTAACTCCAGTTAATATGGCGAGCTTCTGGGTATCTTTAAAGGAACAAACTAACTATATTCATAGAATCATAGAATCTCAGGGTTGGAAGGGACCTCAGGAGGTCATCTAGTCCAACCCCCTGCTCAAAGCAGGACCAACCCCAACTAGATCATCCCAGCCAGGGCTTTGTCAAGCCTGACCTTAAAAACCTCTAAGGAAGGAGATTCCACCACCTCCCTAGGTAACCCATTCCAGTGCTTCACCACCCTACTAGTGAAAAAGTTTTTCCTAATATCCAACCTAAGCCTCCCCCTCTGCAACTTGAGACCATTACTCCTTGTTCTGTCATCTTCTACCACTGAGAACAGTCTAGATCCATCCTCTTTGGAACCCCCTTTTAGGTAGTTGAAAGCAGTTATCAAATCCCCCCTCACTCTTCTCTTCTGCAGGCTAAACAATCCCAGTTCCCTCAGCCTCTCCTCATAAGTCATGTGCTCCAGCCCCCTAATCATTTTTGTTGCCCTCCGTTGGACTCTTTCCAATGTATCCACATCCTTCTTGTAGTGTGGGGCCCAAAACTGGACACAGTACTCCAAATGAGGCCTCACCAGTGCCGAATAGAGGGGAATAATCACATCCCTCAATCTGCTGGAAATGCCCCTACTTATACAGCCCAAAATGCCGTTAGCCTTCTTGGCAACAAGGGCACACTGTTGACTCATATTCAGCTTTTCGTCCACCGTAACCCCTAGGTCCTTTTCTGCAGAATTAAATGGAGATACACCAATCTCCTAGAACTGGAAGGACCTTGAAGGTCATCAAGTCCAGTCCCCTGCCTTCACTAGCAGGACCAAGTACTGTCCCCTGACAGAGTTTTGCCCCAGACCCCTAAGTGGTCCCCTTAAGAATTGAACTCACAACCCTGGGCTTAGCAGGCCAATGCTCAAACCACTGAGCTATTCCTCCCCCCTAAATGATTGACCAGATATTCTACAGAGAGATATGCCTATCTCATAGAACTAGAAGGACCTTCAAAGGTCATCGAGTCCAGTCCCCTGCCTTCACTAGCAGGACCAAGTACTGTCCCCTGACAGATTTTGCCCCAGATCCCTAAATGGCCCCGTCAAGGATTAAACTCACAACCCTGGGTTTAGCAGGCCAATGCTCAAACCACTGAGCTATCCCTCCCCGCTACCACTGAGCTATCCCTCCCCCCATATTATCTCTCTGAATTGTCCAGGAAGGGGCTGGACATTGCAGAGTCAATAGTTTGGGGAAAATTCGGGACTGGTGGACATTGGGGTCACCTTGCCAGATGTAACCAAGGTTGGTGGATGCCAGAATGTGGCAGTGGTGTGACATGCAGGCTACTGGAATCAGAATTGCTGAGTCAGAGCTGCTTAGCACATAAACTCCGTGCATGCTTGTATGCTGACTGGACATGTCCAGCCCAGAGACGTACAGCAGCAGAACATTTTGAGGCACTCAGCAGTATTGGGCAGGCGGTGGCAGGACCCCTCGCTGGTCTGGATTGCACCCCAAAATGTGATACCCTCCCCAATTAAGGTGCATGCAACCTTCACCACCTCAATGCGTGTATACGTTTGTACCTCTCCAACACTATTTAACTCAACATGCATCCTGCATTGCAGCTGCTCAAATATTGTGCCCATGTTGGAAAATCTGGGTACCATTTGGCCTTCTGCAGTAGAGATCTGGACTGGGGAGGAAGTATTTATTTTACAGATTGATATCATCTTTATTCTGCAGGTTGCAATAGATTCATAGTCTAAAAGCACCATTGTGATCATCTAGTCTGACCTCCTGCATAACGCAGGCCATAGAACTTCCCCAAAATAATTCCTTTTGAATTACAGCATAAATATTAGAAAAACATTCAAAATTGACTTAAAATTGCCAGTGTTTGTTCCTTGCTCTGTTTTACCCGCATTCTGCCATCTATTTCATATTATAGCAGTTTTGGATGATGACCCAGCACATGTTGTTCATTTTAAGAACACTTTCACTGCAGATTTGACAAAACACAAAGAATGTACCAATGTGAGATTTCTAAAGATAGCTACAGCACTCGATCCAAGGTTTAAGAATCTGACGTGTCTTCCAAAATCTGAGCGGGACAAGGTGTGCAGAATGCTTTCAGAAGTCTTAAAAGAGCAACACTCCAATGTGGAAACTACAGAACCCGAACCACCAAAAAAGAAAATAAACCTGCTTGTGGCATCTGACTCAGATAATGAAAATGAACATGCGTCGGTCCACACTGGTTTGGATTGTTATCAAGCAGAACCCATCATCAGCATGGACGCATGTCCCCTGGAATGGTGGTTGAAGCATGAAGGGACATATGAATCTTTACTGCAACTGGCACGTAAATATCTTGCAATGCCAGCTACAACAGTGCCATGAGAACGCCTGTTCTCACTTTCAGGTTACATTGTAAACAAGAAGCAGGCAGCATTATCTCTTGCAAATGTAAACAAACTTGTTTGTCTGAGCGATTGGCTGAACAAGAAGTAGGACTGAGTAGACTTGTAGGCGCTAAAGTTTTACACTTTTTTATTTTTGAATGCATTTTTTTAACATAATTCTACATTTGTAAATTAAACTTTCATGATAAAGAGATTGCACTACAGTACTTGTATTAGGTGAATTAAAAAATACTTCTTTTGTTTTTTTATAGTGCAAATGCTTGTAATCAAAAATAAATAGAAAGTGAAAACTATACACTTTGTATTCTGTGTTGTAATTGAAATTAATATATTTGAAAATGTAGAAAACATCCAAACATTTTAAAAAATGGTTTTCTGTTATTGTTTAACAGTGCGATTAATCATGTAATTAATCACGATTACTTTTTTTAATCATGCAGTTAATCACAATTATTTTTTTTAATCACTTGACTGTCCTAATTTTAAATTTATGAGTAGCCCCACTGTCATTATTGAGACTACTCATGTGCTTAAGGCTAAGCATGTGCTTAAGTGTTTGCAGGATCAGGGCCTAGGTTTGTAAATAAATATTAATTAATCTTAAACCAGTGTTTGAAATTTCCAAAGCAGTTCAGCGGATTTAGGCACAAATTTTACATTAATTTTTAATGTAGAGGGATTTTTTTCATGAATTTCCTCTAAGGGAAGATGTGTAGCTAAATCCCTTGCATAGCTTGGGACAACTGTGTAAAAACCAAACAGACGACAGTGAGAAAATTCATAATTAAGGTCCCACAAACATCCTTTATTTTGTCCCATATCCCTACCCAGCTTTCACCTACAAAAACTCCTCGCCCCTGATTACTCCACCATGGGCTTCAGACAGTTCCCTCCCATCTTCTCACACATGCTACATACTCATCTGAGAATCTCCACTCACCCAGCACATCTGACTCAGCCCTCCTCCAGAATCAGAGGGGTAGCCGTGTTAGTCTGGCTCTGTAGAAGCGACAAAGACTTATAGACTAACAGACGTATTGGAGCATAAGCTTTCATGGGTGAATATCCACTTCATTGGATGCATGCAGTGGAAATGTCCAGGGGCAGATATAAATATGCAGGGAAGAGTCAGGCTAGAGATAACGAGGTTAGTTCAATCAGGGAGGATGAGGCCCTCTTCTAGCAGTTGAGGTGTGAACACCAAGGGAGGAGAAACTGGTTTTGTAGTTAGATAGCCATTCATAGTCTTTGTTTAATCCTGAGCTGATGGTGTCAAATTTGCAAATGAACTGAAGCTCAGCAGTTTCTCTTTGAAGTCTGGTCCTGAAGTTTTTTTGCTGCAGGATGGCTACCTTTAAATCTGCTATTGTATGTCCAGGGAGATTGAAGTGTTCGCGTTTGTTTTTGTATATTGCCATTCCTAATATCTGATGTAATAACACTCCTCCAGACTGTTAGTTAGCCTCTGCCTGCCTGCCTGTGAGAAAATAATGAGACTCAGGGCTTGCCTAAACTAGAAGCACTACAATAGTACAGCTGCACTGATGCAGTGTGCTGCTGTAGCACACACATTGGGTGAAGACACTCTCTCCCATCAGCAAAATAAAACCACCTCCCCAAGAGACAGTAGCTATGTCAGTGGGAGAAGCTTTCTCACCGACATAGTGCTGTCCACACCAGCACTTAGGTTGGTGTAACTTACATCGCTCAGGGATGTGGCTTATTCACCTCCCTGAGCAACATAAGTTATACCGACGTAACGGGTAGTGTAGACAAGCCCTGGGTGAAAAGGACCATCCTAGTGCTTTACTTGACCCATTTGTTACTCAGAACCACTAATGATGAGCAACATTGAGAGTCACAATTTAAAACTAAATGTGTAAACTGGCAAGAATTTCTATTAACACAAAAAGAAAGGGGTCAGATTTGTCTAGTGGTTGCAAAGGGACACATGCAGTCAGGACTTCTGGGTTCGATTTCTGTCTCTACCATTGACTCACTGCGTGATCTTGGGCAAGTTGCTTCATATTTCTGTGCCTTAGTTTACCCCTTTCAAAAACTGGCTTATTATACCTACCCTGCATCTCTGGGGTGATATAAGGCTTCATTCATGAACAGGGGTGATGAGAGGGAGTGAAAGGGGAAAACAATTGTACTGGGGTCCCAAGCCAGGGAGGCCTCCAAAACATCTGTAACTGGGATTAAATGGTGGTGAAATGGGAGGAGGTGGGGACCCAGCGAATATGAGGTACTGGGGCCCCAAATGTCTTTCAATGGCCCTGTTCATGAATGTGTACAAATTGCTTTGGGATCCGCAGAGGGCAGATGCTGGAGGAATTCAAAGAACTACTAATATCAGGAAAAAAATAAACTATTTTTATTTGCTTCTTTGTTTTGTTCAAAAAACTTTGGGATCTGAAATCAGGGATTGGTAATGAAGAAAATAAAAATATTCCCCAATTAAAATGACTTAATAGGAAACATTTCTAGGGAAAAGGCTTGAAAGGAATGGAGATATTTAAGCCTCATGATTAATAAATGCATTTCACTGCCCTCGAAGAGGTAACAAATTGCAGGAAGATGAGTTTGAACTTATTTCCTGAATCATACTGACCTCCAGTCCTGGTCCATGTAATTATCTGATGTGTCAATAGGAAAAGGTCTGAAATATGAGGTGTTCTCCAGGGTGCCTTTTAGGGATTAGTATCAAATATGAGCCACATTGTCTCACCAATCATACGGTTTAGTCCTGGACACTTTAAAAGGTAGCTAAATCAGGAATGGAAAGTTAGCTTCTTACTCACAAAAGGGGATTGCACAGTAGTTCATTGGACTGGCTGCTGTAAAACTGAGGTCAGATCAGCAAAAATAGCCACCTCTTCAGCAAATGAGTCAAGATCAGAGCAGCAGAGCTAGAGATCTGAATTCCGTTCAAGTCCGTATCTGACGGTGGTATGGATATATTCGCTAGCAGCTGGGCTGAAAGCAGTTACTCAGTGTAGAATGTCAGCTGTCAGATTCGAACATGGAATGTCCAGTAATCGGAGCATCTGAGACGTAACCGGGTCAGAGAATTGTGGCCAGCATACGTAGAACAAGCTGAGCATACACTGTCCTCTTAGTTAATCCACTTCTCTTTTGATATAGGGGGCTATTGTTCTCTCAGTCTCTCTTCCCCTTTGCCTTTCTTGCATGTGATGCTTGCACTTGAAAGAAACAGAGGTAGAACAGTAAGTACAGCTTGCACCCTCAGCGCAAGGAGTTAGCATGTGTTTTTCTTCCCTTCAGGAAAGAAGAGGCGGATTCACAGCGATGGCCAGAAGGCTGATCCTTGCTTTCTACTCGAAGTAGGGAACTAGTCTATAGAATCATTTCTCTCCTTCCTAACCCAGTGCACCCCTGGAATGGGAAACCATTTCAGGAAACTCCACTTGCCACAGGTGTAGGGCTCAGTGCTTATATTTCTGTCAGCTTGAGAAATTGCAGTTCATTGGGCCTGATTCTAATCTCAGTTACACCAATGTAAATCTGGAGAAACTACACTGAAAACTATAGAGTTAATCCTGATTTGCCCACTAATTAGTATAAGAGCCAGAATAACTATTTCTGGAATAGTACCTTGAAAGTCTCTAGGTCCCAGGAAAATGGTAATGTTTAAATGTGGATCCATGCCATCTGTACCTCATCCAGTGTTTGAGTTTACTCAGCGTTACTGTGAGATTAGGTGCTTGGATGCCATGGTGATGAGCACATCATAAATACCTAGATAGATTAGATAGATTCCCATCTGTGTATTTCAGATGTAGGATTTATTTGTAGAATAATATATCATGTCCCATCTCTGTGGCCTACATGGAAGAAGTCTAAATACTAAAATGGGTGAACTCGAGTGCCTGGCATTAAATGAGGGTATTGATAGAACAGGCATCACAGAAACTTGGTGAAACCATTGGTGCCGACTCCGTGGGTGCTCCGGGACTCGAACACCCATGGGAAAAAAAATAGTGGGTGCTCAGCATCCACTGGCACCTCCCCACCCCAATAAGCTCCTCCCCTTCCCCCCAGAGCCTCCCGCCCACCGCTGATCAGCTGTTCAGCCGCAGGTAAGAGGCGCTGTGGGGGAGGGGGAGGAGCGGGGACAGGAAGAGGCGGGAGGAGGGATGGAACAGGGCGGGGCTGGGCGACATCAGGGGGGACTTCCCCAGATGCTGGGGAGTGGAAGGGGCAGGACCAGCCCCTTCCGGCCACTGCTCTGCAGTGCGGCAGGCTGGTAGCTGCCTGAGAGAGCCTGGCTGAGCCGGAGACGGTTTGTGCTCCCCACCCAGGCTCAGATGCCGGGGACCAGGGGGCGAGTGAGCTGGAGCCTCCTTCCCCCCGGCACATTTCCAGCTTGCTCAGCCACAGTCCCTGGCAGCAGAGCCCAGGCAGGGAGTGGAAGCCAGCTCCCCAGCCAGGCTCTCTCAGGCAGCTGCCGGGCTGCAAAGCAGTGACCGGGAGGGGTTGGCGTTAGGAGCAGCTCATTCCCACTCCCCGCCCGGGCTCCCTCCCACCAGGAGAGCAGCAGAACGTGCTGGGGGGGGCAGGCGCAGCGGGAGGACAGAGCCCCCCACCCCCACCCCCTGCAGGTAACGTGTGGCAGGGAGAGCATGGTGGCCCTGGGCTGGGCGCGGGGTTGGCTGGTGGGACACGTGCCCTTTTGATCGTGCCCGCCCCTCCCCAGTATAGGGAGGTACCAGTTGTCTATAGGGCACCCTCAGGGGAGGATGGGAAGAGGCAGGGTGGGGTCTTGGGGGAAAGGATGGGGTGGAGGCAGGTCCTGGGATGAAGCGGCAGTTGAGCACCCCCTGGGAAATCAGGAAGTTGGTGCCTATGGGTGAAACGATGCTAATCAATGGGACATGCTAACACCAGGGTACAAAATATATAGGAATGACAGAGTAGGTCATGCCGGCGGTGGAGAGGCACTATATGTGAAAAAAAGCATAGAGTCAAATATAGTAAAAATATTAAATGAATCAAACAATGCCACAGTATCTCCATGGATAGGAACTCCATGCTTGAATAATAGTAATATAGCAATAGAAATATATTTCCGACCACCTGACCAGGGTGGCAACAGTGATTGTGAAATATTCAGGGAGATTAGAAAAGCTACAAAATCAGAAAACTCAATGTGGGTTTTCAACTATCCCCATATTGACTAGGCCCATGTCAACTCAGGATAGGATGCAGAGATAAAATGTCTAATGGCTGCTTCTTGGAGCAGCTAGTCCTGGAACCCACAAGGGGAGAGGCAATTCGTGATTTAGTTCTAAGTGGCGCACAGGCTTTGGTCCAAAAGGTGAATATAACTAAGCCACTCAGTAATAGCGACTGTAATGTAATTAAATTTAATATCCTTCTGGGGCGTGTGGGGGGATATCAAAGAAGCCTGCCACAGTAGCATTTAACTTCAAAAGGGGGAACTACACAAAAATGAGGAGGCTAGTTAAATGGAAATTAAAAGGAACAGTGACAAAAGTGAAATGCCTGTAAACTGCATGGGTAACGAAATATTATTTATCCCTTCACGTAACACAAGAACAAGGGTCAATAGGCAGTGGGTTTAAAACAAACATAAGGAAGTAATTCTTCCCACAATGCACAGTTGCACAGTTAACCTGTGGAACTCGTTGCCAGGGGATGTTGCGAAGGCCAAAAATATAACTTGGTTCAAAAGAGAATTAGATAAGTTAATGGAGGGCGGGTCCCTCAATGGCTATTAGCCAGGATGGTCAGGGACACAACCCCATGCTCCGGGTGTCCCTACACCTTTGACTGCCAGAAGCTGGGACAGGATGACAAGGGGTGGATCACTCAATAATTGCCCTGTTCTGTTCTCGCCCCCTGAAGCATCTGTTGGAAGACTGAATACTGGGCTAGATGGACCATTGGTCTGACCTAGTATGGCCATTCTTATGTTTTTATGGGTGTGTCACAGGCATGGGGACCAAAACAATTAGCTTCTTTCACTCTGGGTGGAAATAATACTCACCACTAACCCTTCTGTCTGAGGTACGTATTGGCCCCCCTAACCATAGTACCCATGTGCCCCACAACACCCCTCTGAGGCAGGGCTGGGCTGCGACCCAGCATGATGATCCAACCCCCACCCCATGCCCCATGCCTTCATGCTGCTCTCTAACCCTGCCACCCACTGCTTTGGGTGTCTTTTTTAGACCAATCATGCTTGTTTCTTTGAATTTTTCTAGCTACAGGTGTTAGGGAGCAGCCTGCTTTGTCTCTCTGTTTTTGGCTTCTTGTGTGTTATCATGGTGAATTCTAAGAAATAAAGTTGTATTACATTGCAACCTTCCAGCAAGACTAATTGTTTTTTATCAAACTTCTCTGGGTGTGGGCCATAGACATAACACCCCGCTACAGTCGAGAGGCAATCTGAGTCGCTAAAGACCTGAACTCTCAAAGCTTTAGTCACATGAGCTGACCCATCAACCTCCAGGGACTCACGCAGTGTTGCCAACTCTCATGATTTTGTCATGAATCTCACAATAATTATTGTTTTCCTTAAAGCCTCAGCTCCTGGAGTCAAGTGGATATGTGATGATTTCAGCCTTCATTCTTAAAGAAAAAGTACGTTTCTAGCCCTTGTGGCAGTGGAGAAAGCTTCAAAATGCGACCCCAGTGCACCCTAACAGCTCAAAAAGCAGAAGGCAAATAAAAATCTATTATTTTTCCATAATCTCAATTTAAAGCAATCTCGTGATTTTTGGTGAGCCTGACTCATGATTTTTGAACTTTTGGGATTGGCAATGCTGGGATTGTTTGCATGAGTGAGAATGTATCAGTTTACAGTGATTGCCCTGATTATTGCACAACTAGGCAGAGGGAAAGATTTCCTGCATTTGCTGGCATCTCCTATTAGAATCTCTGCAGAGTGTTTAATTGGAGCTGATTTATTACTTTTTATTGCTGTAGGCAAAGTGCATTTGGCACAGCAGGCAGTTGCAGTATTGCTTTTGTGACTGAGTCTCCAGTTTGGAAGTCAATTGAGAGGCTTTTTATGGATAAGTTGCTGCCAGGTAACTCATGCTAAAGAAGCCCAACATGTACAGTATTTTAACGTTGGTGTTAGGATCAGTAGCGCAGCCAGATCCGGAGCGCAGGGGGAGCGGCGCTATAAAAAGGCGCCTCCCCCTGTACTTACCCGGCGGCGCTCCGGGTCTTCGGCGGCACTTCGGTGGCTCACTCCGGGTCTTCGGTGGTACCCGCCGCCGAAATGCTGCCGAAGACCCGGAGCGCCGCTGGGTGAGTGTAAGAAGCGGCGCTTAAAAAGAAGCGGCGCCTTTTTTTAGTGCTGCTAAAAAAAGGCGCCGCTTCTGCCGCTTCTGCTCAAGGGGGAGCAGCCGCTCCCCCTGCTCCCACCCTGGCTACGCTACTGGTTAGGATAAATCATTTCTGCTATCTGTGTCTGTTACAACTGACCTGGTCCCGCTATGGACAATCGCCAATCTGTTGTGAGTGGATCCAAATGCTGGGTCCCACATGCTTCCAAGCCAACTGGGTCTAAGTAGTCACTGTTTCTAGCTCCGGGCTTGTAGATCCCACTCCTAGCTCAGAACTGTTGTTTAAGCCCTTCCTTGAGATGTGGGACTCCACAGTCCAGCTGCCCTAGCCCCAGAAACCCATGCCTCAGGCCTCATGAGCCCCAGTCCCTTTCACACACTCCCTCAGAATCCCACCTGGGCTGTAGGCACTCTGGCTTCTAGTTAGCCTCTTTGGGGACAATGACAAGAGAGCTAGGAACACAGGCTTAGCAAAGGAATTTGTTCAGCACAGACACTTTACTCTTAAAAAGCGCTAGAGAGTTACAGACCTTTGCAAAATAAGAGTCCTGAGATGCCCCCTCCCCACGTGTGATCTCGCACCTTCAAGTCCGAGGCCTTGTCAGCATTTCAGACTCGGCAGAGTCCCTTCTACCACCTCTCTCTGTGGTGACACACAACCTTCCTCCTCAGAGAAGCATCCCCTCCCACTAAATACAGTCTCTCTCCCTTTGGCCATACGCCCAGGTGAGAAGCTGCAGATCTTGAGCCATACTGGGGCCCCTGTGTAGAAAAGCCATTGTTTCCTGGCTTTGGGCCAACTGTTAAGACACAATGCAAACCGATGGTCCCAGATTGCTCTGTGATGGCTTTTCAGTTATAGTCCTTCAATTAGGTGTCAAGAACTTTTCCTGGGCAGGGTAACTGTCTGGAATACATCATCATAAGATTGCCTTGGGCATTGTTAAACATGAGTTCACCACATACTTCACAATGGAATCCCCTAATATAAAATGGAGGTCACTAAACAAAATGCAATTTACAATCTGACCCAAACATAACCCACTTTGTCACCGTGTCCACACAATTTATGGGGTAATATCTGAGCAGAGCATATGTCTCAACCAGCCACAGCCCAAATATGGGACATGGAGTGTGACAGACCCAGCGTGAGAAAAGTTTGAGCAAGTCCCTTGTGTGACGGCAGCACGTGTAGACCTACCTGAACCAGCTCAAGTAACAATAGCAGCGAAGCTGCTGCAGCATGGGTTAGTCCCTGAGTACATGGGCAGGATCCCAAGTGGGCTTGTGAAGCCCATGCTGCGTGGCTTCACTGCTGTTGTTACTTCAGCTGGTTATTTGTGAGGATAAGTGGCCTGAAAACAGAGAGGTGCCCAGGTACTACAGTAGTGGGGATAGGGTGACCAGATGTCCCGATTTTATAGGGATAGTCCCAATTTTGGGGTCTTTTTCTTATATAGGCTCCTATTACCCCCCACCCTCTGTCTTGATTTTTCACATTTGCTGTCTGGTCACCCTAAGTGGGGTCCCAGGAAGGAGCTTAGGTAGACATCTCACAACTGTTCCTTCCAGCAATGGTTTGTGACCTAGCAGGTAGCAGCTCTGTATCTCATGCCCTGCTTTTGAGTCATGCTTGGTCCTCCTTCAGCTGCAGAGATGGCTTTTTCCTAAAACAACGCAGGCTGGTCCTCGGAACTCCATCCAGAAGGCCAGGCTCTTCGAAGGGGGGGAGAAATTGAGAAACTAGCTGGCTTTAATCTCCAAGAACATCTGGCCAAGCAGAACAGGGCTAATTAACCCACTGCTCTTGCTCTAGTTTCCTCTCAGCTCAGCTGTGTCCTACGCAGGTGGAATGCAATGTATATATTTGGGTCAGGCCCTCTGTTCAAGTGATCATTTTACTATTTCTCCATGTCATGGGCTCTCCTGCATCAGTGGAGCATCTTGCAAAGCGAGCTCACCTAGTCTTACAGCACACAAATTAATATTCAGCTCAGTCTTACATCACATAAAGAAAACAAAACAATCTTTCATTGACGCAGACAAAAAGATACAGTTAGAGTTAGACCTGGGCCAGGCTTGGCTTGTTGGGTTAAGATGGGGGGAATCCTTCCTCCCCTGTACTAGATTCACCCAAACCCAGCCTCTGGACCAAGCAGCTGGCCCTGTTTATTCTGCTGCTGGGCCCTGACTGGTTTCCGCTTGCTCCCAGCCCTTCCAGCCTGCAGGGGCTGGAATGTCATTTGTTCAGCCCACAGCTGGTCCTGGGCAGCCTTTCTAGGCAGTTTCCAGAGATGTAAACTCGGTGCTCTTTTTTGGGCAGGGAGGGTGCACCAAAGTGGCAGAGTCTCCACAGTCAGTCACACTCCAGTCACCAGAGTTTTCTTGAGCAGATGAGGCCTGAACAACTAATGGTTAAAACAAGCAGAAAAAAACAAACCTCTTTTGGAGGGGGCGGGGGAAGAAACCACCAGAAAACGAAAAACGTTCGAGCTTCCCTGTCCCTCACACAGAAACAGAACAGGGATGAGGCCAAGTTCTGTTCTGTGCAGGACACTCTGAAAGGTCATGTGGCAGCCCATGTCCAGAGTGCTACAGTGCAATGCTGAGAGAGGGAGTGGAACAAGAAAAGCCCCGTGTGGCCTGACCCTATAACCCAATTCCATCAAAACCAGTTTCTCACACTTTTTCAGCCAACTAGCGTGGATGGGGCCAAACTGTGGTAGAAGTGTGTTTAAAAGAGGGTTTCCAACCCTCAAAGATTGTCCTGGAGTTTCCACGAATTAAAGATTAATCTGTCGTGATGAAACCTCCAAGAATATGTCCAACCAAAATTAGCAACCCTAGTTTAAAACATGTCTTAGGGCAGTGGTGCCCATACCTTTCCTGTCCTTCCCCCCCCGCCGCTTACCAGTAATGAAATATGTCCATGCCCGCCCCCCATTACTGCACAGCCAAGGCTTCCTTAAGAGAGGACCTTGGGCTGGAAGTGGAGCTGGGGCCGGAACTGGGACTGGGGGAGGAGCTGGGGCTAGAAGTGGAGCTGGCCTTGCGGCAGAGAGAGAATGGGGACAGAGCTGGGCTGGGGGTGGAGCAGGGGGCGGAGTGGAGCTGTGGCTGGGGGCCGAGCTGGGCTGGGGCAGAGTGGGGCTGGGTGGCGCTCCCTCCCCGCTCCCCGTGTGGGCTGGCCTGGGCTCCACCATACCCCCCTCCTAACATTCCTCAGGGGCACACGCCACAGTTTGGGGACTACAGTCTTAGAGGCACATACACATGGCAACTGAAGGCCTGGGTCTGCTGTCGCTTACATCAGTGAAAATCAGGAGCAACTCCATTGAAGTCAATGGAATTACTGCAGGGTAAAACCAATGTGAGATTGGTATCAGCCCTTGCATATACTACCATGTAAGAAACTGATTTAGCTCTGACCTTGTTAAAACAGTGTTTAAAGAACTTGGTCCAAGCCTTATGTATGTGAAACCAAAGGGGAAGACTCACCAGAGAAAGGGACCCCAAATCTGAACATCCCCAATTGTTGCATCTAAACTTCAGTTCAGACATCACAAGGCATCACAGTCTGCTAGGTGACCCCATGCAACACTGAATGTTGTGAGTACATGGGACGCCTCACAGCTTTGAGATCTACAGAAGATACGCACTGTAAAAGAGCTGGGTATTATTATTCTTATTACTGCTACTCAGTGTGTTAGCCTCAGGGACCAACGGCATTGCTTCGGGGTGCGTAAAGACACCCACAGAAAAATCTCTGACTTGTGCACACGTGTAGGATAAACATGTCATCAACGTGGCAGCACAATGGCCCGTTCGGTTACCAAACATGTTTTCACTCTCTGCGGTCCGTGCTGCAGAGTACACAGTTAGTAATGGGTACTGAGAGACGCGTTTGACATTTTTTAATATACACATACATGTCCGGAATTTTATTTTTCCAGATTTCCCCCCTCCCCCCCCTTTTAATTTATTTTCTCTGTCAGAATCTCAAAAGAGGCCAACTGCCATCCCCAGCTGAAAGTATGCAGGACCTGTAATGAGTTAGTGCTGAATCTTTGCCAGCCCTTCTGGTAATGTTTAAAAATGACACTGGCTGCTGGCCAAACCTAGTGTGCTACAAAAATGCAGCCCTTGACAGAAGTTAAGATATTGCAGGATGTCTGTGAGACAGACAAGCTCGGAATAATATTGCAATCTACAGTAGCAAGGTAATCTATAAATAGCAAGAGGCTGATGAGCAATTACCTAGATGTCTGTCTTAGCCAAAGACACTATTTAAAACCCCAGGAGGCATATCTTGATTTACTTGCTTCAATAGTTAAAATGCCTCAACTCTAAGTCATTTTACAAGGGAATAAATCAGTCACGTTCAAATCTCTCTCTTTCTCTTTCTTTAAACAAGGTTTTTCTCGAGAGCCTGAAGAAGAAAAAAGAGAAAGTGTCGTGCATCAGAAATGGCGTTATATGAAAACCAGCTGCAATTACAGACTGGCAAGTCCTGTTTTCCTCCACCCAGGTCCAGGAGACAATGGATTTACAAATCAGAGCTCTAACAAAGATTTTCAAAAGCAGGAGCCTAACACAGTTCCCATAGGGCTGTAATTTTCAAGAGCACCTAAGTGATTTAGAAGCACAGTAACAGTCAATGGGATTTGTGCTCCTAACTCACATAGGTCCATGGAAAATCCCACCCCAAGATGCCTACTCATGGATTTTGAAAACTAACGATTTAATAGATTATTGGGCTAGAAGGGACCATTGTGATAATCTTGTCTGACCTCCCGGGTTCATGGGCCTTAGGAGTTTCCTGTATTAATTCCTGTTTGCACTAGAGCAGATCTTTTAGAAAAACATCCATTCTTGATTTAAAAACTGCCCATGATGGTGGATCCACCACAACCCTCAGTAAATTGTTCCAATGGTTAATTAGGGTTTTGCGTTTGAAAATCTTGGTCCAAGTCTACAATCTGACCTCAAGTGCTAATAAATGAAATACTAATAGCAAGCAAGTAGATGATAAATCAGAGAAAGGAAAAGAAGTGAAAATCTCAAGGAGACTTAGAGTGATCTGACGGAAGAGATATGCCCAGTATAGTGGCCTGGCCATGCCCTCATGCTGGAAGCTTTCTGGAGGGGCAATTCTACATGGAAGACTCAGGCCCTATCTATATGGGTCTTGTTTGCATCTATGTGCCTGCTTCAGTGTGTAAGGGGACTGTTATCCCCTTACTAACATTCAGAGCTCCCAGTACCAAAAGGGGAAGGGTCGATGGGACTGACAGTCCCCAGGGGCAATGGGGAGAGGCCAATGCTCCAGGTCAGCCTGATTGACAGGGCGGGCAGGCGAATCAGGGAGTCAGGAGGTCAGGGGTGAATCCCGTCCTCCCTGTGAGCTGAAGTTGCCTGAGTCAGAGTGAGTGGGGCTGAGCTAAGGAGAGGCCGGAGGTGAGCTGGGCCAGATCTGGAGGGGCCAGAAAAGCAGCCCAGAGAGACAGACCTGCCCTGGGAGCAGAGCTGCAGCCCAGAGACAGACCTGCCCTGGGGGGAGAAGCTGCAGCAGCCAGAGGGGCCAGGGCAGCAGCCCAGGCAGCTGGAGGCAGAGCAGCAGCAGCAGCCGTGCTGAGGCAGAGGAGCTGGAGCTGAGGCAGAGGGTGGAGCTGGGGCTGGAGCAGTCCGGAGCCGGGTGCGGTGAGCAGCTGGGGAGAGCGAGGGGAACCCTGGGCAGTGGGCCCAGCGCAGGGAGAGGCCTCAGCCAAGGGGCCCTGCAGGCCAGACTTGCAGGGGGATCGTAACCCCGACAGGGCGGGGGCGACGCTGGGAAGAAGGGTCCTGCCACCCAGAGCCTGCGAGCGTGTGGCCACCGCCAGAGCAAGTGTCCAAGCCACAGCGTCCCTGCAGCACAGCCAGGGCCTGAGAAGGAGCCTGGGACTTGCAAAGGAACAGACTGAACTGCCCTGACATTGCAGAGACACTGTTGAGATGTTCCCTGCCACAGAGCGGGGCGATGTGTTTTCATTAGCCTTTCCCATTTTTCCTTATTCCTGTTACAAATTAATTGTTAATTAAATAATTTGCCTTTGCTTTGAATTGTATGCAGTGATCAGTGGGTCAGGGAAGCATCCTGTTTAGAGAGTACACCCCGGAGTGGGGACACCCTAGCCCCTGACCTAGGTGACCACAGCAAGGTTGGGGGTTGAGCCCCCCAGGAATCCTGGGCCCAGCCTTGTTGGGGTTACGAGGACTCTGCCAGACAGGAGAGTGCAAGGGGAGTCCTCGAGGGCAGGGAGGCCTCTGGGTAAAGGAGGTGGGAGCGAGGACTCAGATCCTTCCGCTAGCCCATTTCACCGGGGTAGTGCAGAGACGAGGAAAGTTCCCCACAAGAGCGGGACTATTCCCCCGCTTACATAATTGGCGTCACGAACAGGATCCTATCCACAGGGTCCACCCCATTGGTTTACTGGTTGCATTCTGGTAGCACTGTCCAGGCCTGGTCAAGAAACCTACCATGGCTCGAATTGAAGAACTACAGGCCCAGGTTGCTGAACTTCAGCGCAGACTGTCAGACCAAGCTGAGGCATTACAACAAGCTAGAACAGAACAGAGAGAAGCCTTATCACTGGCTAAGGCTGTAATAGACCAACAGGCAGCAGAAGCTAAGAAACCCCCTACTATTTATGTCCCACGGGAGCAGAAGGTCACAGAGTTTGGTGGCTTCCCGACCAGAGCAGGAGACATTACAGTAGAGGAGTGGGTCAAGTCTGTGAAGACGGCTCTGCGTGTGCTAAGAGTACCTGAGGAAGACCATGTGGACTTCATAGAGGAACACCTCAAGGGCCAGGCGAAGGCCACTGTAAAGTTCATGGCAATTGCAGACAAGAAAGATGTGAAAAAGGTGTTTGAACTCCTCCTGGAAGTGTACGGAGACAAGGTACCTATTGGAACTCGACTAAAGGAGTTCTTTGAGAGAAAGCAGGAGCCCGGTGAAACTATCCGGGCATACGCATATGACCTTCAGGAGAGAATGAGCAAAGTGGAGCGGCGAGACTCTCAACGAGTTCCAGACCCAGATATGTTTCTAAAAGAGCAGTTGGTGTTGGGGCTCCGGGACGACTCCCTCCGACGTGAAATGAAAAGGAGGTTTAAGGAAGAGCCCAGTAAAAAGTTCCATGAACTCATGCAGGCTGCCATTATGTGGTCAGAAGAAGAGGAAGTTCCTGGGGCAGAGAGGGCCAAGCCTAAACCCCATACACAAAGTGGGGGCCTAGTGAATGCAGCTGCTGGGGAAAAGGCCCTGCCCCAAACACAGCTAACATTGGAAAGCCTAAGTGAAGCTGTCCAAAAACTGGCTGTCCAACAGGGGGAGATGCTGAAAGTGATGACTGAGGTGATGAAAGGAAATACCTCCACTAATGTGCCAAAATATCCAAGAGCTCCAGGATCCCGAAGATCTCCACTGAAGGATGAGCTAGGGAGGTACATTTGTTACACCTGTGAAAGGCCAGGACATACTAGCCGAGATTGTACACTGAGAAGGAGACCAGAGTCCCAGGCACTCGAAATCGGTGGGGCACCAGGAGCGAGTGGTCCATCTACAGTAGAAGGCCAAGCAGTGGCAGAAGGATTCCTAGGCCTCTCCTTCGTGGAAAATCACTCTGCATACAGTGATGGGAGGAACATGGGCAGGACCAGCATATCTAGCGACTTCTGTAAGCGAGCATTTGGAGACTGTCTAACTGCTGAAGTATGTATAGCAGGGGTAAAAACCAGATGTTTGTTAGATACTGGCTCAGAAGTCACCACCATTACTGAATCACATTTTCAAAAATACTTGAAAGACAAGGAGCTGACCACGCACAACACACAGTTTGTACATCTAACAGCAGTTAATGGACTGGCAATCCCAGTGGTGGGATGCCTCGAAGCAGACATCGACTACATGGGCCAGACACTGCCAGGGAAATGCATCTTCATCCTGAAAGACAAGGCCTCTGAAGGGAGCCATATAGGAGAAGGAGTCCCAGGGATTCTGGGGATGAACATCATTAGTGAGCTGAAAGAGCTACAGTTGCCAGTAAAAGGAACAAGGAGGATGAACCGTCATGGGCACTCTAAGAGGAATGCTGTGCTGAGTGGAGTACTGGCTCGAGCGGAGAGGCAGAGTCATTCCCTGGGCCCCACAAGGTGGATTGGAAATGTTAAAGTTGGCAGAAACCGGAAGACCATTATTTCTCCTTGGAGAGAGAAGATCCTTCATGAACGCTGCTGGATGCCAGGAAATACCAATGAATATCGAGTGCTGGTAGAGCCTACATCTGGGTCAAGCCTACCTAAGGGACTTCAGTCAGCCAATGTATTGACTAGTGCCATCAAAGGAAGAGTACCAGTGAGTCTTTTAAACCCAAGCGTGAAGGCTATGGAGTTGCAGCCTGAGGAGGCGATCCCTCAGGTGAAGGTAACATTTGGGGAGAAGGGAGAACAAGTTACCTTTCCTCAAGAAAGATGTGGTGGGAGACTGCCAGTTCCAGTTCAAGTGGCATGCCAAGGGCTGATTCCTGCACAGGTGGCTAACTTAAGGGTGTTGCCAGAGAAGCATCAAGTAGCCTTTTCTAAGGATGAGGTGACCAATTTTGATGACTGGGTCAAAGGTGTCCATTACAGGCCAAAGACAACCAGCAAAGTTGCTCTCAGTACAGCTAAAGACACAGCCCAAAGTAGGAAAAGGACTTATGATCGCAAGTCCAGTGGGGCTCTCATCAGGCCTGGTGACTGTGTACTAGTTCGTAACCATGGACAACAGGGGCGTAATAAAATACAGGACAAGTGGGAGTCAAATCCCCACATTGTAGTTGCTCACAACAATCCCGAGCTACCAGTTTATACCATCCGGCCTGAGCGAGGAGGTCCTGAGAGACTAGTACATAGGGATCAACTAAAACATTGCACTCTTAGTCCAGTCAGGGACCATAGGAGGCGTACATCAGCACACCCTGAGGAGACGGAAACCAATTGGGGGATGGTTCTAGTCCCACAAACTGAGTACAGAGGGGAACAGAGTGGGGCAAACACAAACCCTAACAAGAATGGCCAGATCCCTCAAGCTGACCCAGTATTACCCGAGGACAGGGAAATAGAAAATATGGGTAATGAACCACCAGTTTTAAGAAGGTCCCAGAGGGCTAATAAGGATGTACTGCCTGTTAACTTTAGAGATGATTATGTGATTGGTTCTATGTAGTGTTTTAATTAATATTGTTATGTACAGTATGAAGAAGTAGATGTGAAATGTTTAATATGTTAAATGTTCTTTTGATGTTAATGGGTTTGATATGATATGATGTGGGTATATGTTGTTAATAATGGGTCCGGAGGTATTAGTGTAAACATTGTGGTTGTGGCAGTATTTTAGCAAGGGGGAATGTAAGGGGACTGTTATCCCCTTACTAACATTCAGAGCTCCCAGTACCAAAAGGGGAAGGGTCGATGGGACTGACAGTCCCCAGGGGCAATGGGGAGAGGCCAATGCTCCAGGTCAGCCTGATTGACAGGGCGGGCAGGCGAATCAGGGAGTCAGGAGGTCAGGGGTGAATCCCGTCCTCCGTGTGAGCTGAAGTTGGCTGAGTCAGAGTGAGTGGGGCTGAGCTAAGGAGAGGCCGGAGGTGAGCTGGGCCAGATCTGGAGGGGCCAGAAAAGCAGCCCAGAGAGACAGACCTGCCCTGGGAGCAGAGCTGCAGCCCAGAGACAGACCTGCCCTGGGGGGAGAAGCTGCAGCAGCCAGAGGGGCCAGGGCAGCAGCCCAGGCAGCTGGAGGCAGAGCAGCAGCAGCAGCAGTGCTGAGGCAGAGGAGCTGGAGCTGAGGCAGAGCGGTGGAGCTGGGGCTGGAGCAGTCCGGAGCCGGGTGCGGTGAGCAGCTGGGGAGAGCGAGGGGGACCCTGGGCAGTGGGCCCAGCGCAGGGAGAGGCCTCAGCCAAGGGGCCCTGCAGGCCAGACTTGCAGGGGGATCGTAACCCCGACGGGGCGGGGGCGACGCTGGGAAGAAGGGTCCTGCCACCCAGAGCCTGCGAGCGTGTGGCCACCGCCAGAGCAAGTGTCCAAGCCACAGCACAGCCAAGGCCTGAGAAGGAGCCTGGGACTTGCAAAGGAACAGACTGAACTGCCCTGACATTGCAGAGACACTGTTGGGATGTTCCCTGCCACAGAGCGGGGCGATGTGTTTTCATTAGCCTTTCCCATTTTTCCTTATTCCTGTTACAAATTAATTGTTAATTAAATAATTTGCCTTTGCTTTGAATTGTATGCAGTGATCAGTGGGTCAGGGAAGCATCCTGTTTAGAGAGTACACCCCGGAGTGGGGACACCCTAGCCCCTGACCTAGGTGACCACAGCAAGGTTGGGGGTTGAGCCCCCCAGGAATCCTGGGCCCAGCCTTGTTGGGGTTACGAGGACTCTGCCAGACAGGAGAGTGCAAGGGGAGTCCTCGAGGGCAGGGAGGCCTCTGGGTAAAGGAGGTGGGAGCGAGGACTCAGATCCTTCCGCTAGCCCATTTCACCGGGGTAGTGCAGAGACGAGGAAAGTTCCCCACAAGAGCGGGACTATTCCCCCGCTTACAAGTGCAAACCCCCATACACTGCACCAGTGAAAGTGACTGGCGCTAGTTACCCCAGGGCAAGCCTCTTTTTGCACTAGGAGTAGTGGGGTCTATATTAGGGGTTTGCTCTTGCATAGCTACAATGCAGGGTAGATTGCTCTAGTCTAGACAAGGCCTCAGTGTGATTTTAGCTCACAGAGTTCCCAACAAATCAACCCGCAAGAGAAGGGACAACTACTGGTCTGCAGAGGGGTCAGGGGACATGGCCCTTCAGCCACACAGGTATCCTGAGAGCCACAGGGAAACCCAGCTGATCTTTGGGAGGTGCTGGCTCTCCAAGTGAAGGGCCAGCTGTTCCATGCTACTGCTGAGGCTACAGGATCTGTGTTGCCACTGGCTCTCTGCTTCTCCAGTCTGGGTCTAAACCCAAGGGAGTGTGCTAGTGGAGAGCAGGGCCTGCAGCATTAACTCCTCCATGTGTTTTCCCAAGGGCTTGCTGGGGAATGATGCTTCTCACAGATTGGAGTTTCCTAGTCATGTCTTTGATAACTACAGAGCAGCTACTCAGGGTTCTCCAGAGAGGTCACGGGATCCCATTTGGACTCTGTTCTCCTCCTTCTGGTAGTCTCAGCTAATGCTGAGAGTTGGTCACCGAGGGCTTGTACATACCACAGCTTACATTGGTATAATTTATGTCACTCGGGGCAATGTAAGTTATACCGACCTAACTGCTGGTGTGGACAGCGCTATGTCTGTGGGAGAGCTTCTCCTGACATAGCTACCGCCTCTCACGGAGGTGATTTTATTATGCTGACAAGCGAGCTCTCTCCCGTCGGCATAGAGTGTCTTTACCTGACATGCTACATCAGTGCAGCTGCATCGCTGCTGTCGTGCTTCTAGTGTAGACTAGCCCTTAGCTTTGGCACAGGTACATTTCTGAGCCTCGCTCTCAGCAAGGGCAGTAGCCCAGAGGTTAGGCACTTGGTGTGTTGAACCTGAAAGTTACTATGCTAAGCACAGCACTGCCAACCCCAAACACTCAAAAGCCACGAATCAGGCACACAAAGTAAGGGAGTGCTTCTGATTTTTGAATCTTTACGGTACACTGGGGTCACATTTCCAAGCTTTTCTCTACAGCCATGAGGACAAGAAGCAGACCCTTTTAAAAAATGAAATCTGAGATTCTCTTGTAATAACGTCACTCCGGGAGCTGGGGCTTTAAGAAAACACCAGCTATCACAAGTCTCACAATAAAATTGCTAGAGTTGGCAACACCGTTTCACTCTTTACCTTGCTTTCCTCTCATTTATTTGTTATGTCTCCTCATGTGTACAGACTGTGAGCTCTTTGGAGCAGGGGTTGTTTTTTTTATCATGTGTTTGGTATCTAGCATAATGGGGCCTCTAGGCCAGTGGTCTTCAACCAGGGGTCCAGAGCCCCCTGAGGGGCCGCGAGCAGGTTTCAGGGCATCCGTCAAGCAGGGCGAGCATCAGACTCACTGGGGCCCAGGTCAGAAAGCTGAAGCCCCAATGCATGGGGCTGAAGCCCGAGGCCCTGAGCCCCACCACCTGGGGCTGAAGCCAAAGCCTGAGCAGCTTAGCTTCATGGGGCTCCTTGTGGCATGGGGCCCCAAGCAATTGCCTTGCTTGCTACCACCTAATGCTGCCCCCAGCTTTTATATGCAGAAAATCATTTGTTGTGACACAGGAGGGCCGTGGAGGTTTTATAGTATGCTGAGGGGGGGCCTCAGAAAGAAAAAGGTTGAGAACCCCTGCTCTAGGCAATAGTATCAGAGAAATAATAAATAATAATAGCACAAAGCTGAGCTAGCTACAACCATGGGTGATAGATCACTTGATGATTACCTGTTCTGTTCATTTCCTCTGAAGAATCTGGCATAGGCCGCTGTCAGAAGACAGGATACTGGACTAGATGGATCTTTGGTCTGACCCAGTATGGCCGTTCTTAAGTTCAACCTTATTAAAACCCTGCTGATGCTCGCCTGTTTCTAAGATGGTTTCTCTGAACAAGGTCATTTTCTTCTGGCTCTTCCTGGGGAGTCTATAGGGTAGGTTTGTAATATGGTTCTCAGGCAGACAACTCCAAGCCCACAATGGTCAGGGAATCTGCCAGAACTCTGCTAGCAACAACCATGTGCAGATACATTGGGGCTAGAGCTGGGCAAATAACTGATTTTTCAGTTCCGTGGCAGCTCTGAAATAAATCAAAGGACATTTCAGGTCAGGTCAAACCAAATCTGAAGATTTTCAGAATTTTGGGTAAATTTAAAGTGTCCCTTCTGAATTTGTTTCAGAGCCAGGATTCTAACGTGGGATCTCCTACATCTCTAGTATGTTTCCTAACCCCTAGTCTAAAAGCTATAGTGGCACCACAGCCGCACCACTTCCTCCTCCTCTGGCCATTTTATGAATGGCCAAAACTATTCATATTACTTCTGCAAATAGTTTCGGTTCCACCAGAACAGCATTTTTCAGTGAATAAATTATGTGTATGAAAAATGTCACCCAGGTCTAGTTGGGACCTTCATGGTATTGCTTACAGTCTGGAAAGAATCTAATGGTCAGCCAGAAGCAAGCCATACAAAAACAACGACATCAGGGGACCAAGTTAAACCACACCGAACCCTCAATATGGTTAAAAAAACTGTTGCACTTTGAAGTGATGACAAGACCCAGTCATGGTTTATCTTTGACCCTGAAACGTGCTACAACCTTTGGCCCAGATCCTCAACTATAGCTCAACGCTCAATGCAGTTTACAGCTGTAAGTTACACCTGCTATGAACAGCTCCCAAAATCTGATATGGCAGCTGGGGAGTTTGCTAAACCCCAATCAGGGTCTTGTTATGGCAAGAGGGGATGATGGAGTAGGAGCTATACCAGCTGTGTGCTATGGGACAATGCCCCTACATGAGAGACCACACCCTATTGTGAATATCCAGCATTGCCAGATATTCTTATGAGCCTGTCATCATTAGGCTTATCACTTATTTGACATGTTTCAGTTTAGATGAGGATGTGCCAAAGGAGAGGCATTTGCTGCTATCTAATCAAATACAGCGAGTGTAGGTTTTATTGACCTAACTGTGTTTCAGTTAATTAAAGTACAACTGTTTGGAACAATCAGGAAGGAGAAAATGAGCTGAAAATAAGAGAGACACAATGGGCTACAACCAAGTGAAGCAGCTGTTTCAAACTTGCCATGTGGGCTTGTCTGCAGGAGTTCTCTTAAAAGCAAGGTATGTTTGCTGCAGATGCCTGCCTGGAAAACTCTCTAGCATGCTAACACAGGGAGGGAGCAGGAGCAGGAGCAGGAGCAGGAGCAACAACAACTAATGCAAATCTGGGGCCTGGTTCTGATCTCACTTTCACTGGCTTGACACTCATTTAACTCCACGGATGTTAATGGAGTTACTCCCAGTTTACGCTGATGTGAGCAAGACCAGGATTTGGCTTCTTGTGCTTCAATAGTGATAAAGAGCCATTTGGCTCTAGGGATCGCAAACAGAGCAGGACTCTCCTCCTTCAGCTGCTTGTGGTGAGAGTAGAAACTATTGAATTATGGCTGTCTCTGACTGCACTTTGTCTTCCAGTTCATGACCACATGGGCAGAGGCTCCGTGTCCTCTGTACTGCCAGCGTATTTGTGTGGCCAGAATATACGTAGCTGTGAAGGTTTTGGGAGACCCTTTCCTGTGACTGACGCTGTGCTGTGTGGTAAAACACCCAGAAAAGCACTCACATTCTGAGATCTTTTGTGCACATTGATGGGCTTGACCTCCCTTCCCCCACATCCATGTTGATTTAATAATAACCCAGAAAAAGCAAAATTAATTCAGGTGACAGATGAGGCCTGATCCTCAGCTGGTGTAAATCAGTGTCATTCCATGGAAGAAGGTGGAACTATGCTGATTTACACCTCTGAGGATCTGGCCACAAGTGATCATTCTTTGAGAAGGGAAGAGTGTTGTGGTATTGCTAAGCAGTTTAAAAATTCTTAAGAGATTTCTTGCCAGTACCATTGACTGAAAAAAAGCTGATGCTGCTGAAATGGGCTTTACACAGGGAATAGAGAATTCAGAAGGAATAATGAAAAAAACCTGGTTACATTTCTAGTCTTCCTTCAACCGAATTATAACACTGCTGCACAGTTAGCGTCTATTCCAAACTATACACACATGGCCACAGGGTAATGCTAATGAATGGAAACATTTCCCTTGCGTATTCTCACCTGCCATCCATATTTGATCTCCACAGTTGTAACAATCATCCCCTTCCTACTAGCTAAACAAATCTCATCTAAAAAGCTAATGACAAGCACTTGGGTTCTGCTGTACAAGAGCACAAGCCAGATTCTCCTCTTGCACCTCCACTAGAGTTACCCCATCGAAGTCAACAGTTATCCTAGTGTGAAACCTGCAGGAATGAGTGGGGCATGGGGCCCAGTCGGCATCTCAAGACATGCGTAAATAATGCATAATTGCTCATCTGATGACAAATTCTCAGCAGGCTCAGGTTTCTTATGTGTAGCATGCCAGCATCCTAATGGCTGCTAAGATAACAGCTATGTGTGAGACTTGAGAGTCCTGGAGGGTGAATGGATGATTGCTTAGATACATTTGAAGTCTGAATTCTGCAGTGCTGCTGTGTGCACATGTGAGTGAGTGGGGTGCAAGGGGAGCATTCTGATTAAGGGTGATATGTTCAAAGCTACCTTGGACTGGGACATCAAATTAATTTTAATGGGAATTGGGTGTCCAAATCCTTTTGTCAACTTTGAAAATCATAACCTAGAAGCATGTTACACACACAAACTACTTTAAGATGGCATTATGGTTGAAAGTACATATTAGTAATTTAGCAATGTTGAAATGAAGCTAAAACCAATTGTTAAAAACCCAGGAAACTCAGAGTGAAGGTTAAACTTAAATCCAAGTATGTTAAGAATGCAGAGTTAGGGCATCGATCTAAACAACCTTACCTCTGCTCTGGAGAGACCATGAGGGGTGACCAATGAAAAAATCAAATGTGTCTTTAAAAAGAGCTTTAATCTGATGTGGATCCCAAAAACAGCAATGCCCGAATGACAACTGAAGGGTTAGTGCATGGTGTCACTATAGAGCAAAGATCAGGTTTCTGCAGAAGGAGAAACATTCAGCTATCAAGAATAACGGGGAAAATTGCCTTTAATTCTAAAACAAATATATTCCAATGTAGCCTCGGCACAAGATTTCAGTGAATTTTAACTATATGGGAAATTTGCAGAGTCTGTGATAGGGCAGAGACAAGGGTGTTTGGGTGCCCTGACTACATGTCCAACACCATAACTAATATGTATGGATTTCATTCAAGTTGAACTTTAACTGTACATTTCTTGGGTTTCTAATGCTTGTAACAGAATGTTCTAAAGCTCTAGTGTTCAAAGTGGGACAGAGTTGCTGGAGACCACCAAAGACAGTGACAGAGGGAGCAGAGTATATATGTACTACATGCCCATACTTGAGACCCCAGCTCCTGGAGTAAAAAAAGTGAATTTCTAACTTTTTTATGCTTGTGAAAAAAGGTTGAAAATGTGACTGACATCTGCCTGAGCCTGCAGAGAGCCTGGGACAATAGCTCTGAGAGCGGGAACTGGCTCTTATCTAACTAACACAGTGATGTTTGCCTGAGTCTGCAGGGAGCCTGAGGCAATAGCTCTGAGAGAGGTAACTGTCCCATGCATCTGAATGGGATGTCAACTTCAAGCCCTGATGTTCTGTTGGGCCCAACAGAGGACTCTGCATGTGACCAGGGGAGGTGCAATGGGCCCAGACAACCCACCCATCCATGCAGATACACCCTGACTGCTGGGGTAAAGACTGGAGAGGCCCCTATTGCTGCCTAAGGGAGCCCTATGCCACTGCCTTGCCCCTCTGCTGCTGGAAGGCTGCCTCCATCACTCCAGGTGGGAGCAGGACCACAGCCCAAAGGTGGGGTCACGAAGGGCCCTGCGCCATGATGGGCCTAGGGCCCTGGATGGCCTTGGTGGGCTGTGCCTTGGGGTCAGGGCAGTGCTGACTGTTCCAGGAATGCTCCATGAAAGAGCGGCAGGTGTATGTATAAATAGTTCATAGATAAAGTGCCAGTAGGTGGTGCTCAGGAGTACACAGCATTGTCCATATGTTCTGTATGACCTAGAACAGGGGTCTCCAAACTGCGGGCCGGATCCGGACCGGGGCTTCCATTTGTCCGGCCCTCCAACCAACAGGGGAGAAGTGAACAGCTGAGTAGGCACACTGAGCAGGCAGCTCACGTGGGGCGGGCGGGGTGGGGAGCACAGCTGAGCTGTGCAGAGGGGTGAGTGCCTCTGGGAGCCAGTGTCCCCCCAAAAGGGGAGCCAATTTAGGGGAGAGTACCTGCATTGATTAAATTTTATACCTGATTTAGAATTTAATGCAACACTGACACAGTAGAGTAGTGTTGGTTTTTTTAAAAACAATTTTGCATATATTTGCATATATTTAATTTCTTTCACAGTCGCTCCAGCCCACAAAGCCCCTTCAAAAATCTATTATGGCCCTCGTCTCATAAAGTTTGGAGACCCCTGACCTAGAAAGTTGCTGTGGCCATGTGCTGCGAACAGCTGCATCCAGCACTTTGCACAGAGGTGGTGGACTGAGCTGGGGTCTCTGTGTGTGATTTGAACCGCCCTGTTTAAGGTCAACAGGACTCATGCACACAGTGTAAAGAAATAAACTGCACTGACTCCATCTCACTGAGGGCTGAGGCCCCTACAAGCAGGGCCGGCTTTAAGCCGATTCCGGCGATTCTCCGGAATTGGGCCCCACTCTGGAGTTTTTGTTGTTGTTTTTTGGTCCGCCGATTGGTGGTGGGAGGTTTTTCGGGAGGTTTTTCGGGAGGTTTTTTTTTTTCCGCTTCTACAAAGTCGGCGGGGTCCCGCCGTCGTTATTGACGTGGGCCTCCACACCCGCTAAAGCCGGCCCTGCCTACAAGGAGCTACTCAGGGCTGGGCACTATTGAGGTAGCTGGCCCAAGGGCACTGATGAGATCAGCTTGTGATAACAAAACCAAGCACTGGTTGGTTTGCTCCTAGCCTTAAAGGCCCAGGAAGATTATGGGTCAAGAGGGGAGGGGTGAGTAGGGTGCCAACTTGGTAATATTTAAACGGACACTCCATCAGGAGTGCCGGAACCTCCCCAGCCCCACCTTTTCCTCCCAAAGCCCTGCCCCTGCTTCTTCCCCCACCCACCCCTTCCCCTTGAGGCCCCGCCCTACCCACTCTCTTTCCCCTTCCCCCCTGTCACTCGCTGCTTTTCTCCTCCCACTCCCCGTCTGGGTCAGGAGGAACTTGCCTGCTGAGCTGGGTCTGGGAGCTGCAGCTGCTGGACGCAGATAGAAGGCAGCCCTGGCTGAGTAGGGGCTGGCACGAGTGATAACCCGGCGCCTCCCTGCCTCCCCTGCCCAGAGTAACTAGATTTTGAGTAGAAGCAACAAAGGGTCCTGTGGATGTTTGCATCCGAAGAAGTGGGTATTCACCCACGAAAGCTTATGCTTCAATACCTCTGTTAGTCTATAAAGTGCCACAGGACCCTTTGTTGCTTCTACAGATCCAGACTAACACGGCTACCCCTCTGATACTAGATTTTGAGTGTCCGGTCAGTAGAGCTGACCGGACCCTGTCAAGTCCCCTATTTGACTGGTCTTTGGGATTGAAAACTGGGCACATGGCCACCCTATGGGTGAGGTTCTATGGCCTGCGATGTGCAGGAGGCCAGACAAGATGATCACGATGGTCCCTTCTGGCCTTAAAGTCTCTGAGCCTATGCCTCTAACAACAAAGCCTCCAGACCAGCCCCTGCTTAGTCATGGGAAGAGCAATTTGATGTCAATTAGAGCAAATCCTTCTTCTGGAACCAAACCCCTGGGTTTCAAAATGGTGGCCTGCCTGCCTGCCTGAGACAGGGGGTGACATTTCTGCGGCAGCACTGCAGACAACAGGAACAAATTTAGGTATAACCACGCTATCCCAGGGTGCCTGCCCCTTTAAAGACTAAGAGGGTGGGGGCCAGCCAGCCCTATTCCAGAAGAGTCCTGTTGGGGCCTGGTAGTTTGCAAGGGGGCAGGTGATTGCCTGGGGAGCACCTGATTCCTACAAAGTCTGAAAGAGCTCAGCTGAGGGAGGAGAGAGCTATGGGAAGCCACTTAGCTCCTGCAGGAGGGTTGCAGAAGCACTTCCTGGCAGGGCTTTGGAGCAGAGCCCGCGGAGCAGCTCCAGAGTAGTGGAGCTGCAGGTTTTTGCCTGGAGTTGAAGCAGAGCCAGAGCACAGCTCCAAAGCCCTGCTTCCTGGAGCAGGGAAACTCTGGCAAGAAAGTGCCTGGGCCAGGGGGAAGGATCTGCTTTAGTTGTTGGATTTATGCCAAACTGTTTAAATGAACAACTGTGTGCATGGTATCAACCCTAGCTGGGCTGGGCATGCAGACCAGCAGCCTACAAGCACTAACTGAGAATCCACAGGAGATTCATACTGAAGGGCCTCGACCAAGGACTTGGCACTGTCTTCCAGTTGACTCATCACTGCTTGTCTGACATAGACAATGACCCTCCCTGGATATGTGTGGAAGCTGGCTTTAGAGCACACCCTAGTGCGTTCTGACTTACCATTTGATCTCAGTGACAGTCTGCTTGGTGCACTAATGCTAACCCTGTCAGCGCTTGCCTACATTCTGCCTGATGCTAGCTTGAAGGCCTTTTCAGACAAGCAGCATCTAAAGGGTTAAGGAGCCAGCTTTTAGAGGCAGGCCAGTGCGTGGTTAATCAGAATGGAATCTGGGATAATTGCACCGTTGACAGGGGTCCTTGATCGCTGCTCTTACCAAGCGATGTACAATGACAAATATTTACCCACACTCCAGCAGCACACACTGTTGTAAGCCTTTTCCAGCCCTGCTTTCAGCAGAGTGTGTAAATAGATAGCTATATAAGGGGAAAAGCTGCTTTGGGCAGCTGTCAGCTTTGCCATTTACAGCATTCTTTACACAGGAAGCGCTGGAGAATGGGCAGGGAGAGGTAGTAATGTGCCTTGGTGACTGAGGGCTTGTCTGGGCTATAAATGCAGCCACCTCTGGGGAGCCTGGTTACAATAAGGTTATCACTTATGCTGTTCTTTCTTGCAGTACAGATGGGATCGAAGTACAGATTATGTGGGGCCTTAAACTCTACTACACCAGAATCCAGCTATTGTAGCCTCTGGTCTCCTGTACTTACCACATACATGTGTAACTCACATTAGCCCAGCGGAGTGCTTTGTTCCATGTTAATGAGTTACCCATATCCAGAGGCTGATGAGCCTAGCTGTGGATCTAGGCCAGGGGTCTCCATACTTTAGGAGATGAGGGCCACATTACATTTTTCAAGGGGCTTTGCGGGATGGCTTTAGGGAGTGCAGGGCCCCGCCGGTCCCATTCTCTTGAGCTTACCCTCCGCCGAATCGCTGCCGCAGCCGCGGGACCGGCGGACCTCCCGCAGGCAAGCCGCGGCGGCTTCAGTAGCGGGTATTCTGGGACCGGCGGGGGCACCCCTGACTGCCACCCTCTGCGCCCCACCACCGAGGCGGCAGCAGCCTTTAAATTGCCACCGAAATACCGCTGAGGCGGCAGCAGCGTTTAAGCTGCCGCCGACGTGCCGCCCAAGCAACAGCAGAGTTTAAGCTGCCGCTGAAATACTCGCTGCCACCAAGGCAGCAGCAGCAATTGGTTCAGGGGCCGGCCGTAGTTTGGAGACCCCTGATCTAGGCTGGCAAAGTTGGTCTTTTTACTCAAGAGGCAGAGGCTTGTGCTTTTTAGATCTGGAGAAGTCTGGTTCAATCCCTGCAGATGACAAGAGCAGGGTCTCACTCCATGGGAATGGGATCAGCTTTCTCAAACGAAGGGAAAGAGCTGCGTCTGTTTTCTACAAATATGAGACAGGAAAATATTTCCTCAAAGAAAATCTAGATGCAGGTTTTCTTGTAGTTGGGCAGGAAAAAAACCACATCCCTGTGCACAGAGAGGCAATATTACCTACAAGGAAGAAACCTGGCCTGTCATAACACAGTCTGCGGAGCCTTTGATAGATGCATTTACTCTGCACAGCATCTACTGTGCACTACCTGTGCTACAGGGATAATCAGCTAGAGGAATGAGTGTTGTCAGCTCTGTCTTGTGATTTCTAAAAGTCCCAGCACCTGGAAACAGGAGAATGCAGGAGACTCTCAGCTTTCATTAAAAAAAAGTTAAGTTCCTAGCCCTTGGGTCACATATTCACTCTTTTTTCCACAAGTGTGGCCTAAATACTCAGAAACTAGAAGATAAATAAAAAGAACCCACGATTCATTTTTCTGTAAATCTCATGATTTTAAGCCATCTCATGATTTTGGAGGGCCTGACTCAGGAGCTTTGAATGCTCGAGGTTGGTAATACCAAACTAGCAACAGCAGCTCCCTGAGGCACTGTGTGTGAGACCCCTCTGGGAGATCTGGGAGAGCTCATACCACAGTGGTGTCACCCCATGCCCAGTGCTGCCCCCATCTTTCGCACTAACTACAACCCCCTTTTCCTTGCTTTTCAGACTGTGAGAGCTAAGGTTGTGCTTGGCTCCTGAGCAGGGGCCAGCGGGGGGTGGGAGGGCAGAGGCTCCTTCTTCCTCCATCGGGCACTCACACATGTCTAGGAGCATCCTGGCCGGCTGTCTCAGCTGTTGGTGAGATTCTTAGGCGAGCACCCTGTAGAGGTATCCTGGTCAGTGCAGGCCCATGGCTTTAAACTTCTGGACAGATTTCAGCAGGGCCCAGCACTTCAGCTGTTTCTCATTTCACAACGAGTGGTCAGATCATCTCTGCTCCAGCCTGTCAACACCTCCCTCTCCTTATTCCTTGTTCTCCGGCTGGGTGCTGGGCCGGCTCAGCATTCCCTTCCCAGTGCTGCCTCCTCTACGGCCAGAGGATGCGCCTCTCTGACTGTCCAGCAGCCACAGTTCAGTCCATTCTGAACTAGGGTCATTTATAAGGCAAACCACAGGTGACTTTGCTGAAGCAGAACCCGGTAGACGTCACATTCAGGCCTCAAGACCTGTCGCAATGAGGTGTGGGGCGAATGCCAGCACTTGCTGCCATGTCTGCTGGAAAATGGTTGCTTGTATGACACAACGCTGGAGGCTATGGGCAGCAGGGATTGAACCCCAAACCTCCGGAGTTAAAAGCATAAGTCTTTGCTGTTTGAGTTAAGGAGCCAAGACACCCCACCCACAGCTGGGTTGTAGTAGACTCATAAACTGCTACCCAAGGACTAGTCACTAGAGGGTGACAGAGCCATGTGGTGTAACTGTGAGGTACATAGTCTTACTTAATTTCATCTTGCTCTATGAGAAACCTGTTGCTGGGATTTGCTGAGTCAGGCATGCTCCTTCCACTTGCAATCTCTCCAAACTCCTCACGGCTAGTAGTGGCATTAAAAGATTTGTGTGTGTGTTTGTCGACAATGGGATTTTATCAAAACCAAATTTTTTCACAAACAAGTTTAGTTTTGGAGGAAAATAATCAGGTTCTTGGATTTTTGCTGGGGAAAAAATCCTTTCCCAACCAGCTTTGCTAACAACTGGTCTTTTCCTAGGCACTCCCACCACGCATGGCAGATTTCTGTCTTGCATCGTTCACTGTGATCTTTGATATAGGCTTCATAATTCAGCACTAAGAAGCGTTGGAGGCAAAAATGGCTTCTCCTCAACCCCTAGATGGACTCCATCAGTTCCAGCATGGAATTCTCAAAGACCCTCAGTGCTTCAGAATTGCCCCTTTGGCTGCTCTGCTGGGCCAGATGCACGCGTTAATGTGTTTGCACTGGAACAGGCGCTCAGCACCTCGCTCCTTTGCTGATAACACAAAGAGATTGGTAAATATTGTTTTCTGGAGGCTTTGTTTTTGCCATGGCAGCCAGATGCTCCATAGCTGATTATGTCCAGATGTGTTTTTATCATAATATATTGTATAATATATTCTTAAGGAGCACCTATAATAATTAAAAGAGGGAAAGAATGTTTTTCATTGAAGTTTTCTGCTAAAAATGGGCACATACTAGGAATTTAGTCAAATAAATTAGGGATTAAAGCTTTGAGTTCATACACTAGCCTAATATTTCATCTTTTTTTTTTTTCATAGCTTCTAAGGCAAGAAGGGACCACTATGATCATCTAGTCTGACCTCCTGTGTAACACAGGCCATAAAACTTCCCCCAAATGATTCCTGTTTGAACTAGAGCAGATTTTTAAGAAAAAACCCATCTTTATTTAAAACTTGCCAGTGAGAGAGAATCCAGCACAATCATTGGTAAGTTGTTCCAGTGATTAATTACCCTCACTGTTAAAAATGTACACATTATTTCTAGTCTGAATTTGTCTAGCTTAAGCTTCCAGCCATTGGATCTTGTTATTCCTCCTTTTGCTAGACTGGTGAACTCATTATCAAACATTTGTTCCCCATATAGGTAGGTACAAACTAACAGAATGTCAGGAATCATTAAGAAAGGGATAGATAATAAGACAGAAAATATCATATTGCTTCTATATAAATCCATGGTATCCCCGCATCTTGAATACTGCCTGCAGATCTGGTTGCCCCATCTCAAAAAAGATATATTGGAATTGGAGAAGATACAGAAAAGGGCAACAAAAATGATTAGGGGTATGGAACAGCTTTCATATGAGAAGAGATTAATAAGACGGGGACTTTTCAGCTTGGAAAAGAGATGACTGGGGCAAGAGTGCAAGTAGGGTGGTATGCTCCAGTATGTAGTACTGGCAAGAGATTTTTAGCAGGTACGGGGTACTGGAAAGACTGGGGGGGGGGGGGTCTATCCCTCCCACCCAGGTGGGAGGGTGGGGCTGCACTCTGCTCCTTAAAGGAGCAGAACGTGGCTAGGGAAGGCATTCATTCTTTAACAGCACATTACATACGCTAACAAACTTAAACAAAGCCTTTGTTTAAGTTTGTTAGCATATGTAATGTGCTGTTATGTTGGTCAGTCAGAAGTCCTCAAGAGGGGATGGGGAGGGGTAGGGGGGGATGGAAGGTGTTTAAACAGAATAAAAAACATTTTTTCTCCCCATTGGTCTGAATTATCCATGACATCCATACTGCGTCTCATCAAGTCCCCTCTGCCATGTACATTGGCCAAACCGGACAGTCTCCACGCAAAAGAATAAATGGACATAAATCTGACATCAGGAATCATAACATTCAAAAACCAGTAGGAGAACACTTCAACCTCCCTAATCACTCACTGACAGACTTGAGGGTAGCAGTGTTGCGACAGATTAACTCCAAAAACAGACTTCAAAGAGAAACTGTTGAATTCGAATTGATATGCAAACTAGATTGCTTTACCTCAGGATTAAATAAGGACTTGGAATGGCTCGGCCATTACGTTAATTGAATCTATTTCCCTTAAGTTAACGATCCTCATTCACACTGTGTGACCATCTTGTTTATCATGTCAAAGGTTTTTCTTCCCCTACTGTTATGGTTCCTCTCAATTAATTAGCCTCTTAAGGTTGGTCTATGCACCTCCACCTTATCATGTTTCTCTGACTGTATAAATATCTGTCTACTGTATGTTTCATTCCATGCATCCGATGAAGTGGGTACTAACTCATGAAAGCTTATGCTGAAATAAATTTGTTAGTCTCTAAGGTGCTACAAGTTTTTCTTTCTTATTTTCGTCATCAAGTCCAGATCATTCGAGGACTGCCTGCCTCTGTTTGCACTGATGTTTGGATTCTGATGTCAGCCCAGTTCTGCAGCCTGCCAGGAATCAGGTGTTGTCCCCAGTGTACACAGAATTCTTCTTTGCAGCCAAGCTAGTCTAACGTGCATTTTGTTAACTGGAGCTGGAGCAGCTAAACAAAGAAAACAAATGCCTCATTTTCCAGCTTTGTGGGTGAGAGAACTATAAGTGCAGATTATAATGCCGGACACTGATGGCCTTAAACCAGCTGCCTCAGGAATTGAATTTTGCTGAAAATATATTCCTCATCTTAGCAACAGAGCTAAGACATCACACATCTGCCCACCTTTATTCGAATGAAGCGCCTTCTGATCTGACAGCTCAGCTCAGGCATTGTCAGTTTCATCCAGAACAATTTACAAACTTGGAACCTAATCCTAACCCTTAATCATTTGATCAATCCCATTGAAGACAATGGGACTATTTGCATGACTATGGACCACTTTTGTGGTGAGAGTTTCAGGAGTCTGTTCTGTTCCTATAAAGGAAGTTGACTCTCCCATTGCAATGCAATGTTTGGGTACAATACCATAATGCAGTTTAGGATACTGTTCTACTTAAAATTTGTCTTTTAATAAGTCATACATATGCTGAAGTGGCTCCTCACCCAACTCCCATATTCCATATAAACAGACTGAATACTACTACCTATTTGGGGGGAAAGTGAGTAGTTAAGCATTGATGTTTGTATATACAAACACCCATTTCATCACTGTACTGGAAAATACAGTTGAATTTAATTTTCTATGGAATTTGAAGAAAGTTTAACAGCCCCAATTGTTTTCTGTGTTAATCAGTGTGTATCTGAAAAAATGACATGCCTTAAGAGAAAAGAATCAGTCCACACTTACTGAAAAAAAAATTCCTTCCAACTGGTGTTCAGAAGAATGCTACAAGACCCATACATAACCTCATGAGCAGAGGGCGGAGAGGATACCCTCCCACATTATGACCAGCAAAAATAAATAATAAAAACTCAAAGAGGCAGAGGTTCACAGATTTGCAAACCTAAAAACCTGAGTTATGCTTTAAACCACCTTAGCACACAACTTTTTAAATGTTCATAAACCTGGTAACTTCAAAGGAACACTGAAGTCCATTAACACAAATGCGTGCCAGTATGCGCAGTCACACCTGAACAGCTAAAAACATAACCTTGCACTTTTAGGCTAAACAGAGTCCTGTCACTGGCTCCATCTCTGTTGTTACTTAACAGATAAAACTCTAGTGGAGCATGGTGCTGGCACATAGGGTCTCAGGTATGTGTTGTAATTTTTCAGAATCTCTTTTAGGATTAATCATGTACATGAAATAGCTGGTACTTATGATTATGCTATTTCTATGCATGTATCATCTTGGTATCTAAAATTATGAATATTAGCTATGTTTTCTACATGTTTGCTCCTGTGGTAATGCCCATAAGGTATTTAGCCAGCAAATAAAGGGACAAGTCAAGTTGAATGGCCCATTATAAGGAACACTTAGCTCACAATGGATCCTGGAAAACGCCTGTCTACACTTAATGTTTTAACTAGATTATGGGTGGGGGCAATGGACATGTAACTTGCCCATGTGACTCCAAACACCATCTTTCACAGTGAGAACAGATTTCTCTTAACTTGGCACAAGCTAAAAGGTCCTGGAAACATCTCCATTTTGCTTCTATCCTGGTCTGGCCTCTTTCCTGCTCCAGCCTCTGGACTATGAACATAAACCAATGGGAGCATTTTAACCAAAGGACTGAGGACTTTCTAATGATTTGGAAGCAGCCAGAGACTTTAAGCCAGCAGTTTATTCCATCACTGCTACAAACCTGAAATTCACAATCCCAGCAGCCAGACTCAAACTCTCAGCCTCCCTCCAGAAAGGTAAACCAGCTGCATTTCCACTAGGTAGCTCTGCAACAAACTTCACTCTAAACCTACCTAACTAAACTTCAGTCATATTGCATGGCACAAAAATAAAAAATCTGGGCAGATAGTGGGTCAAATTGAGAAACCAAATTTAGCTAGCTAGTTAGGTTTTTATTAAGTGGTTGTTGGGTTAATAAGGGTTGATCACAATGTCAGTGCAACAAACGTTAATAAAAATGTTCAAGCGTAAAGAAGAGGATGGATGTGGAGAAAGTAGGGCCTCAAAAAATGACAAATGAGTCACCAACACTGCATGAAGCCACAGAAAGGCCACATCTAAGCCTGAGGAGGGTGACAGGTCTGCTGAATCGCGGGGTAACCCTAATGATGAAAAGCAATACCCAACTATGTGGTCAAGGGTTCAATTTGATGAATTCCAAACGAAAAATTATTGGTTGTTTGCATCCAGTGGAAAGCTGGGGTGTAGAACATGTAGACACATTTCCAGTTTAAAGCTTTTCCCTGCTCAAGGTGTGAATATCGCTTCTCAATGGGCTGAATGTCAGATTTCATCTTTTGGGAAAAATAGGAAAAACACAGTTCACGTCACTTCAAAAAAATAAATTAACAAACACAAAAATTCAGCTGCTCACACACACAACTTCTAGAAGCAGCTAAGAAAGACATTCTGATAAACATCAATGCAAAAAGTAAAGAAGTAGCATTTGCCACCGCTGCTCGTGTGTTCAGGACAGCTTATAACATTGCGAAAATGAATCGGCCATATACTGACCACGAGAGCCTGTTTGACCTGCAAAAAGTGAATGGTGTGGAGATGGAGTGATTGCTTCAATGCAGAACTGTCTGTAGTGAGATCATAAAACATGTCTCTGCAGAAATGAAGAAAAAAATCGTCTGACAGATAATCAAGACCAAATCCAAGATCACTGTTGACAAATCTGCTACTCTTGCTTGAAAATCTACTCTTACAATTTTTTTAAAAATCCAGTGTCGATGGTGTTATGAATCCAGTAGCATTTCCTTTGGATTTGATTGAGTTAGACAACACGTCGGTTGAGAACATAAAACAAGACATAGTCAAATGTTTACTGCACTATGGATTCACTATGGAATTACTGACGGAGGTCTTTGTCAGTTTTTGCAGGGATGGTGCAAATGTCATGCTAGGAGTCAAAACTGGGGTGGGCAAACTCCTACAAAAAGACTTCCTAAATCTCATTCTGTGGCATTGCCTTAACCATAGACTTGAACTGGCGGTTGATCAAGCACTAGATATTACTGGGGGTGCAAATGATTTCAGGGCATTTTTAGACTGCTTATACTCACTTTACAGTCAGTCACCAAAAAACTCCCATTAGCTCAGTGCACATGCAAACAAGCTCCATGTCGTACTTAAAATAAATGGGCAGAGTTTTCAGTGTATGATGGGTAGCTTCAGTGCGGAGATCTGCCAATGCAGTCTGGCAGACTTACCTAGCATTAGCTAAACATTTCGAGGAAGCCTCACAAGACCAATCAAGGGATGGAAAGGAATGAGCGAAATTCTTATCTGATACGTAAAGGTCATCCTACAGGAGAAGCAAACAAAACCTACTCCTTGGCAGTGAATTACCTGCAGGGAGTACAGGTCAGACAAATGAACTGTCCACCGCCTGCATTCCATTTCCTCTAATCATCAAGACAAGCAGCCTCTGCACCAGTATCCACAGAACCGTGACTGGAAGGGACAAATGCAGCTTCTTCCCTGGTACAAATTTGACCAGTTTCTGCAGTTACTACAGTTTTGGAGGTTTAGGAAGGACATTAGTTTATGGCCTGCAAATTTGACCCACCACGCCCCGCCTGGAGATATCAGATCCAATGTTGGTTGAGATTAGTGCTTCCCTCCTGTGGGAACACAGCATACCATCTTCCCTCGAATACTCGGCAGTTGGGCTTCTGTTCAAGAAACCATTTCACTTTTGTCAGTTATCACCCTGTCTCTAATCTTCCCTTTTTAGGGACACTTGAGAAGGAAGATGGAGTTTAGACAACTTTAAGCCTTCATTGTTACACCCTGACACCCCAATATTCACCACTGTCATGTAATTACGATATATTTTGTGCAAAGCATGTCTTGTGAGGTATCATTCTAAAAGTTTTGATCTGCTAAACATTAATATCTCAGTGGATTGTATGTATTATCATTGTATGTGAATTTATGAAGGTTGGCAATGTATGTGTTACTGAAACACTGTGAGGTTGAAAACCCTCACAAGTAGCAGTTCAGGTACAACAGTAAAAAAGGCCAAACAATGTTAATGGTTTATTGAGGAAATGCAAACAAGCACAAGGATTACTCCGGGAACTGTGTACAATAGAAACCTCTTATAGATAGCACTACACAATGGAAACTGTATGACCCAGGTCACAGCAAAAGAGCTTTCCAGCAAGTGGGAAGAAGATATAAAAGGGGGGAAATTACATCATGAGGGGACCTCACTCTCCCTGCAACACCACACCTGGAAACACCTGAGGAATAAAGACTGAACAGGGAGGAAGTGATGGTCCCAGGCTAAGGGATTGCTAGCCTGTGTATGAAAAGCTTGGAAAGCCAAGGCAACTTGTGCCCTAAGAATCTGTCAGCCTGTTTATGACTCAGGCTGAGAATTTGCTTAAGTATATCCTATCTATGTAGTGTGCTAAACTCAGTTTGCGGGTTTTGTTTATTTACTAAGGTAATCTGCTTTGTTCTGTTTGTTCTCTCTTATAACCACTTAATATTTACCTTTTGTAGTTAATAAACTCATTTCTTGTTTATTTCAAAACCCAGTTTGTGCAATTCATATCAGGGGTGGGGGATGGCAAAAAGCTGCACATACCTCTCTCCACATTGAGGGAGAGGGTGAATTCTTACGAGCTTGTGCTGTGCAGATCTTTCTATACAGTGAAAGACAGAATTATTTTGGGTTCATCTCCCCAAAAGGGTGTACACATGAGCACTGGGAGAGTCCTCTCCCACAGAGATGACTTTAGTCTGTGTCTGCAGCTGGGTGTGGCCCTACCTGTGTGTGCTGCAAGAGGCCGGAGAGCCTAAGTCAGCAAAACAGGGAGAGCGAATCCAGGCTCGTGGAGCAGGAGAGACTCAGTGAAACCCCAGTACATCAGGTGGCATCCCAGACAGGGGATCCAAACTGTCATCGTGGCACAGCAACCCTGTGCAAGGAAAACCCAGGCTGGTAGGGACAGCAGGCTCAGTGGGACCCTGACACATCCAGTGATACTCTGAAAGTGGCGTCCAACACATCACATTCATATTTCCTTGATCCTTTGCAGATGGACTGATGAGTTGGATATGGTACAGAGACTGTTATAGCCTCATTGATTGCTGATTTTCCCCTTACAATGGACAAAGATCAGATGTCTGCTCTGCTGACTTTCTCACATGAGTCAGCAGCCTTTGATACCTGTGGTATAAGCAACATAGCCCTTGTTCGAGTAGTTTTGTTCTTTCCTCTCCAAATGTCAAAGCCTGTTCCCATTGAACTCAATAGCAAAATGCCTTTTGATTTCAATGGGAACTGGATTTGGCCCTAAGAGATCAGATAATGTGATTTTGATCAATTGCTTATCTGTCCAGAAACAGTTCTCATGCATGTTCTGCCAGGCTGATTTTGATTGACCCTCCTATATGTCATGCTGAGGAAAATAATAAAACAATTTGGGCTGAAGTTCTATCAAGATGCACATGACACGCACAGTTCTATGCTTCTTTTCCATCAAACCCAGATGGCTCAGCATCTTTGCTTTTCTAGTGCCTGATGGAGAGCAATATTTAGATAAAGGCAAGCTGGCAGGAGCTTACTTTGGACATAAGGGAGGCAATGATAGTGTGTTAAGGGAAAGTGGGGTGATTGTCCTTCCTATCCTTCCTTCATTTAAGAAGTTTTCAATTTGGGGTGCTGCTGAATCCTCAATGACACCTAGAAGTACAGGTGGCACCAGGAGCCCAAAGCATCATTTTACAACTGCATCTGTGTCGGAGGGGACGGGGAGAGCGTGGGGGCCCTGGGCTGGGGGTGGGGAGGAGTCACATGGGGGGTCACGTGAGGAGGTCATGTGCTTCCCCCCTTGTGTCCCTCGCATGAGTGCAGTTCCGCAAGAAATGATTTCTACTTGCATCACTGCTAAGGGGGGACATGATAGAGGTCTATAAAATCTTGATGGATGTGGAGAAAGTAATTACAGTTAGAGTTATTTACGCCTTCTCATAATACAAGAACTAGGTGTCACCAAACAAAATTAACAGGCAGCAGGTTTAAAACAAACAAAAAGGAAGTATTTCTTCACACTATGCACAGTCAACCTATGGAACTCTTTGCCAGAGGATGTTGTGAAGGCCAAGACTATAACAGGGTTAAAAAAAGAACTAGATAAGTTCATGGAGGATAGGTCCATCAATGGCTATTAGCCAAGATGGGCAAGGATGGTGTCCCTAGCCTCTGTTTGCCAGAAGCTGGGAATGGACGACGAGATGGATCACTTGATCATTACCTGTTCTGTTCATTCCTTCTGGGGCACCTGGCATTGGCCACTGTCAAAAGATAGGATACTAGACTAGATGGACGTTTGGTGTGACCCAGTATAGCCGTTCTTATGTTCCTATAAACTGTAATCAAGTCACCCCTTAGACTTCTCTTGGTTAAGCTAAATAAACTGAGCTCCTGGAGCCTCTCAGAGGCATGTTTTCCAATCTCTTTCTCAGAGACCTACTTAGGGTCTATCAGTACTGCCGCAAACATCACATTGAGGGACCCAATGACAATACAGTCGGCTCCCAATACAGTTATCCCATGGTTTGCTTCATCAGCTCAGTTCTTGTCCAGGACCCTTAGGCATTTCTTGTGCATCTGTCAGACAACAGCCCAGTGAGCAACACAAAGGACTCCTTGATCCATGTCCTTTGCCTCAACAATCCCAAACTAACTCCAGTTTCATGCAGAGGCAGATTCAACCAGTGCAAATATCAGCGTTCCTTGTCTTCCGTAGGGATTTGCATTGCTTCAGAGGCTCCTCTTGCAGGCCACCAATGGCTGAGTCCCAACTTTAGATGAGGCCTCATGTACGTTCCCCGTTAGTCAGTGACCAAGGCCTTCAGAAGTGACTTTTGGGCCCGCTATTTGAGACATCTTAATGGGGCCTGTTTCCAAAGGCTCCCTTTGCCCAGTTACTAGCCCAGCCTAGCTTGGGGCACACTGCAGCGGGGAGCCAGGCTCTCAGCCTGAGTAGGCAGATTTGTGTTGGTGGGGCTCATGCGAGCATGCTAAAAATAGTGGTGTGAATGCTGTGGCACTGGTAGAGGCTTGAGCTAGCCATTGGAGCTCGGTCCCAGGGGGCTAGATGGGCTTGAGTGGCTAACCTGAATCTCTCCTAGTGTTGCAACGTCCACACAGCTATTTTTAGCACACTAGCATGAGCCCAGCTAATACAAATCTGTCTGCCTGGGCTGGGATGCTCAGTTCCAGCTGCAGTGTAGACATACACAGTAATTCCTACACAGCTTGGCTCTCGGTGTACTGTGTGCTTGAGAATATATTCTGGGGTGCATTTGGACATATTCCTTCATTTTTTGTGACTCATTTTCCCCCTCTATAAAATGGCTATAATATTTCTGAGTCTCTGAGATAGGGTTGCCAACTTTCTAACATCTGAAAACCACATACCCCTTCCCCATCTTTTACCCTGAGGCTCCACCCCTGCCCTGCCCCTTCCCTCAAGGCCTCATCCCTGCCCCTGCCTTGCCACTTCCCCTGAGACCCCTCCCCTGCCCCGCCTCTTTCCCCAAGGCCTTGCCCCTTCTCCCTCTCTTCCCTTGAGGCCCTACCCCTGCTCACTCCTCTCTCTTCTTCCCTGCATCACTCACTGCTCTCCCCCCTCCTGCTTCCTTGTCGCTTGATCCTCTCCACCTCCCCCTGGCCCCCCACAGCTGGGCTCCCTCAGCTCCGCGGCTTGATCCGGAGCCTGCCTGCCTGCCCATGAGATGCAGGTAGGAGGTGGCCCCGGCTGAGCGGGCGGGAGACGGGGGGCTCGAGTTGATGACCTGGCACCTCCCCCCACCCGCGGTAACCAGACTTTTGATGTCTCGTCAATACATCTGACCAAACACTGCCAGGTCCCCTTTTCAAACAGACTTTCTGGTTGAAAACCGGACACCTGATGACCCTACTCTGAGGGGCAAGTAATGTCTGCAGAGAACTTTGGGATTCCCAGAGGAAAGGGCAAAATACTGGCCCAGTATTATGGCTTTTGTCCAGAGCAAAGAGTGATAACCTGCTCAGCAGAACAACCGGAGGGAAAAGTAAGTTTGTAACATTATTTAGGGCCGGCACTCAGCCCAAGATTTCAGTCATGCCTCTGGAAAGGCCATATGCAGAACGCACTAAATCACAGCTTTCACTGGATCCCCTGGAGGGGAACCTTAAAGCTGCGTTGTCCAGGCTTGTTAAGTTGTGTGGATAGAAGGAGCAGACAAACATCTCAGCAGCTCAGACCCTCCTTTAACAAAGAGGCACTCTATATAATAGGTAGTGATGGGACTGAACTGAAACCTTGGGTTCAAACCAACCTTGCAGGGTGGGGCTTGGGCCTCTCTTGGATAAGGAATGAGATTAGCATGCAAAGGCTGCCAGAGGGACCAGGAAACTCCATGCACTCTGGAAAGCCAGGTTGTTGGAGGACCCGAGCTTTCTCCTCTACCTTGTTGTTCTGGAAGTGCTTCTCTCTCCAGGTCTGGGGTTCAATGTTAAAGTCAGTCCTGTTTCTATATAGCACTAATTTTCCTCTCTGCTTCTTTTTCTCTGCTCCTCTCCCAGCCTCTTCTCTCGTTTTCCTGTTGGATTTCTCCCTGCCCACCCTGCTCGGCCACTAATGTTCCACTACACATGGATTCAAAATTAGGCAGAGCAAGTCCCCTCCCCCACCCTGGAGCTCTCTGCCCAGGAGGTATATCTATTATCTAGTGACTGGGGACACATGTTTATTTGAGGTTCTGGGACTCGAGGGAGCCAAGTTCACAGCTGGGTCATTAATATGTATTTGATTTAACAGCTAATGCATCCTCCTAGCAGCTGGAGGATTTGTGCGGGAAGGTGTGTTTATTTCTCCATCTCTCTTTCCCTTGCAGTCCCAAGCAGACATCTGGTTTGGGATAGGGCACGCTGCTGCCTGCCTTTCATGAGCACTTTGCTCGGTGATTTCATCGGGACTGGGGAAGGAGTGGGAAGTGTTTTGTCTAGGAATCCTGGCTGCCGCCCAGCCAGGTCCTCAGGCTTGGCTGTCTCTATGAGCTCTGGGCATGGGAATGTAAAGCCCGCCTGCCTGGAGACTTGTCCAGCTGGTATTTTATAGTCCCTAGGGTAAACTTCGGTCGAGGGGAAAGAGATGGTGTTTGGGCAAGCCTCTCTGATCAGATGGACAATCACAAAGTGTTCTAAAGAGCTTTTTGCTCAGCCTAGAGCAGGGGTCTCAAACTCAATTTTCCTTAGGGCCAGTTCCAGTCCTCAAATCCTCCCAGAGGCCAATGAGGTCACCTCGCTCCCCTGGCCTCATGCCGCCCCGGCTGACTCTGTCTGGCAACTAATGACGCTGCCTCCATGGCTGACTCTGCCCGGCGACTAGTGATATCTCTCATGTCCCTCTCCCCCAGCCAATGGGAGCTGTGCGGGGCAGCACCTGCAGCAGACAGAGCCAGCAGCTTGGCTGCATGGGTCTCTCCTCTGGGGGGAGGGGCATGTGAATCTCTCCTGTCCGCCCCCCTCCCACCACCTGTCCTCGACTGGCAGCCACGAGGGCCAGATTAAATCACCTTTTTAAAAGTTTCCACGGGCCACAAATGGCCCGCGGGCTGGGACTTTGAGACCCCTGGCCTAGAGTATGGGCCTGTTTATGCTCTTGCTCCTTGTGACATTGCACTCCATATGCTTTATGGAAATATGCTCATGAATATGACATAATTGGAATCTGCTTTATGCTAAATACCCCTTGTATGGTGTCATTAGAAAGCTTGTAATCTACTAAGTGTGTTCATCCTATTTGTTTGCATGTATTATTTTAATACTTGGAGTTAGGAGAATAAGATATACATTTGTATCACTGATGTAAACATATTAAGTGAAGGCCATTAAGGGTGGTCCAGAAACAATCAGTTGTAAATGAAAGCCTTCCTGTGTACGTGTGAGCCAGTCCATGGGAAATGGGGACTAGGGGTCTTACAGTGACATGTGATCATGTCACCTAATACTGGAATCCATCTTAAATCTGGTACTTTTCCATTTAGAAGGAGGGGTGGGGACCCAGAGAGAAAAAAGATTCCCGCCATGTGCCAAACCTATAAAAGGGCATGAAGCAGGACAAAAGAGACTGCCAGTCATGAGAAATCCCCTGCTTACTACCTGAGATGTCTGCTGGAACTAACAAGGACTGCACCAGGGGAAAGGATTGGGCCCAGACTAGGAAGGAGTCTAGTCTGTGAAAGAAGCTTATTGGAACATCTCTAAGGATGAGATATTACCTGTAATCAGTTTCTTAATATATTAGGCTTAGACTTGCGTGTTTTGTTTTATTTTGCTTTGTGAGTTACTTTATTCTGTCTATTATTATTTGAAACCACTTAAATCCTACTTTTTATACTTAATAAAATCACTTCTGTTTATTAATAAACCCAGAGTAAGTGATTAATACCTGGGGGAGCAAACAGCTGTTCACATCTCTCTATCAGTGATATAGAGGGTGGACAATTTATGAGTTTACCCTGTATAAGCTTTATACAGAGTAAAACAGATTTATTTGGGGTTTGGATCCCATCGGGAACTGGGTGTCTGGGTGCTGGAGATAGATGACCGGCTGAGCTGTTTTTGGTTAAAGTCTGCAGCTTTGGGGACGTGGCCCAGGCCTGAGTCTATGTTGCAGCAGGCTAGTGTGTCTGGCTCAACAAGGCAGGGTTCTGGAGCCCCAAGCTGGCAGGGAAAACAGGCTCAGAGGTAATTTCAGCACATCAGGTGACAGTCCCAAGGGGGGCTCTGTGACCAAACCCATCACAGTTGAGTGGGCCCCTCTGATCAGATGGACAATCACAAAGTGCTCTAAAGAGCTTTTTGCTCAGCTTAGAGTATGGACCTATTTATGCTCTTGCTCCTCTCTGCAGCGGCTGAGCTGTGGCGCTCGAAGGTGCTCTGTTTGCACAGGAGAGAGACAGGCCAGAGGTTACAGGGAGCACTGGTGTGAGGAGTAGTTTGAGTGTAGGAATCTGGGCACTGGGGAGGCACTCAGGAGCCCTGTGAGCCTCTTCTTGCCTCTGCCCCTGACTTCCTTTATGACCTTGGGCAAGTCACTTAATTCACCCTTTTCCTTGGCTCAGCAATGGAGCTAATTCTTCCCTTCCTCACAGAAGTGCCATGAGATACAATCTATTAGGGATTACTCTGTGTTCAGATGCTGTGGCGCTGACAGACAGACATCACATGTTCTGTAGCTCTCCTTACACCTGCAGGAGTGGCAGCCATCCCTCCCCAGCAGCTTCTGCCAGATGCTAAAGAATCATGGGGTGGTGCTCTGCTTACACCCACAACCTGATTGGCCACACCCATTTGGGTGGCATCATATGCCACTGGGGGCATTAACCACACCCTCTCGTGCACTGGTCACTGGAGTGCTTGCGTCAGTGGTCTGCCTGGATCTTGCAGGCCTGCATGAGGGTGAAGAAAAGGCTCTGTTCCCCTTGCAGGACAAGCTGCAATGTAACACTCAGGCTGCGAGGAAACTTGCTTGCTAGGTTTTTGTCTAGTACACTACCTGGCGCAAGGTGCTGTACAGAGCTGTGCAGTGAGGTCAGGAATAAAGGAGTCGAATGGGATTGGCTCCTATGCTTGAGTCACCTACAAGTTTTTAGGATGCTTTGCTCACACCCCAATCAAACAGCCAAATCTCCCAGTCCCTCCTGCTCACACCGATATCAAAGGATTTCAACCATTTAACAAATGCGATTCTTTGCAGTGCAGAGTGGTAACATGAAGTGTAAGCCATGGAATGTGGCTGGAGCATGGAATGTGGCCACTCCCCAGCCCCTGAGGGGGCTCGGTGGTTTCATATTTCTGGGTGTGTAGCTGTGCTTTAGAGCATTGTTGCCACTGAGATGGGCACCGGCAAGATGAATTTCATGAGGCTTATGCAAATATTTTGACTGGCTTCTCCTTGGATCCAGATGAAGGGGAGATTTTTTTCACGTTTACTGAGAAAACAGCTTTTTTATTGGGACCCCCATCCCCCCAGAAGCTTCTAAAGGAGGATTCCTGGAGTGATTTAATGTCAGATGAAAGTGGCCAGATTGTAGCTGCAGACACTGATGGATTGAGTTATGGGAGCCTCTCCCTGTTCAACTTCAGAACAACAGAAGCGGAGCTTCAGAGACTGCAAGCTTTCCTGCCACTGGGTGGTTACAATATTTCATCTCTGAACATACCTCTCATCCTGCCAGGGCCCAGAGATAGGACACAATGTTTGACAAAGGCCGGGAATGAGGGACATGTGGGAATTATTCATGTAGGAAACTCTTGGTGCTGTGGGATTCCTTCCCTTCACATAAATAACTCTGTGATCCCAGGAGCAGCGTGCCATATTCCGATGTAAATGACTTCCAAGAGTAAGAGTGAGGGGACACCAGATCTAGGTAGAATGTAGGTAACTGTGGGATTAACATTTATTTTTTCAAATACATGTCTATGCACCGACTGTGATGAGGTCCCCGGGGTGCAACCTGAACTGTGGGACCTCTGAGCCCTCCCAAACCCTCTAACACTGCGATGCTGATGTCAAGCTACAAACCTCTGGCAGATCCTGCACTTACACAGACATCCACAGGCAGGGACACACACAACTGAGTTACATTAATGTTTTCCCCAGCCACTCATGAACCATCAATAGAGATGCTGCAGCCAGTTCCCCCCAGCTCCCCAGACTTGCACTCCAGAACTGTGCCACTTGCACTGGTCAGAAGCCTGGCCCGTGTAAATTCATTATCCTGTTCACCCCTCCCTCAATGTGGAGTGACACACACCAGCCTTTGTAAACTGAGCTGAGATTCCCCGAGCACTTTAACCAAAACACACTGTTTTAGGTAAAATATAAAACAGATTTATTAACTACACACACAAAAAAAAGGATTTTAAGTGATTATAAGTAACAAGCGTAGAGATCAAAGCTGGTTACATAAGAAATAGAAATAAATTTGCAGCCTAAGTTCTACAGACTAAGCAGGATTTGAATCAAGCAGTGTCTCACCCTGACAGATGGTACAAGCAGGTTACAGTTCTTCAATACACAGATCAGGACTCTTTTCCAGCCTGGGACATCACTTCCCCAATTCAAAGTCTTTTTCTTCTGGGGGTCGGGGGAAGGGCAAGGCCAAGTGATGATGTCACTTTCTCTCTTTTATATTTTCTTCCAGCTTGCTGGGAAGATCTTTGCTGTGACGTGGGGGTCAGGCAGTCCCCATTGGTCAAGGAGTCTCCATTGCACATGTGCTCTCTCTGAGAGGTCTCTGGGATGGCCACTGAGAGAGTGGATTCCCTTTAATGGGCCATCAGCACATGTCTGGCTGCTTCTTTGTTGCAATTGAAAGGTTGGCTGTGGGCGTCTCCCAACCTCACAATATATTTCAGTAACACATATAGCAATGCTTCCTAACTTCCCATCCAACGATAGCACAAACAATCCAACAGGGTATTAATGTTCAACAGATCAAGGTTTTTAAAATGATACCTCACAAGGCATGCATTGCACAAAACAGATCATAATTATATGACAGTGGTGAATATGGGGGTTCCAGGCTGCTACTTTGAGGTACAGAGTGCCACACTGACCCAGTGTTCCGGGCGCCTGTCACATTGATGTAAAATTATAACCTATGTATAGACAAAGTGTAACCCACTGGTGAGTGTGTGTGTTACAGGTCCCCCTCCAAGCCTGATCTCCAGAGGCTGTAAGGGTGTTATATCCATGGCTTGGGAGTGTTAGTGCAAGCTGTAATCGCTTATGCTTTTAGCTCTTGAGGTTCCTGGTTCAGTCCCCAGTGTGTTGGCCAACACGGGGGCTGGCAAATAAGCACTGCCACTAATTATCTCCTCCACAACCTTAACCAGGGACATGTTTTCATTACAGAGTTAGCCTGGGTGATTGGTGCTTGGATCACTCACCTGGGTTAGCCTACCCTGGGTGTGAGCATCCCCATTGCAAAGCCCTATCTGAATTACTGTGTCCTCACTGTTTCTGCACGGGCACACATGTCAGGGGCATATCTCATGCTGCTTTGTGATAAGACGCTGTAGGATTCTTTCCTAGTCAGTTGTGGGAGAACTTGTCTGCCCTTTCGGGGGACTTGTGGGAAAGCATCAGAAGATGCCCAGCACTTGAGAGATTCAGCCTGTGTCCTCACTGCAAAGTTGGTGGGTTCCAGTCCTAGTAAATGTGTAGTGCTGGCTCTAACCCACCTCCTGCAGCCGATGAAGTGGGTTCTTAACCCACGAAAGCTTATGCTGAAATAAATTTGTTAGTCTCTAAGGTGCCACAGGTATTTTTCTTGTTTTCTTTTTGCTGACACAGACTAACACGGCTACTACACTGAAACAGGTCATCTAAGTCAGCCTTAAAGCACCTCCAAAGCCAGTCAAAGGGTATTTTGTGGATGGTGGAGGAGATTGAGCCTGGGTTAACTCGGCAGTGAGGATGTACCCAAAGAGGGGGGAAGAGAGATTTTGCAGTGTGCTCAGGTTAACAAATTTGTGCTCTGATGGAGCACATTCCACAGTCTAAAATAAGGCCCGTCCTTGGAAAGGAAAGAAAGGACAGCTGAGAGGTGTGTGGGTGTGAATGCTGCTGTATGAGCTCCTGGCCATTTATTTTGGCTGAGCCTCAAGGGAAGCTGCTTGCCTGTCTGTTTCTTTGTGCTACCCCAGGTTCTCTAGAACCCCAGAACTCCTCCCACAGGCTGGACACGAGTTGGTCTTTTCCCTCCTGCCTCTGATGGTTGCACTCCTGGGCCCCCTCACAGTATGAGATTCACAGCAGCCACCATCCCCCATCAGCCAAAAGAGGAGGGATAATGGCAGACCGGCCTGCATTCACCAGAAAGGCCCAGAGTGAAGCATACAGCTGAGGCTGCTGAGAGCTGTGGACAGGCCTCCTCTTACTCTGGGAAAGGTGGGATGCTGAAGAAAGTCTGTAACTAATCAAGATGGGATGCTCAACATTTCTGAACCCGTCAGCAGAAATCCTGCTGAATGAAAGCCCATTCAAGAGAGCTTTCGAGGGGTGGAATTTCACCCTTCCACGCAGAGAGACAGCACCCAGCTGATGCAGCATATACTTCAGCCCGGAAGCAGGGATGATGTGTGCAAGGCCACAGCCAGGCTGCTGGGGTTGGTGTCTCCCGGCACACAGGAGTGTTCGCTGCCCGCATACTGTATGTTGGAGACACGCGGAGTTACAGAGAGTTGTCGAGGGTTCATCATCTTAAAGTGCTCAGTTAAGCATTTGGGAGAGCAACCCGCTCTGTTTGTTCAGACCACAGGCACAGCAGGTGTAAGCTTCCCCCATTGCCATGCCAATGTGCCCCCCTTCCATGCTGGCTTGGAGCTACTGTCTCTTGGGGCGATGGTATCATTTAATCTGCCTCTCTGTTCAGGCCGGGCCCTGAGAACGCCAAAGAGGAGCCCAGTTAGTTCTGATTGTGAAGCATGTTTCTTGCCCATGAGGGAACCTGACGGCTGAGGGCTGGCCAGCCACTATCCAGTCATTTCACGCAGGCCATGACAGAGTGGCTGGGGAGGAAGGACTGCTGTATGTATAAGGCTCTGCACTGGGACTCAGCAGATCTCGGTTCAGTGCCTGGCTCTGCCATAGCTTCCCTCTGTGATGCTGTGCAAATCCCTCTGTGCCTCATCATCAAATGGGCATGCCTCTGCCTTGTCTAAGGACTCGGGGCAGGGACTGTCTTCTTGCTATGTGTATGTACAGCACCTGGCACTACAGGTCTTCAATAATAACGATGAACAGGGCTTTTGGTCACTACTGACTAAACTGATGATCTTGAGCTGAAGGTCCCATCAACAGTCACCTGAGTTACCTTGTCCTCTCTGAATTGTTAAGGGTCTTGGGGATTTCTTGTTCAAAGCCAGCTGTGCCAGCCGCAGCCCTGCTCGGGGAATGATTTTTTTTTCTGTGAACAGTTTCAACAGAAACTTTAAGTTTTCATAGCATTTTTTTTGTAAAAAATGTGAACATCTGTGTGTTTTTTAACTGAAAAAAGTCAGTTGCTGAAAGATGAAAAGAAATTGACTTCAGGGGGGAGGATTTAGGGTGTCCAGACAGCAAGTGTGAAAAATCGGGACGGGGGTGGGGGGTAATAGGAGCCTATATAAGAAAAATACCCAAACATTGGGACTGTCCCTATAAAATCGGGACAGCTGGTCACCCTAGGAGGGTTTGACAAAACCCCCAAAACTTTTGAGGAAAACCAGGTTTTCTTTCAGATCAAATGTCTAAGTCGAAAAGCCATTTGCCAGCAAGAAAGCGTTTTGAGGCAGAATTTCGCCCAGCTTTGTGCAGCAGAGACATTGGGATCATTTCTGTGTATTCTGTGTTCCTAGTCAGTTGCTCCAGTAAATCCACTGTGGAGTCATTTCACTGGGGATGCTTGGGAGGCTGTCTCCACTGGCAGGAGGCCATGGAAGGTCAGGCCCTACTCTGATGGCCTCTTTTGCTGGTGGAGCTGGTATGCGGAGGACATAAATCTACTGGAAGTGGTCTCCTGGGAACCTCCTGGACACAGCAGGTTGCCCTGGGTGGCACAGGGCTGGAAAAATTGACCTACACTGTCAATCCCTTGCCAGCCTCCACGTAGGAGCGTGTTGTGTTGTGGAGGGGGGACGAGGGGGAGTTGCGCTCCATGTGTGCTACACACTAGCTATTCTGGGCTGCTGCAAGGGACCACAGGGCTGCTCAGGACTGAAATAGTCCTTGGTTGTTTCCAGAATCCAGAAAGCCACAAAGTCAGTGCAAAGCAACCTTGGTCTTCCCTGACCCACTACGCACTGCACTGAGCTCCTCTGAGAATCAGGCTGGAGAGCACAGTGAACTGTGAATCTTGAAGTGAAACAGAGGAGCAGACCCAAGGCAAATACTGTCTCCTGGAGAATGATCTGAGCTTTCATCTGCTCCCATCCTCATCCCCTCCCACCTTCCCCAGGCAAGCCTGGTCTGGGACAGCACAGCAAAAGCTCTTCGTTTTCAGTTTTTATTGGGTTTAAAATTTCCTGGGGATTTATCAGTATTTATTACAACAACAACAACAACAAAACGTGTATGTTCTGAGATGTAGTCAGATACAGTTTTTCATTTCTGACCCATTACAGTACAAAAAGTAGCTCACTAGTTTTTATTTGCTTTGAATGCTAATAATTATCCACATTACTGTATCTGTAAAGCTGGTAATACGTGTATGGTGAGCATGGGATTAACAACAGTACATATGCCAGTGCTTGAGTCATTCCAGTACTTCTGGCCCGGGCTCCACGCTCTGGAAGAAGAACTCCTGGCTCAGTAACATCTCTCTGCCCAGAGCGGGAACTGGGTCCAGGGTGTTCTGGCATTTCCAAAATTCAGGCAAATATCAGTAAAAACTGAATAATGGCTTTTGTAAAACCCAGGGAATTTTTGGTAAAAATTAGTAAAAACTGAAAACAAAGGGCCTTAAGCATAGCTCAGCAAAGCCTCTGCAATGTGATGAGAGCCAGCTGACATGCTGTTCTCACGCAACAAGGGGATGTCTGAGCACACCTGCACACAGGCTTGCAGCAAGAATGTTATAGAGAATGGCTGTTGTCATTAATGTGGCTTTTGTCAAACATGTCTGAATTCCCAGCATAGATCTCATACTCTGAAAGAAGGCTGTTTGTTCAGCAGCTTTATGAAGCTACGTGCTGAGGAGAGAGTGTGATCCAAAGGAGAATTACAGGCAACCTGATGGAACCTCCTCAGTCACTCTGCTGTGACCTGCTCCAAACCAGGTAACCTCCGGACACATTCGGCAGTGTTTCAAGAGGCATGGTGGCTGGGCGATTAAGGTGCTTGACTACAGTCCTGAAGGTTGTGGGTCTGGGTCTTGCTCGATCTCACACTGAAAGGGCACCTCCAGTTCTCCTGTCTATAAAATAGGTACCTGACCCATGGGGCGTGGACAGTACAGGTGGTCGGACACAATGCTGACCACATAACTGCCTTGTGTGCTATTGGCTATGAAGCTGGTGTACCTTAACAGTGTCAACTTGATGAGCTATTGGCTTTGGGACTTCGGACTCTGAAAGATACGACATGATAGTCAACCTGCCGCAAGAATTTCAGCAACAGTCTGGAGAAAGTCACACACTCCTTCCCTCTGCATGGCAGCAGGATTGACTGGATTGCCCCTAAGCCCCTGAACAGATGAAAGCTATACCCCATATCCTGGAGAGCTGACCTATCACATGTCTGATAGAGCCTACTTTGCATGCTGATTAAACCTGTTCATCAGATGTGCGCCTATTCCCAGCCTTGAAGAAGGTCAGTGAGGAGGTGGATTCCTTGCTCAGGGGGTCTGATCCACAGCACACAAGGCATTCAGTGGGCTCTGGATCAAAGCCATGGTGACCTGCTTGGCCGTCTGGTTCCCCGAGACATTGGCAGCTACTCAACCCAGGAATCATTTCCTCACTCCCTTCATTTGACTGATGACACAAAAGGAAGGACAAACACAACCTTCAAAGGGCTCTTCTTTTAGTTATGACCCTCCTGCCTTTCTGTTCTCCTGGCTGGGATACTGTGGTGCAGGGCTTAGGAACGAGACCTCCCTTCCTTGGGCTGATCTCTAGGGACTAGGCGTGATTATTAGCTATGTTTCCATGCCTGGAACAGGTTGAGCGCTCTCATCTCCCCTTGGCTCAGCATACACGGTGGTGAGTCAATGGTGCTTGGCTCCTTGCAGCATTGGGCTTTACTTTTATTCACTGTGAGCAAAACCCGAGGCCCTTGCCCAGTTCACAGCCAGTCCTCACTCAGGTCAAACTCCGATTGAAGCCAAAAGGATTTTTGCCTGGGTAGCAAGTGAGTAAAGCTTCAGGATGTAACCTGCTGCCTGGACCCTTATAAAGTCTATCCTGAATATTTAATTCCAAAGTTCCTTATTGGTCAATACAGGAGAGAAAAGTGTGCCAAGGATGACTCAGAATCATCCTCCAGTCTCTGCAGTGCCTTTCATCCCTGAGTCTACAAGCACTCTACACACGTGAACTCACTGGTTAAATCTCAAAACCTGCCCCATGTCTTAGATATTAGTGTAGTTTGGAGATGGGGAAAGTGAGGCGCAGAGCAGTGACATGTCTTGACTAAGTGAGTTATGCACAGTGAGTCTATGGCAGTCAGGAACAGAACCAAGTGTCCTGATTCCAATCCTGTATGAGCTTCCCAGCACAGTCAGACGGCCTGAGACGGCATGCTCTGCTTTTCTCCTCCCAGACGGCACACACTGCAATTGCCACAGTTAAGTTACTGCACAGCTCTTTCTAAGCAAGCACATTTTTCTTAAGGTAAAAGCATTACAGAGACAACATATTAAAACAATAAGAGAACCCGCACACATGCTAATAAGCTCACCAGAGATCACCTCACCCAACTCCAACAAGGGGTCTGGCTAGTGCACAGCCCTTCCAACCCCCCTCCCCACCCCCTCGAATTTTCCTGTGGCTACAAGTTCATAATAACTTTTGCTTAGAACCCTCAAGACTCTGAGGATATGTCTAAACAGCAAAGAAAAACACATGGCTGGCCTGTGCCCAGTGACCTGGGCTTGCAGAGCTCGGGCTGTGGAGTGCTTTCACTGCTGTGTAGACTTCCAGGTTTGGGCTCTAGGACCTTGTGAGTTGGGAGGGTCCCAGGGCTCAGGCTCCAGCCTGAGCCTAGAAGACTACACAGCGATGAAACAGTCCCACAGACTGAGTCCCATGAGCCCGAGTCGGCTGGCACAGGACAGCTGTGGGTTTTTCTTTGCTGCGTAGACATACCCTGAGAGTCACTCCTTTATCCAGTTTGGTTCTTTGACGAGACTGTGAATCAGTAATCAGCCAGACAATGGGATCCTGCTGAAGACCAACTTCAAAAGGCTGGATCCAGGGGTAGGTTATTTGCATTCCCCTCCTCCCAAGTACTTCCTAGGAATCCCCCTATTTTGTCCAGCCCCTTATTACAACAACAGGTTTCAGTGTAGTAGCCGTGTTAGTCTGTGTCAGCAAAAAGAAAACAAGAAAAATACCTGTGGCACCTTAGAGACTAACAAATTTATTTCAGCATAGCTTTCGTGAGTCCTTCAAGAGTCCTTTGAAGCTCAATACACTTCCTAGGGGTTACATTAGCCAAGCCGTCTCCTAAAGAAGTTACATACATTTCACCTGCATACAGAAACATTTTCATGTTTAATATGATGAACTCCTGAGATCTGTGAACTTAATTCCCTAAAGTCTGACTAGGATATTGCAGGAAATCGCCCTGTCTGTTGCTAGCTCGAGCCACACCACTACAAGTCCGTCTCTCCAGGCTGGGAGGCTTGCTGTCAGCAAGGCTTGCAGTGACAGACCCTAAAGAGACTTAGGCGCCTAAGGGCTTGTCTACACTGGCACTTCACAGCGCTGCAACTTTCTCGCTCAGGGGATGTGAAAAAATATCCTCCTGAGCGCAGCAAGTTGCAGCGCTGTAAAGCGCCAGCATAGACAGTGCACCAGCGCTGGGAGCCGCGCCCCTCACGGAGGTGGTTTTTTAGAGTGCTGGGAGAGCATTCTCCCACCACTCTGCCACGATTACACAAGCCAGGTTAAAGCACTGACGTGGCAGCGCTTTAGCATTGCCAGTGTAGACTAGCCCTCAGTCTCATTTTCAAGTGACTTTCAGTGAGGCTCCCAAGTGTCTAGGTCACTTTTGAAAATGGAAATGAGGCTCCTCTGTCCCTTAGGTATGTTTGAAAATGTGACCCATTTGCTCATGGCAAACCGCAAGGTTAACGGACTGACTGCAGGACAGCTGTGGCCACTCCAAATATATGGCTATGTTATCCAGGATGCTCTAATAGCATTGTCTGCATTATGGTAGAACCTAGAGGCCCCACCTGAGATCAGGGACCCATCATGCTGGGTGCTGCATATGGATAGTGAGCGACAGTCCCTGCCCCTAAGACCTTACAAAGGGTGTGTAGGGGGAAACAGAGGCACAGAGACTTGCCCAGCATCACACAGCTGGCAGTAGCAGAGCCAGGCGCAGAACCCAGACCTCATACCTCTCTGTCCAGCATCCTTTCAATAGAACCATGCTGCTTCCTCAAGGCTAAACCTTGGGGTGACGACACATCAGACTCCATGGGGAAAGGCCAAGTGCTCAAGCTGGTTTCCCATAAGGGTGGGTAGAGTCACCTGAAAGATCTGGATGTGGGATGAAGTTCAGACACCCGCAAAGCCTGGGGGTCTGGTTCTGAGGCAGGTTTGGGCTCACCTGTGAAATAATTGTACATAACCAACACACATCCAATAAAGGAACAGGGTACCTTTGGTGAGGTAGCAGCCTTGGGGCCAAGCCACCACGAGAGGGGGACAGAGTGCCACATGGGGAGGAGATGAGTTATACTTGCTTCTCCCTTGTTCTCTAAAGGTATGTCTACCCTGCAATAAACCCCCACAGCTGGCCCCAGTCAGCTGACTTGGTCTCACGGGGCTTGGGCTGCAGGGCTGTCAGATTGCAGTGTAGACATTCGAGCTCGGGCTGGAGCCTGGGCTCTGGGACCCTCCCACCTCGCAGGATCCCAGAGCCCAGACTCCAGCCCAAGTCTGAATGTCTACACCCCAGTTAAACAGCCCCACAGCATGAGTCAGCTGACCCAGCCCAGCCATGGGTGTTTTAGTGAAGTGTAGACGTACCCCAAGAGCCGAAACCTGCTAGGGGCTGGCTGGTCACTGTTGGTATTATCCACCCTGGGCACTGAGGCTGCTCAGCACTTCACGGGATGAGGCCTTGCTTTGCTGACTGATGATGTTCAGTGTTAGCGCAAGTGCTCTAGTATGCGGAAGGGCATGTGCTAGTGCACAAGAACCAGGGCCAAATTCTGGGTTGGGGGACACCGGTGTAAATCTGTTGAAATCTAGGGGGTTACCCCAGATTTACACTGGTGTGAGGCAGAGAAAAAATTGCCCTGGAAAGTTTCACTGAGTGAAGTGTAGCAAGCAAACAGCATCCATGATGAGCATGAACTCTGTGCTGTTAAAACCCATTCCTGGCTGAGGATCTCTGCGGTTCTTAGTGACACTTCTACCTGAATCTGAGTTTGATGTTAACCGAAAGAGAACATTTTCAGAAGCACCTAAGTGACGCAGGACCCTAAACCCTGTTGCCTTTGCTCAGAGTGACCTTCAGTGGGGCTCAGGCTTCTCTGTCACTTGCATGCTTTTGAAAATTTTATCCCACATCTGTTTAGTCCTCTGCACTGTTGTAGGAGCAGCAGTGAGCTGTATGCTCTTTATAACCTATAGGTTCAAAAGGTCTGTTACACCCCCCCCCCCTTTTTTTTTTTTTTGTCTCCTCTCCCTCCTTGAATACCTGTGAAATGGCTTTCCCCCTCCCCCTCTCTCCTGGAATGCTTGTGGGATGAATGGGCTGCTTGAGCAGCTGGAAGATCAGAAGAGCTCCCAAGTAGACAAGGTGTCTGGGACTCTGATTAGGCAGCGATCACATGCCCAATGCATGGACACTGCCCGAGGTGCAGTGTGACCAACCAGACGCGGCCAAGTCATCTCTAGTCGCAGGCCATGAGGAGCGGGTCCTTAAAAGGGGAAGGGGCCATGTGCTCAGAGATCACAAGCTTGTACCTCCCGTGAAGGCCCTTCGCCCGGACTGCCTGGCCAGTGGTTCGCCGTGTTGCATTCCATCGTGCCTCGGGAAGACTTACCTTCATTGCACCGTCTAGCGCTGCGCTGTGGGACACTTACCTTGAAGAATCCTGACATCTCCAGGGCCGTGCCTGTCCTGGGAGCGTGCGTATGCGAGTGTGAGGGTGACCCACCCCACACACCATTCTTTTGAGCTTAGCTATCAGTATAATAAACATGCTGCTTTCTGCCAAACTCTGGTGGGTCATTAGTCCTCCCTAAGCTTACTAGCTGGCCCAATTTCGGGTAACACGCACAAGGGATTTCAACAGAACCTATGAGAGTCAGGCATCCAATTCCCATTGAAATTCAACAGCATTTAACTCCCTTAGGTCCTTTGAAAAGCCCAGCCACATTCAAAGCACTGTTGGTGTTTTCTATTTCATTGACAGGGCTCGCCCTTCCCATAGTACAATACCCCATTGTGATGCCAGCGGGCATCGTGCCATCCATGCAGCTCAGTGAGGCTCCAAGTCATTCTGTGGCTTCACTGGCTTGAGGTTACCGGGAGGTGGAAACTGTCCATCCACTTCTTCATCTCAGATGTCAGGCTCTGGTCTATTTTAAGATCTAATCAGGGTGCCTGTCTCTTGTTCTCTGTCGCCTTGTACTTCACTTCTGCGAACAGTCCCCTTGAGAGACAAGCCTATTATATTTTTATAGGGCTGGTTAATTTTAATGGGGTAATTTCTCTCTGAAAAATGTGCTCAGTCATTCACTTGAACTTCAACCACTCTGCTGATAATACTCGATATAAGAGTGGAGTCTATCTTGCAGCCCTTATGAGTGGGTCTGTATGCTGGCAGGGAAGCAGGAGAGCATGACAAGTTGTACCATGCGCCAAAACCCCAGGTCTCAGGGCAGCAGAAACTTTAAGGCCAAGTGTCCTCAGCCACTCCTGAATGGCAATAATACCAATACATGGCACGCCTACTGCATTTGGCACCGTATGTGTGTTACCTAGCCCGGTAAGTCTCACAACGCCCCCTGTGCCAGGCTCCTGATCCCAAGTCTCTTGAAATCAATGGGAGTCTTTCCACTGAGTTCTGTGGACTTTGAGTCCGGTGTCCTGTTGGCATTGTTATCCCCATTTGATAGAGAGGTAAAATGAGGCACAGAGATGTTCAGGCCCATGTTTCCTAACTCAGGCATCTGATTTGGGCCCTCCAGCTTGAGGTACTTTGGGTCTGATTGTCAAAGGAGCTGAGACTCACAGCTCTGCCCGCACTCAATGGGGCAGCAAGGACTGTTCAAGAACATAAAAGGTTATTACAAGAAGGAGGGAGAAAAATCGTGCTCCTTAACCTCTGAGTCTAGGACAAGAAGCAATGGGCTTAAACTGCAGCAAGGGAAGTTTAGGTTGGACATTAGGAAAAACTTCCTAACTGTCAGGGTGGTTAAACACTGGAATAAATTGCCTAGGGAGGTTGTAGAATCTCCATCATTGAAGGATTTTAAGAGAAGGATAGACAAACACCTGTCAGGGATGGTCTAGATCAGCATTTCTCAAACTGGGGTCCGTGGACCCTTCAGGCCCCACTGATTAACTCCTCCTGCTCCCTTCCAGCACCTCCTGCATGCTGGGGAACAGCTGTTCAGCGGCATGCAAGAGGTACTCGGAGGGAGTGGAAGGAGCGGGGATGGGGCACGCTCAAGGGAGGGGGCTGAATCATGTCTGGGACTGTGTGCCCTGCTGATCAATTCCTCCCCTTCCCTCCCAGTGCCTCCTGCATGCCGCAGGACAGCTGTTCCCCAGCATGCAGGAGGCACTGGGAGGGATGGGGAGGAGTGTGACAGGGTGCACTTGGGGGAGGGGGCGGGAAGAGGAGGGACAGGGGAGGAGTGGGGGGAGGAAGAGGTGGGGTGGAGTGGGGGTGGGGCCTAGGACTGAGCGGGGCCTTGGGGGTCCACGAAAAAAATTAAATGACAATGAGGGTCCTCGGGTTGCTAAAGTTTGAGAACTGCTGGACTAGATAATACTTAGTCCTGCCATGAGTGCAGAGGATTGGACTAGATGACCTCTAGAGGTCCCTTCCAGTCCTGTGATTCTATGGGATTAGGGGTTTGCAGGATCAGGATCATGATTAGTTTCATAGATCCCATCTATTCAGAGTCCCCCATCAGACACGCAGAGCTCTCGCTACTTCTCATATGTAATGTGGTACATAGCCCTATCTGTCTACGTTCGGCGTATGCAATAATATAGAAAGATTACCTGGCCTGGTTTAGGAGAAAAGACCAAATGTCCACCATGTGAGAGTCCCTGTCCCACCAGGCACCTGGCACCTCTGCAGTGCAGCCTAGGAGAGAACGCAGCCTGGGTTCTGTTCCTGGTTCCACCCCTGGCCTGCTTGATGATCTCGGACAAGTCACTTAACCGATATGTGCCTCAGTTTCCCTATCTGTAAAATCTGTGCTGACCTCCTTGGTAAAGAGACCTCCTTTGGGACCTACTGGTGGAAAAACACTGTAGAAGGGCCAGGAATTATTATCAGGGGGCAAATTTCCTCAACAACTAAAGAGGTGGCATGAGCCTGAGTGTCAGGAACCCCTGAGATCTGCTCTGACACTGACTCCCAGGGAGCCTCTGGCCTCATTTAACCTCTCCATGACTGGCTCCCCTACCTCGGAGAGGCATGGTGGGTTACTCCAGCATTTGTGCAGTGCGGTGCAGACGTGAAGCATTCCACAAACACTAGCTTTCTTTGTTGATGGGCTGCATAGATTCATAGATTCATAGATTCTAGGGCTGGAAGGGACCTCGAGAGGTCATCGAGTCCAGCCCCCTGCCCTCATGGCAGGACCAATTACTGTCTAGACCATCCCTGATAGACATTTATCTAACCTACTCTTAAATATCTCCAGAGATGGAGAGAGTCCTGTCCAGTTCCCCAGAGAAGCATCACAGAGTCATAGAAATGAGCACTGGGAGGGATCTCTTTGGCCATATGTAGCCCATCCCCTAGGGACCAGTAAGAATCATGCCCCAAGTTTTCTCCAGAACAGGGTTCAAGGTTGTTTGATATGTCCCCAGTGAATGGGTCTCCTCATACTTCTCTCTTTGAAATGCCCCCTCAGCCTCTCAGCTTGGAAAGCTCCCTTCATATTCAGCCTGAGCGTTCTTTGATCGATTTCATCCCCTCACCCTCATTATTGGACACAAGGTCTGAGAGGTGCATTGTAAACTGTTCGGGACAGGGACCACCTACTCCTCTGTGTTTGTGCAGCACCTAGCACAATGGTGTCCCATTCTTGGATGGCCCTTAGGCACTGCCGGAATAAACGTAATCAATAATAATAATGATGTGTGGGAAGGGGATCCTGTGGGAGGGAGGGGGGCTCCATCTGGGATACAGATGACTCCGCCACACACACACTTTGGAATCCAGTGAATTTTGTATCATTGGAATGTGAATGATTTTCTTTGTGCCTCTTTTCCCTCTGACCAGCCCTTGCTTTCTTCTCCCAGCAGCAAGACGAGGATCGGCTCACCAGCACATTTCCTGTGGCTACCCCATCCCCTTCCCCCAGAGAAAGAATGCAACTTTGCTAAATCAAGGCCAGAGCAAAGCAGAAAAAGAGCAGTTTTGTACTTTTTTTTTCTGGGCCACTTTGAATTAATTAAGGAATGTGATATAAAGTATAAATACCTCCTTCCCGTCTGATTGATGGTCTTTTTGTCCTGGATCGGTATGTGCCTAATCTCTGATTAGAAGCCCACCATCTGTTTTTATTGATTTGCTTGCCAGAGCCCTATTGCTCTTGTTGGCCTTATATGGGAAAATTAGGTATGTGGCAGGCAAGCCAGATTCTAACCCACTATTACATCATCTCTTGGAGCTGATCAGGAGTCTCAGCTCAGTTCAGACCTCGGTCTCCTGGAATGCTCTATTAACTGACTGTGTGAAACTTTAACTTCTATTTCCAGCAAAGGCCCATTCTTTACTGAAGCATCTGCCATCTTCAGCCTTCCTCCATGTAAGTCATTATTATCAGCCAAGAGTGGGGAACTGTTTTTTGCACTTCAAGAAGAAAAGGTTTGAGTGGTTCCCCGTCTTCACCCATATATTGGGCTGCTGCTGGCTCCATTCAGTCACTTTCATGGGGGGGGGGGTCTCCCTGAGAAAACATTCATTCAATCTGAGAGGGATTCAAGCACTTTATTAACTGGGCAGATGATACTACATGATCCCTGACTGAGAACTCCATTAAGCCGCAGTTACAGTAGTTGTAAACATGTGCTAGGTCAAGAGGCAAGCAAAACCCTTCAGGGTTAAAAACCCACGGATGTTGCAAAGCCAGGAAATTCTAAGAGAAAAGTAAAATGTTTAAAAAGCTGGAAAGGCAGCGGGGAGGGTCCCCAGACTCAGCTCTGCTCCCTGCTCACCTGGGCCTCCTCCATGTCAGGCAGAGAGAGGTCAGCCATAAGTACCACAGCAAGTTGGCATCTTAAACATTGTGGGTAACATTTTTAAAAGCACCTTACCAGCCTAATTGACTTTGGCCCAGATGCTCAAAGGTATTTAGGCTCCTAACTTCGAATGAAATCAATGGGAGTTAGGAGCCTAAATGCCTGTGGCATTAGCCACTAAGGGGCCCAAGTCTCCTTGACTGTCAATGGAACTTAGGCACTTTTGATAATTTGCCTCATGTCTTGCTGATGTGGTCGTGTAGTTTCCCTGTGAGCAGGGTCTCCTTGCTGTTTGCAGTGGGACGGAGATTCCATGGGAACATACATCTTGAGAGAGCCCTTGAGCTGCAAGGCCGGGTAGTGGAGTGTGAAATCCTCCTGTAATGATTTCCAGAGGCCGAGGAGAGCTCTGCAGCACCTTGCCAAGGTCACTGCTCACCGGGAGAGCAGCCTGTCCTCTCCTGCAGCAATCTGACATTGCTAGGCAACTGCAGAGCTGCGGCATGGGGGAGTTGCATCGCTAGGGAAACCCATCGTGTCTCCGTGGGAGACAGGAAGCTGCTTGGCTTACATATTCCATGAATGTCCAATACTGGTGAGACATAAGACAGGAGAGAGGAATGGGAGGAAGACCAAGCCTTTGCTCTGCGCTGATGACATGGCTGGAAATGCCGAGAGCTGCAGCTGCTAGGTTTATCTGCTGTTCATTGCTCCAGTGAATTCTCTGGCTCCCCAGTAATGGGGTTTGAAAGCATTTCCCTGTTGGGGTCGCCCAGCTATTGCCTTCAATAAACACTGACATAGCAGCAGCTGGGGCAATATTGCTCTGAGCCCAGTTCCATCCTACCAGGGACTCCACCGGGATTGCAGAAGGCTTCCTCCTCTTTCCCTGCTAAATCTGGGCTATTACTCCAGTGCCGAGTCCTATTGGCTTCATCAGGCCTTTGTCAGTGAGCAAAGTCCCGGGGTGAAATCCTGGCCCCCTCGAAGCCAAGGGAATCTTTGCAGATTCCTTCTATTCTGTCTTTACGCCTTGCAAACCACTGTAGGATCTGAACATCTGGGTTTGTTCTCTAGGTTTCCCTACCGCACGCATCACCACGGTATCTGAGTGTGGCATCGAGACACAGCTTGCGTGTGCTTCTCAAAGCCCATGTGATGGGAGGCTGGGCTGAGGTCGGTTGTTGATCCTTGTTACTGGTGAGAGGTGGGGCTGCCAGACGAGGGCTTGTGTGTCTGAGCCACATGCATGGGGCCCTTGCTGGTCGGGGTAGGGGGCTTTTTGGATACTCCCTGCACTCTCCACGGGCTTTTCATGGGGAGGAAGAGTCCGTAAAAACATAGTTTGTTGCACAGTTAAAATCAGGACTGTCCCCCACAGCCAACCCCCCAAACTTCCCTTTCTCCCTACTGTGTAGGCATGATGCTCTGTACCTCGGGAGAATATCCAGCACCCCCATGTTCATCTTTATAAAACGATTGTGTGGTATCCAATGCAAAGTTTGTCATGTTGGGTGTCTTCGGAAGGCTCATAATGCACTAAGCATGGTCGTTATAGTAATTGTTACAGTAATGTTATAGTAAGGTTATAGGTTATAATTTCATGTATATAGTTATGAGGATGAAAATGTATCCTCATGGCTTAAAGCAAGCCCATGCAAAAACTCTCCAAGAACAGAGGGGCAGTTCGCACCTCGTCAGGCCATGGATGGGACAAACCCAGCCCAGCCTCACAGGAACAATGGACACTGGCTTAGGCAGCGCCAAAATAATCTGTTAGACCCTCGAGGGAGCCACCCCCTTCCTTTGGGCAGTTTGGGACTGCGATGAGGTATTGCTCACCTTACTCTGAATGGGGGGTATGGGGGGCAAAGCCAAGAGGAAAGAAAGGACATGATAAAAGGGTGAGACATTTTGCCATGCTCTCTCTCTTCCACCTTCATCACAGACACCACCACCACCACGCGACTGAAGCGCTGATTAAAGGAGAGAGCCTGACTGAAAAGTAACCAGTCAGCCTGTGGTGAGAAGCATCTAAGTCTGTAAGGACATTGAAAGTGTTAAGATCAGCTTAGAATGCATTTTGCTTTTATTTCATTTGACCAAATCTAACTTGTTATGCTTTGACTTATAATCACTTCTCACAGCAGAGCAGGGTAAGGCTGGCTCCCAGAGTCAAGGATTGGAGTGGCCTAGCAGATCACCGGTCCAGACAACACCAGAGAGGAACGTCACAGTAGGAATGGTCCTGCTGTGGAGCTACAGGAGAATGCTGGCTCTCTCTGAAGGTTGCAATATACCCTCAGGCAGTGTGCAGTGGTTGCCCTAGGGGTCTGGGACAGCATCCATGGCTGTGCGTCACGTTGACCTATCACAAGACAGATTGCAGTGCTCCTTGCAGCAGGGACCGTGTCATCTCATGTGTTTGTACAGCACCTAGCACAACGGAGTCCTCATTTTGATTGGCGCTGCCAGGCACTACCACAATAGAATTGGTTAGTAGGAATAATGATGTCATAACAATTTAGGAAGGATTTTGAAAAGCATCAGAGGGACTGAGGGGCTGAAGTGCAATTGACAATCAGTGAGATATACACTCCTGAGTCCGAGTTTTAGGGGCTTCTGCAAATGGCACAATGAGTCACAAGTTCAGCCCATGGGTTCTCCACAGGTGCCTCTGGGGTTTTATCCGTTCATTCAGGGAACATTTTAAATGAACATCCATGAGCCAAAGGGTCTTTAGCCAGCTGTCCATGGAGAGTGTCACAGTTCAGGGCAACTGCACCTTTATCGCCCTCATGGTCCAGCCAGGGCACCCATCTTTGGTGCCCAGCTCCCCAGCCATCGCCTCTCTTGGGCAGAGACATGTCTCTCTCCCTCCCGAGGGGCGATTTCCAGACCGTACCCAGCAAAGTCAGGCTGCCTAAGCCAGCCTGCTCTGCTTTTCCCCTCAGAGATGGTATCTGGAGCAATTTCCACAGTTACAAGTTCCCACTCAGCCCTTTCTAAGCAAGCACATTTATTGCTAAAGTGAAAGCATGACAGAGAAAACATGAAAACAATAAAAGAACCTACATGCATGCCAGTAAGCTTACCAGAGACCACCCCAACTCCAACAATGGCTCTGGCTGGTGAGCATCCTTCAAACCCTACCCAGGGGTTTTCTTGGGGCTACCAGTTCATCACCTCTTTTGTTCAGAACAAGAACCCTCCTGAGTCAGTCAGTTACTTCTTTATACAGTTTGTCTTTGTAGTGTACTTATGTAACAGGGGATCAGCAGACAAAAGGTCCCCGTCTCAGAGTGAAGCTTCCAAGACTGAGTCCGTAAGTAGGAGTTTGCAATCTCCACCTCACAAGTACTTCCTAGGAATTCCACTTCACACGTATTGTCCCCAAACATCAGCCCTGTCTGCTACATCTTCTGACGCGCACAATACTTCCCAGAGATTACATTAATCTTGTCTTCCTCCTAGAGATGTTCCATACAATCCCACGATTGCATTATTAATACAGTGAACTCCTAACATACTTAAATTTAATTCAATCAGGTTTGTCCAGGCCATTGCAGGAAATTGCCCTACCTATCACGGAGAGCTCCTCTGCAGAATTTGCAAATCAAGATTTAATCTGTGTGATTGGTCGCCAAGTCACATGATAGTGTTTCTGTTGCCCAATTGGATGAAAGACCAACAAGCAAGCCTGGAGAAATCGAGGGGGCTTTGAGGTGAGGAGCCACATTAAGGAGATACGCAGGACCAGGAAATATTTGGAATTTTAAGACTTTTCCCTGTCCTCTTTTGCACAGGAAAGAACATTGTACTTGACTATGTGGATGCCAGATCCTTCCTGGCTGAAGGAGAGAGAAAGATTTAAACCTCACTTCCTGGATACAGAGCAGATTATGCATTCATTTGTCCCCTCGCATATTCACAAGAAGTAATGGTGCAAATGTGCATGGGGATCCTTCCTGTATGATGTCTGCCATCTTGGCCGACACACCAGAGACCTCCAGAGTTAAAGAGCCAGGCCCCCTAGCTTGGGGCTGTAGCAGACTCACCTCTCCTCATAGATCCAGCACTGAGGGGCCATGTAACACACTCTGGCTGCTGGGGTATGACAGCACTTCTGGCATGAACACCCATAATGTCCCATGAATACACACGTTTGCACATGGATCCCAGGCAGCCACTGGAATAACAGATCCTCCCCAAAGACTCATCTAAATGTTTGTGGAAAAGTGAGCCAGAGGAGACACTGTGGTCAGATGTATAAACTCCACACTGGATAACCAGGCGCTAACATGGGTCTGAGCCAAATTAGGCCCCTGGGCGGCACCTGGAGGACACCTGGTGATCACACCCAGTCTGGGAGAATCTGGGTGTGACGGGATCCCCGGGGTGCAGCCTGGGACTGTGGGACAGCTGTACCCCCTTAACTCTCCAGCCTGGGCTGTCGCTCACAATGATTTGCTAGTGTCAAGCAGCAAACCCCTCCAGGAGCTGTGATCACTCAGCACAACCGCATGTGGAGCCCCACACCTAGCTAGATTGCATGAATGTTCCCTGAGCCACTCATGAATCACACAGAGAAAAGCACCAGCCAAATCCCCCCAGCTCCCAGCCTTGTACCTCAGGAATATACTGTCTTGAACTGTTCAAGACCCTTTCTTGAGCAATGCAAGTTTATTAATTGGTTCACCACTTCATCAATGGAAAGTGGATATACACCAGCCTTTGTAAACCTGAGCAGATTTACCAAGCACTTCAGGCAAACACAGTGGTAAAGATAAACAGTAAAACCAGTTTATTAGTTACAAAAGATAGATTTTAAGTGATTATAAGTGATAGGCAAAAAGTCAGAGTGGTTACCTAAAGAAAAGAAAATATAAGCACGCAGTCTAAACTCTCAACCCAGTTAGACTGGGCAACATCAAGATTAAGCAGTTTTTCTCACCCCACTGGATGTGCAGTTCATAGTATACAGGTTTCACCCTTGAAACCTGGGCCAGTCTCCTCTGTTGAAGTCTTCAGTCTTCTGAGTGTCCTTGTTGTTTGCAGCATAGGTGGGGGAAAGAGAAAAGGCCAAGCATGGGGCCACTATGTTCTGTTTTATACCCTTAGACCATGTGCTTGGAGCACACAGGTCCAGGCATGCGTGGTGGACCTTGTTGAGTCACAAGGTGAAGCAATACCCTGGTGTGTCTCCTGTGAATGAGTCATTGAATTGTAACTCCAATGGCTGGTGATGTCTGTTCAGCATAGGGTGACCAGGTGTCCGGTTTTTGACTGGAACACCTAGTTGAAAAGGGACTCTGGTGGCTCTGGTCAGCACCGCTGACTGAGCTGTTAAAAGTTCAGTTGGCGGTGCTGTAGAGCTAAGGCAGGCTAGTCCATACCTGTCCTGGCTCTGCACGGCACCCAGGAAGCAGCCAGCAGGTCCGGGGGGGCCACAGAGCTCCGCGCACAGCCCCCGTCCCAAGCACTGGCTCCACACTCCCATTGGCCAGGAACCACGGCCAATGGGACCTGTGGGGGTGGTGTCTGTGGGTGAGAGCAGTGCTCAGAACTGCCTGCCGCACCTCCGCCTAGAAGCCGGACCTGTTGGCCACTTCCGGGGTGCAGTGCAGAGTCAGGACAGGCAGGAAGCCTGACTTAGCCCCCTGATGTGCCACTGACTGGGAGCCACTGGAGGTAAGTCCGCGCCCCAACCTCGAGCCCCAACCCTCTGCCCCACCCCTGAGCCCCCCCAAAGCCAGAGCTAGCTAGGGATGAAATGCAGGGAAGGGGCACTTCCTGTGGGCTGTGTGGCAAGGAGGTGGGCTCGTGTCTGAAGGTCAGCGAGCTGCTGACGCACACGGTCTGCAGAATGCCTGTGGCACGGTGCTCTAACTGCGAGGAACACGTTTCCAAAGGCTCCACTCCAGAAGTGCGGGACAATGCAGGATGCTGCAGGAGCAAGGCGTGGCACTGGCCAGCTGCCTAGGGAGATAAGGGTCCAGACTGCAAAAGAATACATGACTTTTTCAAAGTCTCACGCTGGTTCCTAGGAACCTTTGCCAGGGGTACAAGCCCCCGGGGGATCTGGCACACCTCAGCCTTTGCAACACTCTCACATTTAGGACACTGGGGTGCTGCAGGTCAGACTTGAGAGGTGTTAGCAGAGCTGTGGGGAGGGGTGGACTAGAATAGTACGAGGGGTTGCAGGTCAGGTCTATGGAGCATGGACAGGGCTGTGTGGGGCACAGGATTGGAATGAGGGGGGTGGGGCTGGAGGTTGAGATCAAGGTACATCAACAGGTCTGTGTGTGGGGAGCCCAGGGCTGGAATAGCAGTGGGACAAGCGTGAGGAGTAAGGGCAGAGCTGTGTATGTGGGGAGCTTGGGACTGGAGCAGTGAGGAGGGGGGCTGCGGGTCAGGCCTGAGGGGCATTGACAGAGCTGTGGAGAGAGCCGAGAGTTGGAGTAGGTAGTGTGAGGGGTGGTGGTGCTGCAGGACGGGACTGACGTGCCTTGTTATAAGCAGGGTGGAGTCCAGGGCTGGAGCAGCAGGGGGCTTTAGGTCAAGATTAAGGTGCATCAGGAGAGCTGCAGGGGATGGGGTGGGGTGACGGGGACCGCCGCCCATCAAAGGGGCCACTCCGTCCATCGAGGGCAGCAGAACTCACCTGATGACGATTCTGTATATTCCAGTAGCACCTAGAGCTGGGCCCCGCTGTGCTGGGTGCTGCACGGATGCACGCACAGAGACGGCCCTTGCCCAGAAGAGCGTGCCGTCCGAACAAAGGCCGGGAAGGGAACTAAAGATCCCCGGAGGGGAAGTGTAATGTGCTCAGGGAGGATCACCCCAGTGGATGATCTTCCAGAGCAATGGAGCTGACAGAGGGGCTGTAATGCCACTCCCCGCACCGCTGCTGTAGCAGGGCTAGATAACAGCACCAAAGGGATTGTGCAACATGTGCCTGATGCACCAGGGAGCCAGTCCTGCAAGGTGCTGAGCACCCTCCCATCACACCAGGAACGAGGTGCTCAGCATCTTACAAGATGAGGCCGCAGGCTCACAATCATGCTGCTTTGTGCAAACTCCATTCTACGACTGGCAATATTCCTGTCTTGGGTGTAAGGAAAACTGCCTTGCACCTCTGAGGTGCACTTACACGAATTTGCAGTTGGGAAGAAAATCTCTGGCTCGCTTGCTCTCTCACAGCCTCCCTTAATCATTATTTTAGGCCAGACCCCCTCACTTGTTTGGTGTAACCTGGAGTTTCCTATTATCCAGACTGACTGATAGATGTGATGACAGAATTTCTGCTGTTGGGTGAATTAATTTCCCTGGGGCTCCCGGTCTCATATAAAACCAACATGATTTTACTCGGCTGAAAATAAAATAGCTCCGGCTCAGGTTTTTTCCCTGTGTTTCCATGAGATAACGTGGCAGCTGGAGTGTGACGTCCCGGGCGAATCCCATTGTTTCCCACAGTCTCTGTGTGGGTGTGAGGCCTGGGCTGTGCAACATCAGCTTTTGATTAGCGCTGGTCCTAGGGTGACCAGAAGTCCTGATTTTATAGGGACAGTCCTGATATTTAGGGCTTTTTCTTATATAGGCTTCTATTACCTCCCCATCCCCGTCCCGATTTTTCACACTTGCTGTCTGGTCGCCCTAGCTGGTCATCCTTAATGTGGTGTTCACAGTCTGCATCATCCTGCCAAACACTAGCCCTGCATGGTCAGGCCAAATCAGCTGGGTGGCTTTGGGAACAGGGAGAATTCTCTGCTGGGAGTCCTAGTGCCAGTAACTGGCATGGCCCCTGCCACCAAGCTGTGAAAGCAAGCCAAGTGGGGTAGTCCGGCCGCTGCCCCCTCTGATGGCTTTGGTTTGACTTGAGCTAGTAGCTGCAGTACCATAAGAGCGGGGCAGGTGCAGTTCCTAGGCTCAGGCAGGCGAGGGAAGCAGGATGGCAGAAGCCAGATGCTGAATCCCTCGCTGTGACGGGATTAACGACTAGCTGCTCACCTCTGAGGAGAAGCCACCTCCTGAGTAGGTGGCAAGGGACACGCGTCTCCTTGCGCCATTGGATGAACTGGTGAGACAATGGCTTGGGGAATGGTTTGTTTTCTATATTCCTGTCTGGTGGCTAGAGCAGGAGTCGAGGGGTCAGGATCCATGTCCTACCTCTGCGTGAGTTGATCTAATCCACCCCTGCAGCCCTAAGGCACCTTGGTGTGCAAGCACCCAAGACAGGCAAGGATGTAACCCCAGCTACCAGAGTGCCTCGCTGTTGCTCTCTAGTGGCTATGCCATGTATGGAAGTTTGATTCTGGTACTGCCTGGGACATCGGCGACAAAGACCTATTAGCCTGTGCCGTAGAGGCTTGTGTGTTTCTATGCTGAGGGCCTGGTTCAGTCCTGTAAATCACCCAGCCAGGGCATGGACTTCTCTCCCTGGTGTTTTGCCCTGTCGAAGGGGATATTTCATCAGTGAGGTGGAGTTGGCCACACCCCTTGTTTCTAGCCCTGCCCCCTTCCTCCTGGTGCAAGGACCGCAGTGAGAGTGAATGGCACTGTTGCTCTGGAAGATTGTCCTTGCTCTGCAGTGATCCTCCATGGGCTCGCTAAGACAGCTGTATGTCGAGCAGGGGCACTGGAACAGGTGTGGGCAGGGGGCCATGCCCCCCCCCCCCCGTTTTACTAGCCATAAGGGCAAGCGATGGAGGGGATGGGGCGGAGAGAAGCTAGGAGGGGGATAGAGGCTTTTGGGGAAGGGGCGGTGTGAGGGGCAGCACAGAGGCAGGGCCTCCGGAGGGAAGGGGTGATGGAGGGAGGCGGCCCCCGAGGCCCCCTACTTTTAGGAAGCTTTTGCCACTCCTGATGGGGAGCAGTGGGGGCAAAATACCTAACTGGCTTCAAGACTGCGCTTGATAAGTTTATGGAGGGGATGGGATGACGAGACTGCCTACAGTGGCATGCGGCCCATCGGCGACTGCTAGCAGCAAATATCTCCAGGGGCCGGTGTTGGGACACTAGATGGGGAGGTCTCTGAGTTACTACAGAGAATTCTTCCCCAGGTGTCTGCCTGGCAGGTCTTGCCCACATGCTCAGCATCTAACTGATCACCATATTTGTGGTCGGGAAGGGATTTTTCCTCAGGTCAGATTGGCAGAGACATGGTCGTGGTGGTGATGGAGGGCTTCACCTTCCTCTGCAGAATGGGACACTGATCACTTGCTGGTAAATGGCGTGTAAATGGCGTATTACTTACTAGTGTAAATGGTGGATTCTCTGTAACTTGAAGACTTTAAGTCATGATTTAAGAATGTCAGTAACTCAGCCAGAGGTTAGGGGTCTATGACAGGAGTGGGTGGGTGAGGTTCTGTGGCCTGTGATATATAGGAGATCAGACTAGATGACTATGATGGTTCCATCTGACCTTAAAGTCGATGAGTCTAAGTTACGCTGATGATGTGAGACAAAGTAGCCTCGATGCCCTAGCAGTAGCGTAGCCAGGGGGGAGCAGGGGGAGCAGCCGCTCCCTCTGTGAGGAAAAGCGGTGCTAAGGCGCCGCCCGAGCCTCGCTGGGGTGGTGCTTTAAAAGGCCCGTGGCTCCTGCCGCTGCAGGGAGCCACGGGCCTTTTAAAGTGCCACCCTCCAGCCCCGCTGCCGGAGCCAGGCTGGGGGGGGGCACTTTAAACTTTTAAACACCCCCCCAGCCCCGCTGCCGGAGCCGGGCTGGGGGGTGGGGGCGGGGTTAAAAGGCCCATGGCTTCTGCCGCTGCGGGGAGCCACGGGCCTTTTAAACAGCCCCCCCCAGCCCCGCTGCCAGAGCCGGGCTGAGGGGGGGAGCGTTTAAAAGGCCCGTGGCTCCTGCCGCTGCGGGGAACCACGGGCCTTTTAAAGAGCCCCCCTGTCCCCGTGTACTAGGGATGGATTCTGTATTTCCAGAAGCTGAGAGTCTGCCTAGCCCAGCATGTGGGTCTATCTACCTAGCTAGTATCTGAGCCTCTCCCAGACAGGGCCATCCTTAGCCATAGGCAGAATAGGCAGCTGCCTAGGGCACCACTAGGTCTGGGGCACCACACTCCGGTGGATTGCACTCCGGACATAAGTCATCAAGAACAGATGTCGTTAGTAGTGAGATTTGTCGACATTAGTGATTCAGCACAGATTACAGTTAAGGAATCGTTTATCACATTTTTAGAAGTAGAAGAAGAAGTTTTCCAATACTGTAAGCTTATGTTTGTGTTGCTAAGAGCCAGTCAGGCATAGGGGCACCAGTTTAATAATCCCACCTAGGGCACCATAAATCCTAAGGACGGCCCTGCTCCCAGACATTAATGGATTTTTCCTCACTTCACCACTGTGAGGCAGGGCTGTGCTGTTACCCTCATTGCACATATGGGGAAACTGATGCACAGACAGCCCAAGTGATTTGCCCAAGGTCACACAGGCAGCCTGTGGCAGAGCAAGGAATAGACTCCAGAGTCTGTGCCTGAAACCATCCTTCCTGGTGTCTGGGGTATGCTCCCATCTCCCGCTGTATGTATGCTAAATGGCCCCACAGCCACCTACCAGCCTCAGCTTGCCCATGAGTCTATTTACTCACAAAAGACACCCAGAAGAAACAGCCATTTTCCTTAATATGGTTTATCTGCCTGACACCAGCTATGGGATTTCTGTCAATAGTTTTGTTATAGTAGCATAGAGGCCCATGAAATGTCAGGATCCCATTACGCCAGGTGCTGCACAAACACAGAGTGAAAGAGTCCCCACCCCAATGAGGTTACAGTGGAAAAAGATAAAGCAACTTACCTAAGGTCACACAGCAGGTCAGTGCTTGGAACAAAACCCAGGGCTCATGATCCTCTAGGGTACACGGACATCCTGGAGCACACACAGCACCCTTAGACTCTTTGTGTTTGTGAGTTAGGTATGCTTTCCTTAATCCATAGTGGGAGTATTTTAGAGCTCAGGGAGAAAGGCATACCAAGAGCCCAAGGAGGGAAGCTCAAGCCAGGCAAATTCCAATTAGAAATAAGGCACACATTTCTGACAGTGAGCGAGATGAACTATTGCAACACACTCCCAAGGCTGGGGACCGTTTTGGAATGTGTGCTTTAATCAGACACATATTATTGGACTTAATATAGGGGGAACTGGGTGAAATGTAATGGCCTGTGTTATACAGGAGATCAGACTGGATAATCTTATGGTCCCTTCTTGTATGAAAATCTACGAATCTGTACTAAAGCTGAAGAGCTCAGTCTACAAAGGTGGCATATACCCAATTTCTTTACAGTATCTTTATTGCCTGTAAAGTCTCTGGGGTACGTTACTTTGCCTTCAAATTGTTCTTCAGCTCCTCTCTTAGGCCTTGTCTACACTACTGGAATGATGGGATCGAAAAACTGCATCATGGGATGTTCAGCACGCACCCACAATGCACTGCCATCCACTCCGCCTTCTCACAACTGCTAGCTGCAGAAGGTGGAGTGTAGCCCAGTGGGATAGCTACCCACAGTGCATCTCTCTCTGTCGATGCTAGAGCACCAACTGTGGATGCGCTCTGCTGACAGAAGGAGCATTGTGTGAACGTGCACAAGTGATGTAATTATAGCAGTTTTTGATCATCGGTGTAACTTGCTTCAGCAAAACTCTGTAGTGTAGACAGGGCTGCAGAGAGAGAAGGTGGGTGAGGTAATATATTTTACTGCACCAACTTCTGTTGGGGAGAGAGACGAGCTTTCAGGCTACACAGAGCTTTTCTTCAGGGGGGTTGGTGGGTTACAGATTGCTGTAATGTAATGGCTTATTACAACAATCTGTAACCCACCTACCCCTCCTTTTGTCCTATGACTATAGGGGTGTTAATGGGCCACTTCCCCTTGAATGGTCCCTTAGAACAGGGGTTCTCAAACTGGGGGTCGGGACCCCTCAGGGGGTCGTGAAATTATTACATGGGGGGTCGCGAGCTGTCAGCCCACACCCCAGACCCCACTTTGCATCCAGCATTTATAATGGTGATAAGTATATAAAAAAGTGTTTTTAATTTATAAAGGGGGTCGCACTCAGAGGCTTGCTATGTCAAAGGGGTCACCAGTACAAACGTTTGAGAACTACAGCCTTAGAATATGTGCTAACTACTTATGCTAAACTAGGGGTTCTCAAACTTCATTGCACCAAGATCCCCTTTTGACATTAAAAAATACTACATGACCCCAGGTGGGGGGGGGGGGGGGGCAAAGCCCCAGCCTCGCTGTTCTGGGCGGCAGGGTTCTGTAACCTGAGCCTCACCACCAATGGCCGAAGCTGAAGCCCTTGGACTTTGGCTTCAGCCATAGGCATTGGAGCTCAGGCTTCCGCTTCAGCCCAGGCCCCAGCAAGTCTAAACCAGCCTTGGTGACCCCATTAAAACAAGGAACCGCTGTGCTAAACTATCGGTTCCATTTTGTATTTAGCTGTCACTGTGAATACCTTTCCTAGGACCCAGACCTGTAGAAGAAGCTTGAAAGCTTGTCTCTCTCCCCAAGAGAAGTTGGTCCAATAAACCCACGTTGTGTCTCTAAATAATTTTTTTTTGACAGAAAATGCTTTTTTCACCAAAATGATTTTTTGCAAACTTTTTGCCTGTCTGATTTTTCAGTTTTTCAGTGAAAAATTTTGATTGGGGGGGGGGGGGGGGAATATTTTGGGAAAATGTCACTTTTGCTTCAGAGCTAATGGAGCTGGAGGGGAGGGGAAAGATTGTAAAAAGAGGCCAGAGTAGTGTTGGAGGGCAAGGGGTGTCCTGATGTGAAGGGCTCTGATTGTTTTGAGCGTCCGTAGCTGTTATGTGGCATGTTCTCTGCTCTGGCGTACCTCAAACAGTATAAGAGGGTGCCAGATCTGATTGACACTGCATCCAAACTGTATTCACCTACGCTCATCCAAAGTCACCACTCATCTGTTAAGAAGATCCGCACTTCAGTCTGTTTGCCAGAAGCTGGGATTGGGCAAGAGGGGATGGATCACTTGACGATTACCTGTTCTGTTCATTCCCTCTGGGGCACCTGGGATTGGCCACTGTCGGAAGACAGGATCCTGGGCTAGATGAACCTTTGGTCTGACCCAGTATGGCCGTTTGTATGTTCAGTCAAAGCAGTGAGTGCAGCTCAGAGCCCTGGGTACATACTTGTGTTGCTAGTCCAGGCTGGATTCCGTGCTGCTGTGCCTTCACTGCTCCTTTTAGCCATGTTAGCTAGATTATGCCTACCTGAGCTGCAGTCACACCTCCGATTACAGTGTGGACAGACCCTAAATGCCCAGATTTATATAATGCCACTGGTGTAGCCCAGTTGTATAGTGAATGCTTTGGGATTTCAATTTAATTTTCAACAGGCACGTTGGATTCTTGCTCATATTTCACATTGAGCAGGTAGGGTGTTATTTTAGAGTGTCTAAGATTTGTATTGTAGTTTCCTTCATTTGTTAGCTGTAACTGCTGGCAACTAAGGCTTTGGCTACGTGAGAAAGTTGTATGGCTTTAACTATACTGGTATACAATGCCTCTAGTGCAGTTGCAGTTATATAGCATAAAGGTGCTTATACTAGCGTAGCCTATTCCCATAGGGGAATGGGAATAAGATATCCTAGTATAACTGCATCTACACTAGGGTTGTACCACTCTGTGAGGAGCTCTGTTGATTCCCTAGTAGGAGCATTGCCAGCAGATCCAGGGAAATGATTATTCCCCTCTATTTTTACTACCGAGAGTCCAGTCAGGGCCTAATTGTCTACCCCATTACACCGGTGTAACTCCATTGCAGTTAATGGAATTGCATTGGTGTAAAACTGGGGTGACAGGGTGCAGTATCAAGCCCATATTATGTAGTTTTTGTAGTGGACCCATTATGAGTCACCGAGGCCCAATCCTCAAAGGTTTTCATGCACCTAATTCCCATTGATTTCAATGGGAATTAGGTGCCTAAATACCTTTGAGGATCCAGGCCTTAGGGACTGACTACACCAGTGGTGACCTAAATGGACACATTCTGGGGTGATTCTAGTGAAGCAGGATTTCAGAGTGGGCCCGCAGTTCTCTAAAAAAGCTAAGTTTTTAAACTAGATCCTGTCTGAACAAATCATTCATAACCAGTCATTTGCTCCATGAATTTCAGTCTGTTCTGTCCATGAACAGAGTGTGAGTTTTCTCACATTTATTCAATATTAAAAATTACGGACCAGATCTCTTCTGCAGATAATTCTTGGTTTGCATGTTGCTTGTATCATTGGGCATATTTGCATGCTTCCCTTCTTTCTTCCTTCCCCATCCCACCTCTCTCCGCCCTTTCCCCGGCCTATCACTTTTCCCTCCCCTTCCTTTCCTGCATGTCCCTAGATAGTGTGAGTAGGTGACTGATGGATAGGAAAGGTGATTATAGAATTGCCAACCCCAAACACTCAGAAATCAGGAGGCAGGCCCCAAAACCATTTTGCTTAAAAACCATGGGATTTTGTTTACAGATAATAAAGTTGGCAGTCTGTTATTTGTCTTTTGATATCTAAGCCTTTATGGTGCATTCACTTTGTGTTTTCAAGATGTTCTCTGTAACCATGAGGGCTAGAAACTTACTCTTTTTAAATTGAAAGCTGAGAGTCTCATGCCATCTCTTTATTCCAGAAGTTGGGCTTTAAGAAAAACACCAAATATTGAGGGACACATGACAAAATTGCGAGAGCTATGACTAGATGATGATAGACAGATGTGGTAATTCGATTATAGTTATCCCCAAACTGGGTGTTATAAACCCAGCTAAGGTTACATTTAAAAGAAATCCAAACTTCTTAAATGTACAGTTAGGGCACCCAAACAACCTTAACTCTGCCCTGTAGTTACACCAGAAGAGATTAAAAGAAAAAAAGAAAAGAAAAATCAAATATGTCTTTAGAAATCAGTATAATCGACTTTGGAATCACAAACAGTAAAATACCCAAATCAGAATAATGTGGTTATTTTAAAGTGCCACTATATGGCAGAGTTAAGGTTTCTGATGGAGGAGAAACTTTCAGTTATGAAGAATATAGGGAATCACAACCGGCACATCCATAATACTACTACTGATTTTATAAGCTGCAAACAGCAGCCCGAGTGAGCTGGCTCAGTTGTGTCCTAAACAGCCAGAATGCAATGTACAGATTTGTGGCAGGCCCTTTAAACAGCCTGTGATTTATGCGGGAAATATCTGCAGGAGAGTTTTGCCCAAGGCACAGCATTGAGATCCAGATCTGAAGTTCCAGCACTCTCCAGTTTGGGCATGTTTGGATGCAGCATTTTGATTCAGAGGAACATCCTCGGCAGGCCCCCAATCCTGCTTCCTAGTGAAGCCAATGGGAGCATGGCTGGGACGGGACCGTAATGGTATAAGAAGACAGCAGACAGAAGAATATGGTGTTGGAGAAGAGGAATGCAGCTTCAAGCAGGGCAAGAGGAGGGCTCAAATGAACATCTGGCTCAGTATCTGTTTAAGCAGCTCTGCAGCTTGCGAGTGTATTTAGGGTAACAGCAGAGCCAGCCAAGAATTCCAGAGTTTTGTAAACTAGCTAAAACAAGGCAATATTGTGGCATCAACTGTGGAGAAGAAAGGAATGTTGAAGGAAGCAGAGTTTATTGATCTGACATCCTGCCTGTCAGGGTTGGCAAAACAATTCTGCTTCCGCCATAAATCACAGGCTATTTAAAGGGCCCGACCCAAATATATACATTGCATTCCGCCTGTGTAGGACACAGCTGAATCGAGAGGAAACTAGAGCAAGAGCAGTGGGTTAATTAGCACCATTCTGCTTGGCCAGAAGTCCTTGGAGATTAAACCCAGCTAGTTTCTCAATTCCTCCCCCTTCGAAGAGCCTGGCCTGCTGGATGGAGCTCTGAGGACCAGCCTGTCTTGCTTTAGGCTTTGCTGCTGTTGTTACTTGAGCTGGTTCAGAATTGTTTACATGTGCTGCCATCACACAAGGAACTTGCTCAAACTTATACAGGAAGCCTGGGGCAGAGCAGGGAATTGAACCCGGGTCTCCCACAGCATCTAACCCCTGGGCCATCCTTCCGCACTAATATCAAGCATCTGGGCTCTGTGGAAATCACAATCCCAGTATGGTCTATTCACCCCTTCATCCTTCTGAGGTAGGGCACCTGGGCCAAAGCCAGAGGCAATGTGTAGGTTAGAGCCTTTTAACCCAGTGGCTCTCAACCTTTCCAGACAACTGTACTTCTTTCAGGAGTCTGATTTGTCTTGCGTACCCCAAGTTTCACCTCACTTAAAACCTTACAGAATCAGACATAAAAATGCAAAAGAGTCACAGCACACTATTAGTGACAAATCGCTGACTTTCTCATTTTTACCATATCATTATAAAATAAATCAACTGGAAAATAAATATGATACTTACATTTTGATGTTTAGCAGAGATCGGGAACCTTTGGCACGCAGCCCATCAGGGAAATCCACTGGCAGGCCGGGATGGTTTGTTTATGGGGCTGCAGGAAGCGGCGGCCAGCACATCCATCCCTCAACCCACGCCACTTCCTGCAGCCCCCATTGGTCTGGAACGGTGAAACGCAGCCAGTGGAAGCTGCGATCGGCCAAACCTGCGGACGCTTCAGGTAAACAAACTGTCCCGGTTCACCAGCGGATTCTCTATATGAAATTTTAGTTTGTGCTGACTTCGCTGGTGCTTTTTCTGTAGCCTGTTGTAAAACTAGGCCAATATCTAGATGAGTTGACGTATCCCCTGGAAGACCTCTGCATACCCTCAGGGGTACACATACCCCTGGTTGAGAACCACTGCTTTAGCCCTATTTATACTTGCTTACTGGTACCATGAGAGTATCAGGGAGCCTAAAATAGTGTAATTTACACCTAGAGAAGACCAGAAGAACCTGTAAATTAAGTCAATTCAGACTCACTTTTGAAGCTGACCCACTGAGTTCCAGAGACAAGGTGGGTGAGGTAATGGCTTGTATTGGACCAACTTCTGCTGGTGAGAGAGACAGCTTTGGAGCCCCACGGAGCTCTGCTACAGGTCTGGGACGTTTACCCAGAATGGCACAGCTAAATACCAGATCAAACAGATTGTTGAGCATAAGAAGTTAGCACATATTCTATGGGACCATTCATGGTGAAGTGGCTTGTTAACACCCTGTAGTCATAGGACAAAATGGGGGTGGGTGGGTTACAGGTTGCTGTAAGCCATAAATCCAGTGTCTTTATTAAGACCATTTTTTTTAGTGTCTAGCCGAGCGATGAATTTAAGCTCCCAGGCTCGTCTTTTGAATGTTTTGTGCAGGTTTCCTTTGAGGATGGGAACTGATAGACCTTATCTCACTGGTATCCTGTCACCCAAATGGCTACAACAACAGGGCATGCAACTACTGAGTTCCATGACTTCGCTGTGAGAGCCTCCCTGATGAGCCCTAAAGAATCCACCATCTTGTGCAATGTGCCTGGCCCCTGAAGAGATTGGGGCATTTCTTCATCGAAGCAGAGCTTTGCTCGGACATCGTCCCCCAAAACATCCCCTGCTGGCGCTGTGTGGTGGCTCCCCCACTGGAGAAGCTGTGTGCATGTGGACACATAGGCGTGGGAACTAAGGGTTCCTGGGGTGCTGCAGCACCCCAGGGGTCCTGGCCTCAGCTCTGGGGCTGGGGTGGACAGAGGTAAGGAGGCTGGCTTTCATCACCCCCCCCAGCCCCATTAAAAATGTTCCAGCGCCACTGCATGTGGAGCAATCTGGGCTCTTTGATGGGGCATACAAACCCTACACTGGGCCCAAAGGGGTGAAAAGGCAATTGTGGGCTCAGATAGCTCTGCCCCTCTGACTGGCGGAAGCCCAGGCAAAGGGTGGTGGCCAGGCTGCAGGGGAGAGGAGTTCTTCGCTGGCCAGACAGACAGCTGAGCCTGAGTGGGGGAGCACAGGTGGGTGAGGCCCATGGGCAGAACCTTCCCCAGCCCCCCACCCTTCGAGAACCTACAGTGCCCTGCTCCTTTGGACTCTTTGGTAAGTGACTGTTTGGACTATAGGGGCCACACCTCCAAACTGAAGGGAGATAGATGGGAAGTAGCCCAGGGCAGGTGACTTGGACTTATTGCATGGAGGTCCCTGCCGGCGTTGCTTCTCGCTGGGACCCAGTGGAGAGGGAGGACCCATACTGCACCCCATAAGGGCTGAGGCCCAGATATGGGTGGAAAGCTGAACATTCCTGACTTAGGGTCAGGAACAGGCACCGATACCACCATGACAGAGAGGCAGGGGACTGGAAGCCAGGTGTTCTCCCCACTAGGCCTCCCAGTACCCTATCACAGGGTCTTTCAAGGTGAAACTCACATTGGAATTGTAAAGTAAGCCTGGAGAACAGGACATGAGTTAGATCTGCAGCCCGAGCTGGGCTCCTAACAGGGCAGAGACCCCTTGCAATAGAATTTTACAGCACATCCTGTTTGCTCTGATGAATCTAGAAAAGCCTATCGCAGCTAAACAGCCAAGCCACCTGCCTGGGCAGGGTACAAAGAGCAGCACTGTGTGTGATTCCCTCCAGCTGATGGGAGGAGCCAGGGAACTCAGGATCAGCTGCCAATTAGCAAAAGCACTTGGAAAGCCCTCGAACCAAAGGTTAAGTGCAAGGTGAGAAGATCAGGGCCAGACTGCCTGTGCTGACACAGGTGTGCTATGGGGGCCTTCCCCCTTAGTGAGTCCATCTGTGGGCCTGGCAGAACTGCAGTTCCATGTTTGGGGGCCTGGCAAGGCTGCTATGGCCCAGATCCGCAAACGTATCTAAGCTCCTAACTCCTCCTTTGGGGATCTGGCCTGTGTCCCTAACCCTATCCTACCAAGGGCACATGGTCCCCCAGTGGGGTTGGGGGGGAGGTAGGGTCAGGGCTCAGCCTTCACGCACCTGCAGAGCTATGGTGACCAGATGTCCCGATTTTATAGGGACAGTCCCGATTTTTGGGTCTTTTTCTTATATAGGCTCCTATTACCCCCCACCCCGTGTCCCGATTTTTCACACTTGCTGTCTGGTCACCCTATGCAGCAGAGCTGGCTGCTTGTGTGGGCAAGTTCTGTGGTGGGAGCTGCTGGAGGCCTCTTCCCATGGTACAGCTGAGCCCGTCCGTTGGAGGAGGAAGCGAGGGGCTGGTTCCAGGACCACCCATGCAATCAGGGCAGCAGTGCAGAGGGCCCTGGGGTTCAGTGGCATGGTGCTGAGCTTTTCTTAGAGCAAGGGCAAGCACAGTGGTGACGGGAAAGGCTGGCACCACTGCGAGCACTTGTGAGTGGCAGGGTGGGGCTGGACAGGCACACCCAGGGGGTCCAACTACCCCTCTAATGTAGACCAGACCGTAGGCAGTCATGTTACGGTATTACTTCTTTTTGAAAACCGGACTCTCTGCTCCACCTCTGGCCCCATTGCCTGCTCAGCCTCTTCCCTTGAGGCCCCACCCCCACTTGCTCATCTCCTTCCTCCCCCCCTTCCCCCTCCCTGGATCCTCTCCACCTCTCCCCTTCCCCCCCTTGCTGGGCTCCCTCTATTCCAGGGCTGAGCCTGCCTGCTGCCTGCAGGTAGGAGGTGGCCCCAACTGAGCAGGGGATGGTGTGGGTTGATGACCCAACTCTTTCCCCAACCTGCGATAATCAGACTTCTGGTGTCCGGTCAGTATGTCTGACCAGACACTGTCAGGTCCGTTGAAAACTGGGCATCTGGCAACCCTATGACTGGTATTAAATAAGCCCGCAGTGTTCCCCTATGGATCACAGCCTTCACCCAAGGAGCTCAACTAGGGTTGCCAGGTGTCCGCTGTTCGACCGAAATGCCTGGTCGAAAAGGGACTCTGGTGGTTCCGGTCAGCACTGCTGACTGGGCCACTAAAAGTCCAGTTGCTGGTGCTGCAGGTCTAAGGCAGGCTAGTCCCTACCTGTCCTGTCCCAGAAGCAGCCAGCAGGTCTGGCTCCTAGCCAAGGGGACGGGGGGCATGGGGCTCTGTGCGCTGCCCCTGCCCAGAGCACCAGCTCCGCACTCCCATTGGCCAGGAACCGCAGCCAATAGGAGCTGAGGGGGCGGTGCCTGCAGGCGAGAGGAGTGAGTGGAGCCTCCTGGTCCCCCCACCTAGCAGCCGGACCTGCTGGCCGCTTCCAGGGCGCAGCATGGAGCCAGGACAGGTAGAGACTAGCCTGCCTTAGCCCCGCTGCACCGCTGACTGGGAACCGCTTGAGGTAAGCCTGTGCCCCAACCCCCTACCCCAGCCCTGAGCCCCCCCTCAAACCCAGAGCCCCCCCTCAAACCTGGAACTCCAAACCTCTTACAGAAGGGTAAACTGAGGCACAGAGCAATGAAATGACTTGCCCAGTGTCATATGGAGGTTGGCAGAGCCAGGCATAGGTCTCAGGATCTGCTGGTCCCATACTCTAACCTCTAGACCGTCTCAGAGGAGCAAAGGAAAGGGCTGTGCTGCCCCTCACCATCCTTTTCTTTTTTTCCTAGGGATGAAACCCACAAGAGGGGGTTGTAGCTACACACAGCACATGGATCCTTTGGGATCCCACACACGGACTGGCTTTCACAGCATGGCCAACCCCACCTGGTCCCAGCTTCGGCCTCCAGCATGGCCTGCAGACCTGTCTACACACCGATCTGAGTTTGTTGCTAAAAAGAGACACTTCCTGCCCCACTTCCCTGCACGTCCCTGACGGCCAGGGTAAGGGCAGCAGGGCTCTGGTGATCTGAGGCTGTGTCACCCAGGCACTCTGCTTTATAGCCATATACGTAGAGAATTACGATACATAACATGGGAATTTCTATGGGCGTTTGCTGTGTTTGATCCAGTATCTTGGCATTAGTCAATTTGTTTTAATATCCTGGCACAAAGGCATGTGCATTAGCTATTGAGTACCATCATGGGCAAGGCAGCTCATTAAAAGCTCTGATTGCTGGAGTCAATTATGACATTAACTTTTCAAGGTAAATTTGCTTTTTTACCTCCTTCTTTTTCCATTGTTAAGAGGCTGTCACGCTAGCAGCCCTGGAAATTGGAGTTATTTGTCCTCCGAAGAGGTACAATATGGGCACTAATGGGGGAGAGACACGCACCCTGCACTGGATTTGCTGCCTCTAAGGGTGAGGAGGAGTTCATTCGCCATGGTCCGTTCAATTTCTTGGCGTCGTTGCTGAGATTGCTAAGGCAGGTGGAAGTGGGCTCTTCTGGAGTAGCAATACCCATGTTGGCCACCAGGCCCCCATCAGACAGCAATGACGCTAGGGCCCAACCCTGCAAAATTCGGCACTCTCTCAAATCCGGAATCCAGGGCACTCAGAGTATAACAGGAGATGCTCAGCACCACGCAGAATTGGAGCCTGAATCACCACTAGCTCAGAATTAACCCACTGGGCCTGATTCTGCCTTGCCTTGAAGTTTGTGCAGCCATGACACCGACACAGCGTGAGTGCAAAGTGGATGTGCAGAGTGACCCCTGTGGTGCGAGTGAGTGGAGAATTCTGACCGGGTGGCCATTTTACACCCACTTGGCCCAGGTGTGTGTAGCATGTGAGTTATAAGGCAGGAGGGAATCAGGTCTGTTGGGTTTCCACTGAGCTTGGCGCTGATCCTGATGGCAAATCCTGGTGAAACGAGCATGCCGTGCCACATTCCCAGCACTCTGGGCTGGCCCCAGGGCCGGTGGCGCACTGTATCCCTACCAGCAGGAGAGAGGAAATATCTTGTTTGATGATTGCGTCCTGTGTTTCTAGAGGGCTTGCCATCTATGACAATCCAGATGTTTCCTGTCTCCCCGCAGCTGGGAGCAGCTATTTGCTGACTGGCTGGAAGTACTTCCTAATCCTAATGTGTCGGTGGGGATTTCCCTATGAAATCTGAGGGAAATTAACTTCCAGGCAGATTCTCTTCCCAAAGCCCTGATGACCATTTCCCGCTCTCCCTGAGGATGAGTGCCTTCTGAAGGTCACGTAGCCCAGCACCTCTGGGCAGGGGTGGAGCCTGGGGCCTCTAGTTCTGAAAGCACAAACCTCTACTGCCCAAGCGGCGAGATCCAGGTCCATTAGGAGAGGCTGTAGCCAGCTGATCAACCTGTCTGTGACCCAGCCGCCACTAGCGGAGACAGAGTGCCGCACTGAGTGGGTCCCAGTTATTAAGCTGTGAGGGCCCCACGGGCGCATGTCCAGTGGATTCAGAATGCTTGGATATGATCAAATCAGCTTTGCTGGGATGCTGGCACCTCCCATGCCAATGTGTCTGGGGGCTTCCTGGTGTGTGAATGAGCCATTTCCTGTGAGAGGATGCTGCCCTAGGCCATGACCCCTTGCATTTCATTCGGTGCCTGACCTCAGGTCTGGCTGGTTAGTAAGGAGTTTGGACACCAGAGTGACAAAAGGATCCGGAATCTATAAACAAAAAGGCAAGAGGCATGTGCCTAGATTTACTGAACCTGGCACAGGAGGGAGAGAGCAGCCAGTGAGGCACTGGCCATTAGATGCTACCAGAGGAGCCAGAACAGACACCTACAAGGCTTTGCCTGCTTTTCCTCTTCCTTACACCAGTAAAAGAAGTGGTTCTTGTAGTGCAAAGGGGCGGTAAAGGTGCCCAAGCCAAGCAGCTGAAGACTGCCCCAGTGGCATGTCAGAGGGTGTGGCTAGGGGCCAGAGGGCTGCTCTGCTCTGGTGATTCCTGGCAAGTGGAAAGGCCCTGTGGGGGCTGTTACTAGCTTGCATAAATTAGTGCAGCCCCAAGAGATGCCCCATATAACTCAAATTCATGCCCATCAGACTTGTACGCTGTAGCTCGCAGTGTGTGTGCGCACGTCTGAATGTCAGGCACGACACTGTGCTGCTCTGGTGCACTGGCTCTGTGCCTGCCTCACATATTCACATGGAGCAGGGGGCGGCTCTCCTGCATTTAGGCATCTTCATCTACCCCACAGAGCAGGCTGCATTGCCCCGAGCCCCGTGCAGCTTGCCACCTGCTGCCAGGAGGGACAGCGTGGGGAGGTCAAGAGGACAACCGGCATCTCCGGGTGCACTGCGGCTGCAGCGACCTTGGGTGCTCTGTGGCAAGAAGAGCCGAGGGATTTCTCAAAATAAATATTTTGAATGACTTAGAAAAGACGACATTAAATTGTAACCAGGGCTGCTTATAGCACCCCAAGCCCAGAGCTTTAAAATGAAGGGAATTAAAAGCTAAGGTTCTTCATAACTCATCATTTGAAAAACACAATCTCTACATTCCTCCACCCCCATAAGGATTCCAAGAAGTGAAATGAGGTGATCTAGGATAAAATATTCAAAAATGCCTCAGTGACTTAGGAACCTATGTCCAATTTTCAAAAGCATCTTAGCACTTGGGACCAGATTTTCAAAGGTATTTAGTCATCTAAAGATGTAGCTAGGGGCCTAGTGGTGTTGTCAAAGCAACTAGGAACCTAAGTCCTATTGAATTAGGTGTCTAAATACCTTTGAAGATCTGCACCATAGGCACTCTTGACAATTTTATCCATAATCACATTTATCCACTAAAAATGCAATTCATGCCTCAGGCTGCTAAAACTCACATATACAGCCTTAAGTACCACTACAATAACAGATAAAACAATTCCCTTTATCCGTAATGTTACACAAACATGCTGTGTTTGCTATAGGGAAAAATGCATTCATTTACAATATCTTGTGTATTGTTTGTTGGAAAGAACCTTACGTAGTCAATGTAGTTGCTTATGGTCTCACATTTTTTAAACACATTCACTTTTCTTAAACTTTGACATTAATTTGATAAAAAACAAATGATTAAATATGTGGTTCTGTGCTAATGTAACCCACACACCTGAGTGTGGTGTGGTGTGGTGTGAGTGAGAGAGAGAAGGATTAGATTGAGATTATGAGTCTGCTCTATTGCTTTAGTTAACAGCCATGTGGTTTTTAGCTCATGTGGTAGAGGCTCATGCACTAAGCTCTAGAAGCCCCAAGTTTGATCCCACCCCCTGACAGACTACAGTCCGTCAGTGTTACAAGTCAAGGCTTGTCCGGGATTTCAGCAGAGAAGTCTCTGAAGCTTGGGATGTGCTTCCTCAGCTATGGGACGTATGTAACCCACACACCTCCTGGGTGTGGTGTTCTGTCCCAGCTAGTGGCACTGGCAACCCCTGAGAGAAAGAGAGATTATGAGTCTGCTCTACTGCCTGAGCTAGCAGTCATGTGGTAGCAGCTCATGCACTAAGCTCTAGAAGGCCCCAGGTTCAATCCTGCCCACTGACAACTGGGGTCCATCGGTGTTACACTAGTAAGAAATTTAAGTGAATGTCAATAGACTTCATTTCATCCATTTACTTTATTGTCTAGTCTGTGGTATGTATATCACATACACATTTTGCTTTTCAATAAAATAAGTGGTCATAATTAAGGCCGTATAGGACAATTTAACATCATAGTAGAGAAATTAATTACATTTTTAATAGAAAAATGTGATTATGTCAAAAACTAACTCTGGAATCCTTTTTAGAAAAAAGGTACATTTTCCGAATGAATAGTTATGAATAACTTTAACTTTTAATTTCTTTCATTTTTAAAGCATTGAGTTTGTGGTGCTATAAGCAAACTTAACAGTAATTTCACATAGTTTCTTGTAAATCATGTTTCATATTTTCATTCATGTTGATCTTTTCATTCAAAGTAATTTTTTGATCTACAATCAGATTGAAGGAAATACACTCAAATTTCTTAGAGAAAGTTGCCTCTATTCTTTGATAGATTTTGTAAAGGCGGTATGTAAACATTTTCAAATTCTGCAGCACTGGACGGAGTATATACACTTGTTCATTCTGTGGTTGTACTTCAGAGACGATCAATTGCTTGAGATATATGTGTTTTATTTCTATCTGTCACACTTATAAGGACCCATTACAATAGTATCTGAGGACCTCACAATCTGAAATTTGCTCATTGTTTTCCTTTACTCATTTGAACTCCAAGGAAACGTGCATGCATTAAATAAATATGGAAAATATTAATAACTTCTATGCAACACCATATAACTTCTGTATCATATATATAATGTTACGTATTAAATTAAAACACTTACTTTACCTTCAGTGGACTCACACTGATCCTCTGCTGATGTGTGTCCTTTTTCAAAATATTTCTTTACAGGTCTGCCTTCGGTGCCTCATGGGAGTTGTAGTTTGATGACTTTATGCCCTCATTCTCTCTTACAGGCAGCTCGACTACATTTCTCATGATGCACTACAGTCTCCCTCTGACTCAGCCATGTGGTGCATCATGGAAAATGTAGTACAGCCAGTGAGCCCCGCCTGAAGCATCTGAGCTACAACTCCCAGGAGGTACGGCAGCATCTGAGGCATATGCAGTTTAATAGTGAACTGATTCAAAAACAAATGTTTTAATGTTTCCAAATCGAAATGTATTAGAACTTTGCATTCTGTACAGAAGTCAATATTTTGACTTTTTGTCCCAGTTCAAGATGAAAACAGACCAAGAAATGTCAGACTTTTTTCTCATGGGATGCAGATTCCAACATTTGCTCAGCTCTAGTTCCCCGCTAAGCTGCCTGCCCATATTTTATAGCATGAAATGAATTCCCTTGAGTCTCCAACCTTCCCCTTTCCCTTCCCCTCTCGCATCTATCCAGCAGTGCCGAAGCCTCTCTGCAGCGCCAGCAGGGTTTTCTCCTTCGCCAGGGAGACTGGAGTTGGCAAGTGGTCCCCTCTGCAACTGCAGAATCACTGGCCTGGGGACCATGGTGAATCCCTTGACAGTGTTTTGTCTTCCCTCAGGGTCACCATATGGAATTCATTCAGAGGAGGCATGTGCAGAGCAGAGGATGGGGAAGCGGGGGTGGGGGTGGCTCTCTTCCAATAGCCACTGCTCTATGTAGGTTTGTCAAAGAGACACTAGGGGAGAGCGGGCACCTGGCAGCCTGCTGGGAAGGGGAGCCTGCGTTCAGCTGATGTTTCAGTGAAATTGCTTAAGAACAGCTCATCCGTGGAAGAGTCTGATCCCGGCCAAGCTGCCGAGGCCTGGGTAGACGTGCTGCAGAAGTGCTGGTAATGTGAGCCCCAAGTGCCTGTAAGCTGCTTTCCCTGGCATGACTATTCTCTCTCTGATTTCAGAGAGTCTGGGAATGGAGCGGAAGGGAGGGGGACTCACTCTCAGCAGAGCCAGTTCCCCCTTCTCCTCCCTTTTTTCAGTGCAAAGGTGGCTCAGAGCTAGAGCCTGGAGAGTGTGGAACTGGCTTATGCCTCCATCATCCTCAATCCTACCTAACCAAGCAAAGAGCAGCGGACGCTGGCTAGTTACTGAGCTGGCTCTCAGCACCTTGGTATCAGAGCACTTCCCCAGTGGTTCTAAAGAGACAAACAGTGCCAAGAAACTCTCTCTTCCTCCCCCAATTTGTGGGAGGAAAGTAGGATAGTGGATTGTTTCCTTACGTCTTGTTTCTCTCTCTTTCTTCTTGTCACAAATGCTGAAGGATCATTAGAAACAGCTACATTGTGGCGCACAATCAAGCTGTCTGAACAGCATGCAACAAAACATTTATTTGGTAAGGTTCATCCTGCTTCCTGCTGGGGAATTGTCTGAACACGTGCCAAGAGTGCCATATTGCTGTGCTATTCAAGGGGGCTGCACGGATTTGGGGAGAACAAATATGCCCCTGAGTTGTGTCAGAGCCAGGAAAGAAGAACAAAAGAGGGATCCAGACTGTTTCCAACTGGTAAGGAGAATCCGCCGGGGGCTAAGTTTTGGGTGATGGTTCCATTCCCCCGGATTTGCCCTGCCCCAGGTCTCACTGATCAGCCTTTGGCATGTGAGAGAGGAAGGATGTTAGGGGTTAGGTTTGGGCTGCCTGGGTTCAATCAATTCCCTGCTCCACCACAGATTTCTGTGTGACTCTGGGTAAGTCCCTTAGCCTCAGTTTCCCCATATGTACAGTGGGGATAACCACACTGCCCTGCCTTGCAGGGGTGTGTGAGGATAAATACATTAAAGGTTGGGAGGTGCTCAGATACTCCAGCACCGGTGACCTTAGAGGTACTTTAGGATAGGTAGAAAGCCACGTCCAGCAAAGACAGGCGGAGCTAGCACAGCTGATGTTGACAAATCAAAGTTTCCCAGTGGCTGGTCTGAGCTCTGGTGGGTACAAGACATTTGCTCCTGGAGTCCGGCCACGGTCAGCACGCTGAGTGTACAGGAGGTGCTGAGCTCCAGCCATAAGGGGCACTACAGTGGGAGCTGAGCTCTTTTAAAAATTGCCCTGATTGTGGGCGCTGACTGAGCAATTGCAAAACGTGTCCCCGAGCAATTGTGCCAGTCTGGCCCCAGAGGCTGAGCGGCTCAGTGCGCTCCAGCGTCCAGCCAGCAAGTGGCAGACAGCCTGGGGTTGCCCTTTGCCATCTCCCCCACTGTGATGCCCAAGTTAAGACAGGGATGCGCGGAGCTCCGGGCTGGGGCTGCCATTCTCCCCTCCGTCCCTGCCGGTGCTATGACGACAGCCAAGCAGCTGTCCTCACTGCCCTGTTACACTAAGTCACGGGACATCCCGTGTTCAGTGCTTGGCCTGGTCAGTGATCCAAACACTGAGAACATGCTAGGTGCTGTACGCACTGAGAGATTGTCTCTGCCACAAAGAGCTTTTAGTTATGCTTTATTCCTTTGGATCTTGCAAATGCCATGGCCTTCCCTTGGCCTTTGCAGGGGGCTAATCAGGGAAAAGGAGCCGTGTCTCTCAGTCTCTCCCTCTGACCACATGGTCTGTGGGTGCACAACATGGGCAGTGGGAGACAGTAGAATTTTGGGGTACACAGGGAGCGTGCTGTGGTGAGCTTTGGGTGACATCAGATGCATCCCTCTCCAGCTCCAAGGGCTCCAGTAGTATGAGACACAGGCCTTTTTGCTGGCCAGATCCCATTGGGAGCCTCACTGGATGGGTTAAACCTGATTCTCCATCCACACTCTGCAGCCTTGTGACAGAGAACGTGGCCGGTCACTGGAGCAATAAGGGTACGACTGAGACTGCTGCACATCAGACTTCCCTCCTAGCTTAAAGGAACACAACCCTACCAGTACGGGAAGGGTTGGAGAGAGTTATGGAGCAGCTCCTGGTCTTTCAGAGAGGAACCTTGGTAGGTTTCTTTGGAAACCCATTAGCTGGTGGGTTCCCATAAAGCACTTACTAAAAGGGGAGAAGGGAGCTGGAATGCAGTGGACCCCCCCAGGGCAGCTTTTGAGAAGCAGATGCCCTCTGAGTGTCTGGTCATAGGCCTGCTGGAAATTCAGAGCTAGGATAGCCGGCCTCTGAGATTGGTGATATGCCTGTCATATATTTGTGGCATCTTATTTTGCAAGCAGTCACACTGATTCTAGGGAGACTGTCTGGTCCAGAAAGAAGGAAGCTGGAGAAACCACTCCTGGGTCCAGAGCTGAGAGTCGAGGCTGCAGTATGGTGGGGGTTGGAGTGTCAGTCAGACCTGCTAAAGCAAGCCCAGGCTGGTGACACCAACCTGGGTGCTGTGAGATATTAGTACGTAATGTGCTGATTGCCCCAGTGCTCCAATGAGCCTTCTTCTGTCCCAGAACTAACCTATCTGGTCTTTCAAATGCCAGCACCTAGAAACCAGCACAGCCTTCACCAACTCTCCTGAAAAGGGGCTGCTTCTCCATCTGCCCCAAGAAGCAGGTCAGCTTCTTTCTCCTCCTCTAATCTCAACAGAGGGGAAATGCTTCTCCCATCCGTAGCACAAAACAGCAGAAAGATCATGGACAGAGATTCTAGCCCTCAACTCAGGCTGGTGCTGCCTCTTGCCATTGAGGGTGTTAGAGCTAAATCACAGAGCTGGGGGAGAGGAGAGCTGGCTGTAGCACAGGCTCAGCGTATAGCCTTGAGCTTTCCGTGCCTCGGTTTCTCCACTAGATTTGGGAAGGAGAAATGAGGGAATGCTCATAAAGCATGTCACAAATCTCTCATGGACAGCGCTGGAGGGGACAAAGTTTTATTATTATTAACGGCAACAACCAGTTCAGTTACATTCCACAGTTAAACCCATCACGGTCTCACCTGAGATGCACAGCATGGCTCTCACCTGAAGGCCAGTCAGAGGCCCTCTTTGGCTCGATTTCTTTTGAAAACGACTGGAATAAAAGGAGAAAGGAAAAACCAGAGGAAGAAGGAGAAAGAATACTGTCCTCCTACATGATGTCTGGTAACTCACTCGGGATGGGAAAGTGGCACAGCGCCACCTACAGGAGCGATTCAGACAGCAACAGTCTGTCCAATTTATAGGCCCCAGGAAGGATTTTCTGCAATGTGGCGGCATCAGGGGGTGGCAGCCTTGCTCATTGAAAGGATGATTTGCGCTGGGGAGAGTGGAAAGTGCCATGGGGGCTGCAGCTGGTCTTGGGTTCTGAGGGGGAACTAGGGAGAGCTGCAGTCTCGGCCTGAAGTGTTCCCTAGTCATTCCCTGACCCCAGTGTGAAAGGGGTGAGCCGGCAAGGGGCCGCGTCAGGATCTAAAGCGATTTCTCTCTGACAAAAGACCTGGTTCTCCTCTCACGCCATTCGCATGGGCGCGTCGCTCCCTCAGTGGCTTGACTCCTGATTTACACAGGGATAAAGGGAAGGATCACACCCAATGTTCCCTCTAATTTTTGACAGGCCGTGTGCGCAAAAAATTTCTTCTGTGCCAATTTTGACAGGCCATGTGTGCAAAAAATTTCTTCTGTGCAAATTGTTGTGTTTCTGTGAAAAATGTTGTGCGCGCGGTGTTTCGCTGTGTGCGTGGGGTTTAGGATCTGTGTGCGTGCGCACACGCGCAGAGCTTAGAGGGAACAGTGATCACACTCCAAACCTTTATCCGGACCAGTCTTCTACCTGCCTTAGCTGCAGTGTTTCTTCAGAAAAACCAGCCAGCCCCAACAGCAGGTGACCCTGGTCTGATGCGTGGAGAGCTGGCACGGCCTAGTGCTTGAAGCCGAGGCCTAGCAGCCCAGCTGTGGCATCCTCAGAGCTAGCCAGGAGGAGGATGCCTCCTTCCTACCTGTCTTTGCATGAATGTTTGTGGCAGCTGCTGAAAATCAAAATTGTTGCCATTGCTGACTGTGCCACCCCCAGAGCCCCAGTTCCAGCTGAGAGCTGGTCACCCCACGCTGGGACTAGGGCTCAGACCTGGGCCTCACCTGGCCTGTGGATAAAGAGCGCCCTTTGTTCCATATCCCCAGCCAACATCAGCATCGTGACTGTGGAAAACGCTGCCTCTGGGAGGCAGCTAAAAATGAACCTCTCAGAAAAAAGGAGATTCAATGCCAGAGCTAAGGCCACAAACAAGCAAACAACACGAAAGCCATCTGGAGTGAGAAACAATGGCGCAAGCGGAGCTCTGTGCTCTAGCAGCCGGAGTGCTGTGCTGGGAACATTCTCTGGTTTATTAGGAGGGGTCTGGCAGAACATGCCGCTAGGGGAACAGAGCGGAGGGAGCTTACAGACAGTTGCTGTTTCATGATAGGCCAGCCATGAGTGTGGCTGCTAAGAGTCCTGTACCCTGCATGCTATGGCATGCTATTCTCAATGGCCACAGGAGGGCAGTTTTGCTTGTGCATATAGGTATGGAACTGTGGTGGTTTTGTTTTCTGGGTACAGTGCCTTTAAATTTCAAACCCCTCCTCCAGTAGGCAGAGGTAGCAGCTGATTGGCTGCCATTTACAAAGGAGATGCACACACTCTGCTCTCTCCTGGTGACTTGACACGCTTCCATAGTCTAAAGCAACAATTGTAGGCCGGGAGTAGATGCTAGCGAGACCCACTAATGAGTGTGTCCCAGAAGCCCCTATGGGGACGATCCACAGAGGATTTGAGTTGGTTACAGCCCCGCCTAGGGAGAGTTGGCATTTTAGCTCAAGCTGCAGTAGCTTGTGAGTTTAGCTCTGGAGGTTGCTGGCCCAATTCCTGGGGCGTCAGCCAAAGGTAGTGGCTCCCGCCTTTGCTTGTTGTGGAGAGGAAAACGTGCCTTTTGGTAGTGGGATGCTTTGATGCGATCCTCCATGCACCGCTTATTGACAAGCTGCTTGGTGGCCAGATCAGGCCACATCCCCATTCCACAGGGAATTTTTTCATTTTGAAAATGTCGAAATGAACCATTTTGGCCATTTCCAAACTTTTTTCTTGACTCTTGCGTCCGGCAGTTCGTCAAACCCAGCCCCGTGTCACTCACTCTTTCACTTTTGACAAATCGGCATTTTCTGATGACTAAACAATTTGTCAGTACATTCCTGACCAGCTCCAGTCACAGACAAACGACCTTCTGTGGCTGCATGTGCAAGCTATCCAGGGCACTAGGGGAACACAGCAACCCCGAATCAATTCAAGTGCAGAGCCAGAGCCTTGGTGCTAATCTTTAGCGTCCAGGTGGGCCTGGTAAAAGCAAGGCACAGATATTTCCAAATGGTACTCTGCACCCCAGGCAGGGCGTCTCCTGCCCTGTATGTTGTATGGGCTAGATGGGATGGACGTGGTATGTCAGCTCCTAACACAGGACACCGTCCTGCTCCTTTTCGAGTCAGTGGGAACTCTGCCAGTGCCTTCAGTAGGACCAGGGAACTAGAGCCTGTGATTTTCATGCTGCTGCAGTGCCCTATTCACTGGGGCTGCCTGGGCTTTTCTGTAGTCCCTGTGTGTATCCCAGCATTGTAGCCCACTGCGGCTCAGCGAGGTGCATCTGCCACTGGATTTGCTTGCTGGTGGTGCGTTAGCAACTGCGCCAAATGGCAGAGTCTGCACCAGCAATGGTAATCTGAGCCCACCTCCCCGCACAGCGTCTGGCTAACGTGCCTTGCCCTTCCACTGCCTTTGGGTTTCCTGCCGAGGTTCCCCACAAAGGAGCCGACTGGTGCCAATTGGCAGTGGCTTTTGTGATGAGGACACAACTGGACCGAGACTCATCATCTCCCGTGCAGAGGCCAGCGAACAATCCTGGGCTGGCATGAATTGGTGATGTTAGTCTCATGATCAATTCTCTGATTCCTCCAGTTCCTCTTGCTCAGTCGTCTTTCAAAGATAAACGCTAAGGGTCTGTTTAAGTTTTGCCCCTTAGGAGACATAAGCCAGTCAAAGCCAAGAGACCAGAGGAGAATTTATTTCCAGAAGTGGGCAACATTCTCTGTTCCTCCGGGGAGCTGAAACATGCATGCCGTGGGCTAATTCAGCGCTTTGGCAAGTCTAACGCCCCCTTTCCATATGGCTCTTGTTCTGCTGCTGTCATGTCAGTTGGTGGGGCTCAGATGCGTCGGAGCCAATTCAAAGAACAAGCATATTTCAAATGTCACTGTCTTGGTCTCTGGGGAAATAAGAAACGTCGACTCAAAGCCCATAAACAACATTCCAGATGAAAAATGTATTATCTTGCTGTTTCCTTGCTCCTGTCAACAACTCAGAGTCGTGTGTCTGTTTGGGCAGGCCCTCAGCACAGGAGAAAGCAACTCACTCATGGGACAGCTGCTGCCTTTGAGGGAACTTTTAGCCTTCCAAGGATTTTAGGACTGTTTTAAAATTTTGGCTGCTTCTCTGACCCCCTCCCCTTTTCCCAGAGTCCCAGATACTGAAGAGCTGGCAGCTGGGTCACTGCTAAAGATCGTGGGAACGAGCAAAGAACCGGTGTGATCTACTGGACCATTGGTGCCTTGGTCTTGTAGTGAGACAAACCTCAAGTGGTTTGGATGGGATCAGCACCCCAGCACATCACTGCTTTTCCTAATCTTAGCTGATTAGTCCATAGGCGTCGACTCCGTGGGTGCTCCGGGGCTGGAGCACCCATGAAAAATAATTAGTGGGTGCTCAGCACCCACTGGCAGCCAGCTCTCCCCTCTCCCCCAATGCCTCCCGCCTACCTGCTGCCCCGTCGATCAGTGCTTCCCCTTCCCTCCCAGTGCCTACCGCTTGCCCACGATCAGTGTGTGCAGAAGACTCTGGGAGGGAGGGAGGAGGAGTGGGGATGGGTCACCCTGGAGGGAGGGGGCAGAACTGGGCAGGAATGAGGCAGGGTGGCATGGGAAGAGGCGGGGTGGGAGTGGGGACTTGGGGGAAGGGGACGAGTGGGAGCAGGGCTGGGGGTTGAGTACCCCTGGGCCCAGAGGAATCTGGTGCCTATGGATTAGTACTTAATCCTTCGCTCTGGAAATGTCACAAGAATGGGGCTTTTTCTTCGTCAGGTCTTTGTGCCTCCTTATTTCTGGTTGGGTTGCAGGGATCATGGCCAAGAGTTTTGAAAGCGACTAGTGATTAATGTGGGTGCCTCGGATTTTGGATACCCAACCTGAGAAGGCCTAGTTTTTGGGGGCTGGGGGGTGGGTGGAGGTCAGCACTTCCAGAAAATCAGGTTTCTTTCAGGTGTCTCTAGTTGAAATCACTGGGCTTTTTAAAAAGTCTTGCCCCAGGAGAGCAGCCTCTGTGGTGTTTCACCCTGATTGGGGCCTAGCCCTTGGCAGGGAAAGCACATGAAAAGGAGGTAGAAGTTGACCAGACTTGCTCTAACCCTGGAACAAAGTGGGACCTAGGTTGTGGGGAGAGCTTTGGGGTAGCGTCTTCTCTTGTTCAAACTGCTTCACTCATTCCTACGAGTAACGGCGAGAGCGTCTGTGACTCTGAAGTGGGGACTGGGCCTTTGGACTCGTGGGCTTGGTTCCCAGCTCTGCTCCTCATCATGCGACCTTGGGCAAGTCCCTGCTCTGTGCCTAAGCTCGTAAAGTGCTTTGAGATCCTCCTGTGCATGGCGCTAGAGAATGCAACGTGCTGTTCTGAGCAGCACGACGCAAAACATGCAGCGTTGGGAACCTTGGGCACGGTCAGATTTAAGAGGCCAAAGATAAGCTCATCTGGCTCCATGTCCCCCTCCCTCACCCTTTCGGAGCCTTGTTCTGATGAGCAGTGCTCTGCTATGTTGTCACTGAGGGCCATCCCCCTAGTCCCGTGTAGGTCTGTCCTGCAAACTGCAAGACCAGAGCATTTTGGGGACAAAGGGTGTCAGGTGGGGTAGGCGGGTGGGATGAGAGTGAAGGATGTGGAGTTAGCCGGCAGTGGGGCCTGGCTGGATCCCTGCACTGCTCGTTCCAGACTCTCTACGTTCGGCTCTTTGAGACGAGTGGAATTATCCAGAGGAAGTGCCACATTGGGCCGGCACAAGCAGGGCTCTGGACTCTTTTGGAACAGAACAGTTTGCTTTGGGAGTGGCCTGTCTGCAAAGTCCCTACCGCTCTAGGGGGCACAATATATGGAATCAATCACCAGATTTAACAATATGTGAGGAGCAAAGGGGGCGGGGCACTAGGCCTATTGGAGGGTCGTGGCAGGAATGACAGCCTATTGGAGACGGCACGGTGGGGAGCAACAGCCGTGCTCCCTTGTTCTGACCCCATCAGGAGATGGGGAGAAGCAGGAGGGTGTCCTCGGATTCTAGCCCAACCCTGGCTCTTTGCCCTGCCCCCATACATACCTGGTGGCTGCGCTGGATCATACACATGGCTCTTGCGATAGGATCAGCGATGCTAGAACGAGGATTTGGAAGTAGCCTGGAGTTTATTACTGAAAACACAATTGCCTTTTTTATTCTCCTAAATTCCTGGCCCCTTTATGCTGCTGGACTCCGAGGATGTACTTTAGCACCCAGCAAGGTCAGGGTGCAGTTTTCTTCCTTTGCCTGGGCTAGTCTCTCCCTGGTATGCACATTTGGGAGGCATAATCCCCAGGGTGCTCAAAGGTTCATTTTCTTAGCCGCTCGGTGGAGAGCGCAGCTGCTCCAGGGACTATTTTCTTGTATAGTTAACAATGTTTTCCAGCTGTAAACACACCCAGGGGCTTCCAGCCCTGGGAGCTTGTGTGTTGAATGTGGCTGTAAATCAATAAGTGCGCACAAAGTCGGGCTGCATGACAGCTTGGAGATCATCCCCCTCAGCCGGGATTGGGAAAGGCGGGGTTTGTGCTGATGTCCAGAACAAGACTCTGGCAATCGCACCAGCAGCTGGATGGCGAAAATGGCCTGATTAAGGTGCCCTTTTCTGTGCCATTGCATGGTCTGGCTGGCCCTGAGGGGAGTGGGCAGCTATCCAGTCGATTCAAAGGGGAGGGGGGCTCAGCTTCCCAAGGAGAAAGGGTGTGTGACAAGCCTGCTGAGCAGCGGTAATGTCACACCCTAGGTGGGTTGTCACCAGCTGGAACTGAACCTGGGATCTCTTGATCTTACTGTGGGACCATCTGCTGCCTGAAATAAAAGGCCCAGCTCTGTTAGCTGAGACTCTAGCCACTCAGCCACCTCTATACGTGGCCCAGCCACTGAGTTCTCGATGTAACATTTGGCCCCTTCCCATGATGGGTCGAAAGAAACTCCTGGGTCCAGGCAGCCTAGGATTTTGGCAGCATTTAGAGGGAGCCAGAGCACCACCTGGAGTGGGTGGGGGTTCCCACGCCATAGGGGAGGGGCTCTATGGCACTTGGGAGGAGGCTGGGGTTCGAGAGTGTCAGGCTGCTTTGCGGGGAGCATGGCATTTGGAGGTTGCTGGGTTGTGTGAGCTGGCGTGACGACGGAATAGCTGCCCTGGGGTGATGTTGTAACACTGGCCCCGCAGGAGAGTTCAACCCATGGCCTCTACGAGTGGCTGAACCTCTTCTGTCGGAGCTAAACGACCCACCTCTGTCAGCTGAGGCTATAGCAGGCTCGTCAGCCTGTGTCTGCGGCCCAGCCACCTCCAGGGGACAGAGCGCCACCCAGAGTGGGTTATACAGGCACAGCTGGATCAGCTGCTAATGGCATCCACTACCTCCAGGCGAGAAGACAGTGTAGAGCGGCCCTGATGAGGCATACTGTGGAACTGAACTGCGGCCAGTGGGACCGGCAGGGATCCCTAACTATCCCTAGGCCAGGGGGCCACCCAGGGACCAGGGGAGGGGAACCCTAGCCAGAAATACCCCCTTGAGGCCAAACTAAGGCCGACTCCATCATTGTAGCTGGTTAAAGGAGGGAGCATTTTAACTGTGCTGTGTGTAGCTTTCTTGTGTGAAAGCTACGAAGCCTTTTGTTTTCTGGGGCTGCATGTTTGAATGTCTAAGGCAGGGGTGGTCAATAGGTGGATGGTGGGCCAAATCTGGACTGCCAGATGCTTTTGAACAGACCCCTATGACATTCTGTACCCCAAAGTGACACTCTGAACCCCATATTCACCATAGCGATATGAGTATGATATGGTTATGATGCATCTTGTACCAAATATGTCATGCGAGGTGTCAATGGAAAAGTTGTAGATTGCTGAATATGATTATCCTATTTGTGTGTGTGTATCATTTTTGTATCTGGAGTTATGAATATTGACTTTGCATCTGTGTTTCAAATGTGTTTGCTCCTGAGTGACACCTTAGGAACAAAGACTGAACTGGGGAAGGTGGTCCCAGGTGGGAAAAAAGGAAGCCCAGCCTTTGTATGGAAGACTGGTGGACTGTTTGTACCATCAGGGTGAGACACTGCTTTGTTCAAATGCTGTCTGGTTTATAGAATTTAGATTGCAATTTTGTTTATTTCTTAGGTAACCAACTTTGATCTGTACGCTGTCACTTATAATCACTGAACATCTATCTTTCTGTAGTTAATAAGTTTGTTTTATATTTCCCCCCTAAAACAGTGTGCTGTTTGAAGTGCTTGGGAAACCTACTCAGTGAACAAAGGCTGGTGCATGTCCTCTCCGCGTTGAGGGAGGGGCGGACTGAGTAATAAACTTACACTGGTCAGGCTTTTAACCAGGGCAGGACAGTACAGTGCTGGGGTCCTAGGCTGAAGAGCTGGGGGGAATTGGCTGGAGCCTCTCTATTGTTAGTTCATGAGTGGCTAAGAGAAGCATTCATATAACTGCAGCTGGGCGTGTCCTTGTTTGTGTATGGCTGTGTAAGTGCAAGTCCTGGAGAGGACTGCAGTTTGTCACAGCCTCACACTGTGAGAGGGGGCCCAGACCGGTATGCCAGAGGGCTCAGTGGTACCCCAGGTCCAGGTTGCACCCCAGGGAAGTCTGTCACAACCCTGAAATCTTTTAATTTACTTATTATCATTATTGTTATTATTTTTTATTATTATTTTCTTTGGAGTCTGGACCTTGACTATACCTTGACCAAGAAATTTGGAGCTTGACAAAAAAGAATTGACTACCCCTGGTCTAATGACCAGTCTGGCCTCAGAGCTTCTGTAGATTGTCACAGGGGCCGTGCATGCTCTGTGCTCACTCTCGGGTATGTTCTCTCTGAGTCTTTACTTTTGTTCTTTCTTGTTGTCATTCATCCAAAATTCAGATTGAAGTACCTGTTTGCTCTTTGTGTGTGTGGCAAAGCAACACTAGGAAAACAGTGCGCAAAAGGGATGTGCTACCTTCCTAGCACAAGACAGGAATCCGTCTGGCCAAAATCTTTACTTTACAGGGTTGGGAGGTCTGGATGGCCAAGGGACTAGCCAAGACAGAAGATGATGGATGGATGCACCGTGGCTCACAGATGCCAACAGCAGGCACCTGTGGGCCAGGAGGAAGCAAACACCAGCCTGCAGTGAGAGCGGGAAACATGGGCTTTCGATTCCAGACATCAGCTCAGTGCGGCTGGGATGTCTGCCAGCCACAACCGTATTCCCTGCTGCTTCCCACTGGGTCGCCCACATGGTGAGTTAGGTTGATGATCTCTATCCTACCTAGCCCATCCCCGATGAACCTTCCCTGCCTGTTTCCATTTCCTTCTGCCCAGCCCTGTGGCACGGCTCCATCCCCCACTGATCACTACTTTGCTGACGCCTGAGGTTGTGGTTTTGCAATAGCCTCTAGCTGGCCATGGACCTTCTCAAGCTGCACCTGCACCCGGTGCCTCTGCCCTGGCTCGTTGTGCACCCCCAGGTTTAACATGTGGCAGAGGGAAGGGATTGATGGGTCATGTCCTGGGTGCACTCTGTTCTCGTGTGTTTTTTCTGAGCATATTTTCCCTCCTCGGACCCATGGGCAGTAGCAGAGGGGAGGGTTAAAAACATGACAACTAATCGCCTTTTTTAGCATGCAGCAGCTGATGTTTTGAAACAATAAATATCCGTTTCCCTCTAGTGCCCAGCAGAGGGCAGCACACGCATGGTATTGCAGGCAGCAGAGCCCCGTACCTATGGCTGTAAGAATAGGGGTATTTCATATTGCGATAGCTCTTGCAAATCCTAGTGGAAACACGGCTCTGGAGAGCTTACCCCAGGGATCTAGCTGCGGTCACCCCCCGCTGGGGACATAGGGCTACGTCAAGGTCAGATTACCTGCACCTGGCCTCCCTGGGGATTGTACATTGTCCTAGCTATCTTGGGGTGAGAACACACCTGTTTCTTTGCAGTGAAGGCATAACCTAAGAAAGTGGCAGAACAAGGGGCGTGTGTGGGGATGGGGAGGTCAAACCTCGGGAAAATCAAACTTCTTTCGGCTAAGGATGAAAAAAGCAGCCCGGGTACAACCTGAGCCAGCCGGACCCGTGAGTTTCTTTACTGAAGTGCAAAGTCCATTGAGTAACTTTTCCTTCCCTGGTTTTGATCACGGTCTCTGCACTTGTGCGATCCAGATGGGAACAGAGAGTGTGATCCAGATCCACACATAAACTTCTCCATTTCAGCACCCTGCTCCTCTGAGTATGGCTCCATACCTCAGTCACGAGGATGCAATGGGCATCCGAATGCACGGAAAGCTCCCCAGCGACCATCAGCCGTTCCATTTGGAAGGGCCTTGGTCATTCTTTGTGCTTTCTGATTTTTGCTGTTTAAAATAGTTCCAGTCATTAAATCAGGGACGAGGTAAAAGGCCGTGTGCTCAACCACGCACCACACACGGCCAACAACGGAGCTGGTCGCAACATTTCAAAATCTGACATTTCGATGGAAAGCACAGGATTCATTTTCACAAGAACGTTCATGAAAATTTGGACTTGTTTTTCAACCGTCTCCAGCAGGTGACTGGCGGGAACATTCCAAGGCGGCGAGGGGGGCAGAGGGAGTTGACTTTGGCACCAGCGTTTCGGACAGTTTGGGGGTGGGGGGCCAGAACAAGTGGCAGCAATGCGGGCAGAAGAGGGTCTGGGGAGCATAAGAACAGCCATACTGGGTCAGACCAAAGGTCCATCTGGCTCACTTTCTTGTCTTCTGAGAGTGGCCAATGCCAGGTACCCCAGAGGGAATGAACGGAACAGGTAATCATCAAGAGATCCGCCCCCTGCCGCCCATTCCCAGCAGGGTGAAGTTAGAGCAGGGGGACAGCGAGGAAAGGGTGAGTTCTGGGGATTTAAGAGGAAAGACGTGACTGGCTTGCAGGGAAGGGGGAGCAGAGCCAGAGCTGGCGGTGAGAGTGCAGGCCTGGGTGGCTTGCCAGGGCAATGACTGGAGTGAGCCAATGTTCTGCATGAGCATCGATCTCTTCCTTGGGGTTCGTCACTTGCTGAAGTGATTTTCTTGCCTTGTCTTGGCCTGACTTTACCAACAGGCTGGGGACCTGGATTCCTGCTGAGCTCCTAAACCCGGCGCATCGTTTGCATTTCCTCCCTGTGATGCAGGGGACAGGCTGAACCCAGCACAAATCTTGGGATCCCGGGCACACGGGCCAAGGGCTAGAGCAGCACCTCACCTGCACCCCCACTTTCTGAGGTGGGTATGGACAGAGTCACCAGTCGGCTGCGTCAGCTCTGCATGCAGCCGCTTTGCACAGCCAGCGTGGCACCAAGCCGAAGGCACTTACTGGGGAATCTGGTGTGCTGATGACAGTCAGCCTGCATCATCCTGCTCAGACTCCAGTGCAGCCACGTCTGTTTCATTGCCACGCGGGTCTCCACTGCAACGTGCATGAACGTCTACCCACTTGCCAGGGCCCCGCACTGTGACCCAGAGGTGAAAGTAAGCCGGTACGCCCCGGTATGGCGTACCAGCAAGAGCTTCCCCAGGTGCAATTTAAAGGGCCTGGGGCTCCCAGCAGCGGCTGGAGCACCGGGCCCTTTACTTTGCTGCCAGAGCCCTGCTGCCGGAGCCCTGGGGTAGCGGTGGCGGGGCTCCGGCGGCTATTTAAAGGGCCTGGGGCAGTAGCGGCGGCCAAGCCCTGGGTCCTTTAAATAGCTGCCGGAGCCCTGCCGCCGCTTCCCCAGGGCTCCAGGAGCAGGGGTCTGGAGACGGGGCTCCGGCCGCCACTACCGCCCTATGGCCCTTTAATCCGTTGCAGGAGCCCCCGGCTGCCGCTGCTACCCGGGCGGGAGCGGGGAGTGTGGGGGAGGCACTTATCGATACAGGGTGGGCTGGGGCTGGCTCTGACTCCCCCAGCCCCACCCCTTCCACCCGAGGCCTTGCCCCTTCCTGGGGCCAGAGCCGGCCCCAGTCCAGCCCCGTACCGGTAAATTGCTGCAGTTACTTTCACCCCTGCTGTGACCCCAGATTTGTTAGTTATACCCAACTGCTGTGAGAACGAGGCTCTTGCCTTTATTATTATTACACAGTACGGCCCTTGCGCTAGGCGCTGGACAAACACCGACCCAAACGAGTTCTATTTAATTCATTTATTCGTTTGTTAAATGGCTTTTTGGGCAAAATGGACTTTTTTTGTGAGAAACTGCCCTTCTCATTGAAAATGGTCGGTTTTTTTGTCCAAAAAACCTAACAATCTTTTCCTTTGGATTTTGTTGAAAAAAGAAGGTTTTTCTGAAAAGTGTCATTGAAAATGAATTTTTTTCCTTTTGGTTTTTGTCAGAAGTTTTCACACGGATCGAAGTCATTGCCTGGCCAGCTCCATCTGAGGGCATGGAAAGAGACAGTGATGCTTGGGGTTAGCTCTGGGGGGCAGGAAAGGAAGAACTCCCCCCCTCAATGAGCTGCCACATCTCCAAAGAGATGGGTGCAGCACCCCCTGCTCCAACCCCTCCTTTATGTGAGAGCAGACAGATGGGGGTGCCCCTTGTAGGCAGCACACATCCTCTCCCCTTGCACAGTGAGATCACATTGATTCCTCTGCACCAACAGACCAGTGGGGAAAATGGACCAGCAACGCATCAGTTTCTTATTCCAGTTTCTTATTCTCCTCTCTGCCTGATTGGGGTCATTTTTCAACCTGACCCTGCCGTGCTCAGATCAGAAAAACAGCTCTGGCAAGCGCTGGTGATTTGGTCCCTTTTGGCTTCCTGTCATGGGAACATTCTGCTTTTGGGAAAGCCCATCCCACAGACACTTCAAGTCTCCAAATTGGGAAACCTCTCATGGGAAGGGGAGAGGGGAGCTGATTGGAGCATGTGGCGGGAGGCCAGAATGCTGAGGATTGAAGCAGAGTCTCCATTTAATCTGTATAGAGATTAGACACATACAGCTTCAGATTTTGACATCGGAGCCGGAGGGATGATGAAAGACTCCTGCGTTCTCACTGCGGAGGAGCCAGATGTTCCATGGGAGCTGCTTGAATGGCTCCAAAGTACACAGCCCCTTTGTGCAGCCGGCCCTGGGGCTGTGGCCTGGGGTGGGAGAGGGGATTGACAAGGTCACGTCACTGGCTGTAAGGAAAAGGATTTCTGCAGCTTGCCTCTCCGCCCTGCCAGGAAACAGACACAGGATCTGCCCTGGGAGTGCCAGGCTGGCTCAGAAACTGACGGGAGCTTGTCAGTGTTGCTTTGTGCCATCATGCCGCCATGAGTCCCATGGTCCCAGCTGAAATGCCCGCACTGACGGCCCGATGCCTTGCTGCGTTGCTCCAGTGTGACGCTGCTGAAATGCTGCTGGGGTTGAGATCACCGGGGCTGCAGGGTCTAAAGCTGAAGGACTGAGGTGGGGATTCAGGCACAGGGTGTGAGCACAGAATCAGCGCCAGGATTCCCCCGGTTCCTCCCTCTACCTCGGGCACGTTTCTTCCCCTGCCTGCACCATGCCTCCCCGCTCTGCAAATGAGGCTACTGGGACAAATTTGGCTGTTACAATGATGTAAATCTGGAGTAAGTAGAGTGGGCTTGAGCTCCAGCTGCACTGATCACAAGGGGCAGGAGGCAATGGTGGGTCTTAGGCACCTTTCTGCTGGGAGCCTAATTGAGTAGCCACAGGGCTGCTCTAACTTCCAATGGGTGGAATGATCCCCTTGGCAGCATTTCCCCAGAACACAGCAGGCTCCAGCCCCAACCCCATCACACTCCCTCCCTGCCCCCAGCCAGCCCCAGAATGGGGGGTGGGTGAATGGTGTAAACCTGACTATGCCCCTCAGGGATTCTCCTACATCCATGTTATCTCCAGCAGCATAAAAGGGACTGACCCTGGGCCAAGGATCTGGTCCATTGTTTCCAACTGGCTGACTTTGGATTTACAATGGTGTAAATGAGCGTAAAATGTCATACAAATGTAGGACTGAAAGGGACCTCGGGAGGTCAGCTAGTCCAGCCCCCTGCACCGAGGCAGGACCAAGACAACCTAGACTATCCTTGATGGGTGTTTGTCCAACCGGTTTTTAAAATCCAGTGATGGTGATTCCCCAATGGTACAACACAACCTCCATCATCATCTGACTGTCCTACATTAGCTCAGCACACAGGCAGATCTCTGGGCTGGTCAGCCAGCTGCAACTACAATCTCCATGCTACCGTCTTACGAGGAAGGGCCATGGCCCCAGTCAGCAGAGAGCACCTCCCACCCCAGCGTACCTCCATTGTGCAGTAGGGAGCTCAGGAGAGGTCTGGAGGGCTTGTCTTCTCCTCCCCATGCAGAGCTGTGTCTGCCCCACACGAGGTAACCCTGTGTTATCAGCCTCTGATCCCAATCCTATTGAAATCAGTGGAAAGACAAGATTCCCCTTGACTTGACAGGCGCTAGATCAGCCCCATAAGCTCTGGACCTCTCCGCGGGGGGCCTCCCTTTTGAGTTTTATGGATTGGAACCATCACATTGTAGTGTAGCGCAATAGCGATGCTGCTATTTAATTAAATTTCAGCTCTCAGCATGAGCGCCCATCAAGCTGCATTAATGGAGTTAGAGCTTATGCTCACACTGCTAAAAAAACCGTTGTAATGTCTTTAGAGAGAGAGGAAAACATCTTGCACACAGCATACTGGGGTGGAGGGTTTTACTCCGTAAAGATGTTTAAATTGTTCCTTTAATACTCAGTAAAATTAAATCATGTAGGGAATTATTGGCTGTACGTTGCTGATCTGAACTCAGCCGCATGTATCCAGGATCACATCTGCAGCTGAAGGAAACTGATTTCTCATCTAAGCTGATACAAGCCACATCAGCTGAGCATTTGGTCCATAAAAAGTAGCTGGAGACAATAGACCCCGATTCTCAGCTGGTGTAAATCAGTGTGTATCCACTTCCATCAACAGAGTGACATCAGTGTATACGAATTGCACCTAGGGTGACCAGATGTCCCGATTTTATAGGGACAGTCCCGATTTCTGAGTCTTTTTCCTATATAAGTTTCCATTACCCCCCACCTCCTGTCCCAATTTTTCACACTTGCTTTCTGGTCACCCTAATTGCACCGGGTTATAGTGCTGCAGCTACAGCAAGGGACATGACCATCATTTGATTAATGGTCTAGGTCTCTTAATAGGTCCCCAGTACTAACGTGCTACATGAGAACTCATGAGTATGCCAGTGTGTGTGGTGGGGGTAGGGGGAGTAACTGATGTAAGTGCATCTTCCATGTGTACCTTTTGTGAACAGCGAGTGATTTCACTCTCTGGCTCCCAGGCACCCTCGGTAGTACACACAGCAGTACAAGAAGCAACATGATGGCAGGACTATAATGGATTGTTTCATTGAGGAACAAATGTGTGATGACATGAAGGCGATGAGCCATGCTGCTGTTAGCAGTGCCGAAGGGCCAGATTTCCAAAGGTAGCTAGGCACCTGGAGACACAGAGGGGCCCAATGGGATGGTCAGACATGCCCAGACACTAGCCTCTATCGATTTCAGTGGGGTGAGGCACCTGGGCACGTCTGACCATCCCACTGGGCGCCTACCTTTCAAAATCCAGCCCTAAGCGCCTGACTCGCTTGTGGAAATGGGGCTTTTAAAAATCGCATCCTATATTCTGAATCCACAGAACCAGTGCGGGCTGCTACACACACAGCGTGCCAGATGCTGAACCGCAAAAGCAAGGGAAAGTTAAGGCACCTAACTGTACATCCCCTTGTCTCCCCTGAGACGCACCTTACCATCCCCTCAGCTACCATACCCCACACGCCATGCACCACAATCTCAACGTTGCCCCCCTCTCACCCGTCTGCACGCACCCCTGTGCCAGGTGGCTTCCCCCCACCACTAGCAGTTGTGGGTGTTTGGAGCAGTAGTGGGTAGTGCTGGGAGAGGGTCAATGGTGGAGCCAGGTTTTGCCACTGGGAGGGTGATGGGTCATTGGTGGGAGGCAGCAGTGGCTCCTGTCCCCTGGGGCTGGGCCCGGCTCCCTGTTTCAGACATTGCAACCTGGCACGGGGGGTCGCAGCACCATTCACGTTCGGCCCAGCTGCCTCTCCGTCATGACAGGGGACAGCTGAGCCAGACCTGAGCGGTGCTGCGACCTGGCACATGGGGCCATGAGGCCTGGAGCAGGGTGTCTGGCCCAGCCACCAATGGCAGGTGAGAGTGGGGTGGGCTCGCGCTCCAGCCCCATGGGAGAACTCATGTCATGCACCTCCTATGGTCAGTTGCATAATATGCTAGAACAGGCACCACACAGAGACCTAATGGCTGGGTGTGAGGGAGGCACTAGCCCCCTCAGCCCCCTTATTAGCTCAGCCAGTGGAGAGGGCAGTTTAAGGCAGTGATGGAAGGATGGTACCCTTAGGGGCCAGAGTGTTTGCACCTGCCCCTCCCCCATCAATTACACACACATCCAATCAAATATGCACCTGTACACTCAGCCCCATCAGTTAGTTTTGTGTGCACCCAGCCCCCTCCCCCAGCCATCAGGTTTCTGTACAATGGTGAGTGCCCGCAGGGGGCGGGGGTGGTTGGGGAGAAAGGAGATGAGGTAGGGGGAAGATGCAGTGGGTAAGGAAGGGGGATGGGATAGGGCAGGGGGAAGAGAAGGGAATGGGGCAGGGGAGGGGGATGTGGAGGAGGGAGACGTGGCAGGAGAAGACAAAGGCATAGGGGAATGGGAGGGAAGTGGGAGTCCCGCATGCAGCATCCGCTCAGCAGCAGCTGGGGCTTCCCCGTTAAGCTGGTCCAACACTCCCCAGCACTGGCAGCCCACCTCCAGGGGGTACCCCTGCCGCAGGTAGCCCCTCCAGCACTGCCAAATATTCCTCCCAGTACACAGACACCCTTCCAGTACCCCCAAATATCCCTCCCAGTAAACAGACACCCCTCCAGCACCCCCAAATATCCCTCCCAGTACACAGACACCCCTCCAGCACCCCCAAATATCCCTCCCAGTACACAGACACCCCTCCAGCACCCCCAAATATCACTCCCAGTACACAGACACCCCTCCAGCACCCCCAAATATCCCTCCCAGTACACAGACACCCCTCCAGCACCCTCAAATATCCCTCCTAGTACACAGACACCCCTCCAGCACCCCCAAATATCCCTCCCAGTACACAGACACCCCTCCAGCACCCCAAATATCCCTCCCAGTACACAGACACCCTTCCAGCACCCCACAATGCCCCCTCCAGCAGCCCTTCCCCTCAGCAGTGTCCTCTATTTGGGAACTTGAAATATGATAACCTTAGCGGTCACTCCGGTCTCACGGCCTTTGAGCTGATGGGAGCGATTCCACCCTGCAAGCAGCCTCCTGCCCCCATTGCCTCGGCTGGGCACTGGGATCGCGTGGGCAAGCTCAGGTTGTATGACCGTGAGCCCAGCAGCCAAGGGGTGGCTCCACTCTGCACACAGGGAGTGTGGGGAGAGTGAGCCGGCTGCAATGGCAGATCCCTGGAGGGCGAGTGGGCTGTGACTGGGGATGAGTAGTCCAGGGAGTGCCTCGGGGAGCATCTCATGGCAGCCAGGCTCCAGCTCCAGGGGGTGTTGCCAGCCGGCGCCGGGGTCCTTCGGATCAGGTGCAAGAGCATGTCAGGGGAGCAGCTCGGAGCTGTGCCATCTGTCCTGCCTGGGGAGCGCCCGTCTGTGCAGAGGCGGCCCAGCTCAGGAAGCAGGGCAGGGAGGGCTGCCAGGCAGCCAGGATGTGGAGTGCCCCAGCTCCCCACGGTGCGGAGAATCAGGGACCCAAGCGGGCCAGGCAGCTCCCACCAGCTTCTGATCTGCCGGCTCCTGGCAGGAGGCAATGGTTTTCAAACTGTGGGGTGCATTTCCCTAGGGTGGTGTGCCACTCGATTTGAAAACCTCTGTGCTAAATGGGATGCAGAAGTGACTCTTCCCACCCCCACGTCACCTCTAGGGGGCGCAAATATGATTGCTCGCCCAAGGCACTAAAATGCTGAGTCACGGCTCGGTGAGGCGGAGCTGTGTGGTAACATAACTGGGTAATGACGCTGTTCAGAGCCTTGGAGAGAAAGCAAAGTGCAGACGCTGGCCAGGTAAGGCCATCTGCCTTGCTGGGGAATAACACAGCGTAGGCAGGGAGTTGTGCAGCCTGGAAAAACACCAGTCAGGAGAGAGATGCAGGTCTCCGCCCGGGAGATGTGACGGCTGAGCTGCTGGGAGCCTAGAGTGGGTGGTGCCCTTGCTGGGCTACACAGGGGGATACGGGGCAGGTGCCCTGAACCGTGACAAGGCTGACGGAGGCTCATCAGTCAGGTTCATGGGCACAGGTCCAGAGACTGCCTGTCAAAAATGTATAAAGAGAAACCAGACCAAAACTGCATAGGAAAGGCAAAGGACTCTGCCACCTTAGCGGGTCACTGATGGCGTCACTGGTGGTGAATTTTCTTGGTTTCTGAGGAGCTAAGGGACGCAGAAAATGAGAATTCAAGAGAGAACGTAGGACCCGCCAGCCTGGAGCAGACCTGTGCTCCATCTAGTCCAGGAGCCAGCTTTAAAGGATTGTGCAGGAAACGCCATAGGAGGCTGTTATAGGATAACTTGCTGCAATGGACAGTTTGAGGGCTTAGATCCCTTCTAAATCCTTGATGAAGGCTACATCAGTTGTCAAGGAAGCATCCTTGTGCTAGATTTCAGTCTCCTGCCCCCGTCCCTGAGACCAGGCGTTGTACGGTGGGCTGGAAGGAGAGCCTGCCATGTAGAGAAACGGCAGGGGATGAGGAGAGAATCAATCGGCTGCAATTGGCTCCTGTTTCACCTTTGTGCTCCCCTCCTGACATCGACCCCATTGCCCCGGCATGGTGCTACGCAGCTGGAAATGCCAGCTGGTAGTTGAGATGTAAAACCAAGGACCTGACCCCTGCAGTGGTGTGAGACTGCTGAGCTGCTGATTCCTCTCCCAGAGGTGGCTGCATGTCAGTGGTGAGCGAAGCAGTCCCTGCATACGGGCTTGCAAAGCTCATTGGGGTCCCTAGAGCGGATGGTGCTGTAGCAATGGGAAAGATTTCCCTTCCATTCCCCACAGCCTCACTGCAGACTCAGAATCCAGCCCCGCTCAGCAGCCGCCACTGTGTATTTCCCTCTCCATGAGAGGTGCCAAGAGTGCACAGCCCCTGCAGCTCCCGATCCAACACGGCAGGCCGGGATGACTCATCACAGCCTCCGGAGAGCAGACATTTTTATTGCTCCGCTGGTCCTCAATGAACCTGCATCAGCAGTTCCCCCTGATCGCGCTGCAGAGTCATGCAATTACGGCAGCTCTTTAAAACCAGTCACTGGCACAAGCTTTGATGTTTCTTGTGCTCCGCGGTTGTGAGCTGACTTCTGGGGACCGTGCTGCTGAACTAATTGCTTCAGTGTTTATTTTTAAATTAAAGACTTTAGGGGAGCTGGGATGCTAATCCTCATTACAGCCTAAATGACAGGAGTAGCTGTGTTCAGTTTATCTGTTCTCTTTCATGTGCCTCTGCCAGATGCCCCAATATCTGAGCCCACGGCGCCCATCCTCAATGGACAATGGTACTGGGAGTAAAGTAGAGATGGGCCTGAGATGCAAATCTCCCATCCAGCTCCTGACCCTGATTCTTCCCAAGTGTGAGGGCATTTGGATCTGGAAGTTTGGCTCAAGCCCATCTCTATGGTGAACAGAGATCAGGTGCTGAGTATGGGACCAGGTTCTCTAATGCATTCTGGTCTCTCGGCACTGCTCTGGCACTGCATTCCCTTGGCAGGGGGTAACACCCAGCTGGAATAAAGCCAGCGTAGGCAGCTTCTGCACCACTTCCCCCCACGGTCCCCCACCTAAGGGGCATGTGGGGATTGTGTTGGGGGCTGCTGGAGTATTACTATGCGCTGGCAATTTCTAGCTGGCAGACAGACCCTTGGAGGCTGTTACCAGCTGGCATAGGGTAGAGCAGCTTCAAGGTTGCTCTAATCTACTTGGGGCTGGCATAGAACCAGCCCCGCAATCAGGGAGCTGCATTAACTTCAATGGAGCTACAGTCGTTCATATCAGCTGCGGGTCTGTCCCAGAGTGAGTGAGTGGAAGGCAAACAGACTAGGTTTACCTAGAGAAAACTAGGGCTAGTGTAAATGGATGTAGTGCCATTGGAATCAAACGCCGGTTTACACCAGCTGAGGATAGGCTAAATTCCCCGTTCACTAACAGAATCTGCGCTGACTTGAGAAATTGCAGACAGTCGTATTTTAAATGAGAGTTCGATGTATACCCCAGGCTCTCCTTTGCTCTGCCTGCCCGGCTCTGCATTCTGGGCCCTGTGCACCAACTGATCATATTATCAGCACATCAGCAAATGTTTTTCTGCCCCTCCTTGGTGTTTGAGGGCGTGTGACTACAGCAGGTTGGGAATTTTCTGGTGAAACTGGCTTCTTCACAGGGATGAGTGCAAGGGGGGCAAGCAAGGGCATGGGCTCCTCCAGCCACTAGGGGAGAGCAAGCTCCACCGGCCCTGGGAATAGGGGGGAGCAGCTCCTCTGGCCCTGGGGAAGTGGGGGGGAGATGACAACTCCTCTGGCCCTGGAGCCGCGGGAGGAGATCCAGCTCCTCCAGCTGCCGGGGGAGAGCCAGCTCTGCTGGGGCTGCGACGGGGAGAGGCAGCTCCTCCGGCCATGGGGAAGGGGATAGGCAGCTCCTCCGGCCACAGGGGGCCACAGAAAGTGCCCCTCCAAAAGCAGCCAAATCTGTATTCCTGTGCACGCCCCTGCTTCTTCAGTAAACACTGATTCACGCTCCTCCATATGGGCTTACTCAGTGCACGCTCATGCACCCATGCTCACCCCTACGTGCTCACACACATGCCTTCATATGGGCAGGCTCACATGTACATGCCCACACAATGCGCCTGCACCTATGCTCACCAGTACAAGCTCATGCGTGTGCGCACCTGTACAATGCGCTCATCTGTACGTGCTCATGCAGAGTGTGTGCATGTGCGTGTGTGTGCTCTCCTGTAGGGACTCACAGTACGCACATGCTCACACATACACACACTCACAGGTATGCACTCACCGTGTGTACACACCAATGCTCACTCATATGCGCTCACACCATGTGCGTGCACACATTCCGACAGTACAAACTCACTCAGTGCACACACACACACACACCCCTTTGCATGCACAGAGCAAACACACAGACATACTCACCTGGCTGTACGTACATGTCACGGGGTTCACACCCCACTGGTGGTGCCTCCTGCTGGCCATCCTGGGCATTTGCTCTGGCCAGGCATTTTGCCCTCCCCTGCGTCTCTCCTGTCACCCTCTTGCCCTGCTCACCTCACTCCAGGAACAGCAGCCTCCTCTTCATGACTCGGCCTCTGGCCGGGTCACCAGGTGTCCCCTCCTTCTGGGGTATCAAAGTCCCTCTTGACAAATGGGCTCTGGCAGTCTGCCTGCTCACTGCCCTGCCAGTGCTACTTTGCCAGCGACTGATAGGGGGATCTGGGCCCACCCTCTACTCCAAGTCCCGGCTCAGGGGCCCTCTCATCAGCAACCAAGGTTTGACCTACCCCACACCTCGCTGCTTTCCCCCTGAGCCTTGTCCTATGTTCCTGGCTTCCCCCATCTCTGGGTTTGCCAGCCTCCAACTCCCTCCTCCCAGGGCATGACAGTGGGCTATCCTTTATCGTCCCAAACACACCTCCCTTCACCCAGGGAGTGACTGCAGACTTCTTCCCTGCAGCCCCCTCTGTTGCCAGCTTCCTGGCTTATATAAGCCGTGTTCCTGCTGTGCTGTTCCAGTTCCTGCTGTGCTGAGCCTGTTCAGTGGAAATCCTGCTGCTCCCTATCTCCTTCTCCAGGTGCAGCCCAGGCAGTTAATTGGCCCACTTAGCCATCTTCACCCATCCAAGCCTTGTGCGGAGTGAATGCCCATCACAGTACACACACAGGGCACATACAGCCACATGCTCACCCATACGAGCATAGGGCCCACCCCCTATGCTCACCTGTATGAGCACACACACACACACAGTGCACACACACTGATGCTCACTTATGCCTGCACACACACACAAGCTCACACACACCTATAAGCATGGCATGGCAGTCCTGGGGGCGGGGAGGGGATGGGGGGGCGGGACGGGTTGCTTTACTTTCCATAGCTGCACCCAGCAGCAGCCTCTGTCTGCTAGAAAAGATCATTAGTCTCCCAACCCATTCAAAGCCATCCGACTGTGTGATCACCAATACAGGCGGAGCAGCCTGTTCATATGAACGATGGTCAGGATCGGGGCGCTCAGCAGTGTGCCCTCCATGCTGCCTGACAACGGTTCGACAACGGCGCCTGCTCTCAAAAACCAGCTGGGATGGCTGGAAAGGAGTCATGGGACTTGTTTAGTTTGACCCAAGGTCCCAGAATTCCCGTCAGTTCCAGTAGGCATCCCACCGTGTGCTGCGAGAAAGCCCCAGAATGCATAGAGCCTCATGGCAGAACATTGCACCATGGGATAGCTGCCCAGAATGCTGCTCAGCAATGATTTTCAAGGGAAGTAGCTTAAACTGCCATAAACAATGCGGAGTGGATGCACCGCTTTAGGACCCTTCTCCCTCATTACTTATAGCGGAAAAACATGTTCTGAAAACACTTTCCCATGCAGCCAGTCTGACGCTGCTCTCCCCAGTTGCTGGCCACTAGCAGCACTGCAGGACGTTGCTGCCTGTATTCTCCTTCCTGTGCTTTCAACCCCTTTGCTATTTTCCCTAGATGCTGAGGATGGCATTACTGCCCCATTTACGTGGCTTCACGGCTAGGAACCAGCCACACAGGCAGAAGCTCACAAAACTGAGGGTGCCGTTTTCAGCTGAATATCCTGATGGCTCATTTGGTGCGATACAGGGATGTATGGCTCGCAGGGTCCCATTCGGATCTGGTTATTAGTCATTCTGTTCAGAGTAGCAGATAAGAGCTTTATAAAACCCAGAACAAGCCCATGGCCCTCACCCTGCAAATAATCACAGCGTAACTCAGACACACATGGCACACGAGGCAACAGTGCAGTGTCTGATCCCAACTCCCTGAGCTGAACTTCACAGCTCAAACCCTCATTTTATAAGGGGACCGAACCAAACTCTGCATGCGAACTGCCCAGAACTTTGTGGTGCTTGAAAACTGGATCCACAGTTTGTGGCTTGTGCCCAGGCCTGGTTTGAAGAAAGTTTCACCTTAATCAGAGAGGAGGCCAGCGCAAGGGGTTTGCTGGGTGACGTGTAGCTAAAGGAGGGCTTTGAACAGGAGAGGTTGTGTGCTAGTCACATGGTGAGTGGGACCCTGTTATCGACAAAAAGGTGTAGCCAGTTGTTTGACTCCACTCGTGACTCGTTCTCAGAAGTGTTCAAGAGCCAAAGTAGCTGAATGTAGCCACATTTATTGTCTAAAGAGAAAGCAGGGCGATATGAAAAGGAGACACACGTTCCCTCCTTCTGGGAAGCAATGCTTAGCTCACAGCATGGTCACCTTGCACAAATGGTGTGCTTCAAAGATGCATTTCAGCCAGTGGTATTTACAGGGTGATTTTACAAGTTATAAAACTCTTTACCCATCACTAAAATCCAACCCACCCATTCGTTACAGTTCTGTAACTGGTGGTTTTGTTCTGTACCATTTTTACTTTAGGTTTCTCTATGTTCAGGCCATTCCCAGCCTGTGCGAGGCCTCACCGGTTATGTATCTTGGCTTTGACAGGCTTCCTGTTTTCTACTGCCAAAATGTTGTGGGACACTTGGTGTGGGTGAACGGAATAGTGGGGAGAGCCTAATGCATTCAGGTGACAATCCCAACACTTTTTATCTATCTATCTATCTATCTATCTATCTATAATGCATTTTATGATGTTAATTCCATGCACATAACACCCATTCCTGTGGCATATATGACTCCTAACATGTATGTATTGGCCAACACTGTTCACTGCAATAACGGACATGTTAATGTACAGCCAGCACATTCAGGGCCTGATCTCGAAGGGTGCTGAGCACCAACAACTCAAGGGGAATTAGTGGGAGCTGTGGGAGTTCATCTCCTCAGGATCAGGCCCTGAGGGCTCTGGATCAACCTCTGGAGGAGCAAACAGTGCATCCGACATGTGACTGGGAGCCATGATTGCACCAGGGTAAGTGACAAGTGGAAATAGGTTTGCTGGCTTTCACTTACAGTAATTCCTATCAAGGCTCATCCCTACCACACATTTCAGCACCTGAATCCCTCCTACCCTTGAGATCCCCTCCTGGGCTCCTTACACTCTGCTTCTGACCCCGCCCCCCTTGCCTCCCAGACTACTGCAGCGGGATCTCACCTGCATCAGGAACTCAGGGTTTGGCCCATTAGTAAGTCCCCTCTGTTCCTCAGTTTACCCACCTGTAAGATAACTGAGCCTCACCCCAAAGTCCTAGCTCACCGTTTCCTCCAGCAAATCCCCCATTGCTGTCAATGAGATTTTTGCCCAAGTAAGGAGTGAGTAAATGCTATTGAGGATTGGGCCCATGATCATGATACATGTAGGGCTGAATGCTGAGTCACAGGGTGACTAGCCCCTTTAAGAGAGAGTCGCAGCATGGCTGGGACTTCTCAGCTGCCTCTCAATTGGGCTTAAGGGAAGGCACCTGGGCCACAGGAAAAGGGCAGGTGAGAGCTGCCTGAGGAAGAAGGGAGAGACCCAGAGAGAAACAGCAGGAGCAGAGCAGGACTGGACTGGACTGGACTAGACTGGACCGGACCAGACCAGACCAGGGAGCTACTGCGAAGAGCACAAGGTGAAGATAGTTGTTGGCAAGGAATGGCCAGAGCTGCTGAGATACAGGAGAGCTGGTGCAGAGGCGCCGAGGAGCCAGGAGAACCAGCCTGGGGTGGGGAAGCAGAGCCCAGAACAAGAGGGTTGATGCTGGAGGCTGGATCCCAGGAGCAGGGGTAAGAGTCACAGGCAGGGGGGGCCTGTGGAATGGAACACTGTGGGGGTCCCTCTCATGGGAGACCTGACTTGGGGCTCCCAGAGAAGTGCTGTGGCAGAGAAGCGAATCTGGGAGCTCATGAGCAGACAGCCTGGAGGGCAGAGCCCTTGAATAAGGATAAAAAGAGGCTGGGAGCAGGCAGGAGATGGCCTGTGGAGAGAATGAGTGGAGATGGGGTCCCTGGAGGGGGATGGGAAACTGCTGTGATCTGTGACACTTTGGGGTGTGGGGAAGAACGAAGGCTCTGCAGATTATTTCACATGCTCGTGAACAAGTTGTCCCCAAAGATGGGGCTTTGAATGGACCTTGGGAGAGACTGTTCTCTTTTCTAGGGAAACTGAGGCAGACATACTGGTTGTGCCATGGCCTGCTGCGGAGGGCTGCTTCAGGTGGGGGCTACCCTGTTAGAGTGAGGTCCCTATTGCTGGCCTCCTGGAACCATTCAATAAGTGGCATTCTTAATACTACAAATACCCAGGCTCTTGAGTAGCTGATACCTCACTGCCAGAGCTCGGGCCTCTGACCTCCGCTAGGTCCACACCTTGCATGGCCTCCTGGCATATGATCTTTGCCAAGCCTGCGTTAACAATAAGGTAGCGCTGCAGAAAGAGCATCACTGACAACTCACTTCACCCCGGAGCTCAGATTCTCTCTTCATAGAGTCATATCAACAGTAAATGCTACTGCTGAACGTCGCCAGGAGCACTCTGGGCCCAGAAACCTTTTCATCTTGGGCTAATGCACAAAGAACTCTGTCAAATGCACCGATCGTTGCCTTAATTTCACCAGCAATGCTTTTCTTTTCCTGAGCAGGCCGATTCCGCTTGCAGAGATAGATGCTTCCCTCCCCGCACTCTCCCTTCCCTGCAATCTCTACATGGGGAACAGCAATAGAACAGCTTGATGTTGAGTTTTAAACCAAGGACCTATTGATGTTTATTCTGGGGCCATGGTACAAGCCAAGAGCCAAGTTGTGATCTCGCTTGCACCGATGTAAATCTCCAAGGGTGTCACACCAGTGCAAATCCCACAGAAGTGTGATCTGAATCGGGGCTTTGGCACGTGAAAAGAGAAGACATGGAGTATACATGAGCATAGATAGCAACACAGAGATGTTGATTTAGCTAAATTAAACCCAAAGACAGGGCCAGATTCCAAGATCAGACTCCCAAAAGCCCATTTTTCACTGGTCATAACATAACAGTCCTAACAGACAACCCTATACTAACAATCCCTTGTGGGTGGATGTATGCATGAAGGAAGAAGTGTTGTGGGCAAAGTGCTGTTAGAAGTAGCTGGGGAAGTCCCATGTTCTCCCCTCCCTTTGCACTATGTGAATCCTTTTGATCTTAAAACCTCACAGCTCCAGCAATCTACGGTCAGTCATGCCCAAGGACCTGCTTCCTCCATCAGCATCCTTGTTCCCCAACCATCCTGGAACACTCTGTCCCCCTTTGCACACTAGCAGCATTAGTGCCCTTCTCCAGCCCAAGCTCCCTGGGCTCTTTACCTATGAGACGCCTGGTCCAAAGAGACACGGGATGAGGGGAGACACACATAGGAAAGACATGGGATGGAGACAGCAAGGAGACACAAATAGAAGAGACAAGAGATCGACTGGAATTTGTTGTCCACTAGAACTGCTGGGAACATTTGAGACAAAATGAAATTTTGCCGACGCCACCATGTTTTGTGGAGACACAGCAGTTGCAATGACCGTTTTGTTAGGAAGAGGGCACGCTCTTCTCGTACTCCATAGCCTGGTTGTGGTTGTTGATGCAGTGGCCTGGGATGTTCCAGACCTAGGTGTAAGTCCCTGCTTTGTCTGAATCATGCTGAACTGGGATGAAAAACTCTGCTTTGGAGCAGGGATTTAAACCTGGGTCTCCTACATCCCAGTCCGGTTTCCTGACCACCTGCCCCAAATTGAAAAGCTCTCAGGTTTTGGTATAAAAAAAACAACACCCCAGACATTTTGACACAATCCCATTTGGGTGAACGTGTTCAAAAGGCTTTGTTCCCATCTGAACAAAAACAAGTTTGGAAACCTCGAACGGTGCCACAAAACCAGACTTGTCCTGCGGCCAGCTCTAGTGGCCACGCATTCCCATTTGGGACTAAACTTGTTATGCCATGTGGTGGGCTGGCACAAGTTGGCTGTGGTGGGCGAAGCAGCTCCATGCACCTGGGCGGGGAGGAGCAATACTGAAAAGGCCTGGGAGGCTTTTCTTGACTGTTGCTGGGCCCCAGTCCCCATTGTCCGGCCAGCAGCTCGGGGCCATTCAGGGAGGAAAGTGACATCAGATAATTTGTAATTAGGCCAATCCTGTGTCCCCAGCTTTTGAATGAAATCAGGACAATGCTGGGGCTTGAGGAGGATCTTTACTTTAGTCTGCTTGGACTTGCCTCTATTTCTCCTCTTTTCTAGTCAGGGTCATTATCACCGCTGTGGTGCCTGCAAATGTGGCATCCCCAGTCAAAACTCCAGAGATTTCGGGGGACAGTCCTGAAGCGACCTGAAGCCCTCCAATGTCTGAGGTGAGGCAAGCAGGGAGAGCAAGAATTGAATTGCTCTTCAGTGCCACCCTGTGCCTGACTCAGGAAGTGCCATTGACTGGACAGAGGAACCCTTGCCCTAGACCGCCAATGTGATGCCGGGACCTCTGTTTAACTAGGGGCGGGGAACAGCAGAAGAGAGGTGATCCTGCCCTATTAAGAGGAAGAGCAGAGACTAGGAAAGAAAGAAATGCAGAAACAAAGGGAAGGGATGAGGAGACTGGCAAATACCAAGGGGTGCAGAAAAGTGACGCAGAGCAGAGTGGATGAAAAGGGAGCCGCGGGACTGAGAAGCAAATGAATGATTTGGGGCTGTGTCTGAGTTTCTCTCAGTTACCACCTGCATGGACTGGGAGCTGAAAGCATCTCCAATAAGTCTCCCATTCTACAGCTTTGTAGTGACGCTGGTGTGTGGCGGGGGCAGTAGGCAAATCCTGGAAAGGGAAGACAAGACCTCATCGTGAACTATTTGAAACCAGATGCCTTTGAATTAGAAGAGGGAATGATCCAGCTCAGGATTTCAGCAAACAGTTCGATCCCCTGAGGGTTGGCTGATTTTTATACCTGGATCAAGTGATTGTTTGGTCTTTGTTTATAAAAACTCATTCTGGTGCTGAGACTTTCTGCAGTTATAAACACTCTGAAATTTGCCCATCCCTAGTGTCTGTAGGAACTTAACTCACCTGTTACTTGCTGTCTCAGGGCACAGGGGAGCTCCCGAACTCAAGACTAGTCAGTGGTTAGCTGCATGACTAAGCCTCAGTCATCATGTCTGCAGTGTAGGAGCAGCCACACAGTGCTCATTAAACTCCCAAAGTCCTCTCCCAGCTTGCATGGGTTCTGTGTAAAAACTAGGGCCCTTATCCAGCAAACACTTATGCATGCAAATATTTTTAAGCATCCGAGCAATCAGACAGCATGCAGTGGAGCTCCTCACGTGTTGAAAGGTACTCACCTGTTAGTATCTGTTTAGGATGGATCCTTTGAGGCTGGTCTGTACCTTGGCTGGCCCAAAGCCTTGGACAGGAATCTGGAGGCAGTGACCATAGATACTGTCTCACTGTCCACACACCCTACCCCCACCCCAATTTTAATAACTGTTTCCGAGTGGTGTAAATGAGGCCACAGGGCTTGTTTTATCACCAGTTCATGTGCTGTTGTTGCAAGGCAGGCATGGATCACACACACAATGCAGCCCCTCCCCAGCCCACCAGCCAGGGGCTCACACAGTGAGCTGTTTGCTAGCATGGAATTCCACCTTAAAAACCAAAAAGGAAGAACACATGAGGCGCTTTCCTTTCCCTGTGGTGGTTTGCCGTTTCCGATTGATTCTCTGACATTATCCAAAGACTAGGCTCACCGCCTCTCTAAAAGCTTCCCTCGAAAATAAAGATTCATTTAATTCCTTCTGTTACTGCCGGGACATGAGTTTAAAGCACTCCCATTACTAGAGCTAAACCAATACTGATTTCAGCTCAGTCTGATTTCAGTTGATTGGATCCCACACGCCTCCGTCTCCAGTGCTCCTGCCAGATTGATCTGAATTCCAGGGCCTCAGCACAATGGTTACCAATGCCTAGAACAGGGAGAGAAGAGCCAGGCTTGCCTACACAGGAACATTATACCAGTATAAGCCAAGTGGGCACCCTGCTCAATGGTATCAGAGGCCTGTATTCACTTTAGCTGATGTCACTTGCAAAGGAGTGTAAGCTAAACTGAAAAAAGCCAATCTTATACCAGAATAAGGTGTCCACGTGGGGGCTATACTGGTACAGCTAAATCGGTTTAACTTCAGTGTAACTAGTAAAACGTTCCTGTGTAGACAAGCCCACAGGCTGTCGTTCTGAAGAGATCATTATCTGAGGCCAGTGAAGTCTGAATGGAAAGTGTGAATGATAAATAACTCATTAATCCTTGGCAATATTTCACAGCTGATGGGCAGCCAAGTCCCTGTGTTCTCTTTCCTGTCACCAGTCTGTCTTGCCTGGAGCACCCCCTGGCCCCTTTGGCCTAGATGGGTCAGCCCGTACCGTGGCAATTACGGTCCCTGCTCCCACTTTCCTCCCTTGTCTCTTTCACTCACCAAGTCCTGTATTAACAGTTTCCCTGGTGTCTCCTATCCATCTCCAGCCTCAGCCTTGTAGCCAATTATTTCATTTAATAGAGGAGTTGTTGTGGTTAAGTATAATTAAGTCAGGTGTGATGGAGAGGTTTATGTAGGATAGTATTATAGGAGTATAACACCAGGTATATCAGTAAGTACTGCAAGGCCTGTCAGATTTCAGTTTAGCCATGTTAGGTCTCAGGCCTACGGAGGGTTGACATAAGTGACCCAGGAATAACTGTGGATCAGTAAAGTTACAAGATTCCTGTAAAGAATGTGCCCATGGGTGATGTTCAGGAAAATATGCCACAATGTCTAGACTGCAAGACATGAATGTAACATGATGGGAACTTTTGCAGGAACCTCAGGTTACCATGGGGACATGCTTACATAGCTGCATAATGGAAATAAGGTAGGGTTGCCAAGCCTCCGGGATTGGCCTGGAGTTTCCAAGAATTAAAATTAATCTTTAATTAAAGATTGTCATGTGATGAAATCTCCAGGAATACATCCAACCAAAATTGGCAACCCTAGAATAAGGGGAACTAAGGGGGTAACCTGTGGAAAGCAGGGCACCCCAACCTTTCTGGGGTGCGGAAGTGCAGATAAGGAAAAGGGGTTTGGAACTCTTGTACATATGCATAAGGTGGTGGGCTTGGTTAGAACCCAGGATAAAAGGGTTTCCTGCCCTGGTATGGATAAGGTGGGAAGGCCCCATCAGGAGACCCCCCCCCCCCACCAAAGGATGGCCACCCGTCGAGAGAATGATATCTCTGATATCGCTGGGTATGTGAGTATGAACACACAGCTGCCTATTGCACGGGTTCGCTTGGTGTTGTTTGTGATTGTGACATCGATTATCTGCGGAGTGGAATTTGTAGTAAAGACACAATAGCTCACTTGGAGCCGTGTTTGTGGTTGCTTTGTTCGTTCTTCATGTGCTCCTAGAGCCTCCAGGGTAAGTCTCTCCCCGCTGATTGTAAAACTGGAGCAGCCCTGGGGACAGACTCACTTTCTAGGGACAGTGTGCTTAAACACAGAACTATTGATGAAGATACCAACTCAGACTGAAATAGGGCGACAGCCTCAAACCATTGTTTCTTACTTTGCCCCCTCCAGAGGCTTGGAATAATCCCGCTCCTTTATTTAGATTGGACGATGGTGGGTATTTATCAAGAGAGACCTCACACCAGCCCAGCAGCCCCGCACCCCCAAAACCTCCACACCAGCCTGGGAGACTGTGACCCAGCGATCTCTTGGTGCTACCTGGCAGATGGCACGGAGTACCTAAGGCTTAGAGGGATCCCCAGGGTCTGGGATCTGCGTGCTAGTTCACTCATGAATGACATGTCAGGTCACTACTGAAACTTGTGTCACACTGATCATCATCATCATCATTGCAAGATGTAGACAGGAAAACTATGTGAGGAGTTATGGGTATAGTCTAAAAATGGTGCTCGCTAGGACTGTGCATTAAGGCAGGTCACCAAAGGGTGATGCACATGCTTCCCCCAGGCAGGGGGCAGAGACGCGTCTCTCTTTGGTTGGCCATGTGCAAACTGAGTATTGTATAGTTCTCAACGGATGCCCATCTACAGTTGGAGCCAAAGGCAAATCAGTCAATTGCTGGAGCTGCAGGAAAATATTAAACCAGCAGGGGGTAGCCTGCTTAGGAGTTAACACAATGAACGTTTGAAACTATATCTGGGGAACAGCTCATGTGAAAATGCTGTAGCCAGTTCCAGGGTGCAGGGGGGAGGTTCAGGGAATCAGATAGAGGGGGATACATAACAGTCAGACCAGTCTCTGCCCTAGCCAGAATGAGGTACTGCAGGGAATGAGACACAGACAAACCCCATGGGTTGTTGACCAGTCTCTGGCCCAGCCGGCTTATTAGTGCCTTTGTGGGGTTGGGTTCGCCGGGATGTTCTTTCCCCATGCAGAACACCCCACTCACTCAGTACCAAAGAGGATTCGTAGCTGGGACACTGGGGGAACGACCATCCCCCCCGGGAGAGGTGGGCAAATAACTGGTTTCTTTAGTCATCTACCATTCTGAAAAATCAGATCACATATTAGTTTGGGGTCGAGTCGATAACTAAATTGCCAACATTTTCCACAAATCAAAAAGTTGAAAAAAATTTCACTTGGTGTCAAACTAAGCATTTTGTCTTATCCAAAATGAAACATTTAACTTTGGTTTTGAGCTTTTTTTTTTTAACATTTTAAAAAAATAAAATGGAAGGAAACTTCTCATGGAAACAGCATGTTTCGAATCAGAAGAAATGCTTTGGTCAGAAAATGTTGAAACAAAACGTTTGGGGGATTTTTGGGGAATTCAGGAGAGTTTGTGAAATATCTTGGTCGAGCCAAATCTATGTTTTTGAACAGCAAAGTGTAAGTGGAGAAATCCCCCCAGCTCTATGTCAGGGCGCTGTGGGGTGGTTTTTAATGTAATGTGAGGAACAAACTCCATGAAAATGAGGTGGCGTCTTAGAATACATTGTCTTGATAACATGGACAGTCTCCGTTTGCACAGGAGCTTAGAGCCAGGAGGATGGAAAGCGCCGAAGTACAGTCTGCAGCATCCATGGGAGACCCTTTCCTTTCCTGTCTCAGCTGGCCAAGCCTTCCCTTGGCAGAACAGGGGTAGTTGGTGTTTCCCTTACACGTCCTTGACCACAACGATCATTGATCGGCTTTGGATGTCCTTCTTTTTCACCTCTGCCCAGATATCGGAGAGGTCCTGGATGAACTGCTGGATCTGGGGTGGAGAAGAGAGATGGCAGGGCTGGAGGTTTAGGACTGCTTGGAATGGCTTTTGCGGGTGTTTGGCTCCTCTGAAAGGCACATTTCCCATGGCTTTCAATTGGGCTGCAGAGGAGGGGGACTGGACATTTGCATCCCCAGCTCAGAGCAAGTGGGATGGCTCTTTGGGGGCCAGTCTTTGCGGGCAGGGAGCCAGCTAATGAAAGTGTGGAGCGATGGCCCAGATACACAAGGGATTTGTAACCAGTTCAGTCACCCACCGTCCCAATTCATCCAACCTTGTGCCTCCACAAATAGACCCTCCCTCCCCTCGCTGGGGCGAGAGGGGGCATTTATTGCTGGTGTTCACCCCCTTCTGCTCTGCCAACAGCACCCCAGCTCTGTCCTAGAAAGTCCCCTGTGGGGTGGGGTGAGGTGCCTGATACACTGTTTTCTCCAGGCCCCTCCTGCAGCTGGGGCAGGTGCTTCTCTCCTTCCCTGAGCTGGGGGTGAGGGGTGGGCATCAGCCTGGCTGTACCATGTCCAGCTGCTTGTGGGTATCCTCCACGGGCACGCTCAAGGTCTCCTTCAGTTGCTTGCTCACGCTCTGGAAGAGGTTCAGGGTGGCCATCTTAATGGTGCCCAGCATGAGTGTTTTCTTGGCGGCTGTGTTCTGGATGTGGGCCCAGCGAGACTCCTGCGGAGAGAGGAGAGGACAGCAGAGAGCATGGAAATACGCTGCCCAGCAGAGCGGCTGGCGAAGCACTGGAGATGCCAACTTAGTAGTGGCCCATCTGCCACCTGGGCAGTACCCACCCTCACCCTGGACACTACACAGCATGGATCTGTCCTTTCACTTCCATTCACATCTGCAAAAAGGCTCGGCTCAGCTCGGGATCATGAGCCATAGCTGGTGATCATCATTAAAATAATTCAACAGAGTAATGGCAAGTTCCCAGAATGCACCTGCACAAGCAGGTCAGAGTTCACAAGAGCTGGTTTGAGGAGCTAAGTCTAGTGAGCATGGTGCAGAGGGAAGATGTATGGACAGTCCAGGAGCACTGGAAAGGGCTGGGGAAACCTAAATAATACCCTGCTAAAGGGGCAGCAAATTGTAATGCTGCTGGGAAAGAAAAACAATCCACACCAGCAGCAGCCGCGTGCCTTCATCAGGGACTGTTCAAAGAGGTAATGGTGCAAATATAACAGTAGTAGAAATCGGGAAGGAACCAGAACCAAACAATAAGACAGGATGCATCGCATTTGGAAGGTTTTCTTCACTTTTGTTGTGATTTTAAACAAACGCTTGGATCACAGAGCCCAATTCTGCGACCACTTCTAAAACAGGGGGAAGTATGCAGCTATTTACACAGGCGTGTCATCCCATCATTCACAGGGCCCTGGCTACCAACCATGAACTGGGAGGACCATGACAACTATCTTCAAGTATCTGAAGGGTATAAACAGAAAAGAGGGAGCAGAAAGAGGTGAGTCAAGGGGTATAATTTGGAGTCCTGGACTACAATTGGACAAAGAAAAGGCTGAACACCTGCAAAACCATATCCACGCTGAGGTTTCTGAGCTCCTGGGATCCTCACCCTGGGGACTGGTGAAAGCCCCAGGACTTGAGGACTTTACAGCTACATTAGACAAAGCCGTGGAGGCCCTTCTGTGGGGAACAATCCGGCCCTGGACCTGGGGGATAGATTGGATATGACCAAATAGATCTCTCATATCCCAGCAGTCTGGTCTAAATTAGAAAAATGCACCCACGTCATGCCATTGCTTTATTGTCACCCCCAGACACCCCCTAGTGTAGATGCATGGTGACCCTGACTCAGCAAGGTATGCGCACATGTGCCTAACATGACGTGTGGGCAGAGTCCCACGGTTCCGTACTCCAATGAATGAGGGCCTTATGCTGGGTTACACCTCTCTTAAATCAGTCTAGCTTAGGTCGCCATGCAGAACCAACGCAGGCAAGACTTAAATCGTGGCAAGGGCCGCAGCATCTGGGGTTTGCCCTGGTGTAGACAGACAGATTTGAAATTGACCGAATGGAACTTTCCTGCTATGCACGAGGGCTAACGTCTATGAGTCTGTGACCCACCAGCGCCCTGAAACTCAGGGTCTGTCCTCCTGGCCCAGTGCAGTCGCAGATTGAATCCTGGGGTGACCCATTGGGTCAGGGGTGAGGCACTCACCCAGCAAACAGGATGGCAGTATCCTGCTGCCTTGCCAGCCTCCTGTCCCACCACTGCCCTGCAAGCTGGCGGAGTTCCCCTGCCTGTGTCTGCGGGGAGGAAGAGGGCTGCCTCGGGACATAGAATCATAGAATCATAGAATCTTAGGGTTGGAAGGGACCTCAGGAGGTCATCTAGTCCAACCCCCTGCTCAAAGCAGGACCAAACCCAACTAAATCATCCCAGCCAGGGCTTTGTCAAGCCTGACCTTAAAAACCTCTAAGGATGGAGATTCCACCACCTCCCTAGGTAACCCATTCCAGTGCTTCACCACCCTACTAGTGAAAAAGTTTTTCCTAATATCCAGCCTAAACCTCCCCCTCTGCAACTTGAGACCATTACTCCTTGTTCTGTCATCTTCTACCACTGAGAACAGTCTATATCCATCCTCTTTGGAACCCCCTTTTAGGTAGTTGAAAGCAGCTATCAAATCCCCCCTCATTCTTCTCTTCTGCAGGCTAAACAATCCCAGTTCCTTCAGCCTCTCCTCATAAGTCATGTGCTCCAGCCCCCTAATCATTTTTGTTGCCCTACGTTGGACCCTTTCCAATTTATCCACATCCTTCTTGTAGCGTGGGGCCCAAAACTGGACACAGTACTCCAAATGAGGCCTCACCAGTGCCAAATAGAGGGGAATAATCACGTCCCTCGATCTGCTGGAAATGCCCCTACTTATACAGCCCAAAATGCCGTTAGCCTTCTTGGCAACAAGGGCACACTGTTGACTCATATTCAGCTTTTCGTCCACCGTAAGCCCTAGGTCCTTTTCTGCAGAACTGCTGCCCAGCCATTCGGTCCCTAGTCTGTAGCAGTGCATGGGATTCTTCCGTCCTAAGTGCAGGACTCTGCACTTGTCCTTGTTGAACCTCATCAGATTTCTTTTGGCCCAATCCTCTAATTTGTCTAGGTCCCTCTGTATCCTGTCCCTACCCTCCAGCGTATCAACCACTCCTCCCAGTTTAGTGTCATCTGCAAACTTGCTAAGGGTGCAGTCCACACCATCCTCCAGATCATTGATGAAGATATTGAACAAAACCGGCCCCAGCACCGACCCTTGGGGCACTCCACTTGATACCGGCTGCCAACTAGACATGGAGCCATTGATCACTACCCGTTGAGCACGACCATCCACCCAGTTTTCTATCCACCTTACCGTCCATTCATCCAGCCCATACTTCCTTAACTTGCTGGCAAGAATACTGTGGGAGACTGTATCAAAAGCTTTGCTAAAGTCAAGACATCTGTATGGGGACCCCCCTTACCCAGACGATGACATCGCTGCGGGCGTGGTCGAAGCGCATCTGCAGGCGCGCCAGCTCGTTGTTGTGCTGCAGGATCTCGTCGTCCTTCTCCTCCGTGTAGTGCGAGAGGCGCACCTTCGCCTGCTCGATCATCTCCAGCCCCTCCTGCGCCGACTGCATGAGATCCTGGTGCATGCCCACCAACGTCTTGTACCGGCCAATGACTTCCCGTATCTCCTCAAACTGCAGCACAGCGTACTGGGCATTACTGCTCGGTAGCCGAGCACAGCGCACGGGAGCCTATCACACTGCCACTTGGTGGCACTGATACTCAGCCCAGGCAGGGAAGGACATCCCGGCCCCTCTAACAGGGGAGAATAGCACATCTGCCCCAGACTCTCCTTACCACACCAGCGCATCTCCTGTGTCCTAGCTGTGTTATCACCCCTATCCCAGGAAAATATCACACCTCCCACTGTCCTGAGCATCCCATGCACACATGGGAGGGCCCTGCTCATCCCAGCTTCACCCTCTGTTCCCTTGGCCAGGCCCCTGGGGTCCTACCTCCACTTTGCTAAAACCTTCAGCCCCTTCCCTAGGTCCCTCGCACACGGCTCTGCTTCCTTCTCCGGGTCTTTTCTAGCACAAGGGAAACCCATCTCACCTCCTCTACATCCTCTGCACTAACCCAGCTGCAGGGAACCCTGGGCCCTGCCTCACCTCCCCCTGAGACTTTTGCCCCTGCCCAGGGTCCCATCTCAGCACATGGGAGCCCCTAGGGTCCAGGCTCACCTCCGACACCTTAACCACCTTCTCCAGGTACTTGTTGAAGATGGAGTACTGCTGCAGCTTATTGGAGAGCCGCTGGTGCTCCTGTTTCAGGACTGCCATGTCCAGCTTGGCCTTGGCCAGCTCCTTCACCCTCTGTTTCTTCAGCTCTTTCTCCCTGTTGGCTTTCTTCAGGGCTCGGATTCGCTTCTGGTCATTTTCCTAGCAATCGCCCCCGCCGCCACCCCAGAAAGGAAACCCCAGACACGAGATGTGGGAGGTCAGCGATGTGACTGCATCATAAGGAAATGCCTCCTATCCAGCCCCACACCCCTCCAACATCAGCAGTACTTGGAAGAGGAGAGTTTCCACTGCTTGCATCCGAAGAAGTGGGTATTCACCCACGAAAGCTTATGCTTCAATACCTCTGTTAGTCTATAAGGTGCCACAGGACCCTTTGTCGCTTCTGGAAGAGGAGAGAGACTACAGTGGGGTGAAGGAGGGGAGGGGAGAAGAACCCTGAATGAGCCATGATCGTGCCAATGGACAGCTAGACAGTCACCAGCAGCTGGGATGGGATCCCATAGCTTCCACAGCCATTGGCACCTGGTCCTAAGGAGGGCTGCAGAGAACACCCTGCTACCAGCACTGAGGGAAGATGTTGGCTGAGACTTTGGGATGGAAGCCACTTAAGCTGGGCATGACAAAGCTGGTGTTGAAGGCTCATGGCAACATAGAGCAACCCACCCCTAGCCAGCCCCTCCTGACACCTTCTCTGGCTGTGCTACAGAGTGGATGGGGCTCTGGGGGATGGGCCCTGGTGGATAAAGTCATGGCTATTGTCCTGAAATGTCAATTCCTGTTCTATGCTGAGAAGAGAGTTGAGAGGGAAGGAGTCATGGGTGTGTGCAGGTGTATCATGGAGGAGCCTGCTACACATAATGGGAACAGGTGGCTGTGTTACAGCTCTGGAGTGTGTGCAGGTGTATCGTGGAGGAGCCTCTACATGGAATGGGAATAGGCGGCTGTGTTACAGCTCAGGGGTGTGTGCAGGTGTACCATGGAAGAGCCCCTCATATGGAATGGGAACAGGCGGCTATGTTACAGCTCAGGGGTATGTGGGGATGTACCACGGAGGAGACGTTCACATGGAATGGGAACAGGCAGCTGTGTTACAGCTCAGGGGCATGTTATGTGAGTGCCGCTGGACTGGTTGTACCTGTATGAACTGCTCAAATTTCTTTATATAAGCCTTCAGCTGAATCTCCTTGGCCCTGAGCTCCTCCCATCGGTTATTCAGGGCTTCCATCCTCGTCCGGAAAGCCTACAGGGGTCATGGAGAAAGACAAAAGATGAGCCAGCTGTTCTGACTCAGTGAGCCCCCATTCCAGTGCCAATAGTGGGCGCTCCCCCACCCTGACCCTCCAAAGCAGGGCCAGGGGCCACTGGGACAGATTTTGTGCTGTGCCTCTCAGGGGGTGCCTGAGGAGACTGGACCCAGCAGGAGGCAGAGGGCATGGAACAGGGTGTGCATGGCTCTGAAGAAGCCCAGCTGGTAGCTGGTGCTGGGGTCATGGCAGTCATGGCAGGGCTCCCTCACGCACGCCTCTCTCACCTCCTTCTGAGCCTCCATAGCCCTGTGCACCAGCGTGGCCTCTTTCTTCTTCTCCAGCAGACGAATGGATGGTGATGGGGACTGCTCCTCCGTCGCTGGAAATTTCCTGACGCAAAGATACAAAAGCGTTCCCCATGGGGCTGCCTGCAGCTGCGCCTGTGAACTCAGTGCTGCCTGTCCATCGCAAGGGAGATGGCCTCGCTGTTCGGTCGTCCTGTGCCCTGGAGGCTTTGAGCTACTCGGGCAGGGCTGGGGTGCCATGGCAGAGCACCACGTGCGGATGAAGCCCAGGGCCCCATGAGTACGGAGACTGAATTCTACTCATGCCCAGGGAGAAAGGCAGGAAGGGAGGGAGATCGAGGGACATAATAATTCCCCTCTATTTGGCATTGGTGAGGCCTCATCTGGAGTACTGTGTCCAGTTTTGGGCCCCACACTACAAGAAGGATGTGGAAAAATTGGAAACAGTCCAGCGGAGGGCAACAAAAATGATTAGGGGGCTGGAGCACATGACTTATGAGGAGAGGCTGAGGGAACTGGGATTGTTTAGCCTGCAGAAGAGAAGAATGAGGGGGGATTTGATAGCTGATTTCAACTACTTGAGAGGGGGTTCTACAGAGGATGGATCTAGGCTGTTCTCAGTGGCGGCAGATGACAGAACAAGGAGTAATGGTCTCAAGTTGCAGAGGGGGAGGTTTAGGTTGGATATTAGGAAAAACTTTTTCATTAGGAGGGTGGTGAAGCACTGGAATGGGTTACCTAAGGAGATGGTGGAATCTCCATCCTTAGAGGTTTTTAAGGTCAGGCTTGACAAAGCCCTGGCTAGGCTGATTTAGTTGGTGTTGGTCCTTCTTTGAGCAGGGGGTTGGACTGGATGACCTCCTGAGGTTCCTTCCAACCCTGATGTTCTATGATATTCTATGAGGGGAAAGGTGGAGGAAGGGCAAGGGAAGGTGGGAGAGGGAGAGATGGTGGAGAGACAAGAAGACAGGAGGGATGTGGTGGATGGACTGGACAGGGGGAGGGGGGGAAGGAGAGAAGGAGGTGGGTGTATGGGGCAGAGGAGGGTGGAATAGTGGAAGGCCATAGAAGGCGGGGGACAGATGGGATGGGGAGGAGAGTGCGTTACTCACATCAGCAACTTCAGGAGCTTCTGCCCGTACTGCATGCGGAAATACTCTGACAGGTCCTCTTCCTCCATGTTGGCCATTGTGTCTTCTCCCCTGGTGAGCCCTGCTCTGGCCCCACCCGTGCAGCCTCTCCCTGGGGCCCAGCTCAGCTGCCGTATGTGGGAGTTAGCGGGCTGGCGTGGGATGCACCCACAGTCCCTGAGCAGCTTCCTCCTGCTCTTCCCAAGGCCCTCTCTTCCCCTCCCTCCTTGTCGGAGCCCCCAGCAGACAGAGGCTTGGTGGCTGGCTCCATGTACCGTTGGAATCCATGGAACCCCAGCAGCCAGGTTGGACAATGCCAGGCGGTTACTTAGCAACCTTAATGCTCCTGTCTCTTAAGGGGAAATTTGTTCCCATCTGGCTGGGCTGCAGGGAGCCATTGCCTCAGTCCCCAGCTCCACTGCTGCATCCTCCCTTCCCTTCCGTGTTCCCTTGGGGAAGGGAGGAATCGGATGAGCCTCAAGGGAGGTCTGGGTCAGCAGGGCTGAAAGCCCGGTGCATAGCCTGCGCTCCTCCTGCTGGCCCCCGTGCACCAGGTCGCTAAGCCGATAGAGCTGGCAATTGCCATGACATGAGAAAGGGGAGGAAGAGGGAAAGCTGTTAAGGGTTTAGCTATAACATACATGGCGGCTTTGTAAAGACGGAGCATTATTGCTGCCAGGGTTCGTGGGACAGCAGGGGGTTCCCTCATCCTGCACAGGTGACAATTCTCCAGGGTCACCACTCTCCGTGCCCTTTGCGACCATTCCAGGTTTCCCAGCAGGAAAGGCAGCTCCTGCATGTAGGCAGATGTGTCCAGGAGGAGGTGAGCATTCGATCGTTGTAAAATCCGATGTGTGTGTGTTAGTCACAGTTACAAGCAGTAGCACCTCAGTCTTTTAGCTCTGGAGGTTTCCAGTTCAATCTGTGGTGGCCAACATGGGGGCAATCACACACACAGAGTAGATCTAAGATATTTGCTCAGAACAAACCATAGAGAAGCCCTGTGAAGACTCATGCTGTGATAAATAATAATATCCCAATGAGATCCGAGCCATGTAAATGGAGCATTCCACTCCCTGACCAGAGAACTGGCTGGCTTTAATCCCCAGTTTTGTACCTTCTGAGACAGACCCTTTTGGTTCCTGACTGGCTGAACGTTACCCTGCCAGACTGGAGACTTGCCTGGCAGAGCACAGATCAGAGCCTCGCTTAGGAGAATTTCTCCCCCCTTTACTATCCAGATTCACAACCTCAGGGGCCTGCTGAAGCCACAGCTGCTTCAGGATGCTCCGAGAGTGGCACTGCCCGAAGCTGCTGCTTATCATTGATGCTAGGCCAGGAGGTTGTGCCCTTTTTCTTACTGATTCAGGGACCTTGGCCTAGTGATCAGACCTGTGTCACCTCCAGACTGAATTACTGCAATGTAATCTACACAGGGTTATGTCTCAAGGCCGCTCAGAGACTGCAGCAGGCATGGAACATGGCAGCTGGCTGCTCGGAGGAGAACCTCACAGGAAGGATATGACCCCAGTGCCCTGGGATCTGCACATCTGCCTGGCTGGGTGTGGCTGCAGTTGAAGGTATTGTCTCTCACCTATGAAGTTATTTTCCAGCGGATCCTTTCAAACAGGTAGGTGCTCAGCAGCAAAGTGTTACTGCTCGGTGCTGATTAACAATGAGTGATTAACAAACAAGGCTGATAAAAAAAAAATTCTGTTGACACCCTTTTTTCAGTGTGAAGTTGGGTTTTCAAGGAAAATAATTTTTTTGTGGTAAGTGGCTGCTTTCCTTCAACATTTGTGATTGTTTGTCAGTATCATAGGGGGCCTGGTCCCTGTCAGAAGGGAAGTGGGATCAACCCCTGTGACCGGCTCCTCCGGGAGCCAAGTTAGCCCAAAACGGGGAACACCAGTGAGTGATTAATGAGCTCTCTCTCTCAGCTGGGCGTGGGCGGCAAGCCGCTGAGGCAGGGACGGCCACAGAAGGTTGTCAGCTGGACACTGCCTAGACTAAGGGCTCAGGCACGGTTGTGCTTTAGGAGTTAGGCCTCAGATGGCCAGAACTGTTTAAAGATTTATTTCAATAAGAAGACACCACCTTCATCTGGACAAGTGGAAAGAATGAACCAAACCTTAAAACTTAAACTCTCCAAACTGTGTGCACAGACTGGGTTAAAGTGGCTTCAGGCCCTGCCTCTGGCCCTCTTGGCAGTCCGCACTGCCCCTAGGGGCAGACTCTGTCTCTCACATTTTGAACTTTCATTTGGCAGGCCATACACCGGATTTGCTGAGCCAGGACCTGTGACTGATTTGGCTACTTGGGGTGACGAGGAACTGACCAGATATGTTATTTCCCTCCAAACCACTCTCATGTCTCTCCACAGGTACGCAGCTCAATTTCAGTCCCTACCCGCTGATGTGCCTGCTCACCGGATCAAGCCAGGGGATTGGGTCTATGTAAAAGAGTGGAAGCACGAGCCTCTCCAACCCCGGTGGGCGGGCCCTTTCCAAGTCCTTCTTACCTCCCACACTGCCATTCGAGTGAGGGAACGAGACACTTGGATTCACCACACCCGAGTCAAGCGAGCCTCTAGGCCGGGGCCAGAAGCAGACGACTCCGGACTTTGAGGGAGCCCCGCCAGCTCTTCCCACCGCGACCCGGAAGAGCCAGAAGCAGACGATACTTGGAAAGCTGAACCTCTGGAAGGACTGAAACTCTTGTTCAGACGGACTAAATCCTGAGACTTTATAATTATGAATTTGCAGCCAGTGATACAGTGGCTACTTCTTTTGATTTTGCCCTTTCTACATGCCAACCCCCACCCAGCGGCCAGGTCCCTGCAATGACTGGCCACATTGGGACACTTATCTGATTGCTGGCTGTGTCACCATACCCGTTCTGAGGAAGGAATAGGGCTATGGGCTATACCTGCAAACCTCTCTGAAGTACTCTCCATACAGGTAGTACGGAAAACTGAATGGTTGTGGGTTGGGAAATACCAGTATGATAACTATGGGAAGATGTCTGAGATTTGACATTATTCCTGGGCAGCAAGGGGGGTCCCTCTCTTTGATATCCTTGGGGTTGGATTTAAATCGCCACTTTGTTTTGAGAATGATCAAGGAACTGGGAGGGAAGTGGGTTATCTCCCCCCTGAGGCCTGTACCCAAACCCTTCAGTTTGACATTAGGAATGGGACCCTTTACCCCTTAAAAATTCCCAAAAAAGCCCAGAATTCACCTTGCCTTCTGCAAAGGGCTTTAATTGTAAAATCAACAGGCGTGCGTTATCAGGGGCAATGGTTTCCGTCATTCCGCCCATTAGGCCCCATAAATGAAACACATGCATACTATATGGATGTTTACTCTGGCATTCTGTTGCCCCACTCATCTCTTGAAAGGATTTCTGGTTGCCCAAAACACCTGGGAACACTTACAGGTTTCATATCTACTTTATTTGCTGTTACCTACTGTGGGGGCATCCTGAACAATACCCATGCCCTAGGACACTTAAATGTGTCCCATTGGAGGTGTCAGGACCGAATACTGGGTAACTCTAAGCACCGGGATATCAGGGTGGGCTGGCGCCATCGAGTTGCAGGAAGTACCCTTACCCTTTACTTAGAGGCCCCCGGCTTGTATTTCATCTGTGGCCACAGTGCCTACAAAGCCCTCCCTCCAGGTTGGCGTGGTCGATGTGGTGTGGCCCGAGTAATACCAGACGTCCAAATAAATAAAACGTTAGACTCAAGTCAGATCCTTAACCTGGGAAGCTATTCTCATAGGCTCTTCACCCCCCCCACATAAGGACTCGAGCAAAGCGTGGCGAGAATCCCCTCGTGGTCAGGCAAACAGGGTTTCATTCCTTTGTTTGAGCGCTCATTCCTGGGTTGGGAGTAGCAGAGCTAGAAAAGGCGGTTGTAAATATTTCTGTTGAATTAGAGAAAATAGCTAATGCCTCCATAGATGTTTTTCAAAAGTTGCAAGGAGAAATTGATGAAATAGCAGAGGTGACATTGCAAAATAGACGTGTGTTAGATGCCATGAATGCTGAATTTGTGGGGGCTTGTGCTCGCATTGGGGAAAAATGTTGTTTTTATGTTAATCACTCTGGCTTAATTGAGAAGGATTTACAAGCTATTAAGAATGCTGCTGTTGTTTTTCACGCTGTATCCCTCGATCATACCTTTAGTTTTGAGGATCTCCTCCCAGACCTTGGGTCATGGTTTACAGGACTTTTACGAACAATTGTTAAGTGGATTATTTTCCTTCTTTTCTTTCTATGTGTTATTTGGGTAATGTTACTATGTGCAAGATGTCTGTGTACTGCTGTCACCAAAAGCTCTGTTACCCGAGGGAAAACCCAGTATTTGTCCCTTCAACTTGATCGTAAACTGCGGAACGGGCCTGACAATTTGGGTTTTGTCAGGCCCGAGGGGGGACTGTGAAAGTCATAAGGTACAATGAACCCCCGCTTAACAACCAGCAGCTATGGCAACCAGAGGCCACTAGGGGGAAGTAGATGCCTCGCCTACACAAGACCCTGAACTCTTACAGAAGAGCTATCCTAGCATAAAATCACTATCTTATACCAGTTTTTACTGACCAGATAGCAGACATCCGAGGTCTGGCAACCACCAATCAAATGTTAACACGACCAAGGCTTTGTCTAAGTGTGTATAAAAGACCTGTAATTTCTATGTGAATTAGAGTTCTGTACTAAGGTACAGTCTCTCCTTTTTCTGCAGAATAAAGTAACGCTCTTTCCTTATCCCTGTCTGGCTGTTATTGGCTCTCAGCTAGGCGGACCCGATATTTCGGTAACAATAGGAAGAGGCGGATGGTGGACACTAAGACCCAGAGGTGCCCCAAATTTTCAGGTGCCCTACGCAGCGGCATGTGCTGCATATCCCTAAGGACAGCCCTGCCAGTCCTTAGAGATGATCCAGCTAGGGGTGTTTGCACCTACACTAGCACATAAGCTCTGACTAACAGCAGCACCGGCGCCAGCTTTTTTGCCGCCCCAGGCGGCGCCAAGGATGGAAGAGGACAGGAGAGGCTGCTGAAGACCAGGGCGGCCGAAGATCCTGCCGCCGAAATGCCGCTGAGGGACCCGAAATGCCGCCCCCACAAATCCTGGTGCCCTAGGTCGCCTAGTGGTTGCGCCAGCCCTGACTAGCAGTGCAATGCACAGTTGCTGGAAAATTGACACATTTCCTAACTTTGATGCATCATTTATGTCAAACGAGGGTTCCAAAAGCTACAAGCTATTAATGAAAATCATTCAAGCTCAAGCAGAGCATGTCTGCTTTCCTGTCCTAATTCTGCCCCGTTCCCTGCTGCCAGCTGTCTGAGATGACAGCTAACATGTGGGGTGGGGGAGGGGGAGTAACCAAAAACAATATACTGTCAACAGCACACTGGGAGCCTTAGCTGGACTAATTAAGCACTGACTGTGTGCTTGGTGCTAGAGGAAGCGTAAAAACAAAGACAGTCCCTGTCCTGACGGGAAGGTGGCCGTGTGGTGAAGGCACTGATGTGTGATAGTTTCTCATCTCTTCGAGATGATTCCTCATGCTTGATTTGTGAAGTCCTTCGGAAGGGTAACAAAAGCCAAGTCAGAATTGGCCCAGGGGCTGGTTCTAGCTTGCGATGCCAGCTGTCTCGGGGTGGAAGCACTGGTGGTGGAGGTGAAAGTTAGTGGGCTTTTCAGTTCGTCAGAAAAATACCATCAGAGCAACTAAATAAGTTGCTTTGCATGGCCAATGCCCACGGTTCCTGGGTTGGCATAGGTGATTGTGGAGGGTCTGGAGGTTGGGGGTTTATAGTTCCTTTCCAATGACTAAGTCTGTTTTGAAAATACAGGGGTGCTTTAAACTCTGAGATGGTTCCTCATTTGCAAAGTCCTGTCCATAAGTAACAAAAGCCAAGACGACTTTGGCTGTGGGGGACCGAATGGGCGCCGTTCTTGGAAAATTTCATTTTTGACACAAGTCCAACTTTTGTTAGGAAAATTTTTATGGTCAAATCCTTGCAACCCTCTCTAAGGCCTGGTCTACACTAGGAGTTTATGTCGAATTTAGCAGCGTTAACTCGAATTAACCCTGCACCCGTCCACACAATGAAGCTATTTATTTCGACATAAAGGGCTCTTTAAATCGATTTCTGTACTCCTCCCCTACGAGGGGAGTAGCGCTAAATTCGACATGGCCATGTAGAATTAGGGTTAGTGTGGACTGAATTCGACGCTAATAGCTCTGGGAGCTATCCCAGAGTGCACCACTCCGTGGACGCTCTGGACAGCAGTCCGAGCTCGGATGATCTGCACAGCCAGACAGGAAAAGCCCCGGGAAAACTTGAATTCCTTTTCCTGTCTAGGCAGTTTGAATCTCATTTCCTGTTTGGACATCATGGCGAGCTCAGCAGCACTGGCAACGATGCAGAGCTCTCCAGCAGAGGTGACCATGCAATCGCAGAATAGAAAGAGGGCCCCATAATGGACTGATCGGGAAGTCTTGGATCTGATCGCTGTGTAGGGCGATGAGTCCGTGCTTTCGGAGCTGCGATCAAAAAGACGGAATGCGAAGATCTACGAGAAGATCTCAAAAGCCATGATGGAGAGAGGATACAGCCGGGATGCCACGCAGTGCCGCGTGAAAATCAAGGAGCTGCGACAAGCGTACCAGAAGACCAAAGAGTCAAACGGACGCTCCGGATCCCAGCCCCAAACATGCCGTTTCTACGAGGCACTGCATGCAATTCTAGGGGGGGCCGCCGCCACCACCCCACCAGTGTCCGTGGACTCCGACGATGGGGTCTTATCTACGGCCGCTTCCTCGGAGGTTTTCGCGGATGGGGAAGATGAGGAAGGAGATGAGGAGGATGAGGAAGGAGATGAGGAGGACGAGGCAGTCGACAGCACTTTCAACGTTGATTTCCCCGACAGCCAGGACCTTTTCATCACCCTTACTGAGATCCTCTACCAACCCTCCCAAGGCGGTAACCCGGACCGTGAATCAGGGGAAGGATCAATAGGTAAGTGTTTTAAACATTTATTTTGAATGGAATAGGCATGGTATGTTAGCAATGGGTTTTTAATGATTAGTTTGCCCTAGGCGCTTTACTTTGTAGTCGTTGCCAGTGCAGCTACTGGAAAAGTCTGTTAACATGTCTGGGGATAGAGCAGAAATCCTCCTGGGACATCTCCACGAAGCTCTCCCGGAGGTAATGTGAAAGCCTTTGCATCAAGTTCCTCGGGAGAGCGGCCTTATTGCCTCCTCCATGGTAGGAAACTTTTCCGCGCCAGGCTAGCAGCTGGTACTCCGGTATCATTGCCTGGCAAAGCAGGGCGGCATACGGCCCCAGTGTTTGATGGCATTCACGCAGCATGCGGTCTTTCTCTGTCTCCATAATCCTCATCAGAGTGATATCAGTCATGGTGACCTGGTTTGAAATAGGGGAATTTTAGTATGCGGACTGATTGCCTGTTCCTTTAAATAACTGTAACCGGCGGTTTACAGTTATGTGGTGGGGGCGGGGAGGCGAACCGTTCATGCTGGGCGGTTCGCTGGCAGCATGCAGGGATCTTTCCCGGGGACAGCCGCACCGGGGGTGGGACAGGGGCAGAGTTCATGCTGGCCGGATCGCCGACAGCAGGAACTGGCCAACGCCAGGAGCAGTGCTTGGAACGTGAAAGCTGTAAATTAAGCTTTCAGCAGCCAAAAGTCTACGGCTTACCATGGCCGCCTGCTAGCTGAATTCCGTTGTCCGGCCCCGCTTGTGTGATCTGTACACCAAGACCCCAGGCACTCAATATAAAGACAGAAAATTCGACCTTGCACTGAGTGCACATGTGATAGGTAGTGTGCATGGTCTTGTTCTCAGGGAAAGACTACATTCATTGTTCGCAAAAATGTATCTTTGTGAGGAATTCACTCCCTTTTTCCCATCCCACAGCTACGAGTGTCTCCCGAGCTACCCCTGCATCCCCCTCCCAGAGGCTGGCACAGATCAGGCGGCGAAAGAAGAGGACACGGGACGAGATGTTCTCAGAACTTATGGTCTGTTCCCGAACCGAGGCGGCACAGGAGGGAGAACATGTCGCAATACCAGCGATCCTGCCACCACCTGTCCTCCCGTTCGCGGCATGAAGACCAGCAGGCGATTCAAATGCTGCTTGGACTAATGAGGGAGCAACGGACATGCTCCGGCGCCTTGTAGATGTTCTGCAGGACCGGAGGCAGGAGGACAGAGCACCGCTGCAGTCTATCTCTAACCACCCTCCCCCGCCACAAAGTCCCATCCCCCCGTCACCCAAAGTCCCAAGAAGGAGGGGAGGCAGGGGCCGTGAAAACAGTCACTCCACCCCTGCAGACTGCTCAAGTAGCAGAAGGCTCTCATTCCCAAAAATCTGATAAGTCCTTTCCTTCCTTCCAACTGCACCTCACCCAAGCCCCCGTCCCAGTTTCATCCCATAACTGTGTAGTTCTTAATAAAAAATACGTTTCTGTTAATTACTGTTTCCGTCATGTTCTTTTAGGGGAAAGTGTGTTTGAAGGGGTGGAAGGGGGTTGGTAATTGGAGAGGACAGTCACCTTTACCAGGGTACAGACACGGGGGCAGGTTCAGCAGAAGGTCACACACACATTGCAGTCACTAGGCACCCTGGTCAGTCTGGGAGGTGGTTTTCATGTTCGGGGGGCGGGGGGAACTATGTGAGTTTGTGGCGGGGGAGGGCGGTTACAGATCTTATGCAGCGATCCTTAGACTGGATGACAGAGCCACGCAGCAGGGTATCTGTAACCGCCCTCCCCCGCCACAAAGTCACATAGCCCCCACACACAGAGTCCCGAAAAGGAGGGGTGGCAGGCTCTGTTGAACCATCCAGTCCCATACTGCGGACCGCTCTAGGAGCAGGAGCCTGTCATTCCCCGAGTTTAGAAGCATCCTTTCCATCACTCCACCCGCTCCCCACCACAGTCTGCGTCCCAGTTTCAACCCTTTACCAAGAAATCCTTAATAAAGAAAATGGTTTTAATGAACAAAGTTTCATTTATTTTATTTTTGAAGATGTGTTGGAAGGGGGTTGGTAACTCAAGAGGATAGTCAACATTAACTGGGTAAAGAAACGGGGGCAGGTTCAGCTTCTGTTTAAACAAACGTAATAGTCACAGGTTACCCTGGTCACTCTGGAAGCTAGCTTTCAAAGCTTCCCGGATGCACAGCGCGTCCCGCTGGGCTCTTCTAATCGCCCGGGTGTCTGGCTGGGCGTAATCAGCAGACAGGCGATTTGCCTCAACCTCCCACCCCCCCATAAACGTTTCCCCCTTGCTCTCACAGAGATTGTGGAGCACACAGCAAGCTGCAATCACAATCGGGATATTGGTTTCGCTGAGATCAGAGCGAGTCAGTAAGCTTCTCCATCTTCCCTTCAGACGTCCAAAAGCACACTCCACCACCATTCTGCACTTGCTCAGCCGGTAGCTGAAGAGCTCCTTTTCACTGTCCAGGGCACCTGTGTACGGCTTCATGAGCCAGGGCATTAGCGGGTAGGCTGGGTCCCCGAGGATCACTATAGGCATCTCCGCATCCCCAACAGTTATTTTGTGGTCCGGGAAGTAAATACCTTCCTGCAGCCGTCTAAACAGACCAGAGTTCCTGAAAACGCGAGCGTCATGAACCTTGCCCGGCCATCCGATGTTGATGTTGGTAAAACGTCCCTTATGGTCCACCAGTGCTTGCAGCACCATTGAAAAGTAGCCCTTTCGGTTAATGTACTGGCTGCCCTGGTGGTCCGGTCCAAGGACAGGGATGTGAGTTCCATCTATAGCCCCACCGCAGTTTGGGAATCCCATCACAGCGAAGCCATCTATGATCACCTGCACATTTCCCAGGGTCACTACCTTTGACAGCAGCAGCTCAACGATTGCGTTGGCTACTTGCATCACAGCAACCCCCACAGTAGATTTGCCCACTCCAAATTGATGCGCGACTGACCGGTAGCTGTCTGGCGTTGCAATCTTCCAGAGGGCTATGGCCACTCGCTTCTGGACAGTCAGGGCTGCTCGCATCCGGGTGTCCTGGCGCTTCAGGGCAGGGGACAGCAACTCACAGAGTTCCAGGAAAGTGCCCTTACGCATCCGAAAGTTTCACAGCCACTGTGATTCATCCCAGACCTGCAGCACTATGCGGTCCCACCACTCCGTGCTTGTTTCCCAGGCCCAGAATCGCCATTCCACAGCATCAACATGACCCATTGCCACCATGATGTCCACGGCGCGGGGTCCCGTGCTTTGTGAGAGGTCTGTGCCCCTCTCAGAGTTAATGTCCTCACAGTGCTGCCATAGCCTCCTCGCACGATTTCTCAGCATCTCCCTCTGAAAAAGGTGGATGATAAGGTGCGAGGTGTTGACAACGGCCATAACTGCAGCAATGATCGCAGCGGGCTCCATGCTTGTGGTGCTGTGGCGTCCGCGCTGTCAATCACCAGAAAAGGGCGCGAACTGATTGCCTGCCGGCGCTTTCACGGAGGGAGGGCGGGAGTGAGGGTTGAATGACGTCACGACAGTTACCCAAAACCACCCTCGACACATTTTTTGCCCCAGCAGGCATTGGGGCCTCGACCCAGAATTCCAATGGGCAGTGGGGACTGCGGGAACTGTGGGATAGCTACCCACAGTGCACCGCTTGCAATGTCTATGCTTGCCCCGTTACTGTGAACTCACAAAGTCGAATTACTGTCCTTAGTGTGGATACACACGTTCGACTTTGTAATATCGGTTCCACAAATTCGGTTTAAGTAAAATCGAACTACTCTCGTAGTGTAGACATACCCTAACTGTAAATGGGAATGAGATGGGAGAGCCGGCCAGAGCTGTCTGGCATTCCAAACCGAGAGCAGACTGATGGCTTTGGACGGGCTCAGTTGTTATTATGAGATGGCTCATTTAGAGACAAGTGACCAGGGCCGGCGCTAGCATTAGGCACCCCTAGGCAGTCGCCTAGGGCACCAGGATTTCGGGGGCGGCAAGCTGCCCCCCGCCTCCCTGCTCAGCTGCTGAGTGGGAGGCAGCTGCGGTGAGCTGCCTCCCCGCTAGCATGGAGCCAGGAGGCAGCTGCGGCAAGCCGCCCCCCTGCCTCCTGGTTCCATGCTCAGCTCCCACGGCCCGCGGGCAGGAGGCTGAGCTCCCACGGCCCGTGGGCGGGGCTGGCTGGGGTGGGGGGCGGCGTTAGCTGGGGGTGGGTCTCAGGGCTGGTGCAAGGAAGTTTCGCCTAGGGCGCAAAACTTCCTTGCACCGGCCCTGCAAGTGACCCAAGCAAAGCGGGAGAAGTGCTTGGCTTTTATCACTGGCATTCAGACTAGTCATGTCAGTGAACAGCCATTTGCTTCAGGGGCAGCAGAAAGTGCTGTCTAGTCCCCGCAGGCTCAAGGGGTCCAAGTAGAAGAAGAGCACCTGAGAGATTCCTAGGGGGATGTTTGGCAGCGACAGGGTTTCTTTTAGCTCAGGGGCCTTGGCTTGTGTCTGTCTTTATAACCCACCTGAAGTGAGCAAAGCATCCTGCCCCACTGGGACGTAGTGCTCAGGAGTTACCAGGGTGCACAAAGAATCGCTCTCCAAGAATGGCAGCTAGGGGTTAGATCCCTGAGGGAGCCGTGTGGGGGGAGGAGGGGGGCATGTTCAGCAACATGGGACCCTCATGCCCTTCAGGGGCAGGACTTTTCCCAGTGATGCCACCTGGAAGAGCACAGAGATTCATCCCAGGAACAAAGACCGCAAGAAATAGCAAGGAAGCTCCCGTAGGTCCGTGGTGATGTTTGTAGCTATGGAAACGTGGGGGAGATGTTCCCATTCTGCTCTCTGGGTCCATCCAGTACCTGTAACTATAGAGGGACGGACGCTGCCCTGCGCCTTATGCCATAAGTTAGAACAATGCACAGTGAGCGTGTCCAGCGTGGCTAGCCCAAGTGGGAGTGCTGCTTTCCCCACAGTGTGCGCTGGGGTAAATGGCTGCGCGAGGTGCAGGGCTTTTGTGAATCAGGCACAAAGAATCTCCCTGCCCCTCCTGGGGAGCCCAGGGGGAGAAGTGCTGTCTGAGTCAGCCCAAGATGAGTGTCACAGTCTGTGTTCTTTCTCACTGAGACTTTACATTTGTTCTTACTTGGTTGTTTTCCTTTATCTCCCCAGACCGGACAAGTGTTTTACTCTCTCTGAGACTGATCCAAACCCACTGCAGCCAATGCAAAGACTCCCGTTATTCTCAGTGGGCTTTGGGTCAGGGCCTGTGCATGGTAGACACACTCAGACACACTCCCTCACACTCACACACACCTGGGGGAAGACACTGCAATCTCTCCTTCACCTGTTGCAACCTTAGCCCCTTCCCCAGGCGAGCATCTCTGCCCGAGCGCTGGGTACGGACACTGGTGTCCTAGAGATACACCCTTTCCCTGTTTCCCAGAACAACAGGTGAAAGAGCAGCACAGAGAGCCTCTGTGGAGGAAGCATGGGAAGGATCCTGGAGCACATCTGACAAGAAAGCCCCCAGCCCGGCTGACTCCCCCTTAAGAGTGAGGGGGAAGCATCCCCATGTAAATGAGTGCACACGTCTCTCTCAGGCCACCTGGCCAGACTCCAATTCATTACCGAGCTGGTGGGTTTTATGGGTCCCGTTGAGACAAGGCTTTCTACTTCCAGCTAATCGCAGCTGGAGTCCTGCAGCTGCCAGCGTGTCACCTCCTATCAAGGCTTAATCTGTCTCCGCTTCTCCACACTGGGCTTCTGGACCTTTCTCATTACCGAGGATATGGGCATCTTCTATTGCTTTCCCAGCACTGCAGAGGAAAATACAAACAGCAATCGTAGCAGCCAAAAGAAAGCTCTGCGATCCCCCTCCCCACGAGAGGGAATGAGCCAGGGTGGCAGCTCTTGGGCAAATTCCTCTCACTCTCTGCTGGGCACCCATCAGCATCTGCTGCAGCACAGGAATAGCCAGACTGGATCAGAACCGAGGTCCAGCTGCTGCCAGATCCTGTCTCTGACAATGGCCAGCACCAGATGCTTCAGCAAAGGGTCCAATAAACCCCCCACAACAGACAGATATGGAATAATCTTCCCCTGTAAAGTCTCATCCAAATCCCTAGTGGTTAGAGATTGGTTAATGCCCTGAAGCATGAGGCTTTATGTTCCTTCCAAAACACTTCTTTTAGCATGAACTGTTGTGACTCTGGAAATTCCTGTTATCCATATAACTGTCCAATGCCTCATTGAAACTTGCTAGATACTTGGCCACGACGACTTCACCTGGCAGTAAGTTCCACAGTCACTTTTCCCACACGGTGTGTAATTAATTTCCTTTCTCAGTCTTGAATTTGCCACTCTTCAGTTTTATGGAACGTGCCCTTGTTCGTGTGCTATGAGGCAGGGCAGGGCTGGTGCAAGGAAGTTTCGCGCCCTAGGCGAAACTTCCTTGCACCGGCCCTGCGCCCCGCCCCTCCCGCGAGCGGCAAACCACCCCCCCCGCCCGTGGCAGCCTCCCCACCCACCGGGGCCGTGGCGGGGGGGGCGGGGCTGGGCCGGGCTCACCCCCTCCCCGCCCCCGGGCCGCCTGGCCAGGGCTCCGCTCCCTGCCCCCACCACGACCCCCACGGCTGGGGTGCTGTGCTCGGCCCCCGCAGCCGCGGCGGGGGCACTGTGCTGGGCTCCCTGTCCCCCATGGCCACGGTGCTGTGCTTGGCTCCCCGCCCCCTGTGGCCGTGGTGGGGGCGCTGTGCTGGGCTTCCCGCGCCCCGCCACGGCCGCAGTGGGGGTGCTGGGCTCGGCTTCCCGCGCCCCCCCGCGGGCCGAGGCGGAGCTCGGCTCCCCGCCCACCGGCGGCCCCCCCACCAGCGCCCCGTGGCGTCCAGCCCCCCACCCGCGGCAGCTCACCTGGGGCAGGGGCAGCAGCTCAGGGGAAGCTGCACTCTCGGCAGCGTTTTCAATTGCCGCCGGGAGTCTCCGCCCCGCAAATGCTGGTGCCCTAGGCGACCACCTAGGGTGGCCTAGTGGGCGTGCCGGCCCTGAGGCAGGGTGAACAGAAGCTACTGATCGCCCTTCTCTAGACCAGTCTAAATTTTATATTCTTTATTTTATAACATTGATTAGCTCTGGGATTCATGCTCCCGCCCTCATAAATGAAGGCTCACTGAATGTTTGTGAATACCAGGGGCCAGGAATCCCAGAGAAGTGGGCTGTGCATTGTACTCAGGAGGATACTCATAAATATGGGTTTGTTCTAAAGCAGTGGTTTTCAACCAGGGGTACATGTACCCCTACAGGTTCTCCAAGGTCTTCCAGGGAATACATCAACTCATCTAAATATTTACTGATTTTACAACAAGCTGCATAAAAAGCACTAGTGATGTCAGTACAAACTAAAATTTCATACGGACAATGACTTTATACTGCTCTACATACTACACACCAAAATGTAAGTACAATATTTATATTCCAGTTGATTTATTTTATAATTATATGGTAAAAATGAGAAAGTCAGCAATTTGTCACTAATAGTGTGGTGTGACACTTTTGTATTTTTATGTCTGATTCTGTACGTTTTTAAGTGAGGTGAAACTTGGGAGTACGTAAGACAAATCAGACTCCTGAAAGAGGTACAGTAATCTGGAAAGGTAGAGAGCCACTGGTGTAGAGGCCTGGTTCCCTGTGTTCCAGGAAATGGGGAAAGGATGTTTCTCTAGGACACGGGTATCTGTACCCAGCGTGCAGAGCAGAGACACTCACCTGGGGAAGGGGCTAAGGATGGAACAGATGAAGGAGAGATTGCTGTACCTTCCTCTGGGGGTGTGTATGTGTGTGAGGGAGTGTGTGAGAGCATGTCTACCATGCACAACTCTGTGGGCATGAAAAATTTCAGCCTGAACAGATAGTTTGTCAAAGTTATACACAACTGAAAACAGGGTCTTATAATGAGAAGCAGAGGGCAACCTTAACAACAGGCAATTTTTAGCAGCCCCACCTATAATGACAGTAAGAATAGTAAGAACTTGTAATATAAATGACAGACACAGTCTAAAGGACAGAGGGTGCCTGAACGTTAGAGCCTCTTAGATAACTGACTACATGTTTGTTCTTAGTCACTGGAACTGACACAACTACAACCGCACTGCACACTCTTTAACAAAGATCCATTGAAGAAACTTCATCTCCTGTTGCATTTGGCTTTGCTGTAATTCTGCTGTTCCCTAGGAGGTGGTGTTTGTTCATGCCGACCTGAGCATTGCAAGCAAGGCCTGTAATGGAATGCCAGCTGTTTCCATTTCTTGCTAAAATACCTTCCAGGAGCTGTTAGCTCAGTGTTCACATTCAGCTCAGTCCATGCTGAATATTTTCAGCGATGTTCTTGCTCATTGCAAATTTATGAATGAATGAAAATTCATTGTAGTGGATTTTATCCAGCTTGATCAAAGTAAGTTGCCCCAGTGTCAGGGTTACTGGGATCTTGGTTTGCTCTTTCGCAGGTCTGTTTGAGTGGTAAGGTTACCAAGTAGTGACTCAGGACACTTGTGTTCTAGTCCTGGCTCTGCCACTGATCTGCTGTGTTACCTTGGGCAAGTCACGTCACCTCCCATGCCTCGGTTTCCCCATCTGTAAAATGAGGGTACTTGTTTTGTTTCAGCCTGTTTGAGATTCAGGCTCTAAGGATATTGCTGTCCCAGGCTCTGCCACTGGTGTGTTGTGTGTGAGATCAGGAATGGCTCTTCAGTTCTCTGTGCCTCAGTTTCTCCTTGTGGAAAATGAGACTAGTGATACTTACCTGCCTCCCAGCCCCACACTTTACATTTCACAGGGAAGTTGTTGTGAGTTTTAATTCACCATGTCCCTAAAGGTCCTTGAGACCCTTGGATGGATGGTGACATAAACATGTGAAGAGTCCCATCCCTCCCTTGGACTCCTCTGCCTCATATCCCCTCCCAGGCACCCCCAGCCCTCCCACCCCATGACTCCAAACCCCACCCCTGAAATCCTGCGCCAAATCCTGCAGTCCTTATTCAACTATCTCAGCGGAAGGGTGGAGTCGCTCTGAATATATACCGGGTAACTGAGCTCAGAACTGAGCTTGGGGGCACTTTGAATGGGTGGACACCAAGAAGGGATTCAGGATATGGCTCTGCAGGATGACGGGCCAGACTGTGATCTCACTTACGGTGGCACAAATCAGTGGCGTTACAGCGGATGGGAGAGCCAAGGCAGCAGGCAGCACTTGCAGGGGGAGGAAGAGGCTGTTGGTGGGGGCAGTTTTGGTGTTTTTTACAGTTGCAGCGAAAGAAGAAGGAAAGAAAGAGCTAGACGTAGTAAAAAGGAAAAGTGAAAGTGAAGAAAACTGCTGTGCTCCAGGGACGCCATGTGCCAGGGAGCCTCCATCTTGATAACCGTCTCCAGCACCACACTTGGCTGGATCTGATTGAGTCTGAGACAGTGATGCTGGCCCTTGTAAGGCACCACTGATCATGCCAGGTGCTTGTCTGGTGTCCCCCTGTAAAATAGCTCTTAAGGTCCCAAGATGCAGAGGCAACAGAGGGTGGTGCTGAGAGTTTTGCTGCCTGCTAGGGATGAGATTCCCTTCAGAGATTTATTTGGTGGAGATGTTGCTCACGCTGCACTCCATACGTGATGCAAATTGAGCACAGGGCTTTACTGACTATGCTGATGTTCTGTTTGGTGGGCAGGAACGGGGCAGGGGTGTAAAGCCCTCTGCATCCAGCCTGACCCTGGTCTCCCCAGTCAGGAGTAAGTCAAGAGCGTAAGTAAGATCAGGCCCTTGATTTCTGCACTGCTGCTGTGGGGGAGTGGAGGGTTTTCTTGGAATTTGTTTCTTTCATCCGCACACTATGGCTTTCGCTCTGCTCCTTTGTCAAACGCTTTCCTCCTCAATAGACTGAAGATTTAAAAAAAAAAGTGTTTCTATTATGCTCTCCATAGCAACTGCATCAGCTTGCCATGAATAAATTACCTCTGACGTGACATGGCTTATTAGAATATCGAAAATGTCATTTCTGAGTCAGATCTTTCTAGTGGGAACATTTTCAATTCACCCTCCCCTCACATCTCCCCCCGTCCAACCCGGCCCCCACTCTCTTTTCTAAAGAAAACTGCATTTTTAAATCTCCTCTGCAGTCTGAAGCCGCCAAGGGCTGATTAAAAGGCAGGGTAAAGTTTCTTTTCCTGGCCTTCTGGGGCTGCTGGAGCACCGGAGAACATCTATGTAGGTGGATAGCTTGTCAGAACACGGAGCTAGGGCTCGGTGTTGGCATTAACCTTGAAGTCTGTTGTCCTGGCATCTCCTCTTCGCACTGTTGCTTTATGTATTTTTGCAGTTACCAGCCTCCCCTCGACATTCGCTGTCTTGGCTGCTGCAAGTTGAAAGGACGCGGGACAAATTCTTCTCACCTTTACATTGGCTGTAGCCCTTTGACTCTGGATTTACCCCAGCGTGGCTGAGAGCAAGATTTGGCCCTTTGGTATCTGTTTATGTCAATTCAGATCGTTTCCGGTGGGGAAATCAACAACATTCACTCTCTTTCAAATGAAGTGGTGTCTCTAGTGCTGCAGTCACAGCCAGGATGTTAAGGCCGTGCCGTTCGAATGAGGTGCGGGGTGTCATGAGTTAGGGTGCAGATGGGCTTCAGGTTTGCAGCTGAACCCAAGCAAGTGCTGGAGTCTTGCAAGCTATGACCCCCAAAAACTGCACTTCTCCTGAGATCAGCTGTTCTTGCAGGACAGCTTCCTCTATAACCTGCACCCAAAGCAGATCAGGATAACAGGGCCTGGTCCCTTTAAGGGGGGGGCATGTGTCCAGTTCACCTGTGACTAATTAGCCACCTCCCAATGAGGCCTATATATAAAAGGTAGGCTATATCAAACCCCAGGCAGAAGGGAGGAAGACAAGGTGGGATGGGGGATGGAGCTGTGTGAACCCTCCCGGGAGCAGGAGCTGCTGTGGGGAAGAGCTGGCACAGAGGAAGAGCTGTAGAGAGCTGGTGGGACAGGACTGTCTGGAGCTGGGGGACCCTACTGAGCAGAAGGCTCATGTGGTGGCCCCTGAGCAAAGGGGAAGATCCAGTTCAGCTGGAGGCAGGCTGATCCCAAGAGAAGAGGGTGTCTCCGGAGGAGCTTCCAGGGGAGTAGGACTTGCAGGTGAACAGCCCTGAGGTGAGGGTTGTGGAGGAAGAGTTGTAAGGAGCTTGGATAATGGCCAGCAGGGTGGGAGCCCCGGATTGGGAGGAGGGCACAGGGATTACTCTCTCTCAGGGAGGTGATTTGCAGAGCGGGTGTCCTGTGAAAGGGAAAGCAGAACTGGAGAACTGCTGCCTTTTTAACTTTGGGGTTGGTGACCTGTTCCCCTCAGAGGTACCTGTGAATAGAGGCACTTGTGTTAACCTGGAAACAGGGCTTTTATTAAGCTCTGGGAGGGACATCATTCCTTTCCTGGACCAGTGAGATGACTGCTGGTCTGGATGCTTGGGGGACTGAAGGGGAAACTGAGGCAAGATGCATCTATTGCTCTGTGGATGGCCGCTTGAGGGGGTTCTGGTGGGGAGAGCCTCTGTTGCTTGGGATCTGACCCAGCCTCCAAGGCACAGGGGCAGCTTTGGATCAGGGGGTTCACATCTGAAACAATCCCCATGGGCTTTCACTGTGGGTCCATATCTCATTTTGATTCAAGATGAGCTTAGGAAGCTGGGTGGAGGTTTCGCAGAACCTCCTCAGAACCAAGCCTAGCCCAAAGCCTGGGGCGGTTGAACGCCGATTCCACTGTATCCAAATTGCTGAATTTCTGGGAAGTCCAAAATAAAGGTTCTGGTCTGGGGCCATGTGAACATTTCTATTTGACTGAAGAGCTTGTGTGCAAAGCCTTGAGTAGGCTGAGTTCTCTATTGTCACGCACCGGCTGAAAGGGATCTTTCCCACCCCATGGCCATTCATGGAAATCTAGAACTCCTTGGTGCTCCACAGCTTGGTGATCGCAAGCGAGCCAGTCGCAGGAGGTCCGGCGCTTAGGACTGGTTTGGAAAAGCACCTAAAGTCAGATCCTCAGCTGGGGTCAATTGGCTCCAATGGAGCTATGCCAGTTTGCATCAGTTTAGAATCTGGCCCCTAGACTTTTGGGTGCTTCTCCAAACCTCGTCCAAACTATCCACTCCCCTGGGGCCTGCAACATTCAGTTGGACTCTGAGGAGAACATGCTCTCTCCTGGCATTTATGGTACTTCCTGCTGCTGTGCCAGGCAAGTAAGTGCCACAGGATCAGCCTCTTCAGCTCTCGGCGTGAACCAGGCCATGTGGAACATAATGGCCTGGCGGGATGTGACAGTTAACCGAAGTCATTCCCCCCTGAAAAAGGGAGGGGCTCAGACCAAGTTTTAGTTGCAGGTTTGTGGGTTAGTGGGGTGGGAAGGGAAGCAGCCTCTTGCCTAGGGTTGCCAACTTTCTGCTTTGAGCAGGGGGTTGGACTAGATGACCTCCTGAGGTCCCTTCCAACCCTGAGATTCTATGATTCTAATCGCACAAAAGCCAACACTTTCCTAGCCGTGCCGCTTCCCCAAGGCCCCGCCCCCCGCTCACTACATTCCCCCTCCCTCGGTGACTCGCTCTGCCCCACCCTCACTCACTTTCCCAGAACCGGCCAATGGGAGTGCAGAGCCAGGGCTCAGGCATTGCGCAGAGCCCCGTGCCCTGCCCCCCACCCCACCTAGGAGCCGGACCTACTGGCAGCTTCCGGAGCGCAGCGCAGTGCCCCAGGACAGGTAGGGACTAGTCTGCCATTGCCCCGCAGCACCGCCGGCCAGACTTTTAACAGCCCGGTCGGCAGTGCTGACCGGAGCCACCAGGGTCCCTTTTCGACCGGGTGTTCCAGTCAAAAACCAGACACCTGGTCACCCTAGCTGCTAGGGTTAAATATCTAGAAGTTCTGCTGGTTTTCTGAGAGTTATTCAAAAATTCCTCAGACTAAGTCTTTAAATCCTGGGATCCTTCTGGTCTTTGCTGGCTTGTCTTCACTTCAGTGTTAGCTCGAGGTGTAACTTGAGTATTGCCCTAACTCAAATCCCCTGCCCAAATCTCTCGCTCCAGTTAAGTGCTCTTTTAAACTCAAGCTAGGTGGCCCAGCAGCGCGGTGGGTTAGAGTTAGCATGCTGCTGATGCTCCAGCTAGTAATGCAGCGGGGATGCGGCTCCAGTTAGCGTAACTCGTCAGCTGCTAATCCAGTACCTCTGCGCAGCTCAAGCGCTGTTTCACTGTGCGGATGCTCTAATTTAAGGAGACTAATCTGGACTAACTGTTGCAGTGCAGACAAGCCTGTTTCGTCGCTTCTGTTCATGTCCCAGCCTGACCTTGGAAGTCATTGGTGCAGTATTACTATTATGTGTGTTCTGGTAGCACAATTGGCCCAGCTGAGGGCAGGGCCCCGTAGGGGTGGGCTCTCTAGCTGTAGAAGGTAGCCACAGCCTCAAAGAGCTTTCAGTATCAGTAGACCAAACAGACAAAGGGTGGGAGGGAAAGTGGGGAAGCAACTTTTCCAAGGTCACAGAGTTGACCAGTAACAGAACTGGGAATGGAACCCAACTCTCCTGATCCCCGGCCTGTGTCTGAGCCACTAGGCCACACTGCACCTGCCTCTCTGGTGCAGGGCAATGAATTAAAAAGTTAAAGGGATGTCTTCCTGCCTCAGATCCAGTGTAAGTGGGTGGTGAGTTTGGTTTTCTCCAGACCAGCTCCCCACCCCCAAGTCTCCTGCTTCAGCCTGTAGACGAGCCTGAAACAAACCCCCAAGTCTGAGCAGCCTCAACTCAAAATTTGGGTCAGGATCTGGCTACGGATGTCTTGGCAAACCCCTGTATCTATGATGGGCCAACCCAGAATGCTGAATCTAACCCCCAAAACTTTGATGGGGAACCACTGGGGATGGGATGGGGGTGGAGGAAGAGGAGCAGGGAGATGGGAGCTGAATGACTTGCCTGCCATCCCTTGCCTGGGAATCTTCAGGCTGAATACTCTTGTTCTCAGGAGTTTTAAGGGTTAAAGGAAAATTCTGCAGCGTTCCAATGACTCAGTGTTGTACGTGTCAGGGGAGCACAGTGAGCGCATCAGAGCTTGGGGAGGGAGACGTTGTACAGATTAGTGGTGACGCAGGACCGGCCTCGCTCTCCAGCTCTGCAAGACTGTATTGCTTTCATTTCACTTTGCCGTTGTAGCACAATAGTGCAGACACTCAATACAGCAACAGAAAGGGTTTTTCTATCGCTATAGTTAATCCACCTCTCCGAGTGGCGATAGCTAGGCGGAGGGAAGAATTCTTTCATCGACCTAGCAGTGTCTACAGCGGAGCTTAGGTTGGCTTAACTACATTGCTCAGGGCTTGAAAGTTTTCACAGCCCTGAGCAGAAAAGTTAGGGCAACCTAGATTTGTAGTGTAGACCAGCCCCAAATCTTTCTGAAGATAACCCTTTTATCCAGCTTCAGGGAGAAATTCTGTGGTTGTGTTGGGTGGTTGTGGTGGTCCCTTCTGGCTTTGTTCATCCCCTTCCTTCATGGGCCAGGAGGAGAAAGGGATCACCTGCATTGCCCTCAGCATGCTCCTAACACCTGCCTCTCTGCATTAAGCTAATGGTGACTTATCAAAACTCATGCTTCAGGACTTCAGCTGCAGGGGTCAGGAAGAACACACCACACCAGTGCACAATTGGTCAGATATATTCTGGGCACGAGGGGGTATTTCACCTTCCTCTGAAGCATCAGAGATTGGCCATGGATGGAGACAGGCTGTCAGATGGGATGGAGTGGTGTTCTGAGGTGATACAGGGAAATCCTTTCTAGGTTCCTGGCTGGTGGGTCTTGTTCACATGCTCAGGGTCACACTGATCACCAGATTTAGAGTTAGGAAGGAATTTCCCCCCAGGTCAGATTGGCAGGGACCTTGGGGGTTTTTTCATCTTCCTCTGTAGCATTGGGCATGGGTTGCTTGCTGGCATCAGCTGGGCATGGCTCACCTGATGAATTCCATGCCTTTGAGGTGTCCCATGTGCCCCTGTATTCTCTCTGTGAGTGGCACACAAGAGTGTAGCTTCCTGAAGACTGAAATGTTCGGGTCTAACTAAAGGCTTTGGGCATACTACAAAGGTCTCTAGGTGAAATCCCCTGGCCAGTGGTTAGAGGAGGTTAGAACAAATAAGCTGACAGCCTTAAACTCTATGAAAAGTGCTGGGCTTCCTGGAAGCCTGATTCATGAGTGTTCACTAAACAGTGCAGTCCCTTCATAGCTGAACTGCCCTTTATAGCCTTCCCTTCCTCCCCAAACAAAATGAATTGTGTTTCTTGATTAAATAAATTCCAGGGCCTGCTTTCTATGAATATTCATACAAACAAAACCGAGCGCTCACAAGCATTCACCAAGAAGGAAAGAAGAGGGGCTGCAAACACCCTCAGAGAGGATCTGTGGCTTTTATTTGAGTGAACAGCCATTAATATATTTTAACACGCCCCCAAACCACCACCTCTACCCCTGGGAGGTAGTGAGGACCAGTGGACAGCACACTGGACTTGGACCCAGGAGGTCTGGGTCTTATTTCTGGCTCTGCTACTGGCCTGCTAAGTGACCTTGGGCAAGTCATTTTCCCCTCTCTGCACCTTAGTTTCCCCATCTGTTAAATGGAGATAATAATACTGACCTCCTTCGTAAACCACTCTGAGATCTACAGATGAAAAGCAGTAGGTTTGCAGTAGGTTTTTGGAATCTGATGCTAATTTATAGTTTATTGACTAATATTTTTCAATAGTTTGGTAACCATTTCTTTAATGTTAATTAATTCACTAGTTACTTAGACTCAGATTTTAAGATCAGAAGGGGCCATCATGATCATCCAGTCTGATCTCCTGCACATTGCAGGCCACAGAACCTCACCCACTCTCTCCTATAATAGACCCTGAACATCTGCCTGAGTTACTGAAGTTCTCAAATCCGGATTTAAAGACTCCACCATTTACACTAGTTTAAAGCTGCAAGTGACCCAGGCCCCATGCTGCAGAGGAAGGCCCTGAGTGAGGTCATCCACGTGGGGGTTTAACATGTTTTAACTTATGCACAGTAGCTTCACACCTTTAGCTGATTCACCCTAACTTTCCTGAGTGACCCTGTGTAGACATGGGCTCAGTTCCGTTTAATGCTGAAGCAACTGAGCCTAAGTCCTCAGTGACAAGTGAAAAGTTGCCGTCCAGCTGCGGCGTTTGGGCTGTCACTCTAGGAGACTTCAGAACTATTACTATGTTAGCAAAACGAAAATAAGAAAGAAAAACTTGTAGCACCTTAGAGACTAACAAATTTATTTCAGCATAAGCTTTCGTGGGTTAGTACCCACTTCATCGGATGCATGGGGGGAGGGAGGGATAGCTCAGTGGTTTGAGCATTGGCCTGCTAAACCCAGGGTTGTGAGTTCAATCCTTGAGGGGGCCATTTAGGGATATGGGGCAAAAATTGGGGATTGGTCCTGCTTTGAGCAGGGAGTTGGACTAGATGACCTCCTAAGGTCCCTTCCAACCCTGATATTCTATGATTCTATGATACAGTAGACAGATATTTATACAGTCAGAGAAACATGATAAGGTGGAGGTGCATAGACCAACCTTAAGAGGCTAATTGAGAGGAACCATAACAGCAGGGGAAGAAAAACCTTTGAAGTGATAAACAAGATGGTCACACAGGTGTGAATGAGGATCGTTAACTTAAGGGAAATAGATTCAATTAACGTAATGGCTGAGCCATTCGAGGTCCTTATTTAATCCTGAGGTAATGCAATCTAGTTTGAACCGGACAGTCTCTACGCAAAAGAATAAATGGACATAAATCTGACATCAGGAATCATAACATTCAAAAACCAGTAGGAGAACACTTCAACCTCCCTAATCACTCACTGACAGACTTGAGGGTAGCAGTGTTGCGACAGATTAACTCCAAAAACAGACTTCAAAGAGAAACTGTTGAACTCGAATTGATATGCAAACTAGATTGCATTACCTCAGGATTAAATAAGGACCTTGAATGGCTCAGCCATTACGTTAATTGAATCTATTTCCCTTAAGTTAACGATCCTCATTCACACCTGTGTGACCATCTTGTTTATCACTTCAAAGGTTTTTCTTCCCCTGCTGTTATGGTTCCTCTCAATTAATTAGCCTCTTAAGGTTGGTCTATGCACCTCCACCTTATCATGTTTCTCTGACTGTATAAATATCTGTCTACTGTATGTTTCATTCCATGCATCCGATGAAGTGGGTTCTAACCCACGAAAGCTTATGCTGAAATAAATTTGTTAGTCTCTAAGGTGCCACAAGTATTTCTTTCTTTCTTATTTTCTTTTTGCTGACACAGACTAACATGGCTACTACACTGTAACCTTTGTCTACACTGGCACTTTCCTCACTAAAACTTTTGTCACTCATGGGTATGAAAAAACATACCCTGAACGACAAAAGTTTTAGCAGCAAAAAGCACCGGCGTGGACAGCACTTCATTGGTGGGAGCCGCGCTCCCGGCGATGAAGCTACCGCCCCTCGTTGGAGGTGGTTTTATTATGTCGCCGGAAGTGCTCTCCCCTAGCAATAAAGAGGTACCACACAACGCACCTTATAACGGTGCGGTTGCAGTGGCACAGCTGCGCCGTTGTAATGTGCACAGTGTACACAGAGCTTATAGCCCGAGAGTATTGCAAAGTGGTTTACAAACATTCCTGAATTAGGCTTTGTCTACACTAGAAAGTTGTACAGCTTTAACTGTGCTGGTACCATTTCTATCCTCGCTGCCCCCTCCCAAAAGAGATCCTGGACTTAACAGAGCTATTGGAAAGAGGCTTTTAATCCTCCCTAAAGTCAGGGGATAAGCATCTGAATGCACAAAAGGAGCAGAGCTGCTGCGCCAGAAGGTGCCAATTTATGTAGTCACTGTTAGACCAGAATCCCACTTTAGTGACCACAAAGGCCAGGACCTTGGCTTTACATCTCTTTCTCATGGCCCCTCCAGCAGCACAGGGCCTGGTATCACCACCGCACTGGGCCATGGGTGCAGTACAGTCTCAGAGGAAAGCATGAGACCAACTGACTTTCCTAAGGGCTAGAACTCATTTTTATCGGTTTATATAAACAATGATACCCACAAAGAGCAGGAAGCCTGCAGGAATGTAGGAGGGAGAGCTGAGATCCAGGTGTGAAAAGAGCTCTGGAAGTGGAAGTGTTCAGTATTCTGGTGATTGTGAAGTTTCCATTTCAGGTACTAGCCAGACCCAGGAAGTGCAAGGGCGTTAGAGATTGTTAATATTTTTCAAACAACCCCTCCGCCCCAACCCATTCACTTTCTGAACCTCCGAGATTTGGAGCTTTGCTTTGGTTCCCCCATTCCTAGCAGTAACTGCTGTGTTAACTTGTGTGAAATTGTCACCGCACCTGTCATAGCATGGGAGTAAAAGCAAATCTGAATGGTTACTACAATGGAAATTGTAATAATAATAGGAAGAGCTCTGATCAGCTCTGCCAGGTCAGCACAGGAGGTAATCCAGGCCCAGCCGAGCCTGCAGAAACAGCCTGAGAAACAGCCAGACTGCACAGGTGATACAGGGCCAGGGGATCTTCCATAAACCCTGTTTTAATTTTCAGTTTGACAGCTCATTCTCCCACCCGGCTTTCATCTCTTGTGAATTTCCTGCCATTAATGCCAGCCGCCGACCTCCATGGCCTGTCTCTTTCTCGCATTCCCCTCCAGCAGCACCACAGGAATCTCTTTCTTGTTCTAATTGGGGAGAGCAGCCAGTTCAAGAACATTGCATTGTTAAAGTACAAAGAAGACCCTTGCCCTCGCCTCCTGGCTCCAGTCGGAAGGATCACAAATTGGGCCAGAGATAATGGAGTGTCTGATAGGAAACTCACGAGCGCTAGGCAGTGCTCCCACAACAGCAGGCACCTCTGCACTGCCTGCTGGGCGCTGAGTGTCTCCTTCAGGAGGAATGTGCTGAAGGGACACTTGGTTCAATGCAGCACTAGCACAAGCAGGGACAGAGAAGTAGGTTGACTTTGTTAGTTTCTTTTGGAGCTGACTGCTGAGGATCAAGGATCTGCATCAAGGATCTGATGAGGATCAATGGGTCAGTTATTCGGGCAGCAGCAGCTGCTGTGCCAGGTAATGAGCAAGGCAGGGAATGGGTATGGTTTTTTTTCTGAATACCCTAGTGGGTCCGAGCCTGCTGCCCTCAAAGACAACGGCAAATTCGACAATGCTCCCGCTTGGCATGCGTGGGAGCAGGGGTGGGCCACGGCATCTGAATATTGTGGGCTAAGTTCAGCCAAGAGGCTGCAGGGAGGTTTGTCAGTGGCACCTGTAACTGACCCCACTTCAGGGCGTGGCCATGGGCCAGAGGGGCTCAGTGCCCACAAATGGAGCCGCAGTTTTATTTTGCTGTGTGTGCGTTGGGGGCTGAGCACTCTGGGAAACCCAGCTCTTGCATGAGGTGCCTAGAGGGAACCCGCTGGCCCCCTGGGGTGGAGCTGCTCTCTGCACCACAAGCTTGGAGGCCAGCGCTACAGGCACCCCCAGCCCAGGGCTCTAAGGGCTCCGGCCCTCAGTGGGCCCCATTAGCACCCACACACTCTGGGTAACAACCGGCTGCTTCACCAGGGCTGCCAGCAACAAAGGATCAAAGACCCTCGGCAAAGCAGCTTCACCGGTTACAGCAAAATGTACCTGCCCAGCCCCTGGGGAGCCCAGCAGAGGGTAGGGGGGTCACTGTGTCTCTGCATTGTCCTCCTGCCAGCAGCCACTGCACTGGGTCCTTCCGCTTCAGCTACTGCAGCCCTGCCAGCAGCAGGGTGCATCTGCCCAGCTCTCAGCTTCCAGCCTCAGCTCCCTGGCTCCTGCTGCTCGCACAATGCCTCTGGCTCCCTCCCCAGCCTGGTCCCCTCTGAGCTCAGCATGTTCTTGCCCTGTGCTGGGCACCATGGAGCCCTCCACTGGTTGGGTGTGGAGCTGGGTAATGCAACCCGCCCCTCCCCCCTCCCTGCTGGCTAGATCCATCCCTCCAGCTCATTTGGGGAGGGGGAGAGTACCCAGGAATGCTTCAGCAGGTTCATTACAGGCCTTGCTGTGCTGGGCAGGGGCCGTGTGCCTGAGGGGGACCCACCCCCATGGAGGGAATGCACTACCCTCTGCCACTCCTTCAGCGTCTCTGTTAAAAGGGGGAGCATCACTTCACAAGCAGGGCCCACAGCTGCCCTGGTGGCCAAGGGTGCTCAGAGAGCTGGCAGAGAAGCTCGCTCTCTCCAGCCAGAGCTTTCAATCAGGGGCTGAGAAAGCTCCCAATCCACATCTTGAATGCCTCCAAGGAGTTCTCTGACAAAGGAGGAAAGGCACTAGAGGTGCAGGGGTGCCAGGTTCGATCCCTGCTGATGACTCACCCGAGGCATTGGCATTACTGAGGGAGGAGGAGTAGCAAGACTTACTGAATCGTGTGAGCAGTCAGAAGGAATCCTCACAGGTGTGTGGCTTTGCAGGATCCCTCCCCTGACAGGGATAGTAGCTGTAACCCAATGGGCTGGGAATTGAGCCATAAATCTACCCAGCACCTTCCAGGGCTGCCTTTCCAATGCCCTCCAGCCCAGGCACTCTGCCCTCTTTGCTCTAATGGATCCAGACAGCTTCAGACTGACACACTGAGTTCAGGATTGCTCCAGAGGTGATCCTGGCAATTACAGGCTGATAAGCCTGACTTGAGTAGCAGGCGAACCGGTAGAAACTATAGTAAAGAACAAAATTGTCAGACACATAGATGAACGTAATTTGTTGGGGAAGAGTCAACATGGTTTTTGTAAAGGGAAATCATGCCTCACCAATCTACTAGAATTCTTTGAGGGGGTCAATAAGCATGTGGACAAGGGGGATCCAGTGGATATAGTGTACTTAGATTTTCAGAAAGCCTTTGAAAAGGTCCCTCACCAAAGGCTCTTAAGCAAAGTAAGCTGTCATGGGATAAAAGAGAAGGTCCTCTCATGGATCAGTAACTGGTTAAAAGAAAGGAAACAAAGGGTAGAAATAAATGGTCAGTTTTCAGAATGGAGAGAAGTAAATAGTGGTGTCCCCCAGGGGTCTGTACTGGGCCCAGTACTATTCAACATATTCATAAATGATCTGGAAAAAAGGTAAACAGTAAGATGGCAAAATTTGCGGATGATACAAAACTATTCAAGATAGTTAAGTCCCAGGTGTGTTTAACTCCAGATTGAATCAATGGGGTTACATCTGCTCCATCAGAGCTGAATCTGGCTCAGCATATGTGTGGCCGGCATCTCTGTCATCTGTCACAAGGCCATAGCAGTTAGAGAGGTACAAGTCCCACTGGACTGCATGTACTCTATCTCCCTGGCTGAGCACAACTGGCCCCACTGAATAGTTGCTTTGGGCTTGGTTCTCAGTAGGTGTAGTTCAGTGTAGCTCCATTGACTCCACACACCAGCTGAGGGTCTGTCACTATTATTATGATTAATGTATTTATTATTTGTATTGTGGTAGTGCTTAGGAGTCCCATTCATTGGCCAGGCCCCAGTGTGCTAGGTGCTGTACAAACACAGAACACGAGGCAAGACCCTGCCCCATAGAGTTTAAATTTCAAGTATAAAACCAGAAACAACAGAGGGCTATGGACAGAGAGATGGGGAGCACAAGGAAATAATGAGATAATACTGCCTAGTGTGATGGCCAGTGGTGTCTGCACGCTAGCAGCCAGTTTTGTAGATATTATCTACAGCAGACTATGGAAGGAAGATAGTCATGGCAAAATCAGCCTCCTCCATGATTCTGTCTGCAAAGATAGAAACTTTGCAAGGAAAACCCTCTTTCCTCCCTTTCGAACGCCAGGGGAATTGCAAGCCATCACAGCTTGGACGGGCTGGGGAGTTGCCTCAGTGCAATGATAACAGCTGATTGAAAGATTTTTCAAAAATTCTGGGTAACGTGTGGCTGAAACTTGCGGTCAAGACTGAAATTTTGGAAATGTTTGGCCCGGCGTTAGTGTACGTAAAGGCTAACACTTGGCAGTGACGCTCTGCGAAGGAGTGAGGTGGGGATTGACAGACTGGGAATAGCAAAGGGTGTACTCTTTCTTTAATCCTGTCCTAGGGATGATGGGCCTGGAGAAGGTTCTCGGCAAAGTCTCTGAAGTGCAGCTGAGAGAGACAGAGCAGCTTTAGGGATCCCCAATGTTGCTAACCCAAAGGCTCAAAGATAATAAGATTGGCCCCAAATTCATGCGCTTATAAAAAAATAAAGATTATATTGTATATGTTGGGCTGTCTTTGATGTTTGAGCTCCACCACCTTCCTGTGCGTGTGTGTGGGAGAGGGCTTTCGGAGCTCACTTTTCACACCTAACTCTGCTGACTTTAATGGAGCTGCATTTGATTTACTGTTGTAAGTGGGAGGAGGGGAATCAGACCTCCACCCCCATCTCCCTAGGAAATGGAAGAGAATTGATGGGGTTAGTTACGAGGCTATTAGTGAATACTGTATCTGCTCTATCACTCAGCTCTGACCTCAAATCTGAGCCCTCAGTGCCATTTGGGCCTGATTCTCCTACCACATTGGGTTAAAGCAGGAATAACTCCAGTTAACACCTGTGTAAGGCCAAAAACTTGGCTCTGGCTACACAGCCTTGGTGACTGAAGTCTGTGAATAGGTACAGCACAGAATGGGAATATCTGCTGGCCTATCAGTTCTGTGCTTATACATTTGTGTACATTAGTGCCAAAGAATGACTGGCATATTTTCAAGGTAAATGCTATTCAGCGTTGTGGCATCTCTGAACGTCAGCCCTGCCTCTTTGTGTTGCTGTCGCGAATTTTCTAGTTATCTGGATGCAAAGGGGAACAACAGGCTCCACAGTTGCACTAATAACTTCATTCGACCACACACTTGCAATAAGTTACCTGCTTTCTTTTTGGTGCTGCAAAAAATGAAATATAATTCTGAGCAATCAGCTGTATGACATACACAAACCTGCAGGGTAAGTCAGACCGGGCGTGAGTCTGTAGAGTTGCACCAGATGTGGCCCTGGTTGGCTGAAGCTGAACAAACTGCATAATACTGAGAGTTAACAGAGGAGGAGATGGAGATATGTAACTGTGGCTTTTGCCTGATGAAAATTAGGTAATTTCACCTGTACTTCCCCTCAGTGGTTCGGCAAGTGCACCCACTCTCAGCTTCCAGCTCTCCAGCCCCCGCCTTTCTGGGTGGAGATCTGCCTCTCTTTCCTTTCTGACTAGGGTATTTCCAGGATGAACAGTTCCTTGCCTTCACTGTGTTATTCCCAGCAAAGACAATCTTCCCAACCAGACGTGCCTGCTTTCGCTTCTGAGGGCAGGTCTTCACTACCCGCCGGATCGGCGGGTAGCAATCGATATATCGGGGATCGATTTTTCGCGTCTCGTTAAGACGCGATTAATCGATCCCCGATCGCGCTCCCCGTCGGCTCCAGCAATCCACCTCATCGAAAGGCGGAAGCGGAGTCGACGGGGGAGCGGCAGCAATCGACTCGCCGCCGTCCTCATCGCCAGGTAAGTCGATTACAATATGCCGACTTCAGCTACGCTATTCACGTAGCTGAAGTTGCGTATCGTAGATCGACCCCCTCCCCTAGTGTAGCCCTGGGCTGAGACTGATACCAGAGAGATTGCTATAGCTGTAAGTTATCACACAGCTCTTTCTAAGCAAGCCTACTTTATTCTTACAGTGACAAGCATTGCAAAGGAAACCTATTAGAAACAGTAAAAGAACCAACAAAAAGTCCTGTGGCACCTTATAGACTAACAGACATATTGGAGCATAAGCTTTCATGGGTGAATACCCACTTCGTCAGATGCATGAACCTACACACGTGCTAACAAGCTCACTAGAGTTCATCCCAACTCTCACATGGGCTCTGGCAGGCACCATCTTTCAACACCCCACCCTAAGGGGTTTCCTTGTGGTTACAAGCTCATCACTTCAGCTCAGAACAAACACCCAGTTTAATGGGGCCTCAGTGGGCCCAGTCCTTCCAATCTTCCCCCAAGGACTGGGGCCTTCTGTGGACCAGGGTCCAGTCCATTGGTTGGATTAGGGAGAAGACCCCAAATCAGCTTAAACTCAGGCTATTTATCCAAAAGATTTTTCATTGTCTGTTGGTCTCTGCTGGAGAATCCAGTTTGAACTAGTATATGCATATCTCTCCCGGGAGAGGGGTAGCTTCAGAGGCTGATAATGGAGAAAGTTCATCAGCATCCCCCCTTCCCTATTACAGAAGGTACATACTATGCCACATACACATGTTCCCCCAAAGATATTACCCCTAATTCAGTAAGGTTTATCTTAATTCAGTAATGTTTATCTTAATTCCATAAGGTTTGTTCAGGATACTACAGGCTCTTGTCAGTCTGTTGCAAAGCATGATGCTGATCTTGAAACCAGAAGTCTGGTAGCTTTGTTCCGATTGTTACGTTTCCCAGCATACAACCAGAGGCGTTAGTTAGAAATGTAAAGTATTCTTTCTGGAAGGTTGCAACATAACTTCATTTTGTAGAATTCAGAATAAGGAAATACACAAAACAGACAAAGCAGGCTGCTCCCCGAGACAACGCGGCACAACCAGAGGCGCCGACTCCATGGGTGCTCTGGGGCTGGAGCACCCACAGTGAAAAATTAGTGGGTGCTCTGCACCCACCGGCAGCCAAGCTCCCCTCCCTTCCCCGCCCCACCTCACCTCTCCTCCACCTCCTCCTCTGAGCGTGCCGCGTCCCCACTCCTCTGCCTACCTCCCAGCACTTGCCGCCACGAAACAGCTGTTTCGCAGCATAACAATCTCTGGGAAGGAGGGGGAGGAGCAGGAACGCGTCGTGCTCAGGGGAGGAAGCAGGGAAGAGGCTGGGCTGGGGCGGGGATTTGGGGAAGGAGTCAAATAGGAGCAGGGAGGGGGTGGAGTTGGCGTGGGGACTTCGGGGAAGGGGTTGGAATGGGGGCGGGACAGGGCGGGAGTGGGAGGGGCATGGGGTGGAGTCGGGGCGGGGCTGGGTGCATAGGGGGGTCAAGCACCCACCCACGCCAGCAGAAGTCGGTGCCTATGGGCACAACCCACCTCACCTTACTCTAGGCTGTCTGTCTGCAGATTGACTTTGATTGCATGCTTCCCTACAGAATGCCCTGCCTGCAAGCAGGACCAGGAAAACCACTGAGAATGTAAAGTGATAAATCACATTTTTAACACAGTTTTCAATATACCACATCTATAAACAGGAAGATAAATGGAGTCTAATGAAAGGGAGAGCTGAAACTTTCCTATGAAGACATCAGAGAATATTCATTGACCATTGACTACAGATAGATTTCCATTTTTAAAACCTTTTTTATTGAACAAGTCTTTGTAACAAATAAGTGACAGAGGACGTAATGTGCAGTTTGTTCATGTGCAAGCTCAGAGTGGTATGTGGAACAAAAGGATAAGAAAAACCAGCAGGGACCAAAAGCAAAATCTGATGGAAGAAATTATCCTTGGAGTATATTAGAATTTATATACACATTTTCACCTAGACAGACAATAGATTCAGCTCTGCTTAGAGAAACATGAAGATGGCTGAAGTATCTTATTAAGGGTGAATCTGAATCAAAACTTTGGATGTTGAACAACGTCAGACTTTGAAAGCTAAACTGGATCTGGCTCTGAATTCTAAGACTGCCCTTCATACAGGATATTTGTAAGAAACAATCAAGCTCTTTTATGGAACCAGGTAGCTGAAACAATAGGAGCCTCCTCCTAAAACACAGGCACCTGGCAAGGCTTGAATAGAAGGTGGACCATGTGGCCCAAAGGATTTCCCCGGAGAACGGCATAGCAAACACTGGGGCTGGGACATTGGTTGGTGGAACTGTGTGTGTCTGTGTATGGGTGGGAAGCAGCAGAAGGATACAGAGAAGGAGCAGAGAAGCCCCAGACACAGCCAGGCAAGTACTGCAGTGTGACCCTGGGAAAAAAGAGCAAGATTTTGGGTAAAGCGCTGGCTGAGAAGAGGCTTAGAACTGTGAGCAAAGAAACAATCTCCTGTTGTTTGATTCCTACTGTGTCCAGGGAAACTGGACTTTGTACATTATTTCTTTGTAAATTAACAGGATTGCCTCAAAGAAATGCCTGACTCCATCATCAATTTCTCCTATCCAAATTCCCTAAAAATTGGCTAACCACTCGGGTCAAAAAAGAATAATGATAGCAATAGAATCGAATGCCATTGCTTTGTTCGTTAACAGAGCTGGTTGACTAGTACAAAAATGATTCACAGATGTTTTCAGGAATAAGAGCACCCAAGTTTATTGACTGCCCCTGGTAGGGTCTTTATTCAAGAACCTACAGACAGCCATGGAGGTGTACATGACAAAATTCACAAGTCTTCTTGGTCCTCTGGCACAAATGTTTCTTCATGGTGTCCTTAGCCTCTGTTTGTCAGAGGGGGGTGATGGATGGCAGGAGAAAGATCACTTGATCATTACCTGTTAGGTCCACTCACTCTGGGGCACCTGGCATTGGCCACTGTCGGTGGACAGGATACTGGGCTGGATGGACCTTTGGTCTGACCCAGTACGGCCTTTCTTATGTTCTTATGTTCATCAAAAACTTTGTAGATGAAAGCTCGTTATTTGCTATTCCTTAAACGTTTCATTCATCCAATAAGGGAGCAGAAACAACAGCACGTGAATAGGTGACCAATGGGAATAATGAATAGTCACTGAAGGTCAAATCAGTGAAGACTTAACAAGCAACCCAGAGTCATGGGCGGTGCGTGACACCTGGATTTGGGAGGCTGGAAGCGAGTGCCGGAAACTCCCTAGATGTGGGGAAGGCCCACAGGTGCCCAGACAGTAGCCCTTCCTCCCTGCTCTGTCCTGAGACCCGCCCCTGCTCAGCCTCCTCCCTGCCGAGACCCTGCCCATACTCCACCCCTGGCCCTACTCCACGCCCTCCTCCGAGGCTCCCCCCCACACCACACACTCCCCTCCACCCCCTCCTCTGAGGTCTCCCCCCATCCACTGCTCACTCCTCGGAAAGGAGGTGGAAGGGAGCGAGTGGCGGGCGGGGGGTTCTCAGGGGAAGAAGTGGAGCAGGGATGGGAAGAGGAGCAGTGCAAGTGGGGCACGGGAGAAGAGGATGAGCGGGAGCAGGGCCTTGGGGCAGAGCATGGCCAGGACCACGGCTCAGGTGCCCTTTCCTGGTTTCCCAGGTGTGCTGCATCTTGTTTGGGGAGGCTTAACCTCCCCAGCCTCTTATACCTGCCGCGCATGCCCAGAATCTGGAAATGGTTTATCTCTAACCCATTCAGTGAATACTTACAAGCAATGAGCATGTTGGTCCTGCCTGTTGGTCTAGTGCAGGGGACTGGACTTGATGACCTCTTGAGGTCACTTCCAGCCCCAAATTTCTATAAGTCTATGTTAAATGAAAATCAGGATGGTTTGCAAAAAGATTCACTTTTAGGAAAAGGGGCTAAATCCATAGTGAATGTGGTACACCATGAATAGACTGGTGAGTTTTCTCACTGTAGTTTTTTGTTTGCCGCCTTGTCTACACTACCCGTCGGATTGGCGGGTAGTGATCAATCTTTCGGGGATCGATTTTTTGCATCTAGTGTAAACGCGATAAATCGATCCCCGATCGCTCTGCCGTCGACTCCAGCAATCCACCCCCCGGCAGGAGGCAGAAGCGGAGTCGACGGGGGAGTAGCGGCAGTTGACCCTGCGGCGTCCTCACAGCGCGGTAAGTCGATCGAGATTCGTCAACTTCAGCTACGTTATTTACGTAGCTGAAGTTGCGTACCTTACATTGACCCCCGCCCGTAGTGTAGACCAAGGAGTACAAGTGGAGTACAAAATCAACATAACCATTCTGGTGGTTGTGAGGTCTTTCCTGCAGTGATTATAAGGGACCCAGGTTGTCTGATACTGCTCCCTGATCTTTCCATACTGCAACCCATATGCAAGAGAATTTAAAGTCATGGCTGCAACAGAGATGGCAGTTTCCTGCAGATTCTTGGGAGACCTTATTGAATTAAGATTAAGTATCTTTGCGGTCCATTGCATTAAATGCAAAGTTTATATATTATTGTGGGCTAGGATTGTATGTAAGCTGGCTGGGGCGGGGAGAGGAAGATGTGATGTGAGGTCTGAGAATTCAAAGAACTATATTGAAATTGTGCCATATGAGAATGGACTTTTTGGGACACTAAGTGTGAATTGGATTTCTTGGGGAATCCCTAGTGGGAGGTTAATGAAAATTCCCGCTTCTGGTTATGCAAAAATCCAGTCTTTTGAAGCTATCTCCTGATTAGAGGGGCTTTGTCTGCTGATTACGTGTATCTGGAGACTGGAGATCAAAAGCCTGAGCTGTATAATGAAATGGCTGAACTGCCCATGCTTCCCAAATGTAAACTGTCCAAAAATCCCCTTGCACCAGAACTTTGGGAAGACTCAACTTCCCTCCCATGCATTGTGTCCTCGAGAATCCTCGTTTGAGAATTTCAGTATACAGCAACTATTCACCATTCTGTGGTGATTAAAGTCAGGATTTGGATTGATGTCTCTGCAGAGCACATTTAATGAGAATGAAAAGTCAGACTCAGCCATTTGTGTTTTACATGTTTGTGTGCAGCATGGATTTGTCTCATTATCCAGAGATTTGTAGTCATTATTCACCGCCTCTGAATTCGAAGGTTTGATGAATGCCAGGGGAAAATTTACAGCTTAGCGGGTGAGGGAATGAACCCTTCAGAAGTTGTCTACACAGCGTACAGCCAATCTGTGTAACTCTACTCACTGGTGCCTGTGGTTTTCTTTGTACAGAATCCCGTCCTGTACACCAAACCTCCTACTCCCCCCACTCCCATCCTAGTGAAAAGTGCATGGAATGGAGATAGACTAAGAAGGGTGAACTGGTTAAGTAAGTGAACCTAATACTCAGCCATTCTGCCACCAGCGTTAATTACCATGTATCACAACATGACTAAAAAGTCAGGTGTTGACGTAGCCATGGTGTCTCTGAATAGGCTGGCTTAATGGGTCACTCACAGCACTGTCACACTGGCCAAAGAAGCAGAAGTTTAATTAATAGATTCTAAGGCCAGAAGGGACCATTAAATCACCCAGTCTGACCGCCTGCATAACACAGGCCTGAAAATTTAACCCGATTACTCCTGTGTTGAGTCCAATAACTTGTGTCTGACTAAAGCATCTCTTCCAGAAAAGCATCCAACCCGGATGTGAAGACTACAGAGACGGAGAATCCTCTATAATGGCTCACTGTTCCCTCAGTCGGCTTGGCACCTTGCTGGAAGAGTGGCTGGGAGTGTCTCTGAGAGACAGGCCAAAATCCAAAAGACTTAGAATCATAGAATCTCAGGGTTGGAAGGGACCTCAGGAGGTCATCTAGTCCAACCCCCTGCTCAAAGCAGGACCAACCCCAACTAGATCATCCCAGCCAGGGCTTTGTCAAGCCTGACCTTAAAAACATCTAAGGAAGGAGATTCCACCACCTCCCTAGGTAACCCATTCCAGTGCTTCACCACCCTACTAGTGAAAAAGTTTTTCCTAATATCCAACCTAAACCTCCCCCTCTGCAACTTGAGACCATTACTCCTTGTTCTGTCATCTTCTACCACTGAGAACAGTCTAGATCCATACCTCTTTTAGGTAGTTGAAAGCAGCTATCAAATCCCCCCTCACTCTTCTCTTCTGCAGGCTAAACAATCCCAGTTCCCTCAGCCTCTCCTCATAAGTCATGTGCTCCAGCCCCCTAATCATTTTTGTTGCCCTCCGTTGGACTCTTTCCAATGTATCCACATCCTTCTTGTAGTGTGGGGCCCAAAACTGGACACAGTACTCCAAATGAGGCCTCACCAGTGCCGAATAGAGGGGAATAATCACGTCCCTCGATCTGCTGGAAATGCCCCTACTTATACAGCCCAAAATGCCGTTAGCCTTCTTGGCAACAAGGGCACACTGTTGACTCATATTCAGCTTTTCGTCCACCGTAACCCCTAGGTCCTTTTCTGCAGAACTGCTGCCCAGCCATTCGGTCCCTAGTCTGTAGCAGTGCATGGGATTCTTCCGTCCTAAGTGCAGGACTCTGCACTTGTCCTTGTTGAACCTCATCAGATTTCTTTTGGCCCAATCCTCTAATTTGTCTAGGTCCCTCTGTATCCTGTCCCTACCCTCCAGCGTATCAACCACTCCTCCCAGTTTAGTGTCATCTGCAAACTTGCTAAGGGTGCAGTCCACACCATCCTCCAGATCGTTGATGAAGATATTGAACAAAACCGGCCCCAGCACCGACCCTTGGGGCACTCCACTTGATACCGGCTGCCATCTAGACATGGAGCCATTGATCACTACCCGTTGAGCACGACCATCCAGCCAGTTTTCTATCCACCTTACCGTCCATTTATCCAGCCCATACTTCTTTAACTTGCTGGCAAGAATACTGTGGGAGACTGTATCAAAAGCTTTGCTAAAGTCAAGAAATAGCACATCCACTGCTTTCCCCTCATCCACAGAGCCAGTTATCTCATCATAGAAGGCAATTAGGTTAGTCAGGCATGACTTGCCCTTGGTGAATCCATGCTGACTGTTCCTGATCACTTTCCCCTCCTTTAAGCGGTTCAGAATTGATTCCTTGAGGACCTGTTCCATGATTTTTCCAGGGACTGAGGTGAGACTGACTGGCCTGTAGTTCCCCGGATCTTCCTTCTTCCCTTTTTTAAAGATGGGCACTACATTAGCTTTTTTCCAGTCATCCGGGACCTCCCCGGATTGCCATGATTTGTCAAAGATAATGGCCAATGGCTCTGCAATCACATCGGCCAACTCCTTTAGCACCCTCGGATGCAGTGCATCCGGCCCCGTGGACTTGTGTTCGTCCAGCTTTTCTAAATAGTCCCAAACTACTTCTTTCTCCACAGAGGGCTGGTCACCTCCTCCCCATACCGTGCTGCGGAGTGCAGCCACCTGGGAGCTGACCTTGTCTGTGAAGACAGAGGCAAAAAAAGCATTGAGTACACTAGCTTTCTCCACATCCTCTGTCACTAGGTTCCCTCCCTCATTTAGCAAGGGGACTTTGTACAGTGTGTTTGGGGTGATGGTAAGGAGCCCACACACCAGGGCTGGAGACAGACTAGGTGCTTGGAGAGCAAAGGGAGAAAGAGCTGGGGTTGGAACCGTGGAGGTGGGATTTGAAAATACAATGATCACTGTGAATGTTTGCTCTTGCCATATCTGAGACCGTAAATATGTGAATAAACTCGACTAGGAATACGGTATCCCGAGTGCAGTTTGGCACCTCCCTACAAGGCAATAACTCACCCCAGAAGTCCAACTCCTCTTCAGCCATCAGCACAAGGGCAATAATTACTACTCCTCAGCTACTGCATGTGGAGGGAGAATATCCTGTCCTCTGAAAACTTAATGTCTGAGCAGGGCCGGTGCAAGGATATTTTACGCTCTAGGCGAAAATTCTACCTTGGGCCGTCCCCCCTCCCCTCCCCCAACACATCGGTGCATTGGGGGGCAAATCTCAATGAGCCTTTATAGACCCCTGGGGGCAGCCATGCCCAGTGGCTGCTTCCCAGACCAGGTTCCCCCCCTCCCCATCCCCATCCACTCCCTCCCACTTCCCACCCCCTGACTTCCCCCCTCAGAATCCCACCCCGCTCCTTGTCCCATGACTGCCCCCTCCTGGGACCCCTGCCCCTAACTGCCCCCCCCCAAGAACCCTACCCCTACCTGTCCCCTGACTGCCCCAACCCTTATTCACAACCCTGCCCCCAGAAAGACCCCCGGGACTCCCACACCCCATCCAACCACTCCCTGCCCCCTGACAGGACCCCCAGAACTCCTGACCCATCCAGCCCCCCCTTCTCCCTGTCCCTTGACTGCCCCAACCCCTCTCCACACCCCCGCCCCCTGACAGCCCCCCCAAACTCCAGACCCTTCCAACCCCCCCGCTCTCTGACCCCTGACTTATCTGATCCCCCTCCACACCCCCGCCCCCTGACAGCCCCCCCAGAACTACTGACCTTTCCAAACCCCCCCGCTCCCTGTCCCTTGACTGCTCCAATCCCGCTCCACACCCCCGCCCCCTGACAGCCCCCCCCCCGAACTCCAGACCCGTCCAACCCCCCCTGCTCCCTGAGTGCCCCCCAGGGCTCCCCTTACGATGCCCAGGCCTCCATGTGAAGGCAAAACACGCTGCTGTGCGCACAGCCCCTCCCCTGCAGAGTGCTGAGGCAGCAGGAGGGGCAGCAGCAGCAGCAGCTCACACTCCCGGGAGCCGCAGAACCTGAGCGCGGTGAGGGGGGTGCCGGGGGCACGCCTGCCCGCGCTGAGGTCCGGCGCCCCCCCTGGGGGCTCATACAGCAGATGCATGCTGGGGGGCGCTTCCTGTGCGCCCCCCAGCTCACCCCTTGCTGCGCTCGGGCTCTGGCTCCCGGGAGTGTGAGCCGCTGCCGCCGCTGCCCCTCCCGGAGCAGGCTCAGGGCCCTGTGCCCTGGTGGAGGCTCACTCCTGGCGCCCGCATGCATCTCCTGCAGCCTGCAGGAGCCGGGGGAGGAGGGGCGCCTGGCCGCAGCCTGGGCAGGAGGGGTGGGGGGCGCGGCTGCTCCCCGCTAGCGGCGCTGCCGCCTTTGTAGGGCTGCTCCCCCACCCCCCCCTGCCCACACCGCGCCGGCTCCTCCATGGCTGGGGCTCGCCGCCCCCACAAGCTGACATTTTTTGGTGCCCCCAACCACTTGGCGCCCTAGGCGACCGCCTAGTTCACCTAGTGGTTGCACCGGCCTTGCATCTGAGAGGCCCTGTACTCATTCTGACACATTACCATTGCTCTGGAAGGTGAATGGCAGTTTTCAATTCACACACACATTTTCCATCGTTAAGTTAGCTCTGCTTCAGTTGGTTCTCTCTTCTGTAAAGTGGGGATAACAACACCTACTTCACCTGGGCTTGCGAGCCTTCATTCATTAATGGTTGTAAAGAGCCTTGAGATGCTTCAAGGGAAGTGCTACCATAAGACACAAAGAACAGATAGACCCCCGCCTGAAAGAGCTTACTCAGTCTAAACAAGACAGACACAGAGTAGGTAGGCAGTTTAGAGGATACAAGAAGAAAGGGGCATTCAATTAAATGCAGAGGTGAGGAATTCAAAGCAGCTAAAAGGAGATACTTTTTCACACAGTGCAGTAATTACTGTAGACTGTGGAACTCATTGCCACAGGAAATCATCGAGACCAAGAATCTAACAAGATTGAAAAAGTGGCTGGATCATTATCAAGAAGAGCCAGAGTTATCAAAATTAATGACAATTCAAATTTTGGAAGAGATAGTAAACCTTGCCCTTCAAGGCTTGATCAAATCTCTTTTAGAAGGCAGGATGAGACCTATTCCGGGGTTAGATTATCCCACATCTGCTACTGCAGGAATCTTACATTTTCTTCTGAAGCATCTGGCACTGTCCATCCTCAGAGACAGGACACTGGGCTAGATGGACCTGGGGTCTGATCCAGTCTGGCAGTTGCTATGTTCCTATGTAGAAGCATATCACTATGGTTTTTAGAATAGAAATAATTATTCATGTTATTGTTGACTCACTTATTATAATGCGTTGGGGCAGCCCCAATAGAAATCACGGACTCACCATTCTAGGTGCTGCAGATACTCCTAGGAAAAGTCAGTCCCTGCCCCATGGAGCCTACAAGCTAAACATACAAGAGGTGAAAGTCGGGGTGGGAGGACACATGCACAAAGAGGGGATGTGAAACTGCCCAAGAACACGCAGCAGATAAATGGCAGAGGCAGCAAAGGCCTGGTCTCCCGACTCCTAGCCTGGTTCCCTGTCCACTGGAGCACACAGCCCCCCTCTGTGCCTCGGACAGCCTAGAAGAAGTGAGTGGTTAGGAGGGGTGTTAATGAAGTCGGGCTGTGGGCAGGGGTATCTCACACCTGGGGGAAGGGAGATGGAGGTGAGTACAGCAGACGACCTGGGCACCGAGGAGGGTGTGGTGGATGGTGTGAGAGGAGACCTGTCACACTAGGGCAGTAAATGGGAGACTGTCTGTTGACTTCAGCAGGATTTGGATTGGGCCCTAGGCTGGAGCTGTGAAGGCAGAGCTGTGTGTGGCCTCATAGGTAATGGGGGGCCATGTAGGCACAGAATCCTCTGCAGGAAATAATGCTCTGTGGCCATGCAATAGTACTCATCCCTAGCTCTTATCTAGCACTTCTCCTCAGTAGATTCCAGGCAAACCCGCCCCGCACTGCTGTCTCCTGAGGAGGCGGGGAGGTCAGGGCAGTGATGAGAGACTCAGTTGCTGTGAAGCACTTTAAGTTAAGGAAATCTGATTCCCTGTGTAATGAGATTCACTGAGCAGCGTTCGTTTTCATTTTGACGGAGTGACTCACTTATCGACCCAGAGACAAGCAGCCCTGGGGCTGGCCTTCATGGCGAGTCTGGAAATGCTAGCTGGCTTGAGAGTTTCCTAGGGAGACAACAGCAGGTACAAACTGACAGAGCTGCATTAAAGACCATGGAGCGTCCCTGATTTCTTGTTCCTCTAGAGCCAAACACACAGAAACAAGAGCGATGGCCATGACTGGGTCTCTCTGAGACCCTCCCACGACCCAGGGCCAGGTGTTCTGGGGGTGCTGTTGGCTCAGAAATGTAGCATTGCAGAATTAGCAACAACAACAATAAAGCTCCAATCTGCTGTCCACCCGCCCGCCTGCCTCTTGGCTCATCCGAGCTGCTGGAGATGGCGTCACGCATTTGTGTCACTGCCTGTGTCCCTACATCTTGTCAGGGCACTGACATTTCCCGAGGGACCAGCCACATTTGCATTGGCAGGAGAAAGACAGACAGTGACTCAGCCATTCCCCACCTCCTGTGCTCACTCGGAGGCTCCGAGGGCACACTGCTGCAGATAACAGGGAGAGGACAGATTCTGATCAGCAAATAGCAGAATGAGAACGATTCTGAGCCCCTGAGCTCATGGATCAGGGGTGGCCAACCTGAGCCTGAGAAGGAGCCAGAATTTACCAATGTACATTGCCAAAGGGCCACAGTAATACGTCAGCACAGCCCCCCCATCAGCTCCCCCACCCCGCTCCCAGAGCCTCCTGCCCACCGGCAGCCCGGCCGACGAGCGCCTCCTCCTCCCTCCCCGCACCTTCTGATCAGCTGTTTCTTGGCATGCAGGAGGCTCTGGGGGGTAGGAGGGAATAGCGAGGGCATGGCAGGCTCAGGGGAGGGGCTGGGAAGGGGTAGAGTGGGGGCAGGGCCTGTGGCAGAGCCAGGGGTTGAGCAGTGAGTTGGCACCTGTAGCTCCAGCCCTGGAGTCGGTGCCTGTACAAGGAGCCGCATATTAACTTCTGAAGAGTCGCATGTGGCTTCGGAGCCACAGGTTGGCCACCCCTGGTCTAACGTGTCTGAGTCAGTGAGTGAGGCTGTCCTCCAGGGACTGGGCCTAGAGAAAGGGATGGAGCACGGGCCAGATTTTCAAAAGGCCTAAGCACGTTGGGTGCTGCAGCTCTGTTTTGGAGACTGGCACTTGTTTCGGTGCCTAAAGCCTGAGCTCTTTTGAAATTCTGACCCTGATTGCAGGTGTCGAGTGCTTGAAAATCTCCCCTGAGCTCTTTTGGAAAGCTGGCTCCTGGCTGTCACTGTGACCGAAGAGAGCTCTCCTTAAGGTCTAGTGGGAAAAGCCTGTGGTTTGGGACCTCACGACCAGCGTTTGAATCCTAGCTTCTGCGTGTGTTCACTAGGCAGCAATTGTGTCTGTTCTCGTTAGCGCCTGGATTCTTGTCAGCCCCTGGAAGGGCTCGCCCAAAGACTAATGCACAGCGGAGTTGCCTCGGGGTAATTTACAAGTCGGTGACAAGCATGTGATGTGTCAGAGCAAAGTGTTTTCCTCATTTCTGTATGATATGCTGTCTCAGGCGTTCAGCCTTTCGGCTGTGCCGCAACATCATTCCCCCATTCCCTTCCCATGGGCTGTGTATGTGTCCTCTGCAGCTTCCTGAGCCCTGCATTCCACAAGAGCACATGTACTGTTTCTTTAACAGTGTAGTAGGAAGCCAGGCAGGAGAGGGACTCAGGAAGGCCCTAGGCAAGCTGAGATGGAAGGCCCTGTGCTGCAGCTAAAGTTAACTGGCCTTAGCGGCAGGGGCGACTCTATGTTTTGTGCCGCCCCAAGCACGGCAGTCAGGCACCTGCGCCAGTCCCATGCTGTTGGCGTTCCCGCTGCCGACTTGCTGCCAAAGCCGCGGGACCAGCGGACCTCCTGCAGAAACTGCAGTCAGGGGGTGGGATGGGGGCAGGGAGGGGGGAACCTGGTTTGGGGAGCAGCCCCTGGGCAGGCTGGCCCCTGGGGTCTATAAAGGCTCTTTGGGATTTGCTGCTCAATGAACAGATGTACAGGGGCAGGGCGCAAGGTGGAATTTTCACCTAGTGCACAAAATATCCTTGCACCGGCCCTGCCCAGGATGGGATCAAACTTGGGACCTCAAGAGCTAAATGCATGAGCCTCTACTTAATGCCATATGGCTCTTAGCTAATGCTGTAGAGCAGACTCATTAACGCTCTCTAAGTGGCCTCGTTGCCACTAGATGGGACAGAACACCACACCCAGGAGGTGTGTGGGTTACACATGCATGCACACACACCCCACTCCCCTGCCCCCCAGGGGCCAAGCAAAAGGCTGGCCAAGCAGCACAACAAATAATGGCCCACCAATGAGAACGGAGCGGGTGGGAAAAGGCCGAGCAGTGCAGCAGTAAGGTCCCTGCCTGCCTGCTTCTAGGACTGGCCCTGGTGCATACTTGAGAACACTAGATGGGACCTTCAGTGAGGGGAAGGGGAAGGGAAAGCAAGATGGTGGCGCCATTCATTTCAATATGGAATCCATTTTAGTTGTCCAAACTGCTTGTTCTTTCCACTCAGAACATGAGAGCAGAAAGGGCCATTGGCAAACTGGATTTGCATTAGAAAAGAAGGCAGATCCTAAAGAAGACCTCCATACTGATCTTTGCTCTGTCTTAGAGTATGTCTACACTGCAATCTGAGATGGGCTTGCAGCTCGGGTGAGCATACCTTTGCTAGCTTTAATCTAGCTAGCTCAGCTCAGAAAAGCAGTGACGACGTAGTGGCACAGACCTGGCATGGGCTAGGGTTCTGGGTGGGCTTGTTCAGCATGTGCTGCTGCATCGTCACTGCTCTTTTTAGCTCGCTAGGTACTGTAAAGTAGCCAGATTAAAACTAGCACAGGTGGGCCTACCCAGGCTCCCATCGCACCTCCGACTGCAGTGCAAACATACCCTTAGTGCTCTGCTAAGAGATCTGTCAGTCAGAAGTTGTTTCCTTCTAGCTTTTCTATCCCTTAGCCCTAGTCTCATCACACGGCTTGGTATGGAAGCTTGCAGAGAAGCTCGTACTCTGGATTTTTGTCATCTGCTTTCAAATTCAAGAGTAAATTTGAAGGAGCCTGGGCAGTGTGGTTGCTCATAGCAACGGCAGCCTCCGGAGATGGATGAGTCTCCGGCACTGGTAGGCACCCATCAGTTCCCCCAGCCTGCTGCCGTCTTTCTCATTGTTGAGAACTTTCCCTTTTGTTTTGTAAGCCTGGCAGAGAGAAATCCGGGTCTTGATTTGCAGCTGACAGCAGCGAATGAGAGGAGAGAAAGGAGTGACTGCAAGGGTCTGACATTAATTGCTGCCCTTGTTTTTGATATTGCCTTGAGGCAATTTTGGGGAAATCTTCTGCTTGGTTTTTTCCTTTTTCCTCCCTCTGGCTGCAGGGAGCCCTTTACACTAGATTTTTCTGAGTGCTTTAGTAGTTAGCCTCTGGTATGGTGTTCGGTGGCACTTTTGGATTCCAGTGAAAACCAGGAATTTCCCCATTTCCACTGATGGAGGTACCTGTCTGAGGAACTTTAAGCCTGGGCAGATCATTGTGACATTGAAGGGCTGGGTCAAAAGCCATCCCTTCCAGTTCCACTTTCCACGGGTGTTCTAGGGGAAAAGTCTACACACAGGAATGCTTGTGGGACATTTTAAGCAAATGTTTGCCAATAGATATATGCTAGGCATAGAATCCACCACAATAATAGGTACTACGTGCATGGTGTTAATATAAAATACATTATATATTAGTGTTGGGAAGTGACAGTAACTGAATGTATTATGCTCTCCACGCAGTTCTGTTCACCCACGTCAAGTGTCCCACGACACTTTGCAAAGCTGAAGTCAACTTTGGCAGTAGAAACTGGGAAACTTGTCAAAGCCAAAATACATTAATGTTCTGCCCTGGTACAAGCTGGCGTGTTACCTTCACCGACCAGTACTTGCAATGCTGGTATGCAAAACAAAGATAAGGTAGGTCCAGAACAGTATGTTAAGGAAGTGGTGGGAACTGGTGGGTTGGATTTTAGTCACGTGTAAAGAGTTTTGTAACTTGTAAAATCATGCTATAAATACTCCTGGCTGAAATGCATCTCTCTGAAGCACACCTGCATAAGGTGACCATGCTGTAAGAATTGGCTTCCCTGAAGGAACCTGTGCATGTCTCCTTTTCGTCTTGTACTGTTTTGTCTTCAGACAATACATTTGGCTACGTTTGGTTATTTGGTCTCTTGACAAGTTCTAAGACCGAGTTGTGAGTGTAGTCAAACAATTGGCTACCCCATATAATCAGTACCAATATAAGAGAACATTTCCCCAAATCGTGGCACCCAATTCTGATTTACCCTCATGCACTCATGGAACTGAGGCCCAGATGCTCAAAGGCGACTAAATCCCTTTGAGGATCTGAGCCATAAACAAATCTATGACTACTGCAAGCCAACATGACTTATAGTGCAGCTTCTGGAGGCTGAACCCTTGCAGTGAGCAGCCCACGGATAACCTGATGGGCAGTTGAAGGAGGAAGAGAGGAGAAAGTAAATCAGGGAATAAATTATTTGCTTTGAAGCGTTCACTCTGCTTTATCATCCACACGGGGCCACCTTCGACTCCTGCCAGCCTAGGAAGTATTTGTGCCTGTTTTACTTGCTTCTAGGATCTCCAGAGTGGACAGGATGGATTTGTCTGGCTGTGGATTAGTTCTGGCTTTAATAAAGGGACTGAGCTGTTTAGCACCTCTAGGATTTCCTTACCTTTATCACTACTTTCCTCCCCAAAAGAGAAAGGAAGAAATACTTCTCTTGGGAGAACAAGGACCTGCCTGTGATAGGGCTCTGAGGACTCACTCATCTGGCATGGCTGCCAGGGACCTTTGCCTGAATTGAATTGCCTGGGGGAGTAGGGAGGGCAGTCGCTGGCTGCTCCAACCTGGGCTGGGGCAGGAAATCAGGGAGCCATAAAAAGCTGTTAGTTCTCATGGCTTCCCCTTTTCCCCTCTCCGGGGCTGCCTAGGGTGGCTGTCGGGGAGGGGAGTCATCCTGTGCCAGCAACGTAGGCTCAGGCAAAGCCAGCTGAGCCCTTCCCATCCTATCAGGGAAGCAGAAGATGCTCTCTCATCCATCCCTTGTGATACAGAAAGCAGCTAGTTGAGGAGCTTCTCTGACCCCAAAGTCCCCAAAGGGGCTGCGTAGCAGGAGTATATCTCACCCAATATGCCCCGCCCAGCCCCACTTTCCTCCTCCTCCATGCACTGGCATGAGGGAGCTGCATGGAGCTGTGAAGCCTGCCATGAAGGGGTATGTACCCCCATCTACTACTGCCCACTCCCCTGCTCAGCAGAGACAACCCAGTTCTGCTGCCTGGGAGACCCCCCAGAGGCCGCAGCAGGATTGATGCCCCTCGAGCAAGATCTGATTGTTGATTGCCATGAAGATGTAATTCCTGGAATGTTTCCTACCAGCGGTTCCTATTTCTGGTGCTTAGTGAAAACAAAGGTTTTAAGCAGCATGACTCATTTAGCCATGAGGCTAATGTACTGTGGGCTAAGATTACTTAATCAGGCACCTAGGTTAAGGATCTATGCTGCTGCGTATAATAAATAGCTATGTGTTTTAATTGCCTGCCCCCTCCTTGGGAAATTGTAGGGTTTTTACAGATCTCTTTCTTTTGGCAGTGAGCTGGGGTGGTTAAAGAACAGGAATAAACCTACGGTTTGTTTTTGTCTTATGTTAACAAAAAATCCCCAATATTTTGAAGTGTTGCATATTGGTTAAAGCTGGAATCTGTCAACATCTATTCTGAAGGGTCCTATTATTCCATCAGCTGCGGGCTTTAACTCATCCAATACAGTCTACACAATTCTCACCTCTGTTATTATCTAGGATTGCTGCTGAGAGCTAGTGAAGTGACCTTACATGTTTCACAGCAATGTTTTTGTGTATTAGTCTATAGCAGGGGCGGGCAAACATTTAGGCCTGAGAGCCGCATCGGGATTGGCAATTGTATGGAGGGCTGGTTAGGGGAAGGGGTCGTGGCCCCGCCCCCACCTCCTATTCACCCCTCCCCCGCCGTGACTTCTGCCCCATCCAACCCTCCTGTTCCCTGACGGCCCGTCCCGGGACCCCTGCCCCATCCACCACCACCCCGCTTCCTGTTCCCTGACTGACCCCGCCGCCCCATCCAACCCCTCCTCTCATTCCTGATGCCCACCCCCCCCCCCCGGACCCCTGCCCCATCCAACTACCCCTTCTCCCTGTCCCCTGACTGCCCCTGGAACTCCTGCCCCTGACTGCCCCATCCAGCCCTCCCTCTCCCTCCTGACTGCCCCCCCGGGACCTCTGCCCCATTCACCCCCAACCCCACTCCCTGTCCCCTGACCGCCCCCGGAACCCCTGGCCCCTTACCACCACCCCGAACTCCCCTGCCCTCTATCCAACCCCCCCTTACTCCCTGCCCCCTTACCACACTGCCTGGAGCACAGGTGGTTGGCGGCACTACTGCCGCGCCACCACCACAGCGCAGCACAGAGCCGGTCAAGCCGGGCTCTGCAGCTGCGCTGCCCCAGGAGCTCCTAGCCCCACCGCCTAGAGCATTGTGCCGGCGGCACGGCGCACTGAGGCTGTGGGGGAGGGGGAGAACAGCAGGGAATGGGCCGGGGGCTAGCCTCCCGGGCCGGGCAGGAGGGTGGGTCCCACGGGCCGGATGTGGCCCACGGACTGTAGTTTGCCCACCTCTGGTCTATAGTGTAATGAACTAGCTAGGGCATATGTGGTGCACCCTCGCCCTCTACTGGATGAATCAGAATTGCATGATTGTGTGTCATAGCCCCTGTGACACAAGCAGTGATTCTCTTCTAGCTCATGTGGTAGAGGCTTGTGCTGATAGAGCAGCAGGGTGTGTGGATTCTATCTCTGGTGACATTAAATGCTGCGTGGCCACGATGGGAAACATAGCAACATCCAGAAAGCACTGAGAGCTGGATTTGCTGCAGCGTCTATCGTGGGGATTAGAGGCCCATTTGAAAGACTAGCCGCACTAAGCGTTTGCTATATGCTACATGTTTATTGGTAAACAGCTGTACAGAAGAGTTCAGACATCTGCATTTGTAACCATCTGATGGTATGGAACTACGCTGGTGAGCCACAAGTCCATGACTTTGAGCATTGGCCTGCTAAACCCAGGGTTGTGAGTTCAATCCTTGAGGGGGCCATTTAGGGATCTGGGGCAAAAATTGGGGCTTGGCCCTGCTTTGAGCAGGGGGTTGGACTAGATGACCTGCTAAGGTCCCTTCCAACCCTGATATTCTATGACACTACTATCAGCTGGGGGAGAGGGGGCATGCCATCTGGTCTTTTGTGCAGACTACAGTGAGGTTGGTGAAGAAATACAGCAGCCCAATGACAATACTGTGTCTGCTACTAATCACTCTCCCTGGCGTGGCCCACATGTCTCTGAGCTCTGGGACTGGCTCTCATTTGGGATCCAGGAGATCCCTCTGTCCCACATTAAACCACTTCCTAAGAAGTAGGATATGGAGGTTCTGGACTGGGGGAGGAGGATAAACAATTATTTTTACAGTGTTAAGTTGAATTTCCTGCTGGTGGCAGGTGCTGGCTTGACAGCCCTACAGTTTGAAGTCCTCTGTTGATCCGCACAATGGAGATAGCACGGACAGGAGCAATTTATGTCCCCCGCTGCCCCGCCCTCCATTGTTCTTGACCCCCAATATGCCTCAACTCCAACCTGGAGGGACCAGAATTAAGCTTCTCATTCTGTTTCTGGCATCTCTCCTACAACTGCGACGAAGATGGCCAGCTGGTCCCAGGCTGGTGTCCTTCATGCTGCAGATACCTGTCCACTGTGGAATGAGTTGAGAACCTACCCATTCATTGACCTGGAACCATGGGCTGTCAGTGGGCAATGACTCTCTGTCTACTAGGCTGGGCTGGATTGCATAAACTACAGATACAAAGTTCTCTATTCCATTATCAATTACCTGAGCCATCTGGTCGCTAAAATCAATGTATTGCCATTGAAGAAGAAACTTTCACACTTCACTGAATGTTTGCTTTTTATTTTGACATCAATAAACTGTCTCCATTAGGTTATTTATCTACAGCTTTTGGGAGCAGGGTCCAATGTGTGAACTGGAGAGAGAGCGAAGTCTATCAAGAATCTGCATTTGCAACAAAGTGAAATGAGCTCTAAACTTGGGGGAGAGTGGACATAGTGGAGAGTCCATTCTCCATCTCTGTTTTCTCAGACACCATCCTCTTCAAGTGGAGGGGACAGATCCTCAGCTGGAGTATAGTGATGTAGCCTCACTGACGTCAATGGCGCTACACTGATTTATGTCAGTTAAGGACATGGTCCAGTGTTTTAAGCTGAAATAATTGCAGAGACCATTGAAAAGCCCAAGAACAGCTACTTGATTTTCACTAATATCAGACATAGAAGCCCTGCATGGAACGTTGAATGTTGAGACGATATCTGCTCTCAGTTTGGTCTCAACAGTTTTTACTGTGTTTGAAGTTGTTGGCTCTGTAATAAACGATCCCCAGCAACATGTACGCGGTGGCAAAATGATTATACCCAGGGCAAATGTATCATAGAGGGCTGGATTCTCCGCCCTGCTTGGACACCATGGAGGAGTGGTGGGCCAAGATATTGGTCAGAACTCTCTGAGGCCATGTCACCTGGCCCCAGCATAACACAAAGCTGTTGACGAGCACTTCCAACTTAGATCACTGGTATAAGGGCCCTCGGTGACCGTATACCTATGGAGAATCAGGCAGTGCAGAGATCTAGCAGCCATCCCTCCCCGCTACGCCCTCTCTCTCCCCTTATGCAGAGGGCAGGGGGGTGCTAGTACAGGAGCAGGGTCTGCTTCCTCCAACTTTCTGCCAGGGAGAGCTCCCCTGTGCAGGGGAGTCTCTGCTGGTCATTCCTGGTTAGTTTAAGCCTTTGCATGGCGGGAGTGGACCGGTGAATCCAACCCATACGGTGTGCAGTGCAATCGAATCCTGGATAGCAGATGGAGTGTTTGGCCACAGGCTTGGTGTCAGGACCCAGGGTGACAGCTCCATTCCTTAGAGCACTGGGAAATTTTCCCAGTCCCCCAGAGAAAAGAAACTAGCCTTTGTGGCTCTTAACACAGGAGGGTCTCATGCCTGTTTATGGGGGACCCACATCTAACTAGAGACATTGTCTCTTGCAAAAATCTCCTCCCATTCATTATCAGAAAGAACACTTGTCTTCTCATTCGCTATCACGGAGCCATCTCCCCTCCCACTGGCTACCACAGGAACCACATCCCTTCCCATTCACTATCAGAAAGAACACCTCGCTTTCTATTTGTTTTTCACTCTGCTCTTTGCCCTGTTTTTCTCTCCTTCCTCTCTGCTCTGTCACCTTTTCTTCTCCCCAGATCATGGACCCAGTAACACGGGTTGGGACAGAACCCACAGAGCTCCACTGAGTTTGAAACCAGTTTGCCCCACCCCAGTTGGAACACAGTAGGGTCATACCCAGGACATACATTGTTGAGAAAGTGGGTGGTGTGGCACAGTAGACAGAGCAGTGCACTGGGAGTCCAGACACCTGGTTTCTATTCCCAGCTCTACTGCTGGGTCTCCTTGCCCAAGTCACTTCCTGCCTCAGTTTCCCCACCCCTAAAATGGGGCTAATGGTACTGACCTCCTTTGTAAATCACTGAGAGCTGCTGAGGAAAAGCTCTGAATAAAAGCTAGGTATTATTATATTATCATTCAACTCCATCTGGACATCCCTCCTGGACTTGAACTCTGACCTTTCTCAGAGCATTACCCAAACTCAGGACTACAGGTTTGGCATGGTGGGAAAAATGTCCCAGATACCAATATCTTCCTGTGTCCGTGACTTATCTTTGTGTCTGTGGTTTTAATAAACAAACCCCACAGCAGCAGATCCCGCCCCATGGGGCTGGATTGCAACACCGCTCAGGTTTGGCCTGACTGCCCCTCCATTATCATGATGGAGGCATGGCCGGGTCAAACCTGAGCAATGCTGAGACCATGTGCATCAAGTCTCAGTGCCCAGTGTGGGGAGCAGGGCCCAGCCCCATGGGACAGGAGCCACCACTGACTGAGGGATAAAGGTGGCCTGGGTTCACTCTCCATTCCCAACTCCACCCCTGCTCCTCATTTGTCATGGCAATTTTTATCAAAAATCACAAACCAGTGACGTATAAATTTACCATGCCTGATTTGTGATTTCAGATAAAAGATGCCGTGACAAATCTGCAGCCCTACCCATAACCACGAAGCCCGTGACAATAAAACAGAGTGCAGAGATATATAAAATCTAGGCTTTCCTAGAACGTGTCCTTTGGAGGCAGCCCATAGAGCAAAAGAGCCATGAAATGGTATGAAGCTAGAGATGTGCTTGACATCCAGCCGCAGCATCGCAGCATTTCAGGTGGGTGGGGAGGGGCCCGATGGTCACTGAATGTAAACTTTCCAAGGTCTTTTTTGATCCTGTTCAGTTAAGAAAAACAAAGAAACCCACTTCAATTGCATCTGATCTGCTGCTGCATAAGCCCCGTCCATGCTGAGATCAGATGAAATTTGTTTTTAATGTCATGAAGGCAACTCCCATTTAAGTGGCATCAAGAAAACAAGCCAACATCTAATCTTGCACCGGCCCGCTTGGAAATATCTTTCCATCTTTGTGCTGCTGTGGGAAGCATGAGCAATGAAGGGAGGTTGAAGCTGTCAGGAGCCACAGACTCTGCCAGGAGGCCTGTTGGGAAAGTAGCAGAGAGAGCAAATGGATGTGACACGGGAATCAAACCACACACCTGACTGAAGGGCTGATCCTACATGGGGCAGCGCCCTTCCCACCAGGCTCTAGAGTTGTCCTCATGTGCTTTCCCTGGCTCAGTGACTGTTCATCATTCACAGTGGCAATTCGTAGTCATTCAAAAGGACAGCGACCAGTCATTACCCAAACTCAGGCCACCTTTATCCCTCAGTCAGTGGTGGCTCCTGTCCCATGGGGCTGGGCCCTGCTCCCTGCACTGGGCATTGAGACTTGATGCACATGGTCTCAGCATTGCTCAGGTTTGACCCGGCCATGCCTCCATCATGATAATGGAGGGGCAGTCAGGCCAAACCTGAGCGGTGTTGCAATCCAGCCCCATGGGGCAGGATCTGCTGCTGTGGGGTTTGTTTATTAAAACCATAGACACAAAGATAAGTCACGGACACAGGAAGATATTGGTATCTGGGACATTTTTCCTACCATGCCAAACCTGTAGTCCTGAGTTTGGGTAATGAAGGGAGATATGATTGCTCTCTTTAAATATATCAGAGGGATAAATACCAGGGAGGGAGAGGAATTATTTCAGCTCAGTACCAATGTGGACACAAGAACAAATGGATATAAACTGGCCATCAGGAAGTTTAGACTTGAAATTAGACGAAGGTTTCTAACCATCAGAGGAGTGAAGTTCTGGAACAGCCTTCCAAGGGAAGCAGTGGGGGCAAAAGACCTAACTGGCTTCAAGATTAAGCTAGATACGTTTATGGAGGGGATGGTTTGATGGGATAACATGATCTTAGTCAAAGGTCAATTAATTGCCATCAGTGGTAAATAGGACCAATGGTCAATGATGGGATGTTAGAAGTTACTACAGAGAACTTTTTCCTGGGTGTCTGGCTGGTGAGTCTTGCCCACATGCTCGGGGTTCAGCTGATCGCCATATTTGGGGTCGGGAAGGAATTTTCCTCCAGGGTGGATTGGCAGAGGCCCTGGAGGTTTTTTGCCTTCCTCTGCGGCATGGGGCACGGGTCACTTACTGGAGGATTCTCTGCATCTTGAGGTCTTTAGACCATGATTTGAGGACTTCAATAGCTGAGACATAGGTGAGAGGATTATTCCAGGAGTGGGAGGGTGAGATTCTGTGGCCTGCATTGTGCAGGAGGTCAGACTAGATGATCATAATGGTCCCTTCTGACCTTAAAGTCTATGAGTCTATGAGTCATTGGGCCAGGGAATGCGAGCGAGAATAACGGGACAGCCTGGTGTCTAGGGATCGATGTGGCATGGGAGTAGCTCAGGCTAGCTACCCGGGTCCAAGCCACCCGACCCCCTGGGTCTGAGCTCAGGTGGCTAGCCGAAGGGCCCCGATCCTGATCAGAGCTTCTGGGCACTTCCTAAACACAAATAATCAGTTTGACGGTATGGTGTTTGGATAGGGCTAGTCTCCTTGGCGTATCAGTCTCTTGACAGCATCAGTAGAAGTTATCAATATACATACTCAGGGGTAGAGCAGTGTTACAGAGCATTGCCTTTAGTCTGTCCTTAAGAAACTCTGTTTGTAAAATAAGGTCTCTAACATCTTATGGTTGTGCACTCTGTTGTTGCCAATGCTAGGTAACTCCCGTAGATCTTGGTGTCTTATATGTAACCTGCTAATAAGAGCAAGATGGGAGGGACAGGGCTAGAGTGCTTTTTTGGGCTGGACAGAAAGACCTACTGGACAGAAAGTCTGGCTGATTTCTTAAGCTTTCAGCATGTTAGGTGAAAAAGATAGAGGGCCAGAGACATCTGTGCTGTGATGCCACTGAGGTCAGTTACACCACACGCGAGATGAGTTTGGCCCATGGATCCTTCCTTTCATAGGGGCTAGAACTAGGGGTGCGGCAGCACCTCCTGACTTGAAGTGGTTTCCATTATATCCAGGGTTTAAAGTTTGGTTCAGTGGCTCTCAGCAACCCCACTATACAAATTGTTCCAGCACCCAAGCTTTCCTTACACGCAAATAAGTCTAGTGCAGGGGTAGGCAACCTATGGCATGCGTGCCGAAGGCGGCACGTGAGCTGATTTTCAGTGGCACTCACACTGCCCAGGTCTTGGCAACTGGTCTGGGGGGCTCTGCATTTTAATTTAATTTTAAATGAAGCTTCTTAAATGTCTAAAAAACCTTATTTACTTTACATACAACAATAGTTTAGTTATATATTATAGACTCATAGAAAGAGACCTTCTAAAAACGTTAAAATGTATTACTGGCACGCGAAACCTTAAATTAGAGTAAATAAATGAAGACTTGGCACAGCACTTCTGAAAGGTTGCCGACCCCTGGTCTAGTGGCATCTAAGCAGGGGGAGGTGGGAGTGTGCTGAAGAGGAAAGGTCAGGCCAGCACAGACCTTCCCTTGTTTAGCTGGTTGGGGATTTTTCCATCAGAAACTGCCAAGTCGTCAACATGACAACTTTTTGTGAGAGGGTTTTGATGAAGTTTTTCCATTTGAAAATTTTGCGGGGGAGCGGGGGAAGATTTTGGAAATTGTTGAAACGTTTCATTTCAAAACTGTAAAACTCGGGTTTGTGTTTAGAAATGCAAGCTAATTTAAGTTAAAAAATCTTTTCATTCTGAAATTTAAGCTAATTATAGTTTTAAAAAGTTTTTTAAAAAATAGAAACGTTTTGATCGATCCAAACTTGTTTTTCCCCCCCACATTTTTGGTTTGCAAAAAATTTAGAGATTTTGCCTTTTGGTTCCCGATTCAAGACAGGAATATTTGTTGATCTCTTAAAATATTTCAACAGGTAGGAAACTCATTTCCTGCCCCACGGTGCTCCCCAGAGGGCAGGACCATGAGGAAATCTTGCTTGCCTAATGGTTGGCTTCTCTGAGAGCAGGGAAGTCTACTTTACCCATGATCTTGTTCTGTGCAGAGGAGGCCTGGGAGTGAGTCTACATAATGGAACAAGTGAAACCGCAGCACTCCTTGAGCAGGGTGAGGCCTGTTTTGGTCACATACGGCGTGGAGGTTTGCTGCCCTCTGGACGTCATCTTCTTCTCTTTGACAGGGGCTGTTCAAAAAAACCTCGTTATCGTAATGGTCACCAACAAAAGAGAAGAAGGAGGGCTAGTTTCACTCTTAGAGCTTCCCTCACTGGATGGGACCTTGGTCCCAAGAGGTCAGGGCTGGGATGTACCTCCCAAATCACCATGGCTGAGACATATGTCTCTAGGAGTCATGAGACATGTCCCATGTGACCTCAGATGAGACTGAGTGGGACCAGACTGGACTTGCCTCCCAAACAGTCATGGATGGAGCACGCCTCTATTATTGCCAAGGCTGTGCACATCTCACTTGGCCAATGATCTGCCTCCTCTGTGGATAAGGAAGGCCCCAGAAGGAGGAGATATGCTCTGAATGACCATGGATGGAACATGGGGGACGGGCTATCACTATTTTAATTTTTGAGGATCTGGGAGGGCTCAGATAACAAGGTGATGGCAGCAGGGGGGTCACATAAGTAGCTGGGTAGAATAGCAGACACACTAAATACCTGAACCACAGAGGGGACAGCCACCCCAACCAGCCCCCAAATCATCTTTGTGGAAAAGTCAGGCAAGAAGCAGAACCGTGACATGTATATCAACCTGTCATCTTCCTGGGATATGATACTTAGGCATCAGAGATGGGCAATAGCCCCTCTGTTGAGTTGCCACTCCCCTCCCCCTCTTTCTTCTGGTGGCATATGGTCCCTGTGTAACAATCGCTGGTCTGTTTATAGTAATTCATTCTTGGGACTAGCCATCTTAGTAAACAGGAGAAAGTGCCAAAGAGATGTCTGTGTGATGAATAATACGAATCAGGCACCTACTTGCTTTCTGGAGACAGCTTTTGGAGAGCTTTGTTTGCAGGAATTCAGCCATTTCCTTGTCTTCTTCATTTTCCCTACAACAGGAGGAAATTGGTTCTTGCTTAGTACATGGGCCAGTGAACCACTCAGGGTACCAAATAACCCCACGGCAACCAGTCTCAGACCCCGGGTCAACTGACATGGGTTTGAGGGGTTTGCGCTACTGGGCTGGAAGTAGCAGTGTAGCCGTCCCCCTCGGGCTGGAGCCTGACTCTGAGCCCCTCCCCCTAGCTGGGTTTCAGAGCCCAGCCCCAGCCTGCGTGGGAATGTCTACACTGCAGTTTTTTAGTGCAAGCCCAAGTCAATTGACCCGGGCTCTGAGATTCCCTGCCGTGGGTGTGTTTTTTGCCATGTAGACGTACCCGCAGATGCTCGTTTTGAGTAGGGTGACCATATTTCCCAAAGAGAAAATGGGAGCCCCCGTGGAGTTAGCCCTTGCACGGGGCTGGCCCGAGCTGCTTTCCTAAGCCCCCGCCTCGCCTCCCCGCAGGGGGCTGGGGTCACTGCTTTCCCAAGCCCTGCCTGTCCCCTGCCCGAGCCCTGACTCCCCCCTGCATGGGGCTGGCATCACTGCTCGCCCCCTCCATCTTCCTCCACATCCCACTTTTTTGACCAAGGCAGGCATTTGTCCCGTTTGCACTTGCCGGCTGATCAAGTTGACAAGAGCAAACGGGACAAATACCCATTTTGCCAAAGAAGTCGGGACGGGACAGGGCTTAAAATAGAGACTGTCCTGGCCAAAACGGGATGTACAGTCACCCCAGTTTTGAAACAGAGAAGCATTCTCTGATTGGAGCGCGGGACTGGGAGCCAGGAGATCTTGACCTTTGATCTCATCTCACCATCTGATTTCCTTTTGTAATCACAGGCAAGTCTCTTCACTTTTCTGTGGAGCGAGTGTATGGGAGCAGGGGGTGGATTTCAACTTGTACCAGCAGCACCAGCCAATGTGATACCGTCTGTGACATTCAGTGGGGATTGGCACATAAATCCCCTCGGTGCCTTTGAAAATCCCAGCTTTTGTGACAGCTGCCATCTTGGCCAACACACTGGAGATTGAACCAGGGACCTCCAGAGCGAAAAGCTTGAGCTAAAGCCTGTGTGGATCAGCTCAGAGGGGCACCTGTGACTCACAGGACCGGTGGATTACACTTTGAAGAGGGAGACTGCCCTCCACGTGCTAAGCGCTATTGTTTCCCTGATGCATCATAAAACCCTTTTCTGTTGACCCAGCATGGACCTAAGTGGTAAGCCATCTAGCCTCTGTTCTCTCCCTTCTCGAGTGAGATATTGGTGTCAACACATTAGAATTAGCCACGTTACTTTCACATCTGCCACTGTTTTCCTTTCTGCATGCACAGTGTGTTCAATAGGAGGGGGGAGGGATAGCTCAGTGGTTTGAGCATTGGCCTGCTAAACCCAGGGTTGTGAGTTCAATGTTTGAGGGGGCCATTTAGGGATCTGGTGCAAAAATCTGTCAGGGGACAGTACTTAGTCCTGCTAGTGAAGGCAGGGGATTGGACTTGATGACCTTTCAGGTTGTTCCAGTTCTAGGAGATTGGCATATCTCCATTCATTTATTGTATTTATTTAATAGTGCAGGGTTCTATGCCTGTCTGGCATTTCAGGGCGGGGCCTGGCCCAGCAGAACTGGATGTGAGCTGGACGACCTGCTCAGACAGCTTTAGAACTTGCCTGTCCATGTAGGGATGGGGTTAGTGACTGGATCTCCACTTAGTTGGGATAGATCGGCAATACTCCTAGCAGCGCACAGAGGAGGGAATTGCATGCTAAAGCTCAGAACTCTGCTCTGCACCTACGTGGGTGTGAGCACATGGACAGAGGTGACGACTTGCCAGGCACAATTCACATTCAGACCTGAATATGCATCAAATCCTTCATCTGCTAAACCTCAAAAGGAAGGTCCTTGTGTGGAGGGGGTATCTTGTGCTTCCCTGGGTTGGCCTCTTGCAATCCTTCATTTCTGCCTAATGCCTAGAAACCTCCACATTCCCCAACCTCTAATGTTTCCTAGCTGAAGTCTCAGATACTCCCCCTCTGAAAACCAGCTTGCAGCGTGACCCCTCTGGACTCTTGGGGTCATTCTCCCTCACCCCACTTCTCAGCCATCCGCCCACTCCCACAATAATCCAACAATGTCCCAGCCCTGGACCTCGTAAACATTTTCCACTTGGCAGGGAGCTCTTCGAAGCTGAGCCCAGTGTTCATGTCTCTGTATAGTCCTGGCGGATTGAGCACTGGGTTGGGACTCAGGAGACCTGGGTTCTGTTCCTGGCTGACCAGCTGTATGAATGTAAAGAAGTCACTTCACCTCTACTTCCTTCTATTTTCCTTCCCGCTCTTTGGTTCGTCTAGTTAGATTGTCGGGTCTTTGGGGCAGGGCATGTCTCTCGCTATGTTTGTATAGGTCCTCGCACCATGGGGCCCTGAGTTTGGTTAGGGCACCTCTGCTCTACCATCATACAAATAATAAACCAACCCTGGTGCATGCCACCTGCAGTAAAAGGAAACACCTTCCTCTCAGAGTCTACTCATCAGCTTACCTCTTGCTGCACGTCACCAGTGAAATCTGACCTGGTCACCGGCCCATGCTACGCGCCGTGATCCGGTCAGATTTCACAAGCTAGGCAGAGCTGAAGCTGGTGACCTCTTGGCTGAGAGCACTCCACAGTCCTGCCAGAAATGATGCCAGCACAGTACCAGGCATCCTGCTTTACCAGACCTATTGCATGAGAATGTGGATTTCCACTGGCCCTGTGCACTCTGGGACACGGCAGCTTTAGAGCTCTTTAACTGCTAACTGGCAGGGAGGCTAGAAGGGTATTCTGGGGGAAGGGACAGATGGGCTGCCCCTAAAATACAGCCAGTAAAGGGTTTAAAGGGAACTGGCCAGCTCCACAAAGACTCTGGGAAAATTAGCCCAGCAATCTGGCTCCTACTGGAAGAGATCAGCCTGGGTTTTAGTTAAGTGCTCAGTCCAGACCCACCTCACCTTTTCACAGAAGGCTGCCTGCAGTAACTGAAGCTGAAGAATGACAAGGAGGGAAGGGGAACCAGCAAAACAAAATAACTCCCCTCCTCCCCACAAATATTTCTCCAAGCAAAAGCCCCAGCCCCTATGACGGCACCAACCGAGGCCATGTCAGATTACATTGTGATGGTTAGCTTGGAAAATGAATTTGATGCCGAGACCCAGTGCCCAGCACTATGCATGCAGATGGTAGACAGACAGACATAGACACACTGCCTCGCAGAAGCATGGAGCGGGGAAAACAGAAGGCATAGAGGCCATTTTGTGATCTAAATCCCCACGGAGGGAGATGGGGGTGTGTGTGTCAGCTGAACATTTCAGGATCTTTCAAAATGCTTTGCTTGGCAGGGCGGGGCGGGGGGTAAGCTCCTAACTGGTTCCCCTGTCCCTGACTATCACTCTGCAGTTACTGCACTTAGGGTGACCAGATGTCCCGATTTTATACGGACAGTCCTGATATTTGGGGCTTTGTTTTATATAGGTGCCTATTACTCCCCACTGCCTGCCCCGATTTTGTGCACTTGCTATCTGGTCGCCCTAACTGCACCCCAGAGCGAAGGAGGCAGTCCCACCACCTGCAGCGTAACTCCTGCGGGCGTCCCCTCCAGCGCTGTCTGTGCCCAGGAGTTACCTGCAGCACTTCACCGCTTCACACGCACACCTGAGCAACAGTCTGGCCCTCCCTTCACATCTCACGTCCCCCCAGGTTAACTGGGGCCAGCAGTAACAACGAGCGACCACAGCCCCCGAGCCCCGGAGAACAGATCCAGCAGGAGTGGAGGCGCTAGCCTGAGGAGGCCTGTGCAGCAGGTGGCAGAATTAAGGAGAAATCTCAATTTGCCCAACAGGTAACAGAGTGCAAGCAAGGGGCTGCAATGTGCTGTCCGGATGGCATGGTGAACAGGAATGCCCCAGGCTCCCAGCACAATACTCGTGTGGCTACATGCCACGGCAGAGCTAAAGTGGCTGGTGTCTGCAAGCAGAGCCGTGTTCCCAACGATGTATTACATTCTGCTTGAGCCCTAAGCGAAGGCTCACAGGGGTGCTGTGCTCGCGGGGGAGCACACAGAGCCCTGGGGAAAGCCAGAGGCACATGCTGCCTCCTGAACGGCTTTGTTCTGCAGTGGCTGACTGGGCCTGACAGGCCTTGCTTCCTGCCTGCTGCAGCATGACCCCTAATGCAGACAGGCCTGGCCCCACCCTTTGCACTTCAGGACGCTTCTTGCACAGACTCGGCATGTCATCGAATCATTGAATCACCGAAGATCAGGGTTGGAAGAGACCTCATCCCTGTTCTGTTCCTTCCCTCTGAAGCACCTGGCATTGGCCACTGTCGGAAGACAGGACACCGGGCTCAATGCACCTTTGGTCTGACCCAGTATGGCTGCTCTTATGTTCTTATGTTCCTTCTATCACCACCAGTGCATGTTGCCTTTTCCCTGCTTCTGCCCCATTCTACACCTCCAGGGCTGGCTTATGACATAAGCACTGCAGACCATGTGCCCACGGTCCCAGTTCTTAGTCATGTGATTACATCGGAATCTCAGCCTTTATTTTAATAAAGAGTCTGAAGAAAAGCTCAGAAATGTGAGCCGAGTGTAATCGATGCTGCATTGTCTGCCTGAGTCTGCAGACAGCCTGAAACAATAGCTCCGAGAGGTGTGAACTGCCCCATACCAGCTCAATAGGGTATTGACTCCAGGACCCACCGCTCTGGGGAGCCCCTGCCAACACCTTGCCAATAGAAGACTCAGCACGTGGCAAGAGGAGAAGAGTGCGGTGGGGCTGGCCCACCCAAACAGATACACCTGGCTGCTGGAGTGAGTTCTGGGGAGCAGCTTTACTGCCCCTCCCTGCCGCTCTGGGGAAGGATGAGGGTATGCCACTATCCCTACCTCTCTGGGAGGTGTCACTTTGACACAGCCACTCCATGTGGGGGGTGGAGCCACAGTGTGCAGAGGCAGGGCTGCGCAGGTAGTGCCCTGGGGGGCAGTGTTATGATGTGTCTAGTGTCCTGGGCTGCCTTAATCAGACCCTGGACAGCTCCCTAGCCACTGAGCTGTTCTGTGCATTTCCTGCCCCCAGTGCAGACGCCAGGAGTCTGACATGCTGGAGCTCTGCCAACCCCTGCAAGTTTCAAAAACGCTCGAGTTGGCTCATCCAGCTACCTCAGTCTTTCAAATTCCACGTCGTCCACCAGGAAATCCCGGGTTTCCACCAGCTTGTGTATTTGCTGCACCAGCTCCTCCTCCCTCTGCTTCTCCTCGTTGGACTTCTCTTTCTCTGCAGCACAGAAAACACAAACCACTGTTTGTTCTAATATAGAATATAGAAATATAGAAACCTGCGATTCTAACTGTACTGCAGGCAGGGCTGGCTTCTGAGGGTATGTCTGCCCTGCAGTCAGAGGTGTGACTGCAACACATGATGTAGCCATACCCATGCTGGCTTTGATCTAGCTAGCTTGACTAACAATAGCAGTGAAGCTGCAGCAGCGTTTGTACAGTCAAGTCCCATTGACTTTCAGTGAAAATCCTTAGAGTCAAAGATACTAAGGCCAGAGTGATCCATTATAATTAGTCTGGTCTCCCGCATAACACAGGACATCGAATCTCTCTCAGTGATCCCTGATTTTCAATGGTGCTAAAGGGATCCGGGTGCCTCATCTCCCATTAGAATGAACAGGGATTGGGTATGTCCATCTCCGAGGCAGTTTTGAAAGTCTTAGCTAAAATCCTCACTGAAATCCCAAAGGGTGGCCTGACCCTCAGCACCCTGGATAACCCCCTTTCCACTGGGCACAAAATCTGGGCAACCTTCAAGTCCCATGTATATAAAACACTGGTAAATACATAGAAATGTGGAGATGATTTATGCAGCATTAAAGATAAATTACTGAAAGACTGAAAGTGGCTATATGCAGCTGTGTTTTTTAAAACCAACCCAGAGTTCAGGCAACCACTTCCAAATTCAATCCAGCACCACATGGCTTTCCATTGGCAGTCCTCCTCCAGCTAAGTAAATACACAGTACAATCCGCGATGTGGAACAAACCTGTAAGCTGGATCTCAGAAGCACCTAAACTGGGTATTGACTGTCAGTTTAAAGCCTTCTATATATCGACCTGAGATGCTGCTGCTAGGGGCTGAATGGGAGGAATTGTCATCATTATTCTACAGTGTTAGCAGCCTCCGTAGAGCACAGAAGTTTCTCCTACTTCTCGGGTGAAATTTACCCATCAGCACAGGCCTCCCCTCTTACATCCTACTTCAGTTCAAAGGGTAAACCACAAACATGTGTGTTGTTGAGGAAACATATGTAGGGTTTCCAGATTAGCATGTCTCTACAGAGAAAGGGTTGTCCAGTGAGTAGGGCACTAGCCTGGGTGTTGGGAGGCCTCCATTCAACTCTCTGCTCTGCCACAGACTTCTTGTGTGACCTTGGGGCAAGTCACTTAGTCTCTGTGCCTTAGTTCCCTATCTGTACAATGGAGTTAATAAAACTGCCCTACTTCACAGGGACGTTGTGCGTATAAATAATTCAAGTTTGTAAAATGCTCAGATACTCCAGTAATGGGGGCCACATTAGTACCGTAGCTAGATGTCCAACCATGTTAGCTAATCTGAGTTAATTGACAGTCAATTAACTTGAGTTAAAAGCTCTAGTGAAGCATATTCATTTTAAAAAATATGCTTCGCATTTGTAGTTTGAACTTTGCTGGCTTCAGATTCCATCTCGACCTTGCTATGCCTTTGTATGTCAAAGATACCCTGGCCATGTGAGCTTTCTAGCCTAGAGAGGTTTGGCTAAGCCCTGGGAAAGCACCCATATGTTTGGGGTTCTTATCTGAACCTAACCTCTGCTGGATCTGCCATTTGAAGCTCTACTGGGAGTCTCACAAGTTCAGTGTTTCTCATGAGATTTGCAGCACGTCCTGAGTTGACTCACTGGATCCAAATTTTGCAAATGGCTCCTGCCTTTATAATGGGCAGACCCAATATCCCCCTGCCCCAGTCTGAACATCCCTCAGTTATAGGATCAGGTTCAAAATTTGAATTGGGACCTACATTTTGTGGATTGAGCCCACCTCTAACGTGAATCAATCCGCATGGTCCTGGTTTATAGCCATACCTGGAGCAGCAGCGATATGGCACTAGAAAGACTCAGGCTTCAAGTCCTCCTTGATCTCGAGATGCTCTCCAGGCAGAGAACAAACAGAGCCTTGTAAATGAGCTGAGATGCTGTTCTAGGAGACGAATGTACAGACGCTTCCTGCTTCAGGGATTCAGACATCACAGCACTGCGCTCTCTAATGCTCCACTGCAGCTCTGTCAGCTCTGCAGAGTGAGACTTGTGTCTGGAACAAACTTAAGCCCAAACCCTACTGGTTGCAGCCCCAATACAGGGAAACACTTCAGCATGTATTAGGCTCATTCCCATCCAGGAAAGCGTATGATTAAGTGTTTCCTTAACTGGGACCTGAATTAGGAACTCCTCGCGGGAGTCATTTCCTTAATGACAGTGACGTGACCAGCTCTGCGATGAAGTTATTTCTACTCATTATTATTTAAGCACTGACAGTGCGCTGCTGCTGTTTGTAGCCTAGAAGACCTGGCTGCTGTCCGAAGAGGATTCAGTCTAAAGAGATGGGCAACACACACAACACACTGGGAGACGCAGGGGAAGGTCCTGCCATTGGGCCCGATTCCCATTTACTTCAATGGGCTTTGGAGAGGCCCTTTAGAGAGTGGGGTGTGGCTTTGTCTTGCTTTGTTTCTCCCCCAACGCTCTCTTTCCCTCTGTGGAAGGATGGCGTGTTTGTAGGCTCCGCCTGAGGTCAATGTTTTGAGGAAGGATTTGGAAGGGGGAAATCTGGGCATCCGGGGCTGGATAAGGAGTTCCAGACGGCACGGCAGAAAGCTTGAAGAAGAGTGAGAGAAGGGGTGAAGGAAGAGGTGGAGCGCGACTTGGCAGAGTGATGGGGACAGGGAGAGGACACCGTTTTAAGGTGCTGCATGATATAGGGAGCAAAGGGCAGAATTTCCTTTGAGAGGAAGTTTTGATTTTCTGTTTGGCTGGTTTTTCTCTTCTCCAATGGGCACCTAAATATTGTGTACGTCCGTATCCGGGATCTCTCCACACTGTCTGGACTGGATCCTCACGCATGTTAAGGCCCCGGTACTGCACTCTGCCAGTGTAAACAGGCCTTAGTGTAAATTAATATAAGGCCCTCTCCTTTCAGCAGACGCACTTACTCCAGTTACCCGGTGAGATGCTTTTCTGAAATTGTCAACTATGAATATGAATCCATTAGCCGTAACCCTTATTTACGAAGAGACTTAGCTAGATTCCCAGTACATACCTGCCACAAGGTGGGGCTCTGGTGGTTCCGTTATCTCCGCCTCTCTGAACTCGGGCTGGACAAGAGGTTTTAGGTGCTGAAATGCACAGCCCTCCCCAGGACAGAAGGGTGTCTGAAGCTCCTCACATGTGCCAAGCTGCTTGCTGTCTCTAGGCCCCTGTGATTTCTGGCAGGCTTCCTCCACCAGGGCTTGCAGCATTTCCTATGAACTCAAGGCCAGCCAGCCATCTGCCCCATCTCCTCGCTGTCAAAAGGCTAGTGTTAAATTTCTGATGTGTTTTGTGGTAACACACAAAGAAGAGGAGAGTTTTCCCCAGCAACACCGACATCTGATGACTCTAGATGCTTGGCCCTGCCTTTAAAGCCCTTGCTCCCCTCCCACCACCAATAGAAAACTTCCAAAGGGGCCCTCTACCAAGGGATTCCAAGAATTCTCCTCCTTCCGCTCCTGGGGTGCCATTTGGAGTGACTGGTGTGAACTAGAAGCCCTGCACAATGTGGAAGGGTGGTGGGCCTGTAACAGACTCATGTCCTCTGTGGATCAGGCACAGAAGAGGATCCTGTAACACACACTCACCAGTGGCTTACAAAAAGATTTGGGTAACAATTTTTATTTCCTTATTTCTTTTCCTTTTCTTGTTTCTCTACACTTCCTTGTTTGGACCAGGACAAGCAGTGGAAGAGGAAAACAGCCACAGAAAGAGATGATCTGGTGACAATTCCAGCCTAGCCAGGAAAAGAAAGTCCCAGCAATACTGCAAGAAGGGCTGCTTTTGCGAAAGAGCCCCAGGCCAACTTTGAAGACTCGAGTGGTTCAGAGTTGGAGCCAAATGTCTGGTTGCTCATCTGACTTGATCACCTGATCCAGGACCTCTGGAGTCCTGCCTCTTACCTAGTGTGAGCACATCCAGGAATAAGGGGCCCGATCCAAAACACTCCCATCGACTTCAAGGGCTTTGGGATGAAGCTGCAGAAGCTTTCCAAAGTATCCGGGCCTTACCTGGGAGTGCGATGAGTCTCTGGAGCTCCTTTTTCAGCCGACTGATTTCTTTGCAAAGCTGAATATCATCCATCCTGCAGAGACACAAACAAAACCACTGAGGGCTGGTGTACACTACACAGGCCAACGTAAAGCAGCTAATTATATCAGTGCAGTGGCGCTGGAACACTTTTACTAGTGGGGGTGCTGAAAGCCAGCCCTCTTACCCCGTCCTCCCTCTCCCCTGGAGCTGGGGCTTTGTCTACGGGAGGGAGGGGGACCTGGACAGGGGTAACAGGGCCAAGGCTGGGGGTGGGCACAGAGCCCCAGGTGTGGGGTGGCAGCCAGGACCCCGTGTGCAGGGCCAGGAGCAGAGCCCTGCATGCAGGGCGGAATCCGGGACCCTGCGTGTGGGAGTAGAGCCCGGGGCACAGGGCCAGCAGCTGGGATCCCGTGTGCAGGGCCTGGAGCAGACCCCTGGGCATGGGGCCAGGACCCTGCATGCGGGGCCGGGAGTGCAGCCTCGGGTATGGGGCGGCAGCCAGGACCCCTCATGCAGGCGGCAGCCAGGACCCCATGTGGGGGGCCAGAAACAGAACTCCAGACACGGGGCCAGGACCCCACATGTGGGGCCGGGAGCGGAGCCGGGGTGGCAGCCAGGACCCCTCATTGAGGGCCAGAAGCAGAGCCCCAGGCATGGGGCTGGGACCCTGCAAGCGGGCCCAGGAGCAGAGCCCAGCATAAAACCTGGGGGTGATGGAGCGCTCCCACCACACCCCTAGTTCCCAGGCCAATGTGTCAGTGTGTAAACTACAGGCTTCCTCCCTACTGCACCAACACAATAACTCCACCTCCACGGAGGCGTAAGGCTTATGTCAGTGTAGTTCAAGAGCCCTGAAAGCTGGGCAGCTGGATCCTGCTCCCGGCTGGGAGGAGAATGGACCCTGCTCCCAGCTGGGAGCCAGAGCGAGAAGCCCTGATGGCTTCAGACCCTGCTCTCTGTTAATTTGACAAGGCTGCCTGGCTCCCGGCGGGAAGCGGGCGGGGGTGGGTGGGAGAAGCTGGGGCAGTTAGACCCTGCTGCCCGGGGATGAGAAGCCCCAGGTGACTTCCCCCAGCTCCTGGCAGGGAACGGGGAGGGAAGAAGCCCTGGGCAGCTTCCCCTGATCCCCACACTGCCCCTCTCAAGTAGGTGGAAGCACTCCTGGTGAGGGCAGTGTGTACAGGCACCACCACAATAATTACTGCAGTGATTGTAAGTCAACCTATTATAGGTCAATTTACATTTCTAGTATAGACATACAGCAAACAAATACCTGAATTCAGTTCCCACAATTCATGTGGAGTGGAGACGCCATCTCTCCCAGAGAACTGCAGCTCACTTTAATTAAGCTGTTTTTAAGAGCTTTTGTGAGTATTAAATGGTTTGTATCATTGGTCATTGTCAAAGCAATCATTGCATCATTCTAATGGGACCTAACAATGAAGCTTTATTAAAGCCTGGCTTATTCTCGCTGTCCTGACAGTTGTGGACAGCTTCCAAAACACCGTGTCAAAGGGGTTCATTTTTCTTTGTACTTATTTAGAAATTTTAAAGTGTTCAAAATAGCAAGTAAGACAGTAGAATCCTTGCAGAATTAAAAAATGTAACAGAATTCATATTTTTAAAAACAGGAAATTTGTAGGTTTCTAATAAGAAGCCTGCAGGTTTAAGCAAGAAAGAAGAATAATCATCCAGTCGACACACATAATAATATGTAGCAACCTAATCCTGTCTGCAGAATTCCATTTCAATGCCCTACTAAAACGATCAGCACACGGTTAATCAGCGAGGGTGATGGGGATAAGAGAGCCAAGAATCATGCACAAACCAATGGAATGATATCAAGATTCCAATCCAAATGTACCTGAAGCGCCAAATTGGGATCCAGATTCAAAGTGCCCCAGTGTTTGGGGGTGCCTGCCACTAGCGCTTAGCTTGGGAATTGTCTCTAGTTAGAAGGAATCGTTAATGATAGCTCCTGAAGATAAAGCTTCTCAGCAGCTTGAGCCCCAACTTGTGAGCATTTCAGCTGGAGCATCATTAGCTGTTGGCTTCTCACCTGGGTTTGCCTTGAGCTGACTGGAAAGGAGCAGTGTAGAAATGAACATTCATTTATCTAAATGAAAAGGGTGCTCGTTAGCCCATGTGTTTGCTACGATCACCAGAGAAAACAAAAGAACTAACGATTGTTTGACAAAACCCAGGAGAGCTGTTGGCATCTTTGTTTAAGGGCCCAATCCAGCAGACCCTTATTCACTTGACTTCAATAGGGCTACTCACATAAGTAAAGTCTACCCATGAATGAGTGCTCCTTCTGAGGGATTGCATAGATAGGGGTTTCCCTAAGCCCCTTGGTAGACCTTGTGCACCTTCAAAAGTGGATCAGACTTAGATCCCTCATCCCAGATACAATGCCAGTTCTCCCCATGCCATCCTCAACACCAACAGCCTGAGGTTTTTGCTGATTACTTGATTTCCAGTTTTTTGTTCAGAATCACCCTCCTTTTCACTGAAACAGCACTGGGATATTTTGTGCTGTCCAGCCCAAGGGCCAAATGATTGAATCAATTGCTTATAGTTTCAATGATTTTTCTCACACACAGATGCATAGATTATGCAGCCAAAAGGGACCATTGTGATCATCTAGTCTGATTTCCTGTATCACACAAGCCAGAGGTCTTCCCTGAATTAATTCCAGTTTCAACTAGAGGAAATCTTTTAGAAAAACATCCCATCTTGTTTTTAAATGTCCCGTGATGGAGAATTCGCCATGCCCCCTGGTGAGTTGTTCCAGTGGTTAGTTATGGTCACTGTTAAACATGTACTCTCTATTTCTAGTCTAAATTTGTCTAGCTTCAACTTCCAGACATTGGCTCTTGTTATACCTCTGTCTGCTAGACTGAGAAGAGCCCTTTATTATCACATTTTTGTGCCCCATGTAGGTCCTTATGGACTGTGATCAAGTCACCCCTTAACCTTCTCTTTGTTTAGCTAAACAGATTGAGCTCCCTGAGTCTATCCTTATAAGTCTGCTTGTATTCGATGCACCTCTTTAGACTCTTCTGCAGAAAGGGTCTCAGGCTCAGCATCTATCCACTGTGGAGGTGTCTTAACAGCCTTCAAGGCTATGTTTGCTGTGACCTCTAGAATTGATACTGCAGAACATAGGCACCAACTTTCCAATGTACCAGGGGGTGCCCGACCCTTTGTTTCTACCGTTAAGAGTAAACAATATGGTGCTGTAAACAGGCTGTCCGGTCACCGGATTCATCACTGGTCACAGACTCTCTAGGAGAAGAACCACAGATGCCAAACCCAACTGGACTTGCTGACTAAGAATGACTGATCCACAGGGTCTCATAGCACAGGGCCTGGTCTGAGACTGGGAGAATCGCATGGTTCCATCCCAGGAGAGGTAAAATCCCAATGCCTGATACCTGTGGCGGTGCACTCAGAGACCAGCGAGGAGACAGAGATGCAGCTAGCCTTTTAACCATGACACTGTGTGTTGTACTAATCTTAAGGGCCAAACAAGTTGAAGGTGTTTCTAAACTCTTTCACTATCCAACAGTGATACTTAGGTGTGTGGGGTGGGGCTTTCTACAGAGTCTTTGGTTTTTCTCAGGTCCTTGGCAAACACCCAAAAGCATTCATTGTGAAGTTGAAAATGTATGGATCAAACACAAGAAAGAACAAGAAATTAAAACAAGCATTTATATTGAAACTGATACTGAATGATTGTTTATTTTGCACAGTCATAACCTATCAGGTGTTTCTCCTTTTGGAAGCAAAATGTCAGAGTCTTTTATTTTCAGAACAACCTTCATTTGATGAAAAGGTTAATTTTAGTTTCAGTCCTGATGGGGGAAAGGTATTTACTTCTCCCGTTTCCAACAGAGACACTCACACAAAAGGTGAAGGAGACGTAGGATAAAAAAATGTGGGGGGAAAATAGCTTTTGTTGGTGTCTTTTGAACACTGGACAGCAGATCAGTTACGAATGGATGCTTTGGCTGGAAGGTTAACTGCAGCATCTGTTGCTTGGACCCTGGTTCCCCTTCAGGCCAGGGATGTCATCCCTTTGGGGTTTTTTTCTCCTTAGGGCAGGATTATGGTCTTCTCGTCTTGCTGTGCTGATGCAATGCAGCTGATTTCAGGATTGGATGGCAAGTCGAGAGAATGAGAGACAGGATAGGAGGAAGGAAGGAAGGAGTGTGAAAAGCAGCCCAAAAGGAAGGGAACAGAACTGGATCTTACATGACTCTGCAGTGCTGACAATTAGGTATCCCCGCTGATGGGCTGAGGACAGGATGTCATGATGATGTGATGATTTTCAGAACTTACGAATGAAAAACAAAGTTCTTTGAACAAGAGCAAGGCTTAATGACCTCCCTGTCAGAGGAAGAAAGCCTTTCAGTCTGGTCTGTTCCCTCTATCCTGGGGTCAGAGAAGATGAGACAAGATGAGCGGAGATGCCAGCTGGGACGGGAGATGGGAAATGAAAATGTGTTTTTTTCAAGGTCTCTTTTTAAAAAAAACAGAAAGGGAAAACATGGACAGCAGAGTTCAGACCCTCAGTATTTTGTCCATCGTGCCAATTTTGGTCTATTAACTTCTGGTTCCACGTCTTCTGCTTTTATCAAGCATGATTTCAACAGTTCTTGAACCATATCAGCAGGCCCTTTTTGTTTGCACTAATCCAGCTTCTTTGTCTGTCTCTTGCACTTGTTCATAATATCCATTTATTAAAAACAGCCTGACCATATTTTCCATGGTTGATTTCCAAACAAGCCAAAAGGTTTAGATTATTGGGACATCTTATGAACTTGCACATATTTTTTACATTTAAGCTTACAATTGGGGTGAATTTTAAAGGCCAGTAATCACAACAGTGCTCCTCCAGCTTCTGCTTTCTCAAGACTACATCTCTTCATTACCTGATCCACAGCCCACAGAAATCAATGGGAGTCTTTTCATTGATTTCAATGGCCTTTGCATCAGGCCCTATCTGTCCTAATGGTATTTCTAAGGCACCTTTCTTTCTTGGCATCTAAGTTCCATGGCATCTAAGTCCATGAGTTGGAGACTTTCACTGTACATTTATTTGTATGGATTTTTCAAATCTGCAAATATAGATCTATACTGGAAAATGTGAATCCTTCTTACAGTGCTTCCAAATTACAGGGCTGTGACTCTTCTGATCAGCATGTAACTCGTGGTTTGTGGTCGGCACGCAGGCCTGGGAGTCAGGTGTCTTGGCTTTGTTTCCTAGGCCTGTGACTAACTGTTTGTCACCTTGGCCCAATCACTTAGCTTCTCTGTACCTCAGTTTCCGCACCCGAGGCATCAAAACTGAGCAGCATTTAATTTCCTCCGTGATTTGCATGTAAAGTGCTGTCCCAAACGGCACAATGTGTTTTTCATTTTTATGATAACAAATAAAGGAATAGCAAGTTACAGTTCATTTGGAGCCCAGCTCCCCTGGGAATTTCCTTGGCTAAGCAGCCATAATGCTAACTGCCTATAGATTTGTGGGGAGGGATAGCTCAGTGGTCTGAGCATTGGCCTGCTAAACCCAGGGTTGTGAGTTCAATCCTTGAGGGGGCCATTTAGGGAGCGGGGCAAAAATTGGGAATTGGTCCTGCTTTGAGCAGGGGGTTGGACTAGATGACCTTCTAGGGTCCCTTCCAACCCTGATATTCTATGATTTGGCTGGGTTTCCGTGAAGATGTGCTTCCAAAGACATTTCCCTTTAATTAAGAATAGTTGATGGACTTTGACAATTAGAGGGTTAGTTCTAATTCTGCACTGAACTCTTTGCTGGATGCCAGTGGAATTCCCCAGGGCTGGTTAGTTCCACATTCACAGACCTTCAGGCCCGATTTCCCATCAGAGCAGCTGTCAGGTTTGTTCTTCCATAGCTCCATCTGCCATATGATCAGTTCTTTCTCTGAGGCCAGACTGGGCGCAGCATCAGAGGCAGTGATTGCAGAGGAATGGGAGAGCTGTGGAATAGGGAGGAGGCGGCATTCTGATGTGACAGGTGCCACAACACACATGCACACCAGGGACTGGATTGTGCGTCTTGTTCCTGGGGTGCCTCAAGGAGCAGGTCCCTTCCCCCACAGGCCACTGCATAGCTTGGTTCTTGTGCTCTTGATGTATGTGGCCCCGAGTAGTCCTGTGCTGATTAAGGGACTAGAAAGCCCACTACAGGCAGGGAGGGGTTGCTCAAATTCTGAGCAGAGAACAACTTCGTCGGCAGAAGGAATGCAGTTTGTGTGCTGGCCAACCCCAGGATCAGATATGGTTCTACTCTAACAGAAGCGGTAACTGTATATTCCCCCAGGGCTCCCAGCCTCGCCAGCCAGGCAGTTGCTCATAGCCACAATCTATCACTATGGCCAGATGGCCAGTTTGGTTAGCAGAAGAGCTGACTCAGACATTCACCCGGGAGGTGAATGGAGCTGATCTGCCTCTGCATTGGGGTTGGGGGTTTTCGGCTGTTTGGAGTATTTTTAAAATTGTATCCAAGTCCCTGCACTACGTCCTCGCTTCATGCGGGACAGGAAATGAACATACCCAGGTATAATGGTGATGCTTCTCTTGGGGTACCCAGAACTTTGAGCCACTGTCTTACCCCTCTCGGCCTCAGCAAGGGAGAGCTTTGCTGCATACAGCAGTTATTAAGTACATAGTACACACACCAGCCTATTAGGTTAGCTGAGAACTCACTCTTCAGTTTATACATTTTATAATAAAACAAGAATCGGTCTATTAGCAAAGAAGAGAGATGTAGGTACAAGTGAAGGAGATATGGCTACAAGTAAAACAAAATAAAACAAGCTTTCTAGTGACTAAAACAATTTCAGCAAGTTACAATCTCTGTCTAAGCAGGTTTCTCACTTATAGTCAGTTTGCAGTTACTTTTGCCTTCCAGTCCAAGAGGATCCACTTTTCATGAACTCAAAGGGGGCTGCTCCCCTTTGTACCGTAGGTGATGGCGACTCAAATGTCTCTTTGCCCCCCCCTTAATATTACCCCAAAGTTCACTGTTTCTGTTTCAAGAGCTAGGAAGGCTCCTCGGGGTGCAGACTCCATCCCCTGTTGAGGCTGTTAAGCATTCATCTCCCCCATTTACTAGCTCAATGGCTTTGTTTACCTTATATTTCCTCTGAGATCCAGCTGCTCAGATAGGTAAAAAGACATTCCTTTGCCTAGGTCAGGCTGGGCGTTATAGGCTGCCTGCCAAACACATTTTAAGAACACCTATAACTCTTGTTACATATGTCATGCAAGTGTGTTACCAGTGTGCGTAGGATACTTTACACAACACCTTTTACATACAGATTATGAGAACAGTGAGTTGGGGCACTGAATGTGTGAGGCCTGATGTGAGTTATGGTCTGGTGTGCCCTCTGCCAGTTGGCACTGAGGGGCTCCCGGGGACACAATGAACTACGTGGTATTGCTGACCTGGCCGGTGTTTGGAATAATTGCTAGTAACAGTATGGTGTGGCTGCTGTTCTGCTGCCATTGTCTCTACTGTGCTGTTGGCACGTCTGGCATTTCACTGACACGTGAAGAGTAGATACGAGCCCAAACTAAAACTAACGCTCTGAAGACACACAGCCTTTGGGCAACCTCTAGAGGTCAGACTAGATGATCACAATGGTCCCTTCTGGCCTAGCAATCTATGAATCCAGGTCTAAAGTTTGCGTCTCGTGCCTGTCTGTAACAAAGCAGTCCTTGCAAGGTTCATTCTTGGTTCATGCCCCAAGAAGCATACAATTTAACGGCCTTATCCTCAGAAGTGCTAAGCACTTGCAATTCCTGTTCACTTAACAAGTCCACCATCACCTCAGAGACACTTGTCACCAGGGCCCACCCCTGCCTCAGAGACACCTGAGGCCTGGGCCCACTTCTACCTCAAAGTCCCCTTGTGCTGAGGCCGACCTCAAAGACCATCATGACCGGGGCTCACCTCTTCTGCAGCAACACCCAGGGCAGGGCCAGGGCCCACCTCATAAACACCTGAGTTGGGGACCCAACTTGACACAGAGGAACCTGAACCTGGGACTCGCCCCCTCCTCGACGGCTTTGCTCAAACTGGGCAGATGATGTGTGTTAGAAAACATGTTAACTAAAATATTTTAATTAGCAGGATGTTAACCACCACCCAACACCTAGGATAGCCAATCCAGTCCAGGTGGCTGTCTTTGTCTGCACTACAAAGTTGAGTGATGTTAAACAATGCTAATAAAAAGGTGTGAGTTGACACATTTACTAACACAGCTCATTTTCCCAGTCTACGCAAAACCTGAACATTGTAAATTTTGCAAAGCCCTACTGATGCTGTAGAATCCTATCATGGTTCAGACTCACTGAAATGTGCTCAAGCCCATTAAATGTTTTGCAAGTCCCCCAGAAAAGCCTTTAATCTGTGAGAATGCTGTCGACATTTCTAGGTATCCAGGCCCAGTGCTCTGAGTGACAAGCAGCTGTATAGAGTCCGCTACTTATTAGCTTGTGCTGCCTTCAACTGATATGTCTTTAGTTCACTTTAAAGTGTGGGTTGCTAAGCATCCATTCTGCAGTTCAAACAACCCGGCTGGCTGTGATTCACCATCCTTCACCCCTTTGGGAATGAGTCATGTTTGAACAGAGCTGCCTGAAGTTGCAGCGTTGTCAGCTGAGCGGAGAACACCAAAATATTAATTAGGGAAGGGGAAATAAATAAATAGAAAGGAGAAAAGCATTAGTGGTGCTGCACGGCTTTGCTGTTCAAGCCAAATATACCAGCTGCACGAAATATATATATTTCCTCTGGACTCTGTCATCTTCTGCTTTGGATGGCAACAAGCTCGAAGCAAATAATGGAGGGGAAAAAGGTTTAGCTTGCTTTAAAGAGTATTCTCCAGCTGCTGTGCTAGCCATTGACTAGCTGCAGAGGTGCTAATTTCAGAATTGTGCATAGGTTGAGCAGGAAGCCAGCTCTCTATCATCTCTCCATCCCATCCCACTCATTTACATACTAACTATGCACAGAGTTCTGGTTGCATCAAAAAAGCTTGCATTGCCATGACCACTTAATGATGACAGGTGTCTTCACAATTCTATCAATAGACAGATCAAAATGCACAAAAAATAATTGCTGCTAGGCTAAGGAAAAACAAAGAAACAAACCACTGGAGGTGGGGGTGGGAAGAAGGACATTGCACAGAGCTGCTTTAACATAGGAACTGCCAGAATGGATCAGATCTGGGGTCCATCTAGCCCAGCAGCCTGTCTCCAACGGAGAACAGTACCAGATGCTTCAGAGGCAAGTGCAAGGTAGTAGGCAGATACAGGATAACCTGCCTCCAGGGAAAATTTATTCCAGCCCCATTAGAAATTAGTTTGTGCCCTGAATCTGGTGTGTTTATACCCCTTCTCAAATTCTTGGTTTTATTATTCCTTACTACCATAACCCAGGATGTTCTCACTATTTATATAAGTTCTGTGTTTGAATCCTGCTAAGCTAAGGTCTGATCTGCACTAGGAAATTAAGTTGGTATACCGGCGTCACTCAGGGGTGTGAAAAATCCGAGCGACACAGTTAAACCAACCCCCAACCCCCGGTGTAGACAGCACTAGGCCAACAGGAGAATTCTCCCATCGACCTAGCTTCTGCCTCTCGGGAAGGTGGAGTAGCTATGCCGACGGGAGAAGCCCTCTGGTTGGCATAAGTAGCATCTTCAGTGAAGTGCTACAGTGGCACCACTGCAGCGTTTTCAGTGTAGACAAGCCCTACATAAGCTCATAACCAGAGCCGTCCCATCCATAGGACAGATCGGGACCACCGCCCCGGGCCCCACGCTTTGGGAGGTGCCATGCTTCGGGATGTGGGTCCAGGGTAGCCTGGGGAGTTAGTGGGGGGCCTGGCGCTGGCAGCAACGAATAACCCGGCTCCAGCCCACCCCACTCCACTCCGCCCCGCCAGCACACGGTGTCATTCGGGGGAGGGGACAGAAGCCGGAAAGAGGCAGGGCGGGGACTTTGAGGAAGGGGTGGAATAGGGGCAGGGCAGGGGCACAAATCAACACAACTCTCCCAGCACCACACAGCCAACACACAAATCAACACAACCCACCCACACAACACAACCAGCAGACACAGTAACCCTAGACATCACTTGGTAGCCATTCTAGTCCTCTGAGTCAGCGTGAAGCAATCGAAACAGCTGCAAGCCTGCTGAGGACTCTTTTTGTTCAGAATATCACCGCGTTCAGGCATCACTGGGATTCGCATTCTCTTACCAACCAATTTGTAAGTTCTCCGCCATTTTTGGCTGCATGACTTTATGAATTACACCCGTGTGCCAGCACAGGCGTTCAGCTCCTAGTTCATTTTAACTTTCCCGAGCATCCCTGCGTAGAAATGCCCGTAAGATCTAAGGTCACTTCCCAGCTCTGTCTGAAGTGACCTTGTCGAACCTCTCAGTTAGCTTATTTGTAGAAGGGATGAATGATACCTGCGGGGCTGGGACGTGCACACATTTATCAATACCAGCCAGCTGAGGAGCTGAGACTTGACATCACGGTTTTCTACTGGATCCCAATACAGTGGTGACTGCTGCTGGTACATGCTCCCATCTGGGGCTCTCGTGCGATGCCTAGCATGTGTGAGGCTCTGTGGGGGCTCAGATTCCTGGCTTTGATCTTCCGCAAAACTTATAGGAAACCCTAAAGGGCATCCACACAAATCATGGCAGATGTGGCTACTTGATGCACCAATGGAAAATTAAAAACTCTCCAGTGTGCCACTGTGGTCACCCAGAACAGACCGTGGAACATATAACGACTCAATGCCTGATTCCCAAATAGGAAGGAGAGTTCCACTCCACTACTCCTGACGCAATTATCCGGCTTACCCACCTACATGTAAAATTATAGTTGTTGCTCTACATCTCCATCAGCCAGAAGAAGAAGAAGAAGTGGGGGCAGACTGTGGGGCTGGAGCACGCTCAGTGCAGTCTTTTTAATTTTTAGAGCCATGTATTTACAGTGGGAGGGAGCTATAGACATTTATTGTCCCCCATTAATGAATCCTTCCAGCCCTTTAAACATTTCCCTTGCTCTTTTCTTGGTTCTCTTTCATTAGTTTATATATTTCTAGTGATGAGGACCCAGATCCTCAAATGAATGGGCCAGGCACTGAAATACCTTTGAGGATCTATCTGCTGCTGAAGACGGTTTCCCAGGGGCAGTCTCAACAGAGCTAAACAGATTGGTGTTATTTCCTCCTTCCTCCATGATTCTGTGTCTAGCATACGTGGTGGCCCAATTTCATACTGGCTTTTTTATGATCTTTAAGCAGGGTCCCTATAGCCCACACGCTGTTCCCAGTCTCTGTGCTACATGGGTAGAGGTGACCTTGGACTCTTAACCTTCTAGTAGAAAAATTAAGTCGACGAGAGGGTGACTATTGATGGAAATTCTCCCGTGTTCTGCATCACTGTATTTAGTCCTTTAGAATCAGGAAGGTAAGTGCTCAGCGAGATTATTTCTGTCCATAATGTGGCGTTAAGGAGATTCAATTACTTTTCTCACAAAAGGAATGATTGTTGTTTTGTATCATTGGCTGACCCCCTATAGGAACATGAAGGCCAAAGAACTAATGCTACTCTGGGAGCACAATGAAGGGAAAAGTGCTTTTATCTTTTATGTACAATAAATAACAAAGGAATGGCTCAGTGCATAATGTGTAATTGTAGGCACAGTTTCTGAGACTATGCAAGAAGATCAGACCTCAAGGCTCTTTTCAACACATCTATGAAAAATGTTCTTCTATCATTCTAGGGACCAGTGGCTATCAATTTATTTTCTGATCAGTGATGCATTAACTCTTTCAGTTCTGCAGGATGTAAACAGGCATGGCCAGGAAATGTTCTCCCATCCCACCCCCAGCAAACATGACTGGAATTTAACTTGTCCCCTCAAGAAGTCCACGTGTAAACTTCTGCTGCTTTCTAGTGTGATTTGCAATCAAGGACCAATGAGCATGACCTTGTCTCTTACTCACACTTGTGCAAATCAGGGATAACTGCCTGGAAGTTGATGGACATTTGGGTTGAGCAGGAAGCCAGGCCCCCATCATACGTATAATGAAGGAGCACATCAAATGCATGCAATTGACATGGCACTTAAAGTGCTGGCAGCAACCTAGCCATGCCAGCTCCTCACATTGCTAACATCAGTGAAGCTGAACTGACACGAGCAAGTGTACCTAGCACAGGCAAAGGTGAAGCTTCTCTCTTAAGATATGTCTGTACTGTAGGTGTGATTACACCTTGAGAAGACATACCCAAGATACCTTTAATGGAGGAGTAAACCCGCTGCCGCGCTTGCATCAACACAGTCTAGTCCAGCCAGTAATTACCCAGGGTTCTGGTGGGTTTGTGCAGCCTGTGCTGAAGTGCGCGGCGCTGCCACAGCTTCACTGCCCTGGGACCTGCCCTCGCTCTATTAAAGCTAGTTTGGGTACGCTTACATGAGCTGTGATCACATCCCATGATTGGAGTATAGACATATTCTTAGAACGGAGGTCTATTCCAATGCATTGAAATGAGTATTAGCAGGTTAAGCAGCGATATCACTGCCTAACCCTGCTCAGTATGGAATGCTCCATTGTAACTGTCGATGGGGGAATTTCTGCAAACATATGGGTAAATCTCTGGGTTCTTTAAATGAAAAATTAAGACACCCATTGGTGCATTAGTACTGTATATTCATTGATAGACTCTCCTGTCATTTCAGGATTGTCCAGTTAAACAAAGAGCCCTGTCACTATTGGTATAGCTGAGCCAAAAGTCCTTGGGTAAAATTTTCAAAAGCACCTTAGTGGTTTAGGAGCTCAAGTCCCATTTTCAAAAGGGATTTAGTCACTTAGGCCCAGATTTGTAAAGGTATTTAGGTGTTGCTCTGCTTAGCATTGCATGGCCTAAGTGACTTAGACAGCTAAGTCCCATTTTCAAAAGTGAGTATACACTTAGGCCCCGATCCTAAGAGATATTTAGGTGCTTAACTCCCATTGAAATAGGCACTAAAGGCACTTTTGAAAATTTAACCCCTTGTCTTCTCTTTACTGCCATTTTGGTCTCACCTGTCCAACTCACGCAGCAACACTATAATATACACACCATCAGGTGTTACGTACCATTCTGAAACAACGTATATACAATATCATGGCTGAGAATGTACATGCCCAAAAGTCAAGGAACCCCAACGTTACAGATTCCATAGCTACGGTAACATGCCCCTCTTGCTCTTAGGTAGTATTGTCTGTTACTGCACATCGGGGCTAACTTTTCTGCCTCCATGTGGGAATCTGTTCCTTTTTCCTATGGTGGCGGTGTTGCATGAGTTTCACCATCACCTGTGTGGAAGTCGGTAGAGGGAATTTGGATGCAGGCCTCTATATGAGCAAGAGTCAGGCTAACTCTAGCTGTAATAACACGAGATTTGTAGAAGCAGGACTCACGTCAGAAGCGGGTGGAAAGACAGCAGAGTAGAGTCAGCGTGACCCAGCCGTGAGATAGCTTGTCTCCTGAATCTCAGCTGGAAATTATTTTCAAAGAGGCAGGATGACACTATAAAAGGGAAAGACCCCTAGACAGCCCCCTCTCTCCCTGCCCATCGCATTCACAGCACCCAAAACGACAAGACAAAGGAAGCATTCATTGGAGTGGGGGAGGGGTCCTGACCTAAGAAGTTTGCTCAGTAAAACTTCTGAGAGCATACGGTGAGAAAACTTAGCTTTGAATCTAACATGATTTGTTAAGCTAGGCACCAGTTGCATTTTATCTTTATTTTTCTTGTAACCGTTTCTGACTTTTATGCCTCATTACTTGTACTCACTTAAAATCTATATCTTTGTAGTTAATAAATTTGTTTTATTGCTTTAGCTAATCCAGTGTGTTTAAATTGAAGTGTCTGGGAAACTCCATTTGGGGTGGCAAGTTATGTACAGATTATTTCTACTAAAGCAAGAACAAACTTTATATAAACCTGTATTGTCCAGGAGAGGGGTGAGGACAATCTCGGAGTGGGAGTGTGTTGTGGTCACCCTGCAGTATAACCCAGGCTGATAAGAGCCAAGGTGTGGCTGGCTGGTTGCAGCACACACAGATGTAGCTGGAAGTGACTTGCATGCTGGAGGCTGTTTGGGAGCAGTCCAGGCTGGAGGCTACAGCAGTAAAGGATTATAAAGGGCATCCCAGGTTAGAGCGCAGGGGTGACACAGGTACTCACTAGTCTGGATTGTACCATACTATGTCACACCTCCTTTCTCCCACTCTTGCGACTTGGTAAACGCCTCCCTGCCTCCATCTCATCTATCCTTACCTCCTCTTTGCCTCGATTTCCTCTTCATCCTCCCTGTGCTGTCCCCCTACGACTCCTCCCCCTCCTCTCCTCTCTGACTGCTGCTGTCACTGCTTCTAGCGACAAACAGCAAGCTGAAGAAAAACATTGAGAAAGGCCAATTCAACATATTAACACCATGTGGCTTATTTCAGGGGCACTGTCAGTGAGCCTCGTGTGAAGGCAAAGAGCTTACAAGCTGAGCAGACAAAATGCAGAGGGATGAAAGGTGGGTGAGGGAGCAATGGAAAGTGACGAGACTGAGCAGCTATGCTAGGCAAGGGTCTCGTTCGTTTCGGAAAGGATTTCTGTTGGTTAGGTTTCGGTAGTGGGAGGTGGGAGGGCACGTGTAATTTTCATAAATGCTCCACTGATGGGAGGCTGGGGCTTAAAGGTTTTGTGAGTTTTGTGGAGGCGAGGTGAAGGGTCACCCAGCAAGTTGCTGGCGTGGGCAGATGCATGGGAGATTTCAGCTCTGATTGCAGCTGTCATTTTGGAAGGAAAAGGCAATTAAAACCCCAACAATTGAAGCAGAAATGTAGTTGAAATCTTGCCAGCACCCACATGACCCTTCGGCAGCTGCAGACCTTTGCGCACACCACGCCATGAGCATCTGTTTGGATGGTGAGCCGGAAGATGGCAGAGTTTCTGGGAATCATTACAACTTGGAGTGTCAAAATGATGTACAGTGGATTCAAATGAAAGCCAAAGGATCACGGGATTTTGGTTGTCCCCATGTCCAGTCTGATCTGGACCTTTTGTCACACAGGGACTTTGCCTCACCCCACCTCGCCCCACTCCACCCCTTCCCCCAAGCCCGCAACCCTGCTCCCCACCCCCCCAGCACCTCCTGCATGCCATGGAACAGCTGAGCGCGGTGGGCAGGCGGCTCTGGGAGGGAGGGGGAGGAGTTGATCGGCAGGGCTTCCGGTGGGCGGCGCTGGGCAGGAAGGGGGAGCTAGCTGCTGGTGGGTGCTCAGCACCCACCATTTTTTTCCCATGGGTGCTCCAGCCCTGGAGCACCCACAGAGTTGGCGCCTATGGCTTGCAGGGCTCTTGCTGTAGGGCTGTTTCACTGCAGTGTAGAGGTCAGGACTTCAGCTAAAGCCTGAGCTCTGGGACTCTCCCCACTCCCCACAGGGTCCTAAACCCCAGGCATAGCAACAAAACAGCCCTGCAGCTCGAGCCCCCTGAGCCTGCAGATGTCTATTTGATGTGTAGACAAACCCAAAGTGACTTAGGCACCTAAAGAAGCCGCTAGGTGCCTAAATCCAACATTTAGGTGCCACTGATATCCTTAGGGTGACCAGATGTCCTGATTTTATAGGGACAGTCCTGATTTTGGGGGCCTCTTTCTTATATAGGTTCCTATTACCCCCCCACCCCCGTCCTGATTTTTCACATTTGCTGTCTGGTCACTGTAGATATCCTCAAAACCCCTGCTCAGCTGTCACCTAATCGTGTAGGCACCTACATCCAGCCAGTGAAGTCCCCTAGGCACTTACATTTCCACTGGTGAGCATGTGGAAAACCACCTGAGATTAGCAGGATCTACACAGGCTAAGCAGCATGCAACGGGTAGAAATCACACCGCTCTGATGTGCACTGCCACATCACGTGGCCAAGCCCTGAGTCCTGATGCCACTGAACTGCTCAGTGCCCTTATTTTTGCCAAAGCCAGGGTGGGATTCAGAACCTAGGCATTCTCCTGCCTATCTCGCCTGCAGGGTCTGCTACGATCAGTGTGCTCTGGGTGTGCAGGTCAGGAATTTGGGGGGCAGACTGGGTGTGGGTCTCATTCAATAGCCAGTGCCAGGGCACTCATCTGGGAGGTGGGAGAACTAGATTCAAGTCCCTGCTCCACTGAATAGTTATTTATGCAAAGTGGAACAGCTCCAATAGGAGAGATAGGGGGGAGGGATAGCTCAGTGGTTTGAGCATTGGCCTGCTAAACCCAGGGTTGTGAGTTCAATCCTTGAGGGGGCCATTTAGGGATCTGGGGCAAAAATTGGGGATTGGTCCTGCTTTGAGCAGGGGGTTGGACTAGATGACCTCCTAAGGTCCCTTCCAACCCTGATATTCTATGATTCTATATTACAGCAGATTGAGAGAGCCCAGCCCAGAATACCCAGCACTCTGGTGGTTTGAGTGCTCCCCTAGAAGAGGGGAGAGCTGGGTTCAGGGTTCAAGTCCTTGCTTCAAGCTAAGCAAAACAGGGCTTTGTACCCAGGTCTTCCACCTCCCAGCTGAGTCCCCAAACCACTAGGCTACTGGCTCTGGCCTGCCATAACCTGACTCCAGGAGAGGGTTCCTGGCTGTGAATCCCGAGTGGAGGGAGGCGCCTCCCTTCAGCCTAGACATAGGCACCCAGCTACCTCTGAGGGGCAGGGCTTAGGCCGCTCCTCTTTCCTCAGCACTTCACTCCTGGCTAATTGAGCCCCTCTGCCTTGCCAGCTTCTGTGAATCCCATTCCTAGTGACTGACTCCCCAGGCACTGTATGGGGACCTGGGGGGCCTAACACGGGGCTCTGAATTCCACTGGGCAGCAGGGATCACACCCTGGATCCCCCCCCTTTCCTTTGGTCCCTGCTGCTTTAGAGTGTAGCCAATGAAAGATGCTGAGATGCCACACTCTGTTTACCAGGTACTCTCTGAGTTTAGGAGCGATCGTTTTTGCTGAAATTAACAACAGAAATAGAGACACCAGGAGAAAGGCCCATTCTCCGGCTGCCTTTTCCTTCCTTCCTCGCTCACAGACCAATTAGCATAGCACTAACCAGCTCCCACTCACCCTGGCTGTTGTGAAAAGAGGGCTGTCATCTCTGCTTTGGCTCACAGACGCACGTGCAAAGGAAGCCTCCTGGGCTGAATGGAAGAAACGTTTCATTGCCTCTTCGCTTAGGGTGGAGATGAGGGACGCTGCCTCATGTTACCCCTTCTGTAGGCACCGACTCCATGGGTGCTCGGGGGCTTAAGCACCCATGGGAAAAAACCAGGGTGTGCTCAGCACCCACCAGCCACACTGGTTCCAGCCCCAGTGCTGGTGGCTGATCAGCTGTTCGGGAGGCGGAGAGGAGAGAATGAAGGCTGGGGAGAGGGGTGCCTCAAGGGAGGAGCTGGGGTGAGAAGAGGCGGAGGGGGGCTAGAGCACCCACTGGGAAAAATGCAAGTCAGGGCCTGTGACCCCTTCCCTCGCTGCACTGCCAAGAGCCATCTGAACATGATGCAATTAGGACTGCAATGGGATAAAGTCTTGTAGGTTGTGCCAATACAAGCATGGTCATGTCCTTCATTTGGCACATCCTGTTGGTGGCGGGTGCCTGTCAGGCACCTTCAGTGCTTTGTTTAATGAGCTGTCCACAGGGTGTAGAACAAATCCCATGTCAAGTGGCATTCAGGCAGCCAAAGAAACAGCAGCTCTGATCCTGCCTGAAGTACTCAACTAGAGACTAGTTTAAGCTGCAAAGTGGCTATGGGATGTGTGACGTTGCACCCCATAATGCTCTATGGAAATATGCTTATGAATGTATATATGACATAACTTGGAATATGTTTTATGCTACATATGCCATGTAACATATCTCTGCAAAGGTTATGATCTACTGAATATGTTCATCCTATTTGTATGCATGTATCATTTTTGTACTCGAAGTTATAAATCTTGGCTGTGTACTTGTTTGATTTTACGTAGCCTTAGTAAGGCATTTGGTCAGTTTCTTAAGAAAGGAATTTGCAAGTTAAGTGCCCAATCAAGAAACACTTAACGGACAATGGAACCTTGGAAGACTCCAATCCACATAAGGAGTCTACCTGGGAACGTTCAAGGTAGCATGTGAGCAATGGCCGCCACCTGTAAAAGTTATGAGTCATGCATGGACATGTGACTTGCCCATGTGACTCCAAAACTCCATCTTGTAGCTGGGATTCTATACAGGGGGAGGTCTCCACCCACAAGAGAACCCTCCATTTTGTCTTTAGTTGGCTCAACAGATAGCCTCTCCACCCCCAAGGATACCTGAAAGAAACTGGAACAAAGGACAGTAACTACAGGGGTGTGAGTGATTGCTGGACCCAGACTAGAAGGAGGCTAGTCTGTAAAAGAGGCTTATTGGAACATCTCTGAGGGTGAGATTTTATCTGTATTCAGCTTCTTACTGTATTGGGCGTAGACTTGCGTGTTTTATTTTATTTTGCTTGGTAATTAACTTTGTTCTGTCTGTTATTACTTGGAACCATTTAAATCCTACTTGTATTTAATAAAATCACTTTTTACTTATTAATTAACAGAGAGTATGTATTGATACTGGGGGGGGTGGCAAAACAGCTGTGCATATCTCTCTATCAGTGTTATAGAGGGTGAACAATTTATGAGTTTATCCTGTATAAGCTTTATACAGGGTAAAACGGATTTATTTGGGGTTTGGACCCCATTGGGAGCTGGGCATCTGAGAATTGGAGATATGAACACTTCTTACATTGTTTTCAGTTAAGCCTGCAGCTTTTGGGGGACGTTTCTCAGACCTGGGTCTGGGTTTGTAGCAGGCTAGCATGTCTGGCTCAAACAGGCAAGGTTCTGAAGTCCCAAGCTGCTAGGGAAAACGGGCTCAGGGATAGTCTCAACACATCAGGTGGCAATCCCAAAGGGGGTTTCTGTGATCCAATGCGTCACCGGGTGCACCGGGTAACATGATTCATATGGCTGATAGACCGCACCATTAAACATGGCCCTCATGAGCTGAGTAGCAGGTGTTTGCAATGAGGATTCTGAGTTCACCTCTTAGTCCAGTCAAATTGCAGGGCCATTTTCAAACACAGAGGGACGGATGTGATGTCCAGATCCCACATAAAGATGCTGATACTATCAGTGGCACTTACACCCCCAGGTGCCCATTGGAACACCCCAGGGTGGGATCCGGGCCGTCGTGTCAGCTCCAAGTCATGTGGGGTTAGTTCATTACTTGGGAACATGTCTGAACAAGCCCATGGTGCTCAGCTGGGACTACCTGGCCGTCTGCGGAAATCCAGCTGCTGGTGCTGCTTTGGAACCCCCTAGTGGAACTGGTACAAGTGTGCAACACAGTGGGAACACGGGATGCAGCATGGAGTTTTGAAGCTATCACATAAAATAGGGGAAGCCAGCGTTCAAACACAGGCTGCTGCATTATATACCTAAATGGGTGGTGTCTGCACCCCTAGAACCCTGCCTCACACAGGCACATAAGCAAATAAAGTCACAATGAAATGCATTGACCTTTCTCCCATTCATAGCCATGTGCCATTCATAGCTGTTACTTCATTGATTCCTGAATGAACATAAGGTTATTTTCTACTGGATCTAGGGCCCAATGCTGCACTCTTCCACTAGCAGGATGAGCCAGTCTGTTAGAATGTGGATAGTGAGTAACTCTCAAACCAAATTAAATGAACTCAGACTTATTTACACCACTGAGATAGCAGAAAAAACACACAGGAGATACCACTGTTTCTTGGGGAGTTAGTTCAAGTTTTAAAACCCAACGAGGCAGGGAGTATGTTTACTGGTTAGAGCAGAGGACTTGGATCTAGGACTCACTTGAGTTCTATTTCTGACTGTCATTGACATGCAGGTAACCTGGGGCAAGTCACATCACTGCTCTGTGTCTCAGTTTCCCCATCTGTAAGATAGGGAGAATTATACCTATCCTACCAAAGAGGGTAGGACGGCATAACTAGAATGATCATTTGTAATGATATAGTTTGTAGAGTACTTTGAGATCCTTGGATGCAGGGCCAGCTCTAACTTTTTTGCCACCCCAAGCACCGCCCCCCAACTAAAACAAAAAACAACAACTCCCCCAGTGCCCACGGAAACACCCCCACCCCCAGTGTTGCACCGCAACACCCCCCCCCCCACCCAGCACCTCTTCCTGCCAGAGTGCCACAGGGCAGGGCGGCTAGCCCACCCCCGGCCCCGCTCTCCCGGCCGGATCGCTGCGGGGCAGGAGAGCCAGCCCGCCTGCAGACCCGCTCTCTCGGCCAGCCAGCCGGAGCGCCGTGGGGCAGGGCGGACAGCCCACTCGCAGACCCGCTCTCCCAGCCGGCCAGAGCGCCGCGGGGCGGCCGGAGCGCCGCGGGGGCCCACTCTCCCGCCTGCAGCCCGGAGCACCATAATACAGTATGTTAAAAAACACACACACACACACACACTTGAGCGCTGCCCCCCCACCCCCAAGTGCCGCCCCAAGCACGTGCTTGGTAGGCTGGTGCCTGGAGCCGGCCCTGCTTGGATGAAATGTGCTACAGAAAATCAAAGAAAAAGAAAGTAAAGCTAAACTACAATGAAATAACCAGTTTTGACACAAGCCATCAAAACCTGAGTGGTTCAGACTGAGGGCCCGGTATCCTTCTGTGACTCCAAATTGTGCTTACTCAGTTCCTGTGCTTGGGGCAGAGATGGAGTTAAGGTGGGTGGGTTAAGGTGGCTTCAAACCATTTTTGAGCTCCCCATATCCTGAGGCCATGCAGGGGCCATGCTCAGCCTTTGGTATAAGTTAGAACAGCCTAAAGGCTGCTCTAACATATCATCTATTTTCCATGGTCCTCTATGAGTGGGGAATAAATGCAGGGCAGCACAAACCAACTACAACCCCTCCCCAACCCTGATCACTGCCTCCCACTTCCCATCTCCAATACCCATTCTGTGTGAGTGGTGGGGAGCAGGGCTGACACAGAGCCTATATGCCAGCTCTAGCTGGGGAGGCTTATTTCTTAGAGAACTGTTTCTGACCTCTGTAAGCCCCCTGTACACTGCTCAGATCAAGATGGAGCATTGCATGCTGGGACCTGCAGTTTGCATAGGCCACACCTCCCTATTAAAGATGTGGGCAGCTACCTCAGGTGCTACAGAACTCTGTGCATTGCAGTTCGGCTGTCTCAGCCATGGATTGACTCAGGATTTTGTTCTAAGACTGTTGAGTCCAGCAGTGAAATCAGTCCCAGGGAAAATTCCCTTCCTTGGCTTCTGGCTGCAAAGCTGCAGCAGTCACTGTGCTGAGTCAGGGAAGAAAAGGTGATGGCGCAGGTGGGGATCAGGCACTGATGCTAATCAAGCCTTTCATGTGCAGTGTTTCCCCTTTGTCTTGATTTGATCCGAAAGGATTCCCCAAAGAGGCCTTGGGAAGGGGAAGCATAGGAGAGTTTTAGGAAGAGGCTTTACAGTGATGCTACAGTTCAGTGCAGAAACAGGTATGTCGAGACATGCGGCTATTTGAGAGCGACATGTAGACAGACCCTGATATCTGGGAGTGCCTCTTTCTTGGCAGGCCAATAATGCTCTGCACTAGATTCAGGTTCCCGTCCCAAGCCCCAGCTCATGCTCCCCAAATGACAGCAGCCAGGGTCACTGTGGACATGCCAGGAGGGTGGTGGCATTTCGTCCCTCATCACCAGCCAGTTCAGAATATCTTTCTGCATCCCATGGGACCTCATAGAAAGCTCCCTCCTCTGGGGAAGGACTTGAAGAAAGGGGAAATTATCCTCTGAAGCACTGAAGAGACCAATGGAGAGGGGAGAAGGGGGAAATACCAAATATACTTACCTACCCTTTTACATATCCCCATGTCCCATTGCTGCTGTAAAGGACCATGTACCTCAGTAAGGGGTTAAGGCCTGTCCACATGAGAAAGTTATACTGAAATAACATGAATTGGCCTTTAAACTGATAGTGTTAAACCAAAGGCTGCATGTGCATTCTCATTTTGGTGTAAGAATAAACTTGTTCCAAATCAACTTAAGCTAAATAGAATTCCGTCTTACAGCAAAATAGGTCGAGTTTGTGGAATTTTTTTCAGTCTGAAAATGCAGTTTGTCAAGATCAAAACATTGTGCAAGAACATGTCAAATTTCCCTGACATTTTCAAAGGGAACAATTTTGACTTTTTTGTTTTGTTTCAGTGATGTCAACCATGTCATTCTGATCAAGTGAAAATGGTTTGTTTCAGCATTTATTACAGTAAAACATTTATTTTGATATTAAATTTCATACCCCACATAATCTATCAGATGTAATATTTCAATATAACACAAAAGTCTACATTCAATGTTCTGACATTACTGAAACAAAACATTTCAGTGATACCAAATGGAAATTTTTGGATTTTTTTGATTCCATGGGAAATTTCAAGATTTTGGCTTTTTGTTCCAATTTGGAATTATATTTTTTAAATTTCAGAATTTCCCACGGAATGGAAATTCTTCCTTTTGACAAGCTCTAGAAATAAGCATGTCTCCTCAGCCTTTTGCTTGGCTTTAACTATATTGGTTTACATTCTCAGCTCACACTATAGCAGTGCAACTTTCTTGTGTAGTTAAGATCCTGTCATGTGAGTCATGGTTCTGAAGTGAAGGGTAGGCTCATCCCTGCTGTTAGCCAAGTCACAGCTCAGCTTCCAGCTGTTGTATCTCTGATACAGGCAGTTCAAATCCCCCCTTCAGTGCTCAGACAGCAAGCGATTGCATGAGTCATAGTTACAAATAAAGTTGCGGGGAATCTCAGCAAATCCGATGACCTTGGGCTAGGTAGTGGGTTCATTGTCGTTTCTGAAACCAATTGGTTCTGAAACCAATACTTCTCATGGCTCTAGTCACAGCCTGCCGGGTTCAGTTGGATCCTTGAGTATCAAAGCCTTGGGGCCCTCAGCAGAACCAGCCTTAGCATTTTGAGAGGAGGGCCTGAAAAATTGCATTGTTTACCATCCTGCACCTCCACCAGTCAAAATCGATTCCTGGCCACCTTGATCACACTGCTCTGCACAGGCCTGGTGTCAGGGTTCTGGGCCTGGTCACCCCAAATTTAGCAGACTCCTTTTACATATGAACTGTATGTGAATCTGTCCTAGTGGCTGGTCTACATTGTTTTGTGTCAATGACACACTGAAGGGTCTTCACAAGGAGAAGGGCTACAAACTTATGTAAGCAGAGTCTGAATGAGCTCTCTCCTGACATCTAGTGGTGAGCTATGGAAAAGGACTTCAGCAGCTGATCTCATCTGCATGGACACACCCACCCTGCCTAGATGCTCAGCATGATGGGATTGCTTGCCCAAATGATCACTTGTGGACGGTGTTGGATCCCCAGTCTCCTTGTTATTGGGGTAGGAGTAATAAAGGGTTGTTATCCTTGTTGTGTGAATTGAGGGCAGCAGAACTCTACCTGGCATACCCCAATGGAGGGACTCACCCTCAACGTAGTGTGACAAAGTTCCTCCTCTACCTCGGTGGGTCCTGCGCTTATTGGCAGATTTTTTTGTTTGCCTCAGAGATCTTCCCCTCTGGTAGAACCCACAGTCTAGATCAACTCCTCCTGTGCTTGATCAGGAGTTGGGAGGTTTGGGGGGAACCCGGGCCCACCCTCTACTCCGGGTTCCAGCCCAGGGCCCTGTAGACTGCAGCTGTTTAGAGTGCCTCCTGGAACAACTGCACAACAACTACAACTCCCTGGGCTACTTCCCCATGGACTCCTCCCAACACCTTCTTTATCCTCACCACAGGATCTTCCAGCAGTACACCCTCTTACTCTCAGCTCCTAGTGCCTCTTGCTCCCAGCTCCTCACACGCAACCTCCTTCCACAGCTCCTGACATGTGCCCCTCACTGACTCACTGGGAGGCTTTTGACTAGTTTCAGCCAGCCCCTGATTGGCTGCAGGTGTCTCAATCAACCTCCCTGCCTTCTGGAAAGTTCTTAATTGGCCCCAGGTGTCTTGATTAACCTGGAGCAACTGCCATAAGGTATCAGGGATTTGTTTAGCCTGGGGCTAACATACTGGTTCCTTACCACTTTCCTATAGCCCTCTGGCCTTGCCCCGTCACAGTAGTGGCAGTCGCTAGGCTGCTTTCCCCCAACCCACCACCATCACCTCACCACGGATGTGGTGTTTTCTTCACCAGTTGACGTCTTTAAAGCAAGATTGGGTTTCTCTTTCTAAAAGATGTGCTCTACCTCAGCCTGAAGTGGTGGCCTTGATGTCTAGATTACTAGGTAAAATTGTACAGCCTGTGTTACGCAGGAGGTCAGACTAGCTTACCATAATGGCCTCTTCTGGCCTTAAATCTATGAAAACCTCAGTCACATCTTGGTTGAGCTCCAGACAACTTGCTTTCACTCCTTCCCCAATCTGAACCAGGCACTGGCTATGGCACTGAACCAGTCACACAAGACACAGGCGGGAGAATTTCTCAGTGACATTTTTCACCAACTCTGCTGGGTGTTTTCACAATGCGGGAATCTTGTTAATTTTGACAAAAATGGCTGGTTTTGTAACAAAACTTGTTCAAATGGGATTGCTCACAAGTGCTGAATGTCAAGCCAGATTCACTCCCAAACAGGCTCCTTTTCAAGTGGGGAAAACCCCCTGAGCTGTGACTCATTCTGCAGTTCCCTTGGGATGCTTTTCACTCTAATGGCTGATGCACCACTCAGGGGCCAGAAAAACTCACAGGAAAATCCAAAGGAGGAGACAGAAAGCTGGCAACCTACTCACATGTATCTCAGCTCTGACTCCCTTCTCACCAGGACCTCTCTTATCCTCTCGATTTTAAAGAGCTCCCCTTCTATGTCATCCACGGTTGTAGTCGAATCGGCCATGGAAACAATTTCTTCTGCAAATGAAACATGAAATGAATTGGGTTAGAAAGCAGGAGACAAGAGATAAAAGTGGCTTGTTGATCTAGGGGTTTGATTCTTGCTTTGGATGCAAGAAGATTTCTTGTTCAAATCCCAGAGAAGCCCTTGCAAAGGCCAGGAATGGTCCTGTACCTTTGTTTAGCTTAACACAGAGAAAGTTAAGGGGCAACTTGATCACAGTCTGTAAGTACCTGCATGGGGAAGAAATATTTGAAAATGGGCTCTTCAATCTAGCAAACAAAGGTATAGTCAGATCCAGTGGCTGGAAGTTGAAGCGAGACAAATTCAGACTGGAAATGAGGTGCATTATTTTTACAGTGAGTGTAATTAACAACTTAGTGAGGGTCATGGTAGAGTCTCCATCACTGACAAGTTTTAAATCCAGATCGGCTGCGTTTCTAAAAGCTCTGCTCTAGTTCAAACAGGAATTAATTCGGGGCAGTTCTCTGGCCTGTGCTACGCAGAAAGTCAGACTAGATGATCACAATGGTCCCTTCTGGCCGTATCATCTATGAACCTATAGATCTATGAAAACAACTCATGGAGAGACTGGGTCAGCCTCTGACCCCAGGACACCAAGTACAGGCTCGATTCTGCAAAGTGCAGCGTATTCTTGCCCAAGTCAGCAAAGGACACATACGCACATGCTTACTTCAAGCTCATTGGGCCCAATTCTCATTGACTCTAAGGCCCCTTTGCAAAGTTCTGAAAGTATAAAGGGGCCTTGCAGTGATGTCAATACAATATATTGCCATGGGAAGCCCCCTTTACCCTGGCACAGTGTTGCAAAGGAGACCAACCCTGGCTTCGCACCAGCATTTAAATGGGAAGGTGACAACAGTCAACTTGACCCCAATGCCGTGGAAGGCACACAGGTAAACAGCCTGGCCAGTCCTGGCCTCATGCAAAGCAGTGTGGGATAGTAGTTGGAGGACTGCCAAGCGAGCACGAACAAGCAATGTGTGCACACAAACATGAGTCTGCACTAACTCAGCACACAATGAATTTTCTACACTTTTAAAGTGGACTAACGAAGGCGTATCAGCTGGCCAGTTAGTGCACAATAACCCCCCTGTGTAGACAAGCCCTTAGTGTAACTGAGAATCAGGCCCGTTGCTTTCATTGGCGCTCTTCATGGCTTCAAGTTCACTGCTGGATTGGGGCAAGAGAGTTCTGCAGCTTGCAAGCCGGAGCCCTAAACCTGGTGCTGTTTCAGTGGTGCCACTCTAGATCGTGATCAGATTCAGGATCAACGTACCCATGGAAAGCTGCTGGGTGGCTGGATTTCTCCTTTATTTCTAGTTTCTGGACTTTGCCTGATGTGCCCCTCATGGAACGGTTCTGCTCAGGACCCGCATTACCATCAAGGCCGACTCAGGTAGCTATTCTCTCCTCCTAACTAGCATGCAATATGCATGAAGGGCACACTGTGACAGAATGCTTCTGAAGCAGGCAAGCCAGAGAGGCCGAGCATTAAGTAAGCTCTGTCATTTCCCCTTCTTTCGTTAGATTTGCTAATTATTCTTTCAAAGCCAATGAGTCACCAGACTTTACTCTGACAATAAATACTAAAAACACCGGAGACCTTGTCCTCCATAAAGTAGCAAGAGAATTAATGAGATAAAAGCTGCTGGAGGGGGGAATGAATCTGCATCTCTGAGTCTTCTGATCATCCTTTGGTGCTTGTGTTTTGCCTGCTGGAGATAAGGCAGGTGCATAGACCATGGTTTTTTGCCATGAAACGTGGTAAGAGCAGGGACACACCCGGCCTTCAGTTATCCTGCTTAGATCACTGTTAGGGCATGAGGAGCGTTTGAGCAGCTGTATAGGCAACATAAAGTTTGGAGAGGGACGATGTGAAGAGTTACTTGGCACTTCCTAGTCCAAGGACTAAACCTACAAGCCAAGGTAAAAAGCATCTGCACATTGCAAGACGCTCCCTCCGGTTTAAAGGACTAAATCAATTGTGGATTGTTTGTTATACATGTAATCAATCAACTTCTATTCAACATGTTGAATAGGGAACACAGGGACTGCCAGACTGGCTCAGACCCACCGTCCAGTGAATCCAGTGACTGACAGTGGTTAGCACCAGATGCCTAAGTGATGGGCCCAGCCCAAGAACCTAGCTCCACCCCCCCAACACCCCTTCCTTCTGGACTTTGCTACAGTTGTGAGCCAAGTCTGAACTCCACATCTTGGGCTCATCTCTAGTGGCAAGTGATCTCCTACAGCCAGGGTGGGGATGGGGTGCTTAGTGAAGAGTCACCACAGGTTTCACTGTTGCAGAATTGCTCAGCTCCAGAGCGCAGATCAGAGCCCTGGCTGGGGCTCCTCATTCCTGGCTGTCAAGCGCCCTGTGACCGCTCTAAAAAAACCAAAACCCCTTTCCCTCTATTTGTCTCCAAAGTGCTCAGCTCCCAAGTGGAGCCCTGAAAAGCTTTTACTTGCTAGGATCTGAGCCAGAATCAGTTGGTGCCATCGCTAACCTTCAGCCCCCAGTACAGGGTGCTACTTCCTCCCTCACAGAGAGGAATCTGCACTGATTAAGCTTTCCCCCACCCCACCGCCGTTTTGTGCTCTGGCTGGAGAGGGGCCTGGGCCTGCCAAGAGGGATGCTTACATAACCCAGCCTCCCACTGTGTTCCTCCAATCTCTCTCCTAACAGCGGCCCGCCGAGGGCACAGCTAGCTGGAGTCTGCCATTCCAGGATGGGAGGGCCATCGGGTGCCTGGTGAGGACGCCCTCTCAGCCATCTTGCAGGCCCAGACCTCACCTGTTGGACAATTTATATTCTGCATAAATAAAAATCTCTGTCCCTCCCTGGGGACCCCACTGAACAGGGGATGCAGAAACGGGCTATGGGCCGATGCCACAGCTAGCCAAAGAGGAGATGTGCCCTGCCCTTCCTGCTCAGGCTGAATGCAGCGGCCTAGGAGAAGAGACACTCCCTGGCACCAGCCAGGCTAGCTGGGCTTGGAGAAGCATGGGCGTGGGGGAGTGGAAAGCTGCATCCTAGCACCCCGTTCCTGAGGGTGAAGGGGACAGCAGGAGGACCAGCATAGCAGTGGTTCCCCTGCCCTGCTCTCACTGAGCCCAGCACACTGGTGCAGGAGGAGACAACACTGGCCGGAGCTCTGTGTAGTGGTCAGAGCATGGGAGCGGAGAGTGAGGGAAGATGGGAGCGGAGCGACTGCCTTCTGACTCCCTCAGTGCTGGGGAGGGACCCTGTCTCCAATCCTTATTAAGGGCACAAGAGCAGCTGCTGCCTGGGGCTGGGCAAGTACATCTGCGCCCCTCCCCCCCCCACAGGTTTAAGATGATGAGTGGAGCTGGGCAAAAATGTTTGGACTGAGATGGTTTTTTTTGCCCAAAAATGCAGATTTGGGGTGGTTAACATTTTGCAAATTCATGTCAAATTTCCTATTTGTTTCAGGTGGCGGGGGATGGGGGTCAAAACTTTTCAAGTTTTTTACTCAAAGGGACTTTTGGTTTCAAGTTTTACTTTGGGGTTTTTTTTAAAATCCCCAAACTGTTTTGTTTGACCCAAACAGAATTTATTTTTGAGTTTTTGGTTCAGCTGCCAAATGGAAATATTGGTTATTTGCACAGCTCTGCTTATGCAGGGCACGTGATGAGGTGGGAGGAGGGCATGGGGGGTGGAAGGAGCACAGAGGGCAGGTGGGGGCCCATAGGAGCAGCTTTGTGCTGTAAGAGAATGCAGAGTGCAGAGGGAGGGAAGCACAGGTTCCCCCTTGTGCCTGTAACCTATGGGCTTGCTGTGGTTCGTAGGAGTGAAGCTCTAGACTTGCTGTATGCAGTACTCCTGAGAAAATTCTGTGCCACAGCGCACATGCAGAATTCATGTCCCCAGCAGAATTTTTTTTTCTCTGCAGAAAATACATTCTACCAGAGAGGTGCTGCAGTTATGCCTTTTGCCCATTAGAGGCTACTGTGGTGCCAAAACAGAGGGAAGCCACTCCTGGGTGGGAGCAGCAAGCTGCAGATGGGGAGGAGGAGAGGCTATGTACCCCACAGTGCCCTGTTCATGGGGCAAGTGAGGAGGCACGGGATATGGGGTGGACGGACAGCGTGGGGCACACGGGGCTTCTGGAGGGCACACAGACTGTGGTTCAGAAGGGCTAGTGGGTGGGGACAGACTGGAGCAGGGGCTGAATGGGAGTGGGGGTGCAGGGACACATGGGGAGAGGGGGTGCAGGGCCACATAGAGACAGGGGCAGATGTGTCTGACTGAATGGGAGAGGCTAGGGGGAAGCTCTCCAACTCCCTAACAATCCCTCCTCCTCTCAAAAAAACAACTGTTCCATACTTCTCCCATCCACACCCAACAACCCTCCAGGTTTTAGCCCAGCCTGCTTCCCAGAAATTACTTTCCTCTCCCTCAGCTCCTTTGTTACCCCTGACTTCCCTAATCATTTTCACTGCTTCTGAATTGCAGTTTAAATAAATTATTACTCAAAGTTCTGTATTAATATGCCTAGTAAGGAATCTATTAATCAAAAACATTTTCTTAATATTTTTATTTTTTGGTCTGTATTGTTACAGACAGACTTGCTGACAGGTACTTTGAAACAAATTACCAAAATAATTGAAACTGACTTGATTATATTGTGTTATTTTGACAAATAAACTATGCAGAATTGTGTAGAATTTTAAAATACTGTGCACCAAATTTTAAATTTTTTGGTGCAGAATTCCCCCAGGAGTAATGAAGAAAGGTGGAGCGGATCTGCCCTAGTGACATTCCTGCAGAACGGGTTAGTAACTTTCATCATCTGACATTTATCAACTAAATCCTGGCGCTGTGCATGAGATTGCAGCCGGGGGGTCCATTAAAGCTGGCTTGCGCGCTCTCCACATCTGTTGATTTTGCTGCAAAGTGGCAAAAAAACAACCAACCATCCCAGCAGAGCCAACCCCCTTTGATGAAGTTTTAATTCACTGTGTTCGAGAACCATAATTCAGGAACCCCTTGTCTGATTCATTCCAGAGTCTTGGCAGTGCACAGTGCACGAGAGAAGATATATCAAGGGTTCGGGCAGGGTGTGAACAGCAACGCTACAGTGTATTGCGGTGTCTTAGCTTTGTAAGTGAGAATGAGGGACGTTGCCCTCTGGTACCTGAAGCAGACAGACTAGAGCCAGGTAAAGGAGTGCTGGCATGGTAAAGGCTTGATTTGTCAGAGCGTCAGGACAATAGTTCTAGTCTCCCATGTACATTAGCTCTGTGGTGATAGGTCTGTTGCCTGCAACACTGGGTACATTTACACTGCAATAAAAGATCCATGGCACAGCTGTAGCTGGCCTAGGTCAGCTGACTAGGGCTTGGGCTACAGGGCTAAAAATTGCAATGTAGATGTTGACGTCCAGGCTCTGGAACCCTGTGAAGGGGGTGGTCTCAGAGCCCAAACCTCTACACTGCCATTTGTAGCCGGAGTCAGCTGAGCTGGGCTCTGAGACTCAGTGCTGTGGGGTTTTATTGCAGTGCAGACAGACCCACTGAGATCAGCCAGTCCCCTGGTTCTTCAAAGTTTTCTCACAGCCCTAATATATCAGCTGCCTCATTATCATTCACCTTCATTATCCGAAAATCTAAATGAGACTGGTGAGCGGCTAGAAAACAGCTGTCTCCTCCTAGGACAAAAGGACACCAACATGATGCTAGCTCTCCCATGGGGATCACTGAAATGAATCCTTATTTGAATTGCAGGAGCGACTAGCAGCCCCAATCAGAATGCCATTGTGCTAGGTGCTGTACAAACAGAACAGAAAGGCCGTCCCTGCCCTGAAGAGCCTATCATCTGATACTTCATACGTTTCATCCATGGATCTCAAAGCACTTCATAAACATTCATTGAGCCTCACGACGTTCCTCTGGGATATGTGCATTTTATTATTCACATTTTCTGGGGGGTGAAGTGCCTTCCTCAGCCATTCGGTGACAGAGCTAGGATCAGAATCTAACAATCCTGACTTCCACTCACTAGACAGCACCTTCTGCCTGCCACTTTACCTGGAAAGACATCTCATTGACTTAGGCTGTGCAACAGAGCCTGAACCTCTTACCACGGCAGAAGCGTCCAATCCATTTTTTTGTGTGGCATGTTTAGGTTTTCTGTTCCAGTCCCAGTTCCTATAACCTGCCACTTCAAAGCTCTCTTTAGTTATCAAACGTGCGTCACTTTTGCTCACTATCAATGATACACAGTGACAAATTTATGGCATGTTCAATAATCCATCTTTCCGACAATGTACAAACAGTGGGAGAAGTGCCAGGAGCTCATGAGTGATAGTGAGACCAGACTATAGAAGTTTAAAAAGCATCCAGCGTCAGTGACAAAATCTGCTTTCCGATCATCCACAGGCAGATCCCAACTCTGATACTCTGCTCTCCCTACTCTCTCTGGGAGCTCTGTCCATGCAGGGAGAACAGAAAGTGAAGCTACAATCCACAGGCCAGATCTGAAAGTCGAATTTTGCTCTAGAAGTAATTATTACAGGGCATCTGCACTGGCTGCCGGTGGGGCTTAAAGACGGATTATTGAGCATTAGCAAAACACTGTGAGATCCTCTGGTGGAAAGTGCTAAGTGTTATCATCTGTGTGGCCCCAGCAGATCTGCTATTGGGAGGGACGTACCTGCCTTTTTTAAATTTCAAACCCATTGAACTGGAGCTGAATGGACAATGTGTAGTGAGAATGGATCATCCAGTTTTCCCCTTCTCTCACTGCCCACAATCACCTGCCAGCAGTTGAGGATTTACTCAGCACTCCTTGCGTATTCACAATTATTCCGTGAATAACCTAGGAGGATAATTCTTGGGGTGAGGACCAGCAGCTGGCAGGGCTGGATATCTGCAATGTGATCAGCCTGGGTCGGTCTGAACGGACACATGGCTCACACGCTGGTATCCCTGTCCCCTGGGACTGTTCCAAAGCCTAATCACGTTAATGGGAGTCTTTCTACTGGCGTCAGTGGCCTTTGGATAAGGTCTTAATTGAGAACGACTCTCATTCTTCAGCTCCGAGATATGTTTGCGGAGGGCTGCTGCATTGAGAGTGAGCGTGCTAGACATGGGACTCGCTCAACCCATGGAAGGCTTTCCATTGACTCCAATGGGCTCCGGGCCATGCCCTTCTTCTGGAGTGTCATGCTGAAGGTGGGCTAAAACCTGGAGACTGGCATTGTGTTGGCTGCGAGTGTTGCCTTGTGATTTCCTGGCCCTTTGCCGCCTGGGTGGCTGTGGGGAACTACACACGAGCAGCTTCGGGTGTAAGTTAACAAAGGGTTTGGTGTGGATGCCTGCAGTACAATCTGCTGAGGTTTCGCCTCTACTCTCACTCCTGATTCATAAATACGAAGTGCTGCAGGAGAGCCCCACGCAGTGTGGAAAAGGGCTGGTTTGTGAGACAGAGCATGGGCTAAAGTCCCCCTGTACCAACAGGGGTCCTCATCTCTAGTTCCCCTGTTCCTCCTTGGTCACCCTCAGGCTCTGGCCTGTCACACAGCTGTCTGCTAACATCACCTCCCTACCACCTGATTGCTCAGTCCTGGGATTGCTGCACAACCAGGGTTATTTCTCTAGTTCCTCTACAGTGTCTTGGCTTTGCTAATAGTGTAAAATGACCTACGGCTGTGACGGAGTAGAGAGCGAGATGGATTTGACCTGAGAGGCTGGCTGCATTGGGAAAGGCTGCATCGGGAATGCGAGACTTTACCTGAGGCTGTAACATGAGCCAGGACGGGGGTGGGGAGGTGACGCCTTTGGCTGGGAGAATGGTAAAAGGCTAGAGGAGGGGCCCCAGGGGGAGGGGAAGAGCCTGCTGGAGTTTTGGCTGGTTCTTGGTCAGTTTGGAGCTGGGTGGTGGAACGCAGGGAGCCCCAGAGCTGGGGTCTAAGCTCCCTGCCCCCCAGAAGGGCCCAGCTGAGGGGTCCTGGTCATACTTACAAGCTCTGTTTGGACTCTTTCCTGACAACCCTAATAAACCTTCTGTTCTACTGGCTGGCTGAGAGTCACATTGAATCCCGGGAAGAGGGGTGCAGGACCTGACTCCCCCACACTCCGTGACAACTGGTGGCAGCGGTGGGATCTTCTGCACCCCATGAACGGCACTTCCTGCAGTAAGTGACTGGAGGGCAGTACAACGAAGGGGGATTGACGGGGAGCAGGTTGCTGAAGAGGCAGAGAGAAGCGGTTTCGGGGGGCGGAGGAGCTACGCTTAACCCTGAGGGTGTGACCAGTGAGAAGGGCTGGCACACTAGGGGTTCCTCCTGGAAGCCGTGGGGGCCAAGACCGCACAGGCCTGAGAGTGGCTAGCAGGAAGATGTATGCTAAGCGCCGTAAGAACGACCTGGTGAAGCTGTGCAGGCAGAGGGGGCTGCGCATTGGGAAGTCCACCAAAGACCAGCTGATTGCGCAGCTGGAGGAGAAGGATCGCTTGGATGACCCGATCCCTGTCCCTGGGGGAAGCCGCCCGACAGACGCAGCATGGGCCCCAGGGCCCGACCTGGCTGGGAAGGGTCAGACTGCTGCCGAGGACATCCCAAGACCCCTCTCGCCTCTGCCCAGGGGAGAGGTTGGGGAAAGCCCAGCAAATACCGAGGGCACCTTGACCCCGGCGGCCAGCAGGGGATCTTCCCGGAGGAGCTCCCCATCCCAGCAGTGGAGGCGGCTGGATTGGGAGAGGGAGATAAAACTGAAAGAGCTCGAGTTGAGGCAGCAGGAACTGAAGGAGGAGCGGGAAGAACGGGAAAAGCAGCGTCAGCACGAGGAGAAACAACGCCAGCATGAGCTGGAGGAGAAGGAGAAACAACGCCAGCATGAGCTGGAGCTGGCCAGACTGAGGAGCAGTGAGGCCCCGGCTGCGGTGAGTGAGGGGGGACCCAAGACTACAGGGAAGTTTGATCGTAACTTCCTGGCCCGGCGTAAGGAAGGGGAAGACATAGACAGCTTCCTGGCGGCCTTTGAGAATGCCTGCAGGTTGCACAAGGTTGACCCTGCAGACAAGATCCAGTATCTCACCCCCTTACTAGACCCTGCAGGCCTGGACGTGTACGGCCGAATGAAAGAGACGGAGACTGGGGACTATGAACTGTTCAAAAAGGCCCTGCTCTGCGAGCTTGGGCTGACTCCCGAGATGTACCGTCAAAGGTTCCGGGATCAGCGAAAAACCCCTGAGATCACGTACCTACAACTGGCCAACCGGATACATGGATACGCCCGCAAGTGGACCGCTGGGGCCCAAACTATGGAGGACCTGCTCGAACTATTCGTACTAGAACAACTGTATGAACTGTGCCCATCAGACCTGAAGCTATGGTTGATGGACAAAAATCCAGGGAGCCCGCAGCACGCAGGGCGGCTGGCCGACGAGTTCATGAACAGTCGGTCAAGGGGTGGCAGGGAGGAATCCCAAAGGAGCAGGCCCACCCTGAGGCAGCAAGAGAGGCAGCATGGGACCTCCCAAAGGGGAAATAGGGAGAACCCCCTCCCGAGGGGAACCTCCGACATCAGAACCAACCGACCTGCTCGAGGGGACCAACGGGACATGCGCTGCTATCACTGCGGCCAAAGGGGCCACGTACGGTCCCAGTGCCCCAAGATCAGAGACAGACTGAGCAGACCAAACCCACACCGGGTTAACTGGGTAGGGACCCAGCCAGATGAGGGGCCGACAGCCCAGAAGAGGGGGGCTGGCAGCTTATCAACGGCTCCGGAGGGAGGAAGGCCCCAGACCAGCTCCTCGGGGGGGCTGGATGCTCCGGACTCAGGGTTCTTGGTTTATAGGGTGGGCGCAGGGCTGTCCCTCCGGAGAGAGTGCCTTGTTCCCCTGGAGATAGATGGGAGGAAGGTCACTGGATACTGGGATACGGGCGCGGAGGTGACGCTGGCCCGGCCCGAGGTGGTGGCCCCAGATCGGGTGGTACCCAACACCTACCTGACCCTAACAGGGGTGGGCGGGACCCCGTTCAAGGTACCCGTGGCGAGGGTACACCTGAAATGGGGGGCCAAGGAGGGCCCCAAGGACATAGGGGTGCACCAGCATTTGCCCACTGAGGTACTGATGGGGGGGGACCTAGAAGACTGGCCCAGTGGATCCCGGGATACCCTGGTCGTGACCCGTAGCCAGAGCCGGCAAGGGGCGCTACGCCCGGGCCTCGGAGAGGGTGCCTTGCACGGGGCGCAAGACCCTGGCCCAGTGGGGAGGGAGTACCCCAGGACCAGGCGCAGAGAGGCTGCGGCCTCAGACACAGACAGCACGAGAGAACAGGTTCCCATTCCTTCCCCAGCGGCTGAGTTCCAGGCCGAGTTACAGAGAGATCCCTCCTTGCGGAAGCTCAGGGACCTGGCTGACCACAGGGAGGTACAGACCATGTGGAGAGGTTGCCAGGAGAGGTTCCTGTGGGAGAAGGGGTTCCTGTACCGGGAATGGGCTCCCCCCGGTGAGATGGAGACATGGGGTATCAGGAGGCAGCTGGTGGTCCCCCAGAAGTATCGCCGCAAGCTACTGTACCTGGCCCATGACATCCCTCTCGCAGGGCACCAGGGGATCCGGCGCACCAGGCAGAGGCTGCTACAGAACTTTTACTGGCCTGGGGTCTTTACCACTGTCCATCAGTACTGCTGGTCCTGTGACCCCTGTCAGCGGGTGGGGAAGGCTCGGGACAAGCGGAAAGCGGCTTTGAGGCCTTTGCCCATCATAGAGGAGCCCTTCCAGAAGGTGGCCATGGACATAGTGGGGCCTCTCAGCAAGACAACCCGGTCGGGGAAGAAATACATTCTGGTGGTGGTAGATTTCGCCACCCGCTACCCCGAGGCGGTGCCCTTATCCTCCATTGAAGCAGACACCGTGGCGGATGCGCTGCTGACCATTTTCAGCCGAGTGGGGTTCCCCAAGGAAGTCCTGACAGACCAAGGGTCCAACTTCATGTCGGCCCTGCTCCGGTGCTTGTGGGAGAAATGTGGGGTCCGGCACAGCTGGGCCTCAGCATATCATCCCCAGTCCAATGGGCTGGTGGAGAGGTTCAATGGGACGCTAAAGATGATGCTGAAAACCTTTATGAACCAGCACCCGCAGGACTGGGACAAGTACCTACCGCACCTGCTGTTCGCGTACAGGGAAGTGCCTCAGGAGTCTACTGGATTCTCGCCCTTCGAACTGTTATATGGCAGGAGGGTAAGGGGGCCCCTGGACCTGATGAGAGACGAATGGGAGGGGGAGGCCGCCCCCGAGGGAGAGTCAGTGGTGGAGTATGTCCTGACCTTCCGAGAGAGACTTACTGAGCTCATGGGCCTGGCCAAGGGAAATCTGGCCAGAGCCCAGAGGAAGCAAAAGGTCTGGTATGACCGCACGGCGCGGGCCCGCGCCTACGCCACCGGGGATCAGGTGATGGTTCTCATCCCCGTGAGGAAAAACAAGCTGCAGGCCGCTTGGGAAGGCCCTTTCAAGGTTGTCAAGCAGCTAAATGAGGTAAATTATGTGGTGAAGCTGTCTAACCGGGCACACCACTGCCGGGTGTACCATGTCAATATGATAAAGCCATATTATGACAGGGGGAATGTGGTGCTGGCCGTGTGTGGACATTGGAAGGAGCAGGGAAGTGACCCTCTAGTAGATCTATTCCCTGAGACAGGAGCTGGTTCCTCCCAAGAAACAATCCCTCTCTCCGATCAGCTAACCCCTGCCCAGCAAGCTGAGATCAGAGGGGTGCTGCATCTGTACAGACAGCTGTTTTCCAACCAGCCTGGTCGCACTAATCTGACTGTCCACCGGGTGCAGACAGGATCGCACCAACCTATAAGATGCTCCCCCTTCCGAGTCACAGGGAAGACAGCTCGGGACCTGGAAAGAGAGGTCAAGGACATGCTGGCTTTGGGGGTGATCCAGCCGTCGTCCAGCCCTTGGGCCTCACCGGTGGTGCTGGTCCCCAAAAAGGATGGGTCAATCCGGTTCTGTGTGGACTATCGGAAGCTCAATGCCATCACTGTATCCGATGCCTACCCCATGCCCCGGCCGGATGAGCTCCTAGACAAGCTGGGAAGGGCTCGGTACCTCACCACCATGGATCTTACAAAGGGCTACTGGCAAGTGCCACTGGATGCAGATGCCCGGCTGAAATCTGCCTTCATTACTCCTCTGGGGCTCTACGAGTTCCTGACCCTGCCTTTCGGTCTCAAGGGAGCGCCAGCCACCTTCCAGCGCCTGGTGGATCAGCTACTGAAGGGGATGGAGAGCTTCGCTGTGGCGTATATCGATGATATCTGTGTCTTTAGCCAGACCTGGGAGGACCATGTGTCCCAGGTTAAACAAGTGCTGGACCGACTCCGGGAGGCTGGGCTGACTGTAAAAGCGGAGAAGTGCAAGGTGGGGATGGCTGAAGTGTCCTACCTGGGACACCGGGTGGGGAGCGGCCGCCTAAAGGCAGAACCAGCCAAGGTGGAGGTGATCCGGGACTGGCCCGCTCCCCAAACCAAAAAGCAGGTCCAGGCCTTTATTGGGATGGCGGGGTACTATCGAAGATTTGTGCCCCACTTTAGCGCCATAGCCACCCCCATCACTGAGCTATGTAAGAAGGGGAAGCCAGACAAGGTGGTCTGGACCGAGGAGTGCCAGAGGGCTCTCTGTGCACTGAAGGAGGCTTTGATCAGGGACCCGGTTCTGGCAAACCCAGACTTTGACAAGCCCTTTCTGGTGTTCACCGACGCCTCAGACATGGGACTGGGGGCGGTGTTAATGCAGGAGGATGAAACGGGGCAGAGACACCCCATCGTGTATTTAAGCAAGAAGTTGCTACCCCGAGAGCAGAATTATGCGGCCATCGAGAAGGAATGTCTGGCCATGGTGTGGGCCCTCAAGAAACTAGAGCCGTATCTATTTGGGCGACACTTCACCGTGTACACCGACCACTCGCCCCTGACCTGGCTACACCAGATGAAAGGGGCCAACGCCAAGCTCCTGAGGTGGAGCCTGCTCCTGCAGGATTACGACATGGACGTGGTCCATGTGAAGGGAAGTGCCAACCTGATAGCGGATGCGTTGTCCCGGAGAGGGGGCCCTGAACTTCCCCAGGCCACTGGTCAGAGTGACCCCGCTCAGTTCAGTCTCGAAGGGGGGAGCGATGTGACGGAGTAGAGAGCGAGATGGATTTGACCTGAGAGGCTGGCTGCATTGGGAAAGGCTGCATCGGGAATGCGAGACTTTACCTGAGGCTGTAACATGAGCCAGGACGGGGGTGGGGAGGTGACGCCTTTGGCTGGGAGAATGGTAAAAGGCTAGAGGAGGGGCCCCAGGGGGAGGGGAAGAGCCTGCTGGAGTTTTGGCTGGTTCTTGGTCAGTTTGGAGCTGGGTGGTGGAACGCAGGGAGCCCCAGAGCTGGGGTCTAAGCTCCCTGCCCCCCAGAAGGGCCCAGCTGAGGGGTCCTGGTCATACTTACAAGCTCTGTTTGGACTCTTTCCTGACAACCCTAATAAACCTTCTGTTCTACTGGCTGGCTGAGAGTCACATTGAATCCCGGGAAGAGGGGTGCAGGACCTGACTCCCCCACACTCCGTGACAACGGCCATAACAGCTTTTCCCTGCACTGTGTTTCAAGGGTGCCTCTCAAAGGCACATTACCAAAGCAATGGGTGTCAGAGACTGGGATGTGGGTGGTCATCCCTAGTGGTTAGCGCAGGAGTCAAGCCCAGTGGTTAGCACAGAAGTCAGAAATAGGAGCCCAGGGTCAGAGTCAGGTTACCTGGAGTGAGGCAAGGCAGGAGCAGGGCTGTGTCCAAGGCAGGCACTATCACAGACATGAGCAAACACTTGGAGCATTCACCAAACCACTGCTGGTGCTGCTGGGTTTAAGAGCTGGTCTGCTGACTCTTCCCACCAATCAGGCTGTGTAGCCAATCAGGCAGCCTGCTACAGGCCAGCTGTGCTCGTTAAGTTGCTCAGAGGCTGGCTCTTCTGCTCGCCATGATTCCTGATAATGGGCAGACCCATCAGCCCTAAGTATCTGGGGCAAAGAGGAGATTATCTGTAATCCCGCTACATTTCACCAGCAACTGGGCACAGGATTCCTCATCACTTCCTGCCCTAACATGCAGCTCAGTGCTGTTTGTGTATAATGACTGCTACATTTCCCCTTGGAGATGAGTGTGCCAATGTACTGTAAGGAATTGGCTAGTGTGTCTGTGAGCCATTGTCCTCTACCGCGGGTGTTTCCCAAACTTGGGACGCCACTTGTTCAGGGAAAGCCCCTGACGCGCCCGGCTGGTTTGTTTTCCTGCCGCGTCCGCAGGTTCGGCCGATCGCGGCTCCCACTGGCCGCTGTGCCCGGCCAATGGGGGCTGCAGGAAGCAGCAGCCAGTATGTCCCTCGGCCCATGCCACTTCCCGCAGCCCCCATTGGCCGGGCACAGCGAACCGCGGCCAGTGGGAGCCGCGATCGGCCGAACCTGCGGACACGGCAGGTAAACAAACCGGCCGGGCACGCCAGGGGCTTTCCCTGAACAAGCGACGGTCCCAAGTTTGGGAAACACTGCTCTACCGGATGGAATCAGAAATGCTCATCTGTGTACGACGGGCCCTCTACCACTAATTCCTACAGGAGATCTTCCTTTAGCTCAGTTGCTAGGGGCCTTTTGACCATGATGTTAGGATTACTGACCACTGCCTGTACACCACCAGGACACATGCACACCCAGTCACCTTGGGGTCTTGTTCTTTGCAGGACATGTGCTATCTAAATGTAATTGCTCTTATTATGAAGCTCCTGCTGCTGATTTGCTCCACTTTCACTAAATGTGTTTCACTGCAGTGCCAGATAATGGGGCGAGTAATGAAAATAATGGTATGACTAGCTTATCCACTTCGGCTGTCAGTCACTCATATTATAGATTTTAAATGCAGCCCTGAATCAGTCAAGAAATTCTGCATTTATTTAAGTCTCACTTCTGGCACCAGACTAAAGGGACAGGGCTGATGGTTTTATAGCTGCTCTGATAAGTAACGACTTGGACTTCATGCAGGTTTCATTAGCTGAGAACACAGGTGTCATGGCAAGAAAATGGAGCTACTTCTAGAGTGTAAAGTTTCAAGCTCCAAAGTCCACGAAAGTCCATGGGAGCTAGGCTCCTAAGTCACTTAGGTGCTTTTGAAAATCTTACCTATGGTCTATTGATCTGAGCAGAGGACTGGAAGGCAGAAACTCCTGGAAAAAGAACCCCCTGCTCTGATGAAAACTACATCTCTAAACGTGGGTAAGTCCCACTGATTTCAATGGGAGACGGATGCCTAAATAGCTTTGAGGTTCTGGCCCTTAGCCACAATTTTTCCAAACTGGCCTCTGGTTTGGTTGCAGAGTTACAGTTGTCTGGATGTTGTGGTAATGGATGAGTGGGGCGGGGCGGGGGGGGCGATGTATGTAGCTGTATGGATTTTTCCTGGTTGCTGTGGTTTAGTTGGGCCTTTAGCAATCTCCACTGCATTTAAGAATGTATACACTGCAGTACTGGTCTGAGAGTACCAGTGATTTTGCATCCAGCAATGTAGCCTGGCTGGCAGGTGCATATTTTTTTTAGTACGTTTCATTTTGTTCCTATATGGTGCTTTGTTCACCCTCTGATTCTGTTATTTACTGTACCTGGAAAATACAGAGGTGACATTCACTAGCGATGACATATGGAGGAATGTTTCATGGAGCTCCAGACACAAGATCAGCCCATTTCTCACCTCATTTAAAAACACTTTGCTTTAAAAATTGTTCCAGTCAGCCCCCAACCTGTTGCTCCTGTGAGCATTAGATAAAGACCAAGGGATTGTAAGTCCCCGTTGAATTGTGTTGGTGTCACTAGGCATAACCCTAGGTAACTCGGGAGGGTGGAAGACCACAAGTGTCGATGAAGCCTCCCCGCACTAAGCCTAGCTGAACCAAAGCTCCTCCATGTTTGAACTTTACTCAACCTAACAAGCCAGCACCAGAGAATGGAATGTGTAACAGATATTTATCAGTTGCAACCCCGCTCAAACCGGTACGAAGCGGCTGAGAGGCAAGGTAACAGATCAGGGGGAGGAGGACAAGATAACGGTTCAGAGCAGAGTTACTAACGAGCTAGGCTTATAGCTGCCAAGATGACTTAACTGCATAAATGTCATTGCTATGCTTAATGTAACTATCATAGCAGGAGGGGGTGGGGGGAAGGGGAGAGCGAGGGGGGCAAGGGAAGAGCTTAGTTACAGTAAAGTATAAAGAGAGAAACTTTGCTTATGTTGGGGTGTGCTTGATTTGAGACGTGCCAAGTCTCCTAGCACCGCTTTGAGATCTCAAATAAACTTTGATTGCTTCTCCACCCTGATGTGTTCATTGGAGCGACACACACCAGGCAACGAACCCCGCTGTTGCTTTCCTCGGGCACTCTGTGCCAGCAACAATTGTGCCAGTGCTCTTTGGACAATAAGGGACACAAAGAAAATAATTGTCCACCAGGATTGAGTGTCTGTTACATGGAATTGCAAGTGAAGAATTTCCTTTTGGCTCTGAATGATGGGAAGTGGGGAACCATCCCAGGGGAGTGGAGAGTAGAGCTGTGGATGAGAGGACACAGACCCCTATTATTCCACAAAAGTCTCCTTGTGCCATTTAATTCTGATTGACTCAGGAGAAGCCAGTGAATATGTAGGGAGGTTTAAAACAGGGGAGTTAGTACTGGCCATAGTCTAGGCCAGGACACTGGACTGGAGGGACCCTGGTTTGATCCCACCTGGCAGCTCCTGTGTTCCATTTCTGATGGGAAAAGAGATGGCCCCATCAGCGAGCCTGTGATCACACCATCCCGCTCAGACAGCCAGGCATCCCAAGGCACTTTGCACATGACAACTGAGCTAGACAACAGGATCAATAATGTATTACTGGAGCAAAATGACCTCTCAACAGGCCCCATTTCAACCATGCAACCCAAAGAAGAGAACAGAATGTTGATTTAAACCCAGAGACAATCTGATCATCACACATTGTCCTGGGGAAGTGTACCAAACTCATCACTAATGAGGAGTGTAATTGCTACAGACTTTCACTGCATACAGCTTTGGTGGAAACATTTAGACAGTCATCAGCCAGCTGGGTATGACTCACAACAGTGCCGGCAGCAGATCTGTGTTTCTAGGGAGCTACGTCATAGAATCATAGGACTGGAAGGGACCTCGAGAGGTCATCTAGTCCAGTCCGCTGCACTCATGGCAGGACCAAGTAATATCTAGCCCATCCATGGCAGGTGTTTGTCTAACGTGATCTTAAAAATCTCCAATGATGGAGATTCTGCAACCTCCCTAGGCAATTTATTCCAGAGCTTAACCACCCTGACAGGAAGTTTTTCCTAATGTCCAACCTAAACCGCCATTGCTTCTTGTCTCCCTCCTGCTTGTAACAACCTTTTATGTACTTGAAAACTGTTATCGTGTCCCCCCTCAGTCTTCTCTTCTCCAGACTAAACAAACCCAGTTTTTTCAGTCTTCCCTCATGTGTCATGTTTTCTAGACCTTTAATCATTTGTGTTGCTCTTCTCTGGACTTTCTCCAGTTTGTACACAACTTTCCTGAAATGTGGCTCCCAGAACTGGACACAATACTCCAGCTGAGGCTAATCAGCATGGAGTAGAGAGGAAGAATTACTTCTCATGTCTTGCTTACAACACTCCTACTAATACATCCCAGAATGACATTTCCTTTTTTTGCAACAGCGGTAGACTATTAACTCATATTTAATTTGTGATCCACTATGAGCCCCAGATCCCTTTCTGCAGTACTCCTTCCTAGGCAATCATTTCCCATTGTGTATGTGTGAGTACTTTGCATTTGTCCTTATTGAATTTCATCCTATTTACTTGAGACCATTTCTCCAGGTCATTTTGAATTTTAATCCTATCCTCCAAAGTGCTAGAAACCCCTCCCAGCTTGGTATCATCCACAAACTTTATAAGTGTACTCTCTATGCCATTATCGAAATCATTGATGAAGATATTGAACAGAACCAGACTCAGAACTGATCCCTGCGGGACCCCACTCGTTATGCCCTTCCAGCTTGACTGTGAACCAATGATAACTACTCTCTAAGGATGGTTTTCCCACCTGTTATGCAGCCACCTTATAGTAGGTTGTGTTTCCCTAGTTTGTTTATGAGAAGGTCTTGTGAGACATTGTCAAAAGCCTTACTAAAGTCAAGATATACCACATCTACTGCTTCCACAAGCCTTGTTACCCTGTTAAAGAAAGCTACTAGTTTGGTTTGACAGGATTTGTTCTTGATAAATCCATGCTGACAGTTACTGCTACTGGGGTCATGATGAAAGACACCTGATTGATTGGCAATCCCAGGGACTCAGGTTCTCTTTACACTGTGAGCTGCCGAGAGTTGCTGAGTGCTTTCAATTCCCATTGTAATCAGTGGGAGCGGGGACCTGGTGGAATCAGCCCTTTATCCACATCCACAGGGTGCACATAGCATGAGCATAAGCAGCATACATTCCCCTTCCACTACAGTGCTGTGCCACAGCCTTGCCCTAGAGGAACCCTGGGTCGGAATGGTGGGGGTGGGGAGAGGATGTCAGGCAGCCACTGAGGGTGAGTGTGTGTGTTCTGGGGGCTGGTGCCATGGCACTGAGCCAACAAGAGCCCGCAGAGCAGTCTGAAATGCTGGCACAGTCTAGGAAGACAGTACTGCTACCCCAAAGATACTGTGATTACACGACTGGAAGTAGGGGACCCAAAAGGGCTAATGCGATTCTTGGATGCATAAATGGAAATCTCAAGTAGAAGTAGAGAGGATATTTTACTTCTGTATTGTGCACTGGTGCGATCACTGCTGGAGTGCTGTGTCCAGGTCTGGTGCCCACAATTCAGGAAGGATGTTGATAAATTGGAGAGGTTCAAAGAAGAGCCACGAGAATGAATAAAGGATTAGAACATATGACTTCTAGTGATAGACTCAATGAGCTCAATTGGTTTAGCTTAACAAAGAGAAGGTTAAGGGATGACTTGATCACATAAGAACGTAAGAATGGCCATACTGGGTCAGACCAATGGTTGGTGTTTGGGGGGCTGAAAGGGGTCAGGGTTGGGGTTTATTGGGAAGAAGGAAGGTAAGTGTTTGGTTTGGTGCAGAAGGGGGTCAGATTTGGAGTTTAAGGGTTGAGGGGGTATCAGTGTTGGGAGAATTCATGGGAGAAGGAGGTCAGTTTGGGGGATTTGAGGGATGTAGAAGTGGTCAGTGTTGGGTTTGGGGGTAGAATGGAGGTCACTTTTGGTGCTTGGAGTAGAAGGGGGTCAGTGTTTGGGGCTTATTAGGTAGAAGGGAGGTCAGATATGAGGTTCATTGGATAGAAGGGGGCTCAGCAATGGAGAGTGGATATAGAAGGAGGGTCAGTGCTGGGGTTTGGGGGGTCAGTGTTGAGTCAAAGAGGGTCAGTGTTGGGGTGTGGGGTGGAAGGGGGTCAGTGCTGAAGGTGGGGGTGTAAGGGAACATCAGTGTTGGGTGGAAGGGGGTCAGTGTGGAGGTTTGGGGTGGAAGGGAAGGTCAGTGTTGGGGTTTGAGGGTGGAAGGGGGTCATTGATTGGGGTCTGGGGTATAAGGGAAGGTCAGTGTTGAGGTTGGGGGTGAAAGCGAAGCTCAGTGTTGGGGGTTTGAGGGTGGAACGGGGGTCAGTGTTGGGGTTTATTTGGTGAAAGGGATCAGCGTTGGGGTGTGGGGTGGAAGCATGTCAGTGTTGAAGGTTGGGGATGTAAGGGAAGGTCAGTGTTGGGTGGAAGGGGGTCAGTTAGGGTATGGAGTGGGAGGGGGTCAGTGTGTAGGTTTGAGGGTGTAAGGGAAGGTCAGTGTTGGGGTGTGGGGTGGAAGGGGGTTCAATGTTGAGGTTTGGGGGTGTAAGGGAAGGTCAGTGTTGGGTGGAAGAGGGTCATTGTTGGGGTATAGGGTGGAAGGGGGTCAGTGTTGAAGGTCGGGGGTGGGAGGGAAGGTCAGTGTTGGGGTTTATGGGTGGAAGGAGATATCTGTATGTGACTGTTGGTCTCACTGTGCAAAGGCTTTGTCGAGGAGAAAGGTTTCACAGCGTTTTCTGAAGCCACTCAACCTCTGGATTTATGTGATCTCCTCTACGTACCCATAGCCGGATCCTATGGTCTCTGTGACAGAGTGCTAGCTGTAGAACCCTGGTCAATTGTATAACAGAGAAGATATACTGGCTTAATTAGGAGCAATTAACCTATTATGGTGGAGATTGTTGACACTTGGGGGTAATGGCTGGGCTAAGGAGGTAATTAGTTCAATAAGGGAGGATATGTAATTGGCAGAAGGCGGCAGTGGGGAGCCCAAAGAATGGCTGGATGGAAGGCTCAGGAGAAAGAAGCAAAGTGTGAGCCTGGTGTGATGTCAGGATTGTGAGAGGGGAAGTTAAAACGAAACTAGAGTCAGTCAGGAATTTTGCAATGATACATTTTGTGTTGGAAAATGCTGATTTGTCAAACCAAAACTTTTCAAGGAAATATATTGGTTGCGATGCCACTTTGGTCAGGAAAGGTTTCCCAGGCCCAGGGTGGAACTTATGGTAAAAACCAGACAGACACCTGTCCCAGAGCAGCCTGGTGGTGTGGGTACTCATCTAGGATGTGAGAAACCCAGATTCATGTCTCTGCTCCAAATCAGGGACTTGATCCTGGCTTTCTCACATCCCAGATGACAGCTCCCATACTGGGCTAGTGGCTATTCTTGGGTGGGTTTCTCTGACTCATGAAAAATTTGAAAAGGTCTCTGTTTTGTTCTAATTGGAACAGAAACAAATGTCAAAACCTCCACATTTTCCGCAAATCAGAATTCTTGTTTTCTGGTCAGCCCTAGATCTGGGCTCCACTCCCTGCTCATTACTGAGGTGGAGAAAGCACAATACAAACAGTACAGCATCACCACTGTAGGATTTCACCGCCTTCCATACAAGGAGAGCCTCAATTAATTAAGCCTCACAAGCCCACCTGCGCCCCTGGGAAAGTAAGATTTCTGACACAGTCCCACATGATATTCTCATAGGCAAACTAGGGAAATGTTGTCCAGATTAAATTACTATAAAGTGGGTGCAAAACTGGCTGACAGACTGTACTTAAAGAGTAGTTATCAACGATTTGCATCAAAGTGGGAGGGTGTATTGAGTGGGGTCCTGCAGGGGTTGGTCCTGGGTCTGGGGTACTATTTAATATTTTCATTAATGACTTGGATAATGGAGTGGAGAGTGTGCTTATATAGTTTGCAGAGGACACCAAGATGGGAGGGGTTGCAAGCACTTTGGAGGACAGGATTAGAATTCAAAATGATCTCAACAAATTAGAGAATTGGTCTGAAATCAACAAGATCAAATTCAATAAAGAGAAGTGCAAAGTACTTCGCGTAGGAAGGAAAAATCAAATGGACAACTACAGAAATAACTGGCTAAGTGGTAGAACTGCTGAAAAGGATCTGGGGGTCATAATGGATCACACATTGAATATGAATCAATGTGATGCTGTTACAAAAGAGGCTACTCTCATTCTGGGATGTATTAACAGGAGTGTTGTGTGTAAGATCTGGGAGGTAATTGTCCCGTTCTACTGAGCACTAGTAAGGCCTCAGCTGGAGTACTGTGTCCCAGTTCTGGCTGTCACACTTTAGGAAAGATGTGGACAAACTAGAGAGTGTGCAGAGGAGAGCAACAATGATAAAATGTTTAGAAAACGTGACCTATCAGAAAAGGTTAAAACAATTTGGCGTGTTTAGTCATGAGAAGGGAAGAGCTCAGATAGAAGGGCCGTCAAATATGTTCAGGGCTGTCAGGGGCGGCTCTATGAATTTTGCCGCCCCAAGCACAGTACTCAAGCGGCTTTCGGTGGCACGCCTGCAGGCGGTCCCTGGTCCCACGGATTCGGTGGCTTTTCCGCGGGAGGTCCGCCGGTCCCGCGCCATCGGCGTCACCGTTGCCAAATTGCCACCGAAGCCACAGGACCAGCGGACCTTCCGCAGAAACGCCGCTGAAGGCTCTCTGACTGCCGCCCTCTCAGCAACTGTCATGCCACCCTCCACGGCTTGCCATCCCAGGCACGCACTTCCTGCGCTGGTGCCTGGAGCCGGCCCTGAGGGCTGTTATAAAGAGGACAGTGATCAGTTGTTCTCCACATCTACTGAAGGTAGGACAAGAAGTAATGGGCTTAATCTGCAGTATACAGATTTAGGTTAGATATTAGGAAAAACTTTCTAACTCTAAGGGTAGCTAAGTTCTGGAACAGGCTCCCAAGGGAGGTGGTAGAATCCCCGTCATTGAAGGTTTTTAAGAACAGGCTGGACAAAAACCTGTCAGGGATGGTCTGAGTTTACTTGGTCCTGCCTCAGTGTAAGGGGCCAGATTTGATGACCTCTCGAGCCCTACAGTTCTGTGATCATTCCCATTTCACAGGGAAAGAAACAGGTACAGAACAGGGAAATGAGGTGCCTGAGAAAACAGAGCAAACGAGCAGCTGCATCTGAAAGAGAACCTTGAAGTCCTTGGCTCACTGCTGTAACCACTAGCCCACACTCCCCATGCTGTTATGTAGGAGCCGATAAAAGAGCTGCTGCTGTGTGTCTGAAGCCCAGCTACCTCTCCCGGGATGTAGATTTCTGTGGTGGCATTGATCACACTGTTGCGTACTTGAATAGACACCATCTACTCGGCATAAATAGTCTGGATAAATGGGTAACCATCAATATCCCCAGCACAGCTGTTGCCGGAACTGCCAGCCCTGAGATGCTCACTTGGGGAACTGTAAAGCAGACGCTAATAATATTTAGCAGCGTGGTGAATGTGTAAATTCCTGAATCTTACCCTCATCTTCATTATTCACCATGATGTTCTCAAGAATCAAATGAACAATGGGCCATTGGAGCCAGGAGGGGATCATTTTTCAAAGGCAGTCACAGCTTTGGGGGGGCTCTGGGGACTGATGCGCTATCTTTTAATACTTTCTCCACCCAGAGAGACAAGCTAGGACGTTTCTCATTTACTCTAACCCCGTCATTCACCCCTTCCCTCATCTGCGTCCCCAAAGCGCTGGAGTTTTGCCACCTCTGTGCTCTTGCAGCACAAACTCCCGCCTGGAAGAGCTGGTGTGAGTTGATTTTGTGAATGAACAGAGAACTCTTGGTTCCCAGCCAGGTTTTCCTACTCATGAGCCTGATCACCTGCTTCCTCCAGTGCCTGCCACTATTACGTCCCTACTGCTGAGCAGAAAAGGACTGCTTTGAAAATACCTATTGCCTTCACCCTGCCAATGAGCTATGCAGGCACTCAAAGACCCTCCCCCAGTGCCACCAACAACCCCCTAGCCCTGGGGGGGCGGGGAGGATGGGAAAGTCCCTGACTTACCCTTGTGAAACTTTCAAGGTGATGAGAAAAACCATCAGAGGCACCAAACATTTCTAAACACCTATCCCCCTCTGAGTGCAATGCACCCCCATCATAGTCGCTAGTGGGGGTGGGCGTAGAGAAGAGAGCTAGGAGACCAGTTCAACTGAGGTCCTGCTCAGACAGTGTGTTATTCATCAGCAGGCTCTGCAGGCATTGAGTGCGGATTTGAGTTCGTTGCCTGGAGAGGTGGCTGAGCTCTCTCATCGGGCTGAGATCTCAGGGGATGCCTGGTTGCTCCACATGCATGCAAAGCGCTCTCACCTTTGGCTGGGTCTGCAGCTGTCCACTTGGTTGACTCCAATGATCCATAGCGGGTAGGCGTCCTGCTCTCCTTTTCCATCCTAGCCCCTTTCTTATTTTTAATAAGACCCTAAGAAAGGGTTAAAAAAAAAACAAGGCAAATCCTCCTGAGCCCAGAATTCCTCAGGCAGATGCACTTCTAAGGAGCAGGTTCCAGAGGGAAGCCAGAGCCCACCCTTTGAAAAGAAAGGTATTAAAAGAGAGAGAGAGAGAGAGAGAGATCAAATCAAAAAGAAAAGAGAAGCCTGACACCTGCCTGGCAGCTGCTGTCTGATGATTAGCCGTTGAGATGCTTTTGCAAAGCTGCACGGATATGAAATAGACCAGAAGCAGCAAGAGGCGAGATGTAAGTGTTCATTATTGGACAGAGGGGCGCCCTCTGGTGGAAGCAAGGACAAGAAGCTTTCTTGAACACTAGTAGTCCTTTCTATACTTACAGGACCCCTGTTACTATAATGCTGTGCCTCACAATCTTTAATGTACCTGTCCTCACAACACCCCTGTGAAGTTTGGCAGTGCTATTATTTCATACTTTAAAGAGGGGGAATTGAGGCACAGAGAGACGAAGAGGGAGATTTTTCAAAGGCACAAATGGCACTTGCCTCCCATTGAAAGTCAATGGGAATTTAGTGTCAGAGGGGCAGCCGTGTTAGTCTGTATCCACAAAAACAATGAGGAGTCCGGTGGCACCTTAAAGACTGACAGATTTAGTTGAGCATAAGCTTTTGTGGGTAAAAAACCCACTTCTTCAGATGCAGGTGCCACTGGCCTCCTCGTTGTTTTAATGGGAATTTAGTGCTTAAGTGACTTTGAAAAACTTCCCCCCACCTGGCTTTCCCAAGGTCGCACAGGAACCTTGTAGAAGAGCAAGGAATTGAACCCAGGTCTCCCAATATGCCAGCTAACCTAACCACCAGGCCATCCTGTGCTCCTACACTTCTACCACTCAACTCAAGACACATCCAACAGAGGCCGAGTTGAAGCAGTAACCATTCTGCTATCAACTCGAGTTATCTCCTCCCTGGACAAGAACACACTAAATATGGGAAAGTCACTCAAAGTCTGTCTGTCTTTCTCTCTCTCTCTGAGCATAAATCCCATCCCGATTTGAGGAAACTTTTATCAAAACTGGTACGACAAATCAGCGCCTTCCGACCAAAAAAAAAAAAAGTTTTGCCGAAGAATTCCCTACCAGCTCTACCCAGGATGCAATAGCAAACAAGCTTGGTTCTTAGTCTAGCACTGATGTGCAGGCAAGCCAGGCAGTACTATGTGGAGAGTCAGGCTGACACACAAACAGGGATTTTTGAAAAAGGCAGAAGGCAACCAGAGAAATCCCACCACTAAATCATCTGTTCCCTGTTGCTGTACAGTAACTCTCCAGTCAGAGACGATGAGTTCACTTGCCCCACTCATATGACATCGAGGTCTCTCTGTGACTCTTCCCACCCCAACTGCTCCTCACAGCATGGTGACCTTCATTTATTGTTAATAATTAATCGGTGCCTCAGCCACAGACCAACCTCACTGCACTAGGCGCTATACCGACACAACAGTCCTTGCCCTTTATTTGTGAAATTCCTGTATATCCATTAAGTGCCCAGTGCCACTCATGTACCCTCCCCAAAAGACCTTGTGTATCGAATACCCCAAGTGTGCTGGCTTCTGTACCCAGGCCTGTCTGTCCTCTGGGGGGTCCCCGAGGGTACTCCAGGGGGTCCGCGGGCCCAGCTGATCAACTCCTCCCACTCCCTTCCTCAACTCCTCCCAGCAAGTCCAGCAGCGCTGCAGGGCTAAGGCAGGCTTCCTACCTGCCCTGGCTCCGTACCGCTCCCGGAAACAGACAGCACATCCCTGCGGCCCCTGGGTGGGGCAGGGGGTCACCACACGCTGCCTTCGCCCCGAGCACCAACTTCGCATTCGCCAGGAACTCTGGCATGGCTGTGACCTCCCTCCTGGGGCCTCTCTTTCTCCTTCATTCTCCTGGAGAGCCAGTGCCTTCAGCAGGTGACCAGCTTCTGGTGCCTCTCTGGCTTGCAGAGCACAAGACTCAGGCTAACTTAAAGATCGGTTGCCTCCCTGCAGATTCCTATTTAACTTGCTGCTCCCCGGCCAGATTCTTACACTTGGAAGTTCATAGAATCATAGAATATCAGGGTTGGAAGGGACCTTAGGAGGTCATCTAGTCCAACCCCCTGCTCAAAGCAGGACCAATCCCCAATTTATGCCCCAGATCCCTAAATGGCCCCCTCAAGGATTGAACTCACAACCCTGGGTTTAGCAGGCCAATGCTCAAACCACTGAGCTATCCCTCCCCCCAAAAACATTAAAAAAAAAAGCTAGGCTTTATCCCCAGATAGTCCAACAGCAGGGCAGCCCGGCCGTCTCCTGCAGTTTCCCAGCATATCCCCACAGATTTCCCATTTGAGTTCTCTGGCCCCAGACTTCCTGCTGGTTCCGAATGGGATCTCTAGGTACTGAGCCTGCTGCCCAGTTCCTCCCCCTGCCTCTACAGCAGGGAAGGCTTGTGCCACTTACAGTCCCTCCCCTCAGCCCATCATGTTTTTTGTGTGATAGAACTATGGGCCTATTAGGATTTTGGCACATAACACCTTTATAAACCTCCTCTAAGTTCTTAAACCCCGCTATGCCTGGGTGCTGTGGGACATGGTAGGCATTAGGGACTACCAAAGGCACCTTTCCCAGCACCGTTAGAAAAACAGATCTTTTCATGCCACTTTCTTCAACGGCACCTGCATGGAAAGACAGCACAACTCTAGCCAGATTCTTCTTTTGCATTAAACTGGAGGCCCTTCACAGTCCCATAAGTGGCCATTTTACCATTCATCTGCTTTTAAGTTCTCTTCTCAAAGCACCAACACGCGAGGACTCTAGTTATGCTTTAACATGAAAGAAAGAAGTCCCTAGTGTGTGGGTCTCCAGTGGCACATGCATCTGAACTGGAAACAAAATGGCAGCTGCTTCCTGAAGACAATGGATTCCTAGAAATGTAAAGGAGTACAAAGAAAACAAAGTAGCAACAGGTACACATCCCACTGCTTGGACGTCAGCCTCTCTGTCTGGATGCCCTGTTGCTTCAAGTTACCACATACGTGAGCTAAGAAACTTCAATGAGAGTCCCTGAGGACTTCAGTTCTCCACCTCTCATCATACACAAGGATAATCATCCTGGCTAGAGCTGGTGTGATGAACACAGGAGAGAGCTGTATTATATTTTATAATTATTGTCTGTATTTCTGCCTCTATGATTACTGTTGTGCTGTCTGGTGCATGGGGCAAAAAGTTAACTGGATTGTGGGTTGTTTTACACCTCTCCAGAGAAGTGAGAGAAAAACAAATATTCTGGAAATTTGCAGCGTAACAGTACTGGATTTTGTAAAATTCAGAATGATAAACATGAACCCCAAAACACAGAGAGAAAACAAGCAGCTCCCTAAGGCAGAGAGGGAGCTCAATTGATTTAAGCTAATTCTTTCCAGACTGATGCTGCTCACACACTTTGATATAGAACCCCCTGGCCTGCAAGAAGGATCAGGAAACCTCCCCACTCTTAAAGTGACAGCTTGCAATCCAGGACTGCAGATAGCGATTCTCACTTAAATCACAGGTCTCAACAGACAAATCCACTGCTGGAAGGCTGCCTCTGATCCCCTTGGAGAGATGCATAAATCAGATTGACCAGGTTCAGTGGTCCCAGGACAGGCAAAGGAATTTTGATATGGATCAAAAGACGGTGTTGGAACTCAATGGGTGAGACACTGACCATCACACTGAGCCCACAGCAGCAGCTGCAGGGGCACTGTCTGTCTTGCCCAGTACCAGTGCTGTGGGGTGCCTAGGACAAGTGGACCTGCTGAAACTGGAAAAGGTTCAGGTTTAGGTAAGATAATGTGTGTATAGGCCTCTTGTTGTTTTAACCCTTTCATCCCCATGTTCCGATGGAAAAATAAATACTTTATTTTGAAGAGACTGCATTTTCATACTGCAGAAAGGAAGTCTATAACAGGGCCCAAAACCCAGCGGACACAGCACTGGTGAATATGGGTGCTGTGACTTAGGGACTCTGTCTAAAAGTGGGATGAATCATGGAATTGGACCCTGAACGAAATACAGGTGTAGGTCCTAGTCACTTGGAAGGGTGCCCATGGAGAGAGGGAATATGAGTTCAACGGTAAAACTCATGCTGGAACCATAACAGCTGGTCAAAAATTTTCCGCAAAACTGTTTTTCCATGGAAAATGGGGCTTCTACAAAACTAGTTTTTTGGCAAAAAGCACTGGCTTTTTGGAAAATTCTTTTGATTTTTTTTTGGTAAAACTGAACACCTGATAACCATAAAAATGGTGATTTTTTGCCCAAACCCAAAATATTTTTATTCCAAAATCCCATGGCGGTGCCTCATGGGAGTTGTAGTTCCGTTGCCTCATTCTCCCATTCTCTATCGGCTGGACTCCCAAGCTGAATTCCATGTTCCATGATGCATGGCAGCCATGTCATGGGAATGATGCACTACCTCCCCTCACCAAGAGGGGAAACCATGGTGTATCATGGGGAATGTAGGCCAAGTAGGGAGCCCAGTATAAGGAGGAGAATGGGAACATGAGGTGCCCAAACTATAACTCCCATGAGGCATCACAGCAGAATTTCAGGATCAAAATATTTCAGTTTTAGGCAAAAAGACTGCTGTTTGATTTTTTGCCCAAAAAGTTTTTCCACAAGGGAAAAAAAACCATTTTTCAACCAGCTCTAATTCTGGTAGAGCTGTTACAACACGTGCAGAGAGCAATGAGAAAGACCAATTTCCTGTGTAGACTAGTAGAGGCAGCCTGACACATACTTACAAATTAACTCTGGATTTCTAGACTACAAAATGAAAGCTTGCACCTTGCATTGCTACAGTTAGATTGGACTTTGTCTTGCAGAGGAATGGTTAGGAGTTAATTGCGATACAGCAGAGTAGATTAGAAATATGGATGTGACAGTCTGCACTCTTATGTTCGCCTCTTTTGCAGGACAATGATAAATTGTATACAAAATATGCCTTGTGAGTTATCATTTGAAACCTCATAATTTGCCAATCATTATTGTCCTGGTAAAATACGTGTGGAAACATTGCATGTAAAGTTATAAGATTCCTCTGTATATTATTAAGACATGTTTCAAGTTTGGGGGAGCAGCCACAAACCAGTTTCCCAGAAACGAAAGTCTAGCCAATGATTCAGCCAGATGTCAACAAAATCAAATGGACCATCACCCAATTAAGTGGCCATTCTTTGGCAGGAAAGAGGATATGGGCAAAAGTCTACATCTGGACAAAGAAACAGCTGGGCGGTTCCCATTCACACATACTTGCTGCCTCCTGAACCTCAGATGGAGATGATTCTCAAACTATAAGAAGGGAGAGCAGACAATCCAAATTCTCTCTCCCTTTCTCTCTACCCACAGCATCAATAACACTTGAAGAACAAAGAAAGCAGCATTGGCCTGGGAGAGGGATTCTGAATGAAAGAAATTCAGCCAGTAAGACTGCTGAAACACGTGGTGAGAGAGATCTTTGCTTTGAATTCACTTAGCTTGTTAAGTTAGGTATTCGTTGCACTTTATTTTTATTTTCTTGTAACCAATTCTGACTTTTATGCCTCATTACTTGTAGTCACGTAAAATCTCTCTTTTGTAGTTAATAATTAGTTTTATTGTTTTATCTAAACCAGTGTGTTTGGACTGAAGTGTTTGGGAAACCCATTTGGGATAATAGGATTTGTGCATATTATTTGCTATTAATGACAGACATTATATGAGCTTGTATTGTCCAGGAGAGAGCTGGGCAGTACAAGATGTACATTTCTGGCAAAAGTCTGGGACTGGGAATTTACTGGTGTTGCTCTGCAGTGTAATTCATGAGTGGCTGGCTGTAACACTCACACAACATAACTGGGAGTAACACACATGCTGAAGGCTGTGTGAAAGCAAAGCAGTGTAAAAGGCACCCTAGGGTGGAGAACTGAGGGGGGAAAGCTGTTCATTGGTCCAGATCATACCCTAGGTAATGCCACACTGGAAAGGATTTTTTTCTTACACTACTTAGAGTTTAGGAAAGACCCAATATTCTGTTTGGACAAGGGAGGACAAACCAAAGCTAAGCCCAAAAGATGTATTTAAAATGAAGGCACTATTATTATTAATAATAAAAACAGGAGACAAAGGAATTCTGCTTTTGTGTCCCAGCCAAGTTCAACAAGGGAGGCTCTTGTAATCAAATGCTGGTGTTAACATTTACAATGCACCTCAAAGGCAGGTGTGTGTATGGGGAGCGTCAATAGGTAAGCTGGTGTTCTGGAAACCATTCCTTCCCAGAGACCCTCAGTACAGGAGACAGGGAGATGTGCAGAAAGAAGATGTGTCAGCATTTTATAAATATTCTCTAACTTAAGAGTGAGGGAAAGATGTTCTGGCACTGGACTGGATCTCACAAGACATGGGTTTAATTCCAGGCTTTGCCAGAGACTCCTTGTGTGGCCTTGGTTTAATTGCTTCACCTCTGTGTGTCTCGTTTCCCCTCTGTAAAGCGCGGAGAATACTGACCTAGCTCTCAAGAATATTGTGAAGCTAAATCCATTAGTGCTTGAGAGGACTCAGACAATAGTGAGGAGAGTGCCATAGAAAAGCTTGACTGAATAAATGGGTAGACGTAGACAAGAAAACATCCATTACAGCGAAATTTCAGGCATTTAGTATCAAACTCTTTTATTCCAAGAAATATTTTTGTTTAGTTGAATGTAAATTGAATTGTAATGGATTGTTTCATCTGGGGAAACCACTGGATGGGGACTCTTGAGGAAAGTGACCTCCATTCTCTTAAGGCAGGCAGCGAAAGATGAACACGACAACAGCACACGTGCAGGTCAAAGGAAAGAGAAGGCAGTGTGGTCTCCCCTCTGAAGCAGTGCTGCAGAAGGCGCTGCAGGTACTGCTGGGGCACAAGAGGGTGAAATGATCTGTCCTACAGGTACAAGGCCCCATCCTAGGAATAGATTCAGTGATCCCAATCCAGAGACAGTGTTACCAAGTTAGGACCAATATTTTCAAACCCAAGTGCCTAAAAGTCACGTACCTAAATACATATTTAGACACACAGATAAGTGTCTACATTCTCAGAGGTGCTGCACACCCATTCATGCCAATAGGAGCTGCAGGGGCTTGAGACCTCCTGGTTAGGTGCCTACATTTTAAAACACTGACCACAGTTGCCAATGGCTGCAGTGAGATTTTGAAGATGAGAGCTGTCATGGGCTGAGATTTTAAAAAGCATCTTAAGTGACTTAGGCGCACTAGTGCTGTTGACTTTCAATTGACAGTGAAAGTCATGTAGGTGCTTTTGATAATCCCATCCAGGGGCTGTACAGCTCAGTATGAGATGGAGTGGTGCCCAATGCCAGCACAGCACTGACCCTCTGCTCAGCCGGAAAGATGGATTTTTTATTTATTTTAAACATTACTGTGGTTGAATCCAAAATACCATGAGTGAACTGCACCCACAGAGAAAACACAACCCTATTCCTGCAATGATAACCATTAGGAGTCATGAGGTGGTCACAGGTTCCAAGGGCACAAGTCATGAAAGTAAACCAGAAACACCAAGTCACCCATAACTAAGAGCAAAGAGAAACAGCCTAGTCTTGAGTCAGTCAAGGATTTTAAACAACAGAGCATTTCTGATTAATTAAAAGGTATTTATTCTGCTTGTAAACTCAGTGCAAACAGAGGTTGGCAGCAAAAATATACAGATGACAAATGAAGAGGTGTTCATGAAAGGCAGAGGATTCTGGAAATGTTGATTTCAAATTGAAAGATAGCAGCAGAACCCAGCATGGATGACCTGTGATTATTCACAGCAGTTGACGTGAATACCTTTTCCCTCTCTTAATAATCAATGATTTTTAAATACAGTACCATCACCTGCACTATATGAATGCAGTAATTTCGGGCATTAAGGAATGCAATATCTGGCACTTGACGAGATTGTGTTTTTTGGAAAATATATAACCTCAGTATTTTCATGAGCTGTTCAGCCCCAGGAGTATCTTGGGCTTCCTAGTTCATGCACTAAAAGTTTTTAAGAAGTTGCACTGTACTTTTCAACTTTTGGTCAAATCATTTATCGTTAATGAGGCAAACAAAATCTCTGAGGAGGCAGGAAATGGCTGTTTCCTGTATAAGTACAAACACCTGTTGGTTTATTTATACTTCAATTTGTTTTTAAAATCAAGCCGCTTATTATTGTACCTCAATTACACATGTAAAATGTAAAAGAATCCCAGCATCTGACTGTGACTCAACTCATTAAATGAAGAGCATCTGCCATAAAACCCATTTGTGAGCTCTCAATGAGAATCACCTCAGATTTGTTTTCACTGCTCTGCATTGCAGGGAAAAACAGCAGTGTAAACTGTTTAATCAACAGAAGAGTTGAATATTTACAGGGATTCTCATCTTCAGGAGTGTAAATCACTATTGGTCAAAATGAGAATGTTTTAGACATGTATATTGTGCTACTAAAACTACAGGATTTAATCTAGCAACAGTTAAAGAATCACATGCTGAGTTTATGATCCAATTAAAGCATGAAGGTCAGTTTGCTCCACAGTACATGCTGCCATCATCAAATAAAATCACTTTGCAAAACGGAGGGCAGAAGTAATTTCAAATGAAAAAGTTACATTCAGATGTGTTGGCCGTTCCACATGGTAAGGTTAGAAGTCGAGTAGCAAGCAGGCCAGCACATTTATGTTCCAGCCAGCATGCCCTGTGCAAATCAATTCTCAAGTATAAATGTGTAAGTCTGACTACATGCACAACCTCCCTAAATCCAAGAATTCAAGGCTAAAAGTTTTTAATGGACCCTGTTCTAAAAGGATTTTTACATTAGGCTGCATAAGAACAAATTTACTAATAGCAATACTTCCAATGTAACTGAAGAATATGTCTTAAAAGCCCAACTATTTCTCTATACATAGTTATTTCTATAAAAAGCCAAAAGGTGCATATACATTGATATCCAGTAGAAAGGGTACATATATTAAAAGCTTAATATTAAAGTGCATTGCCCAATTCAAGAACACAGTAACACAGTCTCTATGGTATTTGAGACATGCTGACAAATGCCAAAAAGATTAAACTGCAGGTGGGAAAACATTAAGACAAATACGGTGATTTAGAGTTCTCTAAAAGGCAATTATTTGAGTAGACAATAAGAAATTTCATATAGCTCCAAGGCACACATAACAAAATACACAAGAATCAAAGCTCTCAAAAATGCTTCCCTGATGAAGCAAGGGCCATGTACTGTCAATTAACCACCACATTGTTAAACTTCTGCCTATCATCACATTGAAATATATCACTAGGCAACACAAGACAGTGATGGCTACCTGCAAAATCTAGGTTCCTACATCCAGGTTTTATCAGCTCTGTTCAGTTTGGTGAACCTGAAGTCCTATTCTTGTGGAAGAACTATAAAATAAATGTTTGGCTCCTGATTGCTTGACAAGTCATGTGATAATTCAGCTGTTTTCTATTGCTTAACTCCATAGGGGATCAACAGTAGGGAACTCTGTAACCATTGTTAATAATTAGATTGCATATGCAAATAACAGCAACATGATTGGCTCAGAGGTCAATTACAGATGTTTTTGAATTCATCCTATGCCCAATGAAACCATATACACAAAGTTCTGTTACCTGGCTGGCTGGATCACAGTACTATACTTTTTCACTAGCCATCTAACATTATCTCCCCGTTAGACTGCTGGCCCAAACAGAAGGAAGTAGTTTTAGATACTAGAGTGATCGTCACTATAGAAACCCTAGAGGAAGGAAGTTAGGATAGATGGAGAAAGCAAACTGTTATACTAGAAATCCAGCCATAGCGGAAAAATTTCTAAATATTACAGATGAAGATATTAAGATTATATTTGTAAAGGTGCCTCAATCTAGCCTCTATTTTTGGGTCATAAACTACTAGCATTTTAGGCATTTCTTTACCTAATTTGTATGCATCATTGACTTTGGGCACAATAACAGTATTTGTATTACAGTAGTGCCCAGAGGTCCCAAAGAGGGTTGAGGCGAGTTAAGCTAAGCAATATATACACACACATAGGAAGACTTAGTCCCTGCCCTTGAACAAGTAGAAACTGGGTTGAGGCTTCTTTAAAAATGTATCTATTTGAATGAATGTAGCAATATATACTGTATGCTGACTTCATGTTTAATAAGCTTCAAGAATTCTCAGGGTAAATATTGATATCCATCTCAGTCAATATTTTTCTCTTGGGTTAGTTCCCTACATGTTCACCTAACCAAGAGTCAATACCTGCTTAATATCTCAAGTGTGTACAAGGTATCTTCAATGATAAAGTTTACAGAAGGTACCATCTGGAGAATTTGCAACATTAGCAATTCAATATCAAGTTCCAATCTTATTTCACTCTTACAAGTGCTTAAATCTGATTTGGAGCACACCATTCACACAGCCCTCAGAACAGCGGATATTTCAGAGACAGGCAAAAAGCATGAGCAGCATTTTGAAAAGTCTTAGTGGTGTTTGATAGAGTGCACATGATGCCTGAAAGGCAGCATATTCCATGATAAAAGAGGGCTCAGGAGAGCTCTAGTTTTTAAGTTTTGGAACATGCAAATATTCCTATTTATAATATAACATTGCTGAAAATATCTGACATTCTTGTGAAGTTACAACTAACTGGAGCCACCCTAAGGAAATAGAATAGAAGAGATCTATTTGTTACAAGCAGAGCTGGGGAAAGTGTTCATTACAAAACATGAAATCCTTTCTAGAAACTCAACTGGCTTTATATTTCATTACAAACTCCAGAGTGAAAAAATCTTTGTGGAAAGGTTTGCTGAGTCAAATGAATCTTTTTGGAGCACCCAGGACAGTTCTTACAATTCTGAATCAAAAGCATGAAACATTTACAATTTCACCTGAGTTTCGCTTTGAGATTATAGTTCTGTTGGAACCTGCAACTTTAAGGAAATCTCAGAGTATGTGAAACACACATGAATAGAAACTAAAGGAAAAATTTGCAATATCACACTGTGAAATGAAGCCAACCTGCTACACACAGCTCTGGTTACGTTTGTATAGGACACAGATGAAAAAGCTAGAACTTAGAATGCTGCAGAAGGTAATTTTCTTAGGTTTCAGTGATAAAAATCAAAATATAAGATGATGCAACCAGTTATTCCAATTCTGGCTATTTGAATCAGATTTGTGTAGTGTTCTGCAGAGTTTAAAGATTCGTTATGGTCAGCAAAGTGACTTTGTTGGCACTTATTTACACAACCAATCTGCTGATTTTAGTGACTAAGGCCTTGACTACTAAAATCAATCTAATCTGCTCTCAAAACCTCAAAAAGCCTCCCTTGGAAGACTATTCCAATACTTAAATATGCTTATAGTTAGAATATTTTTCTTAGTATCTAACCTAAATCTCCCTTGCTGCAGATTAGGCTCATTGCTTCCTGTCCTACCTTCAGTTGCCATGGAGAACAATTGTTCAACATCCTCCTTATAACAACATTTTACATATTTGAAGACTTATCAGGTCCCTCCAGCCCTGCCCCCAAGTCTTCTTTTCTCAAGACCAAACATATCCAGTTTTTTAAACCTTTCCCAATACGTCGGGTTTTCTAAATCTTTTATCATTTTTGTTGCTCTCCTCTGGACTCTAATTTGTCCACGTTTCTTAAAGTGTGGTGCCCCAAACTGGACATAGGACTCCAAGTGAGGCCTCTCCAGGCCAAGTAGAGCACGACAATTAGCTCCCGTATCTTGCATATGACACTCCTGTTAATACTGTAAATAATAATAAATGATAGTGCAGCAGGAAAACATCCATGCAGGAATTTCATTAATAATATTGGGCTATTAGTAGGTGATCTAAGTACATGTTGTTGATGTGGGTGTATTTCTAAATCCACCAAGCATAGCCATTCATCACTTATTTTACAAGAGACTGAATACCTACTCTATACAATGGCAGTTTAGTTGATATGGGGTTGGGTTTTTTTAGTCCTAATAGCATTAAAAGCCTTGACAAGGTTCATAGTTGTTAAAAGAATGCTAGGGATATGACAGAGGCCAACTAAAGAAAACGGAATTACAGCTAAAAAGCCAACTAAAAGGAGATACGTTTATGTCAAGGACTATTAAATTTTGTCCCTTGCTCTACTGGGTAGTAGAGCCTGGGAATGCTGTAGAACCAGCAAATTGAGCCTCTGAAGGGCAGGAGAAGCGCCTATTATTCTGCACTCAGACCCTCACTTTTCATTGCTGGGGCTGGGTGTTCCGCAGAAGTAGCAGACACAGCCTCGAGCAGAGAAAGGGGTGAGGAAGTGTCTACACAAGAGTGTTGCACAGATTTAGTAGAAACAGACGTAGTTAACCCAGTGCAATGTGTGTTGTAGACGAGCCCCGAGTCAGTTTCACTTCCAGATTTTTTGTGCTGTAAAATCTAGAGTTTCAACCACTGAAGGGGACTGTTTCTGATTCAATAAAACTGTTTTCACTGGACTTAAAAAATGTACATTTCCATTGGTCTGAGGTTTTACAAAAGCTTGTTTTTACTAAATTTTGGGCTAAATTTAAGTCTCTCTACTTATCTAAATATCACCACGTATCAGAGTGTCTAACAGACGCTGTCCCTTTAAATACTGCACTTGCAACTTCTTTATTTTACTTATGGCTGCGGTTAGATACTTATTTTTAAAAAGTTAAAAGGTAATTAGCGCTAAGTATTACTGATTACCACTTGCTGATGAGGTATTACATGATAATAGGGCGGAGATGCAAATTCTTTTGATACTAAAATTGTTCCCAGCTTGTTTGGTTTGAATTCCTATGAGATAGTAACATTTTTCTTCCTTCTGATGGACAAGATAAAGTAAGTTTTGTAGCTGTTCTTGGCACTAGGACAATTCTCTATATAAAGCATTTCTAGTAGAGTATACTGCAAGGCAAAGTGGATTTGTGCCAGCAAGTTGAAGGCAGTTTGTTGGGCTGAAATTATCTGACATGAAGATCAGTTGTTACTGATGGGTAACTAGCAATAAAATACCATTCAATGGTATCCCCTTTCCTTGCTGGTCACTTCTGTATCACTTCCTACTGAATTAGGAAGGTGTTAGTTCAAACATTCATTAAGCCAACTGCATATTGTTTTTATTTACAGCTCTTTTATGAGCCCTGCTTCTACTGCATGTTAAATGTGCCAAAATATTTAGTTTGCTTGCAGCTACCACTCTCATGACTTGTAAAACTTTAAGCCTGAACTAGCAAACTATATCTAAACACCCACTAAGTATTAAACCCCATCCCTCTGCAAAGGAAGGATGTAAACTTTTGAAAGACGATATATAACTACTACACTGGCACTACACTCAACCTTAGCCTGAAAGGCAAAAAGACTCATGACCCATTTTTAGTGAGATCTAATATGGACCTTTTGGTGAGGTCAGCCAAATCATTTTTATTTTGTAGGTGCCTATGAAGAAAACTATGCTGGAATTTGCATACTTCCGAGATTTTAATTGGACAAATCTCAGGGGTTCTTTAAGGTTACTCATTTAGCAGCCCCTGAGAACTGCAGATATATTCCTGTCCAAATGCACTGAATAGTGTATTTTAAAAACACAGGTTGCCCCAACTTACCCCAGTCAAAGGGGTGTAAAAAGTGCCATGTTTAACTTGCGCAAAATAAAGCAGGTAGCAGCTATCTTTTGAAAGAGATAAGAGATGGTGCTCAATCCATCTCTATCCTTAATATGGAGATGCAGTCTGCACAGAGTCCACGTAGAGGAAGGATAGCACTGTGGTTACAGAAGGGTCTTGGGACTTAAGAGGTCTGGATTCAGTTCCCAGCTTCGCCACAAACACCCTGTGTGACCTTGGGCAAGTCACTCCATCTTTCTGTGCAGATGATGCTACTTCCCAACCTTACAAGGATGATTTACTAAGGTTTGTAATACTCCAGTGATGGGGACTGTATGGGCGGGATTTTCAAAAGCACTCAGCCTGGGCCTAACTGTGCTCCCACAGAAATCAATGGCCCTATTGATTTCAATGGGGGCAGTTCTGTCCAGTGCTAAGCACTTTTGTGAATACCATGCTATAAGCACACACATAGGTCACCAGCATGCATTACTGCATATTGATCCAAGCAGAGGCTACTCAGATCAGGGCCTCTGAGGACGACCTATGTTAAAGATAAGCCACGTGATGCTTTGCTGAACTTAGTGAGCCAACATTTGGGGGTGTACTCCAGCTACTCCTTTTTAAAAATACTGACTATAAGGAAGCCCAGTTATTTGTCAGCATTGTCTTCACAGCCATCTAAACAATTACACCCGTAACTAAATAACAACCATAAATACCTACCTCTTATATAGGGCTTTTAATCCATATACCTCAAAGCCCTTTACAAAGGAGGTCAGTATCATTTACAGATGGGGAAAACTGAGGTGCAGGAAGGGAAAGTGACTTGTCCAAAGTCATCCAGCAGGACAGTGGCAGAGAAATCCAAGTCTTCTGAGAGCATCTGGTGCTCTATCCACTAAACTACACTGCCACCATAAATATGTACAGTCTATAGTTGTGTCTACACTATGGACAGTATGCCGGCAGAGCCGCCTAGTTTAGATGCTGCCTACACCAACAGAAGGGGTTTTTCTGTCCATGTAGGGACAACACTTCCCCAAACATGTTAGATATATCAACGGAAGCACTTCTGGTGACATAGCTGCATCCACACTGGGGGTTGTTTCACCAGAGCTATGTTTTTTCACACCCCTGACCAACGTAGCTATGCCAATATAATTTTTCACTGCTGACCAAGCCTATAGCAAGACTGATTTTAGAAGTCAAACTAAAGCCAACAGGGTGTTTCCTCCATTCATAATCCTTGTTTGTTGAAGAATGAGCCTGGGAGGGATGGTACCTTACTGACTTTAGTGAACTGTAAGTATTTTTTAAAAAATTGATTAGACTGTGCTAAGGGACAGCTCCCAATTTCAGCAGCTACAGCTCTGAGAAATGTGCATCCAAATTCTGCCTTTGGATTAAAAACTAAACTGCATTTATTTTAGCAAATGCACATCTCAAAAGACCTTCCACTTGGATTTAGGAAACGTAATGATTAAGTTAAAAAATGCTACAAATATTTACTATAAATTAATCTTAAGAAAATAAAAGATTTATAAAACGTGGTCTTTATACATGGCTTTCCAAGCAATATGTACACTGTATATTCCACCACTTAGGAATTATTAGTCATTCCTGGGCATTTCTTTCCCTTCTGCCTAATAATTTCACCTTTGTACTCTGAATTTGTTCTACTGCAGATTAGCTGATCAAATGTGATTATGTTACCAATTCCTATTGAAGTTCTCATCTTTCATAGCTTTCACTAGCCAGTCTCTTTCCTTCTCCTCGTCAGAGTCACTCTCATCACTGGGATCTGCAGCCAGGAGACGAGAATAATTAATTTTTTTCTGCCGAGGCAACTTTGACTGGACAATCAGGAACAAGATTAACCACAGTGCCAAACTTACAGAGCATGCCCTGTACAGAACTGCCAGGCCAAAGTTGCTCACAACAAATCCCCCTGCAAAGCTTCCCAGGCTAGCTCCACAACCATATGAGAGGCCCTGGAGGACGATGTGCAGAGCTCTCTCTGTCCCAGGACTGGCTACATCGTCAACCAACATATTAACTGCCCACCATAGGGCACCATTGCTGAAGGCACACAACATCTGAATAGGAAGTACTGACCATGCATTCCATAGGAACGAATAGTACAGAAGCTGTGCTGAAAGGCAGCTTAAACTCAGTGCAACGGTACCACTACTCGAGAGAGCCCTTAGTAACTTGCTTTTGAAGACATAAAGCAGAATTTCAGCAATCAGTCCAATAGCCACCGAGAGACCCATGTATAATTCACTGCTGCCTCGGTCCTGCATTTGCCAGAAGAGAAAATTCTGCACAGTAGATCCAATGACTCCTGTAAGGAAGACGGTGACAGCAGACAGAATTGTTCGGCCATCACTTCCAATGAGGTTCAGAGCTTTGACAGTTTTGTTCACATGCTCTGTTTTCTTAGAAACATGGATAGGAAGAAAGACACTGATGAGCAATGTGAGTGTGATCAGTACAGCATAGCCATAGAAGTGCACAGTGAGACGAGAGATTTTAGCACTGAGGAAGCAGTTCAACTGATCCACAAATATGGTGATACTGCAGGCTCCTCCAGCTGCACCCAAATAACTCCAAATCCAAAGCTTCCCGTATCTGTCAGTTGCATCAACAAAGTCAAGATATTCATAAAGACTGTCATCAGCCATCCATTCGAGAGGTGCAGCCAACAGCTCCCAAAACACAACAGCACCTAGCACCATGAGAAAAATCTGGTGCTCACGCGCAAGAAAGTTAATATCTTGTAGGAGCTCAAAGTTGACATCCCGAACTTTCTCCCAGTGACTTGACAGATTTTCAAAAACGTAAGAAGCTCGACCAGCAGGGTGAGGGTTTGTCTGAAATAAAGAAAACTCAGTACTTCCACCAATAGAAAGGTTTTTCTCAGGATTACCATTCACATTCAGCAGCCCAATCTCTGGAGTTTTGGTTTCCTTCTCAAGCCTATGGATTGGTGTTTCATTTGAAGCGAGTGTCTCAAGTTCTTGTATTATCTGGTTAATTGCATTCATAGAAGAAGCTATCTTGCCAGAAGGCCTATTGTAATTGTCTGCAGTTGTACCCACTTCATCAGTTCTTTCACCATTCTTCTTCTGTGCATCTGTAAAGGTAAACAATTCTTGGAAAGCTGAACTTCTTAGCGATGGCTTTCCACTCGTCACCAAAACATTTGTAGCTGTTCTTAGTGTTTCTGCAGACACCATTTCTATATTGGTAACGGTATGGGGATTTACAGCACTCAGATTGTTCAGACTCGCATCAGGGACCTCTATTGCATTCAATAAGTTACTTGACTGCTGGCTTATATTACAATATTTGTACATGACATCCTTGTTCAAGGGCGGTACAAGTGTAAGCAGCAAACCGGTTCCCACTGAACACAGCAATGATCCAGTAATGAGAACTTTCCTTTTACTGTGGCTCTTTGCAAAGTAGGAGCATAGTGGAGCCCAGAGAGATGATATTAAGTGCTTAATTCCTATGATAATACCTACTAAAGGGGCAGTCAACCCCAGCTGCCGGAAGTAAAGAGTTAAAAATGGAATCACACAGGCATTTCCTGCACTGTAAAGAAAATGGAAAAGGCTGGCAACAGCCAGCGCTTTGTTAACATCCCACTGTTGATTTGTGCTCATGGCTTCAGTTGCATGCTTTCCGAACAGGACCTGAAAATGAATGACACACAAAAACAAACCCTTTTTGAGTATTTCATAAATAACAGGTAAGATGTTAGAAGAGAAACAGACTTTTCAGACAGTGTCAAATATTTCACTACTTATAGCCTGGCAGTTCAAATGCGAAGCTCCGAAATGTTTAAATTTAAATGTTTAAAAATGAAGTGAGCTCACAAAAAGAGATTAGACTCAGACTTTAAGGTCAGAAGAGACCATTGTGATCATCTAGTTCTAGTCTGACCACCTGCACACACACCCCTCCTTCACCCCCCATGTAATAGACCCCTAGCCTCTGGCTGAGTTACTGAAGTCCTCAAATCATACTTTAAAGACTTCAAGTTACAGACATTAGAGATATTAGTCCAAATGAAAAGGCTAAAGATAAGAACGGTCCATCTAGCCCAGTATCCTGTCCTCCAACAATGGCCAATGCCAGGTGCTTCAGAGGGAACGAACAGAACAGGCAGTCATCAAGCGATCCATCCCCTCATCCACTCCCCGTTTCTGGCAGTCAGAGGTAGGGACACCCAGAGCATGAGGCTGTATCCCTGACCATCTTATCTAACAGTTGGGCCCCACCAAATCCACGACTGTGAAAAATGAGTCACGGACCATGAAATCAAATCTCCTCCGTAAAATCTAGCTATTGGAGGGGAGGGGCAGGGCTGGGGGCACCCTAGTCAGGGACTCCTACCAGGCTCCAGCTGCTAGTTCCAGCAGGGCTGGGGAGGGACGGGATTTCCTCTTCCCCTGCACGGCCGCTCTCGGGGGGAGATCAGACCCAGCTGTGCGTACCACCCCGCCAGCTGCAGGAAGCTCCATAGCCCAGCTCTGAAGGCAATGCAAAAGTGAGGGTGGCAATTCAGTGACCCATCTGTACAACAACTCTGCAACTCCCCATGGCCCCCTTTTGGGTCAGGACTCCCATGGTTACAACACTATGGAATTTCAGATGTAAACATCAGCAACTATGAAACTGACTAATTTTAAAATTCTATGACTATGAAATTGACCAAAATGGACCTTGAATTTGGTAGGGCCCTAATAATAGCCATTGATGGACCTGTCCTCCATGAACTTACCCAATTCTTTTTTGAACCCCATTATAATTTTGGCCTTCACAACCTCCCCTGGCAATGAGTTTCACTGGTTGACTGTGTGTTGTGTGAAGAAGTAACTGCTTTTGTTAGTTGGTTATAAACCTGCTGCCTATTAATTTAATTGGGTGACTCCTGGTTCTTGTGGTAGGTGAAGGAGTAAATAACACTTCCTTATTCATTTTTTCCACACCATGCATGATTTTATAAACCTCTATCATATCCCCGCTTAGTTGTCTCTTTTCCAAGCTGAAAGTCCGAGTCTTTTTAATCTCTCCATATATGGAAGCTGTTCCATACACTTAAATCATTTCTGTTGCCCTTCTCTGTATCTTTTCCAATTCTAACAAAACAATGAGTAACAAAACAGCACAAAGTTCAGGTGCTGTCTCCATTTCTCAGTTTATAGTAATAGAGCCAAAAGACACTTAAGAAATGCTATCACCATATCTAGCATTTGTGATCTAGCCAGTTTTGAAGCTACACTTTTGAAAAACTCCACTCTGTACTTTGTTCTACATCAATGAGGAGGAAAATCCTCTCACATTCACTGTATTTTGTGCCAGAAGCACTCTTCAAACTGTTTACAGATTTATGATACCTGGCGCACCATGTAAACTCTGAAATTTCCTTTAACAAATCCTCACCAAACACTGTCTTGAATTTTCCTAAAAAAGGAGACACATATTTCTGTAGCTCTGCTGAGGATTAGATGCATCTGGAAATGTTTTAAATTCTCCACACCCAGCAGCTAGCAGGGCAGAATGATACTGTAGAAGGAGATATACTTAGATTTCAGAGTACAGAGGATTAACAACATAGTATTTACTATTTAACAGTGGCAGCATGAAGGTTTCCAAGGCAAAATGGTAAATGAATGGCACAAAGACTCTGTACTGGGAAGTGATAAGAACGCATGTGAGTAAGCAATTTACACAACATTTCTATGGTGCTGGGATCAGGAAGCAGAGTGTGCATGACAGAGATCTAGGGTCTGAATCCGGTCACGCTTACATCACTGTGAATCAGAAACAATTCCATTAATCAAAGAGTTATAGTTGCGTGCACGAGACCAGACTCAGGCCCAGCCGCACTCCAAGACTATTGCTGCTGGATACTGGGAACACAAGTCCCTAATCTGTTTTCTGTTCTAAGGAGAATTATACAGGGATATGTAGAAGCGACAAAGAGTCCTGTGGCACCTTATAGACTAACAGACATATTGGACCATAAGCTTTCGTGGGTGAATACCCACTTCGTCGGATGCAACCCGTGGATATTCACCCACAAAAGCTTCTGCTCCAATACGTCTGTTAGTCTATAAGGTGCCACAGGACCCTTTGTCGCTTCTACAGATCCAGACTAACACGGCTACCCCGCTGATACTAGACAAGGATATGGCACACAGGTAAGCACTGGACCAGGGCTCCCTAAGGAGGCTAGGGAATCTCTGGAGGTTTCTAAGAACAGGCTGGACAAACACCATCAGGGATGGTGCAGAGTCACTAGGTCCTGCTTGGCTGGAGGGCTGGACTAGACGACCTCTTGAGGCCCCTTCAAGCCCCCCATTCCTGGTTGTAAGATGCTGTGCGACGGTGGCTCTTCAACCCACCGACGGGTTGGCGCAGGGCAGGGGCATCGTGGCTGCCCAGGGACAAATGCCCATCGTCAACCCGGCTACTGGGCCACGAGGTCACCAGGGAGAGCCCCGCCAGCCAGCCAGGCCCGCGGGGCCACCAGGGGCCTGCTCTGGGCCACCAGGGGCCTGCTCTGGGCCACCAGGGGCCTGCTCTGGGCTAGGAACAGGGGGCTCTGCCAGGCCCCACGGGAGGGGCGACTACCTGGGTGGGAGTGGGGGCTCTCCTCCACGGCTGCGCATCCCTGAGCGACCTCCCCTCCCGCCGGGCAGGCGCCTACAGACCAGCCCCCGCCCCCGGCCCTGTACCTGAGGGTTGGGGCCAGCTCCTCACGCGCTGCGCCGTACGGGCTCACCCCGGCCACGCACTGCGCACGCGTCACCTGCGCGGGCGTGGCCCCGCCTCCTGCACCTGCGGCCGGCGGGCGGGCGCTCGCTCGCTCGCGCCCCTCCCGACACCTACCCAGGGGGCCGGGCCCGGCTGCCGACCGACCCCATGGACCACGCGCGGCGGCCTCGGCTAGGGGGCTGCTGCTAGGAGACGGCCAGCGTCGATCGAGCTGCACAGCTCCCGCGGGCTAGAGGGGCCGTCAGCGTGAGGGGCACAGGGAGGGCGCAGCGCCCCCTGCTGGAGGGGAGAGCGAACTGCAGCCCGGACCCGCTCCGACTACTTCTGCCCTCCCCTGCCCCACTTCCCCCTGTTTCCCTTCACCCCCACACCTCTCTTCCCCTTCACACCACCCCTCCCCTTCCCCCACAGACCTTCCCCTCCCCATCACATCGCCCCTCCCTCTGCCCCTCCCCCACCGGGCCTTCCCCTCCCCATCACATCGCCCCTCCCTCTGCCCCTCCCCCACCGGGCCTTCCCCTCCCCATCACATCGCCCCTCCCTCTGCCCCTCCCCCACTGGGCCTTCCCCTCCCCATCACATCGCCCCGCCCTCTGCCCCTCCCCCACCGGGCCTTCCCCTCCCCATCACATCGCCCCTCCCTCTGCCCCTCCCCCACCGGGCCTTCCCCTCCCCATCACATCGCCCCTCCCTCTGCCCCTCCCCCACCGGGCCTTCCCCTCCCCATCACATCGCCCCTCCCTCTGCCCCTCCCCCACCGGGCCTTCCCCTCCCCATCACATCGCCCCTCCCTCTGGCGCTCCCCCACTGGGCCTTCCCCTCCCCATCACATCGCCCCGCCCTCTTCCCCTCCCCCACCGGGCCTTCCCCTCCCCATCACATCGCCCCGCCCTCTGCCCCTCCCCCACCGGGCCTTCCCCTCCCCATCACATCGCCCCTCCCTCTGGCGCTCCCCCACTGGGCCTTCCCCTCCCCATCACATCGCCCCTCCCTCTGCCCCTCCCCCACTGGGCCTTCCCCTCCCCATCACATCGCCCCGCCCTCTGCCCCTCCCCCACCGGGCCTTCCCCTCCCCATCACATCGCCCCTCCCTCTGCCCCTCCCCCACTGGGCCTTCCCCTCCCCATCACATCGCCCCGCCCTCTTCCCCTCCCCCACCGGGCCTTCCCCTCCCCATCACATCGCCCCTCCCTCTGCCTCTCCCCCACCGGGCCTTCCCCTCCCCATCACATCGCCCCTCCCTCTGCCTCTCCCCCACCGGGCCTTCCCCTCCCCATCACATCGCCCCTCCCTCTGCCCCTCCCCCACCGGGCCTTCCCCTCCCCATCACATCGCCCCTCCCTCTGCCCCTCCCCCACCGGGCCTTCCCCTCCCCATCACATCGCCCCTCCCTCTGCCCCTCCCCCACCGGGCCTTCCCCTCCCCATCACATCGCCCCTCCCTCTGCCCCTCCCCCACCGGGCCTTCCCCTCCCCATCACATCGCCCCTCCCTCTGGCCCTCCCCCACCGGGCCTTCCCCTCCCCATCACATCGCCCCGCCCTCTGCCCCTCCCCCACCGGGCCTTCCCCTCCCCATCACATCGCCCCTCCCTCTGCCCCTCCCCCACCGGGCCTTCCCCTCCCCATCACATCGCCCCGCCCTCTTCCCCTCCCCCACCGGGCCTTCCCCTCCCCATCACATCGCCCCGCCCTCTTCCCCTCCCCCACCGGGCCTTCCCCTCCCCATCACATCGCCCCGCCCTCTTCCCCTCCCCCACTGGGCCTTCCCCTCCCCATCACATCACCCCTCCCTCTGCCTCTCCCCCACCGGGCCTTCCCCTCCCCATCACATCGCCCCTCCCTCTGCCCCTCCCCCACTGGGCCTACCCCTCCCCATCACATCGCCCCGCCCTCTTCCCCTCCCCCACCGGGCCTTCCCCTCCCCATCACATCGCCCCGCCCTCTTCCCCTCCCCCACCGGGCCTTCCCCTCCCCATCACATCACCCCTTCATCCACAGCCCTTCTTCTCTCTGCCCGCTTCCCTCAGTCCAGCTGGGGCCTGGCGGGGGAGGGGGTGTTGCTGGCCATCCCCACCCCCACCCCAAGCCAGCTGTGAGGATGGTGTTTGCCCCTTGCTCAGCTGGGCTACCTGTGTCTCCGGTGCCTGGGGGGAGGCGCCGGAAGGGGCAAGCAGCAAGGGCAGGAATGGTGCCACGGGCAGGTTAGCAGTGGCGTTAACCCCCTTTGAACTGGGACTGCCCCACTGCCTTCAAGCAGGGGCAAGGCCAGGAGATAGCCTGGCCTCTGCTGAGGGGTGACAGGGAACCATACCACGCACAGGAGAGAGCAGCAGGTACCCACCTCTGGGGTATGGCAGGGTAGCCTGAGCCCAGCGGTCACTTGCAGCCTTTGTGTGGGGTCAGCGGGTGGCCCCCTTCCAGGGGCGGAAATGACAGGCTCACCAGTGCAGCGTGGCCAGTGCTAAAACTGGGATGCCTGTCAAAATCTAGGAGCAGCAGCTTTGGTAAGATAGTGCTTACAGTGCAATCCTCAGCAACCTGGCTCAGTTAAAAAATATTTGTTTGCTGCGTTTGTCACCCTTTGTGCCCCTTCCCTCCCATTCTACACACATATTAAGCACTGAGCATGGCCTCCTCAGAGACAGCAGCTTTGTGTACTCCACAGAGACAACTGATCCCAGCACTTACTGAGACCTTGTGATCCATACTGTATGTTTAATAAATGGGGGTAGCCCATAGGTGACAGCATGCAGTCGAGTCGACCATCATGTGCAAGGGCTCGCTGTCTCTGCATAGGTCAATATGTATTCTTGCATGGTGGGACCTCTAGCGGCTGCAGATTCTACTTCTGTGTTAAAGAGGTAGAGCCCTTCCTACAGCTTTGTCGACTATAGGTTAGCCACCCCTACAATAGACAAACCCATCATGTTAGACAAGCAGCGCCGGAGGGGGGGAGGGAAGACCCTGATAATCTTACTTATTTACCTCCTTATCTTTTGATCTCTCAATTTTCCCATTGCTAGGATTTAGCTCTAGTAAATTGTATTCTTGTTTAGCAGATGACCAAAAAGTGGGATACTAGTGGCATTAGGCTCTCTTGGGTTTGAGGACATTTTATCTAGAGCTGGTCCAACTTTTTCATTTAGAAAATAAACCTTTTTTTGCTTTTTAATTTTTTCATTTAAGATGAAAAGTTGATTTTCAAAAACAAAATTGAATCTAAATTTTTGAACAATACTTACAATTTTCTGACCAGCTTGTTTTGACCTTTTTGGAGGCTGTATTGGGTTGGCTTGCTGGATAAGACCCAGGACTGGCCAGAAAACTGGGTGGCCTTTGGCAAATCACTTAATCTTTCTGTGCCTCAGTTTCCTGAACTGTATAAATGGGGATAATGACATTCAACACAGTTAAACACATTAATACTTTATTCGAGGCAGTGCAAATAGTGATGCCTATAGTTCAGGGATCGGCAACCTTTGGTAGACGGCCCATCAGGGAAATCCGCTGGCTGGCTGGGACGGTTTGTTTATCTGCAGGTTCGGCCGATCGCAGCTCCCACTGGCTGCGGTTCGCTGTTCCAGGCCAATGGGGGCTGCGGGAAGCAGCATGGACCAAGGGATGTGCTGGATGCCGCTTCCTGCAGCCCCCATTGGCCTGGAACGGCGAACTGCGGCCAGTGGGAGCTGTGATTGGCCAAACCTGCGGACGCTGCAGGTAAACAAACCATCCCAGCCCGCCAGCAGATTTCCCTGATGGGCCGCGTGCCAAAGGTTGCCGATCACTGCTATAGTTGAAGGTGGTTTGACGCATTTGATTATAAACCCCTGTTTACTGTCACTTATAACTTATCCCCACCTTAACCATTTAGCTGAAATTGTGAGCTTAATTTTTCCATGCTAGCTGTCTGCCTAATGCTGAAGATTTTTTGGAAATTTTTAGCAAAAATAGTTCACCTATTTCTCAGAAAGAATTTAGGGCAAAATAATATTTTGCCCATGTTGAAAAATTCTGAAAGCTCTTTTGTTGAGGTATCGTAGTGCTTCTATTCTTTGGAGCAGGGAGTTGAAATTTGTCCACAGGGTCACCTTGGTGTCAGCGATGTTCCTTTTGCTGTCCCCCTGAAAAAAACGCCCAAGTTCGGCAAAAAGCACACATGAACAAACGTGTTCTAACAAGCAATTTTTTTTACTTTAGAAGTGACAAAGAGTTCTGTGGCACCTTATAGACTAACAGACGTATTGGAGCATAAGCTTTCGTGGGTGAATACCCACTTCTTCAGATGCTTTTACTTTGGAACTTGGACTGAGTCGCATATGCTGTGCATGTTCACGTCAAGGCCAAAAAGCCCTAAAACCCCACATTTTATTTGTTGTGTGAATACGAACAAAACTACTCTGCTAGATCCTACAAGCCTGATTTTCTTCTCACATTATTTTTACACCAGAATAAGTAAATGAAGTTACTTCTGATTTATGCCGTTATGAGAGGAAAAAAATCAGGATTTACATTCATTCCCCTTCCCACTCACCTTTTCACAAAACCATTGTAAAGTTCCAACACCCCCAGGTTTGCTTTAGGTTCTATACTAGTCCTCTCCTCCACAGTGACTGAGATGCTTTGACACAGATATGTCTGCTGTACACAGCAGTCACAAATGGAGATTGCTGAACAGAACACAGAGTTTATCAGCTATAGGCCAGGGATTCTGATCCTATAACAGGGCGGACTGAGCTTTGATCTTACCTGACTCCCTGAAAATCTCTCACACTCTTAATCTCCTCCCCTCCTGGATGAGGATCAAAAAACCCCACAAAAGCAAGTATTGCTTTGGCCAACAGAGGGTAATTCTGAAAAATTAAATATTTGGTTTAGGCCAACGGAGGGCAACAAAAATGATTAGGGGGCTCGAGCACATGACTTATGAGGAGAGGCTGAGGGAACTGGGATTGTTTAGCCTGCAGAAGAGAAGAATGAGGGGGGATTTGATAGCTGCTTTCAACTACCTAAAAGGGGGTTCCAAAGAGGATGGATCTAGACTGTTCTCAGTGGTAGAAGATGACAGAACAAGGAGTAATGGTCTCAAGTTGCAGAGGGGGAGGTTTAGGTTGGATATTAGGAAAAACTTTTTCACTAGTAGGGTGGTGAAGCACTGGAATGGGTTACCTAGGGAGGTGGTGGAATCTCCTTCCTTAGATGTTTTTAAGGTCAGGCTTGACAAAGCCCTGGCTGGGATGATCTAATTGGGTTTGGTCCTGCTTTGAGCAGGGGGTTGGACTAGATGACCTCCTGAGGTCCCTTCCAACCCTGAGATTCTATGATTCTATGATAATTGTAGAAATGATGTCACAGGTTGGCTGGATGTGCAGCAAACCTCTTTCAGCTTGAAGGTGTGGGCGGTGGGCTTCCATCAGAGCCACTTACCCCATACACACTGATTCACGACTCACCCCACCCCCACACACAGTGTTTGCAATGTAAAGAAATCTCAGATAAAATGGAATTATAATAAATTTCACCCAAAGACACTTGTATTTTTTTTTTATTTCAGAGAGTGTATTTGCAACACTGGAAAATACTTTTCATATAGGAGTCTTATTTTTGCTACTATACATTGCATATTAAGAAAGTGATCTTGCATTTTTACAGTGCTTTCCATCCAATTGGACCCCTAAGTGGTTTGCATATTGTGCTGTTTATACAAAACTGTATTTACAAAAGTAACTTTATCCACTATTGAAATGCAGCTACCACTAGGATAGAATTTCAGCTACTGTTAAAAAGCACAAAGCAACACAATCTAGCTGTTTAAAACAGAAACAAGGAATAGCCTATCCAATTGAAATTACAGAGGAAATTAAGACAGACAGAATATGGCTACTCCAAACTGAAATTTGACCAGCATACCAGGTTTAGTGGTATGGAATTTTCAGTTATCACAGAGAGTCACAGAACAGCATTCTGTAACAGCTTGCCCGTGGTTTGGACCAGCACTGACTCACAGGGAAGTAATCGTCACCTTCTTAAACAGAAGAACCACAAAAATCACACACCATCCCTCATCATGGACTTGCAGCTTAGAACCCAGCAGAACATCAGAATTGATTGAGATGGAAATGAGGCTGTGGTGGCATTACACTTTCACTCATTTTGAGAGACTGTTATTAGCTTCTGTTCTCTTTAGGGTTTTATATGGAGCTCATCACCATAGTATTTGACTGTTCTTAAGGTGCCTGTTGAACAGATAGGCGCAAAATTGTCCGCTTTGGGTGGTGTATGTACGTAGCAAGTTCAGGCAGCTTCCCTGAAATAGGAAGGAGAGTTCTGGCTGAGTAGGAGGAAGCTGAGCATCATGGCAGTGGGAGTATTAAATATTGATGGGGTTTTTTTTTTTAACGTTGATGTCACTGATTTATTTAAGGAGCTGTGCAGTATGCTGCTGGTGATAAATCTTTCAGATGCCAAGCTCATCCAGCTGTAACCGTGTTCTGGAACTGCAAAGTCTTTTACTACATGTATTTCTGCTGTTAAGTCCAGTTCACATGTGGAATGTCATAGCTGATGAAAAACATGGGGCAGGCTTGAATTCTCCACCTCCACTGTGAAAATGTTCTACACAATAATTTGTATTGCTTTGTGTAATTTCTAACATGACTGCCTCAGTGATTAGCTTCTCTCAGGGGTGAGGCTTTTTGGGGCAGGATGTTCTATGGGAAAGAGATGACTCTTTCGTATGTTGTGCAATAATTCATGGTTTATGAGCCTGTGCTTTTTGTCTTTCAAACAACCAAATCTGCCCTATCTTAAAGAAGTTGCAGGTGATTTTTATGAAATCATTACAGAAGGAATATTCAGATTCCAGACTAATTGTTCTGATGGACAGCAGGGGAATTACACTGGTGGGAGGTGAAATAAAAATCACAATACTGATGTAACTGTTCTATTTATCGAATAATCCACTCTGAATGAACAACAAGGCGTACTTGTGGTACCTTAGAGACTAACAAATTTATTTGGGCATAAGCTTTCATGGGCTAAAACCCACTTCATCAGATGCATGGAGTGGAAATTACAGTAGGCAGAATATATATACACAGTACATGAAAAGATGGGAGTTGCCTTAACAAGTGGGAGGGGGGTCAGTGCTAACAAGACAATTCAATTAAAGTGGAAGTGGGCTATTCTCAACAGTAGAATACCAAAGAAGGAAAAAGCACTTTTGTAGTGTTAATGAGGCCAGTTTAATCAGGGTGGCCCATTTCAAAGTTGGTTCAGAAGTTGGTTGCTTGCTAAGCGGAGTATATTGCCAAGCAGAGTATATTGCCATGAGCATCTATGGTACTGATGCTCCAGGATCTGCACTGGCTGGCTGTGGTTTCCAGGCAAAATTTAACCTATAACCCCCTAAATGGATTAGGAGTAAAGGTGGTCAATCTTCTGACAGAAGAGTTTTCCATTAGAAAATGCTGATTCAACAGAAAAAACATTTTGTGGGAATGTATTAATTTCATTAACATTTTTAATGGGAAATTATCAATACGTGTCAGTTATAAAAAAGTGAAAGTGACAAGGTCAAAATGAAGTATTTTCAGTAAGGCGCTCACTATCGCTCACACTTCCCTAACACACACACACACTGGCTCTCACGAGTCACATACACTGCCTCTCACGAGTCACAGTCCACCAACACAGATTGTCACACACACACAGTCTCACACTCCCCAACACACACTGTCACATAGTCCCCCAACATACAGTCACACACACACTGGCTCTCTCGCGCTCTCTCTCACACACACACACTTATATTATTGTTGTTATTACCGGTTGGTTCTTGTCAAAATGCTCGTGGTGAGCCAGGAGTGGCTAGGGGCTGCAAGAGGGCAATGGGCTCTGGCAAGATGAAGCCCCCCGTGACAGCGTGAAGCCTGCCTTGAGCCGCTGCCGCGGCATCTACTGCGTACAAAGCTCAGTGTGTGTCAGCAAGGGGGAGGTTCTGGGGGTCCGCGGGCAGGGGTGGTGGCTGTGCCCCCTTGACAAACCAGGGGCAGTGGCCCTGGCTGGGGACCGCCTTCAGTGAAGTATAGGGACACCAGTTTAATAATACTGCGTAGGGCCCCATACATCCTAAAGACGGCCCTGTTTAGTATATTTTGTTTAGTAAAAAATGCTGAGATTTACTTTTTGTCCTGATCTGGAACAAAACAAAATTTTGAAATCTCAGCATTTCCCACAGGACAGAAGTTCCATTTTTCATCCACTGTTAATTAGGAGCTATGTACCAGAGAGTCGTTTCTTTCTCTCTGCAGTGTTACCGCAGTTGAGATCAGCAGAGGCACCTGAGCTAAAGCCCGGTTGTTTAAATGAGAAGGGGCTGCTAACAGGAGGTTTTCTTTGGTTGCCCTTTGAGTGTGTAAATAAGTTAAATATATGGGTGAGTTGGGACTATAATCCATTGTATGTGTGTGCTGCATTGGGAGCAGGATAAGGACTCACTCATTTACATCTTTGTATTTCCAGGGAACCAGTCTCCAAGATATCCAGACATTACAGAAGGCTGTAAGATTGCAGATGGGAACATATGAGCTTTTTAAAAAAATGTATTCACCGCCGCTTGTACAGAGACCGCTAAGACATAAATGAAACAGTCTTCATATGTAGCCTGGTCCTTCTTTGTCAGTGTAGTCTTCACTGCCTGCATGTTGCACAATTTGCAAGCAAAGATGTTGAGCAATATTTTCAAAACCACTTAAGGGATAGATTCACCAAAGGACTTAGGAGCCTAACTCCCACCTTAGGTGCTGAAATCCCAGAATCAGGCCCCAATGGAATTCACTCCCCACCCCCCTTCAGCTGCTGCCAAGTCTGTAGGTGCCTAAACTCACTTGACACCTACATTTTTGCAGTAAAAGATCCCTAGGCGCCTACGTTTGTGCCTCTGTGCATGTGTGGGCATCTGGATGTCTAAATCCTAGAGTGAAGCAAAACCCAGGGGGAAGACAGGCATTCCTCTGCTTAACTCGCCTGCAGGGCCCTAGCCAGTAACCGTGCTTAGAGCTCACCTACTGGATCAGCCCCCTATAGGCGAGAATACACAAAAAAGCGGGGTGGGGGAAGTTCTCTTATAACTTTTAGCCCAGTGGTTAGAGTACTCACCTGGGATGTGGGAAGCACCCAGTTCTCCCTCCCTGTAGGGGCAAAGGTATTTGAACAGGAGTCTGCAACCTCTCATGTGAGTGCCCAAGCCACTGGGCTGTGGGATATTCTGGTGTGGGGTCCCTGTCGAAGCTTAGTCTCTCCTGTCGAAGCTTTGTCACGCTGAATAAATTTCAAAAACTCATTGGCGCAGGGGGCCTGGATCCTGGGTTCCCAGTTGAGTGCTCTAATCACTAGGCTCCAGAATCACTCATGCTTGTGCTCTTGCTCTCTCTCCAAATCATTCTTTCATTATTTACCCACAGTGGAACAGCTTCAACAGGAGAGCTTGAGGGAGCCCCACATCGGAATATCCCATAGCTCAGTGGTTAGGTCATCCTCCTCCTTCCCCTCCGGCTTCTTGCAAAAACAGCCTAGGCACCTAGCCCCAAGAGAGGGTTGAGAATCCCCAGTAGAGGGAGGTGCCCCTCCTGCAGCCCAGATTTAGGTGATGAACTTCATGAGAGCGGCAGGGCTTAGCACACACCCCTTGGTTTGGCATCTCCCATTTAGGCAGGAAGCCACCTAGCATACTGGCTTTTGTGAATCCCATTCTGAGGCACCTCCCTCTCCCCATTCATTGTACAGGGAGAGGAGGTGCCAAACTCAGGCTTTGTGGATCCCAGTGAATTTCTGGGCACCTAAAAGGTAGGTGTGGCAAAGCTCAGCATCACCAGGCCTACATTTCTTTGTGGATCTAGCCCTAAGTGATTTAGAAGGGTGAGTCACGCTGAAAGTCAATAGACTCTTAAGTCATTTTTGAAAATGGCACAAGCTTCTAAGTCACTTAGGCATTTTTGAAAATGTTACTTGTTAGCTTTGTTTATCCAGCCTCTAGTATCAGCCAAGTCTGCTCACTCTGACCCCCTGCCACTTCCCCAGACTTCTTCCTATCTTGGCTTGCCTGTAGGCCCTTTCCCCTAACACCTTTCCAGGCTCTGTAGAGTCCTTTCAAGCTGTGGTAGGAAGCAAATGCTTTCCTCGTGGAGATCCAGCACCTGCCCTTTTATCCAGGCTACTCCTTGCTCCACCGCTGTGATCTCTCCATGGCTCTCCTAGCATATTAGCAGAGTTGTCTCTCAGGAGAGGATCCCAAGGCCAAGTAGCCTCTCCCCCTGGGCTTCTTTCCTCCTGCCCTGAAACCCTGCCTTTATGTTAATTAGCCACCCAGTTCCTCCCACTGGGTTTCATCCTTAATTGAGCCTGACACACTCTGGAGTTGCCACCAGGTGCCATAACGGAGCTCTTCAGCTCCCCTTAACCCTTTCGGTGCCTGTGTGGGGTATGCACCTCACTTCTGCACCCTGGCTTCTCACATACTGGCGCACAGGGACATATGTGTACTCCTCTAAGAGCTCACTGCTTGGAAATGGATTCCATCCCCTAATACAGGGTGTACAATCTCACAATAGGGACAGCAGAGGAAAGACATGGAGAGCAAAACTTACTTGGCCACTTTGATAAGTAACCTCTTTCTACCCAGACCATCTCCCCCTGCACACACGTGTGCGCGCACACACACATCGACACCCATTTGGGTTTTTTTAATGTAATTTAATCAAATAAGTAAAAAGATTGCACTTTCCAATATATATAATTCATTACACCTATACAAATAATTTATAATCTATCTACATCATATACAACTATACATAGTTAATACCTATATATACATCAGTACAAATTCAAAGCTACTGCACAAGTCTCTGGTTATGTCTAGAGTGCCAGGCGTGGTGAACCTATAGTTAAATCCCAAGGCAGGCGGACATGTGAGGAGCTGTTTGTCAGCCTCTCAAATTACTGCCCTACATAGCAGCTCATAGGAAGAGAAGTGCTGGCTTCATCCAGGCACTTCTTGACCTCCTTTTCCATCATTAGTCATGGGGTCTCCCTTGTATGTGTCTCCTTCTGGGGCCAAATACTTCTCTTTTCTACATAAACTTTATGTTCTTGCTTGTCAATAATTTACAATAAGCCATGAGTAAACTGGGGTTAAAAACAATGTTGTTTATGCTGAAGAAATGAGAGCCCTGTTGCTGAATGCATCTGGCTTTGTTTATCTTGTATCCCCTCGTTACGGCTCAGGGCACTGAGGTTAGCTGAACTTGGAATGAGGTGGCTAAATCTTCTAGCATAACAAAAATATCATTTCCTTCAGGGGCTCTGGTGAGATCCGAATACAAGGAAGTGCAGTGCAGCAGGGGTGAAAGAAATTCCCTGGATTAAACTTTTGGATTATTATTGTAACCCCAGTGATTGTGGGACAACAATAGGGCTTAGCTTTTTTTTTTTTCCCCTGGAGGAAAACGTCCAATATACAGTTTTCATAAGTGGAATAACACACTTTGGGGAGTATAGCTCTTCATGAAATCACAGTTCTAGAGTACTTGAGTCACTTGGCAGTACAGTGAATGTCTCAATACACACCCAAGCCATAAGTGAGGATGCCCCATGGTGTTTGTATGAGAATCTCATGCACACATTTACTTTTTTTGTAATTAAATGATTTTGGGGGGCTGCCAGGCTCTCCTGTTGCTAAGGAGCCTCTCACCTGCCATCAGTTTTAAAGGTGATTTGCCAGCAGGCAGTTTATTTCAATAGAGCTTCCTGGGGAATTGTTTTTATTGTAATAGTTTTATGCAAGATGCTAAGCTGGGAGTTTGTAAAACTTTAGCTAGAAAGTAAAAGATAAAAATTTTGCAGTGAGGAGCGAGAGTAAGTGGTTGTTTCATCTTAAAAATAGCAGAGCAGGGCAGCAATGGGAGCTGCAGGAGGGTTGAGACAATCTTTAAAGCCTACATGGGGGGGAAATTTAACCCAAACTTCCCCCAATGTCCACGGGGCCTAAATGTCCAAGAAATCCTAACGTGATCAAAATCTTTGGGCCTTAATCAAGTCAATTCTGTGAAGGGTTATTTAGAGGGGCCCCATCTAAACATTGCAGCCCAACATGTCAAACTTGGATACCTAAAGTTTGGTTGGATACATTCTGATTCCACATTTAGGCACTAAATTAAGTAGCCCCTGATTGTCAGAGGGACAGTTCCCATTGGCCAGACACAAATCACATCCCAGCCTGGCCAGCTGTTCCATGGCAGGAGTGTGGGGAATCACCTCTGGGGGCAGGGGGGGATGTTGTTTTCCCTGCCATACTCCTGTATGGATTCTGCTGGGGCATGCAGCTTAAAGTTCCACCAGCAGCTCTTGTGGGAGTCTTGCTGGCTTAACCCTCAGCTGGGGTGCACTGACTCAGCACTCCCCTACGGTCACATTCATCAGACAACACCATCCCCTGTTCGGGCTGCTTTGGCTATGAGCAGAATCTCTTGGGGAGCGTGTGCTGCACTTGAGACCTTACGGAACTGCAAATTAACCTGGCCCAATATGCACTACACTACAATGCATTACCACCTGTAAACTGCTCTGGGCTCTCAGGCACTCCTCACCAGTCTATAGCATGTAAACCAAACAGAAAGCACATGAAGGCCAAGAAACTAGAGAAGCCACTGATGGGTTCTTTGGGTAGCTGTTTCTTGCATACTTGTGACAAAGCAACACTGGCAATGAGGTGTGGGAGCAGAGAACAATTTGGGGTTTGTGTAACCCAGTCTTTAGGAGCAGACACTGATAGTCTCACACAAGGAAGGTCTGATGATCACATCTATCAGGATTTAAGGGATGCCTTCTTAACGCTGTCCTGGACATTTTGGATTAGATCTGACAAGTTAATGAATCTACACAGGGTATCTGACTGAAATGACTTCAGCTGGCAATGAGCAGGAATGAAGATAGGAACTTGTGCACCTGCTGCAATGTGAGCTTTTTTTTGATCCTAGCCAAAGCCACTAGCATGGAAGTCCATGGCAGTTTTTCCCACAGACCTCAGGGCAAGTTCAGCAGACCCTAGTGACGCACATATTCTACTCAATTCCAGTCAGCCCTTACAAGCTTTCTTCTTTGCTGAGTGAATGTTTTGAGGCAATTGCCTGTCTGTCCAAGGTGACTCAACTATATTGCTTTGGAACAGAGACCGTGGCTTCAGGTGTACCTGTGCAGCACCCAGCACAATGGGGCCCTGATCCCTGATTAGGGGTTTCGGACACTACTGTAATATAAAATATTAAATAATAATAATTGCACCTTGTGCCACACCTAAAGCAAGCAGAAGCCAAACTCTGCCAGTTTGTCTCCAATCCTTCTCCGGAAGAAACCCCTCAAGGTATTTTACTGACACACACATAAGAATAACGGTCTGACTCCTGCTTATGTCCCTCCGTGCTCAGTTCCCCAGCCCAGCTCCACTCTCCAGCATTACAGGAACTCCCTGCTCTTCCACCTTCTCCCAGGCTCTGTTCCCTGGCTCAGACCAAAGCCACGGCATTATAACAGTTTGCCTGATTTTTACTTTCTTCTTTGAGCCCTAACTTCACGTACAGTTGTAGCTTTACAAGAGAAATTGTCGTGAAGTCACTGTAGGTGGCTTTTAGTGTGTTCTTCGGTCCTTGTTCTATTGTGACCCAACCAGGGATTCTTACAAATACCTCTCATGTCAATTTTTTCTTATCTTCTTCACTGGATGATGCCTGCAAATGTGTTGATGGGCAATAGCAAAGATTTGGGCATGTATTTGGCCAGTCCCACATCCTCCGATTCATGCAGGCTGAATTTCATTGTCCTTGTCTTTTGCAAGCAATAGCTGGGTTCCAGGCAAGGAGAAACTTCCACACTGGAAGAGAAGAAAGATACTTTTACTAAACATGCTGAATCATGGGCCAAATACTGATCTCAGGTACATCAGTGTATATCCAGAGTAACTCCCTTGGCTTTGGCTGTTGCTTTGGATTTACATCCATGTAACTAAGATTTATAATCTGTTTGTAATCTTGCACTGGTTTTCGCTAGAAAGATTATCTAATTCATATTATTGTTGTTATTATTACTTGATTTACACAGTGCCTTAGGCTAGCCTCAGTTTAATTCAGGGGAATGCAAACTGTATGTACTATAGATGGGCCTGAATCAAAACTCCACCTTCAAACGCCCCAGAACTTTAAGGCATTTGAAATCCAAATTGAAATCCCTTGAACTTTGGGATGTTCAAATTCCAGATCCAAATGTTGAGGCTTGAGCCTGTCTAATACATAAACACTTCACTTCTCCATCACTGAAAGGCAACCACTGCTAATGCAGGATGTGGCAGCTTTTAATGGTGCCCACAACGCTGCACAGTGGTTTTAGGACAGGAAACGAAGGAGAAAACTGTCTCCGTTTGAAACTGCTGGGGGAAATTTACTAATGTAGAATGTAATTACTCAGAGTGGACTTCTGCCCTGACTCCAAAGCTAACACCCTGCTGTTTGCACAAAAAGTGCCATGGGACCTTTATGAAGACAAGAAGCAAGAACCTTGGTTTTACACTTCATCCAAAAGATGGCAGCCTCCCACAGCATAAGCTTTTACCCGGGGGAAAAAGCACCATCTATGAACTGCGTTTCTCACAGCAACCAGTTTGCTCCCTCTTCGACTTCTTGAAGGCCTCATTTCTGGTCTCTGTAAATGTTTCACACACTACACCATTATCCATGAGCTTCACGCAATGTTTCACCTGGTGAGGTTTATAAGAAACTGTTGTTGGGTCTTTTTTACCTGCTGGGCCCCAAATCTTTCAGGTTACTCTGCTGCCAGAGGCCACTGGCTGTAGGTGAACTAGGCAGCTGCCTATGGCATCAGATTTCTGGGCAGCTGCTTAAGGTGACATATTTGGCCCAACTGCCCCTCCATTATGACGGAGGGGTGGCTGGGCCAAATTTGAGTTGAGAATACCAGGTTGCAATGTCACTCAATCACATTTGGCCCAGCGACCCCTCTGTCATGGAGGGGCAGCCAGCCAAATCTACTGCCCTAGGCTTACAGGGAGGAGAGGGCAGTACACTGAAGTTTTGCCTAGGGTGGTAGATTGTCTTTGGTGGCCTCTGGCTGTTGCCATTGGAAATCCCTTCCTCCAGGCTTGGAGGGAAGCACATCCCACCCATAGGGTTTTTTACAGATCACTAGCCTGTCTCTTACACCCAACTGTTCCCTTGATGGGCAACCCAGAATCACAAACAGCTTTCTTGGAAGGCAGTTCCCTCAAAATCCTCATCAACAGCGGAAAAGAAACACGGATAGAAAGAAACAGAATAAGACTCACTGTTGGCTATGTGTAATGAGGGAGAGAGAAAACAGGGGAGAAGAGGGCAAAAGAGGAGGGTAGCCAGAAACTAGGTAAATCAGAGATTTCAATAACCTTTGCCCTAAACAAGAAATGGAGCTTCATTTTCAGGCCTTACATTGTGAGCACCCAAACTGGCCTGTTTGCATGCCAGCTGCCATCTCTATGCACTAATACTCATGCACTAATACCAGTTTGCACACCCAGCTATCAGAGCTGCATATGCACATGCAGCATTTATGTGCACAGTTATGTGAGTATGTGTAATGCTCTGGTCTAGTGTATGATCACATCTCCTCCAAGTGGCTGATTTGTGACTGTACAGCCAACTTCTATCACACAAAGGGCTTTTCCTTCAACTCAATTGTTGAGCCCGTTTAAAAAAGGGACACATTTTCATACACAAAAAAGAATTTTCCCTTTCTTCGTCAAATAATTTTGACTGTTGACATTTTTCAACCAGCTCTACTCAAGTGGTAGCTTGCGTTTTTGTGCTTAGAGTCCTGGGTTCAAACCCCTGCAGATGACTGTGGTGGCTGTATGTGAATTGGTACATGATACGTTTTTGTTGTTGATGCTACATGGGGCAAAATTATGAAATTGTGGTTCTTAAAATACAAATCCAGCCTGCACAAATTCTTGAAAGAACCCCATTTTTGCTGCTATATTATCAAAGCTGCTCAGACAGACTACCCACTCCCACCTTCAGATTTCTACAGTGTCTTTTATCCTAAAGGATCCCAAATCACTCTACAAGCTCCACCACCACAGAAATGCAGCCACTGCTGGGGTAGAACTCAAGCAGCTCTTTAACAGTAAACATTATGCAACGGTTTCAAGCAAGAAATGAAGATTCTGTATCCATATCCAGTGTATCATGTGCAAACACGCACTTAGATAATGCTTTCTATCCATGAATCTGAAAGAAGAGCTCTGTGGAGCTTGAAAGCTTGTCGCTTTCACCAACAGAAGTTGGTCCAATAAGAGATATTAGCTCACTCACCTTGTCTCTTACAAGCATTAATGAGTTAGGCTTCAGAACCCCTCTGTGGGAGGTAGGAGAGTATAATCCACACTTTACAAATGGGAAGGTGGGAATACAGAGATATCGAGGAAGTTTGTGGCAGTGTTGGGAAATGAGCCAGATCTCCAGATCTCTCCTACTATATATGATAAAATAGTTTGCATTGACACAGTGTTTTCCATGCAAAGACCTCAAAACACTTTACAAAGGAAGGTTGATATCACTGACTTCATTTGACCCTGGTGATAGCAGGCACAGGGAGGCCATGTGATTCACCCAAGGCCTCTCACCAAGTTAGCAGTAGAGTCAGGACTAGAACTCATATCTCCTGACTTCCAGGCCTGGGCACTGGTCACTAGCCAACATCACTTCCACTGTAGTCCTGACGACCCTTGTGAAAAGACATGTTGTGTCTCCGGGGGAGTGTAACTTTAAATCGATAGCTCGTTGCTTGTTAAAAGCCTTGCAGCAAAGTAGCCTTACCCAACCACGTTCGTGTAGGTCCTTCTGAAGTCCTTGTCCAGGCACAGGTTGAAGGTCCTTTGTTCCATGCTCTGGATTTTGATATTGCGTGTTCTGATCTTGTTTGCTGCTGACTGGAACAGGGAAGAAAAAGCCCTGCTGAATTTTTCACTTACCTTCTCAAGGCTGCACCGAGACAGATGGTGAATGTGTGTGCGTGCGCACATCTATTTTTGAACCTTGGACCACAAGACATGACTGCTGGAATAAAGAGGGAACTGTTTCCTTCCTTTCATTTCCCCCGGCACAAATTGGCCAATATTTTCAAAAGCAGCCAGTGATTTGGGTGCCTAACTTGAGGCTCCTTAAAGGGCCTACTTTTCAAAGGTGTTGAACACCCACAGCCCCAGTTGAAGTCAGTGAGAGATGCAGATGCCCAACAACTCTGAAAATCAGGCCCCTTCAAGTGGTCCCAAATAAATTAGGCCTCCAAAATCACTGGGGAGGCCTGGTGCTCAAGCAGCCTTACAAGGGATTGCTAGTGTTAGAGTCTTGGGGTGAGATCTCCCACTCCCCACTCTAGACCCTTTATGCCAGCGTGGGAAGGTTTCCCCTGACACAGGCACTGCAAAGCTGCTTTCTGAGGAACCCTTTGCAAGCCCTGGTGTAGCCTGGGGTCATGCTGGGGGTGGGGCAGGGGCAGGAAGGGTGAGTCAGGGGCAGAGCTACAGTGCTCAGTGCTGCAGCGATTCTAGGCAGCACTGTGACTCAGTGGAGATGGGGGAGGCTGCCATAACTTTGACAGGCCCCTAGGGCTGTTTAAGTTACACTGAAGGCCCCAGAGCAGCCCAGGTTTGGGAGGGCACAAAGGTGGCTTATAACCCCCCTTCCCTTGGGCTGTGAGTCACTGAATCTCACCCGGGCTGCCTGAAATACAAGGTGATAAAGAAACAGGCCCTTGGTCCATTTGGCCCTAAAGGACCTGATTCTCAGGATATGTCTACACTGCAACTGGAGACGCGTTTCCACGTAGGCACACCCAAACTAGCTTTAAGCTAGCTAAAAGTAGCAGTGAAGGTGTTGTGGCGCTGGCTATACAAGCCCGCGTTCCTAGCTCACAACAGGGTTTGTGCTGCTGCATCTGCACTGCTAGATTAGAGCTAGCACCGGCGAGCCCACACAAGCTGCCCTCATACTTCAGTTATACTAAGCCCTCTGCACCATTCTGGAGGTGCAAAGGGGCCTGTAAACAAGGATCAAACCCTATATCTAGTGGATGTTTGTCCTCTGGATCATTATATCTACTACACACCAAGGCACGCTGCTCCAATGGCAGAGTCTTGCAGAGGAGAAACGCACGGTGTTCCATCCAGGCAGTACTGAGGGACAGTGACAGAACTGCTTGGGTTTCCAGCAAAAAGCTGAAATTTGCCAGGGGAGAAAACAACCTGAAACCACTTTCTGGCCAGCTCTGTGCAATATCTCCTCCCCGTTTTGCAGAGCAATGGGGGATTTTCTTCTTCAGTCTTTGCAGTAGCAATAAGTAAAATCTCTAATAATCATGCTTCTAATTACGTTTCTCCATCTACATCATTCATTCATTCCAAAGGATCCTGAGCAATGGACCAGATCCTGCAAACCCTGCTGGGCGCACTATTTCCTACAGTGTGTAGCTTCCTGGCCAATAATAGGTTGTTCATGGTAGTAAGCAGTGGCTTCAGTAGCATCTGTGGAGTCAGGCTCTCTAAGCCCTGCCCTGCATCCCAGGTGGACCCATCCCTGAGAGGACAGGGAGTCTGGGGTGCTGTCTTCCTTTTTTAGCACCCTTATTCTGCAATGTGGACAGGACCCTTACACCATGTCTGTGTAACCAGTGTTGGCTGGTCCTCCTTCCTCCCACTCTGCAGCAGTCTGGGATTTCCTGGGAAAGCTCTCATTCAAGCACTGGCCTGGCCCAACATTGCTCAGCTTGGGATTCTGAATCACCAACTCCAAGGGACAGGGGCGCCGGGGTCCCCACACTTCTTACCGGCCATAAGGGCGAGCGACAGGGGGGAAGGGGCAGAGAGGAGTGAGCAGGGGGCGGGGCCTTGGGGAGAAGGGGTGGGGGTGGGGCCTCAGGGGGAAGGGGCAGCATGAGGGGCGGGGCCATGGTTCAGGCACCTGTGACCCCCTCACTTTTAGGGTGCTTCCACCTGCCAAGGGGCCACGGCTACTTACAGAAAACGATCTTCCTGACAGGTTGGAGGTTTTGACGACTTCAGCAATGTTTACATTCAAGCACACCAGATCTGCAACAGAATTGGGGCGTTAGACTGAGACTAGAGCACAGGTCAGCCCAGCTTGCCTTGCCTTGGCTGAGTGAGGTCTTCTGGGATCCTCCTCTGCTAACCCTTCTTGGTGTGCTCCCCATCACCCCCAAAGGTATTATGTTAGAATGAGCATCTGTCTGCCTGGGGTGCCTGGGTACAGCTCCGAGCATCAGCCTTAGGGGGCCCGGGAGAGCAACACAAGTTACTCCTGTCCTATTCCCTTGCACTACATAAGGCTGAGAGTGCTGCCTTTGCAGTGACTCCATCCTCTGTCACCCCAAGGGGGTATCCCCACTGGGGCTCATGGGGCAGACGCAAAGGAGGAGCTATGACAGTTTACACCAGCTGAAGGTCTATCCCCCAAAGATATCTCTTTCCTTCTTCCTCCCTTCCTCCTCGGTCAGGCAAATGCAGAAGAGGCGGGATATAATGGCACAAAGAAGCATAAGTGAGTCTAATTTGCAGTTATGCTGCATCCTCAGTTACTGGGAGCTCCTTAAAAGTGGGGCATGAGACTCAACAGCCAGATACGTGACCATGAGCTGTAGTGATCATGTCTGCAGCACATGGGTATGCACGCAGCACGAACTCAGCTCCCCGAGCCCAGCTAAAGCATGCACTGAGCATCCTGGGGGCCAGCCTCGTCTTTGGCTTTTCCAAGGTCCTGCTCAGGAATCCCCAAAACACCGAGCAGCTCAGCAAACAGTGCCCCGCCAGGAGAATCCTCACCTTCTGTTTCACTGGAGGGAATGGCTTTCATCACCAGGCCAGTAGATCGCAGGAAGACGTCTACCTCCTTCTTCCGATCACTCAGCAAAACCTGCACAAAAGGCTCATTTCACTCAGTTACATTCATGGGGATTAACATGTTAGGCCTGAATGAAACCAACTGGGTGCCTGATCCAGAGCACACTGGGACAGGCTACATTTGTTTTTTCATTTGATTTCTCTTTCCCCTCCCCCTCCTCTCTGCTCCTACATTCACATTTTTCCTCTGTTTGTTTTTCACTTTTCTCCACTTTCTGCTCCACGTTTCACCCCACTGGATTTCCTCCCTCTGTGACTTTTCTCACAGCCTCTCCTAAGCAAACCTGATAGCATTCATGTTCTAGCTGAGCTTTCAAACCCGCAATATTTAAGTGGGTTCAAAACGAGGCAAGACGCGGTCACCCAGCCCCTGGTTAAACCCAAAAAGACACCCTGCCAGCCCCTCTTAATGACAGAAAAAGCATAACATTAGGCATGGGGAAAACTCATCGAAATTGAGAGGAAAAAAGGTGGGAAAATGATCAACATAAAGGGCCATGTTAAAAAAAAAACAGATTCTAAGATGCTCAGGCAGAACAGGGGATCATAGAATCGTAGGACATGAAGGGACCTCAAGAGGTCATCTACTCCAGTCCCCTGCACTCAAGGCAGGACTAAATATTATCTAGACCAGCCCGGACACGTGTCTGTCTAACCTGCTCTTTAAAATCTCCAGTAACGGAGATTCCACAACCTCCCTGGGCAATTTATTCCAGCGCTTGCACATGTGTCTGCATATTTAGCACCAGATTCTGCCTCTCTTATTCAGGCTCAATAAGGTCTTACTCAGGGAGTAGCATCACTGATTTCAGTGAGACTGGCCACTGAGTAAAGCACTACGCAGTCTAAATAAGGGTGGCAGAACTGGGCCCGTAGGCTTTGTCTAGATTAGGAAAAAGATGTGTTCTGAAAAAAAGTGTTAGCTAATGTGATTTTAAACTCTGCTGAAGGGCTAGTGTAAATGGGGCTGAACACCTTTACAAACACATTAGCTGGACACGGGCAACACTCAGGGACTCAAAACAAAGGGAAACATCGACTACAATAGATGATCAAGGTGTTCATTGAAAAGTACCCCCCCACACACACACTGTAGATGTGCAATAGGAGGAGAAAAGAGGGCCCATTAGAAATCATAATCCCAGAGGCTAGACTTTACAGTTAACCAGTAAGGGGTCTTGTGCATCCTAATTAAGATTTCCGGGACAGTGGGGACCGGATGTCCCAGGAACAGCTGGCTCATTATTACAATGGTTGATCCACGAGCCAACATCTCTTTTCAGGTAAGATGATGTCCTGCCACATTCAGCTCTCAAGCAATGCATGTGCTGAAAGGAGCACAGCCACGTTCTCATGGGCAAAAGCAAAGGCAGTTTTCCCTTGTTGTAGTGATCTGCCCCAGAGCCCCTGAATGCAGAGAGCTCCCAGATCCGCCAAAAGGAGTCCTGCGAGCAGTGAGGCCATGGGACAAAGAGTCGCATCTTACCTTTGTATACGTTACTGCGAGATCTGCCCCGGGGACTTCCAGAGTTGTTTTCTTCTTTGTCTGCATATGGTCTGGAAGAGGGAAATCAATGGGAAGTGAGAGCCTGAATGGCAACATTGCTCACTTAGGGTATACATCCAGCTGCAATGGAAAGGCACCCATTGACTCCAATGGGAGCAGGATTGGGCTATATTGCTGTAGGTTAGTTCTAATGGCAGAATTAGGAGCCAGGAGGTTTCCTTTCCTGTTCTTTTACCAAGTGTCCCCAACCTACCAACAATACTTGGAGGCAGAACGTCTTGCAAATGTTTTTTTCAAATTCCTTCCCCACCCCGGCGCCATGCCTGAAAAACATTAATTCTACATTTTCAAATTCCGACCCTGCTCTGCTTGGAAATATTTTCATGGAAGCACCTGGAAGTTTCAGCTACTGGGATGGAGCACTACAAACATATAATGCACATGCATGAAGCTTTGCACTAGCTATCCATGTGCTTCCAAGAGCAATCCAAGGCATTAGCCACAATCTATAAAGCCCTATATAGAATGGAAGCGCGTTATCTGAGGGATTACTCTTCAGGCAGTATCCTACCAGGGGAGTTGTATCCACATGCATTCAAGTACCTAACTCTGAGATGCACCTGGGAGGTGCTATACCACATCGCAGCATCACTATGGTGTATTTTCTAAGCCTGTAGGGCAAGTACCTATGAATGGGTACTCTGCGCAGCCCTGATTTCAGACTTGAAAAGCCAGTCTTTCCACGGGTGCACTGACATGATGGCTAATGACTTCCTGCTTGTGAATCATAAGGAGACACATGCATGAGCTGAAATCCTCATTAGATTATTGCCTCACTCCAGGACCTTGTAGCTTCAGTTACTGTGTGTGGAAGGACAAAGGGGCAATGGAGGTGAGTGTGATTACATAAGGGGAAAGCTTACTAAAGAGAGAGGCAAGCAGGGATGAAGGGGGATTCCTGGTGGCGGAGGAGATGCTGAAACCCACTACACACCTTTGGGGGCTTTGCAATCTTGCACCTTGGCACTCAGCTCGGTGAGGAACACATCCTCTGCTGGCTCCTGAGCCGCATTGCCGAAGAGAATCTGAAAGAGGAAAAGACCTTCTCTGGGAACAGCTCCTGATTTGTCCCCACATAGTGACCCTCTGTGACATCACGGTCATCTCTGCAGCAACCAGTTGTGATATCACAAAGAGGCTGTGACTTCATATGTGGAACAAGCAACCAGAGGCAAGGTACACACCAGGAATAAAAGTGATTTCATGCACATCTCCTTCGTCACAGAGGAAAGCTAAGCTCCGGAAGAAAGGACGACCCTGCAAAGAGTCTGGAAAAACCTCCCTAGAGTTGCCTGGTTTCATATTTCATCACAGAATCTAAACGCAGTATCAGGGAGCTCAAGAACTTCCATAAAGAGAACATGGAATTGGCCAGTAGTGTAAACAAGGGGAAATCCCCTGGGGCACTGTTCACCTCACCACCAGGTGTCATCTTGACTGAAGTGAGGACTCCCTCACAAGACCCAGTCCCTGTACCAGTATGCTGATTAGCTCTGAGGCATGTACATTCCTGTTTGTGGCACCTGAGTGCTGATAGAAATGCCCAGAGAGTCACCTGGCCATGAGTCTGCAACACAGAGGAGGAAAACTGGGGAATAAAAATAATTTACAAATAACAAGATCACCAGCCATATGAGATGAGGATCAAGTGAGGTGGGGGCTGGAACAATGCCAGAGTGATAGGAAGGAGATAAAGTCCTGTGAGGCACTGACAAGATGACCCTCCTCTGGGGCTGATCCACAGAAGATAGCGAGACACCTGGTTTGGTTCCCAGCTGATGGATCTAGTCCTTGAGGTAAAGTGGCAAAAGCAGCTCAAGTGTTTGGAGCTAGAAGTCCTGGATTCAGTTCCTGCTAATGATCTAAGCAGGTGATCTCATTAAAGTCCTTTGCTAATTGTTTTGGTCTCATGTCGAATGTCAGGTCTGACATTGGTTCTGTTTCAGAGAAGATGGCAGGAAATAAATGAAACGTTGCCGAAATCCAAAGACCCTGCAGCAATGAGGTAGAGTCTGGCAAAACCTCCCATGAGTCACCTGATTCCATATTTCATCACAGAATCTGAACTAAGGGAACTTGCTCACTTCGGGAGCAAACCTGGGTCCAGTTAAACAGGAACCTGGAACCGATTTATGGTTCAGTGCCAAAAATCACATGAAATTAGCTCTTCTGCATGGCCCTGAGGTGACCCAGATGGAACCCAATGGCTTCAACTCAGCTTCCCTATGAGATCTGGAGGATCACTAGAACCAGGAACTCAGAGGGAACACTGGGGGCTGGAGACCATGTTGATTAAAGCTGATATTTGCATGAAAACCTGGGAGCTTTGCACAGCTGGGCCAGCAAGCCCTCCGCCACACTGGGGATGTGAACTAGGGTGTGGTTTGGGGCTGCTGCTGGTGTGTTATGTAAAAGGGTGACAGACAAGGCACTGACCTTAACAGCATAGACCTGGAAATAGACTGGCTGGATGCCCAGGCGCACGTAGTAAGCGATCACATCAATAATGAATGGGTCAGACCTGGGGTGTGTGCTCAGGGAGGAGGGCTGTGTGGAAAGCACAGTTTGCATCATCTGCAGTCACTTCTCTGAAATCATTACTGAGATCCTTACTCCCTCTTGGTAAGTTTCCACAGTGAGTCCCCACCACCACCCAACACACACTGAGAGTGCTCCATTTCTGCATGGAGATCTGTCAGAGCAAGACCACAGGGGAGGAGAGTCTCCGCCCTTTGCCATCCCACCCAACTGCCCCTGTTTAAAGGGGATCTGACAATGTTTTGAAAAAGCCAGACAATGAGAGCTGCAAATCCCCTTCACAGACAAGCTTTTCAGCAAACACCGCATTTCACCATTTTGCTTCCCCCTCCCCAGTTACTAAGTTTGTTGCAACACTGAGCCTTGACCAAAGAGAATCTGCTGCAGTGAAGTGCCCCAGCATGGATACGGCTCTTCATCCTTCCACCCCATCCGCTTCAGAGCATGGAGTCTACCCCCTGGGTGGGGGCAATGTGAGCCCATTTCCACCCCCTCCCACCACCATTCAGCCATCCTGCATGACTGCTCTTGGAATATTCTTAGAGGAATAAAAATGATCAAAAACCTGAACAAATCATTAAATATTGGGCAATCACAGCCCTGCAGACCCACACAAGCACAACCGTGCACCCCAAAATGTGTGACGCTGCCGCTCTGTATTTTTCACATGACTGAGAAAGTACAGAACTCAGCGAGAAACACGAGGTGGGGGCTTTTAGCCTCTGAGAACCCCATTGTGGTTTTTGAGGCACCCGGCATGAGCAGTGCACAAAAGGAAGGGTTCCCCCTCGTACCATGGTGGCCAGCTTGGGGATCATGTGACACAGTGTGTTGATGTTGCTCTCATACCAAGGGTCAGCTTTGCCCAGATACACAGCCAGCTCGCAGAGCTCCATCTGGCCAGGCGTAGTATGCTCCTGGAGGAGGAGAAACACACAACACAGGACAGTCAGCTCCTTGCACCTGCTTGTTATGCACGGAATACTATCCCTCAAGGAAAGGGTTAAAGACGCTAGAAGCTAAGCAAACGACTGCTTTTACTGGGATGCAATCTTGCTATTAACCAAACCTTCTCCCTCTGTGGGTATGTCTACTCTGCAATCCGAGGTGTGACTGCAGCTATAGCAGTGTAGATGCAGTGGCTTCAGCAACGCTAGTACATACCCAGTGTCCTCCGCATGTTTATAGAGCCTGCGTGGAAGCCCATGCCACCACATCTAAACTGCTATTTTTAGCTGTACCAGGGCGGGTAATGCAAGTGCAGGTACGTGTGGCTCACACCTGACAGAGGGTATGTCTACACACTGCAATTGGAAAGTGTGATTGCAGCACATGTAGACGTTCCCAAGCAAACTTTGATCTGGCTGGATCAAAGCTAGCCTAAGTCTAGCTAGATCAAAGCTAGATCAGGTAACAATAGGCTGCAGTGAAGCCGTGCCTACACGGACAGCTTGTTGGGCTAACCCCGCCCACACAGGACCCTGAGTACATATCTGAGTGGCTGCTGCCCGTACTTCGCTGTTATTGTTACCTGAGCTAGCTTTGAACTAGCTAGAACTTCACATGCCGCAGTCACACCTTCCAAACGCAGTGTAGACAGACCCTCAGTAACCTCCCGACCTTACCCCCTCTCCACTGTGCACTCTCACTGGTCGGTTTATGACCCTCATGGAGTCGTGTCAAATTCTGATGGTCGGCTTTTGGGAGCAGGCTCTGGGTCTTTGCTTGCTGGTGTGGAGCAGCTAGAACATTTTCTGCAGCTCTGGGTGCTCCAGAATAAAGACAGTTAACGAATTAAGTTAACTAATAATACGTGCACATGCTGTCAGGATATACTACTAGTTCTGGGGCAAATTTAGACTGCCATGAGCTGTAAATGTTCATTGGTTTCTACTGGGGATCATGATAGCATCGCAGCCTTGTGCTGATCCAAATAGTATCCTCCCTGTTTCCGGCTGTCCCAACTTCTAACCTCATTGAGACCTTGATCCTGCCATGAGCTCCGTGCCGAAAGACCCTCGAGTCTCGTGTGGCCACACTGATGTCAATGGAGTCTGGAGACACAGGGGTCCGGTGCGTGGAGCTCGTTGCAGGATCCGGCCTTCAGTAAATAATGCTGTTCATTTATAGCAATTTTTATCCAAAGAACTCAACGTGCTTCACAAACATGGAACTCATTAGACTGACAGGTCTTTGGATAGAGACCATCTTTGTGTTCTGTATTTGTACAGCACCTGGTGCAATGAGGTCCTGGTCCATGACTGGAGCTCCTAGGTGCTACAAATAATAATAGTACCACCATTTTACAGATGGGGAAACTGAGGCACAGTGAAGAGAGGTGATTTGCCCATGGCCACACAACATGTCAGTGGCAGAGCAAGAAACAGGTCCCATGTCTCTGATGCCACATATCCCCCAAGAAACAGGTTCCATGTCTCTGATGCCACATATCCAGGCACAGACTCTCAGAGGGAAAATAGACTCGTTTTCACCGCCGTAGCGTTTGATTGGAAGCAGGGGTCAGACAAAACGAAAAACTGTGTTTCTCTGCAAAGGCCCTATGCATGATCCTAAGCTCCTTCTACAGTCCCAGAGTAGCTGGATGCATCCATTAAAATGACCAGCAATAAAATAGGTCATGTTGAGATCTTAAATATCATCACTAGGTTTCAGAGTCAACACCCCATTTGGACAAACTGAACCATTCATACTTTGCTCAGAGTTATGGTTTCAGGTTGTCTGCAGACTCAGCCAGACAGCCCTGCATTGGGTCCGATTTGGCAGGTTTTTTCAGACCCATAAGGGCTAGACACAAAATCTTAAATCCTACAGAAACCTGGTGGGCCCCCAGAGAAACATTCCAACCAGCTCTGGCAGCCCCTCTACAAGGCTGTGAGGCGAGAGAGGGTACGGTCCCCACTACATGATCGCTCACCTGAGTGGGCCGGGTGTCTGGCTGTCCCTCCACAACAGGGACGTAATAGAACTGCAGGTTCAGCCTCGGCGTCAGGAAAACACGTCTCGTTTCTCGTTTCCTTGAAATAAAAAGAATTACATTTGTTTTTAAAGTTACAATGTTTGCTATAAGCCAACCACAGCCGGTTGCTTCAGGGGAATGGGAGCCCACAGCTGCATCCTGGTAGGGCCCCGAAGTTCAACAGCATTGCTCCCTCAGCATGGAGACATTTTCCACCACTAATCCCCTCAGGGCTCTGTGCTCTCCACACTCCTTTCCGATCGTGTCTGGGCTCCATCACCATAGCGTCTGAGCACGTCACAACCTTTATTTACCCTTACAGCAGCCCTGTGAGGCAGGGCAGTGCAGTTATCAACATACAGACCTGGAAGTGGGGTAGAGCTCAAGGTCCCTTAGGATGTCTCTGGGGAGGAGGAGGGGAACAGGGTCATGAGTCCCAAGCAAGTGCCCTAACCATGGTACTATCCTTCCTCCCCCGCTTCCCACCAGCTCTGCTCTTTAGGGTCACCAATGGCTAGCATGTCAGGCCTTACCACACGTTAATGTAAATCCACACTCACCGTGCAACGCTGTGGCCTTCTCTAGTGTGTGTGTGTGGGGGGGGGGGGGGTCACAGAGAGGTCTGTGAGCTGGAAAATGTTTGGTTTGTCCCCAGTGGAAAATTTCAACTTTTCATCAAAAAAATAAAAACGCCAGGAGTGAACTTTTCAGTTGTTGCTGCCTCAAAAACCCAATTTTCCATTGAAAAAAGTTTTCACGTGGAAATGTTTGACCAGCCCCATTTACGTTTTTGCTGCAGCCTTTAAGCTAACAGCACTGGGCCTGTCACCTCAGGCAGCTGTGGTGCCTGCTTTTAACGCCAGAGATTCAATCCTGGCTCCCAGGGGCGTGTGGTATGTTAACGCTAGAATCCCACCACATCCCTTCCTGCTGCTCCTGGATCATCCTTTCCCTTCCAGGCTGTGGCCCACCACAGACCTGGTGCCTCTGAGGCCTGAGCCTTCAGTGTTACCTAGCAGGCGAGGCAAGTCCCATGAAGCTCTCATACTAGCCCACCCCACCATCCCTTCCATTCTGGGCTCCCTCTTTCCCTTCCTCTGTTAACCCCACAGCATGACAGGTGGGAGGTGGGACTGGGAGCAGCCAGCACCTATCCCGCCCCTGTTGCAGAGCCTGTGCCGGGCAATCCTCCCCAGTATTAGCCACCACTGCTCCCTGCATAGAAACGTCTCCCCGGGCCCTCAGAGGAGGCTGTAGCCTTACCTCAGTGAGTAAAAGGCTTGGGCCAGTCGCCCCAAGACCCTGTCATCCCCCAGAACCACAATCCGGGCAGTGTACAGTCTGTGGAGGTGAAGCATGGACACCACGTTGCTGTCAGACTTCCTGTGCAGCTTCCCAGATTGCTTTGCCCCTGGGCCATTGCAGCTGTTCTGCAGCAAGGTCATGCTCTCCAAAAGGCATGCCTTTTTCTTAATGCCGCCCTTCCTCTGGAGTCTGGCATGCTCCACGTCAGTGCCGCCGGGTGGCGGCAGCTCCTCGCCTGCCGCAGGCAGGTCCCGTTCAATGCCGCTGTCGGTGGAGAGCACGGAGAAGCGGGTCTGCTCGCAGCAGTCGCAGTCAGACACGATGTCCTGGATCTCAAAGTTGTCCAGTTCCTGGCTCAGGCAGTCCTGCTCGCAAGTCTGCGACAGTGGGCGGACAAACAGCACCAGCTCCTTCCCTGCGCAGGGGAGGAAAGTTGGTAAGTGATGAAGGCCAGGTGTGCAGGCTGGAGTCATCCCCGGGCTGGGCCAGTGGGAGCCGCAGGTGCTCAGGCCACTGGTTTAGGTGCCAACTGCTAGATTTAACTGTCTAACTTTAGGCTCTACATCCTCGATGATGTCTGTGGAGTCTTTCCATTCTCTCCAGTGGGCTTTGGGCCACGCCAAATGATCTGAACATTGGCCCCTCTGTCTGCTGAAATTCCACTATAACAAACCCTAACCCCATTGCCTCCCTGCATTTCACATCTGGAGCGTGCGCTTTCATTGGTCATGGAAGAGAGGCCAAAAGAAACAGGGGGAGCCCCATACAGCACAGGCAGGCACTGGGCAAGTGGGTTTCACACCAGCTACCCCTACAGAGGCATGACAATGCACCTCAGTCCTGATCTGCAGCTGCCCCTGCTACTCCAGCCCTGGGCCCTCAGACACCTCTCCCAATAAAGCGAAGTCGGGCCCTGTGGATGCTCTATGCTATCCCACTTGTGGGCCTTTCCCAAACAGAATCTGCCAGTCAAATCAACGATCCAATAGCCTCTCACCAAATCCTCAAGAAGGAAATAGGGCAAGGCCACTGCAAACCCAGCCCAGGACTCTGCCTCTCCCTCAGTTACCCCACTCGTGTGCAAGCCAGCCCACGCCCAGTGTGTCAGTGACTCTCCATCAGTGTCAATATTTCAGTCCCTTTCCCCAGGGATGCCTTTACTGTTCACACAGACAGTTCAGCATCCATCAAAGCAGGCCCATCCTACTGCCTACCCAGCCCTTATCTCCAGCCAGGTCTTCCACCTAGGAGGCTAGACCCCGCTTCTGCATCCTGCCCTGACCCTGGCTCTTCTGCTGGAGCCTCTCTACTTCCAGCAGCCTTCACCTTAAGTGAGCTGCTTTTTGGCCTCCCCTGCTCAGCCCAGCTCCCCTAAAAGGCTGCCCCACTCTGTGACAGGAAAACTTAGTGCATTAACCCAACACACTGTGCTGCCAATCCCCTGCTCTGGAACCAGGAGAAATAAAACTTGCCTCCCAACCATCTGAGCCAATTTACAACCTGTTATTTGGCAAATGCTTCTCAGACTTAGACATCATCAGGGTTTCATTTCAGTCACTTAAGGGCACTCACAAAGCTGGTCTTCGTCAGTCCACAAGTGGAAGCTGATATTCGGGTTGGGCAGCGGGGTGCCATGGAGCCCTCCTGGTGAACAGCCTCCTGCAGGAAGGGGAAGCACTTAGTTAACAGGGATCCTTGTCTGCACCTAGAGCAGCCAGTTTTGGTAGATGAAAAGAAACTGCCCATTAAACATGAGGGTGCAGCCAATTTTCTCACACACCTGCACTGGAAAAACCCTCCAATGATTTGCTCTAGGTCAAGTTCTTCTAAGCCCCAACCTGTCCAGGGGCCCAACTCATAAACGGGAAGAACTGCTTAACCTTCTCACCAGTTCCATAAAGCGTTAGACCAGGCTCAAAACAGCAGAGCGTCTCATGGCATCGGGGGCGTAAATAAGACTTTCTTTTAAAAATATTACTCATCAATGTATTGGAAATGCAGCACTGTGCGTGCACAGCAATTAATCTACTGTAATTCAAATATATGCCCGTGCAGTTCATCAGAGCCCCATGTACATCTTGGAACCCTTCAGGTAAGGCCTAATGGTATTAACGTGCCTTATACCAGTATATCTTATTCCCTGTCCCATATGGGGATAAGCTATACTAGTGTAAATGCCTTTATACCCGCATAACTGCATCTGCACTAGAAGGGCTGTAGGCTTTAACTGTACCGGCATAGTTAGAGCAGTGCAACTTGAGTGTGTACACAAGGCCTTAGCAACCCAGTTGCTCTGAAATGGGTGAACATGCACTGCTAGGAATCAGGAAAGTTTAGTCAACGGCAGAGACTGCTCAGATTGCCCTGAACTCAGTAGCCACAGTTGTTCCTGGGACTTGTGCCCTCATTGGACTTCCCAGCCCTTTGACTCCTATGCTTTTGGAGTCGACAGCATATTTACCTCCTGCTGAGGAGTTCAGCACCATGCTGTAGATTTTCTCCAGCCTCTCAGCGTGCCGGGCACGGTCTGCATTCATCTCACTTCCTGTACACTCGACGGCTGCCACCACTTGCCGGAAACAGTGCTCTAGCTCATCTGTGGGCTTATCCTGTCACAGAGAGGTGCTATTAATAACCCAAGGGTGGGAATATAAGATCCACTACATGGATGAGGCATACGGAAGGGGGAGATTAAAAAACATCCACTACGTTTTGCTGGACTGAAGCCCAACCCCATCATTTCACAGCTGCTGAAATAAAAGAGACCATTAAATAACATTAAACTCTCAGGGTGCATCTACACAGCACAAACAGACCTATGGCAGCAAGTCTTAGAGCCTGCTCAACTAACTTTGGCTCACACTAAGGTGCAAAAAATAGCAGTGTAGACAGGACCTCCACTCTTGCAGAGTCCCACAGCTTGAACTCCAGTCTGAGCCTGTCTAAATAGCAATTTTTCAGCCTCAGAGTGTGAGCCCTGTGAGCCTGAGTCAGCTGACCCAGGCCAACTTTGGGTTTTTTATCTCCATGTAGACGTATCCTTTGACACACTGTAGCCCTAACACTGGGGCCAGTTCTGGCAGGCTGCACAGCCCAATGTAGCAGGGGTGCCAAGTTGGGCAGAAGATAGACTGAGGGTACGTCTTCACTACCTGCCGAATCAATGGGTAGTGATCGATCTTTCGGGGATCGATTTTTCGCGTCTAGTGTAGATGCAAATAAATTGATCCCCGATCACTCTGCCATCGACTCCGGTAATCCACCGTGGTGAGAGGCAGAAGCGGAGTCGACGGGGGAGTGGCGGCAGTCGACTCTGCGGCGTCCTCACGGTGCGGTAAGTTGATCGAGGTACGTCGACTTCAGCTACGTTATTCACGTAGCTGAAGTTGTGTACCTTACATCGAGACACCCCCACCCCCCCAGTGTAGACCAGGCCTAACTGTTCGGTCCTACTCTAAGCCAGCTATGCACTCCATCGGCTGCAAGGCAGAGGCAGCTGCTGAAGTTCATGCTGGAGGCCTTACTGAGGGCAAGATACTCAGCAGCAGAGCAAACGGGCTCTTGGAACAGCTCCCAATGGGACATGAAGGGAAGATGGTTCTGTAGGGGACGATGGTGCTCCTAAGCGAGAGACCTTCTTCAGGTTTATGTTAGATGGAGCGCTCCAAATAAACAGCGCTCACTGGGCTCCACTAACGTGCCTGAACTGGCCATGCCTATCAGGCTTGGTCTGCAGTGCTCCCTTAAAAAGGCTACTCAGGAGAGCGGGACATTTTCCTGACGAGACATATTTTTCACAAGAAAATGGCTTTTCATCTCAAACAAAAAGTTTCAGGGAAAATTGTTGATTTCAACTCAATTGTCTGTTTTTTCAAGGCAAACCTGGAAATGGAAAACCAAATATTTTTAATGAAAAGTGAACTTTTTTTTAACCAAAACAGTTTTCAAAAACTGAAAAAAATTCAATTTTTGGTTTCGGTTTTTGTCAAATGTGGGAAATTTCAATGAAAATGAAAAAAAGCCCCCCTAAAAAAATTTTTTTTGCCAGTGTCCTGCAAAAATAGTTTGTGTTTTGACCAACTCTATTGACCAACTTTCAAATGCACAATGGAAGTACTCACAGCTACCAAAGTACACTAAACCACGCACACGTGTATATCTGTGTGAAATCACGCATCTTCACGGGAACTACTTGCGTGGCAAGGTGCTGTTAAATGTGTGTAAAGGTAGTAAAATCTGTTTTCTATGTTAATGGAAGCTAGTGGGGGCTGAGTGCTTCTGAGAATCTGTTCACATGAGTTGCCTAAATGAGAGCAGAGCTCTTTTGAGAATCTGGCCCCACATAAACACGGGTCAAGTTCATGGTGATATGAAGTTGCAGCTAAGCCATTACCTGAAGGATCCTCTGGAAACTTTCAACATCACAGTCCTCACCCAGAGCCGCCTGCACAGCACGTGTTATCACATAGCACATGCATGATCTGGGATTCTGATACATCTGAGAAGCTTTGGCTTCAGTGACTAGTGAATTGCATACAGCCTTGGAGAGCACATCTGGATCTGCAAATATGAAAACTCTGTGGAAATGAAGGGTTGAAAAAATAGATGCATAAAATAAATGAATACGGTTATCAAAACAGAGTATGCAAAAAGGCAGGAGTCAATGAAGATTGGGAGGGCAGGTAAGGCATGCCATTGTACACCTAAAAGGCAAGATGATGGCTGCCACTTTAATGCTTCAGGGCTTACGCTGTCAATCAGCCAATGTCAGGAAGAAATTCATCCTGTGGTGTAACGCTGCACAATGAAGGGATTAAAACTTGCTGAAGAAGCCAGCATTGTTCCCCATCTGGAGCAAGGTACTAGACTAGGTGGGTCATCGGCTTTTTCTGGTATGGCTGGGTCTGTTTCCATGTTGGGCCTAATCCCGCAGGCAGAGGTTCAGAGAAGGAGCAAATTGTCTGCCACTGGGCCAAGTTCAACCCTGGTGTACATGAATACAACTCAAGTGAAGTCAGTGGAGATGCACCCTCTTACCCAAGAGTTGAATTTGGCTCATAGTAATTATTCGCACTCTCAGACTGGAATGAATATTTTGGGTCAGCATCATTCTGCTCAGTTAAACAGCTGCTGCAAATACTTCCTGTGCTTCTATACCTGTCTAGGGGAAGCTCCCTGCTCCTAGGGCCTGGAAAACCAGCTGGAATACTCAGTAAAACACCGGCTTCCTAACACCAAGCTTGTCTTAACAAACCTGAGATGTCACTGATGTCTATTGTATTCTGTTTTGTAATACCACTCACAGGGCTTTGATTTTGCTCCAGTTCTGTGTTAACAGCTGTTAGATTTTTGATAGTATTGCCCAGTGCCATTAAATGCTGTGTCCAGTATGCAGTAAAGGCACAGATTTTGCTGCAAGATTAAAAGGCCATTTAAAAGCCACACTAGACCAGACTGTACGTACCTTTCCTGATAAGGATATGGGTGGCTCTTCAGACTTTGTTCAGAAATAATCATCCTTTGGTATAACACCCCTGACAAATAAAAATATGCACATGCAACAGATAGTAACAAGAGAGTGGCCTGATCCTACTCTCACCCCAGCATGAGTTAGAAGTAACTTTGCTAAATCAGTGGAGCTACACGGCGATAAAGCAGGTGTGGGAGGAGAATCAAGCATGCAGTTCATATAGCCCAGAATAAAGACAGTAAAATCTAAAGGGAATTCTGCTAGAACACATGAAAACACCTTCTGTTTAGGGGTAATCCCAGCTACACACTGCCTATATTTCATGTCCTTTGCTGACTAGATAACAAGTTAGGGGATGGACTCTGAAGCAGATGCAGGAGAAAGGACCCGATTCTCTGCTGACTTTTACCCTGTGTCATCATTTGTGTCAACACAAAGTCTGTTCAAACTGCTGCCACATTGGAATGGTGGTGCTTTCCACTCCCAAGGGGCGAGGCAATGGAGAAACTGCCCCAAAGATCCTACTCCCATTCAGCTGTTACCAAAAGAGAGTGGTCTTGTGGTTAAAGTAGTGCTCTGGGAGATCTGTGTTCTCTTCCCTTCCCAACTCTTCAGCGGAGATTGTGCCTCAGCTAAAATGGGAATGATACATCTGTACATGGTGGGAGGGCCTGTTTGATGCTCTAATATGATGGTGATGGAAGTCGTAGGAAAAAAACCCATAAATAAGAAGAATATTAACAAATAGGGCAGAGAAAACTGAAAATACAAGATTTCGGCAGTATTGTTTCTAAACACACCTATTCTCCAGAAGACACTAACTGGATCTTTAGTATTTAGCACCTGCTTATCATAAAAAGAGATGATGAGAGAGCAAAAGTTGGGAAGGCTGCCGGATTAGGTTTGATGGAGATTTCTCATGGCAGGATACAGATCTAAGGAGAATGGTTTTACTGTGTGGTTTAATAACAGTCTGTCACTAGTAACCATTGTAGAGCGCTAGACTGACCCTGCTGGGCCCATTGCATTTCCATTGCAGACCAATTTCCATTGTTAATTTCTGGTTTTTGGGGATGGGACTCAGAAGTTCTGGGTTCAGTTCCTGGCTCTGCTCCAGACTCCATGTGTGTGATCTCAGGGAAACCACTTTGTCTTGTCTATTGGAATTGTGAGCTCTTTGGGGCAGTCTTTTTGTTCTGGGTTTGTACAGCGCCTAGTACAACGGGATCCTGGTCCATGACTGGGGCTCTCAGGCGCTATTGGTAATACATGTATCAGAGGGGTAGCCGTGTTAGTCTGGATCTGTAGAAGCAACAGAGTCCTGTGGCACCTTATAGACTAATAGACGTATTGGAGCATAAGCTTTCGTGGGTGAATACCCACTTCTTCAGATGCATGCAGTGGAAATGTCCAGGGGCAGGTATAAATATGCAGGGAAGAGTCAGGCTAGAGATAACGAGGTTAGTTCATTCAGGAAGGATGAGGCCCTCTTCTAGCAGTTGAGGTGTGAACACCAAGGGAGGAGAAACTGCTTTTGTAGTTGGCTAGCCATTCATAGTTTTTGTTTAATCCTGAGCTGATGGTGTCAAATTTGCAAATGAACTGAAGCTCAGCAGTTTCTCTTTGAAGTCTGGTCCTGAAGTTTTTTTGCTGCAGGATGGCTACCTTTAAATCTGCTATTGTGTGTCCAGGGAGATTGAAGTGTTCTCCTACAGGTTTTTGTATATTGCCATTCCTAATAACTGATTTGTGTCCATTTATCCTTTTGCGTAAGGACTGTCCAGTTTGGCCGATGTACATAGCAGAGGGGCATTGCTGGCACATGATGGCGTATATTACATTGGTGGATGTGCAGGTGAATGAGCCGGTGATGGTGTGGCTGATCTGGTTAGGTCCTATGATGGTGTCCCTGGTGTAGATATGTGGGCAGAGTTGGCATCGAGGTTTGTTGCATGGATTGGTTCCTGAGTTAGAGTTATTATGGTGCGGTGTGTAGTTGCTGGTGAGAATATGCTTCAGGGTGGCGGGTTGTCTGTGGGCGAGGACTGGCCTGCCTCCCAAGGCCTGTGAAAGTGAGGGATCATTGTTCAGGATGGGTTGTAGATCACTGATGATCCATTGGAGAGGTTTTAGCTGAGGACTGCAAGTGAAGGCCAGTGGAGTTCTGTTGGTTTCTTTCTTCGGTTTGTCTTGCAGCAAGAGGCTTCTGGGTACACATCTGGCCCTGTTGATCTGTTTCCTTATTTCCTCATGCGGGTATCGTAGTTTTGAGAATGCTTGGTGAAGATCTTGTAGGTGTTGGTCTCTGTCAGAGGGGTTGGAGCAAATACGGTTGTACCTCAGCGCTTGGCTGTAGACAATGGATCGTGTGGTGTGTCCGGGATGTATTATTGATAATACAGATAAGAGTAAATAACTTAGCAAAATGCGGCTCTGACCTCAGTGAATGCCTCTGGGCACAACTGTAATCCCCATAATAGTTATAGCACAGGGGTGGTGAGTATCCTTGAGATCTGGGCAATGAGAGTCTCGTCTAAGCACAATTCTCCTCCTTTCTGTGAAGAAGGAAATTTTGCTTCCTCCCCCACATCACTCTAAGGGAGGTTGAGGTTTCCATGAGAAGAGAGCACGGTGGGACAGTCTCCTACGCTGCAGCCACCCAGAGAACAGAATGGGAGCTCTTGCTGCCTACAAGAGGACCTCTTAGACATTTAAAGACACAATGCACAGAAAATACCTATCACCCTTCCGGGGACTTAAATAATGATTAAAGCAAAGACATCACCATTTCATAGCTACACCCCCACGCCACAGGAGAGATGCCATGAATTCCACAAACCTGGTGCCACTCTTTCTGTTTTTAACCGGAACGCGTAGTCCAAGCCAATGGTACAGTAAGGCTTCGGCAGGGTTAGTAGCTTTTTACAGAAGTCATACACTCGTTCATAGAGATCGTCTGAAATGCAGGGAGCCTGGAATGGGAAAGGAACAGTTAACAAGATCCCAGCTGAGGTGGATCGGCCTAAACTTAGGCTCCCTGTGGGGGAAGCTCTTCACCATATGTGAGAGCCATAGGAAACAAGCAGCCCAGGGATGCAAGGACTCAAGGTTAAAGACCAAATTCATCCTTGGTTTAAATGGATGCAACTCTAGCTGAAGTCGATAGGCCTGAATCTGACAAAGTAATGGAAATTCTGCAGAGATCTAGAAATACCCTATTGCAAGGCTGCAGGGGTCAGATGTCTAAAAGCATTTAGGTGCCTAAGCACATAAGAAAATCCCATTATGTACCTATTTGCATTTTTATACCTTTGCATCTAAATACCTTTACAAATCTGGCCCGAGGTGACCTATTTAAACCCTATTTATTTCACATCCCATGTTGTTAAAGCTGAGAATTCAAATGCACAAAATTGGGAAATTTAAGGGTCTTGCAGAAAAACTGATCCAGCTATATTGCACAGGCAACATTTCTGAAAATATTCTATGTAGTTATACATGTATCTGAACACTATAAACACTATAAATAGATACAACATGGCTGACTGAATGGTAGGCCTGATTTTATCTTCACCTAATAATAATATCTAGCTCTTATATAGTGCTTGTCATCTGCAGATCTCAAAGTGCTTTACAAAGGAGGTTAGTATGATTATTCCCAGTTTACAGGCAGAGAAACTGAGGCACAGAGAAGGAAATGACTTGCCCAAAGTCACCTACTAACAGAGCCAGGAACTGAACCTAGGTTTCTTGTACCCCCTACTTGTACTGTCCACGAGGCCACACTACCTATTCTGCTATAAATTGGGTGCAAGTAATCTCAGGGCCAGGCCCCACAGCTTTGAATTTCCCTGAATTGTTAAATACCATCTGCAGATCTTACCTTTATTAGCGTGTACATTAATGTATGAAGCAGGGGGATGATGTAATGTCTATAATCTCCTTTTTCTGCCTGCAAAATCAAGCCAAACAGTTAACTAAAGCTCATGCCACTTATTGTCTTGCTGACTGGTGAAGCAATTGAGTGGTGTTTGCATCAGAGGAAGGAAACCCAAATGAAACACTGAGCACACCCTACTCTTTTAAGGCACAAATGATGAATTTCATCATGACAGAAATGCAGGGGCCTGCCTGGCTGGTCCAAGTTCTCAGTCCAAATAAATGTCACCATTTGCCTGCCAGTTTAACACGAAGACTCTTAAAGCAGGCAGCAAGCTGGCCAACATTTTGAGTCTGGAATGATGCTGATGATCACCAGATTTGTTTCTAGTCACTGGGAGGCCCAAGGATTTGTAGAGATTCATGTTTCTTTTATTAATGAAGTGAATTGTGCTCCCACACCCAAGCACATTTCAATAGATTGACAGGGACAGGTTCTGTCTCTGACCTGACCCCAACACAGTGTGTGTGTTACAGTCTTTCCTATATTGTTTAAGGGGGTTTCAAGTGCCAGGTCTGTAAATGCCCAGTGAGAGAACTTTATTTGTTTGTAACACAGTACAGTAACCCCTCACTTAATGTCGTCCCAGTTAACGTTGTTTCGTTGTTACGTTGCTGATCAATTAGAGAACATGCTCGTTTAAAGTTGCGCAATGCTCCCTTATAACGTTGTTTGGCAGCCGCCTGCTTTGTCCACTGCTTGCAGGAAGAGCAGTCCGTTGGAGCTAGCTGGTTGGGGCTTGGAACCAGGGGGGCCGGCAGTTCCCCATCAGCTCCCCGCTCCCCTAAGTTCCTTGTGAGGCAGCCGCCCAGCAGGCTATCAATTGCCAGGCAGTTCAGCTGTCCCTCCCCCCACTGCCTTGTGCTGTTCCTACCCTCTGCCTTAGAGCTGCTCCCTGGAGCCTCCTGCTTGCTGTGCGGGGGGTGGGAGGACAAAGAAGGATGCTAATGTCAGGGTGTCCCCCTCCCCCCCCCCACTCCTGACACACACACACCCTCTCCTTTACCCAATCTCCACAAAGCGGAGGGGGAGGGGAGGAATGGGGACAGGACAGGGCTCAGGACAGAGTGAGCTTGCTGGCAGCAGCTGCTGTCTCAACTTGCTGATCTACTTAAAAAGGCAATGTACTTAGAGTGGGGTCAGCGTTCTTAGAGGGGCAATGCGTCTGTCTCTCTCACACACACGGTGTGTGTTTCTGTCTCTTTCTGCCATGCTGTCTCCTTCCCTCCATTCCTGCTGCCTTGTAGATTGTGAGGTTACATTAACAACAATGTGTTAACCCTTGAGGGCTCAGTGGAGTGCTAGTTCATCATTTAGCAGTAAGGCATTCCCTGCGAAATATCCCATCCTCTTCCACCCTCTGACTCCACCACCTCAACCAAGCTTCACAATCATCATTGCTGTGTACAGTATTAAATTGTTTGTTTAAAACTTATACTGTACATATGTATATATATATATGTATATATAAAATATAGTCTTTTGTCTGGCGAAAAAAATTTCCCTGGAACATAACCCCCCATATTTACATTAATTCTTATGGGGAAATTGGATTATCTTAACATCGTTTCACTTAAAGTAGCATTTTTCAGGAACATAACTACAACATTAAGTGAGGAGTTACTGTACTGGGGTTCAGGCAGCTTTGTGTGATGGGCTTGCTCCCCAGGAAGGGAGCAGGGAAGTGTTTCTAACCGAGCTGGTCAGGATTTTTTTTTAAGTGAAAAATGGCTACAATGTAAAATTTCTGGTTAAAAAAAGGGGTTTCGGCAATTGAAAACCAAAGCACTTTGTTTTTTAGCTTTTCAACCCCCTCCGCCCCCTAACTTAATGCAAAATGGATATTTCCCATGGGAAGTTCTGCTTACACCAAAAAATAACCATTTCCTCTTGAGAAATTTCCAGCTAGCTTTAGTTTCTGATCCTGCACAGCAGAAACAGAATACAGGTCACTGCATCAACCCCTGCAAAGCCAGAGCAGTACACAGCAGACCCACCATGGCTCTGAGCCTTGAATAGCTAATGCTAGGGCTGCCAACTCTCAGGGGTTCAAAAGAGAAAATTCCCCCCCCAAAAACCAGGAGATTTATTTCCCCCAGAAAGACTCACAGACCCCAGTGCCCAATGCAAGTATAACACCCTGGCCTAGCGTGAGTGCTAATGTCTCTGGCTAATATTCTGCCACAACAACCATCCAGCCTCCTGCTATGGGCCAGCTACAGGAGTTCCGCCTTTACTCAGACAACAGGGGCTTGTGCTTTTCCTCACTAGCAAGCCCAGGTTTGATCCTTGCTGGGAACTCTGGTAGCTGTGATTTGCAGCACTAGTGCAAATGGCATAATACCCTGGAAGGAACAGTGACTCTGTGCGTCAGAGAAGCACAAAAACAGCTGCAGCCGAGCCACATCAACAGTCAGGTGTACAACTCCAGCTGACCCCTCTCACTTTACACCTTCCCAGCTCTCAGACTTTTCCACACCTTTTCATTCTCTGCTTTTGCCTGCCTGCTCTTTTCCCTTCCCGCTTTCCCCTGCCAGACTTCCCTTGGGAGACCAACTCAGTGATGGTGGTGGAGGGGAATAGGAAGCACACCTAGCCTCAGCTAAGGGAGAGGGCTCACTGTATCTGCTCTGATCACTGAGATAAGGGGCCTGCTGCATTCGCTCCAACAAGCAGCACGTGGTGGTTTGTGTTTCAGACAGAGACCTTTATTTTATAAGCAGAGAGCCAGAACCCAAACCTTGCTAAAGAGATGGCATCAGGTGTCAGCCAGCCTAAGCAGCTGCAGCACTGGCAAATCAGATGCCAGTGCCACCGCAACATGACCATGGCACGGAAATCTGAGATCATTATACACAGAGATAAACACTCGGAGCCAGACTGCGGGTATGCGTGTGGGTGGGTGCAGGCGGACAAGCAGATGCAAAGAATTTCTGCCCCCTCCTCCCCCTGCCTAAGGCCTTGTGGCTGTCAGAAGGGCAACAAAGAGGAGGGATCTATAGCCTCACTCCATCTCTGCACCAGCCTGCAGAGCAGACAGAACACCATGGGGAGCAGCCTGCACTGCCCCCAGCTCAGGGAGAATAGCCCTAGAGCATGCCCCCCAGCCATGCCCCTAGCACCCTGCGGCCCCCAAGCCAGGGCCTGGGAGCAGCTCTGTACTGGCTGGGGAGAGCTCCATCAGGGAGAGTAACCTCAGGGGGCATTTCCACCCATTTAAGGCCCCTTGACACCGGTCACACACATTTATTAGCAGTATAGCTATTTCAATTAATGGGGTGATTTTTTAGCAATACAGATTTTCTGGTAGAGTCCCTAGTGCGGATGCAGTTATACTGGTATAAAAGTATCTTATACTGATATAGCTTATTGCTCTTCCCTACAGAAATAAGCTAGACCAGTATAAGGCACCTTTATAGCAGTATAGCTGCACCTGCACTGGGGCGAGTGGTACTGCTTTAACTGCCCCAGTCTAGTTAGAGCAGTACACCTTTTGTGTGTAGACTAGGCCTCAGTGTCACTGAGAATCTGGCCCATAGGCTTCAGCACTACACAGAGTGGGCAGGCAAAGGCCCTGGAGCTGGAGGTGGGGTATCTGAGTAACGTAAGGAGAGAGGATAATGGCCGCGTAGTAGTGCAGCATTCCAGGTCCAGACAGTCCTGGGGAGGGCAGACAGGGCAGACGGGATTCGCTCTAGGGGTGCAGGAGGGTGTAGAGCAGCTAAATTATAAACGAGGGGCCCCATGTGAGATGTTATAGGTATGCTGGGCTTTGTCCCAGAAGATGAATATAAGAAGATAAGAATGGCCCCACTGGGTCAGACCAAAGGTCCATCTAGCCCAGTATCCTGTCTTCCAACAGTGGCCAGTGCCAGGTGCCCCAGAGGGAAGGAACAGAAGTGATCCATCCCCTGTCACTCATTCCCAGCTTCTGGCAAACAGAGGCTAGGGACACCATTCCTGCCCACCCTGGCTAATAGCCATTGATGGATCTATCCTCCATGAATTTATCTAGTTCTTTTTTTAACCCAAAAAAATTAGGAGGTGAGAAAAACAGGAGGTGATATATTGGGGTTTCTCAGCCTCAATAGGACGGGGAACTGGCATACAGTCTGTGAGCTGATCAGCGGTCTGCTTGTGGGCAGAGGGGGTGATGTGTAGGTCAGATGGGTGGAGGAGATCTGTGGTCTAGGCATAGGTGGGCCCTGACAAAGAGTAGTCATACAGCTTCTTGTAGCACCTTAATTCTAAGCTACCAGACATTTGTCCTTTAACCACAGCACTGTATTTCCTACTTCAGGTGACACCAAACAAATCAGGTCTTTGTGATAAACCTACTGAGCAGCTGGAGACCAGGACCGGGCAGTGTGGTGAATCTGCTAAGGGTGATTCTCCCACTTCTCTCCTCCTCCAGCCATGGAGGGAGAGAAGTCAGGGGGACTGGGGAGGAGGTTCCATGACAAATGAGAGGGCAGCTGGGGTCCCTGGGCGGAGCATGGTAGAAGGCAGTTGGTGGATGGCTATCTGGACCCACCCACCCACTGAAGTACTTACACAGCTTCCCTGAATTGTGGTGTTCACAGCATGCCACCAAATTACAGGAATGAGGCTGGTGACCACATACCCTCCCTGGCGACAGAGGAAATATTGCAGGGCAGAAACACAGATCAACCCCCACAATAAGTCCAGCCTCCACTGCCCCGTGGTTTGGCCATCCCGGGCACGGAGCTGTGCAGTTAACATCTCCGTGCTCAGGGTCAGAGCTCCAGAGACGGCTGGGATCTTCCTTCACAGCACCATCCATAACAGCAGGAAGAGGCGCTACAGGCACAGAGCTGGCCTAGCGACCCAGTCAGAAATGCCATGCTAAGGAGGGCCATATACAGCCATAGTGAGATGCCTCTATGAATTTTGCCGCCCGAAGCACGGTACTCAGGCGGCTTTCGGCGGCACGCCTGCGGGTGGTCCCTGGTCCCGCGGATTCGGCGGCATTTCTGCGGGAGGTCCGCCGGTCCCGCGCCATCGACGTCCCCACCACCAAATTGCTGCCGAAGCCGCGGGACCGGCGGCAGCGGACCCCCCGCAGAAACGCCGCTGAAGGCTGCCTGACTGCCGCCCTCTCAGCGACTGTCACGCCGTCCCCCGGGGCTTGCTGCCCCAGGCACACGCTTCCTGCACTGGTGCCTGGAGCTGGCCCTGGTGAGATGGGTATGCTAGACACAGACCGATTTGGTACCAGGCACCAATAGCAGACATTGGTCTCTCTTCTTACCCTTTCCAGCTCTTTCACAAGGATTTTAACCAAGATGGCGCTGTTGAGGGGATTCCGATCCATTTTCTTATGCAAGGTCCAGCGCAACATCCCTGTGAGACCAAGAACAAGGGAAAGGTCATCCAGCAGAAAACAGCATTAAGGAGGGAGTGCACCGTGGTAGCTAGGGGTGGGAACTGAGACCTGAGTTCTGTGCCTGGCTCCACCACTGACTTAGGGCACGTGCATTCTTGGTCCTGCCACAGCACCGGGGGCTGGACTCGATTCCTTCTCAAGGCCCCTTCCAGCCCTGTGTTTATATGATTCTGTGATTTTTGCTGGTATAAGCTGCATCTCCTCTAGGGGTTTTTGCCAGTTTACAGCTTGTAACTATAACCAGCAAACCCTTTTAAGTGTAGACAGGCCCTCCATGGGGAAGTTTACTGGCATAAATATACTGGTACAATTATACTGCAATCGCTATACTGGTAGAACTCATCATGTGGACACTTATTCTGGAATAAGTGTGTCCACATGGGGGAGCTATACTGCTGTAATTACAGTGATGAGTTTCCCCATGCAGACAACAGACCTTTAGTTACAGCAGTGCGGTTTTTGTGCATGGATAAATCTTACCTCCCTGAGCAGTCTGACGGGAAGTTATAGTCCCAGGGCTTCAACGGAAGCCTCCCACACTTAACACTGCACACATTTCTCAATGGCAAGAGATGAGAGATGCTATCTCTGAGCCATTGCCTTAGCCTTGGCAGCGCTGTCAATACATGTGCACATCAGAGCTGGAGAGCTGGTAGCAGTGCAGAGTCTCATGACAAGCACAGTATCATCAACCCCAAGCAATCAAAAATCATCAGAAAGTCAGATTTTTTTTAAACCACATGATTTTGCAGCCAGTGATAAATAGTGGATTCTTTTTATTTATTTGCTGGGGTTTTGAGACTTTAGCTCGCAGTGAGGTTTCATTGTCACCCTTTTCTCTGCCACCATAATGGCTGGAAGCTGACTTTTCAAAAACAATTGTAGCAGAGAGTCTCATGCCATCTCCTGATCCCAGGAGCTGGGGCTCTATGGAAAATGACAGATACTGTGAGACTTGAAGCAGAATCATGGGAATTGGCAACACTTAGAGTGTAAGCTCCTGGGGCGGGGATGGTCATTTTTATTTCCCCTGGTTTGTGCAGCACCTAGCATAATGGGGTCCTGGGCCATGACTGCGGCCCATAGGTGCTACAGATACACAAAATAATAACAACAACACTGCAGTGATGAAGAGATGACTATGCAACAAACACTTTGCCTTGGTTACAGTTGGTCTGGTCTTGGTTTTTAAATGAAGGCTGAGGTGCCCCACTGAGAGAAACCAAGAAACAGCAGGCTGCCTCCATGCAATAATACCAATCTCCGAGTGACCAGGGCCAAGGCACAAAGTGTGTGTGTCGGGGAGGGGGAAGGAGGCGCAAGTCCCCATCTCACCACTATGCCTCTGGAGCTATGTGTGCCTTGCTTTGTAAAAACTGTAATTTACATGTTAACCCCCTGACACGGGATTGGATAAATCCATGAATATAAGAACAGCCACACTGGGTCAGACCAAAGGTCCACCTAGCCCAGTGTCCTGTCTTCCGACAGTGGCCAATGCCAGGTGCCCCAGAGGGAATGAACAGAACAGGTAATCATCAAGTGATCCATCCCCTGTCGCTCATTCCCAGCTTCTGATAAACAGAGGCTAGGGGCATCATCCCTCCCCACCCTGGCTAATAGCCATTGATGGACCTAGCCTCCATGAATTAATCTACAAGGGTGCTGGAACAATTTGTATAGTGGGGGTGCGGAGAGCCATTAAACCAAACTGGAAACCCAGGATATAATGGAAACCACTTCAAGCCAGGGGGTGCAGCAGCACGCCCCACACCCTTAGGCCTGGTCTACACTAAGAGTTTATATCGAATTTAGCAGCGTTAAATCGAATTAACGCTGCACCCGTCCACACAACGAAGCCATTTATTTAGACATAAAGGGCTCTTAAAATCGACTTCTGTACTCCTCCCTGACGAGGGGATTAGCGTTAAAATCGATATTGCCGTGTTGAATTAGGGTTAGTGTGGACAGAATTCGACATTATTGGTCTCCGGGAGCTATCCCACAGTGCACCACTGCGACCTTTCTGGACAGCAGTCCCAGCTCGGATGCTCTGGCCAGGTAAAGCCCCAGGTAAAGCCCTGGGAACATTTGAATTTCATTTCCTGTTTGGCCAGTTTGAATTTCATTTCCTGTTTGGCCAGCGTGGCGAGCTCAGCAGCACAGGTAACGATGCAGAGCTCTTCAGCAGAGGTGACCATGCAATCCCAGAATAGAAAGAGGGCTCCAGCATGGACAGAACGGGAGGTGTTAGATCTGATAGCAGTCGGGGAGATGAATCCGTGCTATCAGAGCTACAATCGAAAAGACGGAATGCAAAAATCTACGAAAAAATCGCCAAGGCCATGACGGACAGAGGATACAGCAGGGATGCAACGCAGTGCCGCGTTAAAATTAAGGACCTGAGACAAGTGTACCTGAAGACCAAAGAGTCAAACGGACGCTCCGGGTCAGATCTCCAGACACGCCGCTTCTACGCTGTGCTGCATGCCCTCCTAGGGGGGGCCGCCACCACTACCCCACCCCTGTCCGTGGACTCCGAGGATGGTGTATTCTCATCAGTCGCTTCCTCTGATGTTTTTGCAGATGGGGAAGATTATGAGGGAGATGATGAGGACGAGGTAGTCGACAGCGCTCTGCAGGGCGATTTCCCTGAAAGCCAGGAACTTTTCCTCACCCTGACAGAGATCCCTTCCCAACCCTCCCAAGGCGGTATCCCGGACCGTGAAGCCGGAGAAGGCACATCCAGTGAGTGTATCTTTTCAATTGAAAAAACATGGTTGTAAAGCAATTGGTTTTGAATGGTTACTTTGCCCTGAGGACTTGGGATGCATTCGTAGCCAGTAGAACTACTGGAAAAGTCTGTTAACATGTCTGGGGATGGAGCGGAAATCCTCCAGGGACATCTCCATGAAGCTCTCCTGGAGGTACTCTAAAAGCCTTTGCAGAAGGTTTCTGGGGAGAGCAGCCTTATTGCGTCCTCCATGGTAGGAAACTTTACCATGCCAGGCCAGTAGCAAGTACTCTGGTATCATTGCATGGCAAAGACTGGCAGCATACGGCCCCAGTATTCAAGCAACATCCGTTCTTTCTCTGTCTGTGTTATCCTCATCAGAGTGATATCACTGATGGTGACCTGTTTGAAATACGGGAATTTAATTACGGGGACAGTCAGAGGTGGCCGTTTCTACTGGACTGTTTGCCTGTTCCTGAAAAGAAATCCTCCCCGCAGTTTCCAGCCACGCGGTGGGGGATGGGAGGGGGGCCGTTCATGCTGGGCAGTTGGCGTTCAGGTAGCAGGGATCTTCCCTGATACCAACCACGCGGTGGGGGCGGGGAGGGGGGGCCGTTCATGCTGGGCAGTTGGCGTTCAGGTAGCAGGGATGTTCCCTGATACCAGTCACGTGGTGGGGGAGGGAGGGTGAGGGGGGCCATTCAGGCTGGGTAGTTGGCGTTCGGCTAGCAGGGATCTTCCCTGATACCAGCCACGCAGTGGGGTGATGGTGAAAGCTAGCATCCCATAGAATGGGATGGCTGGAGTTACTTTGTTTTGAGTTACTTGGCTTTGAGCGTGAAAGGAGGGCGCTGCTGTTAATTAAGGTTTCCGAAGCCGAAAGTCTATGGCTTACCATGGCCGCCCACTAGCCGAATTCCGTTGCCCAGCCCTGTGTGTGTGATCTGTACACCAAAGCCCCAGGCACTCAATATAAAGATGCAAAATGCGACGTTGTACTGAAAGTATATTTGGTAGGTACTGTGAATGGTGCTGTTCAGTGCGAAAGAGTATATGCATTGTTCTGTAAAATGTATCTATTTAAAAAATTCACTCCCTTTTTTTCATCCCACAGCTGCAACTGTCCCTAGGCTTCCCCCGGCATCTCCCTCCCAAAGGCTGTCACAGATAAGGCGTTGAAAGAAACGCACACGCAACGAGATGTTCTCTGAGCTAATGCAGTGCTCCCGCACTGAAGTAGCTCAGCAGAATGTGTGGAGGGACAGAATTTCCCAGTACAAGGAAGCGGCCAGAGAATGGGAGGACAGGAGGGACGAGCATGAGGACAGGAGGGACGCTTGAGCTGAGAGGTGGCAGCAGGAAGACCAGAGGGTGACAGAGGCGATGCTTGGGCTACTGCAGGAGCAAACCGACACGCTCCGGCGTATGGTGGATGTTCTGCAGGAATGCAGGCAGGATGAGAGACCGCTGCTGCAGCACATCTGTAACCGCCCTCACCCCTCCCCAAGTCCCATAGCCTCCTCACCCAGAGGGGTGGGGAGGCAACGTGCGAACAACCACTCCACCCCTGAGGATTGCTCAAGCAGCAGAAGGCTGTCATTCCACAAGTTTTGAAACGGCCTTTCCTTCCCTCCTTCCTCCACCCCTCCACCCGCACCCCACCCTGGCCACCGTCCCAGTTCTCTCCCTTTCTTCCCAAATCTTGAATAAAAATATGTTGTTTGTGAAACAATGGTGCCTTTATTTCCTTTCAAAGCAAGGTGCGCTGGAAGGGGGGAAGGAGGGTTGGATGGGGGTTGGTGATTAGAGAGGATAGGCAATATAAACAGAGTAAACAAACGGGGGCAGGTTCTCATCAAGGAGAAACAAACGTAAGAGTCACTGGTTACCCTGGTCAGTCTGGAAGCTAGTTTTCAAAGCTTCCCTGATGTGCACTGTGTCCTGCTGTGGTCTTCTAATTGCCCAGGTGTCTGGCTGCGCGTAAGCTGAGGCCAGATGATTTGCTTCAACCTCCCACCCTGCCGTAAACATCTCCCCCTTACTCTCACAGAGATTGTGGAGCACACAGCAAGCAGCAATAACAATGGGTATATTGGTTTCACTGAGATCTGAGCGAGTCAGTAAGCTTCTCCAGCGCCCTTTCAAACATCCAAATGCACACTCCACCACCATTCTGCACTTGCTCAGCCTGTAGTTGAACAGCTCCTTACTACTGTCCAGGGCGCCCGTGTATGGCTTCATGAGCCAGGGCATTAAGGGGTAGGCTGGGTCCCCAAGGACCACTATAGGCATCTCCACATCCCCAACTGTTATTTTCTGGTCCGGGAAGTAAATACCTTCCTGCAGCCGTCTAAACAGACCAGAGTTTCTGAAGACGCGAGCATCATGAACCTTTCCCGGCCATCTGACGTTGATGTTGGTGAAACGTCCCTTGTGATCCACCAGTGCTTGCAGCACCATTAAAAAATAGCCCTTTCAGTTAATGTACTGGCTGCCCTGGTGGTCCGGTCCCAAGATAGGGATGTGAGTTCCGTCTATAGCCTCACCACAGTTTGGAAATACCATCGCAGCGAAGCCATCTACTATCACCTGCACATTTCCCAGGGTCACTACCTTTGACAGCAGCAGCTCAATGATTGCGTGTGCTACTTGCATCACAGCAACCCCCACAGTAGATTTGCCCACTCCAAAATGGTTCGTGACTGACCGGTAGCTGTCAGGCGTTGCAAGCTTCCAGAGGGCTATGGCCACTCACTTCTCAACTGTCAGGGCTGCTCTCATCCTGGTGTCCTGGTGCTTCAGGGCAGGGGACAGCAAGTCACAAAGTTCTAGGAAAGTGCCCTTACACATGCGAAAGTTTCGCAGCCACTGGGATTCATCCCAGACCTGCAGCACTATGCGGTCCCACCAGTCTGTGCTCGTTTCCCGGGCCCAGAATCAGCGTTCCACGGCATGAGCCTGCCCCATTGCCACCAGGATGTCTAATTTGCGGGGTCCCATTCTCTGAGAGAGGTCTGTGTCCATGTCCTCGTCACTCTCGTCACCACGCTCACTGCTCTCCTGATTTCTCAAGTTCCGATTCTGGATAAAGCGCACGATAATGCGCGAGGTGTTGACAACGGCCATAACTGCTGCGATGATCTCCCCGGGCTCCATGCTCGCCGCGCTATGGCATCCATGCTTTCAATCCAGGGAAAAGGGCGCAAAATCATTGTCTGCCGTTGCTTTCCCGGAGGGAGGGGGGGAGTGACAGTTGAATGATGACATGTACCCATAACCACCCACTATAAATTTCTTGCCCCATCAGGAGCTCGACCCATAATTCCAATGGGCAGCGGGGACTGCGGGAACTGTGGGATAGCTACCCACAGTGCACCGCTTGGAATGTCGACGCTTGCCCCGATACTGTGGACTCACACCGCCGATTTAATGTACTTAGTATGGACACATACGTTTGACTTCATAATATCGGTTCCCAAAAATCGATTTTGGTAAAAATCGGACTACAGTCGTAGTGTAGACATACCCTTAGCTAGCTCCAGCACCTATGTTTATCTAGCTCTTTTTTGAACCCTGCTATAGTTGAGGCCTTCATGAAACATGCTCCATGGGGCTGGCCAAACAAAACTGCTTCCTCACAGCTCCAAGGCAGAAGCCACTGCATAGCAAAGATGTGGGTTTGGTGAGCAATGATGGGATGGCTCCACAGCAGCCTGCCCGCCAGGCTCTCCCCACCATGCTACAGAACACAGCACCCCCTGGCAGTCCTGGTCTGTAACTGGCAGCAGCATCCAAGAAGACAAAAGGTCACAGCACATGAGGGCTCCGTCTTGATCCCAGCAGAATGCCGGCTGGACCCTGCTGCGACACTGCACGCTGGGAACTGCAGTCTCCATTATAGAGATGTGGGCTGTGGGAATGTGCTCCCTTGTAAGAAAATGAGGCTGCTGGAATATTATCAATCAGGCACCGGCCGGGGCAGTGGTTGGGCCCCTCTGGCTCAGACTGCCGGCTCGAGATGTGACGACGTCCTTTGTGCACCTTCCCAAGCAGCAGCTGGGAATGTCTGCCCCATGCGTCATCTAGTGGCAGAATTACACGTACCCGTTTTGATTGACAAACACTAACAGACAGACTGCTGGTGAAAGCTGCATGCGGAGACTGTAATGGTCTTCATTTTCCAAGCAGCTGACAACGATTAGTCATGGTGCCAGATTCTACTCTCAGTCATGTTAGCACCAATCTGGAGTAACTGTGCTGACTTCTGCTACTGCCAGAATAACAGATTAGACTTTGGCCCATGGCCTAGTGATTACAGCAAGGCACTGTAAATCAGGACTCCTGGGTTCTATACTTGATTCTGTCTCTTACAGCGAACAAGGTGCTCTGGCTCTAAGCTTCATTTTACCCTGGTATAAAACAGAGATGACAACACAGGCCAGCGTCCCAGAGGAGATGGGGTATGTAATGATTTCATGGTAAAAAGCCCTTTGAGCTCTTTGGAAGGAAGGGGATAGCTCAGTGGTTTGAGCATTGGTCTACTAAACCCAGGGTTGTGAGTTCAATCTTTGAGGGGGTCATTTAGGAATCTGGGACAAAAAATCTGTCAGTGACAGTACTTAATCCTGCTTGTGAAGGCAGGGGATTAAACTCAATGACCTTTTAAGGTCCTTCCAATTCTATGAGATAGGTATATCTCCATATATTTATATTTTATCGTCTATTGAGCATTCAGATTACCGTGGTTGCCATCACACAGACTTTGAAATCTAGCTGCTGATAACGTACAATAGCAACAAGGATAAAATCCACATATTTCAGTTTTACAGACATTGAGGATTCATTCAGGATAAGATCTCATTTTAATTAACGGTAACATATTCTGTGCATCCTCAGCAAGATCTATTTTCATTTTAATTCAGGCTGCCAAGGCTCTGGAACCCAGTTGTTTGACTGACAGTGCAGGGTTTCAACTCTCCATAACTGGGGCATGTAAATAGCCCCATTCAGCTGAGGAGCCCAAAGCACTTTACAAAAAAGGGTTTTGTCCCATATTACAGATGGGGAAACCAAGGCACAGAGAAGTTCCGCGAGTTACCCAAAGCCATACAGTGACACAGCGACGTAGCTGGGAATGAAACCCATGATCCCTGTCTCTCAGTGTCCTGGTCTAATCGTCCAGCCTTGCAGATTAATGAAGGTTATTGGAGACCTTGTGCTAAAGGAGTATGGAGGAGGTTGGCTAGAGCTGCTTTGGAAGCATCATACAGAGTAGCTATAGTGAAGGTGTAAGGAAATTTCACAGAAGGAGAAATGGGTACCCAGAACCCAAAGTTGGTTGAAAATTTTAGTCCCTCTGGACCAGCCTCACAAGTCAAGTACACACATCAAGGACATGAGAAAGATGTAGAGCATCTGTCAGTGATTCAGTCTGAGTGTGGTGGGAGAATACTCAGCCACCGATGTTCTGAGGCCTTCTGATCCCAACAAAATCAGAACAAACAGCTGGGGTATCTCTGACACTGACGTAGTCTGAGGCACAGAGAACAGGAGAGAGACAGTGCCAGACAGCTGAGAGAGGGCCTGTCTTACCTCGCTCACCCTGGAAGGCATGATGATGTCCGTCGAGTTCTCGAAGGAGGGCGCGCACGCTGCGCAGAATGTCCGACTCCACCTCTAGTGCAAAGGGAGGAAAAGGATATGAGCAACCAGCACAACTCTGCTATACTTGGGTAAATACTGGCACGTGGAACAGACCAGCTCGCTGCATAGGCATAAGGTGCGTACTTTGTATCACCTTTATTTAGGGTAGGTAGAAAGTGCCACAATTTTACAAAGGTTACGGAACTGGGGAACCCGAGAGATGGTCTCAATAAACTAAGGCCAAAATGTTCAGACATGGTTACTATAGCTAAACTGCTAAATCCACACTGTGAATTCCCTGAGCCACACAGGAGTATAAGAAGCAAAGAGTCTATACAGCGTTTTTGCAACAAAAATTCTTCAACTAATTGTTGAGAGTCTGCAGGAAAAAAATGATTTGGCGACAGACCATCTGCAAACGAAGAACAGAAACTCCTTCACATTCTGGGGTAGCAATAGCTTCTATGGAGCAATGCCGATTGGCACCAGCTGAGGAGCCAGCCAGCAATAGGAAGTATGGTCATCATGATAACTGCTCAGAATTTGGGGGTGGGGTGGAACAAAGCAAAAAAATGTTGTTCAGACTGAGTTCAGGTTGTAATACATTGTAGGGAATCTTGTCAGAACGGTGTCGTTAACACATTTGATATTTGAGAGTCAGGAAATTTAGAGTTAAGGTTCTTTCAGAAATCTTAAGTCTGTTCTCCCCAGCCTACCCTTATGCCTATGGTCCTTCAGGCACTGTGTAAGCCACTACACTTCAAATAAAAGACATACCCTCCTCACTTAGATTGGACGCTTTCTGTGGGAAGGACTATTTTTATCTTCTGTGTTTGCACAGCCCCTAAAACAACAGGGCTCTGCTCCATGATGGGCTGGCACTGCTAGGCAATAATACAAATAATAATAACCACTGTACTGCCCCACTCTACTGAGTGAAGTACAAACTCTCTCGCCCACCATATAGGAGCCAGTGACATTCAGCATACTGCCTGTTTCCTTCCATTTATGAGCCAACCCGCAGACCCACCTTCCGACTGAGGTCAAGAAACCTGTCACATATTACCCTCTATGTACAAATAGCTCCCTCCTGCACTCACAATTCCACGAAGCCTGTCTCACCTACTCAGTCACCAGTCCATATAAACCACAAACTGCCTTCCGCTCTAAAAATGAGAAACATCACCCTCGCCATCTTAGTCGCCTTCCTGACACGGTTCTGAGATCGCGACACTCACCAACAGCTATATGTTGTGCTCAGCTTGGCACCATCCACCCTGCACATACTGGTATCAGACCTTCAGAGCGCCCCATTTTCCTAGGAAGGTTATAAACACAGAGGAGCCATAGGGAAGCAATGAATTCCCCTTGGACATCTCTCTGACATATAGGGAACTAAGGGCCGTGATAGAGGGGGCTCTGTAGGGAGCAACCCACAAAACAACTAAGTACAGGAAATCTAGGCAGGAAATCTAGTAATCAAGTTAATAATCAAGGAACTTCCAGGAGGATAGTAAAGTTGGACCAGCTGTTCTGTGTAAGTGAATATAAGTAATAGGGTGGGCCAGGTATCTGATTCAAAGCCCATTGGAGTTAATGGATAGATTCCCTCAATGGGCTGTGGATCAGGCCCTACAGCAGCATAAATTCAATCAAAATCCAAGCTCTCTGCTGTTCTAAAATCAGTATGTTAGTCTGACAACCACAGACCAGCTTCCAGGGACTTAGTGAGTGTCATTAATATCTAGATCCAATTTGCTGAGAGCGGGGAGAAGGCAGGCATGGAGAAAGAAGAGAAATAATCTTCAGATGAAACAATTAAAGCTGATTTATTCCATAGCTGTAAAAATCCTACTCCAGGACCCCAGCGGCATCTTGCCTTTCTCGTCATTAAAATAATCCATTAATTAATTAAAAAGAGATAATGTATCAAGATAATGAAAGATAATTCAGATTTGCATTGTTTAATTCTTTGCAAAGGGCCTTTGTACTTTCTCTCTCTACAGGAAGATGCAGAAGGGAGTTTGCAAAACATTCCTTGACTCCGAATACAACAGTTTCATTCTCTTAACCTGGGAGATAACATTCATCCAGTTCCACTGATATGAACTGAACTGCAGCCTGTGATGATCCTGGAAGTCTATATTTTACATTATGGGACTGAAAGCAAGTAGCATTCCCACCTTCTTCCTAACAGAATTACACAAACAACCTGGCCAAAATTTACCATCCTCTTGGAATTTCCTTTATTATTAACTTAATTACCAAATTTCCTGCCAAATGTGCAGAGTGGATTTTGGCAGGCTGAGCACAATGTGCAGGTGCAGGTATCACGGTCTCAGAACCATGTCAGGAAGGCGACTAAGATGATTGTGACAGTGGTGTTTCTAATTTTTAGAGCAGAAGGTGCTTTGTGGTTTATGTGGAATGAATGGTGACTGAGTGTCCAGGACAGGCTTTGTGAAAGAAGAGTAGGCGTGGTGGAATTGTAAATGGGGACGGAACTATTTGTGGATTGTACGTGAGTGAAAATGTTGTGGTTTCCTGACCTCAGTTGGAAGGTGTGATGGCTTGTAAATGGAAGGAATGAGGCAAAATGCTAAAGGTAGCTGGCTCCTATGTGGTGGGGAAGAGAGTTCGTGCGGCGCTGTAAATTGAGGACTGCTGTAGGGTAGACACTTGCAATAGTGATAGAAAGGGTTTTTCCATCAATGTAGTAAATCCACCTCCTTGAGAGGTGGTAGCTAGGTCGAAGAAAGAAATCTTCTGTTGACCTAGTGGCAGGGCCGGCTCCAGGCACCAGCCTACCAAGCACGTGCTTGGGGCGGCACCTGGAGTGGGGCAGCGCTCAGGGTTGTTGTTTTTTTTTTTTTAAACATACTGCACCCTATGGCGCTCTGGGAGAGCGGGGCCACGGCCGGGCTCACCGCCCTCCCCCCGGCACTCCGGCTGGCAGGGAGAGCGGGGCTGCGGCCGGGCTCACCGCCCTCCCCTCAGTGCTCCAGCCACCCGGGCCACGGCCGGGCTCCGCGCCCTCCCCAAGGCGCTCCCCGCTGGCACCCCGGCCAGGGCAGCGGGGCCTGCCGCGGGCCTGCCACCCGCGTTTCGTGCCCCGGCCGGGGCAGCGGGGCCTGCCGCGGGCCCGCCGCGCTCCCCGGCTGGGGCAGCGCGGCCCGCCACGCTCCCCAGCCAGGGCAGCAGGGCCTGCCGCAGGCCCACCGCGCTCCCCAGCCGGGCTAGCGGGGCCTGCCGCGCTCCCCGCCAGTGCCCCGGCCGGGGCGGCGGGCGCGCTGCCCTCCTCGCCGGCGCTCCAGGTAGGAGGGGGGGGTTGTTTTGGCGTGCGTTGGGGGGGTGGTTTTTTTGTTTGGGGGGGTGGCGTTTGGGGTTGTGTCTTTTTTTGCTTGGGGCGGCAAAAACGTTAGCGCCGCCCCTGCCTAGTGGTGTCTGCACCAGGGCGTAGGTCGGTTTAACTACATCTCTCAAGGGGGAGAATTTTTCACCCTCCTGAGGGAAGGACTAGGTTAACTAAAATTTAGGTATAGACCTCAGTTATCCCTGGGCAGATTCTAATTCCAGTTTAAGAGTGGCTTCTTCAGAGAGAACCAGTGACAATTTTTGCAAGTCTTTCTATATAATCTGGAGAAATTTGAGAGCCTCTTATTAGAGGGTGCATATAGATTACTGTCCCTGTCATTATGCGCCAATGCTCAAGGTAAGGAGGAGAAGCTGTTTCTACCCTAACCCTCTTTTTTCAGTGGCTCGTAACTTTTCTGAAACAGATTTTTGGGGGGAGAACTGAAGGTTTTCTTATGCTTAGTCTCAACCCAAAGGTGAATGTTTGAGGAAATTCCAGTAAAATCGGTTCCGCTGTTAATACACAAGTAAAAAAACGTAATAGAGTCTGTCCAAAAGTTGCAGTTGAAATATCATATGCAGTGTAGTTGTAGCCCTGTCAGTCCCAGAATATTAGAGAGATAAGGTGGGCGAGGTTAATGGGCCATTCTACCTCGAATGGTCTCTTACAATATGTGCTCTAAATACTTATGCCAAACAATCTGTTCCCCCTGGCATTTTGCAGTGACGCTGGGAGTACCTTTCCCAGACCCGAAGAAGAGCTCTGTGTGGCTTGAAAGCTTGTCTCTGTCACCATCAGAAGTTGATCCAATAAAAGATATTACCTCACCCACCCTGTCTTACTAATGGAAATATTTGCATTCTGACCCATAAGAAATGGCTAATGTTAGGGGGCTAGGTTCTCATGTACACTAAGGTCCCTTTACTCCACTCTGGCAGCCTAGACGGGTTGGTGGTTATGTCCACATGACAGACTTCTGACCGCATAGCTATGTCGGTCAGGGATGTGAGGAAAAGTGATCCCTGACTGACAGATCTGTGCCAGCAAAAGCCCCTAGAAAAGATGCAGTTATACAGACACAATTTTGTTTTTGCCAGGCTAGCTTCATTCGGAGTGGTGGCGGAATAAGCTCTACCGAGAAAAGCAGCTTTGCCAACGTAGCTGCATCCACACTAGGAATGCTTTGCCAGTACAGTATACTGGTATAGCTATCCCGGTAAAGCACTTTTAATGTAGGCATGGCCTTAGTATTAATGAGAATCTGACCTAGGATAGTAATAACTACATCTATGGCAGTAGTGCCTAGCTGCTATACAGATACAGAACAAAGAGACAGCACTGGCTCTAAAGAGCTTATTATATTCCGCATTGGAGGAAGGAGGAACTATTCAGGTTGGAGGAAAACCCATTCAGTATTTTTACAAATATGGGCTTGATTCCCTTCTCGCAGACACTGGTGTAAATCAGAAGCGAGTCCAGTTCAGTGAGTGGAGAGGCAGATCCCTGGACATTTCGGGCTGAGTTTTTCGAAAGCTCTCTAATGGGATCTGGGTGCCTGATTCCCATTGAAAATAAAATGTCTGGGAATCGGGTGTCCCAGTCCCACACTGGCAGCTGGCAAGCATTCCCATGCTCCTTTCCCCATGCATTTACCCCAGAGTGGCTACAGGGCACCTCGGTTAAGGATGCTTCTGTGAATTAAGGCCTCTTGAATTAAGGAGCTGGTTGCTAAGGCCACTTGAGCTAAGAGAGATAAGGTGGGTGAGGAACGACATCGTGCATCGTCGACGAGAAAGGGACCAAGAGACTTTCTCCCACTGGACCATATGAACTGGAACCATAAAGTCACTGAACATTAAATCTCACCAAATGAAGGTAAATCCATCCTCATCATCGTACCCACTCATTCTACTCCACACCTGAACATAGCCATTATATATGAACAACTTACTCTCATATCTCAATCTCTGTATTTTGACCCGTTAAGCCTTTGCCCCCAGTTGGGGATTTTGCAGATTATGTATTTCTTACTTCATTCGATCCTAAACCGAACTTCGCTCCCCTTGATAATCTGTACCTTATTCCCTGATAACCAGAAACTTATGCGCTTAAACTCTGTACCGTTGCTTTTATTTTTAACATTATCTTAATAAAATTTTTAAATCTGTTATTGGACCAACAAGAGACAAGCTTGAAAGCTTGTCTCTTTCACCAACAGAAGCTGGTCCAATAAACATGTGATGTTATAGGATTAAAATATGACCATGTAGATCAAGGGTCAGCAACCTTTCAGAAGTGGTGTGCCGAGTCTTCATTTATTCACTCTAATTTAAGGTTTCGTGTGCCAGTAATACATTTTAACATTTTTAGAAGGTCTCTTTCTAGAAGTCTTTAATCTATAACTAAACTATTGTTGTATGTAAAGTAAATAAGGTTTTTAAGATGTTTAAGAAGCTTCATTTAAAATTAAATTAAAATGCAGAGCCCCCCGGAATGGTGGCCAGGTCCTGGGCAGTGTGAGTGCCACTGAAAATCAGCTTGTGTGTCGCCTTCGGCACGCATGCCATAGGTTGCCTACCCCTTATGTAGATCATTGTTGCTACCACTGTTATATAATTGCAACAAATCTTGTACAAAGTATGTCATGTAGGGTGTCAATGAAAAGGTTATTGTTTGCTGAATATGATTATCCTATTTGTACACATGTATAATTTTTATACCTAAAGTTATGCATATTGACTGTATACCTGTATTTCAAATGTGTTCACTTCTGTGGTCACACCCACAAGGCAACTTACTTCTAGTCTGGCCTGCACAGTGTGAAGGGACTATTCAAGTTGAAAGGCCCATCAAAGAGCACTTAACTCGCAATGGACCATGGAAGATGCTTATCCCTACCTGATGGACCTTCCTGTGGAAGTTCTAGCTAGAATATGGGTAATGGCCTCTGCTATGACTCAGCAAAGCATGCAAGGGCATGTGACTAGATCATGTGACACTAAATTCCATCTTGTTACCTGTATTTTTCCACAAACTGTGCTGAGGGCTTTGTTTGGGATGATAAAGTTCCCTCCACATGGCTGAAGCTTTAAAAGGCCCCAGAAACATCTCTATTTTGCCTCTTTTTTGCTCTGATCTCTGGACTAATACTAATGGGAGCATTCTAACCAAGGGACTGAGGACCTTCCAAATCATAGAATACCAGGGTTGGAAGGGACCTTAGAAAGTCATCTAGTCCAACCCCCTGCTCAAAGCAAGACCAATCCCCAATTTTTGCCCCAGATCCTCAAATGGCCCCCTCAAGGATTGAACTCACAACCCTGGGTTTAGCTGGCCAATGCTCAAACCACTGAGCTATCCCTCCCCCCCCCCCCAAATTGCTTCTAAATCACTTGGAAGCAACCACAGACTTAACAAGCCAGCAGTTTATTTCATCACTGCTTCAAGCCTGATCCAAGAACTTTGCGTTTATTGTATGTATTTGATTCCTTTAACCAATTTTAACTCTCACCACTTTCTTTTTATAAATAAACCTTTAGATATTAAATACTAAAGGATTGGCTGTAAGCATGTATTTGGGTAAGATCTGAAATATTCAATAACTTGGTGGGTAATGTGTCTGACCCGATCCTTTGGGATTAGTAGAACTTTTTATATGATGAACAAGATTTTCAGTAATCCCCATCACATTTGACACGGCTGTCTGGGAGGAAGCCCAAGGCTGGGTTGCTTTAAGGCAGGGGTGGGGAACCTCCAGCCTGTGGGCCTGATCTGGCCCCCTGCTTAATTTCATCTGACCCACAGCAAGTCTCCGTGCTATAGTCAGGAGGCCCTGAGCCTTGGTGCTCCCATGCGGGGCTGGAGCCAGATTTTAACATTATCTGGCTCCAGCCCCGCGAGCGCCAGCTTGCCCCACTGTGGGGGGAAGCTAGGGTGACAGGCCGGTTGGTCAGCTGTCCCTGCAGCCCCGGCTAGGTGCAGGGGCGATCAGGGAAGGTCTGGGTCCGCATGCGCCTACCCCCACCCGCAGGTGCCGCCCCCGCAGCTCCCATTGGCCAGGAGCCGCAGCCAATGGGAGCTGTGTGGGCGGTGCCTGCAGGCGCGCTGCTGGCTGGCAATGCACACGGCGCAGAGCCGCCTGGCCACATCGTGGCCACTTCCGGGAGCAGCGCAGTGCCAAGGCAGGGGGGGACCCTGCGTTAGCCCTGCTGCGCCATCGACCAGGAGCTGCCTGAGGTAAGCAGCACCCAGCCGGAGCCCGCACCCCTCACCCCCTCCTCCACCCCAAACCACTCCCAGAGAGCGCACACCCACCCCGAACGCATACCCAAGGTCGGAACCCCCTCCTGCACCACAACCCCTTCCCAGAGCCCACACCCCAACCCCCTGTCCAAACCCCTCAGCCCCAGCCCGGAGCCCCCTCCTGCACCCTGAACCCCTCATTTCTGGCCCCACCCTTGAGCCCAGGGGAAGCCCCGAGCCTCCACCCCCAGACCTCCATGACTGATTTTTCCTGGGGATCAGTGGCCCCGGATGGAAAAAAGGTTCCCCACCCCTGCTTTAAGGGAACTGTGCTTTGGCTTCTGTGTAACCAGTAAGGTATTGTAGAAGCTGTTTTGTTGCTGGCTTGGTGAATCTAAGTATTGGAATATCCACCAGTTTGGGGAACTGTCTCTCCCATTCTTTGCAGTTTGCTCTAACTGAGCAACCTCAGTGTGGCCCCCGCTGGAACCCCAAATGATATTACTTCTCTCATATCCTGGGACCAACAGGGCTACAACAACACTGCAACCAACTTTAGCTAAGGATGTGTTTGCTAAGGAGTTCTGCATTAAGGACACCTCGATTAAGGAGGATGAGTAAGGTTGCTACACCTCCTAGGATGACCTGTGCACTCCTTGCTTTCTGGTTAATCATAAGGATGGGCCAATAATGAGCCAGCTGGCTCTATGCAGTATTTTCTATCCCTGTTTTCTTGTCCTAGCTACAGCACTGATAGATAGCTAAATGCTAACTTCACCGTATCATGTTACCGTAACTGAATTACAGGTGTTTTGGAGTGACGCCTATCCTGGAATTAAAGCTGCATTTTCCATTCTAAAGGGCCTTTCCCAGATGCTTATAACTTTGTCAAACATTTACCTCTCAAGATGAAATTTTCCATGTTTGGTCTTGGGCCCAAAGCAAATTTTCTCAGGAAGCCTTAGCAAAAATGGTTGAGCCATTTCTGAGCGCCCAGAGATTTTTGTCATTCTAAACAAATATCCATATTTGCAATCTTTGTGTGATCAGCTCTAGCACTGGGCGGAACCAGTGTCATAAAATCTGAATGGCGAATCTAAGCTGGAGGCTCAAACAGGCCTGTGCAGAGAGCCAGAAAAAGGCCCTTGAATTACTTAAGTTCCACTTAGATGCTCTTTTGAGGATGTAAGTGGGACTTGTAAAGACACTGAGCAGGTCTCAGGAGACCTGCGTTCAATCCCTTGCTCTGCCACAGGCTTCCTGCACGACATTGGGCAAGTCACTTAGTCTCTCTGTGCCTCAGTTCCCCCATTTGTACAATGGGGACGATAATCTTTCCTTTGTCTGTCTTGTCTATTTCACTGTGAGCTCTCAGGGCAGAGGCTCCTTCTCACTGTGTGTTTGTGTGGTGCCTAGCACAATGGGGTCCTGATCTCGACTGGGGCCTCTAGGTGCTACACCCACACAGATAGTAACAGCTTACACAGTGTATTAATACCTGTGAGGTAGGTAGGTAAATGTCATCTCTACTTTACACAGGGGGAAACTGAGGTAGAACGAAAGGAAGTGAAATGGGACTAGAACCCAGTCCTACAAGCGGCCTTTCTGCCACCCTGCCCCTTAGTCATACCACCATCTTTCCTCCCTGGGCCTACTGGAGAGAGTTACTGCTGAGCTACCCACAGCAGTACCAGCCCAGCAGGGCAACCTCCCTAGTCATTAGATGGACTTATTTCTCACCCAGCCTCTCGCTCTGCTGAAGCCCATAGGGCTGCCTTGGCCAGCTTGCCTTTCCCTGCTGCCTCAGCCCACCCGCTCAGGGAAATTGCTGGTGATCACAGACCTGTATTCTCCATGAATGGGCAGGGAGCAGACGTGTCTGTCTCAGCACTTCTCCAACAGCAGGGTGAGCAGGTGGCAGCTTCTCACTCAGCACTTGCATGGCCTTGCATGCGGTGTCTCGCCTGAAAAACAAGAGAGAGGCAGGTGAAACCTCAAGAGGAAGGTGGGATCAGACTGGCCCAGGTGTGAAAATGAGAAAGGAAAGGGCACAAATAGGGAGATGCCACTGAAATGGGCAGCCACAATGGGCACCGAGGGCCAGGTTCCCAGGAGAGCTCAGCATCCACCAGGGAGCCCACGGGCCCTAATCGCCCTCTTGTTCCAGCCTCAGCAGGGGCCAAGGATTGAATGAGCCATGGAGGATTCTTTCTGCCCATGCTGCCCCTGTTCTCAGGACAGAGAGAGGCCTTTAGTGTCTGGGGCATTCAATCTGTACTGCTCTCCAAGACAGGTCTCATCTAGGCCCCTCTGAGCTTCCAGTCTCTTACTAGAATCTTCTCAGGACCTGCAAGCTTGTCTCCGTGCCCAGGTCTGTGGCAGCCTCCCGGAGGGGGGCAGGAGAAGACCTGCTGACGCCCCTGCTGCACAATCGCCAGCTCCCTGTGCGTGCGCACCAGATTGGCCCTGGCTGGTGTCACCAGGACCAGAGACCTTCTGGGCTCCATCTGGAAGGACTGGCTGAACCCTGGGTGCTTGCCCTGCATGTGGGGCTGCTCACACCATCTGCTCCATCTGCTGAACCCAAGGGCTGCCTGCCCCTGTCTCTCTTGCTTATCTCGAGCAGGCCCTGCAACCCAAACTGCCCCTATCCCCTCACCCTCCAGAGCTCACCACTGGGCCCCTGCTCCGCGAGCCCCAGCTGCCATGCCCAGTGCACTACCTGAGCATGCCGAATGATATCCAGTCAGTCCGTCTCTGAACCATGCCTAGGGAGCATCTCCATGCTCTCATGCCCCATACCATGCATTTCCTCACCCTCACGTCCCACCCTGACCCAGCTGCAGGATGTTCTACCATGGACCAGTCTTTATTCCACCCCAGTCCTTCGGCCCACTGGGGATATTAGTTGGTAACTCCTGCATGGAGCTGTGGGCATGGGCGTGGTTCACAGGTGCTTGGCACCTGTCTCTTCTGCAGCGAGAGGGAGACCCTGGCGAATGCCTGCCACCAGTGTACCATGGGTGCACCGCCTTTTCTGGCTCCTCCAAAACCTCCTGCTGAGGCGCTGGCTGCACGTCTCCTCACTTCTATTTCTGTGCACACAGCTCCCCCTCTGTGGTCCCACAAAGGTACGAGAGCTCCTCGTCAGCCTCCTTCTGGCGCTGCCCATACTGACCACCCACCAGCCCAGGAGCGGGGGGGAAGGGGTTGCTCTGCGATCACAGGGCCTTTTCCCATTTCCTGGTCGTATCACGCACCCAGACAGAGTTCCTCTGGGCAACGTCCACTGGCTCCCTGGACACTTTCACCAAGCAGCAGGCGCTGCCTAGAGCTCTCTGCCGGGTCCTCCTCTGCTACCCTGGTTTTACACCTTTCATCTGCACTCCCCTTCCCATGTTTTCAATTTTTGTTCCAAGCAATCAGTTGGCTCCTGGGTCCTGTGGCCCCGCCCCCACATGGGGGGTGGGCCTTTATCTTACACCTCCCCCCAGAATTCAGATAGGCTGCACTGTCCCTCAAAAGGGCATTCACTGGGAACGAGCCAGGGGAACTGCCAGGAGGGTTGGAAAAGGAGAACGTGGACTCCCCGATAAAAGTGGGTAGGGATTTAACTCAGGCAAGCTGGCACCGGTTGGGGAAGCAGGTTTGATGGAACAGTAAGTGCCAGGAAGACAACAAAGACAAAGCCTTCTTGGACTTTCCCTGGGCACGTCAGGGAGATTTGCCAAGGCAGTGGCGTAGCTGCTGCAGCTGAAGCAGTCTCGACTAGCGGGAAAGCACATGCCTAGCTTGGACTCCCTGCTGCCAGCTCACAGCAAATGGAAGTGTGAAAGGTACCCGCTGTCTCCCGCACCCCCTTGCAGACAGGCACAGCACTACAGGGAGACTCTGCCTTAATTTCCCTGATGTGGCCATCTGTAAGGTCAGCAAGGTTGATACGTATTGAACTGTGCCCCCCTTCTGAGGGTCTTCTTGGTCATTAGCAGACAATTCAGCAGCATCACAAGAAAGCCCCTCACCCAGGCTTCTTAGCAAGGAGGCAGACTCCAGCTGAGCATGTCAGTCCCATGTTTACAAGGCCTCCCCAACCTGGATTCCCTCCTGGAGCCAGGGCCTTCCTACCCCCTCCTCGCAGGCTGGGCCTTCCGCAGCTCTCTGGGAGCTCCTTCCCCAGGGAGCACTGCTCCAGGGCAGCTCCCTCTCCCCACCAGCAACCCTGCCCCAGCTGAGCTGAGCAGCCTTTCATCAGGCCCAGGTGCTCTTCAGCTAATTAGCTGCCCAGCAACCACCTAGGCAGTTAGCTGCTCACAGGTGGGCTGAGATGGGCTCATTCGCCTCCATGAAACCCATCACCCTGACTCTCCTCACAGGGGCCAGCCACCCCGTGGCAGGCCGACAAAGCAGAGACTGGTACTTAGTGCTTGTCACGTCAAGAGCAGCTTCACAGAGATGCTAATGGAAGAGCTTGCTCAGTGAGTCACTGACGCGCTGGTGCTGAGCTGTACCATGTTCTCCAGCCAAACTGAATGGAAGGTTGGGAGGGGGGTCCCCCACTGAGGATGACATAACGGCTGCCAGTGCAGCCCTTCGGAGAGGCCTTCCTGTAGAAACGCACCGCAGAGCAGATCTGGGCCTTCGGAAGGGGCCCGGTGGCACCAAGGGTCAGGGATTCTCTAAAAATAGCCCTTGGTAAATAAAACGCCCAATCCCCACACAGGGTTTTAACCCCCCTCCATAACACACACATACACACTCACTCTCTGAATGGCACAAGCTGAGCTGTACATGGCCGTCCACATCTCAGCGATTATCCTGGTGTCGATCAGGCGTCATGCCAGTGAAGTCCATGGGGCTGACTCTCTTTCGCCCTGCACCTTGCCAAGTCTTTTACACTAGTGCAAAGTGGGTGAGATGTTACTGTCCTGCTCTACTAGTGCTTTCCACCCAGTTTGCACTGGTGCTAATCATGGTGGTGGGCAACGGTGAGTGGGGCCTGGTGAGGCTATCTGGTGCACAAGCTTGTCTGGGTTAGAGGAGAACCTGTTCCATGCACATCTGAGGCACAGTATAAACATTTCCAGCCAGTGCCACTCACCTCAAGTCTGTTTGCCACAGGGCTCTGCCTTGCTTCTTGACTGAGGGAGAAGAAATGGACAGATCCACCCTGGACACTAGATTTCCCTCAGGGGAAGTGGGGGTGGGGTATTTCTGTGAGAACCCCATGTTAAAATATTAGCAGCCCATCCCTGAGGTGAATATAATTATTTCTGCTTTATATATGGAGAAAAAGAAACCCAAAGAGAATAACTGCTCTCCCCAGGGCTGCCCAGGAAGTAAGTGCTGGAGCCAGGCATTGAACCCAGGCATCCAGTCACCCAGAGTCTGTTCTTCAGCTGACTTTGAAAAGCAGAATTGCTTTACTTCAGCTCCTCCTAGTGCTTCTCTCCCCCTGGATTTGGGCTCCTGCCGGATGCCCCTTCAGGGATATAAATGTCTTGATTTGAGGGATGAAACCCCCCTGCCCCCACCCCACTGCCTACGCTTCCTTCTCACCAAGACACGCTATTCTGCAGCTCGCCAGGTGCACAATGTACAAATCAGGTACATGACTGTCCCAGCAGAGCAGTGGGCAGCCTCGCCTATGCAGGCCTCTGCCAGGGCAGGCTTAACTCACTGGCTGTCCCGTTACCTAGGGAGAACAACACCACCGCCATCCCCACATCAAACCCCTCCTAATCACAATCCAGTGGCTCAGAGAATCAGAGGCCACAAGGCAATCTCCGGCACAGCTCTGTCAGGGTCTTTGCAGGGCACCAAGAGAGGAGCCAGCCAGGAACCTGATGGCTTCCCCTGGCGCTGAGGCCTCATTGTTCTCTTTTGAGACAGGGGGAAAAAACAAGAAGTGGAATAGGAAGGAAGGGAGATTTGTCTGCGTCACGCCACCATGCTCACTCTGGCATGGCTGGGACCTGGCCATCACTGCTCAGGAAGGCCGAGGACTGGGTTAGCGTTCATGCTGCAAAGCATGGAGCACTGGCAGAGCGGTGTGCAGGAACAGGACTGGAGCAGCAGGGAGGCTGTGGGTTGGGACTGAGGGGCATCAAGAGAGCTGGGTGTGAGGAGCCCAAGACTGGCATGGCGGGGGGTTTTGTGGGTCGAGATTGAGGTGCATTGGCAGAGCTATGTGCATGAGAAAGGTGAGCCCAGGAATGGATAGCAGGGGAGACTCGGGTCAGGATTGAGGGGCATCAGTAGAGCTGTGTGGGGCCAGATCATGGTACACTCAGCTTTAGCAAGTCCTGTCAGCCATTCACTTACAAACGGACGTGCTCATGTTGGCAGCAGGGAATGGGAGAAGAGAAGGAATTCATTTGGCAGCTTATCCATCAGCCAGACAGCCTGTGACAGGACAGTGAGTGCCAAGGGAGGAGAAAGAGAGGTGGGGACTGGAGGAAGTTACAGACGAGCATCGGGAGGTTTCTTCGCGCAGACACAAACTCCAGGAACTTCCAAACTCTTCAGCAGCAAAGCTAGGCAGCATGGACAGTGACCGGGTAGGCTCAGTCTGTGTCTGAGTAGGAAGATGTCTTGCTGTACATGTGGAGCCTGCACACACTCAAAGACAGCCTGTTGTACTGCCCTCCAGACAGCTGCCCTGCCCAGGAAAGGTCTGACATACCTCACTGAAGGACTAAGAGCCATCCAGACCACAGCCTGGGGCCAACCACTTTGATTGTCTCTCAACTACTGGCCCATGCTCATGGAACAATGGGTTTCTCCACAGGGGCTCGTGGGGGGAAGAGGCAAGCGTGACTGGTGGGTCTGTAGCTTCTTAGTCATGGCTCAGAAATGGGATCCTGGTCTGTGCTGGGGGCCAGCCATCGCCACGGGGTCAGAGCTGGCGCGAGAGGGCAGGAGGAACTGGCCAGCCTGGAATGCTGGTGAACTACAGCAGGAGGGTGACTTGAACTCGATCTCAGGTTGATAACCTTGGGGGAATAAATAGAGCCCTGCAAATCTGCGGATATCTGCTTCATATCTGCGGACCATTTTTGCAGATGGTGGATTGGATGCAGATACAATCGCGCAGGGCTCTACTCACCGGCGGCACCTGACCCATGGCGTCCAGCTCGGGCAGCCCAGGGGGCACAGCGCGCTCAGGGCTGGCAGCCAGCAGCCAGGGGCTGGGGCTGGGCGGCAGGTCAGAGTTGGGGGCTGTCCAGCAGCTTGAGCCCCTCTTTCAGCACCAGTGTCCCCACCATGGCCTGGCAGCACTGGCCATGCTCCCAGTCCTGGGCCCAGCCCGCTGGCTCCTGGGCAGCAGGGCCTGTCCCCGGCCATGGGGATTGGAGCTGGCGGGGCCCCGGCGCCCCACCTCTCTGCCCCACTGTGACGCAAAGGGCACTGCTGCTGCCACATGCCGTCGCTCGCAAGCCCCCGGGAGCAGCACGCAATGCAACGTGCCTTCCCCCTAGCCCCCCCTCCGCACCATCCCTTCTCCTTGAGACCCCACCTCTGCACTGCCCCTTATCCCTAGTCCCCACCCTCACGCTGCCTCTTCCCTGCAAGACCCCACACCCCCACTTGCTCCCTTCCCCCCACCACAGGTCGCTAGTTCTTGTGAGACAGCTTGCTGGGGCCAGTGCGGATGCGGATACAGGTAACAGACAGCTAGTGGATAGCGGGTTGATCCTGGCAGATGTGGATCAGATGCGGATCCACATTTTTTTATCCACGCAGAGCTCAATAAATTCACAGCATTTGCTCTCTGGAGACTGTGATAACTGCTCAGTTCTCAATGCAGTGTCGCCGCTGGACAGGGGAGGGGGATAAAGGGGGAAGACAGGCAGACAGATCGACATCACCAAGAGATTGAACTTGGAGAGATCCAGCCAGCCAATGGAACCGGGGAGGGGGAGAATTATAGTATAGGGCCCAATCCTGTGAACAATTATTACCAAGCCAAGTGCTTATTGCCATTGTGGGATTGCCAATGTAGTGAGCCCCATGCATGACAGGGCCCTTCTAGATCAACTTGCATGACTCAGTGAGAGCGTGCTGCTGTTCAATTCATAAAATCTATCCCTCCCCCTCTAGTATTTATTTCTGGCTCCAGGAACTGGAAACCAGAACTGGCTCTCAGCCATTCATGCTGACTTCCACTACGCTCTGGGCAGCAGCCTGCTCCCAGTGAGCACAACTTTGGAAGCACACTGCATCGTGGTGCGGGAGCTTCCAATCCTGATGGCAGCATGCACTGTTCCAGCAGCAGATGGAAGAGCAGAGGCAAGAGCCAGAGAGACTGAGAGGCAAAAGCTCCACACAACCTTCCTGGGATCAATTTCTAAGAAGCCCCATCCCACTCCATGCAGCCTGGGCAGTAGCTCGGTCTAGGAACTACAGCAGGGAGTGGATTCTGTCCCTGACTTGGCATTGACACAATGTCACTGTGAGGGAGTCACGTTGCTTTTATGTGCCTCAGTTTCCCAATCAGCATAGTGGGGGACAACACTATTCCCCCCGCATATGCAGGGCCAGTGCAACCACTAGGCGAACTAGGCGGCTGCCTAGGGCGCCAAGTGGTTGGGGGCGCCAAAAAGTGTGCTCAGGGGAGGAGGTGGAGTGGAGGTGAGCTGGGGCAGGGAGCTGCCACAGGGGGTGCTGCCCGGGCAGGGGAGGCGGGGAGCTGCCGAAGGGCTCCCCAGGCCGGGGGTGGGGGGGGGCACAAGGTGGAAGTTTTGCCTAGGGCATGAAATATCCTCGCACCGGCCCTGTGCATATGGGGAGTTGCTTGGCTTAATTAATTCATGTCTGGAAAGTGCTTTCAGATCCTCAGAGGGAAGGCAAATGGCTAATTATTATTTTTAAGCGAGTCAAACCCTCGCCTCTCCCGAGCTCTGAGTGGGAGGAGGGCTCCGACTACAACAGCACTTCCTGAGAGCGCACAGTGCTGCTCTGTTCAGATTTCTCGAGAGCATTGCCACACGCCTATTCAGCCTCTTTATCTCGCTCAGGCTCGCATTCACCTTGACGGCAGCACAGCACACTTCACTTTTTCTACTTCTCTCTTTCCTTCTTTGGACGGTGTGATCAGGCGACTTGAGAGCAGCCCCTTGCCCAAAGATTACACAGCAGCCTTGCAAGCGGTGTTACTGAAGGCATTTGGTAATAAATAGCTCAACAACTGGAAACACCGCCTACCAGCAACACACGCAGGAGTGCTGCAATCCGGTCGTGAGCTCACCCCTGGAAGGGGTCACGCTAATGGCCTGCACTCAATCCTCAAAACAGGGGCAGAAGCTCCTGGAGGCATTTTCAGAGTCACTTCCCTGGCTATATCAGTGTCTCAGAGTTAAAAATAAATGTCCAGTGAGTTAGTCATTAACCAGGAGACACGTGGACTTACATCAATGACAAGTGCTCAGGGACTCTCACTCTCTTGATGTTTTCCTCTGTTCTATTTTTAAGGTGTGCGTCAAGTACCTACAGCAAATACAGCCGTCTCCACTTCCTCTTTGCTACCTCTTATTTTGACCACGGAGGCAACAAATACCCCCAGCGTCCTGAGCTCATGCTGCTCAGCTCTGTCTAGAAAACTGCAGCTCATAGACTAAATATCCACTGGCTTCACACTTCTCTCCCTCCCCCCAATACATATTAATATGGTACAGGAAAGCAGCAAACTTTCCTTGGGTCCATCCCATGGAAGCCATCTTGAAGCTTAAAACCATCCCTTCCTCTCCACTGCCTGAAAACGGTCAGAGGCCTCTTGGGGGAACCAGCTAGCTGTAAAAACTGTTCTACCTTGCCCTGGTCACACAAAGATCTGTCTTCTATAGCCTAGCTCCAAGTTTGTGAGGCTGCCCTGCAGGGGTAGACACCCCACTGCCAGGAGAGACTGTCCAAAGAACAAGTTCCCATTTCTTATTAAATACATGGTTCTGCGTCTATGCACACAGATGGGATCTGGCTCTAGAGGCCCTGGGCTCTTGACAGTAGTGGAAGAACCTTATATGGTGCTTCCAGTATCACCAAATCCTAGTCTTCCAAAATCACCTGGGTCACATTTTCAGGCTTTTCTGTGCAACCATGAGGACTAGAAACTTACTCGCTTTCTTTATTTGTAAGTGGAAATTTTCCCATAGTCACATGAATCCGGGAACTGGAGCTTCAGGAAAAACACCAGACATTGCAAGATTTGTGAGAAAATCCCCCGAGTTAGCAACACCACTCATCCTGTCAATTTCTGTATGATTCTATTTTTAAAAAGTGAATTTACTGCTGGAAAAAGTGCCAGCCCACCAGCCCTGAAGACTGGAACGCTCTTGTCATCCGCAGAACAGGTACAGAGCGGGGAAGCCTCCTTCAGATTGATACACTGACAGACTGCACCACTGATCTCTACACCTCCTCTAACCCCTGGAGGTTTTTCCAGGCCAGGGGGTGCTCATGGACAGTGTCTCTTAAGAATGACAACTATTGTTAACATTGCTGGTGGTTTTCCACATTCAAATCTCACCTCTGGAGGTTGGGCGGATGAGCTTGTTTGGCCAAATTTAGAACCTAATCACAAACCTTGGGCTTTTAGATTTAGAAAAGAGCTCCAAAAAATGTATAGATAGGAATTCCCCTCTGTTCTGAACAAATGCACTAATTTAAAACTTTGGACTCCCCCGGCTGTTGTAGAAACAAGAACAAGAATCCTTAGTCTTTGCACAGCAGAAGCTGAAATTTAGTTAGCAATTCCTATTTCTTCTAAAGTAAAGCATTGTTTTTTTCCAAATGAAATGTAACTTAAAGTGTAGCTCCACTCTGAGAGATACTCTCCTCCACCCCCTCGTATTTAGTTGTATGTTAATTTAGACCAGTGGTTCTGAAACTTTTTTACTGGTGACCCTTTTCACATAGCAAGCCTCTGAGTGCGACCCCCCCCCCCCCTTATAAATTAAAAACACGTTTTTATATATTTAACACCATTATAAATGCTGGCGGCAAAGCGGGGTTTGGGGTGGAGGCTCTCAGCTTGCGACCACCCATGTAATAGCCATGTGACCCCCTGAGGGGTCCCGATTCCCACTTTGACAACCCCTAATTTAGACAGATTAGAGACACAAGGTGGACCACTCTACCTTAAATGGTCTCTTACAATATGTGCTAACTACTTATGCTAAGCAATCTATCTCACCTGGCATTTTGCTGTGACACTGGGAGAACTTTTCCCAGACCCAAATAAGAGCTGTGTGTGATTCAAAAGCTTGTGTCTCTCACCAACAGAAGTTAGTCCAGTAAAAGATATTACCTCACCCACCTTGTCTCTCTAATATCCTGGAACCGATACGGCTACAACCACACTGCATACAACAGTTTAGACAGATGTTAGTCACCTTGCATAATGCAGTATGGGAAGGTGCTCAGATAATACGGTGATGAGGGTGGCATAGGATCTTATAAAGAATAGGACAGAATCTATATAGAATAGGATAAGAGCCTATAGAGAATAGGATTGACTTCAGTGAGTTAAGTCTGTTCTACTTTTTCCTTCTGTTAGCTCTGCAGAACCAACCAAGAACTGGGAGAGTGAGGTGGATTCTGTTCCTTCTTGTGCAGCATCAAGACTTGTTTAACTTCAGTAAGCACCAATCACCCAAAGAGAGCAATGCATTTGCACTGCAGGTATCACTGAGGGCAGATTTCAAGACAAAGGGGCTTAGGACCCAGTTTGGCCTGCAGAGTCGTTATTACAGCCCTGATGCATAAGGAGAAAAGAGTCCAGCTTCGCTTTACTTCCAGGGCAGAGGCTTGAGTTTGCAGGGCTAGCAATTAGCACAAAACTCTTTGGACTCTGTAAACTGATCACACTTGATATGAACACACCCAGAGCCAGCAAACATGGAACTCTCGAACGCCCTTTGGACACCATCACTTTTTGGTGGACCCACTTTTTAAAGGGAAAGATTCTTTGGAAAAGCATCAAAATGTGTGTGGAACCCAAGCCAGCACCCAGCTTACCCGATCTTCGTTATTATAGATGTAGGGTCAGATCCTCAGCTGGGCTGAGCCTCACTGACCTCAATGGAGCTGCACTGATTTACAGCAGCTCAGGATCTGGTGGCTAGCTGGTGAAACAGAACATTGCAGGAGGCAGAGAACCAACCCACAGGATTGCTGTGCTTAGCCTTAGACAGCAAACACCAGCGTACGGCCCCGATCCTTCAGACTCAGGTACGTGCTCCACTTTCTGCCCTGTAAGGGAATCCCAGTGAAGCAAACGGGACTGCTCAGCTGCACAAAATCTTAAAGGTTTGTAGCATGGGAGCCTAGGGACTGGTCCACACTAAGGACTTCTATTGGCACAGCTTGGTTGCCAGGGGTGTGAGGAAGTGTGATCCTTGCCTGATATAGCTGTGCTAGGGTGACCAGATGTCCCGAGAGTCCCGATTTTGGGGTCTTTTTCTTATATAGGCTCCTATTACCCCCCACCCCCGTCACGATTTTTCACATTTGCTGTCTGGTCACCCTAAGCCGTGCCGACAGAAGCCCCTAGTGTAGAGGCAGCTATTCTGGTAAAACTGTGCTTTCATTGGTGCCGCTTATTTTGCATGTGGGAGCAGGTGGAACAAACTATACCAGCAAAATCACAGTTTTGCTAGTATAAGCCAAGTCCACACGAGGAGCACTTTGTTGCTACAGCAGATGTAGCCTAAGAATGTTGTTCCCTCGGGCAGCCACTGGGTAGCAGCCCCAATGGGAAAGCAAGTCACTGCAGGAATACACCAATCATCTACAATTTGCTATCATCTCCCAGAACAATCCAATGAAAGCTACCGACATGGGCCACATCTACACTAGGAGCACTTTGTGGGTATAAGAATGGTGGTACACTCTATACCAGCAAAGGTCTCCTAGAGCAGCTGCCCTGTGGACCCATATAATAAAATTGTCCCCACAAGCAAAACAAACTATGCCAGCCAAAGCTCAGCTTTGCTGGGTATAACTGCATCTACATTAGGGGCTCTGATGGCACGGCTCTGTTGGTCAGGGATTACATCTCATCACAACCCCTGACCAACAGAGCTCTGGTGGCAAAAGTCTGTAGTGTAGACCTGGCCTTGGTATAGACAGTTTGAAAACAAATGGAGCTAGACCCCAGCATGAAACAAAGAGATATTCCAACAGCAGCACCTGATGGCTAAGGATTCAGGCTCTGTTCAGTTTTTTCATGACAAATGCCTATTTTGGAAGGGTTGGTAACTCGCGCAGGACTAGAACCAGGCACATGTTACTGAAGCAGGGTGTTCACAGGCTAGACTATTACTAATAAAAAAGAAATTCTACAGGAAAAATGGCTCCGGAGGGGGAAAAAGGAATTATTTCCAAGTCTGAGGAATAATTCCTAAAAGCACCAACTCAAAAGAACTCAGTCTCCCGGGCAATAAATAACATCAGAGTCCAAGAGGATGGAGACTCCAAGACATGCCAAATGCACTGTCTGAATATTGCAGAAGCAACAGAGTGATGGATGGAGAGGTGGAGATGGTCAACCCAGAAACAGAGAACTCTGGAGACTAATAGGATCCAAAGAGTGAATGACAGCAGCTATGTATAATCCTAATTTCCAGAAGGAGAATGGGGTGCGCTATTTGGAATTAATAGCTTTGAATATTCCAGTATCTTTCTCACCAGTGCCGTACACAGAGGTAAAATCTCCCTCCTCCTACACCCCAGCATTGCACTGGGTGCTCAGGTTGAGTTGTTTGTCCATTATGACCCTTAGATCCTTTTTCAGAGTCACTGCTGTCCAGGACACAGTCCTCTATTCTGTGGCTATGGCCTGCATTCCTTCTTCCTAGAGGCATACTTCTGCATTTGGCTGTATTGAAAAGGCAGTTGATTTCAAAGAGCCCAGCTTCCTAAGCGATCCAGATTGCTCTGGGTCTGCCCTGCCCTCATCATTATTTCCTGCTCTGCGAATCTTTGTTTCCATTTGCTACTGCTTAGCAGACAATTAGTGGCGTGGTGTCATGTGGTATTTCCATTTCCACCACAATGCCCGTGTGGATTGTCCGCTTTGCTGGGGGCGCAGTTCTCGTCGTAGGGATGTCTGAGAGTGAAGCCAGAAGGTGGGCTCAGAATGGGCACAATGAATCCAAACCAGGCATTACATTCCCTGACTGGTGTATGAGATATCTGCCTCATCCCTTGCCTAGTCCTGCCTAGGGTCTGAGAGGGATTACCCTGACTCCAAATCATAGGGTCAGGATCCTACATAATTCATAGATTCATAGATTCTAGGGCTGGAAGGGACCTCGAGAGGTCATCAAGTCCAGCCCCCTGCCCTCATGGCAGGACCAAATACTGTCTAGACCATCCCTGATAGACATTTATCTAACCTACTCTTAAATATCTCCAGAGATGGAGATTTCACAACCTCCCTGGGCTGTTTATTCCAGTGTTTAACCACCCTGACAGTTAGGAACTTTTTCCTAATGTCCAACCTAAACCTCCCTTGCCCACCGCTGGGTGGGTCAATAGCAGCAGGAATGGAATCTTGGACCTCTGGATCTGAAACCAGGAGCGTCTGCAGCGTGAGCTAAACAAGGCAGTTCTAGATGTGGCGCAGTCACCACTAGAAGGGGACAGAGTGCCATACGGTGTGGGGTGATACATACAGGTGCCCAATCTCACCACCCCATCACTGCATTCTGGCAGCTTGAGGTCTCCTCCAATAGGGGCTAAAGCAAAAGTCCTTCTCTGTTGGGCAGATCTGATCGACGGGCTCCTCATGCTATCAGGAAGCAGCCATTCTGCCCCACCCTAGGGAGGTCAGGTGCAGCACATGGGGACAGAGGGAAGTTGGGCTTTTCTCCCCAAACCAACTGCAATAGGGAGGCCATCACCGAGTGTTGCTGAAATCAGAGGGTGAGCCAGTGCCCTCCAGAGAGAGGATGGAGGCAGAGATGCTCTCCCAGCAGAAGAATAAGGGAGGCAGCAGCAGGGTAGGGTCCACCCCCACCTGACTCCTCCTGTCACCACCCCGATCCCGTCTGTCCCCGGCTAGGTGTGGTGGTTTATTTTCAGTTAGAGGCTAGTATCTGAGCAGCTGCCAGGCCAAGGGCTACAGCTGGTTGGAAATTTCTCATTCAAACAGTTTTCTGCCAGAAATGCCATTTTGACCTTAGTCAAATTTTCAAGAAATCATGTTGGTTTGAATGAAATTTCACACAAAAAGGCGTTTCTAAAATGGAAAGATTTCAGAATTTGGAAGGAAAACAATTTTTGAAAAGTTGAAACAGAAATTCTGCATTTCAACCAGCTCTTCCAAGGGCGCCAGTTCCAGCAGAATCTCAGCTCTCTCTGTAGAGGACCTGCCCCAGCCCGTCCATTCATCACATGCGGCCGGGTAGAGCCCTCGCGGGACTATATTTTTAATCCTGTTCCCATCCCAGCCTACAATACTCACTCTCAGTCCTACCCTCTCCTGCACTGTTGCTTGAATTGTTAATCTCGCTCCCCGCTGAAAAAATCTTAGATCCTGCAAATCCCACAAGAGGGACAGATTCCCTCATGCTACTAAAAAAAAAAATAATAATAATAACAAAAATGGTTGGTTAATATATTGTATACATATGGGAAAAAGAAGCTCAAACAAAATAATTTCTCGAATAGGCTACTTTTGGTAAACTGACGAGAGATTTAGTGTTTTCCCGCAAATTACCGCAGTCTGGGTTTTTTGCCCACCTAATTCCACCCGCCACAAAGTATATTTTACCTGCTCCCGCTATTATTTCAGTGGGTCCTGCGGGATCCCAGTCCCGCTGCAGGGCTCAGACCCTGGGTGCTGGTTTCTAGGAGCTACTTTTCTCTTTGAGCGGGAGGCAGATGCCATCCCTTTCCATTGGATTGGGACTACAAGGCTGCTCTTGTTTACTAGTTATTCATTAGGTGCTTTAGTGCAGTGGTTTTCAAACTGCGGGTTGTGACCCAGTACTGGGTCTCGGAATGTAAGGCAGGGGGTTGCGGCAGCTCTGGTCAGCGCTGCTGACTGGGCCATTAAAAGTCCCTACCTGTTCTGACACCGCACTGCACTCCGGAAGCGGCCAGCAGCAGGTCCGGCTCCTAGGGGCCATAGGGCTCCGTGCGCTGCCCCCACCCTGAACATCGGCTCTGCTCTCCCATTGGCTGGTTCCCAGTCAATGGGAGCTACGGGGACGATGCCTGTGGGCGAGAGCCGTGCGGAGCTGCTTGCGTGCCTCCGCCTAGGAGCCGGACCTGCTGCTGGCTGCTTCCGGGGCGCAGCACTGTCCGCGGTTCCAGGACAGGCAGGAAGTCTCTCTTAGCACCCCCGCTGCACCACCGACCGGGAACCCCCCCAAGATAAGCCCATGCCCCAACCCCGCACCCCAATCCCCTGCCCCAGCACTGAGCCCCCCACAACACGGAGCCCCTTCCTGCACCCAAACCTCTCATCCCCAGCTCCACCCCAGAGCCTGTACCCCCACCCCAGAGCCCTTACCCCCTCCCACATCCCAACCCCCTGCCCCAGCCCAGAGCCCCCTCACACTCCCTGAACCTCTCATTCCCGGGCCCACCCTACAGCCCTCACCCCCGCACCCCAACCCTCTGCCTCAGCCCTCAGCCCCACCCACACCCCAAACCCCTCATCCCCAGCTCCGCTGGGTCTGGGTCACCAGAAAAAAGTTTTAAAACCACTGCTTTACTGTATGTGAATATGCGCTTGTCAATGTGTGCGTGCGTGAGTGTGCATGTATGAATGTCCATATGTGTGCATGTATGAGTGTGTGTATATTCATATGCAGGCATGTTCATATGTGCACACACTTGTGCATATGCATGTTCATATGTGTGCCTGTGTGAGTGTGCAAGCACATGCGAGTATGTGTGTGCATGTAGGTGTGCAAGCATGTATGAGTGTGTGCTGCCTCACCCATGGTTTGCTAGTGACACTACTGGTTACTCTGCTCTTCTTGCTGTCTGTCTAATTTAACTCATGCAGAGGAATGTGCAAACTGCAACCCAGTCTCCATCACTTAGGGAGCAAAACAGCAAACCAGGCTCTCTCCACTGGCCCCTGCCAAACACAGCAGCGCACGGCTGAGTGCCTGTCTCTGGACAGGGGCAACAGCCCCAGAGTGTGACCAAAGGAACATAACTGTGTCCCCTGTACCAGGCCCTTATAAATAACTGTCTCAAACTGTCTCTGAGCACCAAGTGCTCTCCAGGGAGGATCTAAAGCAGGGAAGGCCTTGCTCATTGTCCAGAGCCCGAAGAGAAGAGAAGCAGCAGAAGAGTTTACTACAGGGTAATACACCAAACAGGGAGGCAGAGTTGCTGACAGACAACCACTGCACGATCACAAGCGAAAGCCAACAAGAGAGCAGGGGAATCCTGCAGGGCCCATGTATTCCTCCTTCCCACCAAGAAACTTACACATGGGGATCCTTGTGTGTGTATGGGGAGTCCCCATAATTCTGGAGATGAATCCAAGTTGTCCCACTGTCTAGGGGCCAGTCCATTTATAGGAGCTCCCACATTCTGCCAAATGCAACCAGTGCCCCACATCTTGGGGGTAAAACTCTCTCCCCTCTGACCCGTCCCCTTCACGTCAGACTGCCCTTACCTTCCCTTGGATTCTTCTGGCTTGTAGGTGCAAAGCTCTCCCCAGAGCACACAGCTCCCCCAGCATGTGCATTGCAGGGAAAATAAAGAGGCGCAGGAGCCTGTGGCTGAGGCAGACCTCAGCAATGCATGGTGTGCAGGCCACAGTCCATGTTAGTCCAGAGATCAGGCATAGGAGACAGGGGCTGTGCTGAAGAGCTGTAAGTCCCCTCTCGCCTTTGCATCAGCAGCCAAGTGAAAAGCGTTGCAGAGCCTGAAAGAGTTTCGCTTCTGGATTTTCGGTCTGTGAGCTCTAAATTCACTGCTCACCGGTGACCACAAGCCTTCCGTCCGAGAGCAGGAAGGGCCCGCAGACCCCCGTGAGAGCACATGACTTATGGGGAAATGACTGCTGAGTCGATGGGGAAAATGTGACACACAACAGCAGAAGCAGAGGTAGCACCCCAAATAACAGGACAGTCTCATTCCCATCTCTCCCACCAGTGAGAGCCTTGCCCCACGCACCTCGCCTGTCACTCATACCCCGGTTCAATTCGTAAATCCTCTTTTAGTAATCAGATGGGAGCCACATTTTTAAATGTTGTGGGTATTTTTTTTTAACTGGGTGATTCTCCTTTGTGATACGAATGGGGATTAGATTTTCTTCTCCATTACACTGGAGTTTCCTTTTTCTGCAACCTTCTGTGACGCATCAGCTGGGCAGGAGCAGTGTCCCTTGAAGAGAACCTCCAGGGGGGAGTCCACTTGAGAACTGCTTGAAAAAATACCAGTTTTTTTTTAAAGGAGCAGGGCTCGGGGGGAGGGCATCGCAGGAAACTTTAGTGAAAAAAATGTTTTTTTCTTCAATTTTCAGTAATTATGCTGGATTTTCACTGATTAAAAACCCCTCTATTTTAGAAAACTGAAAGCCAACTTTCCCAGCAATTGCAGGCATATTTATGGGTCCGTTTGGCAGCTCAGAAGGCAATGCAATTAATGCAGATCAGCATGGGTTTATGGAATATAGATCCTGTCAAACTAACAATATCTTTTTTGTTTGTTTGTTTTTTTAAGGAGATTACAAGTTTGACTGCTAAAAGTAATAGTGTTGATAGGGCCGTCCCTGGAGGCGGGGCCCGGGACATAGGCGCCGAGTTTCTAATCTGCCGGGGCGGTGCTCCCGCTTGGCTCCACCCAGGCCCTGCCCCCACTACACCTCTTCCCCCAAGGCCCCAAGTTGACAAGAAGGGGTGAATGTAGGGTGACCAGATGTCCCGTTTTTAAAGGGACAGTCCCGTTTTTGGGGACTTTTTCTTATATAGGTGCCTATTGCCCCCCACCCCTCATCCCATTTTTTCCACAGTTGCTATCTGGTCACCCTAGGTGAATATCAAGAGAGGGAAAATTACTTTTGTAGTGCTAACAAGGCCAATGCAATCAAGGTGGACATTGGCCATTTCCAACAGTTATCAACTTGGAAATGGCCGAAGTCCACCTTGATTGCATTGGCTTCGTTAGCGCTACAAAAGTAATTTTCCCTCTCTTGATATTCACCCCTTCTTGTCAACTATTGAGAATAGGCCAGTTCCACCTTAATTGAATTGGCCTCCTTAGCACTGACCCCCCACTTGGTAAGGCAACTCCCATCTTTTCATGTGCTGTATATATATACTGCTTACTGTATTTTTCACTCCACGCATCTGATGAAGTGGGTTTTAGCCCACGAAAGCTTATGCCCAAATAAATTTGTTAGTCTCTAAGGTGCCACAAGGGCTCCTCATTTTTTGCTGATACAAACTAAAAAGGCTACCACTCTGAAACACGTCACCTATTGATGTGTGGCAGAAGAACTGCTTTTTGGTTGCCATGTCCCCCTATTCCTCTCCCATTGGAGTTTTGCAGACACCCAGCACCCTGCAGGAGGCACTCAGCACTTTGCAGGATTGAGCCCCCCGCCACTACCACTGTGTTACATGAATGTCAAAACAATCACAGTGTGGGTTTGCTGATACCAGACAAGTCTTCTAAGGGAGGTTGTGGAATCCCCATCATTAGGATTTTTTTAAGAACAGGTTGGACAAACACCTGTCAGGGGTGGTCTAGGTTTCTTTGATCCAGCCTCAGCGCAGGGGGCTGTACTAGGTGACTCTCGAGGTCTCATCCAGGCCTACATTTCTATTGATTCTAAAACTAGTGCATTAAACAAAAGGCAGACCATGACACCTCTAGACCTGGAGCTGAGCATCCTTAAAGTTTGGCTCTAGCGTTTTGGATGGGTTTTCTCTGTGTAAAGAAATGATGCTCTCTCCGTAGAGACAGCTTGCTGGCTCATGGTGATGAGTAGGTGCCGTCCTCTCTGTTGTGCAAGCCGTGTTGTAGTGAGAGTGAGCGATACAGAGCCGCAACGGTCAGTGAAAAGGCACAAGAGGCAAGAGCCTGCTATCAGCGTTTCCCATTTATACGAGTAGGTAAAAGGCATGTTCCCTTTGGATTGCTTCTAAATGCATTTACAGAGAAGATCCCGAAAATCTAATAGGGGCTACCCAGGCATTAGGAGCAGGCTGAGGAGTATGTTTGTGCCATGATGTTTTGGCAAACACACACTGACTTTAAAGAAATCTGCACACAGAATATTAAACACCAGGGGTTTCAGCTTAGAATCATAGAACTGGAGGGGACCTCAAGAGGTCATCTAGTCCAGTCCCCTGCACTCAAGACAGGACTAAGTATTATTTGACCATCCCTGACAGGTGTTTATAGACTCATAGACTTTAAGGTCAGAAGGGACCATTATGATCATCTAGTCTGACCTCCTGCACAATGCAGGCCACAGAATCTCACCCACCCACTCCTGCAATAATCCTCTCACCTATGTCTCAGCTATTGAAGTCCTCAAATCATGGTTTAAAGACTTCAAGATGCAGAGAATCCTCCAGCAAGTGACCCGTGCCCCATGCTGCAGAGGAAGGCGAAAAACCTCCAGGGCCTCTGCCAATCTACCCTGGAGGCAAATTCCTTCCCGACACCAAATATGGCGATCAGCTGAACCCTGAGCATGTGGGCAAGACTCACCAGCCAGATACCCAGGAAAAAGTTCTCTGTAGTAACTTCTAACATCCCATCACCAGCCATTGGGCCTATTTACCACTGACAGTCAAAGGTCAATTAACTGCCAAGATCATGTTATCCCATCAAACCATCCCCTCCATAAATTTATCTAGCTTAATCTTGAAGACAGATAGGTCTTTTGCCCCCACTGCTTCCCTTGGAAGGCTGTTCCAGAACTTCACTCCTTTGATGGTTAGAAACCTTCGTCTAATTTCAAGTCTAAACTTCCTGATGGCCTGTTTATATCCATTTGTTCTTGTGTCCACATTGGTACTGAGCTTAAATAATTCCTCTCCCTCCCTGGTATTTATCCCTCTGATATATTTAAAGAGAGCAATCATATCTCCCCTCAGCCTTCTTTTGGTTAAGGTAAACAAACCAAGCTCCTTGAGTCTCCTTTCATACGACAGGTTTTCCATTCCTCGGATCATCCTAGTGGCCCTTCTTTGTACCTGTTCCAGTTTAAATTCATCCTTCTTAAACATGGGAGACCAGAACTGCACACAGTATTCCAAATGAGGTCTCACCAATGCCTTGTATAACGGTACTAATACCTCCTTATCTCTACTGGAAATACCTCACCTAATGCATCCCAAGACTGCATTCGCTTTTTTCACGGCCATATCACATTGGCGGCTCATAGTCATCCTGTGATCAACCAGAACTCCGAGGTCCTTCTCCTCTTCCGTTACTTCCAACTGATGTGTCCCTAGCTTCTAACTAAAATTCTTGTTATTAATCCCTAAATGCATAACCTTATACTTCTCACTATTAAATTTCATCCTATTACTATTACTCCAGTTTACAAGGTCATCCAGATCTTCCTGTATTATATCCCAATCCTTTTCTGAATTGGCAATACCTCCCAACTTTGTGTCATCTGCAAACTTTATTAGCACACTCCCACTTTTGGTTCCGGGGTCAGTTATAAAAAGATTAAATAAGATTGGTCCCAAAACTGATCCCTGAGGAACTCCACTAGTAACCTCCCTCCAGCCTGACAGTTCACCTTTCAGTATGACCCGCTGTAGTCTCCCCTTTAACCAGTTCCTTATCCACCTCTCAATTTTCATATTGATCCCCATCTTTTCCAATTTAACCAATAATTCCCCATGTGGTACTGTATCAAATGCCTTACTGAAATTGAGGTAAATTAGATCCACTGCATTTCCTTTATCTAAAAAATCTGTTACTTTCTCAAAGAAGGAGATCAGGTTGGTTTGGCACAATCTACCTTTTGTAAAACCATGTTGTAATATGTCCCAATTGCCATTGACCTCAATGTCCTTAACTACTTTCTCCTTCAAAAATTTTTCCAAGCCCTTGCATACTACAGATGTCAAACTAACAGGACTGTAGTTACCCAGGTCACTTTTTTTCCCTTTCTTAAAAATAGGAACTGTATTAGCAATTCTCCAGTCAAATGGTACAACCCCTGAGTTTAGAGATTCATTAAAATTTTTTGCTAATGGGCTTGCAATTTCACGTGCCAGTTCCTTTAATATTCTTGGATGAAGATTATCTGGGCCCCCCGATTTACCCCCATGAAGCTGTTTGAGTTTGGCTTCTACCTCGGATATGGTAATATCTACCTCCATATCCTTATTCCCATTTGTCATGCTGCCATTATCCCTAAGCTCCACATTAGCCCCATTAAAGACTGAGGCAAAGTATTTGTTTAGATACTGGGCCATGCCTAGATTATCCTTAACCTCCCCTCCATCCTCAGTGTTTAGCAGTCCCACTTCTTCTTTCTTTGTTTTCTTCCTATTTGTATGGCTATAAAACCTTTTACTATTGGTTTTAATTCCCTTTGCAAGGTCCAACTCTACATGACTTTTAGCCTCTCTCACTTTATCCCTACATGCTCTGACCTCAATAAAGTAGCTTTCTTTGCTGATCCCTCCCATCTTCCACTCCTTGTATGCTTTCTGCTTTTTCTTAATCACCTCTCTGAGATGCTTGCTCATCCAGCTTGGTCTAAAATTCCTGCCCATGAATTTTTTCCCCTTTCATAAGAACATAAGAACATAAGAAAGGCCGTACTGGGTCAGACCAAAGGTCCATCCAGCCCAGTATCCTGTCCACTGACAGTGGCCAATGCCAGGTGACCCGGAGTGAGTAGACCCAACAGGTAATGATCAAGTAATCTCTCTCCTGCCATCCCTCACCCCCCTCTGACAAACAGAGGCTAAGGACACCATTTCTTTCTTTCTTGGGATACAGGCTTCTGATAGCTTCTGCAACTTTAACTTGAAATAATCCCAGGCCTCCTCCACCTTTAGATCCATAAATTCTTTAGTCCAATTCACTTCCCTAACTAATTTCCTTAATTTATTAAAGTTAGCCCTTTTGAAATAAAAAACCCTAGTCTCAGATTTATTTTTGTTTATCCTTCCATTTAGTTTGAACTGAATTAGCTCATGATTGCTCGAGCCAAGGTTGTTCCCTACAATCATTTCTTCTATGAGGTCCTCACTACTCACCAAAACCAAATCTAAAATGGCATCCCCCCTTGTTGGTTCAGCAACTACTTGATGAAGGAATTCATCAGCTATCACATCTAGGAAAATGTGTTTGTCCAACCTGCTCTTAAAAATCCCCAATGATGGAGATTCAACAAACTCCCTAGGCAATTTATTCCAGTGCTTAACCACTCTGACAGTTAGGAAGTTTTGCCTAATGTCCAAGCTAAGCCACCCTTGCTGCAATTTAAACCCATTGCTCCTTGTCCTATCCTCTGAGGTTAAGAATCATTTTTCTCCCGCCTCCTTGTAACAACCTTTTATGTACTTGAAAACTGTTATCATGTCCCCTCTCAGTCTTCTCTTCTCCAGACTAAACAAACCCAGTTTTTTCAATCTTCCCTCACAGGTCATGTTTTCTAGACCTTTAATCATTTTTGTTGCTCTTCTCTAGACTTTCTCCAATTTGTTCACATCTTTCCTGAAATGTGGCACCCAGAACTGGACACAGTTGAGGCCTAATATGCGCAGAGTAGAGCGGAAGAATTACTTTTCGTGTCTTGCTTACAATACTCCTGCTAATACATCCTGGAATGATGTTTGCTTTTTTTGCAACAGTGTTACACTGTTGACTCACATTTAGCTTGTGATCCACTATGATCCCCAGATCCCTTTCGGCAGTACTCCTTCCTAGGCAGTCATTTCCCATTTTGTACGTGTGCAACTGATTCTTCCTTCCTAAGTGGAGTACTTTGCATTTGTCCTTATTGGATTTCATCCTATTTACTTCAGACCATTTCTACAGTTTGTCCAGACCATTTTGAATTTTAATCCTATCCTCCAAAGCACTTGCAACCCCTCCCATCTTGGTATCGTCCGCAAACTTTATCAGTGTACTCTCTAGCCCATTATCTAAATCATTGATGAAGATATTGAACACAACTGTCCCCTTAGAAGTCACTGGCAAAACTCCCACTGGCTTCCATCTAGCAAGAATTTCATCCTCAGAGCTGCTGCACAGTTGCAGCACTGCAGGCGTTACTCCCCAAAGTCCCTGGTATCACTGTCGGTATTATAGCTGTGAATTTCTTCCAGAGTGTGGCCTTCACAGTCTCACCCTTCAACTCGCTCACTCAAGCAACTGCCTTTCTTTCACCCGCCACACATCTAGTCTGTGAAACAGACACGTGATGAGAAGAGTTTTCACACCACTGAGTGTCAAATGATGAGTCAAAAACTACACATCCTGGGGGCCCTGGAACAGTCAAGTGCCAAAAACCTAAAGAAAATAATGACAAAACCAGGAAAATATTCTCTCTCCTAAAACCCCCTCTATTAACCAACATGTAGAAGTCACAAAGTTGGGTCATGCACTGCCAGTGAAATGCGCACACATGTTTTAGGAGAGTTATATATAGTACAGCTCCAAAGCCAGGCTCTCAAGTTTTGGACATTGGCGTATTTACACAAATTCAGTAGGCTAAGTACATTCCAGTTATCTTGATTAGCAGCACAAGTGGCTACATTTGCAAGGGAAATGGGGAACAGAGTATGAAAGACACCCTTTCCCCTCGCCCCCAACGCCGCTTCCTCTCCCTGTCAATCACTGCTCCAATCCAAAAGCACTAATCACATTTCAGAAATCAAAACCCTGGCTTGCTACCAATGTGAAGAATGAATTTGTACAAATACCGTCACAGGTGATCGGTCCCGAGCCGTCCTGCATGGTGAGGCTGTGAGTCCGGAGCCTTGGGGCAACATACAGGAGCATATGTGTCCGGGCTGGTTCGCCACGCTATGACAGGTGTCCCTTGGAGCGGGTCACACACCCCCCACCTCCCCGCACCCTGCTCTCTCACAGCCACTTCAGAGTGAGATCAGTTCTGAAAGTAACACATGAAGTGCTTTAGTCTAACGTTACAGAGCTCTCTGTCGGTGCTTGCCCAGCTGGAGTTTCCTTTCAGCTCCAGTGAAAGCTGCAGGAGCAGAAAGTATCAAATGTGACGCTTTGTTTACTGGAAGGGAGCAGGGCAGCTGTGGAAAGGCAGATCCACCCCCCTCGCCAGGTTTCAGAGCTTGGTTCCAGCCCGAGTCCAAACATCTACACTGGGTCAGTTGATCTGGGCTCTGAGACTGGCTGCCATGGGGGTCTTTTTTTGCAGCATCCCTCCCTTTCTCTCTTTCCTAGACTTTAGCCATTCCATGCCACTCACTGCTGCTGTTTTACAGCCCCTTGTGATTCTGTGCTGCGTGCATGGGACTCTGCCAATTGCAAACAACAGGAGTCTGATTCTATACACTGCAACTTGTGCCATCAGATACACCTGTGTGCAAAGGGTAGAGAAAATACTACATTGGCATTCCCCACTCACTGACACCAGTGGTAGCATTTCATGTCCACTTTGCACTCACTGGACAGATTCTCCTCTCACATCAGTTTTACACTCATTGACTCCAGTGGAGTTACTCCTGATTTAGGGCCAGATCCTGGGATCTGGTCGAACTGTATGCAGCACAGGCTGGGGTGTGTGTACAAAGGTGGCATAAAGCATACATTGTAGTCTTCAATCCTGGAGCCACTGTGTGCAGTTTTGCTTTCCATGCAATAATTTATAGTAGTCCAAGGGCTGCTCTAATGTATGCCTGCTGTCCCAAGGATCAAAACCACAGCCAGGGATAAAGACTGTATAAGGCCTTGCCCCATTTGGCTGCAGCAGGAAGAGGGTAACATAAAAACCCCAAAGATACTGAACAATAATTCAGGAAAAGGAGGATGCAGAGAGACATTGGTGTGGTGCTGCCATGAGCCCTTTATGTTCATTGTTGCTTGAGTCTGAAGTCACAACTAAAACTGAGCAAAACTTTCATTATGAAACCCCAAAACCACATAAAATTCAGCTAGGCCAGGTTTCATTTTACAGATTCAAACAGGTTACTGAGGTGCATGAGACTCTAAAGAAAGGGAGAGAGAGCCTGGGTCCCGTTTGGAGCAAGTTTGGGCTGATTTATGGTGTCACCTCAAACCTGGCTGAACTTGTGGTTTTGGCTGGTTCGGATATGAAACCAGGTGCCCTCACTCCGGCACCGCTCCCAGGGATGTAGATGACAAGCTCAGACTTTACTTTCCGGCAGTAGTCTGCAGTATCTGCTTCATGTTCACTGCTCTTATGAGGATCATTCCTGCCAGGAGACTCATGTTTGCAGAAAGCAAAGGAAGCCAATTCATTACTGAATTCTAAGGGACTTATTCACAGCATTCATTCCACTCCCATTAGCAGCTTCTACTGTGTCTGTCTGTGTCTCAGAGTCCAATAGACTCTAAACTCTTTTGCTAAATCTGGAGTGGGAAGTGCAGGCTAGTTCCCGGATACTAATGACTCTTTGGAGAATTCCTCATTCACGTCACCTCCAATTACTTCTAGGGGAAGAAAATGATTTTTCAGGAAGCATCGGTTCTTTAAATTTAGCATCTCTACTTCCATTCCCAAAGTCAGCTTCAGAAAAACAATCCGGGGGGAAAAAATAAAATAATTCCCAAATCCACAGCCAAATGTACTCAGAAAAAACAGCCAAGCAAAGCCCTTCCACCTGACGGGGAAGTCAAAGCAACTGGTGCCCAGTTCTTCATAGCAGTCCTGGATGATCCCGGAAAGGGGAAAACTTTGCCCGGAAAACACAGGCATATTTCTGAGCTGGAAAGAGCTCTGCAACAGGCTGATTGCAGGGATTCTCCATACAAGAGTGTGCAAAACAGTGACTTGCTTTAAGGGATTTCTTGAGGGGAAAACAACATTACACAGATTTAAGGTTCTATACTTCAAGCCACACAGAGATTATAAAATACCTTTCTACAGACATAATTAAAAATGGTACAGTCTTCCCTCTCTATTAATTATTAGCTTGCAATAATAGTTGTGCATTAAGGGTGAGTGAACACCACCAAAGAAATTTAGGGTCAGCATTTAGGGTCAAATTTCAGGGAACCTCTAACTGTCCATGACAGAGGACATTATAGTATGATAGTGTGCTTATGTATAGGATAACCTCTCGGAACTCAGAGCCCTCGACTGTCAGACAATGCTTGATGAGAGAGGACAGTACATGTGGCGGAAGGACTAAAAGCTGAATGTTGCACTGTCTTAGCTCTCTGTTTTGTTACGTTTGAACACTGAACACAGGTCCTTCTCAGTTTCCTATCCCGGAAGGACTTCACTGATTTTCTTCTATCCATCTCTTTATCGTTATTATCATTATTTATTAGTTGTGCTATCCACAGTGTTAGCAGGCCCTCATTCAGGGATCAGGGCACTGCACATACTACAGAGTGAGATACACTCCCAGGACCTGACAGACAGAAAGTAAGAGGAGACACAATCAGCGAGCTGAGTTGGGGTAGAGAGGATTACAGTAGTGGTGATGAGGTCATGTGACCCTGTCGACTCGCTGAGAGCAGAAGGTGCAAGTTTGGAGTCAGTTTTATAAGGGTTATTAATGAACAAGAGATATTGATGAGATACCGGAAACTTTGTGGTGAGAATAATTTCACTGGAATTCACTGATCAGCCTCCAGCCGTGGTGGGAAGAAATTGCAAGTGGTTACTATTTGTCAGCTGTCAGCTGTTTTGGGGGCCTGCGTGCAAAGAGCCAGTGGATCTCATAGCAGCACTGTGCTTCCACAGCACAAAAAATACCAGCTGTCCCCCTCGTTGGCAGTTATAGCAGAGACCACTGAATGGGCTGCACAGACTGAAATAGCCACTGGCCCGAGGGGCGGTCACTTCAGGTCATGGCTCAAGCGCACTGACTGGGAAGCGTGGGGGAAGCTCGCACTGCTGCTGCCTGTTCCAGCTCTGTGGATAAGCAGGGAGTTTCGTTCTCCAGAGCTGGCAGTCCCCCACCTTTCCCCAGCATGAAATTCATTTAGAAAAAGGAAACCATGTATATCCTGTTAGGACAATTTCCAGGGCCTTTCTCTACCAGGGACAGAGTTCTCTCTCTCTCTCTCTCTCACACACACGCACACACATGCACACCACACAGATTTCTAATTTCTAAATCTGCAACACTCCCAAATGCAACGAGCACATTAGCAACACGTCATTTTTGTGCACCCCCCGCTTCCATAAAAGTTTCCAGTCAAGGACCTGATAAGAGAATCACCTGTTGAATGATGCATTGATCTAAGCAGCAGACCTGCTCCGAAAGAGTTGAGAAAGCAACAGGAATATGACAAGACAAGCATTTCAGTGCCACCAAAGCGATGCATTCAGCAGCAGCCTGCTATATGATAGAAAAATGCTACCTACTTCTTTTAGAACAGCCACTGGGGCAGTCTGCCAGTCTCATGTGCACCTGAGGTCCCATCCCAGACGAAGGCAGCAGGGCGCAGTTCTTGACAAGCCATCTCCTTGCCTGCTCTGATTGTGCAGCAGGGCAGCCCGTGCCACCGAATTAATCCAGCTGCTGCCTTTCTAGGGGCTGTGCTGCATGTTTCAAAGTCTGAAAAAGTCTCAGTAAAAAGGGAAGTGCCTGTGTTATTTCAAGACGACTTCCTCTTTCATGCAAGATGTCTCTCAAGGAGAGAGCCTTGTTGTTCACTATCTCCCTGGCAATCTCGCAGGGCCCGGGGTGGGAGAGGAAGGGCCGAGTGTTGCTAGACTTTACTACTCTTCAGAAAACAAACGAACGTTCAAGTCAGGTGGAGATTGTATAAAACTTGGGGTGAGCCAAAACTAACAGTAGGTGGCATGAGTCACTTAGCTGTCATTACCACCTCAGCCACAGCTCCAGCGGCGTGGCGTGTGTCGGCTCACCCCACCAAGAAACCGTGCATGGAACTTCTGTCATGATGCCAGCCTGCTAAGAAAGAGGCAGTGTCTGAGAAAAACAACCTTGCTAAATATACAGTGCACGTACATAAACAATGTTGCTAAGAGCGACAAGGAGGCATCTGGCTAATGCATGGCTACTTTTCCAGCTCTCCAGTCTAGCTTTGCATTTCTTCTGATAACAGTGCCACTGTGCATTTCTAGAGGGCCTTTCATCCCTGGCAGGTCTCAGAGTACTTCACAAGCATTCTAGTACTGCCCCCATTTCACAGACAGGGAAACTGAGGCACCAGGAAGGGAAGTGATGTGCCCAAGGTCACCCAGCAAATCAGTGACAAAGCTAGGAAAAGAATTCGCAAATCCTGACTCTCAGTCACATTGTCTTACCATGGGAGAACGCTCCAGCCTGAGATACAATTGCTTGACTGCCAGTCCTCTCCTGCTTATACTGCGATGTCGGAAGGAACTGTTCCCCTGTATAGCTCACTCTCCACCCAGATTGTGAACCAGAGACTTGGTGTCATAGATGTGTAGTTGTATTGCACGAAGTCCAGCTCCCAGGATTCCTGGGCTTCCCTGGGTTTTATGACTGGGGTAGGATGGTGCAGGGTAGGTGAGATGTGCTTTGCGGCCTGTCCACAAGGTTTTTAGTTAAGAAACTGTCTGCAGCTGTTGCATTCATCTGATAGCCACGTGGGTAGGACAACACTGCTATACACTCGGGAGCTGGTGCCGGGTTGTGGGAGCGTGGGTCCTTTGGGTACTGGGCAAAGGCAAATAAAGCAGGAAATTCCAAGGGGCCATTAGGACTTTTGGTCAGTAGAAGCCAAGTCCAAATTTTGGTTCCACAGGGTTGGCCAGGTAATTCCCAGGAACACTGGCTGCGGGCAGACAGCAATCCTGATCAGTGGTGAGTCAAGCTATCGCCATCCAGGATTTGTTAAGGGACGAGGCCCCTGATTTTGCATGTACAGCCAAAGACTTGGGTGCAGGAACATTATCCACACAGCCTGCTCTTGCCAGATATTTCAGCATGAATTGAGAGGTGACCAGAGAGTAATTATGGGCAGCTACTCACCTGCTTTGCCCCCTTGTTCAATGTATAGCTGAGCTATGCCAGGTACTGTAGATAACACCCAAGTCTGAGTGTCCAGTTCATCCAAGGGCTGCTGCAGTGGAGCCGATATGCAGAGTCACTGCTTGACACTAGAGCTTGATTTAAGGCCAGCAAGCTGAAGCTCACTATGGATGATTGAGGTCTTGTTAGTAGGTTGTTGGAAGCATCCAGAAAGGCTGGCAAATATTCAATAAGCACCCCTGACTGAGGGAATGCAACTCCCAACAGTGATACAGGTTTATAACTCAGGGAGAGGGGCTCGCTGGACCTCCTAACTTTGTTAGATGCCCAAGCGTCAGCCATAGATAGGAGCCTTTTTCCTGCCCATGCTGGGTAAGATGAGTGTGACTGGGTTTTTTTGGATGCTGACCTTGCTACACTTATTCACGGTCTTGCCACGGTGATACTAGACTACTGTGATGCATCCACTCCATGGGCTACATCTTGAGCCCTTAGACACTCAGGCTAGTGCAGAATTCAACAGCTGGTCTATAAAGCAGAACATCACCAAAAACTAGGGCTGTTAATTAATCGCAGTTAACTCAAGCAATTAACTCAAAAAAATTAATTGTGATTAATCACAGTTTTAATCACACTGTTAAACAACAGAATCCCAATTGAAATTTATTAAATATTTTGGATGTTTTTCTACATTTTCAAATATATTGACTTCAGTTACAACACAGAATGCAAAGTGTACAATGCTCACTTTATATTATTTTTATTACAAATATTTGCACTGTAAAAATGATAAACAAAAGAAACAGTATTTTTCAATTCACCTCATACAAGTACTGTAGTGCAATCTCTTTATCGTGAAAGTGCAACTTACAAATGTAGATCTTTTTGTTACATAACTGCACTCAAAAAACAAAACAGTGTAAATGTAAAACTTTAGAGACTACAAGTCCGCCCCTTCATTCTTCGGATACCATTCCAGAGGTGATGCTGATGACACTCATTACAAAAATAATGCGTTAATTAAATTTGCGAATGAATTTCTTGGGCGAGAATTATATGCCTCCTGCCCTGTTTTGCCTGCATTCTGCCATATATTTCATGTTATAGCAGTCTTGGATGATGACCCAGAACATGTTCATTTTAAGAACACTTTCATTGCAGATTTGACAAAACGCAAAGAAGACACCAATGTGAGATTTCTAAGGATAGATATAGCACTCGACTCAAGGTTTAAGAATCTGAAGTGCCTTCCAAAATCTGAGAGGAACGAGGTGTGGAACATGCTTTCAGCTGTCTTAAAAGAGCAACACTCCAATGCAGAAACTACAGAACCTGACCCACCAAAAAAGAAAATCAGCCTTCTGCTGGTGGCATCTGATTCAGATGTTGAAAATGAACACGCATTGGTTCTCACTGTTTTGAATCGTTATTGAGCAGAACCGATCATCAGCATGGATGCATGTCCTCTGGAATGGTGGTTGAAGCATGAAGGGACATATGAATCTTTAGCACATCTGGCATGTAAATATCTTGCGGCGCCGGCAACAACAGTGCCATGTGAACACCTGTTCTCACTTTCAGGTGACATTGTAAACAAGAAGCGGGCAGCATTATCTCCTGCAAATGTAAACAAACTTATTTGTCTGAGCGATTGACTGAACAAGAAGTAGGACTGAGTGGACTTGTAGGCGCTAAAGTTTTACATTGTTTTATTTTTGAATGCAGGTTTTTTTGTACATAATTCTACATTTGTAAATTTAACTTTCATGCTAAAGAGATTGCACTACAGTATTTGTAATGGGGGAATTGAAAAATACTATTTCTTTTATTTTTTTACAGTGCAAATATTTGTAATAAAAATAAATATAAAGTGAGCACTGTACACTTTGTATTCTGTGTTGTAATTGAAATCAATGTATTTGAAAATGTAGAAAACCTCCAAAAATATTTAAATAAATGGTATTCTATTATTGTTTAACAGCACAAGTAATCGCGTGATTATTTTTTTTAATCACGCAATTAATTGCGATAATTTTTTTTTATTGCTTGACAGCCCTACTAAAAACACATGGCACCAGAGCTCTGTGAGTTAAGCTGGCTGGAGTCTGTTGTTTGAACCCGTGTAAGTGGTATAGCACGAAATTACTTAATATTCAGGTTGATGGAGATAGGACTTGCTTTATCTATCAATAGTCTTATTGATCAGTGGTTTGGTGCCAAGTACAATGAAATGCATAGGTGGAGCAGTTCATTACATGATGTCTGTGTGGGCTATAAACATGTATGATATGAATTTGACATTTTGGAAGAGTGCCCGAGAGCATGGGATGATTGTTGCTAGGTGACACATCTAAACAAATAAATAAAAAACAGTTTCTACTAGATCTGGTTCAATTCTTTGTAGCTAATAGTTTGTCTGGTTAATTTAGCACATTCTTCTGCTTGCCAAGTAACCACAAAAAAGGACACAGCTTTCATGAATAGTCATTATTCAAGATTATTCACTGACTCATTTATACAATAGATTCCTGCCTTGTGAAATAGGCAACATGATTATTTGCTGCTCGGGATTCATGGCTGGAGATGAATGATTGTTCTCTTAACTCACATGATATTTTTGCTGTTATTTGACTGGGTGACTTAAGTGACCAAACCAGACACTGAAGCTTTGATTTTCTCAAGGAGAGGATGGAATGGGGAAAGAAGACAGCTGTCAGGTGATGAGCAGGTCAATGGAACAGCACTCCATGTTACGTGTTGTTCTGTCCTCATTTACACTAAAAGTGTGATATATTTGGTTACATACGTGGGATCCAGAGTTAAAAATAGATGGTTTCCTTCCTGACTGAGGGAGGAAGACAAAGGTTAGGTTTATGGGCTGTCTTACACATTAGCGTGTCACATTAACACCAAGTAATTGTGTGTGTATGTGCATGGTCCACTTTATAACACTGTGTTCTGATTCTTGCCTAGTTCATTTAATTGTCTGAGTGCCAGTCACTTAGGCAGGGGTGTTTAGGAGAAAATAATATATACAACCACACAAACTACCTGTCAAGGGCGTGGATTGAAATTTACTGCTATAATTTTTTGGCCATGCTTTCACTCCCAATCTATTCTCTATGTGTGCATTGCTGTTTGCAAATGATGCTTTCACGTATCCTGGCCCTTCTCAATGCATTAGTGCCAAGTCTCTATCACTTTGTTCACTACTGTCACTGACAATCCCCCAGGCAATTTTAATTATTGCATATGCTTTTGCGCTCCTGTCTGCAAAGGGTAAAGTCATGCACCCTGGTCAGTGGCACAGGAATAACTATATTTAGGATGCCAGGTCTCTGGCCTCAGGTTTTGGGAACTGCTGTGTCACTGTTTAACGATCCCCTCATCTTTCCATAAATACAGCATGTATCTGTCTCCACCAAGACTTACACTATTTGCAAACACTTTAGTGAATAAATCATTTGTTATCCAAATGCTGGTGCAAAACGGAGCTGAGAAGCAGACTCGCTGGCTTAATTTTTGATGTGTTAGCCCCAACGCTGGTTGATTCAAAGCCGGCAACCCATTCTTTTCATAGAAACATCCAAAACACAAGGCCTGGTAGTAATGGGGGACTTTAACTACCCAAACTTCTGTTGGAAAAGTAATACAGCAAAATATAAAAATTTCCAGTAAGTTTTGGAATGTATTGGGGACAACTTTTTGTTTCAGAAAATGGAGGAAGTAACCAAAAGGGCAGCCATTTTACACTTGATTCTGAACAACAGGAGGAACTGGTTGCAAAAATGTGAAGATGGAAGGCAACTTGGGTGAACGTGATCATGAAATGAGAGATTTCATGATTCTAAGGAAAGGAAGGAGTGAGAGCAGCAGAATAAAGACAATGGACATAAAAAACCCAAACTTTAACTCAGAGAGCTGGCAGGTAAGGTCCCATGGGAAGAAAATCTACGTGATAAAGGAGCTCAGGAGCATTGGCAGTTTCTCAAGGAAACAATACTACAGTCACAACTCTGTAAGCTATCCTGATGTAAAGGAAAGATGGGAAGAATAGTAAGAGGCCAATATGGCTCCATTAAGGGCTCTTTAATGACCTGAAAATCAAAAAGTGCAAATGTGGACAAATTGTTAAGGACAAGTACAAAAGAACAGTGCAAAGCAGATAGGGTCAAATGAGAAAGGCTAAGATACAAAGCAAGGGACATAAAAGGTAGTAAGAAGAGGTTCTGTAAATACATTAGGAGCAAGAGAAAGATAAAAGTGTACATGCTCTACTTAGCTGTGAAGGAGAGCTAATAACTGATGCTATCAAGAAGGCTGAGGAGTTTAATGCCTATTTTGCTTCATTGTCTTTGCTAAAACAGTTAATGGTGACCAGATCTCAGCACAATTAATATTAACAGCAAGGTGGAATGAACACAAATAGGAAACAAGCTGGTTAAAGAATATTTAGATAAATTGGATGTAGTCAACTCAGCAGGATGTGATGAAATTCACCCTTGGGTACTTAAGGAAGTTAAAGGAACTAGCTGAAGCAATCTCGGAACTGTTAGCAATTGTCTTTGCGAATTCATGAAGGATGGGTGAGGTCCCAGAGAACAGGAGAAAGGCAAACCTAGTACCTATCTTTAAAAAGGGGGGGAAAGGAGGACCTGGCTAATTATAGGCCAGTCAGCCTAACTTTGATACCTGGAAAGATACTGGGACAATCAATTCGTAAGCACCCGGAGGATAATTGGTTTATAAAGAATAGCCAGCATGGATTTGTCAAGAACAAATCATGCCAAACTAACTTAATTTCCTTCTTTCACAGGCTTATTGGCCTAGTGAACGGGAGGAAGCTGTAGAAATCATGTATCTTGATTTTAGCCAGGCTTTTGATATAGTCCCACATGACATTCTCATAAACAAACTAGGGAAATGTGGTGCACAACTGTTGAAAGACCATTCTCAAAGAGTAATTTTCAATGGTTTGCTGTCCACCTAGGAGGGTTGTAGGGCCCTGCAGAGGTCAGTCAAGGGTCCATTACTATTCAATATTTTCATTCATCACTTGGATAATGAAGTGGGAGTATGCTTATAAAATTTGCAGGTGACAACAAACTGGGAGGAATTGCAAGAATTTTGGAGGACAGGATTAAAAGTCAAAACCACCTGGACAAATTAGACAATTGGTTAATATAATATATGGAGATATGCCTATCTTTTAGAACTGGAAGGACCTTGAAAGGTCATTGAGTCCAGTCCCCTGCCTTCACTAGCAGGACCAAGTACTGTCCCCTGACAGATTTTTGCCCCAGATCCCTAAATGGCCCCCTCAAGGATTGAATTCACAACCCTGGGTTTAGCAGGCCAATGCTCAAACCACTGAGCTATCCCTCCCCCACATCAATAAGATGAAATTCAAAAAAGAGAAGTGCAAAGTATAACACTTAGGAAGGAAAACTCAAATGCACACCTACAAAATTGGGAATAACTGGCTAGGCTGCTGTAGTAGTACTGCTGAAAAGGATCTGCAGATTATAGTGGATTAAAAATTGAATATGACTCAACAACACAATGCTGTTGCAAAAAAGACTAATATTCTAGGGTGTACGAACAGGAGAATTGTATGTATGACAGGGGAGGTAATGGTCCTACTCTATCGGCACTGGTGAGTCCTCAATTTGAGTATTGTGTCCAGTTCTGAGCACCACACTTCAGGAAAGATGTGGATAAATTGGAGAGAGTCCAGAGGAGAACAACAAAAGGGATAAAAGGTTTACAAAACCTGACCTGTGACTCGAGGAAAGTTTAAAACAACTGGGTATGTTTAGTCTTGAAAAAAGAACACTGAGGTGGGACCTGAAAACAGTCTTCAAATATGCAAAGAACGGTTATAAAGAGGATGGTGCTCAATTATTCTCCATGTCCACTGAAGGTAAGACAAGTAGTAATGGGCTTAATCTGCAGCAAGGGAGATTTTGGTTAAATATTAGGACATTTTTTCTAATGCTAAGGATAGTTACGCTCTGGAATAGGCTGCAAGGGAGGTTGTGGAGTCCCCATCCTTGGAGGTTCTGAGGAAAAGGTTGGACAAACACCTGTAAGGGATGGTCTAGGGCTACTTGGTCCTGCCTCGGTGCAGGGGACTGGAGTTGATGACCTCTTGAGGTCCCTGCATTTCTATGATTCCTTCAAATGTACCTGCTGATCAGGGTACAATTCTAACAATTTTGCCGCCCCAAGCAGTCGCCGCCGCCACGGCAATTCGGCGGCAGGTCCGCCGCTCTTCCCGCCGCCGAATTGCCGCCGCGGGACTCGAACTGCCACCCCATTCTCGATGCCGCCCCAAGCACCAGCTTGCAAAGCTGGTGCCTGGAGCTGGCCCTGCTGCTGATTCATTAAATCTCACTCAGCAGATTTCAAGGCTCGAGCCGCCTCTGACGAGACATATCCTGGCCGCTCTCATTCCTTCTGCTACCTTTAGAGTTCCCTTTTCACCCACAATTTCCAGTTTCTGAACTTTCAGCCTCCCTGTTATTTACTGTCCAAGGGTCAGTTGGCTGCTCAAGGAGCTCGGTCAGAAGAGGAGGAGGACACTGAGTCATCTCACCAGTTTCCTTTGTTACTGACACATCAGCTCCATTCCATGTGTGCATTTCTGACTCATTTTTGCTGACCCTTTGGTTACATGTTGTAGCTCAGCGCTGCTATGGGGCTGGAGTCTGCTATGGGCTCAGAATGCAGAAGCAGAGCTTATCGCTTGAGCTAATCTGCCGGCAGATTTCCCCGTTGCTGAAGGGTTCTAATCAGCTTCCTCATGAGCAGCGGAGGTCAGGTCTGCATTTCTTTCTTACAGATCTGAAGTGGCAAATTTGGGCATTTTACAGTCCAAAAGAACTCAGCATTCCCTATCTGCCTGCTCACACTCTGATACTGACAACCCTGGCTTGCAGATAGTTTCTGTGGAACACTGCAGGACCTATATATGTTGCTGTAGCCATCAGCTGTTCTGGTCTTTGACTCCTCTCCCACCCTGAATTTTACCATCCCTATTCCTGTCAATCCCCAAACTTCTTCCACCATGAAATCCACTTACATTATGGAAGCCATGTATATCTTGGTTGGGAGCCTTTCCTGGAGGGGGATGACGTCTATGCATACCATAGATTTCTGTTCACGAACACTAATGGATTTCAGTCCAAGCCTCCACATTATCGGCTTAGCTTAATATTTTTTTAATATTAGGGGTAGGTGACACACAGCACCAAGTGGAAGGAATTAGCCCCTCCCTGGCCTCTCCGATGAGACTGCCCATTGGCGCCAGTTGCATGCTGGGTTTGAAGATATGGACATTTATCTCCTGAGATTTAGGCTAAGGGTCATCAAAATCATTTCATACAAGTCCACCAAACAGCTCCTAGACAACTCATTGCCCGCCTGAGCTGGATTTGAACTGGCAACACAGCGGTGAAAGGCTTTGCTATGACACAAAGCAAGAACAGTCTGAATTACCTTTAGTTTAGATTAAGAAAGCAAGAAAGAACAAAAGTCAAGTCTCCATGGCTGAGGGCAGACCCATCCCTTCGGTAGGCCGAATCAGGGCAACCGCTCCAGGCCCCACACTTTGGGGGCCCGACGCTTCGACATCACGGTGTCAGATGCAATACTTCACACGCAACCATCAGAGTGTGCGTGTGTGATGCTTGAGAGGTTCGGGGATCCTGGGGGCCAATCGGGGCTGGAGGATCCTGGGAGACCAGTATCAATCCATGGGGCGATCCTGGCGGTGGTTCTCGGGTTCGCCCCGCAGCACTGAAGACGGTGGCGATTGTCCCTGAGCGGACACTGTGGCCGGTTGCCCCGGAGACGGGGGAGCTGCAGCGGCGGCAGGATCAAAGACAGGAGGCGGGGCCGGAGGGGGGCAGCGTGCAGCTGGGTGGGGGCATCCCACATGCTGGAAACTCCCAGACCCATCTCACAGGGGGTCAGTGCTGCCCTCCTGTGATCCCTGCCGGCAGCAGGGTTGTGGGAAGGCCCCGGCTCTGGGAGCCTGTGAGAGGCCCCTTCACGGCTGGTTATTTCTGTGTGGGGCAGGGGGCTGGTCCGGCCCGCTGGGCCCTGGCCCATGAGCTCCCTGCAGATGTGTGGAGTGGGTCGGACACTGGCCCCCAGCTAGCGGGCCCATGCACAGTTTAGTCCTGGGGCGGGGCTGCCTCACGGTGAGTTTTTTTTTAAAATTATATGAACTTCATTATAATCATACATAAGAACTACAATATAATATAACTACATTATAATTATACAGCTGGGCGCTAGCAATATGTAACCTGCAGCCTGCAGCTGCCCTTGAAGGTCACTGCAACCAGATTTCACCTGTATAAAAATGTTAAGGGGGGCCCATACAGGCTGATTTGTCCCAGGCCCCACACCCCCCAGGGACGGCCCTGACCGGGGGAACACAGTGTTTATCCTCTGTGGCAGTATGTCTCAAACTGAACTCAGAAAGGCACTTTGTCGCTGCAGACAACAGAGTTCTTCAAGATTTAAAGGTTCTATTACATGGAAAACAAAGGCATCATGGTTGCATCTCTAAAGACACCGCACATTCCCAGTCCTGCTACCCGTCCCCAGGGCCATTCTGTCCCGTTTTATTTAACCTCGTTTTTTAGAAATATCTCCCCACAGATCAGGCACAGGTGAAGAGATCTCCTCTGACGTTAGTTCAAACCAAAGGGGAATATAGCAAACAGAAGGGGGATTTCCCGCTCTAGAGCAGCATGCTGTACTTTTTCTCCTATGATAGACATTGAAGACATGAGGCGCTATGATTTTGCCAACACCCCTCCTGACACCATGCGCTCTACAGATTTGCTAGATCCTGCCCTGCTTAGAAACCAGTCTTGCTGTTCCAGTTCCCTGGTTCCCAGCTATGCTGATCGCAGATTGTTTGCTGTGAGGCACACACCCTGTTCCTCCTCCACAGCCCTTAATGCAGTGCCCTTAGCAGCTGACTCAGTCTCCCTCAGCAGCAGCACTGCACTAGGAGTGTTTACAGCTACGCTGGAACTTGCAGCAACCAGGACCTGTTGTCAAAAACCCTAGCAAATGAGGCCAGAAGCCAGAGTGAAGCCCACTGAACCTTCACTCCCTACTGCTTGTTCCTGTTTTGGTCACAGCCACACTCCCACACACCCACCCCCACACCACCCATGCCAACTCCACACCCTCCCCACACACGCAATAAAGTAAGAAGGGCTCCTATCCCAGGGGAAATTCTTCCTGGAATCACATTTGTGCTTCGGCTGCCACTCGTGGAGAGTTTCGTTTCCCCTACCTATGTGACTGCTTTAATAACAGGCCCCCCAGGCCCCTGACTTTGTGATGAGAGCTGAAGGAGATTGAGGGAGGAAAAGATGCTGCATGAACAGCGCTTCCTGGAAGACATGGGCTGCATCCAGTCCAGAACCAGAAAATAGCCTAGACCGAAGCATTCATCCTGCTCCAGTCAAGTCAATGGGAGTTTTTCTACTGACTTGAAGGGAAGCTGGATCAAGCCCTAAGATCTCAGCAGCCATTTTGGAGCCAGGGATTTGAATCTATCCCCTGTTCCCCCTTCCCCCACCTGAAATTCAAGGAGATTTGAGTTAAGATTCTTGGTTTTGTCCCATCTCTGGGAAATATGGGCTTGGGAGAGGTGTGGGGGAGGGGAAGCTGAGTAAAGAGACAATTTTGCAGCCTGGAAAATGGATGAATTTTTCTAGTCTGCCCCATACCGAGGGAAATGACCTTCCTATCCAGGGGTGAAGGTAACTTAAAGGACTTACCAGTACGCAGGGCAGCTGGGAAATGTGGGGGAGGGGGAGCGTCTCTGGGCTCCCAGAAGGGGCGGGGCCTTGGGCAGAAGGGGCGGGGCTGGGGCCAGACTCCCCCAGCCAGCCCTTCAGCACTGGCTGGCCTGCACCGCCTGGGGCTCCAGTGGCACTATAAAGGGGCAGCTGTCCCTTTTGCCCTGCCCCCATCAGCGGCCGTGCCGGTAAGGTGCTTAAAGCGACATCGGCTGTGTACCGGCCCATACCGGCAGCCACTTTCTTACCGGTACACTGTACCGGTGTCCTGTACCGGCCCACTTTCACCTCTGCTCCTATCCACAGAGGGCTGGTCCAGAGCACCAGAGCTCTACTCACAGGATCCTAAATAGTGCAGAGGTTGTCAATGAGGCTCGCATTTCCCCTCACACCGTTTCCTCTCTCTCGGTGAGTCTCCCCGTCACAGATCCCTGGCCAGCTCTTTGAGGTGAGGCTAATGGCTCATGGCAAATATTAAAAGTGCTAGCAGCTGCATGCCAACCTGTCTCACATTATATTAATCTGCCACCTTGTTGGGCTATGTGTCTCTCCTACCCCCAATGCTTCATCTGACCACATGGAAGCCCTTCTCCAAGTACTCTGTGGGAATCAGCCTCTCTGGTGTTTTGGAGAGAAAAGGAGAGGAGTGGCTCTCCATGGCATTCTCACCTTCTCCTCAGCCCCAAGAGGCTGCACAGATCCCTCCGGATCACTTGGTAAACTGGGTGCAAGCAAACACTATGTGTTTTAATATGGCTAAATGTAAGTGTGTGCCTCTAGGAACAAAGCATGCAGGCCATGCTTACAGGATGGGGGACTCTATCCTGGGAAGCAGGGACTCTGAACAAGTTTTGGAGATCGTGGTGGATAGTCAGCTGAACATGAGCTCCCAGTGTGACACTGTGAAGAAAAGAGCTGGGATGTATAAGCACGGGACTCTCGTGTAGGAGTAGAGACATTAATTTACATCTGTATTTGGCATTGGTGTGACTGCTGCAGGAATCCCATATCCAGTTAGGGTGCCCACAATTCAGGAAGGATGTTGATAAATTGGAGAGGGTTCAGAGAAAAGCCAAGAATGATTAAAGGATTAGAAAACATGCCTTATAGTGTTAGGGTTAATCTAATTAAAGTTTAACAAAGAGGTGACGATTACAGTCTAGAAGTATATACACGGGGAACAAATATTTAACAATGGGCTCCTCAATCTAGCAGAGAAAGGTCTGGCACGATCCAACAGCTGGAAGTTGAAGCTAGACAAATTCAGACTGGCAATAAGGTGTTCATTTTTAATGGTGAAAGTAATTAACCATTGGAACAATTTACCAGGGGTCCTAGTGAGTCTCTATCACTGACAAATTTTAAATCAAGATTGGATGTTTTTCTAAAAGATCTGCTCTAGGAATTATTTTGTGGAAGTTCACTGGCCAATGTGATGCAAGAGCTCAGACTAGATGATCACAGTGGTCCCTTCTGGCCTGAGAATCTATGAAACCCTTTGGAGAACCATATTCTACATCAAGCATTAACTTACACTCTGCACTTGCACCCCCGCCCCCCTTAGAGAGGAGCTTTGCACAGGTGGATCCTGTGAGGCTGTTGGATGAAATGAGGAGGTGGTTCTCCATCACAACCACCACCACTGCAGATAGCACTGATATAACTGGCTTTTGATTGGCAGCATCAGCAGAGACGCTAAGGAGTGAAAGCAAATGGAGATTTTCCCCCTGTGAGGTTGTCCTTCTGGGGCGGGGAGGAAGGATCTGTGCTGGACCTGGTCAGGTGAAGAGCTAAAGAATGTGGGTCTTCAGGGCTGTTAACTCAGGACATTCCATTGGAGATAGGCAACCACAGGGATTTGAGTCCCTTTTCCCTGAGGAAGCCATATATTAGATGCTGTGAAGAGGGTACTCCCTAGTCCTTATGCCCTGAAGTGTAGAAAACGCCCCTGACCACTATATCTTCCATCTTGATAGCGGTATCCAAGCAAATAGATTGTAAGCAAATAGATTGTTCATTATTGTGATATTGTTTATGTCACAAGTGAAACATGGGTTCAGAAGAAGGCTGAAGAGTGGTAGATTGATGTTTACAATTCCCATCGTCTTCGTCAGCTGCTCTATATTAAGTGGTAGGACGAGATCAGCCACATGGATATTCATAGCCAAACCACCCTCCACACAGTGTGTCCTCCACACAAAATGGCGCCCTCCACACAGTGACCTTGCACATACGGTGGTCACATGTGAGGTCTCACCATGCATTCAAGTGTAGAATTTCATGCCTTACTAAAAATGTCATGGCTCGTCAGTCTTAAAGCAGACATCCAGGCTGGTTTCCTGTATATGAGTGTGGATTGGCCAAGATAGGAGAAACAATTCTGAGTAGAGCGGGTGGAAAATTTTACATAAGAACATAAGAATGGCCATACTGGGTCAGACCAATGGTCCAAGTAACCCAGTATCCTGTCTTACAGCAGTGGCCAGTGCCAGAGGCTTCAGAGGGAAACAGAGCAATTATCAAGTGAGCCATCCTCTCTTGACCACTCCCAGTTTCTGGCAGTCTCCACTGTGACATTTTTTCAACAGAAAATTACTTTCAACACGATGGAATTTTTCAGGAAAAATCTGATCAAAAACCAAAAATGTTGTTTTTCATTTACTGAAGAATGAAACATTTCTGGATTGTGGGAGGTTGTGTTGTTTTTTTTAAAAGCCCCACCCCAAAAACTAAAATAAATAAATGAAAACAACAAACAGTGAAAAATGTTCTGCTGAAATTCTTTTTCAGGCAAACCTACGCTAGCTCTGAGCAGAGCGTGGGACTCCAGTCACATCACTCACACTGAGGTGAGTGAAAACGTCATGTCCTTTGAAAACTGAATGTACAAGAATTAAAAGCAGGAAACATGTCTGCTCGCCTACAGGCCAATCAAAAGGGGGCAATCCAAATGAATTGATAGGGATCTATCCAAAGAGGAAGATATTAGGTACAGGATTTCTGGTAAAGGAACCAGCAAGGCCTTTAAAGCAAGGGTGGGGAACCTACAGCCCATCGGTGGGTGATGGCACGTGGCCCAGGACCTCTGCTGCTGCAGGGGGGGCGTGGTGGATCTGGCCCGCTGCTTAATTTCATCTGGCCCGTGGAAAGTTTACCCACTGTGGGCCGGAAGCCACAAGCCTCAGCGCCCCCCTGTGGGGCTGGACCCATGAGCACCGACTCATCCTGCTGCGGGGGGAAGCTAGGGTTACCTGGCCTTTAAAAGTCCGGTCTGCTCCGTGCAGCTTCCGGAAGCAACCAGCCCCTAGGCAGGGACTCTCACTTGCTATATGCTTGCAGTGCGACCTCAGGGACGACTGGAATACAAGTAGTAAAGCAGTTACACAAGGGCCGGAGGGGGTGGAGTGCAGCCAGGCAGGGGCGTCCCAAGGGCTGTCTGGAGTGGGGCTATCTCCTCTTTTCACTGTGACATGACGTCTCTGCATACACCGTCCAAAGTTAAAGTTCATGAGAGTTTTTCAGTTCTCATGACTAAGGCTATGTTTTAGTTTCAGGTATTTTTAGTAAAAGTCATGGACAGGTCATGGGCAGTAAACAAGAATTCATAGCCCGTGACCTGTCCATGACTTGTACTAGATACCCCTGACTCAATCATGGGTGCTCTGGGGCAGGGGGCGGCCCAGAAGTGCCACGGGTGCTCAGGGGGTTGCCTGGGGGCACCGCGGGTGCTCTCGGGGGTGGGGGAGGATGTCAGCGTGCAGCTCGGGACCCCCGCTGCTGTGGGGGTGGGGTGGGCGATGGCACATGGCCCAGGACCTCTGCTGCTGCAGGGGGGCCGTGGTGGCCTGAGACCACCGCTGCTGCTGCGGGGGCGTGGCAGTCTGAGACCACCACTGCTGCTGGGACTGCCTCAGCAGCGTCCGGTGCGGTTAGCCCAGGGGCTGCCCGAGCTGATCAGGCGGCCCCTGGGCCAGCCACACTGGCTGCTGCAGAAGTCACAGAAGTCCTGGAAAGTCATGGAATCCGTGACTCTGTGACCTCCATGACAGACTCGCAGCCTTGATCATGAGGATATGCCAGTGAAAGGCAAAGGTTCCAGTGGGTTCTTTTAATGCTACAGCAACCTGTAGATTGTTTACAACAGGAATGGATGTTGCGAGCAATGACTCCTGACCAGGTCCACTATTACAATCGGGCTAGTCTAGTAGTAGCCAAAAAATCATTCCTCTGAGGACTGTTTGATGGTCTATGTGGAAAAGATTGGTAGCATCAGTCCACCCTTGGCAGGGAGCGTCTTACCATGCCAAATGCTAGTCTGGGCTCATCCCAGACCTGGGAAAATATTGAAAAAGTGTTCCATGATAGCAGGGCCGGTGCAAGGAAGTTTCACGCCCTAGGCGAAACTTCCTTGCACCAGCCCTGCCCCCCCCCAACTAACACTGCCCCACCCCGCGGCAGCCAGTCCCCCCTGCGCCCCCCCCCCCCGCCCAGCTAACACCGCCCCCTCCACCCGTGGCAGCCAGTCGTCCCCCCCTCCCCGCAGCGGCTCCCCCCCCCCCCCCCGCCGTGGGCCGGCACCCCCGCAGCTCCCAGCTCAGCCGTGGAGCCGGGAGGCAGCCGCAGCGAGCCGCCCCACAAATCCTGGTGCCCTAGGCGACCGCCTAGGGTCACCTAGTGGGCGCGCTGGCCCTGCATGATAGTGTGAACGTTTCAATGATTTTGTTCCATCCGTGCTCCCACTCTGTGCTTTTCACGTAGATTTCCAGTCAGCATATTTACTGAGAGAAACAGTGAATACCTGAGAATATTTGGGGAAAGCAAATGCCGAATTTCTAATCACGAGTATTCACACAGGAAACCTGATTCAATAGTTATATTCTTCCAGAACCAACATGGCCCCAATCCTTCCATTGGGTCCATCAGTACAGGATTTGCCATTGCAGGGTCAGACCCCTCATGAGCAGTAGGCCCCCATCAGAACAGCTCCAGATTCACCTATTGAATGCTCACCACTGCAAAGGGGTCCCAAATGGGTGATGGAGAGATCTGTGTGAACAATGGACTTTTTGGGTCACTGGGAATTCTGAAAAATGTAAAACAATTTTAATTTTGAGCCTTTTGGTAACATTGTTTTTAAAATAAAGTTAAAGGAAATTTTAAAACTAAGGCATTTCAAACAAAATAAATCTAAAGCTTCCATGGCAACAGTGTCAAAATGCAATGTTTAATTTTTTTCTGGTTTTGTTTGTTTTTCAGCCAAAACAATTCAGTTAAACTGACATGAATTCACAAAATGTTTCAGTGTTGCCAAATCTGCATTTTTTTAAATATTTTTTTTTCCCACCCAGCACTAGTTACGGATCAGAATTATTCCCAGGAATTTCTCAGTATCTTAATTTCAAACAAATCATTTGAGAAAATGACAAATTGAGCACACAGTAAAAAAGGTGAAGTTATGTCCTGGGTTTATGAATTATTTGTACCAATTATGCATTCAGATCTAGTTAATTCTAATCCTGTAAACACAAACATTTAACATGTCTGGAAGTGCCAGGTCATTCTTCTGCTACTGGTCCTTACAGTTTAGAGCTGATTTAATATCTGCAAACAATTCCAATACATTATTCCATGAAAAGCAGCAAATCTTAGCTCCATAAAACTTAATTCTGGGGATTAGCCTTGTCAAATTAACACCATGGCTGGGGCACCATCTCCTTTGATCCCTCTATTAGGTAGAATTTACTTGAATGTTGCCCACTGTATCTTAAAACCACAAACCACCTTGTCTACAAGGAAGCAGAAAGAAAGTACAGAGGACACTTTGACCTTGTCACTTACAAGAACAATTTACCTAGCAAGAGGAAGTGATAGGAAACATTAAATTGAACAAACAAGTGGGCAACAAGAACTACCCACCAACGAGCCAATTCCCATTAACCTGGATGGGGGAAAACCCTAACAACATCCTTTTATGCACGTTGTTCCGCCACCTAAACAACATGACAAAAACCTCCTGTACCATCTTGGTTTCCTTATTCAAGGTTCACTTATTCAAATCCTGACCTGGCAGATCCCTGCTTCGCTATAAGACCTGATGAGATGCCCGAAGGTGCTATGACTGAGCTGAGCTTGCAGAACAGAAGGCAAATCCTTCCAATGCCAAGGCTTCCCCACATTGTTCTTGTTAAAAACTGCAACCCATCCGTTCCTTAGTCTTCACCCCATGTGTTAAAAGGACAAGTGGACCCTTGGCAAGGACTTTTGTACAGCTGAAGTCCTACATGGTTTTGAACAGGACACTGGGCACAACAGAGGGAGTATTACATCTATTTATAAATGGTGATGGGCTGTGAGCTGGAGAGGGAAATGAAGCTGTACTAAGGTACAGGTACTGGTATGAACTTAATTCACTAAGGCCTTCTGCCCCAGGGCCAAAGATTTGGGTTTTTTAAAGTTATTATTTAGCTAAGTTTTCCTGGAACTTTGTGGCTTACGGGCTTGTTTACAAAGGGAAAGTTACCGGCAGAGCTATATAATTATACCAGTATAGCTATGCTCGTAATTTTCCCTGCGTACACAAACCCTCAAAGTTCCTGTTTTTCAGCCTACTCTGAATTATGGGTGTAATGGTACCCACTTGCATGTTAAAGTAATTTCTTCTTGCTAGCCAACTGGCAGGGCTACAATAGGCTTTTATAGGTATAATTAGGTTGCTGTTTCCTTGTAGGAAGGATGGTGTGTGGTTTGAAGGTCCTGCCGGCTCCAGTCAGACAAATCCTGGTTGACAAATGCCATTCAGGTGTATGGGCTGAAAGAAAAGGAATGGATGACTCAGCCATGGCACAAATTTGAGGAAGTTTATGAGGTTCAGTTCCACTAAGCAGCAGAAACGAAAAAGTTGAGATTTTCAAAGAAGTGCAGGGAATTCAGACCAAGTCTGCAACAGACACTTTTGTGGATTAGGAGTGTGATATATGTCTTTTTTTGATATATTACTATACAGGCAGAAGTATCTAGTGTAAATACAGTTATAGCACTATAAAAGTTTTTATCCTGGTATAGGAACTGGCATAAACTATACTGGCAAAAAGCACTCTCTTGCTGGTATAAGCTGCACTTACTATAGGAGGGTTTGCTGGTGTAGCTATATAGGAATTTTCTAGTGTAAACCTCGCCTTAGTCCTTTTAATGGCAAATGTTCCTAAATCCCCAAGGAATCTAACTGTGCTTAGAGAATCAGAATTAGTCCAGGCTGACAAATGGCAGGTATTTTCCATGGAAAGTTATAAATGAAACAAGAATTTTTCATTTTTTTTTAAAGTTGAATAAAAGTGTTCCATTTTGGTTTGGATTTAAATATTTTTTTTCCTTTTTTTTTTCCCTCATCCTTCCTTTCTCTTCCTTAAAAAGGAAAAAAGGGAGAAAGAAGGGGAAAGTGTTTTTAAAATAAACTGAAAAAAAATTCAATTCATTTTTGAAAAATTAAAAAAAAAGTGGAAGTATTTGTTTCCTTCAAAAGCCATTTTAATTAAAAATTGATAAAATTTTCAACCGGCTCTGATCAGAATTAAAATAGTGCTCGGCGGCTAATTCCTAAAAGATTGTTTATATATAAAGCTGTCACATTCTCTTTGTTCAAGTTTGTTCACAAAGAGATTGCATTTTTTCCCCAAGCTCATTCACTGGAATTTGTCAGTTCCTTCAGACATTTCAGCTAAACATCTTGTTTTCTTGAATATCCCCAGAAAGGGAACACAAAGGGGTGTGGGTACACTTGAAACAATTAGTTAAAATTATTTTTTTTAAGACTCATTTAATTTTTGGGGGGAAGCTATTTCCTTTTTTGTGGGTTTGTGTGGTGGGGGGGGAGGCGGGGAGTATTGGCTAGAAAGGCACAGGCCAGAATGCAACATTTGCGAGGTGAAAAGAAAAGATATCCCGGATACGTAGTTGTCCTAAACCTAACAGAAGGTTACTAGAGCCTCTTACTCTATGACAGTAGTTTTTTCTGTAAGGGGTAACACATCCTCTTGCCTGGATGTATCACACTGCAGCCTGATGTAACTTTATTTGTGGTCATAGGAGCAGCAAGACTTACAGCCCTGGAAAAAAAAATCCCTTATTTAGCTTGAAAACAAGAACAGTGCAAGAGTGGCTGCAGTGTATTACAGAAGAAACACATACACTGTGCTCTCTTGCGGAGACTCTACTTTTGTTCTTTCTCCTCTATCTGATGGAAAGCTATTTTACACTGACTGTATACAGTCACTCTTTTTATGCAAAAGCATATATAACTCAAATTAACACAGTGTGGGTCTTCACTTCCCTCTAGTGGCTGGACTATAGAAGCTTATGAGCCTGTCACTGTCCTTGAGTAATATGTCCAATACTTCAGCTCACGCTGTAGAGGTTAATTCTTTTTAGATCCAGGAGCCGTGGGTTCAACCCCTGCAAACCACCCAGCTACAGCCATCACTGCATCTGAAAGGATACAGCTCCAATGCCTCACATCATTCGCCTTTCACAATCAGGTATTGCTTGGCACACACCACGTTTTATTGATTACACAAACTCTGCACTCACATTGCTCTTGAAATAAATCAACATTTAATATTTTACAGTTTTCTTAAAAGTTCTTTGAACAATAGTTTACAAATGATCACAGACATACAAACTTGCTGATGTCCAACATATATACAGGTCAACCTGAAACGAGTTTCTTTCATTTAAAAAAAAGCATTGCAGGCCCAAAATCCTTAATGGGGTTATACATTCCTAGAGTTTTGTGCTTGTTTTTCTTTATCACAGGGCAATTCTGCTCTCCAATATTTTTGTGTGGCCAGCGAAAGCATCAGTGTTTACAATGCCAATGGGGCGAGATCTACTTAGCTATGGATGCCAAGATCACAGATTACACTGTTGTGACAGGATAAGGTGCAGCGATCCCCTTCTGGCTTGGCAAAAGGGTGTTTTAGCTGGTGGCTGAGCCCACCCTGGCATTCGGAACTGCCAGTGCCCATGTGGGGCAGAAGAGGCATGCGTGCTTTGGCATGTTAGTAACAGGGCAGTAAGCCAACCCACATTAATAAATAGCTTTGTGGTAAAGAGTAGCAAACAAGGCTGTTCCACCTCCCGTTGCTTCTGTGGGCAGATTGCACCCACAGCTATTGCACCTTCCTGGCACCTTGCACTTAGAGCCTTTTAACAAGAAAGAAAGGAGTTAACTGTCTCCTGCTGGAGAGAGAGGTTCTCCCAGGGGGCTCAGCATCCTATAACTGCTGTGTCACTAGTGTTTTTGGCTCCAGGGCCTTCTGCAGCAAAGCTGTCTCTCTGGTACGTTTAATCTTGACCCCACTCAATACCGTGGCCTCCCCAGAACTCGCCTCCCAGAACTGCGAGTGTGATTCCATCGGCACCATACATTCACCTCTCCAGGGTGTTTCTAACCCAGCAATCAGTGCAGGTAAGATGGCCACGGGAGCATTAACTGAAGAGGGGAGCTTGTGTCTTCCCCAGAATTTATGCTTTCAGAGACTTAGCAGGACACAGAGGTTGATCACTCTGGTGACCTAGCTTTACAGTAAATGAAACACGGTGCATAGACCAATGTATGCCCAGAAATCGCCTATTGCACTAAATCACTGGCACCCAAGCCATGGTCTGCAAGCCACATTCAGCTCCTCCTTGCCCTAAACGCAGCTCTCATCTTTGTGCCTGTAGGACAAATAAGCCCCAAAACAATTCAGAGTAAACTTGTTCCCTGACCCCAAAGAATTTGTAACATTAACAGAGATCTTCAAATTTGCTTTGGGCGAAGCATCATCAGGACATTGTCTGGAGGTTAGTTTGAAACTCTCCAGCTGTTTAAGATGACTCGTTATCTTTGTGTGTCCTCAAAACCGCCTATCAGAGTCTCTTCAGCATCTACACTGGTTGCAAGTTCACTCCAAGTACAGCTGATCAGGAAAGTGACACTCCTCTTCTTGCCCCACCCTGCTAACTGCAGCGCCATCTGGAGATGACAAGGAACCCACTTCCCTCCCAGAGGCCATGAATGGCGACAGCTACCAGAGCTTTGAAGTGACCCCTCCATTTCTCAAGGGCACGCTAAACACAGGCCAGGGGTAGCTCATCCATTGTGCTAATGCTTCACGTTGCAAGATGGTTGAGTGCAGAAAGCTCTAGTTCCCTGACCCAAGGGAGTGCAATAAATTTCCTCTTCCAGGGGCTGCTTTTGCAACTATCAGGATCGGCTGGAGGCATGTCTGGTCTGAGGCGGCATGGGGCCTGGGACGTTACGCCCTGGCCTTGCTGGTTCTTCTATGGCAGTGCTCCGCTGAAGGTGGCAATGGGCAAGCACAGAAGAGAACAAAACTCAGGCTGGTCTTGGGGGAGGTGATCCAAAGGGGATGTCCTCAGTGTGCAGGGTTCACTGTCCCTGGGTTTGTAGCATGCGGAGACCTCGCACCTGCAGATAAAATGAGCAATGGAAATCACAGGGCTGGGACAGGCTGGGAGTGCAGTAAGAACATATGCCATGGAATTCAAGTTACAGGGACCACATGCACCCTCAGAAAGGGACCTGATTTGCAGAAGTGCTGAGCACCTGCCCAACCAACCCCTTTAAGGTTGCTCAGACTGGGCCCCAGAAGTGGAGGCATCCAAAATCAACAGGCACTTCTGAAAATGTACACCGTAAAAAAACAACAACACACAAAACTTTTGCATTTCCTGAATTTAAGTGTGGAACACTTTTTCTTTCTCTGTACCAACGTTTTAAATGATCTCCTTTGTATCTTGCAGCAATAAAGGAATTAAGAGAAGAGCTGGGGCGTTAGTAGTTGAGGAAGAGCTTTGAGTAGCTCAAAAGCTTCACTCTTACAGCAACAGAAATTGGTGCAGTAAAAGATATTACCTCAACCACCTTATCTCTCTAATATCCTGGACTGACACAGCTACAACACTGCTTACAGTCCATTTAAATGTTCATAGATTCCAAGGCCAGAAGGGACCATTCAATCATCTAGGCTGACCTCCTGCCTAACACAGGCCAGAGAATTTCACCCAGTTACCCCTGTATTGAGCCCAAGTGAAAATGCACTGCTCTGTGTCATGTCAGCCAATCTCATCCCTGGTAATACACCTTGGTCCTCTCTGAGGAGGCGAAATACCTCACTGGAGAGGATACCCTAGGCTATACTCATGGACAGACAGTCATCTGTCTTTTCCCCTTCCCCCCACAACCTCCCCACTGAAGGGCATGTGGACTATCTGGGATGAGTGTCCCAATACCAGGGCAGAATCCCTGCAAGGTTTGGAAGCCGTCTGCTCTGTTTATATGCTCAGCACAGTCACTAGTCACAGTATTTATTGTGCCTTGAATTCCCCTGGTTGACTGATTAGTCCTGCTGGAAGATCTCTTTCTGCTTGGAGATCCTTGACTGCATTGTACCCCAAGGTGGGTGACTGAATGTTAGGAACTGGAGATCTTATTTCAAACCGTCAACCTCTCGGTAAAAGTTCAGTCTCCCAGTGGTTCCAGCCTGTAGCAGAATTGAATCCATCCTGGGACAGAGAACTGAGGTTCCGCTCCTGCTTGGCTGTATTAGTTGTACCCACATCTGCGCATGGCTGTCGTGATCTGAATGGCACCATGGCTCCTGCCAGGGCTTATGATCTGCAGCATTGCTATGCAGTGCAGAGCCCCACTTAGGCCATCTAGCCTCTCGAATGCATGTTTACTGGAGCGTTGGCTACAGACAGTCCACACAGATTCAGAAGCATAAGCAGCACATTTGGGTCTAGGGGGCCAATGGGTTAGTCCCCTCAGGGCTCACATGACTCATTGGAGGCACCTTACCTACAGCACATGTCCCCAGAGGAAGGCTGGCCACAGCCGCAGAGACATGCTGGCCATTTCCTACCTTGTGACGCTCTGCAGGATTTTCTGCTCATCCTGATCCAGGCACACGGCGAAGGAACAGTTGACACCAATGATCTGGATCTTGTCTGCTTTTATCTGGGACACGCTGATCTGCTGTGAGAGACAGAGAGAAACCCCACGAGTCAGGCTCAGAACGCGCTCCAGCCAGCGCAGCTTGGCCTTGTGGCGTGTGCAGCCAGGGGCTAGGATCCCATTCTCTGTATGCTGCGCCTTTTAGGGCTAATAGTGCAGCCGCGGTAGCTCAGGCAGCAGTGAGCAGCATCATGGGCTCGCAGACGCTGTGCCAAACACAAACCCGCCTGAAACCAGTAGGTATGCACTGGGGGTGGCTAGCCCATGCCACTGCTCACTGCGGCCCCTGTTACCCCAGCTGCACCACGATGAGAGCTAACCCAACTACGTCTATGCGAGCTGGGACTCGCAGCCCCAGCTCCAAATGTAGACATGGCCTTAGTGTCAGGGCTTGGCCCGGGGAGGGGCAGGGCGATGAGGCAATTCAAGAGGGAGGAGACTCACCCTGGATGTTCATGTACGCATGGAGACATTTGTCTTCCTTACTCTAAAACAACAAGCTAGACTGGGTGTCCATGTTGGTGTCACCCACCACTGCGGGGGGGTGTCCAGTCCACTGAGGATACAAGTCGGTTAAGCTGTCTGCTCGGGGACATTGTCCTTTAGCTCAAGCTGTAGCAGCTCATTCTCTTAGCTCTAGAGCCCCCAGTTACGCGCAAGGGCCTCATCTGGAATTTACACTGCTGGCCTCACACGCTAACACAGAGGAACCTACCCAGCCTTGGAACACGCTCTGAAAGCGGGATTTACACAGCTATCTATATACAGCTGGATTTGGGTGCTAGAGGCACAGAGGGCTCAGATTCTCCCATCCAGGCTGTTAAAGTAACTGATCGGTTTTAAAATACAGTGGCCAAGATTTTCAAAGAGGGGGCCCCATAATAAGGTCCCTCAGTCATATTTAACTGCGTACGTGATCAGTTCTCAAATGTGCTGAACACTCGATAGCTTCCACGGACTTCAACAGGAGCTGTGAGGTGCTCAGGCCACATCTGCCAGAGACAGCACCAAATCCCAGTCCTCCAACACACGACTCCTCACAGACCCAGTCGTCAGCCATCACATGGAGCAGTTATTCCCTACAGCCTCCCGACAAGCTTAGATACCAGTGCTGGCAGGAGCTCCCTGAACACCTGCTGTGCTGGCAGGACTCATCAGCCAGCCTGACTTCCAGGTGCTGATACAGCCCTGGGTACACAACAGGGAACTTTTCCAGCTGCGGCTTTGCCTGGGTTTTCCCTCTGCCATCCTAGTTCTCATTGTGCTGTTGCTACCACAAACAGGACTCCCTAAGCCACGAGACTCAGCTGCTTGCTTGGCCCAGCGAATACAGGCCACGGCTAGGCACACGCAGGGCCTTTCTGCCAGTCTGGAAGTGAGGGCCCCAGAGTTCATGGAGATGGCAACTGTGATGGGATCCGGGTGCAAGTTACTGGCCTCTCCGAAGCTCTCAAGCCTTCTCCGCCCCCGACAGTGAACGAGCCACGGTTACTCTCTCCTTGCCAGCCTAGACGAGGATACACATGCGGCAAATCCAACTTACCTGATTGAAGCTTTTCTTTGACTTGGAGTTTTGCCTCTTGACGACCTCAGTTATGGTTAAAGTCAGACACTCCGTTTTCGAGTCTGGAACACAGGAGAGGGGGGTTTGCTTGGGTTATTCGAAAGGATTTGGATTGTAATTGAAATGGTCTCTCTGGCACCCTAGGCATAGTACTGCCACGCCTCTGGCTTTGCTACCTGCCACTGGCCAAGCAAAGTTCAGAGTCTCTGAAGGAACTGGGGGGAAGGGGAGCACGGAGAGTCAAGAAGGGATCTCTTGACCCCATTCTCCCCTGCCCATACACAGAGAGAGAGAGAGAAAAAAACCCAGAAAAGCAGGCAGAAATACTTAGCATTATCAAGCCTCAAACATGATCCAGCTTTACAAACGTTACCCTGAAAGCCAATTAACTTCATTAGGGGCTAAAAAAAATTGGATCTACAAAAGCAACAATTGCAACATTGGCTGGACCAAATTCTAGCTCCCTCCATAGCTGGTGCAGGCAAGTGACCTAAAAACTTTCATGTCTTCACTAAAGGCCAGACACCTTTCAGCTATTTTGTGAGCAGCTGGTGTCTGGAGCTGCAGTGACATCCTGTGGCCAAACCAGTGAATGTGAAAGATAATCCCAGATTTCTGTGGCATGTAGGGAATTCAAGTGTGATGGGAAATACTCTCCCTCCACATCGCATAGCCCGTAGAAAGACACCCAGAATGAACTCAGCTTGCAGGCAGACCAGCAAGTTAAGCTTAGGGTGACCAGATGTCCCGATTTTATAGGGACAGTCCCGATTTTTGGGTCTTTTTCTTATATAGGCTCCTATTACCCCCCACCCCTTGTCCCGATTTTTCACATTTGCTGTCTGGTCACCCTAGTTAAGCTCCAGAAATAAGACAGAAATATAAGACAGACACCATGTTCACTGCAACATGGTGGCGGTGAACAAAAACTAAGCGATAGCAACACTTCAGCTTTTCCAGGGGGAGGGAGAGAGGTGTCTGAGCTGATGGGAGAGTTTTAGATAGAGAGGCACAGAGAAGCTCCAGTTCATTGGCTATTGCTCCATCTGAATGGTTGGTCCCAAATGCTGCCTTTATAGCAAATGTATATGTGCCAGGCACATCATATTGAGCATTTTAGTGAAACAGAATAATACAAGATCTTCTCAAGTGAATCTGTGCCATCTGCTGAAGCAGTTCAAGCAAAGAGAAGAGCCATAACCTCTCATTAAGAAGACTACAGTGCTGAAACATTTAACAGGGCACATTGTACTACCAGGGGATCTAAAGAAAGGAAGAAATGTAACTAACAAAACAAACACAAAGACCCAACTGCTGTGGGGGAGCCGCTTTATATGAGCGCACTGGCCTATTGTGAGTTCAGTTATTAACTCTACTGGAGAGGCTCAGCTGCTAAGGACGGCAGGACAGACAGCTAAAAGCCTAAGCGCAAATCTCTCTGGTTCTCACATTGCACCTATAAGGGCATTATTTTCTTTGGTGCTTCTAGGTAGATGCTGTGCAGCCTCCAGTGGCCACCTCTCTACCTCAGCCAGTTCCTGCTCTAGACATCTTTGGTGAAGAAACCCCAAACAAGGGTAAACTCACCAGGATTCACGTTTGGTACAACCCCAAAACTCAGGCTGGGTCCACCCAGGGTCACAAGCCCAGCTCTTGGCAAAAGATTAGAGATGCTCCCGATTTCAAACACCCCCAAAGCTCTGGGTTGATTGGACCAGGCCCCACCTCCACCTTTGGCGAACCAAAACACAGCTCTGCCTAATGGGAATTGCTAGACTAGGTCAGACTACTGGTCTGAGTCCAACATGATGCCTTCAACAGTGGCTAGTGCCAGCTGCATCAAAGGACGGCACAAGAAATTCTGAAGTGGAGAACGTTATGCAAACTTCCACAGGGGAGGTTCTCCCTAACCCCAGACAGCAGGCTGTTGCTTCTATAGCCATGCTATTACTATTCATATTATGTATTGGAGAGATCCAGGTCCGATACAGTTTGAATCCTGCTAAACTTTGGCTTCAGCATCCTCTGGCAGTGAGTTTTACAGGCTAGCTATTGTCAGTGTAAGGTACGGATGAATTTACCATTCCTTCTGGCTTTCAAAACAGGACAGAGCTGAGTGTTATAATCCCCAGTACGTTACATTTCGTATCCTGCACTGAACAGGTCAGACAGGCTGTCCAATGGTCCCGACATAGTGAGTCTCCGCTACAGCTCTTGTGGAAGCAATACTGCTCAAGCCCCTAATTAGCTGCCGTAACCAGCGGGGCAGATCCCAAGCTTGGTGTGTTCTATATTTTTTTCCCCAGCATCAGCAACACTTCCGCGTTCCCAGGGCAAAAAAGCTGCTTCAGTAACACGGAGTCCGAGCCTTGGCCTGAAGGGACCTGACCCATATCGGAGGAGCAGTTCAGCTGTTCAGCAACGCAGCAGTGAGTCTGCTAGGCTGCCTGTCCCTTAAGTGAGCTGGGATGAACAGCCGCACAAGAGGAACTGAACGGCAACACCAAGAGCACGTTCTCCTTGGAATGGGCCTGGTCGCACCAGCCAGAGCGGTGGGCTGAGATGTGAGCCGGGACACCTGGAAGTAAAATGGAAAAGGCACCCCATTGCTATAGGGCTGCTGCCATGAAGGGGAGGAATGTTAGACTGCACAGCAAGGTCACAAACGACTAGGCATTCAGGGACACCGTGCCCCTCTGCTAATTTGGAGGTTACCATGAAGGTCCCATTTTCCCCTCTGGCAGCCCACCTTAGTGACAGGCAGTGTGGCAGGCTCTGGACTGTATCACTGAATTGCTCCTTCTCAGACATGGGTCAGGTCCCTTCAGATGGAGCGAGGCAGGGATGGCGAGGAGATGGCTGCTAGGCAGATTTCACCCCCGTAACATCTGCGCCTGGCAGTCCCTCAGTCAGCCCTGGGCCACCCTCCAGACACAGCAGTTGTCTAGTTCATTCCAAGGACCCTACACAAAGTTCTTCCAGGGCAGGGCAAAGGTCGAGTGGTTTAACCAACAGGCCTGCTACCTCTCCCCAGGTTTCCACAGGCTCTTCCTGCCAGCCAGGCAGAGGGTCCGAATCTCACTAAGGGACTAATGTAATGATCCTCAGCACAACATTTCAACCAACAAAACGTGCAGAAAAAAAACTGCTTAGGGCAATCAATGCCCTGATCCTATACAATGTCCCATTCCTGTCCTTTGCTGCCTGTCCTAGGCGTGCGGTATGTTTATCCCGTGTGCATCTGTCCGCCATGCAGAATAGTTTTGGAAACAATATTTAAGACCTGGCTCTGAGGTTTGTTAATGGGACACAAAAGCTTTCACCTCTGTGACCCATTTCATCCCAGATCAGGTCAGCACAGACTGAAGATCGCCACCCTCTGATGGCTGTTCTTCTGCCTGCACGAGAGGAGTTGCTGGTCTCAATCCAGTTCCTAATGGAGAGACGTTCATATCTCAGAGCCACGTATGGCACACCTTTGGGGGAAGGCTCAGGGCAATGAACAGAGTGCGAGGCCCTTTCATCCCTGAAGACAGCCTTAAAGGTGGAGGGGACCTGAATCAGGATAGCATGGCTTGTTTTGCCCAGAAGCATATAGGGCATCTCTAATGTCTTCTCCTGCATATCATACACACACACACACACACACACATTTTGCCGTGCCAGAAGCACCAACGCTGTCCCCTTTCCATCCTCTCCCACTGCCCCAGCATAAAGGTTTAAGGGCACCAGCACTCACCTAGCTCTTCATACTTTTTACAGGTCTTGCTGAGGTTGACGGAGGTGCAGACCTTTTCAACATCATTCCAGCGGCTCCTTCCACTGATTGCTGTCTGCAGAGACCAGGCAAAAGTCAGAGAGATGGGTCACATCCCACCCTGATACTGCTCTGCTCATCTCTGACCTTCTGGCTGATCTAGCTCAGAACTGGATTTACACTGAGCTGGATGGTCCTGGTACCTTTAGCAGCAGTTAAATGTACTTGCTGTGCACTCAAACTACCAGATGCCCAAGCTGCCCATCCATTCCAATAGTAGGTTAACACTCGATAGCTAAACAGGGTGCTGAATTGGCAGCAATAACAGGATTGTTATAAGCAGGTGGAGATTGTTCTCAGGATTTTTACTACTTTAGTAAGGAAATCCACCAGCATGAAATAAGAGCCAGTATTTATATAGGGCCTACCACACTTCCTGCTCACTTGGAGGCCACCATTGGTTATGCTCGTAAATGAAGCAGAAAGAAGAGGACAGGGAGCCAAAGTGCTTTCAGCTCATTTAGGCTGTGATCCAGCAAAGCATTTAAGTACAGATTTAACTGTAAGCACCAGACTAGATCACTGAAGCCAACGCGTGAGCTTAATGTCAAGCATGGGTCAAAGTAATTTGCTGGATCTATTGAAATGCAGCAAACACTATTAGTGTTTGTCAAGTGCCAGAAGAGTGCAAACTGCCACTATCCTTCAGAAATCCACAGCCTCACACATCACTGCATTTTCGTTTCTTTCTGTCTCAGATGAGGTTCCCTTCATGTTCCAGAAACAAACTCATGGAGGAGATGTGGGTGAGATATGAGCAGAGATTTGTAATTAATTTTTCCTCTTGGGGATTAAATTCTTGTCATTTAAATAGCCACCAATCCCTTTCAGAAAGGGCCCAACAGGGAGAATCAATTAACTCAAAGAATCCCCCTTATCAGGCAACATGGCCATAAAGAACCTCTCTGCATTACAAGTGGAAGAATGTGTGGAGACCTGGTTACAGCACAGACTCTCCAGGGCTGCACCACAGCTCAGTATTAAGGTTGAAGTCCTGTCTACACTTCAAAATGTGTTCATGTTGTAACCGGGTTCCCAGACATGGTAGCCTGTCAGATCTCCCTCTCCATGCATGACCTATACCTGAAGGCAAAAAATCCCACAATGCACCTGGCTGTTCAGCAGTATGGTATGAGGGATTCCTTCCCTACTCTGCAGAGAGGAAAGATCAGCTTCCACCCTGAATCATGAGATAATATCAGTTGATGGGGAAGGGGGGAGACTAACACACTCTCCTAATCATAGAAATGTAGGGCTGGAAGGGACCTCAAGAGGTCATCTCATCCATCCCCCAACCCTGAGGCAGGACCAAAGCTAGACCATCCCAGACAGGTGTTTGTCCAACCTGTTCTTAAAAACCTCCAATGATGAGGATTCCACAGCCTCCCTAGGAAACCTGTTCCAGTGCTTAAAGTTAGAATTTTTTCTTAATATCTAACCTAAATCTCCCTTGCTGCAAACACCAATCATGTCTTGTCCTGCCCTTGGTGGACATGAAGACCATTTGATCACTTTCTCTTTGTTGTCTTTAGAACAGCTCTTTGAAGACTGTTATCAGGTCCCCCCTCAAGTTTCTCTTCTCCAGATTAAGCATGCCCATTATAGCTCTCTGAGTTGTGTTTATGTCTCTCTCCACTTAAAGAGATTTCCTTCATATACCCTACTAAAATCTCTGACTCAGTGGAGGTCTGCATAATGCTGAAGAAGTTCCTACAGCCTCTGTCCATGGCACTACCACCCAGTTACCTTGCTATGGACGATTTGTAGTGTTAGAGGGATTGCTTCTCTGTCGCCGTCTATTCCCAGCCTTTTGCTGCCTGGACCTTTGTAATACAAACAGAAGCTAAAGTCACACAACAGCCTTTTCTCTCCCCACCCTTCAATACATGTTCACACCAGTCCCTCTCCCCTTAGGGAAAGCTGCCCCATTTCTGAGGAGTTCAGCTTCTCGCTCTCTCTCAAGTCATGCGTCCTGGTGACAGCAGAACAAGTGGCCTTAGAGCACCTCAGCTTGCTACAAAGCCAAATGGGTGAACAAGTTCAGAGGAAAGACCAGTCACCCCTCCCGTTGCGTGTGGTGGTTTGGCTGATAAAAATTTCTGCCTATTAAGGACAGAGCTAAGACCATCAAATACTTTACTTCAGACTGTCATCAGGACTCGAACCCTGGTCTTATGGGGCTCTACTATTCCATCCCAGGCCAGACACCCATTCCCACTTCCAGAAATCATTTCTGTATCAAAACATGCTGTTCAGTATACCTGTGATAGCCAAGCAAGGAAAAGCGGGCTCAGTGTTAACCTGTTTGTTACACTGTATCAAATGCCTCCTTGTTTTATTGGAATGTGACAGAGGAGCAAAAAGGAAAACTAAAGTTAGCTTAAAAGCTGCCTCACATGAATAAGCTAATGGGGGATTTTTAGCATAAAACACAATAAGCAGCCGGAGACCTCTCCACAGAATGAAAAAAAATTAAATTAAATTAGCAGGAGCTGGTGGGTAAGTGTTGGGTCTTGGGGAAAATACAAAGCTGTAAACGGCTGGTTTACCAGCTGGGCTTCCTTCTTTTTTTTCTTTTTTTTTTTTGTTGCAGATGTTTGTACCCATCAGAAATTGGGCTTTAAATTTTGTGCCTGAAGTTCACTGATGCTTTTTCCAGACAAAATAATTGCAGGTGCAAAAGGGTGGGTGCAAAACTGCATAATCAAAACTCAGTTAAAAATCATGTCCTAACTGTTTAAAGATGAAAATGGTTGATGGGCTTCACTATTGAAGCATAACCTGGTTAAGTCCATAGTTATGGAGATATGGCCAACTAGTTAAATGGAGAGCACTTTGTAAGTTCTGCTTGGAGACAGTAAGAGGAAGTTAAGAGCACAGAAAAGGATTCAGTGTGAAAAGAAAAAAACAAATTAATAATGTGTTTTCTTGCAGTATATAATTTAGCCACTAGAGTCTCTGTGTGCTGCACAGAGCTCCAAACAGAACGTGGTCTCTGGTAAACAAGTCAGACAAAATTGGAACTGAAGCTGTGTGGACGCCTGCTTGTGTGGCTGTGGCTGTAGCTGTTTTCTCCAAAACAATATTTCCTGTTTTAAAAGATCTATGAATCTATCAGTTTCTTTCCTTTGCCTAATTAAGGCTTATGAGAATAATAACCAAGAGATTTTATAACTGAAGTATCAAGACAGAAAGAGAAACTGTGAGTAAAGACCAAAAAAAGAGAAAGGAAGTGCTGGCTTCCAAGACACTGTACTGTGCTAGCACCTGATGAAGGGGACAGGACCTGTTTGTAGCTATTCTAAAATAAATCAACTTTGGATCAAGGGAAAGGTAACAAAAAACTTCCTTGAGAAACAGAAATCATAAAGACTGTTACAGAAGGGAAATTGTAGGTTTCATGATGCTTTAGTTTCCAGGTATGTAAAAATCCCTTTCTATATCCCAGCTCACCGACCGCAGAGTTTATTGGAGCAACATTCTCCCCAGCCATCTGCAAGCCAACCCAAATGTGGATCCAATTTCTCTGTGCAGTTCATCTGGGTTTTTCTAGCTCCCCTGAGAAGCTAGTGATTAAGCATTCACCATCCAATCTATTTGTGCCCCGATTTCTAAAGCTGCCATCGTATCATTACAGAACCTGTGATGCATGAGACTTTAGGAAGGCAAGGAAACATCTGTGTCCAGATCCGATACCTACCCGATGCCCTGATGGCCCGCGTGGCCGCCGAGTGGCCCAGTTCGAGGGAGTGAATGAAGACCTCAGTCTTCTTCTCACCACCAATGAACGTTAGCTGTCGGGGGAGGGAGAGAAGAGAGAGATGCGCTATGAATGCACTGCACAATGAGGGAGCCGGGCATATTCCTAATAGCGCAATGCCTTCAAATGAAGCTGTGCAAGGAGAGAGAACCCCTCAAGCTAGAAAATCCTAGCAGTGCAAGTCACAGCAACCCGACAGGGGTATTCCTACTCTGAGAAATGCCTGCTACCATCACTACCTACGTATTCATCCCATGCCCATCACCTTGTTATCAGAGCATCAGGATGACAAGAACCTTCCTCTCAATCTCTGCATGCTGGACAGAGCAGGCTTTGGAGAACAGGCTCCTGGGAGGGATTTCAGAAAGCAAAGTGTGTGTGTAATTGTTAGCACTGGTGAGAACGAACACGTATATGGGGAAAGAAAGACAAGTTAGCTGAGAAGTTGTCCGTGGGACACCCATCCTCTCTTAGGGACCAGGATATCCGGAGACAGCAGAGTGGAGAGGTTGGGGACTTTATGGTGTGATCTGAACTACGCTTCAACCATCCCCAAGGAGCTGGGAACCGCTGCATTCTACATCAGCAGCAGATTGGTTTCTCTGGAGGTCTCTGTTGGTTAATAGGAGCTCCTGCATAGCTTTATCCCTGAGAAGCCTCCTACACCAGCTCCATCACCAGGATCAGTGGGGGCATCAGTCCATCATGAGCCATTAGCTAATGCAGGAAGAGGCAATTGCATACCAGGCTCTACCATGGTGAGAAAGCAGAAGGAGATGGACTTGACTAATGGAAGAACACAGGGGCATGCACAAGGGGGGGGCAAGCAGGGGCACTGCCACCCCCCAAAATCTCTGTGTGTTCCTGAAGCCCGGTGAGGGAGGAAGCAACAGGGCGGCTGATGGCTGAGTTCCTCCTCCTCCCACCCCTACAGCTGCAGCCTGCTGCTTCTCCTTCCCTGCTGTTGGAGCCCCATGTGTTGCCTCTGCCTCCAGCCCCTGACTCATCTCAGCAGGCATCTGCAGAGCAGGCAGCAGCGCTGGAACTCCAGCAGCAGGGAAGGAGAAGCAGCAGGCTGCAGCTGTATGAGGTGGGAGAAGGACCCTGCAGCCAGCTGCCTTGCTGCTTCCTCTTTGCCTGGGTTGCAGGGACATGGAGACTGCCTGCTGCAGGGGGAGCTGCTGCTGCCTCCTCGCTGCCCTGTCAGAGGCATCCCGAGAAATGGGGGGCAGGGGTCACGCGAACCTTCCATTTGTGTGTGTCCCTCCAAAAGCATTCAAATTTAAACTCCTGCACAGACCCCTGGAAGCACAGTCTCACCGGCCCACAATAGCCAGGTGGGGGGAGGAACTGGCCGAACCCTTGAGCATCATGGACGTATCAGTCCTGAAGAGACCTTTGCCTCGTAGAGGTTAGTACTGAAGTCCTTAGTCGATCTATGCAGAGACAGAAATCCTCACAAACCCCATGTGCAAGGTGGGATGGAAAGGCCCAGTCCTGCGTACCTCTGTCTGGTAGAGCTGCAGCAGCACCGGGCGAGTAGCGAACCGGCAGTAGTAAAGCACCATGTCAGCCAGGATGGGCAGCTGCTCCCTGGACTCCTTCGTAGGCTCCACCTCGGGTTTGGCAGATTGCTGGCATAGGCACAAGGAGGTGAAATGGAAACCCGCTCTGCGCCTGCTGTTCAGCACAGGGCTGGGAGGTGGTGGGTGCTGGGGAAAGGTGCTGGAGTAGCAGCCCTGGAGACTAAAACCCTCCGAACAGGTGCAGTGGCCGGGCGAGTTCCCCCCCAGACATACCTCCACCTCCCCCCGCTGGGACCAGGTCAGCCTCCTTGGCCTCTCTGCTGAGAATGGCGCCCAGGGGGTGACCAGTGTGGGGAGTAACAGCGAGTACACGATTTGCACCCCCAGAGTTTCCCCCATGTCTCCCTATTGGCCAGTTAGTCTCCTAATGCACAGCAGGGGGGAATGGGGACGCTGGCCTCCCGTGCATTGTCCTGCGAACAGACTCATAGACGAGGCAAAGGAACCGGGCGGGGCAGGCTGGAACCAGCTGCTCCCCAGAGGCATGCGATGTTCACCCCCAGGAGAGCCTCAAGCTGGCTCCCAACCTGGATCTCACAGGACAGCTCAAAACTAGACCCATCCTGGAGCAGACCCAGCTGGTCCAACACTAGCAGCTGATGGTGGATACTTCAAATGAAGGGGAGAGACCCTCCCCCCACCTCATGCCAATACATGGAAAGGGGCAGTGGGGTAAGGACCCAAAGCCAAGCTCATTTCCTCCTGAGCTCCCAGACATACCTGACACAGGACGTCCGTGGGCAAGTTAATGAGCCCGAGAACGTTGCGCTCGTACCATGGGTCCAACATCCCAATGTAGTGGGAGATTTCATTGGTGCTGCTTTGTGCCCCAGCTGAGTTGAACTCCTGAAACCAGACAGACAGAGTCACTCAGGGGATGTCTACACTGCAACTAAACACCTGCGGCTGGCCCATGTCAGCTGACTCGGGCGTGCGGGGCTCAGGCTACGGGGCTGTTTCACTGGGGTGCAGACGTTCAGGCTCAGGTTGGAGCCCTGGTTCTGGGACCCCGGGAGGGTCCCAGAGCTCGGGCCTGAACATCCACATTGTAGTTAAACAGCCCTGTAGCCCGAGCCCAAGTCAGCTGACACAAGCCAGCCGCGGGTGTCCAGCTGCAGTGTAGACATACATGAAATCAACCAGCCCAGGAGGGTATTTTTCTTACTGCAAGTGAATTTTGAGCTGGCAGAAGGTATTGCACTGACGGCCATCGAGAGGGCAGGCTGCCTACAGAACAGACAGGGACAGGACAAGCTTCCCTCCCTGCCAGCCTCAGGTGCCCTTGGCCTCTTCAGTACTTGGCCTCTCTGCTGAGCCAGCCACAAGGGGAACCAGTGAGGGCCAAGCGTGGCGCTGCTCGTGCGACGCAGGCAGGTCTCTACACTAGGAGCTGGTGTGACAGGAGGCACAGCACGTACCGTTTGCCCTGAGGCTCTCAGGTGAGGATCTCCTGGAGAAGGAAGAGGGTGTGTCAGTGGTGCAGATGAGGTAAGGCAGCTCCTCTTCACCGGGACGTAGAAAAACTGCAGCTTGAAGTACCTTGTCAGTAATGGGCAATCGAGTTCTTGTAGTCTACAACAGGGGGAGGGAAGGAGAACACTGCAGAAAGCCCAATGTGTCAGCACGAACGAGGTGTGGCTAGTGTCAGGTACGTAAGGCACGTGTGCGGTCCCCACGCCCACACAAACAGTTGTGTGCACGGTGAGGGAAACAGTGCAGGAGCGGCCCAACACGCTTTACTTAGCTCGTAAGCTCTCTGGGGAAGGGACTGTCCTTCTGTCAGACGTTCACACAGTACGTTGCATGAGGGGATCCGCACAAAACCACAGCATGAGGCACTGCCACGTGCACCATGAAGGGACAGCACTGAGTGTGGTGAAGGGTACGTCACCGGGCCTCAGTCCTGGAGGCTAACAGAGTGGGACCCCAAACCCCCATCATCACCTCACGGCCCAGTCTGCACTGGGCACAGCCAGAGGATCTGGGCCCACCTTTCACGGACATCAATAGAGCTACATCCATTGACACCACCGGAGGCTCTGGCCCTTGGACGCTGTAAGGTGGTGTGTGGTAGGAGGGCTGGGTAAATATGCACGAGGAAAGGGAGCCAGGTTCCTCTGGTGCCATCCCACTCACCTAAGGTTCCTGTATGCCCGAGCCACTTTCCCTGAGATGCGGTCTGACCCAAAGACCACGACGCGCAGCGTGGAGACCTTGGTGTCCTCATCGTAGCTCAGGAAGGGCCTGCGCTGGATACACACGTTCTGTGCTGTGTGGCGCTGCGGGAGCCGCTGTCTCAGCACGTGCTGGGGCAAGGAAAGAGCCCTCCGGGAGCGTGCTGGGATGGGGTGTTTGGCCTCCGGGTTGCACAGGCTCTCGGCCCGGCGCAGAGGCAGGGAGAGCGAACCAGTGTCGGGATAGTCCCTTACGTCTCTCCGCAAGACCAGCTGGCTTTTGCTCTTGAACAGCTTGCAGATTTTGCTGGCCAGTCTCTGCCTCTGCTTGTGAAGTGTTGTCTCCTCTTTCAGATCCAGCCTCCCCACCAGATCAAGAGAGTTCTCGTCGCTGTCTTCGGCGTAGCCACTGTCCATGCAGTCCTTGAGGCTAGAGACAAAGGACTTCAAGGACCTTCTGGAGACCACCGACAGCTCCGAAATGGAGTCCTTGGAAGCGGTGGAGAAGAGAGACATCCGTGAATGCTTTGATGTCTCCTCAGATAACGCTGAGTACACAGAGTCCTTGGAAACCGCTGAGATGGAGGAAAGGAGCGAGTCTCTTTGTGGAGAACCACCATCAGTTTCCGTCTCCTCTTCCTCCTCATCCTCCAAGAGCACCGGCTTGAGAACGTCGCACTCCTTGTCGAGTATGTCTCTGAGGATATCTGAAAGAATCAGAGCCAGCACAGAATCCTAAACAACACAACATGGGAGATGGGACGGGCATATCAGGCCTCCCAGCCCATCCACCCTAGGGCCAGTGAAGGATTAGCCTCTACAGTATGTTCTCCAGTACTTTGTCCAGCCTCACATGACCCCAGCGGTGGAACTTCCATCACTTCCTTTCTGAGGCCGTCCCACACTAATACCAAATGCACTTGTGCCCAGAAGTCGTCTTGTCAGAGGTTGTCAACGTTTTTTTGACCAAAACACATGTTTTTGGTTGGGGGGGGGAAGCAATTTTGTCAAAAACTAAAAACACTTTCATGAAAACTGTTTGATTTCAATGAAATTTGTTATGCAAAAAAAGTTTGAAACAAAAAAGTCTGTTTTCTTTCAAATGGAAGTTTTTGTTTCGTTTGGGTTTCCAAACACCAAATTAAACTAACATTTGTTTCGCTTCCTTTCAACTTGGATTGTCAACTAGTTCTACTACTTATGGACACACCCCATTAAAATGTATTTTAATAGTAATCAAGACAGCCAGCCAGGTCAGAAAGTGATAATGCCACTGGCTCCCTGACAAAAATGTACTCAGTGAGAAGAATGAAACAGACAAGCCCAGGAGAGGACAGATGGGCCGACAGTTTTCCAGAGCGACAGAATCAATGTAGCTTGTTGGGGCCTGCTGGCATTGAATGCACAGTCTGCACAGAAACACAGAGATTTGCCATAAGCAGGCACTGGGAGTAAAAGAGAAGTAGCAGCTTCCCTTGCAAAATTGCCATGGGAGGGAAGGAGGAGGAAATTACCAGGCCAGGCACAAAAAAATCCTGCTCACCTGACCCTACCCTGAAGACAATGGAAAACCCCAGTATTTTGTTGCCAAAAGGGTATGCCCAAACTGGAGCTGGAGGTGAAATTCCCAGCTCGGGGAGACATACTCACACTAGCTTTCATCAAGCTAGTGTGCTAAAAACCGAGCATGGACACTGCAGTGTGAGGGGCTAGTGACCCCGAGTACGTACCGGTCCTAGATGATAGGCATGGACTCATGGGGGCTAGCCCTCCCACTGCTCCTGCTGTGGCGGCTGCACGTCTGTTTTTAACACAGTCTTCAAACTGGGACTTGCACCTCCAGCTCTGGTGTAGCCTACCACAAAGGGAGCTAAACTTGCCCCCAAGCAGGCCACTACAATTTGGCAAAGTTGCCATAAGACAGCTGGCCTGTCTGCCCAGCCCTGGAAGGGCCGACGCCGTGCCCCAGGTCTCTTTCAGACCCTTGCCTTGGGGTGTGGTTTATTAATTTGAACACAAAACTCACCAAGTAACACAGAGTTATTTCCCAGACCGAAACAGGCAGCAGGAACCCCGGGGCCTTTCCCCTTGTGTCTCTCCCCACTGCCCCAGGACCTGCCAGGAGCCAACTTCCTTCCTGCAGCCCCCCCACCCCCACCCCCACCCCAACTGAGCCCCTTCAGCCCTTTATGGCAATCACTGACCTCTCTCCAGCTGGGTCTGATAACGAGCTAGGGCTGGCCGTGGGCTCCCTGACCCTTCAAGGAGCACGCCACCCTGTTACAGTTGCATTATTATTAATGGTCTGTATAGTGGTAGTACCTAAGACCCCAGTCATGGACCAGGTCCCCATCATGCTGGGTGCTGTACTGACAGAGAACCGAAAGGCAGCCCCTGCCCCAGAGAACGTCCCATCGAAGTACTGGGTAGGTTCCAGTAACGTACATTTTCAATATCAAAGGCCATTATTTCTCTTGACATTATCTACATTCTAGGAACACAGGAAAGTACCAGATCAGTGCAGAGCCAGGCCTCAGTCCTGCAAACTCCCACATACACGCTTAACTTTAATCCTGTGAGGAGCACCATTGACTTCAACGCATTTCAAACTAAGCATGTGTTGTTTGCAAGATCGGGCCTCGAGAGCCTCTCTGGGATCCTGCCTCCGCCACTGGCCCCATGCTTCCGAGGAAGTCAAACTCCCCACGATACAGCTCTCTTTGCACACCTGTGCCATGGGGGTCGGGGAAGTTCTTCCTCAGCCAAGCTGTGGGTGAGTTTTAGCCTTACCGAAATTATCCTTGTCCCAGCTGTAAGCGTAGCATCGAGCAACGGGGATGGGGACTGTGTGGAGTTTACGTGACTGGGCCACCCCTGAGAAGAGAGAAGAGCAAGTGGCAAGTTAGGGTACGTCTATACTTACCTGCTGCATCGGCGGCGAGCAATCGATCTTCTGGGATCGATTTATCGCGTCTTGTCTAGACGCAATAAATCGAACCAGGAAGTGCTTGCCATCGACACCGGTAATCCTACTCCGCGAACGGAGTAGGCGGAGTCGACGGGGGAGCCTGCGCGCCGCGTGTGGACCCCCGATAAGTACCTTTTCATTCGAACTAAGATACTTCGACTTCAGCTACGTTATTCACGTAGCTGAAGTTGCGTATCTTAGTTCGAATTGGGGGGTTAGTGTAGACCAGCCCTAAGGAACATAGAGTGAGAAGGCACCTCCAGCGTGACTGAGTCCAGTCTCCTGCTATTGCAGGCCCCTCTATCTCATAATCCCATTCATACATTTATCTAGCTCCATCTCAAAACCAATTCGACTGTTCGCCTCCCCTCCTATTGGAAGGGCCATTACAGAACCTCTCTCCTCTGATGATTAGAAACCGTCTTTCATTTCCAGTCTAATTTATTCAGGGCCAGTTTAAGTCAGCTCAGGCAAGCGTCAAGTGAAGTGAAAAGTTCCAGCATCAAGGCCCCTCTTCCATTTGTGAGCCCCACCCCCCCACTCCTCTCCAGCAAGTGATGCCACCAGCGATTCATTCTAACAGCCAGGAATGAATGTGGGGAGGGGAGGAAGTAGTGAATTTTCACTAGCTCCTCCCACAAAGTGAGCTCCACCCATGTAGGACAGCAACGTGAGAATCTTCTCACCACAGACGGCGCACGTGTTAAACAAAACAGCCTCTGCCAAGCTCAGCTTGGGGGCTCCTTGGACTCTGTCCCCCCTCAGTGGGGCTAAGATGCCACTTTGTGCTCCGTTCCGCCCCTCTGCCGTGCTGGGTCCAGAGATCAGATTGGAATGGTACTCCCAAACTCCACCCACAACCCATGCCACACTCCGTCATGACACCACCATGAGCCATCGCTCACAGCCAACCACGCAGACCTTCACCATCCAGCCAGGCATTCTCCTTGTGAGAGTGCTTTTGGCAGCAGTGAAAAAGTTCACAACGTCGATGTTTAAAGCGATCCTTTAAGGCACGAGTGTTGATACTCTGAGATGAATGGGGTAGTTCAGAGCTATGATGTCAGGCTGTCTGCAGACCAGGCAGTGGTCACTGTTACAATCAGTTTGTGTTTTGAAAGTTTTCTTCCTAACCATAATGGTTAGAGATTTTTTTTTAAAATAAAAGCTGAGATTCTGGGGCAGAAAAAGAAACAGGCAAGAAAAAAACCCCAAAGACCAGCTCATCCCGAGAGAGTGAGCCAGAACAGATTTTTTGTTCTACTTTTGAAATGTAGTCCAGTCAAGGGTTTCATGCTTCATAGCATTCATTCCTTATCGCTCAAAATAGAGCAGCTAAGGTATATGACAGACCAGGCTAGAGGAAGAAAAGTAGAACACTGTATAGATTAGAACAACCCGACTCACTCTCATACCTGTGATCTTAGGAAAGCCTTCTGCAGCCCCAATGTCCTGCAGCATGGACTTCAGCTGTTCCCTGGCTGTGACAGGGTCGCTGGTAACAGCTGCCAGCTCCTGAGCTTCTGTGGTGTGCGAATGGATCTCTGAGAGCTCTTCTAAGGTCTTGGACTAAAGAGAGCACAGAGATTCAGAGACAGCTTGTCTACGTGTGGGTCTCTCTCCATGAAGCATAACCCATTTCTTCTAGAAAGACTCCTGGCCAGAGCTAAGTGAATACCCCTTCCCCCCCAACCCCCATGAAAATTTTTGGGAAAAAATGTTTTAATTTCATTCAAAAAAATCCACATTTTTTTGTTTGGGGGGGTAGGAATCTAAGCTATTTTTAAAAAAAAAAGAAAATGGGAATTTTTGTTCACTTCGAATTTTAAGTCTCTTCTCTTCCCTCCCTCCTTTGCCTTCTGCCCCCTTTTTTCCAATGGATTAAAAAAATGAAAATGTATGGCAGGGCAGGGCAGGGCTGGGCAAAGATGTAAAGTAGTGAGAAAAAAGTGGGACTTTTCCCCCACATCACAAAAAAGTTTCAAAAAGTACTTTTAAATGTTTCATTCTAAATTTAATTAAACAAAAAAGGAAGTATGACAACATAATCCTTGAGAAATTGTTGTGGAAACCCCGTTTTTTGTTTTTAATTTTTTTGATTGACAACTCAACCAGCTCTATTCATTGCAGTTTCCCATTGTTTCATTGTAAAATAATGAGAATGAAGAGTTGTTTCTACTTTCTGAATTGAACTGCTGCGAGATCTCACCTCCCCCTTGCAACTCACAAGACAATTTACATTCATGCAGCATCTCCAGAAGCACTGTGCAACCAAACTGATCCGTGAATTGCACAAGGGTCAGCATGGAACTGCAGCCATCTCTGGAATGGAGGAGACCACTGCTTAACAGCACACACCCTGTGCGCCGGGGATAGAATTGCTCTTGTTTAAAGGCCTCCATGCAGAATGCAAGACTCACTCTACCTTCAGGATGTGCTGTAAGCTGCCCATATCGCACTTGGTCCCAAAAGTGGCCTGGTAGATGTGTCCAATTAGCATGACAAAGGTGCTGTGCTGGGTGTGCTCCGTGGTGCTCATCTTCTTGGCAACAGACAGGTATTCGCTCTGAACCTCAGAGGGGTTGAGCAGCAGAACCGTGCTAAGGGCAACACGGGATGGTGGTTAGTGAGCGTAAGATAAAATCAACTCACTGCAGCTCCAGAGTTAATTAAACAGCACCTTGCAAACTGGACCCTGACATGGGAATAGATCTAATAAATAATAGCTGCACTGTTAGCAAGACCTGGGGAGCAGAGGAACTTGGGAGCTTTGTGCGGCATGTGATCAATTCCAAACTATTCCACCCACCAGATGGTGAAATCCTTCCACGTTACAGGAACATGGAGCCTGAGAGAAGCCCTTCACCTCATTAGCCCAGTTTACTGTATGCACACAGAACTGCCAAGCTCTCCCCCTCTGCACCCTTATGCACCGTCAGCAACGGCATCTACAGACCAGCTTTGCTCTGTCAGTGCTTGGCAGACGGGCCCCAGCACTCTGGTCCCTGGGCTTCCCATCAGCACAAGCTGCCAGTTGTGCCAGGCCACAGGCTGTTTTACCAAGGCACAGGCTGGGCACAGAGCAGGAAGTGTATGTTGCTAGTGGCCCAAATCTAGACGGTTGTGATTGCACACAGCGCTACGGCCCTTTCATCAGATAGACACCGGGTCCCTCCCCAGGACAGAAAGGGCGATGGAGTAAGAGAAGGAAAACAAAACTTGCCCTTGGGAGAGCATCTTGGTTAATGGGGTTGGCTACCGGGCCCACATGAGATCTTGGCAGATGCACAAGATCCTTGCTAGCTTCCAGGTGTGATTGAACGTATCCATGGCATGAGAGGGTATAGACCATACAAGACCCATCTCTCTCCCAATGTTTAGTTGCTGATGCTGAGATTGACCAAGGTGCTCAAACTAAGAGTCCCTAGATTTAAACACCTGGGGTGGGTGGTGTCGGATCATAGAATCATAGAATCATAGAATCTCAGGGTTGGAAGGGACCTCAGGAGGTCATCTAGTCCAACCCCCTGCTCAAAGCAGGACCAACCCCAACTAGATCATCCCAGCCAGGGCTTTGTCAAGCCTGACCTTAAAAACCTCTAAGGAAGGAGATTCCACCACCTCCCTAGGTAACCCATTCCAGTGCTTCACCACCCTACTAGTGAAAAAGTTTTTCCTAATATCCAACCTAAACCTCCCCCTCTGCAACTTGAGACCATTACTCCTTGTTCTGTCAGGGATGAAGGTCCCTGCTCCTGAAATTGGGCTCCCTGCTATTCCACCTGAGGCAGAGGTTGTTAACTTTCAGGACACGGCGCACAGCCTGAGGCAGAGCAGTGGGGAACAGAGGCACTCCTTAAGCGCGGCAAAGGAGTTTCTCTCCATACTAACAGCATCCTCTAATTGCATGTTAATTGCTAAGGCCCTGGTCCAGCAAAGCGCTTAAGCATGTGATTAACTTTAAGCAGGTGAGCAGTCCCAGTGTAATCAACAGGACTTGCTTAAAGCTGAGCACATGCTGCAGGGTTTGCAGGACCGGGGCCTCAATAGGCCCACAGGCTCAGGCAATGGGCACAGGCTTTGTATAACGCCCAGGCCTGGTCTATACACAGATTTTGTACTGGTAGAAATATGTTGGTTAGGGGGTATGATTTTTTTTTACCTACACAGTTATACTGGTACAGCTCCTAGTGTGAATGTGATTACACTGGTATTAACGCACCAAATACCAGTATAACCTAGTCCCTTTCCCATACAGGGATAGCTAGCCTGGTATAAAACACCTTTATGCTTTTATCACTGCATCCTCACTGGGAGGCGAGGCATTTTAACCACACTGGTATATTTAAAGCAGTACAACTTGCATGACGACAAGCCCGAAATAAAAAATGCGCACAATAGGAGCACATGAGCGAAGCCGCTATGGCTGAGCCAGCAGCTGTTGCTAATAGCAGGCTAGGGAGAGATCAGCTCTGTGATCACACTTTTATATTTACAGATGAGGGTGATAGCACGGGGAGGAAGGGATCAAAGGCCCAGATAAACCCTCCCCCCCTTCCTTCCCTGTCTCAGTCACATACTCCTGGCTACCTGCTGGCTTGTTTATTTGTCAAGAGATGGCGCTTTTATTGATCAAGCATGAACCCTGTCAAACTTCCTGCCCGGGATGGGGCGAAGCTGTTCCCCTCCCTCCGACCTTTGCCCCGCACCCCTTCTGGCTAATACACATCACCTTGGATCTTCTCTGCTCTCCAACACGCATGGAGATTGGACCAAGCATTCTCTGGGCGAGAGTCACAGATCAGCCCCTTCTTTTCCCTATCCTGTTCTTGTCAAGACCACACCACGCATTTCCCACCATGGTGTGACAGCAAACGCATACGCACACACCGAGAACTGGAGAGGGCCCAGGACAGCCGCTATGGGAGTGCTGTGATTTCCACTTTACACATATGCCTTGACCATTAGTTCAATGCTGTTCTTCAGTGCCCCTTCTCCCCCTGAACCCACACACAGCTGCAGCTGCATCTAGGGTGACATTCTAGGGGCCGCTTGCCCTACCTCGGCATCTGCCCCTTGATTATGAGCACCTTGGAAAGAGCAGTGGTGGTTCCAGGGAGACCTGCTGCTAGACCGCACTAAGCCGCCCCCATCGATCCCCTCCACCTCCCCACAGCGGCACTCACATGGTGGAGCTCTGGCAGCTCTTCATGGACAGTCCCTGCTCCGCCCTCACCAGCCTTTGGTACGAAATCCCTGTGGGGAAAAAGAGAAGCAATTCACTGACAGCAGCAACTTGGATCACACGGGAGCAAGAGAAGCCAGTAAACTGCTGGCATCAAGCGTGTCTTAAGATTTGCTGAACTGACCAAGATAAAGACCAGGAGGGCGTCTGATCTTTTAACACGCATTAGCTACCACACGCTAACTTCACATCTTCAGTCCTCATCTAGACAAGGCCTGAGAGGTAACTTGCATTCAGAGGCTCACCCAGCTCTCCAGGTGGAACTGATCGTAGATGGTAGGCGTGGGGGGTGGGAACAAAGCCTATGGTGAAGTGATAGGAGATGTCATGCTGGCGGTGAGTTACCGGCCCTACTTCAACTGTGTGAGCGCTATGGAGAGGGAACGGAGGGGTGGTCAGGACCAGACAAGGATGAATGTGGGCAAGAGGCTGGAGTGGTGGGATAGGAACCAAAGGAGATGGAGACGAGGTCAACCGTAAGCATAGAGCAGGTTGGGGAGCTCACACAGAGCAGGGAGGAGAAGTGTGAGGCGTATGGCAGTCAGAGCAGTGGGCTGGGTGTGAGGTGAGTATGAGACAGGAGAGACGGAGGTGGCAAGCAGGAGGCTGAGGGAGAAATAACAGGAGCAGAGTGAAAAGACGAGGACACAAGATCTGAAAGGCAGGTTGGCGAGCAGAAGAGCCGGGAGCAGATGCAGGGAGGAGGGAGCTATGAAACTGGAGCAACTCCAGGGAGATTTGATGGCAAGTCTAAACTACGTTCAGCTAACAAGAGAAGGCAGAGGAACGTGATGGAGAGCGGGGGCAGGGAGCAAGAGCATACAAGAAGCACACAACAGAGAAAACCCAGTAGGTCGCATCCCTCTGCCAGCGCCAGACCGTGCCCTGCGCTATGTTTTCTACTGTTCCGTCCAGTCTTCATTTTCAGTGTCCCAGGATCCCCTTCAGCTGAGCAGACAGGGACCAGGAAGGTGAGCCTCTGCTAAGGTGTAAGATGTGTGGCCTCAGCCAGGTGGCTGCCGAGGCCATCAGGATCACATGACCATGCAGTTCACCAGTCTCACCCAGTTGCATGGTTTACGCTCTAGCCTGCACCAGTCCACGAGACGCCACATTCGGCCCAGCAGTGCTGAGCAGCTCTGCATATCAGTGTCAAGAACAGTCTCTAAACTGGTGGAGAACAGTCAGGTACCAAGGTCAGTGGGTTTCACTGTTCACCGGGTCTCTAAAGCGCCATGGAGGGACTTGGCCGCATGACTCCCAAAAGCAACCTCCACAGTCAGGCGAGGAAGAATTAAAAGAGACGAGCTCGTGATCCCCAGGCTTCAGGACACCAGCTGATCAGCATCAGGGAACCAGGATAAAATAAAGGGCTTTATACCAGGGCACAGTCCTGTCTCTGACGCCTCTGACATGGGTCACTGCTGTGGGCAGGGCGTTATCCATTCCAGTGAGGCAATTCCATTGGCTTTAATAGGACCAGTCACGGGGGAAAACAAGCAGGGAAAGTTTTCCTACACAACTAAGAGTCGCACTATTGAACTGCAACAATACCACCCGCAGCTTCCACTCGCTTCCCCAGGACATCCACGAGGCCTCACTAGACAGAGAAGACTTTGCAGTGATTTTCTCTCATCTATTTCATTCAGCTTCTGTAACGTGCTTTAGGAACTAGGGATCCCAGGTTCTGGGAGGGGGAGGGGGAGGGGGACAGAATTGTCTCTCTCACCTGCATCCCACCCACTCCTTCCCCATCATGACTTCTAAAGTCTTCTCAGGTTGTATGTGCAAATTCAACATCTACCGGCCTGCGTTCTCAGCCCTGGGCATAGGCTTTTTATCTGTCCATAGAACAAGTTGCTGTGCAGGCAGCAGTCGTGCAAGCTTCCCCTCCCCCCACAGATTTCCCCCTTAACCAGAAGCACCAGACGGGCGTTCAGTCCCTGTGGAATGCCCATGCCTGGCCACCCCCAATGAGCCTCAAGTGTGGCAACAGCTTTGTCGATCTGGATTTGTGGCTCCTGGGAAGTGGGCTGAGACCTACCAAATCCACTTCAGACAGGACACCAAGCAGCTACCAGACATGGGCCTCGTAAAGCCCCTGCTGCAGCATCCCCTGTTTGAGTGGTGCCTTCCCGTGCAGTTTCCTGGGGCGGCCTGTGCGATCCAAGCTGATGTTTTGTTCATCGATTCATTCACCGACCGTGCTTTGCAGAACAATCCACACCGACCCAGGCCCTCAGACAATACCAAGGTTTATTGAACTCTCGGCAAATATCAACAGCAGCTTTGTCTTGGTTAATCTTTACCTCTTGGCTTTGACTTCATAAGATTCCCAGGAAAGCTGAAGCATCTGGATAGTATCTGGTGACACTGTACCACAAACAGCTCCAGAAGTGCCTGGCAAACAGAATGAGTCCATAAAGTCTTGGTTGGATTTCCAGTGGACAAGTGCCATCTCCACAAAGCTATCACTGTTACTGGTGTGAACTGAGAGTGGAAAGGCCGAGGGTCGGATGTACCGGCTCTCGTCCCTGAAGACGGTCCTTCCAGCTCACGATCAGGGCGCGTCGGCACTGCCCTGTGCTTTGTCTGTTTCCACGGCTGTCAAACCATCTGCCGCCTCGTAGAGTATAAGGAGAAATTTGGCTCCAAGCCCCCAGCCAAGTTATTCTTGGGCACCAGTGGTGTAATGATGAGAGCAGGATGCAGTGAAGGCTCCTGGGGATCTCCCAGGGGTTTGCAGTTGTGTTTAAAACAAGCTTCCAGAACTGGTGTCACAGCAATAACAGACCACGGAGATGAGGCTGGGAGATTCCAGGGAAGTTCAGGGACAGCATCATCGATAGCACCACCAGACCAGCCACATGGTACTTCTAGGGCCCATCCACACTACATATAATGGACGGTTCCCATCTGTCGTGTAGACACAATTCCTTCCCTGGTTTCAGCACAAAGCTGCGGCCCAAGAGGACAAAGTGCACCCAAACCTGGTTCAGATGGAAGGCTTTTTATCAGGACTGGGACTAACCCTGGGACTGATTTCCAACCACCTTCTCCTGTTCGATACTGCACTGCCGCATTCCCCTGCGATGCTGCGGCTGTGTAAGTGCATGGAGCTGCCATAGCGGTAGGAACACAAACCACCCCAACATCTCCTCCCGCGGCCCAGGGGTCAGGTCTGCAGGCCAAACGTCCCAGTCTGAACCTCACACTGCAGTCTGCCTCTCACTGGCACCAGGTCCCCAGCGCCTGCCGGTCAAGGGTGCAGGAGAGACCCCCGCGAACAAAAGAAACTAGATTTGTCATCACAGCAAACCCAGTTTCCTGGTGGGCGCCGCACAGTTCAGAGCGAGAAACGTTAACCCTTTGGATACTGCACACACCACTCGGCAGCTTTCATCCGGCTGGCAGCATGGAAGAGGCAGGCTTTGAAGGGTTAACTCCAGAGCCCAGAGGATGAAGGAGGCGACTGGTGGGGAGGACATGTCAAACTCACATTTTAAAACAGAACTCGTCATTGCGAGGAGAAGGTTATCACTAAGCCCTGCCTTGCTGCACGTCTTTGTCCCCCTACACACTCCCCACGCAAAGGCAGCCCTGGGAAATCAGCATAATCTCCATCCCAGCACCGCGGCTTTCGCAACAAGATACTGGGACTTGTGCTGCCATTAAACGGGGTCAGAATACACCATCTCCAGACAGGAGTGTGTAGCCCAGCCCAGCCGTCAATCAGAAAGAGGCATTTCCAAAGCACACTGCCCCCTGGAGAATACTGCATTTAGCACTGAGCAATGCATCCCATCACTGCTCCCTGCTCCCATGCAACCGAGCCTCAGGCCGCAGCAAACAGGAACTGGCCGACAGCATGCACTGATTTACAGAAGACTTCCCTGTTTTGCTGGTGCTGTTTCCCAGCCATCACTGACCTCATGCTTTTTCCTTTTATCCCTCCGGAGTCCTCAGTCACTTGCTTTCATGGGACTATTCTGGGGACCAGCAGGTCTCCTGGCCAGTGCAGCCTGCTCTGTGAGGTTTGGTTCTCATTACAGGCAGTGTGGGAAATACCATGGCCACAGAGATAGGCACAGCAGAGTGTCATAGGCGGATTGGTCAAGATGAGAACGCCAGAACCAGGCAGCTTTCTTTGGGGACCTTCACAGTCTCTCTGGCCAAATCCAGAGCAATTTCCGACCTGCTCACCCTCACTTTAGGGGTCTGGATAAAATGGGACCCAGTTCTGACCCAGCCCTGGTTCTGACATTGCAGAATCGCAGCCCAGCTCTATGTGGCTTTGCCATTCCAGAGACCAGGCTCTCCAGCTAGATGAGAGGGAATGGCCGGAGACCCCTTGGAAAGGTGGGGGATGCTAGGCCAGGTTTACCATCACAGCGGTACCCCAGAGGGGCTGAACCCACTGCAGCTGGTTGCCCATTTAAGGTAAACGGACGTAAGCTGCCTTGCGTCAACCTGACTCCGTAGTGTAGACCAGGGCTAACCCCAGCCACTGGGCTGCTTCACTGGGAACCCTGTTTGGGAGGGCCTGAGAGCTCCAACCGGTGAAACGTATCCAGACCCAGGGCCGGCGCTTCCACTAGGCAACCTTTGGCGGTCGCCTAGGGCAGCAGGATTTGGAGGGCTGGCATTTCGTCGCCCTCGGCAGAATTTCGGCGGCGACTCATCTCGGAGGCGATTCGGCAGCAGGTTTTTCTCTAAGCGGCAAGAAAAGCGGCCGCCGAAATGCCGCCGAGAACACAGCTTCAGAGGAGGAGCTGCCGCCGAAGCGCCGCCGATTACAGTGGAGGAGCGTCGCCGCCTAGGGCGGCAAAAACCCTGGCGCCGCTCCTGTCCAGACCCCCTTGCTGGCTGGGGCTCATTTGCCACCTCACTTACTACAATCAATGCACTCTTCTTTACATCGTATCCAAAATCCAGGCAAAGGCCTAAGGGCCCAGACCGTACCAGGGCAGCTCTGAGCTGGGATGTGGTTTGATGGCAGTTACAAAGATTTTCTTTATCCGTTTGCTTCCCTTGAAAGCATCTTCTATCCACCCCCTTTCTGGTATCACAAATTTCACCCCCTCTTAACACCTGGTTAATCTCTACTTAACCTCTCGGCACTGGCTGAAGAATCTTTGCTGATACTGATAATTTGCCGATAATTAGCCTGCAGTTGTTGCCAGTCACTATCACCAGCAGAAATTGGATCCCTGGATAACATCACAGTTAAGAAACACACAGTGGATTCCCCACACTGCCCTCCCAGAGAACTTCAGCTCTGGAGTACGGGGGCCCCCTCTAGGCCCTGTCTGTGCTAGTACCTAGGGTGTTAGCAATGATGGGAGGGATAGCTCAGTGGTTTGAGCATTGGCCTGCTAAACCCAGGGTTGTGAGTTCAATCCTTGAGGGGGCCATTTAGGGATCTGGGGCAAAAATTGGGGATTGGTCCTACTTTTGAGCAGGGGGTTGGACTAGATGACCTCCTAAGGTCCTTTCCAACCCTGATATTCTATGGGTGCCTCAGGGCTCGCCTACACTATAGAACCTATGCCAGTACACCTAGGACGGCAGAGTCTCCAAGTGGAGATGCGGCAGACAGAACGAGCTCTTCTGCCTACAACAGCTACACCGCTTCCTCAAACAACATTAGCTAAACATGGGGTTCTCAGACTGGGGGTTGGGACCCCTCAGGGGGTCACAAGGCTATTACATGGGGGGGTCGTGAGCTGTCAGCCTCCACCCCAAACCCTGCTTTGCCTCCAGCATTTATAATGGTGTTAAATATATAAACAAGTGTTTTTAATTTATAAGGGGCTCACATAGAGGCTTGCTATGTGAAAGGGGTCACCAGTACAGTAGTTTGAGAACCACAGAGCTAAACCGACAGATGCACTCTGCTGTCTTCTCTATACTGGGAGTTTTGCCAGCATAGCTATGCGGGGTGTGATTTATTCATAGCTATGCCACTAAAACTTTGCTGTGCAGACTAAGGCTGTGTCCACACTACCACTTATGTCGGCAAAATGTATGTCGCTCAGGGGTGTGAAAAAAACACCCTCCTGAGCGACCTAAGTGGTAGTGTGCACAGCACTAAGTCAGTGGGAGAGCTTCTCCTGCTGACATAGCTACCACCACGCAATGGGGGTTGTTTAATTATGTCGACGGAAGAGCTCTCTCCCGTCGGCATAGAGTGGCTACATGGGAAATCTTACAGCTGCGCAGCTGCATCGGGACGGCTGTGCCACCATAAGGTCGCTAGTGTAGACATGGCCTGAGCATTGCCAACCCAGGTTTTCAACAGCATGTCCCCTAACCCTGCGTGGAGCTCATCGAATCCTGCATCAGCAATCAATGGTGCCAAGGGGTGACGTGGTGATTAACTAGATGTTAAATGGGTGTGAAATTCTACAATCTGTTCTAATACAGTACTGAAGAAAAATGATTCTCTGCATCCCATCCTAACGCCTAAGACTCTTTTTTCATTACCTCTTCTTTTAACTGAAGTAGCTGCTTAATTGGAACCAATAGGCCACCCACCAGCATAGACTCATTAAGAAGATTCTACTGCATAACGACAGATATGACTACATGCTGCAGGTCTCAGCTACAGCTGGGCCCAAAGTCCAGTTACACAGAGACAGCACCTCAGCCACAAAGCAGTGGCTGGGAGTTCCAGTGTACTGTATGAAAATTTTTTACAAAGCAGCACACTCAAAGACTAAAACCACCTTGATGGGAATGAATGGATTCACTGTTGTAACCAAATTTTGCCGCTGAGTCACTTTCCTTCTCACGGCAAAGTTCAGGGCTAGCAGGAATAGCAGCAGGGAGCAACCAAAGCTGGTTTGCCATGCAAAAGATCCCCCCCAAGACAAAGAGGCTGCAGTGGAAATGCTCATCCGCTTCATTAATCCACCGAGATCAGCACGTCTGTCTGAATTTAACATTCATGGAGACATGTCCGGTGCCATGCGACGTGGTTCCTCTACATGACAGCATTAATGCTAAACACATGCCCCTGGAAACGTAACTGTGTCGATTCAGCTTTTCACCTCTGGAGTAGAGTTGGCTTCCAATCTGTGTTAGGGCACTAGTGAAATGAGTTCAGAGGTCTCAGCCCGCTCCTCCCAGATGACAAAAGCCCATTTACAATTGTATTGGAGAAAACAGAGCAGATGGTAGCAAATGGACCCACGGTTTGCTTCACGGCTGCTCATCCTGAGCTTTGCATGATTTGTTTAAACACAACGTGTGTGTATGAGAGCAACACTGGGAGAATGTCAGAGAGAACACTGTGCATACCAGAGCATTTCTGGTTTGGCATGAAGAACAGTCAAAATACTTCACTCAGACCCTCTGAGGCTAAGTTAGCTGCACCCAACACCACAAAGACGACGGGTCAGAGGGATCTGTAAAACAATGGACCGTTTGGATTCCTACCTGGGGCCTTGAGTTCATCGCTGATGAAGGTCAGTAGCTCCCGGTAGATGTTGCAGTAGGGCACAGGCCAGGTAAGGAAGGTGTGGTAGGTGCTAATGGCGTCCAGAAGCAGGTCAGAGTCTGGTGGGAAGTGAGGAGTCTATAGGGAAAATAGAAGTAGCATGAGGATTACAATCCAACAAAGCAGGCCAAGGACACAGTCCTGGAGCCCTGTCCTTCCTCTTCAGCCTTGCCCTGCCCAGCACCACTCAGACAGATTCAGTTCCTCCCAGGTCCCAAGCTAGGCTCCCAAACTGAGCTGCTCGATAGCCCAAGTAGAAGAGGAGGTTTCAGCAGCCATTAGTATCATGGGAAAGCAGGTATGTGGGCTGCTGCTGGGAGGATAATAAAAAAACCTCTCAGACTAGATCAGACCAGAGGTCGTACAGTCCACTCTCCAACTGTAGCTAGCACTGGATGCTTCCCAGGAAGGTTTAAGAAATGCTTCTCTGGACAACTACAGAATAACCTGCCTGTCGGGGTTGTTTCTTCCTAAATGCCATCCGTTAGTGGCTTATGCTCCAAAGCAGGAGAGTTTCCCTCTTACTTAAGAAAACATATTCTTAGCAACCGTGGATGTTCTCATCCTTTCAGATGCCTAGCCATTTTCTGAATCCTGCTTAGTTCTTGGCCTCCATCAGATCTTGGAGCAATGAACTGCACAGGATAATTATGTGTTGTGTAATAAAAAAGTATTTCCTTTTATCCAATTTAAACGTGTTGCCTTTGGGTTTCATTAAAAGTTCCCTTGGTTTGATTTATTATGAGAAAGAGCAAATGGGACAGATTCACCTTCTATACACATTATTTTGTATACTTCTATCACGTCCCCTCACATTTGTCTCCTCTCTAAACATAAATGGACCCAAACTTCTGAGTCTCTCCGACTTATATTTGGTTGCTTGTTTTTGATCCCTTTCCACCTCTGCTAGATCTTTTTCCAGATGAGAAGACCAGGGCAGAGCACAGTACTTCAGGTGAGGATATCCCAAAAGTATAACTGCGTTATAAAAAGAACTAGATAAGTTCCTGGAGGATAGGCTCATCAATGGCTATTAGCCATGACGGTCAGGGATGCAACCCCATGCTCAGGGCAACCCTAAACCTCTGACTGCCAGAATCTGGGCGAAGAAGCCGGAGTGGATCTATCCAAAATTGACCTGTTCTGTACACTCCCCTGAAGCCCTGGTACTGGCCACTGTTGGATGCAGGAAACTGGGCTAGATGAACCCAGTATGGCCGTTCTTATGTCTTATATAATGACATTATTCTGCTTTCAGCTAGGGCAGTGCTCCAATTCTCAGGCCCTTCCTGAAGCTAAAGTGACAATTGATTAAAAACTTTAGGACTTACACACAGAGCTGCAGAATAGAAGAGCAGAGCCAATGGAGTGAGGAGGTCATAGTTGCATGTCTCTTGGACCTGCGGGAAATACACACGAGAAGAGGAGGATAAGCTGTGCTGCTTGGTTACAGAAATACCCAAAAGCTATCAAGAGATGGAAGGAAGCTTTGTAGAAAACCATCTGATTGCAAGAATTGCTCATATAGGGTCCTGTCCAGCACCTCACCCAATGACATTAATGCTAAAATTCCCATTGACTTCAACAGGCACTGCACAGGATTCAACAGGACTTTTCACACCCGAGTGACATAGCTATACTGATGTCTGTAGTGTAGACCTGGTGTTAGGTTGGCTTAACTACGCTGTGTCTACACTGGGGATTAGGTTGGCGTACCTACGCTGGTCAGGAGCATGGATGTTTCACATTCCTAACCAATGCAGCTATATCAACCTAGCTTTGTAAGTACAGACTAGGCCATTGGCACAACATATCCAACCTTTGTCTACACTGGGAAAGTGAGGAGCATTAGAAAATGTGTTAACTACAATCTTTAAATTAACACTCTGTTAAATGCTACTTAGCGCCCAGCGAGGACAAAGATAGTCATGTTTAAAAATGTACATTAGCTGGTGCCAGTCAATCCCAGATTTCCTCTTGGAAAAATGAGCATCACGTGAGTGAATAATGGAAAATATTTTTGCAACTATTCAAATTCAAAAGAGAATTTATATTCAGCCAAGTTTGTGACCCTTTACATTTTCTGAGTGACGGAACTTTATTCACACTTGTTGCAATGTGTGCTGTGCATTGAATGTAAATCATGCAACCAGATAACAGAAACAACACCAGCTGACTTATGTCACTAGGCAACATTGCGAAAATTTTCAACAAAACTAATTATGAACAATCTGCAAACTAAAAATTATTCACTGAGGAAATTCACCAATAATTATGAATCCATACAGTAATAGCATGAGGTGTTCCTGAACAATTGGAGAAAAGAGGGGAAAGAGTAAAGATTAAAAATAATCAGTTTATTAGTTGCCATATTGCCAACTCCAGTCATTTAAAAATAATGAATCAGGCCTAAAAAAAAGACACACATATTTGGTTCATTTTAATTCTTTTGGTTTGAGTCGTTAGGGTAGGTACATTTGAGACCTGTTTTTAAGCTTTTCTCCTCAACTAGGAAGGCTAGAAACTTTTTACAAAACTGAAAGCTGAGATTCTCACTTACTCACATGACTCTAGGAGCTGGGGCTTTAAGCAAAACACCAAATATTGCCAGACTCATGTTAAAATTGTGAGGGTTGGCAACACTGCAATGTGAATTATTTGCTCACTTGAACTCCAGAGTCCCTAGCACCACCTCCTGCCAGGCTAAGGTCTCCCATTCAAGTCTTGAGGCTACTTCCCTTGGGAGAGCTGATGGCCTCACATCAGAAGATAGATTTGTTGAAGGTTAACAGTTCAGCACCTCTGATCCTTCACTTCCCATGCTTAGCTGGACATAGCAAACCCTAGCAGCCTGCTGCTTACTACAGCTGCTAGCATTTGCTCAGTCCCTAAGTTCCAAATGTATTTTTGGTTGCAAAGCAAACCAGAATACCCCAGGCAAAGCTTACATTAAAATAGCAGGAAGCCATCAATTCCTTCTGAATTGGACAGGCAAAAAAAGAAAAGCTTGCAACAAGGGAGGGTCTCAGGAAGCCAAGCCTCATAAATCCTAGCGCACCAAACCAACTGCAGCCCTGTCCCTACAAACATGCATGCCCAGGACTCCTGGAACTGTATGGCTGGGATCTCCCTTCCCCGGCTTCCCCCCGCACAATGGCCAGCACACAATGGAGAATGAGACTGGAATCTGGGCTGCTCCCCAAGTGCATAGGAGGGCGGTCGCTATTGTGGGACTGGAGGTCATGCACATAGCAGCACTTCAGGAAGTAGGAAACCTCTCCTTGTGTCTTGTGATGCTATTCAAAGTGCAGATGTTCAGGCTTGCTCTTTTTCCCAGTGCACTACCACATCCCTTTTCTCTGCAGTTCCCACATGCCAGAAGCTGCTCTCCAGAGGTCTGACCTCGGGCCAGCTCGACTGTCCCCAGGCGCTGATGCTCAGTCATGTGCTATTACAATATCTGCTAAGAACTGCAAAATTCAAATCGTTTTGGGCACAGGGGCTGACACCTTTGCACGCTGACTGGAGCGGGGCAAGCTGGAATGGGGCCAACTCATGGCAAACCAGATTCACATTTGGTGGTCCGCACACAGAGTTGGGTGTCTCCGGTGCTGAGAGAGAGAACACGGCCAACTGACCAGCAGGCCTGCAGACCAGACACTAGCTTCTCTTTCACTGGGCATAACGCTCTGACTTCCTCCTGCTCAAAGGCTTCCTCCCTCCACGGAAAGCAAGAGACCTAGCTGCAAGGGCTCATGGGAAAGGAGTCAGGTTGAGCTACAGGTTTCATTTTTCCCAAGCACTGACACCTTGTTCATGCTACTGTGACCGACCTTGCTGGAGGAACGTTACGCTGCTTGGCATCTGGTAGCCCATGTGGCATCATGCACTCTGTGCAGTCCACAAGTAGAGATGGGGCAAATCTCGCAGCTCAGGTGGATTAATTTATTTAATTGACAAACATCTGCCTCTTCGCAAGTGGTCTGTGAACAGCTTATGATGTGACTGAATTTGTTGTTTGAATTATTTGCCAAGTAATTCCTGCCAGTCATTCTTAGTGTAGACATAGAGTTTTCGACCAGACCACCTACTCCGATCTCCTGTCTACTGCAGGCCACCAACACCACCTGCACCCGCACACTATGCCCAACAACTGAAATTAGACCAAAGCATTACAGCCCTCAGGAGACTAGACACACAGAGAGAACAGGAGGGACCGAGGTGCACCAGGCCCAAGGCCCCCTGCAATGGCTGGGAAATGACTAAGTAAGAGATACACATAATCCTGGCAAGTGACCCGCACTCATATGCTGCAGCGGACGGCAAAAAAACACCGAGATCACTTAGTCATATTTCAGTTTTCATTCCGCCTTCATCTCCACAGTCATCTGGAGCTTGCTCATGAGCGCCTTACTAAGCCCTCACCACTAGTGTGTGATATTTGAAATTCAAGCTGTGTTGGTTAATTCTGATTGGGACCAAGACACATGGTATGTTTCCATTGCCTGGCTGGATGTGCACAATTCTTAGAATTAGGTATCAGGATTCATTAGGAATTCAAGGTTCATATTCTGCAAACATTTTCCGACATTCACTTAAAATTCCCCGTTTCCAGGAACTTTCCTACCAGCGACTGTTTGGGAGAACATTCATGGAGACGCCACAAGAAGGACACAAAGCCCTTCGAAGGGATTTATCAGAACCATGGAAACTGTGTTTTGCAGCATCAACCATCCAGCTCCAGTCTCAAGCCATGCTACCAACTCGTTCCTACTAAAGGCGGGGAGGGATCTGTGAACATGGTTCTAACACTGTTTGCTTTAACCCCACTAGGCACTATGCTGAAAGGCCTAAGGCCCAGGTTCTCAAAGGGATTCTGGTACCTAACTTCAATGGGAGTTAGGCACCTGGATACCTGTGAGGATCTGTGCCCAGCCTGTTGTCTAAGGAGGAAGGTGAGTGCACTCAATCTGGTATGGAAGGGGTTTCTCTTACACAGTGGTCCCCAACCTTTCTGTGGCCAAGAGCACGTTCGTCCCTTCATCAGAGTGTGGCGGGCAGCGACACTTCTCGGCGGTATTTCGGTGGCGATGGTTCTCCGCCAGAAGCGCACCTCAGCGGCATTTCAGCGAAAGCTTCTCCGCCAGAAGCGCTTCTCAGTGGCATTTCGGCAAAAGCTTCTCCGCTGGAAGTGCTGCGCGGCGGCATTTCAGTGGCGACGCTTCTCCGGCAGATGCTCCCCTCCTCTTTCTTCCTTGGCGCCGGCCCTGACGGTGGGCGCACATAAATGCCCCGGCGGGTGCCATGGCGCCCACGGGCACCACATTGGGGACCACTGCTCTAACACAATCGCCTTTCATTTCTGTGAAATAACCTAGCAAGAACAGGACTATAGTATGGGAAAGAACTGGTACCAGAAATGATGCAAATGCCCTCAAATTCCTATACTTCAAGTGCTCACTGAGATTATCATCGATACACATTAGTGCCCAAAGACTCCAGTCAGACTCAGGGGCCCCATTGTGTTAGTTGCTGTACATGCACACGCATGCATGAGCATGCTCATGCACACGCGTGTGCACTCTCTCTCTTTCACACACACACACACACACACACACACACACACAGAGTCCCTGTTTTGAGGAGCTTACTGTTAAAGACAAAAAGACAAAGTGTGGGGGAAGAGGATACAAGATATAAGTAAAGTGCCTTTCCCAAAACCCACTCAAATCCAACTGGAATGTTTCCATTGATTTCAGTGGGATTTGGATCAGGTTCTAAAGTGATGGCAGGGAGCACCATGCTAGTGCAATAGCCCCCACCTTGAACCTGGGCCCTCCAGCTCTAAAAGCACCAGCTGCTACATCTTGAGCTACAGAGCCAGGGCTCCCTTGTGCGGCCTGTAACAGACTCAGATCCCCTGCAGACCTGGTACAGAGGGAATCTTGTAACACACTCACCAGGGTTACCCTAGCATTTCAGATAACCCTAGCCTAAAATCCTTCACACATGCATCCAAATTATAAAGTACCCAGGGGAAGGGGCTTCTTTACAGACTTCAGAGCAGGACCCCCTGCCAGACTCCATCCTAATGACAACAAAGCACCCGCTGCCCCAAGCCTCCAGCCTCCTCCCTACTGGGGCATCCTTCCTTCTCGCTGGCAGGGCCTTACCTCTTTGGTTTTCTGCAGGATTTTCTCCAGGAGGATGAGGTAGTTTCCTGCATCTCGGCTGACCAGCTCCTGCAGGCTCCAGCAGTTCAGACACAGCCCAGCTATCAGAGAGAGAAAGGAAAACCACATTTCAAACACACCAGAAATTCCAGAGGTGGCAGTGGGGGGGTGCGTGCGCAGAAGGAACCGATAAAACATGGAGTACAGGGCTGGCACTTTGTGTCAGTGAGAGCTAGAAACCCAGCGTGTTCATTCTATTCTGTTCTACAAGGTTCTTATCCTGCTCTCATTGACACAGTATCTGAGCACCTTCCACTCACGCATTAAGTGACGTGACTAATGTCTGTCACGTGTGGTTCATCGGGAATTGTTTGGGCTGTGTCCTCCCTGCTCAGTGGTGATATCAGGGAAGGCAGGTCAGGGAAGTGCGCATGGCACTTGGAGCGGACAGCTGGGAGGTTTGGAATGGTCCTCAGTTCCTGGAGGAGTCTGTTCCATAGTCTGGGACCGACCCCGTGAAATCTCCATCTCCTGCACAGATGAGCTTTACCCTTGCGGTAGAGAGTTCCATTGTACCAGAGCATCGGTAGTGTCACCCAGGCTCCTCATCCAGGAGCTTTAGGCTCTTTTAAATGCTCTGGGCCCTGGCCCCTGAGCACCTTGAAGAACTTGAACTTGGCCTGATCGTGATGGTATATACATGGTACGAAGGTCATGAGGCAAGTAACTCCTATTGTGGTCACCCAGGTATTTAATGTCCCTCAATTCCAAGTCTCACACCATTATCACCACACATCTTCCCACCCGTGCAGCTAACAGGTAGGAGAGCAGAGATGTTAGAGAGACCCGGAGAGCGAGCTGAGGACAGAGTCATCAGATAAAGAATGCCTCCAATACATTGATACTGCCACTAATCTTAGCCAAGAGACTTAGAAAGCCATCTCAGGTCTCAGATAACTACCTTCACAGAGGCCTGTACACAACTTATTTCTACCCTGGTATTAGCTGATTTCTGAAGGAGAAGATGCAAGATTTATGAGATGCTGAGGGAGCGGAGAAAGGCCACAGAGGGAGGATAAAGAAGCCTCTATCCAGACCAACTGAAACTGCATCACCAGTAAAATACATCTCCTGACACTTGCTTCCTTCGTTGTCAGTTCACAGCCCTAGCGCTGACAACGGTGCAGGGCATTTCCCAGTTCCTTAGTTCTTCCTGTGTCAGCAACCAATCAGGTGGTCACCCCAGCCCTCAACTCCTCCCAGGCGGTCACTGAGGAAATGCTCGGTGCTAAGATCCCCCCTGAGCCGCTCCTGCGCTCCTGAGCAGTCCCAAGAGAAGAGATTCACTTGTTGGCTTGGCTGGTTTTGTATTTCAGCAGCGCAAAGATGGTTCCAAAGAAAGCAACTGGTGCAGCAAAACTGCTTCATGAGAACTACTGCAGGATGCCTGTATCATTTGCAAAGCTGCCTAGAGAATGGAAACACCATACACTAGAACAGCCTGCGTGAACCCTTTAATTGCCAGTCCTCCCCACTCCTGCTCGTACCATGAACCATTAACATTCAGTTGGCTTCACTACCTGAGCCACTGAGCAATGTAGCTGTTGTTACTAGCAAAGCTATTTCCCTGAAATACTCATGGAATTTCAAAGTGCAGTCTTGCTCCGAAAAGTTATTCTGAAAAGGGGTACGGTCGGGCTCCTTATTTACTGGATTTCTGGGACAAGTGTGATCAGCAGGCAAGAAAAAGATAGTTTTTCCCTAACTGCCAGCTCACCCTGCAAGTCTGAGCGTCAAGTCTGGTTCTTTCTATGTCATGCATCATTGCCAGGCACCTTGACCCAGCTGTGGTGTATTAATTCTCTGGTTAAGCTGTGCATGTCTGCCCCTAGAAGGAAAGATGCTTCCATAGGAACTGAATTAACAATTGTGTAAATAATGTGCAAACCAAACAAAACTGCAGCTCCTTCCCCAATAGCTGCACTGGCTTTACAATATAAACGGCAGTAAACCTTATTATGGGCTCTAACGTCAGCAGCAGGATTCTGAACACATCAAGAGAACAGGTGTGCAGAATAAAAGAACTTCCACAGTCATTGTTCTAACTAAAATCTTTGCAAGTTGCTACAGGGCTCAGAGGCTGAGATTTTCAAAGCCACCAAAGGGTGTCCAGTTCCTATTCATTTCAATTTGAAAAGCTTGATCATAATGCTTCAATAGCCTGTTGTTTCGGAACGAGTCTAGATGCCCAAACCAGACCCTCTCGTCTTAATTATGGGAAGAGCTTGAATTAATGGTTTAACATAAACACTGGTGTCGAACAAGGATGCATTCTCTCACTTCTCCTGTTTGTCATTGCCACTAACTTCATTACGAGAAGTGTGGATGAATACAATACAAGCCTCATGTGGTTTAACTACAGTACGTTCGAAAATTTAGGTTTTGCAGGCGACATAGCTCTTCTAAATGACCGCTCCACCAATAGGTAAGCAAAGAACACCCAGCAGCGCAAGAAAGACGGATTTAAAAATCAGTTATGAACAAACAAATCTAATGAGAACCCCAGCAACTCCCAACTCATGTGTTACATTAGAAGACAAAGGAATGTAAATGTTCACATGTTTTGGCAGTAACATGCAAGCCAGTGGGGATGTCCAGGAAGAAATAATGTCACAACCTGGGACTTCACCAGTTTAAACAAAATTTGGTGGTCAAAAATCTACCACTTAAAGACAAAACTACAAAACTTCAACTCCAATGTCATTGCCACCTTAACATACAGATGTGCAAGCTAGAAATCCTCCCAGAGGTACCGACATCTCAATGCCTTAGAAAGCAAATGCCTTCGGTATTAAATACAAATACTAGGTATTCACTGGAATGAATTTATAACAAATGTCGAGATCCATCAGAGTGTTCAACAACCCCTTATCTCTAAAGTTACCCAGAAAAGATGGAAAGATCTCATGTTAAGAATGAAGCCAGAGCATCTGCCATTGGGTAGGAAATGTGCAAAACAGACCGACTGAGAGAATCCTTGTGTCAGACAGAGAGGAAAAGCTTCAGGGACTTAACAACATGGAGGACATGCAAAGAGCAGCCCAGGATAGTCAGGGATGGTGGTTTATGCCCTAAGTGACATGTGACAGCGCGAGAAGGTTTTAGATTGGCACGCTGGGTGTAACTGGACTCTGTCTGGCTGTCAGTGATATTACAGTCAAAGTCCTATGCGGCACATTATGCAGTAGGAACCTATGTGGCAGGAACCCCTGAATTATGCCACCATTTGCTCCACTAAGCCCTCTCCTCCTTACTGCTTTGCTACGTCCCCAATATCCCCTTTCTCCCTCAATATTCATTTAATTTGCAATTCAAGTTCAGTTGGACATTGCCTCTAGATTGTCAGCGGCTGCAGATTTTTGCACTGAACACACTGGACTGCTTTGTAGAGGTTGCTGGGTAATGGGGGCGGAGGTTGGAAGTTTTTTGGTACTGGAGAGGCAGATGCAGCTCCTCTTTTCTTCCCCTTTTTGGGTAGCGGTTACTCCAAATTTGGAGGGGGGAGGGTCTGAATTCCTTGTTTTCCATCCCCAAAAAAGCTGAATAGCAACCAGCCGTCCCATTGCTCCCCACTGCAATATCCGCTGCCACTTCCAACAACTGACAGACAAATGTATTAGCTTAACCTTTTTAATAAAATGATCTACAGTGAAATACGTGAAATGCCAACATTATCTCATTAGCCTTCAGAGTTAACGTCCCTGAACTGAGATTATTGGGGCAGTTCCCAGCTCTTAGGTTTCAGAAGATTCACACAGGCAGCACTACAGCATTACCCATGGGTCATATTTTGAAGGTTTTCTTCACAGCCTATAGTGGCTAAACACATTTAATAAAATAATAATAAAGCTGATTCTGGAAGAGAGTTGTTCTGCATATCCAGTAAGGAAGACAATTATGCATTAACTAATGTGGCTGCACAATCACATTATAATATACAGTGTCCCGGTTATGCTTATGTCAGTGAAGTTCTGTAACTGCAGGAGCCAGACAGGTTTGTCCTGCTTTTAGGCAGAAATTCCATGTGATAACAGTGATAAGACACCCCAGGCTGTGGATTTCAGGGAGGTTGCTTCATCTTTTGGGTGGGCAGGACATCACACTGTGAAGGCCCAAGATTGGGGGGGGGGGGGTGTTTGGGTCAAAAAAAAAAGGCATTTTGCAAAACCCAACTTTCTGACCAGCTCCAATCCATTTCGATCCATTTTGAGGCTGACAGAGAGATTGACAGCATGTGCAGTTTCTCTCTTCTGATCTAAGAGGTGATTGACAAATAAATACCGAACAGCTGCCTCATTCAGCGAGCACTGAATCAGGCAAGGGGCCTGCAGAAACAACAACATGGGATTTCAGGGCAAAAGCCCTACTGTCACGGAGTGTGGGGGAGTCCGGCCCTGCACCCCTCTTCCCCGGATTCACTGGGAGTCTCAGCCAGCCAGTATAACAGAAGGTTTATTAGAGATGCCAGGAACACAGTCCAAACAGAGCTTGTCAGTACAACCAGGACCCCTCAGCCGGGCCCTTCCGGGGGGCAGGGAGCTTAGACCCCAGCCTGGGGCTCCCTGCATTTCACCCCACAGCTCCAAACGGAGGCAGGGAGGCCAGACCCTGTCTGCCTCTCTCCCCTCCTCTCCAGCCAGTTCCAAACTGAAACTCTCCAGCCCCTCCTCCCCCTTTGTCTCCTTCCCGGGCCAGGAGGTCACCTGATCCCTTTGTTCCAACACCTTCATCTCTCACCTTTGCAGGGGAGGGGCCGGGGCCATCTGTTGCCAGGAGACAGGGCCATTCTCTGTGTCCAGGCCTCTGCCCACCCCTACCTTCTAGGGCTTTGTAACAATCATGCACCGTTGTCCCACCACCTAGATACTCAAGCACTGCATAGGGGAAACTGAGGCACCCACACAGTACTCAGGGAAACCTTAACAACAGTCCTAGTTCATCACACCTACCCACTAGGAAAATAAATAAAGTTGCACTTGTAACCTTACCTTTGGCATTGCCTGACTTCTGCCTGGTTTGCTTACAACGTTAGTGCTCTTAATCTGGTATTGTTTATGATCTGCTCTGTGTACTATGGGAGGCATGGCCAGCAACTCTATAGTTAATTCAACAATGTTTCAGTTTTTCATTCAACGGTACCTCTGACCAGCTTTTCGCCCAGAGCCAATGTGATTTGAAGTACACATTTCCTGAACTTCACTACTCTCTTTGCTGGGCTTTGGCAAGTCGCTGTAATCAAATCTTTCACACAGTGGGGTTTCCCTCTGTCAGAGTCACTCTATACTGCAGTACCTTCCTGGGAAAGTCCCAGGACACAAGAGATTTTCAAGAAAGTAGCTGTCCCAGCAGGGGGGCCCCAGAGCTGCTGGGAACCTGGCTGATTTTGGCAAAGCAAGAAGGATGTTGGGATCAGGGGACAGATTGGGGCAAGGGCTGGGCATGAGCTGGACTGATCTGGATGCAAACCACCCCTGCCTTCAGCTGGACTGATTTGGGCAGAGGGGGGTCAGGCGGGTTTGCCTACTGCTGTTTGGAATAGAAACCTTTGAGACCAGCTACCTCACTGTGAAGAAGGGGAAAGTCCAAGGCAACAAAGTGGGATTTGCAAAAGCGGCAGGGACTGAAATACACCTCAGTAAATTGCGGATGAGGAGAACTCCATTTCCTGTGCGAGCACAGCCACAAGTACAAATAGCCCAACGAGGTGCATGCTCTTTCCTTCCTCTCATCACTACCAAGAGAGAAGGAAATCACAGTGCTGGCTGGCTGGCTGCTTTATTCTGGACTGAATGAGATGGGGGTGAGGGGGCTGGATTCCTGCCAAAGGGAGAGAGAGGACATGGACAAGCTCTTAGAAAACGGACAACAAGGAAGGTAAGGAAGGAGGGATAAGGGGCGGGGCTAAGGCAAGTATCACAGATGCAGAGCTGGCTTGAGATCACATGGGCCACTCTTGTGATCACAGGGTCTCCCAGTTCCTAGGGCCAACCCCATGATGATGCGGCAAAGCAATATTTAAATCCCACCCCATGAGACAGAGTGGAAGCTGTTTGATACAGGTTAAAATCAGGGGGTTGGATAATCAAAGTTTCCTCGTTACAGCAGGAACGCAGATGACTCGGGCAGAGGGGACAGCTGCTGCAGAGCTTAGACCAGCATAACCCCATGGGACATCCGCAGCCTTCAGTTACCAGAGTTCGGTAAGCCAGGGCAGTGCTGTGTCCCTGTTAAAAATGTATTTAAGCAAAATCATTCCGGCTCTGAAATCCGCAGACACGGGAAGCCAGGAACACGTGGCCCAGTGAAGCAGTCCTGTGCCAGCAGTGATCACCATGGGTTCAAGGTTCCAGGCCTCTGCAGGAATTCTTGACTCGGATCATCATCACCTTGTTACTTCCACACCAGCTTTGCATTATGAGTATCCAGAGCCTAGACATGAGTGCCGGAGAGTCCTGGGTCCCTAACCCTGTCACCCCACCCTACGGCTATATTGAGACATGAACATGCTGCCTATGTGGATTGGTCAGAAGATCGTAGGCTACCTTTAAAGCAAATGGGACATTTAGTCACAAACTCCACTTCCTTCTGCAGGTGTCATCGTGGAGTGCAATGCAATCTGCCGAGAAGGGAGAGTGGAGCACACCTCAGCTCTGATGCGACAGGAGGGTATTTTTATGAAATACAGCATAAAGCAATTCAGCGTCCTGTAATTCGAGATGTATCCACTGTAACATGTAGCCAACAGATCCCAGTCGTGCCAATAGCAGCCCCTTTCTGCAACTCTTGTGAACAAGCCTTTAAAGCAAGGCCACAAGCACCCAGCACATGTGACCATTGCACCATCGCCACATAATTAATGAACCTGGCTAAAGCTAAGGCTGAATTCTTGCCCCCACATCCCCACCCCCCATTATAACCCACTGTTCTCAGTCAGCTTTTTGCCTTTCCTGGTGTAACAAGTCCCAAGTGTTTTCTTTGGGAATTGAACTTGGGGGCTCTAGCCCTAAAAGCATAGGCCACTCCAGTCACAGACTCCAAGGCCAGAAAGGACCATTGTGATCATCTAGTCTGACCTCCTGTATAACACAGGCCAGAGACCTGCCCCCAAAATAATTCCTAAACCATAGTTTAAACAAAAACACATCCAATCTTGATTTTAAAATGGTCAGTGATGGAGAATCCACCATGACCCTTGGTAAACTGTTCCTATGGTTAATTATTCTCACTGTTAAAAAATTATGTCATATTTCCATATATGACCACAGAGAAATACCCCTTCCGATTAACGTACTTGGAGGCTAGGTGGGCTGGTGCCAGAATTGGAATATGCGTCCCCTTCACAGTTAGGTAAACTCATTTGTGCAAACCCAGCCACAATGTCATGCACATTACCCAGAGTCACGGTTCTTCTGAGCAGGATGCGATTAATGGCCCTGCTAACTTGCATCAACACGATTCCAACGGTCGACTTTCCCAACCGTTGCCCAGCCATTGGATTGTGTTATACCTTCCTCTGCTAGATTAAGATGCCATTTTTAAACATTTGTTCCCCATATAGGTACTCAGGGCTGGCTCTAGGCACCAGCAAAACAACCTGGTGCTTGGGGCAGCACATTTCTAGGGGCGGCATTCTGGCGCCGGCCATGCCACCCCTAAAAATGTGCCCCGGCCGCCCTAGCTCACCTCTGCCTCGCTCGCGCACCACGGCACGCGAAACAGCCGATTCGCGCGCTGCTGCTCCCCCTCCCTCCCAGGCTTGAGAGCCTGGGAGGGAGGGGGAGATCCCGAGCGGCCGCGGCGCGCGAAACAGCTGATTCGCACGCCGCTGCTCCCCCTCCCAGGCTTGAGAGCCTGGGAGGGAGGAGGAGATCCCCAGCGGCAGCGGCTCGCGCTCCGCTTCTCCCTCTCCCTCCCAGGCTTGAGAGCCTGGGGGGAGGAGGCAGGGCTGGGGATTTGGGGAAGGGGCGGAAGACAAAACGGGGGGGTGGCCAAAATTGTTTTTGCTTGGGGCGGCAAAAATCCTAGAGCCGGCCCTGTAGGTACTTATAGACTGTGATCAAGTTACCCCTCCACCTTCTCTTCATTAAGCTAAATAGATTGAGTTCCTTGAGTCTCTCACACTATACGGCAGGTTTTCTAAACTTATAAGCATTCTCGTGGCTCTTTTCTGAACCCTCTCCAATTTATCAACATCCTTCTTGAATTGTGGGAACCAAAATTGGACACGGGATTCCAGCAGTGGTCACACCAGTGCCAAATAGAAAGGTAAAAACCTCTGTATTACTACTCAAGATTCCCGTTTATGCATCCCAGAATTGCATTAGCTCTTCTGGCCTCTGCACCACACTGGGAGTTCATTTTCAGCTGATTATCCACCACAACCCCCAAATCTTTTTCAGGGTCCCTGCTTGAGGATAGAGTCCCCCATCCTGTAAGCATGGCCTCTATTCTTTGTTCCTAGATGGAAACATTTACATTTAGCCGTATTAAAATGCATATTGTTTGCTTGCGCCCAGTTTATCAAGCAATCCAGATAGTTCTGTATCAGTGACCAGTCCTCATCATTATTTACCACTTCCACAGTTTGTGTGTCATTTGCAAACTTTATCGGGAATGATTTTATCAGGTCACTGATAAAAATGTTAAATAGCGTAAGGCCAAGAACTGATCTCTGCGGAACCCGACTGGAAATATACCCACACAATGATGATTCCCTTTTACAATTACATTTTGAGACCAATTACTTAGCCAGTTTTTAATCCATTTAATGTGTGCCATCTTAATTTTATATCATTCTACTTTTTTTAATCACAATATTGTATAGTACCAAGTTAAACCAGAAGTCTACGTATATTATTTCAACACTATTACATTTATCAACCAAACTTGTAATCTCATCAAAAAAAAGATATCAAGTTTGTTTGACAGGATCTATTTGCTATAAACCCATACTGATTTGCATTAATTACATTACCCTTCTGCAATTTTTTATTAATGGAGTCCTGTATTAGCCGCTCCATTATCTTGCCCCAGATCGATGTCAGACTGACAGGCCTACAATTAGCTGGTTCATCCCGTATACCCTTTTTAAAAAGAGGAAAAACATTAGCTTTCCTCCAGTCTTCTGGAACTTCCCCAGTGCTCCAAGACTAATTGAAAATCCACATGAACGGCCCAGTGAGCTCCTCAGACAGCTCTTTTAAAACTCTTGGATACAAGTTATCTGGACCTGCTGATTGAAAAAGTCTAAGCTTTGTAGTTCCTGTTTAACATCCTCCAAAGATACTAGTGGAATAGAAAGAGTATCATCACCATATGTTGAGACTTCTTCCTCTGTTTTTCCCCCAGATACAGAACAGAAATATTTATTGAACACTTCTGCCTTTTCTGCATTATTACCGATAATCCTACCATTTCCATCTAATAATGGACTAATACCATTGCCAGGATTCTTTATGTTCCTAATATATTTTTTAAAACTCCTTCTTATTGTCCTCAACTTTGCTAGACATAGGATTTCTCCTTGTGTCTCTTTGCTTTCCTTATCAATTTTCTACAATTCCTAACTTCTGATTTATATTCACTACCATCAGCGTCCCCTTTCTTCCATTTGTTATAATTTTTTTTATAGCTGCCTTCACCACCCCTATAAACCCAGGTTGAATTTTTACCCAGCATGGCCCTTCTTCCTCGATTGTGGCTTTTTGCGCCTCTAGTAAGATGTTCTTAAATTATAGCACTGTTCCATCGCTGGCCATCTTGGTATCAGACGTCGTGCTGAACCTGGAAGGAAATCCTCTCACACTCCCTCCAAAACTGTCCTGTTAGCTGTCTCTGTTCGCAGCTCTGGAGTGCACCTAGCAAGCGACTTTTTATACCAAGCTTTCCCTTAGCCCTGCTCAGTGCCACTCCTCACCACCAGCAAGCGATTAACCACTCGGAGACATCACACAGCTTGCCCAATCAAAGCTCCATGGGCTAGATTCTCGGAGTCTTTAGCAAGGTGCCCTACATACTCAGGGGCCCACAGCCCAGCTACGCAGCCCATACACAGGGAACAAACAATCAGATGAGACACAGCACTCACCAACTCCCACTACCTTCAGCCACAGAGTCTGCAGCTACTCCCTCCAGACCTCTGTTAGCTGCCTCTGTTTGTGGCTCTAGTGCTTGAGCTAAAGGACAGAGGTCACGGGCTGGCAGGTATAGCCAACTGTATGTGGGTCAGCAAGCTGGGCCGGGAGGGGACAGAGACTCATTCCACCTTAACAAGTGTTACACTGGGTTCACCAAGGTTACACCTGCATGAAAATGCGGTTTAGAGTGTGCCCATTAGGACAGACCTCCTGACTGGCTGAGCGCCCATGTGGGTGGAGAAGGGGAGCTGGGCTGATTTAGAGCCCTGTGTTTTAGGAGTGTTTCACAAAGACATTCAGAGTCTCTGTATCTGCCCTGTAACTTAAATCCCTGTCTTCCTCTCCTTGCTTGCAGCTCAGTGCTCGAGCGGGTTTGAAGCTAGGCACAATGGCCTTAGCCATGTCTAGCGCACAGCTAGTTCAGGGGCTGACCGGGTCTTTGGAAGCTGCTGGAGTTTTGCCACGGAGTTTAATGAAAGCAGGTCTGTGTCGGAAGTGCCCAGTATGAAGGCACACACAGATATGTAAGTGCACCCTATGCCACAGCTGTTAGGAGGCACCAGAAGGCCTCCATTTCCCCTTCCTGTCCAGGGAAAGAGAATCTCCAAAACTGTCAGAGGACTCACTTCCTGGTTTGGGCACTGAAAGCTGACTCCGAAACAGAGAATGACCAAAAATGCACCCTACCACTCCCCAAGGCAGCGATGATTGCTCATCTAAAGGCCTTGATGGTGGGCATTTTACTGCCTTTCCTAAAGATATAAAGCAAGCATGATTTGTTGATGACTTCATGATACATGTGCAGCATCTCTCTCTCAAACCACATGCCTCCAGCCTCCATAAAATCAAGAACAAGCACTTGGTTCCTCACTGAGGGCTAGTTCCATGCCATGGCATGAACTTAAGCAATTTTTATTAAGCCCCCTTTAAAAGCATGGTGAGAATGGTTTTGTTTTAGGATGGGAGAAGTGATTTTTCTACCTCGCATTATTTAGTGGAATGGCCAAATGCATCTTGCTCAAATTTTCCAAGAGGAGCAAATCATCTTAGGTGGGAGACCAAACCTGAAAATGCGATTTTTCCCTACAAAGCCACAAACGCGTGAACAGAATTGTATCAGTGACAATCTTTTGCACCCAGTGGCGAATGCTATAATCACACCTTAAATCACGGTTAATGGGCGCAATACAGAGGTAGCTGGGTGAAATTCTATAGCCTGTGTTATAAAAGAGGTTGGACTAGCTGATCTAATGGTCCCCTCTGGCCTTAAAAATCTATGAATTTCAGCCTGCCACAGTCCAAATGCATGACAAAGACCCATAGTGAGGGGCACACAAATTATTCATACAGGAAACTGACAATGCTTCGGGGACCCGTCCTTTTAGGGTATCTAACTGACTTTTGCACCATGGTTCTTCATTTCTGATGTAAATAATTCTCAACATAATAAGTGAAGGAGGCCAGATGTGTGCAGTGTGTACAGAACTTTGGGTCTGTAATGAGGGACATCCCTAGAAATGAGGAGCGCCGGTAATACATGTCTGCAATCAGTCACTCTTAATGAAGCACTGTTCTCAGGTGAAGACCAGCCCAGGCAATGTGTGAGCACTGGAGTTGGTAGAGTGAACATTCCTTTCGTTACTAACCTAAGCCCATTAGCAAGGCAGGGCCTACCCAGCTCAGGGCACTAGAAAGTTAAATACAAAACCAGTTTAATATCCTAAAGGAAAACGTTCCTTCTTCTGGGACATGCAGGTGGGCTGACTATTTCTCTCAGTTGGATGACAACTGACTTTGTGCAGTCTGAAGCAATGAGAGCCCGTTTGCATTGTTCGGCAGCACACTGATTCTGGGCTGACCTCAGTGGAGGAGCGATGAATGCACTGCAGAGAACAGATGCTCGCACAGTGACCTAGAACTAGTCCTTCTGCTCCAAAACCACACATCTCTGCCACCTGAACTATAGAAGACCCCACAACAGGGAAGTTGGAATAATAGTGGAATGTCCTATAGCCTGTCTATGGGCAGGTCATTAAAGGGTAATATCAACCATGCACGCTGAGCTGGTGCATTGCAGTGTGGTCACTCCGGCATACACAAAGAATTAAGACAGGCAAGAGGGGGTGAGGCCTAGGAGAGTATCCGAGTAGCTCTGTTCCCTCCTTGCACACACTATGCTGGGACAAACGCAGAGCAGCAGCAGGGTTCTATAGAGAGCTGTTCATTACAAAGCATCTCTTGCTGATTTCATTCTCAAATCCAGAGTATTCAGATGCAGTAGCTCCCATAGCAGTTAGGACTGTCTCCAGTGGAGATAATCTGCTACAGGAGAAAAGGTCATTTAAAAGTCTTAGCCTCTTCTGCTGGTTTATTGCACCCTAAATGCTTCCTTACAAAAGTAAAGTAGCATCAGGTCATGGTGGCATCCAGGAACTCCCAGGGTCCATTCCCACCAATCTCACGGGCTACTGGGCAAGTCAACTTTTCAGCCTGATTTTTCTGGTCTGTAAAATGGGAACATCACACAGGGAGCTGCATCCACTGATTTCTAAATCAGAGGCTCAGAACCAGAGCATGCAAACTACATTGGCCCAATCAGAGCACTGATGCTTGACTTGAAAGGTTACCGCCACCAGACACTTCTAAAGTGCGCTACACGTACAAGTTACTTCACAGACATTAATTAATCCTCACAAGACCCTTGCGAGTTTAGTAAGCAGGTAAATAAGTCAGTATCATCTTCACTCTGCATGTGAGAAAACAGAGACAGATCAGTGAACAACCTTGTGTTCAGAAGTGCTGAGCGCTCCTGAGTCCCATGGTAGTTCGCAAGCTCAGCATCTCTAAAAAAAGCCAAAGTCATCAGCCACTTGCTGACGGACAGCAAGTCAGTGGCAGAAGTGGGATTAGATCACAGCTCTCCTGACTCTCTGTCCCATGCTCCAACCAGCAGACCACGCTGCCTTCAACACCATGTCAGGATAGGCCGAGCTGGTTTTTGCAGCAAAGAAATTAACAAGAAAGTCCAACAACATGTGACTGAACAGACACTCCCAGAGAAATCTCATTTTAAAACAGGAAATAGAGACTCGCCAGCAGCTCTTTGGGGCAGAGACCATCATTTTTTGTTTGTTTGTACAGCACCTAGCACAACCGGGGCTCCTAGGTGCTACGGTAATACAAATAAATATGACAAATACTGAATTTGGACTAGCTCCTGAATCACGCTACATAGGCATGTGCAGAATAGCACCTTGAAATGTTTCTGCTTTGATCTCCAGTGTCAACAAAGATTACAACATCACACCTCGAATCGAGCAACAGCCAGGCCAATATCAGGGTGGGGGGAGGAGAGGTGGCTAGGAAGGATGAGGCTTGAAGGTTTCTTTTCTCAGAATTACACTGCAATACTTGGCATCAACACGCCTCCTCCAGCGGCTGCTACCTCCTGAATTCGGCAGCTGTGGTTAATGCTTCCCCTTTGCTTCTTGTTAAAAGGGACAACTGTCAACTTCAAAAAAAAAATAAACCAAACTTGCCACATGACTCTGAGCCAGCTGGTACAAGTGACACCCTGGATCAGTAGAACAGACACAGGTTGCCAGGGTGAAAAACATTTGTCTATTTTTTCAGTTTGTTTCCCTTGTGCACTTGATGTCTCACTGTAATAATTTGCCTCTGTGTGTGAACCTTTAAAGTCTTGTAAGTTAAAGGAACATTGGGCAAATTTTCAAAATGTCCCACTGAAAAAAAATCAAGAAAGCCAATAGGACTTAGGCTCCCAATTGTCTAAGTCACTTTGAAAAATGGAACTTCGGTGCTTCTGAAGACTGTACTCGTTGTCAGGGTTCATATCCCTAAAATGTGTCCTAGTCCCTTCCCTTGATTTGTGTTCCACTGAGTTCTAGGGTACATCTCCCACTTCTCCCCACGAGGCAAATATCTCTGTGGGCTTTTTCCTTTGATCTAAACAAAAGAAAGGCAGTAACCCTGTATCCAAGGGCAGCCCCATGCTAAGCCAGTAGACACATCACAGGAAATTTGCAAAAACCAAACCAGTCTTTGCACTAGCGGAGAATTGCAGTTTCCATTATTCATTTTGTTTATATTTGTGTATGAATCGTATCCCCTCACCCCCAATTAGCATTGAAAATACACTTAAAGCATGAGACAAGGAGGCATTTCCCCCACACTCTAGTCCAGGTGCGTGCAGCATATTTGCAGCTCATGCTATGCACAGGTATTATTTACAATCCAGCCCGGTATTTAAATCGCTATAGTACAACACTCTCATTCACAGCTTTGTTATTCTCATAACACCTGAGACAGAGTTAAGTGACTTGCCCAGATCATAGGGAGTCTGTGGCTGAGCTGAGAATTGAATCTGGATCTCCTGTCTTCCAGTCCAGGGCTTTTACCACAACCCATCCTTCCTCCTTAGATCGCTAACCAACCGTCTATAGCTGGGTACTAACGTCCCTCCTGACCAGGGAGTTTAATATGTGCTATAGGTGGAGATAAGAGGACACTTGGGCGTTGTGACGAGATGTTCAATTCCTTTGCTGAGTGGCCCCCCTAGGAGTGGGTCTAGCCAAGCTATTTCCCAGCACTGGTTCCCAAAATGGTTCGAAGCCCCATCTTGGGAGGGACTCCCAGGGGTAAGCTCTTTTCTGACCCCTAGGGGAACAGCTCGGCTTTTCCAGCTAGGAGCCAGGAAACGGGAGCTGTCTTGGTTTAATTTGGTTTTGTGTTTGAAGACTCTTTAGCTGCATTGAGGGAATGCAGCCAGAGACCCTGCCAATTTGTTTCAATTTGATTGCTCCAGAAAACCTGCAAATAAACCTGCAACCTCAGGGAAGCTTTTCCTTGACAACTTGGGATTCCTGCTAGGCTCTGTACACAGACCCAATCCCTACCACAGGTCATATCCTGCCTCTAAAGTGCTGAGCACAGTTGTAATTCGTGTGCCTGCTTCTTGCTGACTTCACAAATCTCAACTTTTTAGTCAGATCTTTTTTTGGTAGGGGAGGGTGAAACATTGGAAGCAGTTAGTCACTCGCTATGGAGCAAAGGTTTGCAAGCATAGTACTGGAAAATAAAACACAGTATTAAATATGCAGACGTGCAGAAAATTATCTGTGATCATAGAATGAGGATCAGGTATACCTGTTTCCAGCACAAACAGCAACTGCTTTCCTTTCAAGTCAGTTACTTATTTCAGATTAAGGAACACAGAAAAAGCAAGAAAGAGACAAAGTAAATTGGCAACACCAATTAAAAAAGGATGCAAAAAGCATTAATGCATAACTGTGGCCAGTAGGGTTAAGGTTAAGGAGGAATTCTTTAAATATATATTAGGAATAAACAAACTCCTTGCAATATTATAGGTCTGATACTAGACAAGGATGGTAAAATTGTCACTCATGATGCAGAAAAAGCAGAAGTGATTCAAATAAATATTTCTGTTCTGTATTTGGAAAGAAGCAGGATGGTGAATTCATATACCACAGTGATAATGAAATGCTTTCTATTCCATCAGTGACTAGGGAGGATGTGAAAGAGTTGTGGATGTTAAAGTTGATTATTTTTAAAATCAGCAGGACCAGAGAAGTTGCACCCAGGAGTAGCAAAAGAATTGGGTGACTAGTTGGTTGACATAATAGATTTATACTTCTGGACAGTGTTTAATTTAGACCTGTGAGACATTCTGATAAAAATGTAGCCCGAATTAAATGGATTAAAAACCGGTTAACTGATAGATCTCAAAAAGTAATTTTAAATGGGGAGTCATCACTGAATGGGGGTGTTTCTAGTGGGGTCCCAGAGGGGTCTGCTCTTGGCCCAATTAAGTTCAATATCTTTATTTGTGAATCGGAAGAAAATATAAAATCAATGCTAATAAAATTTACTGAGGGCACAAAAATTGGTAGAGTGGTAAATAATGATGGGGATAGGTCAGTTATACAGAGCAACCTGGATTGCTTGGCAAGGCGGGGCCATTTGAACAACGTGTTTTAATAGATACAGCCAAATGAAAGGCCATACAATCAGGAACAAAGAATGCAGGTCACATTTACAAGCTGAGGGTCTATATCCTGGAATTCAGTGACACTAAATGACCTAGCAGCCATGGTAAATAACCATTTGAACCTAAGCTCACAGCAAGATGCTGTAGCTAAGAGGGTGCAAGCAATCACTGGATATATAAGCAAGGGAATATTGAATAGAAGTAGGGAGGTGGTATTATCTCTGTATACAGCATTAGAGAGATCCCTACTTCATGCTATGCCCAGTTCTTGTGTCCAAACTTCAAAAGGGATGGTGAAAAATTGGAAAAAGTTCAGAAACGAGCTACAGGTTGAACTTCTCTAATCAGGCACTCCCTGGTCCGGCAACATCCATGGCCCGGCATAGGCACCGACTCCGTGGGTGCTTCAGGGCTGAAGAACCCACGGGGAAAAATTACTGGGTGTGGAGCAACAAGCTTCCCCCTCTGCCCACGCCCCCCGCGCTTACCAACTACTCCTCCTCCCTCCCAGCACTTCCGGAGCTCCATGAACAGCTGATTCACGGCGTTCAAGCTCCAGGAGGGAGGGGGAGGACCTGGGGCCAGCGGCTAGGACCCGAGGTGAGGGGCTGGCGGCTGGGACCTGGAGCCAGCATCAGAGCCTCCAGGAGGGCAGCAGGGGGGCCCCCAGGTGGGGGGCCACACTGGGTGTAAAACCTGGGGGTGCTGCTGCAGCCCCCATATCCTACTTCCTGCGCCTATGGAGACTCGCTGGCACTCTGCATTGACCTCCCGTGGTCCGGCAAATTCTCTGGTTCGGCACCGGTCAGGTCCCGAGAATGCCGGACTAGAGAGGTTCAACCTGTACAAGAATGATTCAAGGTTGGGAAAACCTGCCTTTCAGTGTGAGATTCAGTGTGCCTTTCAGCAGCTCAATCTATTTAGTTTATCCAAGAGAAGGTTAAAAGGTGACTTGATCAGAGCTTACAAGTATCTACGTGGGAAGAGATTTCTGACAGACTGATCTTTAATCTAGCACAGGGGTCAGCAACCTTTCAGAATTGGTGTGCCAAGTCTTCATTTATTCACTTTAATTTAAGGTTTTGCGTGCCAATAATACATTTTAATGTTTTTAGAAGGTCTCTTTCTATAAGTCTTTAATATATAACTAAAATATTGTTGTATGTAAAGTAACTAAGGTTTTTAAAATGTTTAAGAAGCTTCATTTAAAATTAAATTAAAATGCGGAGCCCCCCAGACCGGTGGCCAGGATCCGGGCAGCGTGAGTGCCACTGAAAATCAGCTCGCGTGCCAACTTCGGCGCGCGTGCCAACTTCGGCGCGCGTGCCATAGGTTGCCTACCCCTGATCTAGCAGATAAAGGCTTGACAAGATCTAACAGCTGAAAGCTAAAGCTAGATAAATTCAGATTAGAAATTAGGAACATTTTTTTAACACAAGTGTTATTAACCAATTTACCTACGTTTTCTCCATCACTTGAAGTTTTTAATTCAAAATTAGCTACCTTTCTAAAAGATATTAAAAAGCTCAAATCGAAGATATGGGCTTGATGCCAAAGTTTCAGGGTGAGTGTTTTTGGCCTGAGTTTTGCAGGAGGTTAGACTAGATGATCAGTATGATCCATCTGGCTTTAGAAACCTATGAATCTAAAGTCTCCACGAAAACGTGCAGCATTCAGCTCCCTGATAGCACGCTGCATCATCTCTGCCTTACAAAACAGCAGGTGCAGACAAGCAGACATCTAGAAACATAAAGGTGCCGGGCATTGAAAACAACCCGTGACAGTTGCATACACCAACGCAGCACACCCAAAGCTGGGACACACCCATTCTTTTTCCATTCCTTGCTTTAAAGATGGCTGACCCAGCTGGCTGAAAAGGGGCTGGCTGTATACTTTAGTCATCTTGGGGGAAAGGGAAGAAGTTTGGTAAGGAATGGATGTAGTTACCCCAGGCTGAAACCTGGCTCTAAGATCTCGATCCAGAGTTACTGATATCCAAGTTCTAAAACCCTGAAAATAAAGGTAGCAGAGACTGACAGTCCCTGAACTTCAGTGACCAGCAAATAAAGCACAGAGGTACCATAGGAAGACAGAAATTCAGGGCCCGTTTCTGATGTGCTTACTCACACAGAGTAATACCTTACTCTGTACGCAGTCTCCATGGCTTCAGTGATGCTGCCTGACGTGACTAAACAGACACGGGAGGGGGAATATTTTAATGAGATGATGTAACTGCAGTTCCATGGAACCGTTTAATCTCTGGTTAACAGAACACCCACTCCCCCAGTTAACTGAATGTTGGTCACACCCCCCGGCACTGAGCGCTAGGTGGGACTGCCAGAACACTCAGTGCTGAGCTAACTCTGCTCCCACTGCAGTCTATGGGAACTTTACCATTGACTTTAATGGGACAGAGCTAGGCCAGCACTGGGTCCTTTGGAAAATGCCATCCACCATGTTTCATTGTCCCCCTTGTCCCAAAACCCCAGTGAACACCTCCTCCCTCCCCCAGAAATACAGGTTTGAGCTGCGTTTGCCCCAAAGCAAGACTGCACCAGTTAGTCAAAGAACAGGCATCATCCCTTGTGGTGAATGGCGCTTCCTACTCTTTTCAGCCCATGCTCTGACCAGTTCGCATAAACCATAGTACTTTTACTCACTACCTGAAACTTAACATAAATCTCTCAACATCTTGGCACATCTTTCCAGCTAGGTGAAGGACTTGGGAAGGCACAAGTGGGTAAGTAGAGCGGACCCATCTCTAACTCATGTATTGAAGGGAAGGTGTTTCTGAGCCCCAACGTCGCTAGAGGAATGGGGCGGTAGCTCCTAGCCACATTATCTTCCCACTGCTTGGGCAGAATGTTACCAGGCAAAGGACGAGATGTACAAATATCAACAGAAAGGGCAGGGAGGATCCCAGGACATTTGTGCCACAGGGTTTGGTGAGGATACCCTGGGCCTTCAGGAAGCACATGAATATTGGGTTACCTACCGGTCCATGTGGTGGAGGAGGCTGCACTTCTGCTCAGCCCATGTAGACATCTTTCCAGTGCATGATGGATTCTGTCCTCTGTGCAAGTTGTGTGCTGCATTTTAGTTCATCTCCTAAATGGAGAGAGAGAGAAGAGTTAACATCACCAGGCCGTACCCAGGAGCACTCTGCTGAGCAGAGAACACAAAAGAACTCCCCGAAGTCTTGACAAGCAAGGACATCCGCTTTGAAATTTCACCCAGCTAAGAGTCTCTTCCCGACCTTTTCAGCTACTGTCATTGCTACCTTGTAATCTTCTCTGCCAATCGCCTGTCTTCCCTACCTTCCCAACTGTCAGCAAAACAAGAAATACGGGCAACTCAATCAAGAGGAGCTGCAGGGTCTCTTTGTTGTGACCAGGGGGCGTAAGAGCCTCCAGAACTACAGTATGTGCATGTGCGTTTTCTCACAACTACCCTCCGCTGGAGAGAGCAAGACTGGCTCATGGGTTTGCAATGATGATGAAGTCTAGTGGCTACAGGCCTGCAAAGAGCCTTAACGTAACTGACAGTTAAGGAAGTCCCATAGCTTAGATGGTAAAAGGAGCAGATGGTTCCGAGTTCTTTCCACCCCACAGTGCAGGCGTGTAATTTAAATGGTGACCATGATGGACATTGTTGGTGGCTATGGATTCCTCCTACAGTGCCTCTGCTCACAGATCATAGTTCTTGCCTTAGGCAACCTGTGGGACTGCAAAGGGGAGCTGGGTCTGCTCCTTCTCCAGCCACTCCCTGCTGCTGACTGGCCAACTTAAGGCAAAGGCCAAGAGGCTATTGGGGTAACGCAGGACACACATGGTCATGGAATCTGTGCTCTAGGATAGAGCGCCTCGTCATGCAGGATGGTCACAGCCATGTTGAAATAGCAGATTGCATGCACATTTCACCATCAATTTTACTGTATGGAAAATACCCTTTCACCCCTACTACGTAGGGATCAAACCCACTAGGCAGGCCAACACACGATGAGTCGCACATGATGTGGCATCCTCCCTCTTACAGCATTACATCCTATTCAAGGGAGCGGTGGGTGACACGCTGTTGGTAAGAAAACTAGCCTTTCAGTTAAGCATCATGGCAGTGATCATGTATCTCCTCCTATTACAAATAATGAAGAGACTACGGAGTTAAGGCCACCTCCCCTGCAATCAGAGCGGAACATCCGGATGGCTACTGCTGGGTATGCACCTTCCCCTCTCTAGCCAGAGGCCTCAGTGGGGTCTCAGAGCTTCCTTGCCTCTTGATTTAAAAAAATAACCTAAAATCCATCTCTCCCGGGAGGAAGGTTTAGCCAGTGCAGCCTTTGCCTCTGGATGACAGGAGCAGCCTCCTATTCATTCTCTACACACACTAGGATCCTAGAAGATCCTCGAAGTGTTGAACTTGAGTCTGGGGCATCCCAGCATTTCTCTTGGCTTGATTCTCCAATGTATCCAAGCAGAACTCGGCGATCATGGCTCCTCAATTCACAGCCACTGTGGGCAGCTTACATTCAGTGGGGAACCCGGTGTAACAGAGCTGTGCTCCACCCTATGCCTCCCTGCCCACCCACTACCTCCCTCACGTCAGTGGGCAGGGAGGAGGGTTCTGGCTCGGCAGAGCTGGCCTAGCCACACCATCAGCTATATGCTGGTGGAGATTGCCCCGCACAGGGGAAGATCTCTAATGGAGGCCTCTAGCGGCCTTGGGCTCCTGAGCAGGACAAAATGAACTTGGCAAGTCAGAGAATCAAGCCCCTATTCCTACCTCATCCACACTTCAGAGAATCCACACGTGGGTCCCTCCAGGCAAAAGTGGCACTGAAGCACTGGCCTGGCAGGTGAAAGCACTCTGCTTTACTGGGAAGTGAAGAGCTTCTTCGGCATGTTGGCACCAGACTCTTCCCTGGACTGTGTTGGTTTCCTGTCAACACTCCCACCGACTGACTCTGCTATGGCAGTGTAGGGAGAAGAGATTCTGCCACAAATGTCTGAAGTGAACAGACAGAGAGTATGTGCTCATCTTCCGATCCGCTTGGCATTTCACTCATGACTCGTGGCCAGCGTCAAAAGGAAAACGGTGACTAAGAAGGCAATGACTCATGTATCGCCCAGCACATTGCCACAGGGCACAAAAATCCTACATGTCAGCTTGTTCGAGAACACAGCTGGGTCATCTGAAGAAAGGCTAATGTTAATCTAGTGTTCAACAAAGAAAGACTAGGAAATGCCTCTTGCCCGTTGAGAACGCTTGATCCACCTGCCACGCACTGTCCCAGAACACCAGAATTCCCTCCCTTATGCCCCTTGATTTTGAAATAGGAAACTGACGTTGGGACCTGAAGGGAAAGTTATTACCGTAATTTTCAAACCACAAAGTACAGATGCATCTGTCAGTTTCCTAATGTGCCTATGGTGACCACACACGTCTCCAAGGCTTGTCATATTCAACAAAGTCTGTTGAAAATGTAATGGAAAAAGGACTTTGGAATGTGTCCAGATTGGTGAACTAGCAACATTTCATTCCCCCTCACATCATCCCCCCCAAAACAGACCCACAACTTGTGCAAAATTACACTACACGGGACACTACTGGAAAGTGCAAGTCAGACTTTCTAAGCGGCCTTGCTAAGGGTCTGCCTACACTGTAGAGGGAGGTAGATTTATCCGAGCGAGCTTTATTTTAGTTAGCTCAGGAGCAGTGAAGCCACAGTGACCCAGGCTGTATAAGCCCACCTACTCAGGCAGTAGCCTGTGCTGACGTCCATGCTGCCACAGCTTCGCTGCTATTGGTACTCACGCCAGCTAGCTTAAAGCTAGCTTGGGTAACTCTACACGGGCTGCAAGCACACCTCCCACTGCACTGCAGACATACCCTATATCACCTCCCTACTCCCAGCAATGCAAGGGGAGGCCAAAGACTGAGGCTAAGATTTTAAAGAGCGTCCAGTGATTTGGAGTGTCTCTTTTTTGGGTGCCCAGCTTGAGAGACTTTAAAAGGATTTTCGGTAAGAGCTGAGCGCCTGCCCACTGGAAATCAGGCCCTTTTTATGTGTCTCAAGCTGAGCCCCCCAGAATGGAGACACCCCAAATCAACTAGTCAGTTTTGGAAATCTACCAGAGCACGTTAGTGCACCGGAGTGAGTTCTTCAGGTGCAAGTGTCTGCGTGCGCTAAGAGCACGCAGGGTGAATTGCCCACAGTGGCACTTCAAAGCACTGGCAGGGCTGATGCTTTGGGATCAAAGCATTTCGGGGGGGAGGGATAGCTCAGTGGTTTGAGCATTGGCCTGCTAAACCCAGGGTTGTGAGTTCAATCCTTGAGGGGGCCATTTGGGGATCTGGGGCAAAAATTGGGGATTGGTCCTGCTTTGAGCAGGGGGTTGGACTAGATGACCTCCTAAGGTCCCTTCCAACCCTGATATTCTATGATTCTATGATCAGTCCTGCTCCAGCTCCATTGCCACGCCTTGGCGCTGCTTTGCAAATTTCCAAGCAGTATGTCATGGTACAATGGAAGGGCTTTCCTGCCTGTAACAAGCCCTGCAGCTGTGGCTCAGACAGGGTCCCAGAGAGAGCCTGAGAACGACTTACTGAAGGCTGTGTGAGATCTGGCAGAAGACAACAGGCACCTGGAGAGTTTTCGGTGGAGGCTTGAAATCTGGAATTGGTTCTTCAGGAAAGGGAAAAAAAGGGAAAGCACCAGAAAAAGACCAAGACAGCTAGTAGATTCAGGAGAGGAGACTCCTGGCTATGTCTTTTCTAGCCTTCACAGAACAGGCTGTGTGTGGAAATAAAAAAGCAACAGTGCATGACACGGCCATTCACACCACACACTAGCATCTGGAGATGCCACACCCAGGAGACAGGAAGGAGAGGGGAAGCTACAGCAATGTTGTTGTTTTTGTGTGATGGTTGTGGGTATGAATACTCCACCGGAACGAGACAATCCATGTCTCTCCTTAGAGAATTTACTTGCATATGGAATAGGGTAGGGCTCAAACCAACTGCCCCAACTCTTCTGCACAAACTGGGCATGTGCTGGATGAACTAGATGTCAGGCTTTTATACTGCTGCCCAATACTGTAGTCTCTGGGTGCCTTCCATGTAAAATCAACAGTCAAGCCTGCAGTGGACTCCATGGAACATCTGACACGTCTCCCTTTTTGGGGTAAAAATTCCCCATATAATAACTTTGTCTTTCAATAGCAGCCTCCATCTAAAGACCTCCAAATGCTTTACAAGCATGAATGATCTAAACCTCACAACCAGCCCCATTTTACAGAGAGGTCAACTGAGGCACAGAGAGGTTCAAGTAATTTTCCCCAAGATCGCACAATGAATCTGCAACAGCTGGGAACAGCACCCAGGTCTCCTGACTCCCAGTCCTGTGCTTTAACCAAAACGCCACATCTTTCCTCCAATCCCAGAACAGTTAAAATAATTAAGAGGCACTGGGTCTTCTGAAAGGAGACAGATAATCTCACTAGACAGAGATTTCTAGTGCAACTCATCACCATAGTACATACTGATAGCTGATCAGATAGGACAGACTTCTACTGTTATACATGCTACAGTGAGAAACCAGCCTCTCTCTTCCCCGCCCATGAGTGGCACACACAACTAGATTCATTAATGAAGCAGCTTCTTACTGATCAAGGGGAAGTGATTGAGAATGAGATGACAACAGGGAAGCTTAGAATCATTGTCCACCAACTATGTGAATTACAAAGAAGTAGCGTGATCAATTCACAGAAAGCAAGTTTTGCTCAGCATTTTAAACGCCTTTAACAGTGGCAACAACAAAATAAAGCCACGTTGCCTCTCATTGCAGCATACTTTTTTTGAGTACCAAATATACAACGTTTGCTAGGTTTAGTTTGGTTTTTGAGAGATGGGGTGTGGCGGATACAAGCTTAAGATGGGCCCAAAGCAGAGCCAGAGCTGAGCTAAGCCCCACTAAGGAGGAGGCTGGATTTGAATAGAGCTGGCGGGGAATTTTTGGATTAAATGGTTTTTTTCCCCCCATCAGAAAAAATTGATTAGTCGACACCAAAATGGTTGGCAGGAAAGAGTCGGATTTGACAAGTTTCCCAAATTGGAAAAAAAAATCAACCTTTTTGAACCAAAAAGTTGTGAGTTTTGGTACAAAACGACTTTTGGTTTCAAAACGTTAATTTATAGTAAAAAAAAAAGTTTAATTCTTTTAAAAGGCCAAAATTGAAAGGAAACTCTTTGACTGACCCATTCCAAAATTATTTTTGGACTGGCTGGTCACAAAACAGAATCTGAGATTTCGACTTTTTGTCCCAGGTGCAGGGCAGATAAATTCTCAAAATCTTGAAAATTCTCATGGGATAGGAAAACAATTTCCTACCCAGTTCAAGATCTGCACCATGGAATATGAGGCCATCTTTCAGTTATTAGCTGAGGGTTTCAGCTCTATTAGCCAGGCCAGAAAGCCCTGCAGAAACAGCCAGGTGGGAACGCACAGGTTAAACATTAGGTGAGGGCTTCACCTTTTTATACTGTGGCAATGTCGAAGGGTCAGTGAAGGGAGAATTCCCCGTGCCGTAGGCTTTGGGTAAGGCAATTTATGCATCCCTACCGGGCTGCTGCCTCAGGCCCCAGCATATAGGGCAGGGCAGAGTTACAATGCAAAGCACTGTGGGCATTCTGGTGGCACTGCTGCCCAGAGGAAGCCGGGACAGGCTGCCATAGCTTAGGCACTCCCCTCGGGGCTGTGTAAGCTATGCCAGAGGCCTCATTGGTCCCTGGAGCAGCCCAGAATTGGAAGGACAGAAAGGACACGCTGTATGTATTAGACACCTCTGAGTGTCTTACGCTGTGGAAATCTCACTCTAGCAGTTCAAAACAGACCCTACGTGAATAGGACCCGGTATGCTACGTATCTGAAATGCGTGTGGGCTTTACTATAGGAAAAGAGCCTATACAGACTCAGAGGTGTCTAATACATACAGCGTGTCCTACATACATAGGGCCCGATTCAGCCCCTCCACTGGGGATGGGGGGGTCAGGAGTTGCTCCATTGGACAAGTGTAAGCAAGAAGGGAATCAAGCCTAAGGGTCAGATCCTCAGCTGATGTGAATGAGTGCAAATCCACTGCAGCGAATGGAGCTGCACCCGTTAGCACTACTGTTTTTGCTTAGGCTACAGAGACTTCTGTCCCACAAGGGGCAATTCCCCACCCCACACTTCTCCAAATCAGACCACTCCAGCGAGACAGCTGGAGAAGGCACAGCCCTATGCATCCTGGCTACATTAATGCTCTCTCTCTTCCATTTCCACCAAAAGGCCAAAAGAAGAAACCCAGACAGCTGTGTCACAATCTGAGATTTCCCCTTCCATTACATCCAGTCCCAGCGACAGCTCCCCAAGACACACGTGCAAAAAGCAACCGGCCCTCTGAGTGCCTGCAATCATCTCCTTCAGTGGAGGGGAAACACACGGCATGGAACAAGGTCTTTAATCCAAGCATCCAGGTCACACAAGAAAGCCCCCAGGGCACATTCAAGGCAAGACAGTAGCTCTTCCTGCCCTGCTAGTTCAGAGGCTGCTGGCTGCAATGCCAAAGTAGGAAATGGAAAACAAACACCCAGCCCAGAGGCCTGGTTTGCAAACACACTCGCTTTCACTGGGAAGTCCGATGAGCGGAGAGCCAAGTGCTGGCATGATTACAAATGCTACTCTGCCCTGTGCCTCATTCATGGACTCGGCTCCTCCAGTGCTATCACTCCTCACTCAGCCCTCACCTCAACTCAAGGGAGAGAGAAAGGGCTCAGTTCATCTGAGCCAAAGGACGGAAACTAAACTAAACCAAACCAAACCATGGATACAGAATCCATGCAGGTGTGCTGGGTGGGAGAACTGCAGCAGCAATCACTTAATTTGGAATTACAAGCACCCAGATCATATCTAATGGTTTCCTAGGCCCATGCACATGTCATTTAGTACCTACAGTGAATTTGTTTTTTTCCTTTGACAACATCTCGTCTCTTCGCCTTCCCCATTTCACTCTGAATCAGGGGTCAGGTGCAGGAATAAACCAGTGTCTCCAGAACAAAGGTCCAAGCAGATCAATCACTCCAAAGCTGAAGTAGCACCACAAGTCATCCTCTCCACCCCAGCCCCCTCCCACAAAGAGATCTGGAAGCTCAGCACCAGCGGAGAAGCAAGTGAGTGTATCGGCACATCTCTCGCATCGCACACCAGCCTGCAGGGATCAGAAACCAAGCCGTCCACAGAAAGGTGTTATGAGCTCAGCTCACTGCATCATAGAATATCAGGGTTGGAAGGGACCTTAGGAGGTCATCTAGTCCAACCCCCTGCTCAAAGCAGGACCAATCCCCAATTTTTGCCCCAGATCCCTAAATGGCCCCCTCAAGGATTGAACTCTCAACCCTGGGTTTAGCAGGCCAATGCTCAAACCACTGAGCTATCCTTCCCACCCTGAGCAGGTCATGTCCCAGTAAGAGCTATTGCCAGTGATCACTCCTTGAGAGGCACAAAACCCTAAAGCCTCCCTGGATTGAAGCCTGTATTGACCTCAGCCCTGGATTCTTCTGACTCTGAGGAGTTCCAGTGGCCTCTTGGGAATAAGCACAGTCCTTGTGTCATGAGCACAGCTCTAGAAAGCAAGGAGAGCACCCATGTGTGCGTGTACATGTATGCTACAAGCAGCTAGCCCTGCACAGGTGGCACTTACTCCTTCTATGAAATCCACGTATTTCCTTAGATCACAGAGGAAGTCCTAGTTTCTGCCATTCTTAGCATCCCAGCTTCTAGGGTCTCCTCCTCCTCCTGTGCACACAATTCCCAAGTACCAGGGTCAAAGGGTGGAGCCCCAGAGCAGAAAGACTGAGCAGACATAGGATGTTTCTTGTGGGATCCGGGGCACAGCAGGGAGAAACCCACAATTTCTTACGATCCTCACAGCGCAGGCACAGTCATCGTCTGTGTTTATGCTCAAGTATGCACAGAGCATCAAAGGACAGGGAGATGAATAAGATAAGACGTTCGTTCAAACCCTGCAAAGGTGGCATATCAAAGGATCAAGAAGGCAACAGGTTTGACAAACATCCGCTCGCAAAAGGCAAGTGAACCATCCAAACACCCAGGCTGTAAACATTATTTCCTTATTGGGTGACCGGTTCCTGGCCTGCTGGGGTAGGAAGTGAGCTGATCGCACAGCGGGGCTGCTGGAAGACAACAGCATATAAGCCCAAGCATGCGACTGGGAGCAACTCTCTCCACTCAGACTGGTGGAAGCCAAGTCCCCCTGGTGACATGGGGTATTCAAATCCATCACTGATCTGAGAATCACCACTGGCCTCAGAGGGGAAACCAGCATCTGACACTTTGCTGTGGGCAAAGATCCGAGGGTCTTTGCCCACAGCCAAAGCGGGAGGGATTGCCTCAGTCACAAACCGAGCCCTTAACATAGCCTGGGAGTGAGGTCGCAGTGGTCACAGGCCAATGGCTAGGCCTCATGTGACAGTCCTTTTAGAAATAAGAGAAGTGTGAACTTGTTTTGATTCACCGTGTAAAAAACCAAGTGCGCAAGTGGCTGTGTGGGCCCAGTTGGTCTATTTATAATAGCTAGGGTTGCCAACCCTCCAGGACTGGCCTGGAGTCTCCAGGAATTAAAGATGAGGTCATGTGATGAAATCTTCAAGAATACATCCAAGCAAAATTGGCAACCCTAATAATAGCACAGACACAGAGAGGAAGCATTGGCCTAAATCTGAAAATCAATAGCTCCTGGGTCTTCTTCAGGACTTCACCTGTCTCTTGCTGAAGTCAGTGGGAGCAGTTCTGGCCCCTCACTGTGTGACTATCTCTGCTCCACTTTTCCTATCTGTACACTGAGGATGATATGGTTATTTGAACACGGTAGTGCGTATAGATCCCCAACCAAGAGGAGGTCCCTATGGCACTAGATTCTGTACATACACATAGTAAGAGACAGTCCCCTACCTCAAAGAGGTTACCATCCAAATGGATGAGAGACAAAAAGGAAGGACCATTATCCCCATTTTACAACTGGGGAAAACGAGGCACAGAGCGATTAATAGACTTGGCCAAGGTCACACGGGGACTCTGCGGTAGAACCAAGAATTGAACCCAGCTGCCCTGAGCCAGAAGCTAGTGCCTTAGCCACAAGACCGCACTGCATCACACATCTCCAGGCTACTCGTCTACTTCATACTTCAAGGGCCACAGGCGACTAAGAGCAGGTCGCTATCTCCATCCCAAATAGGCCAGCAGGTGCCACTCACTCATGCTTTTTCCCTAAATGGAGCATGAAGTCTATAGTATCTTAACTTCAGTTGAGCGTTGAGGCTGCTGAGCATCTCTCAGGCCTTAGTGAGCCAAGGATGTACGGCTTGGTTCAGCAACACCTAAGAATATGGAACATGGGTGGCCATCTACAAGAACCCCATTCCAAATATGGAAAGGAATTATGTAGTTCAGGGTGAGGGGACACGGGTGTACATATATATGGGGATAAAGGGACAGAACTTAAAGAAATGAATCATTTAGAATACAAGCAAAACTTTCCAACAGCAACAGCTCTTCAGCTAGTGATTATACTCCCCAAGGAAGCAATCCAAGTCCCATCACTGGGGACATTTAAGATTGAACTGGACAAAGCGCACACACACACGCACATTATGGAATAACCCTGCAATAATTCTTGCTTTCTATTAGACCCATGCTTCTGCTCTTCTCCAGTTTGTCATGAATACTGACAATGGGATGTCTTTTAGCTAGTGGCGTATTAGATTTTACTACTTCTGATTACTTTTCTGGCCACAGTCAAGCCCCGTAGAATATTCTACATCAATCTGGAGAGTGCTTTGCTACCCATCTAGATGAAATGTGCTGTAGAAATGTAAAAGCAGAAAGTTGCAGCACCATGTGGATTACTGCAGCTTAAGAACAAGGCATGGGAGGGACTATGAATTGTCTCTGACTCAACATTATGGACGTATTGGAGCTAGCACTAGGTATCCTGGACGTAAAAATCAACGGTGCCCTTCCACAGGAGGGGCATGTATTGTGATCATGAAAGAGAGGGTTGACCAAGTGCACTGATCTGCAAAAGAGCCAGAACATTATAGTGCAAATATTCCCTATTAAGCAGAAATACAGAAGAAAGAGCAACTTCCTGAAGCGTTACCAGCTGCTGGAGATAAATATTTTTAAAACACACACCAGTGAACCTGGGTGACTAATTTTCCAGCTCTGGATACCAAAGTGCTGGCCCTTTTTAATGTGTTAGTCATGTGTGGTTTATTCCTCCAACTCCCTCTGGTACAGCTTCTTCTGCTTAGCTTTCACTAAGTGCCTACAGATAAGGGGATCAAAAGAGAAAGCCAACAGGAAGCTGACAGCTGCTTACGAAATGTCATCGCCACATAAATTTCTCTCTCCAAGCCTTTCTCGCTGTTGAAAATAGGAATTATTTAACAGGATTTCCCTAATTCCACCCTGGAGATTAATTGCATCAGCAGCAGTCACTTAATGCTAGGGTTCGTGCATTGGAGGGACCACAAACCTGCGAAACCAAAACTAGACATACTTATCAACATCAAATATCCAAGAAGTTGACGTGGCTTCCAGGGACCCAGAAGATCTAGGTTCAGTGGCTGACTTTGCCAGTTTCCCTGTGTGACACTAGACAGGGTGAGCAATAAAACACAGAGACTGAGTTCAGTTCCCAGCTCTGCTACAGGCTCCCTGCGGGTATGTCCACATTGCATAGTAAACCCGGCTCTGTGGGACCTGTGCCTGCAGCCCCATTCTTTTCAAGCTTGTGCTGGAGCTTCCACACTGCACTGCTATGCGAGCCTCAAACCAGTGCCGTGGGCAAATAACGTAGAGTAATATTTTCAAAAGCACCTAAGTGATGCAGGAGCCTAAATCTCATTGACTTTCAATGAGACTCAGTCTATGTCTACCCTACGCACAACTGGTGGTGGCGTGTAACATATGCACAGCTACACGCCACAGTGAAAGCACGCTGCGTCCACACTGTGCTGTATAGGTACATGTGGCAGTGATGGGGGACTGCGAGAGTCTCCAGCAGCAGGGAGCTGCCCAAGCCTTTCCCCACTGCCGGAGACTTTCCCTGCTGCTGGAGACTATTCCTGAGGCAGGGAAAGGCTCCAGCCGTAGAGAGGCGTGGGACTCTATACTGCTAGAAACAGCAGTGTAAACACAGGCAGAGGTTGGGCGAGTGGAGAACAGGTAGGGTGTGTACTCAGGTACATACCCACATCCTTCATGCATGTCTTTACTTACTTAAACCATGTCTCACTGTCTACACTGCTACTTATACCCATGCCGGTGGGGCTACATGGGTATGTACATTACATGCATTTTTGAAAATTTTACTCTTGCCTCTGGGCCAGATTTTTAAAGGTATTTATGCACCTAAAGATGCAATGAAATCAATGGGTGTTTGACACCTAAGTGCTTTTGAAAATCTCACTAGGTGCCTAAATACCTCTGACATCTGGCCCTTTGTGCCTCAAGTCCCCCATCTGTAAACGGGGGATATTTCCTTTCTCTGTTTAGTTTATAAATTATTTGAGGGCAGAGACTGTCTCACATTTTGTTTGTACTGTGCCTAGCCGCCACTGCACCCCGATCTTGGTTGGGGTCTCTAGCCATTACTGTAACACAAATAATAATGGTCATCCTTTTTTTTTTCGACTTGGTTTCTTAAATCTCTTTCTTCTCCAGGACGGCTTTTTTAATCTTCCTATCTTCCTCTTAACAAAGAAACCAGGCTCATGAGCCTGAAGACTTCATAGAATTCTTTTGTGACAGTGGATTCAAGACATCACAGCTGAATGTCTGTCTCTGGTATGTACCTGAGAGCCTCATAGTCTTTAATGGATTTATCATCACATCCCTTCAAGGTAGGGCAGTATCCCAATTGTACAGATGGGGAACTGAGGGAGCAAGAGATTAATTGATTTGCCCAAGGTCACACAGAAAGCCTGCAGAGGAGCAGGGAACTGACCAGGGTCTCTGGTGTCCCCCACTAGCACCCTAACCATCTCCTGTACACAGGCTGAAGGGTTATATTTAAGCCTATATTTAAGATAATGCTCCTAAAACTTCTCATGAATGGAAGAACTTTTCAGTCATTTAACCACCTGGCTTTGTGGCCAGAGGGAAAGATGTAACTACAAGAATGAACACCAACAGACCTGAAGAACAGGACTCCGCAAGCCTGTCAGCTCCCAAGAGAGCTACTGCTACCTTGACAGATGTCTCAGGGCAGGAAGAAGCTCCTCTCACAAGCAAAGAGCCCAGGGTGGTGTTTATTTAGTAGTTCCTGTTTTTAGCTTTGTCTCTTTTCTCTGTCTTTGTTGCAGAAATTGAATTGTTATGATGGTGATACATGGTTTGCATGGAGGAGGGTGAAGAGGTTATGCATTTGGCTTGTCAACTTCCCTTCACTAATAAAAGAACTGAAGCCTTGACATTCAAACAAACCAGGTTCAGATCAAAACTAAAAGCAAAATACCATACAGGTGTTTTTTTAAAATTCTGTTGGAGCAGACAACAGCTGCTCTGGACTGTTTAGATTTGAAGGGACACATTCATCTCTGATGTGCCTCCACTAAAAGTCCATGAAGTTACACCAGGGATGAACACGGCCCTAAAGCAGCAATGAGGCAAGAGGCTCTCACTGGGGACGGGCCAGTTCAGCTCTCATATGTCTGAGTTTGTAGGATTTTTCACCCCCATTACTGGAAAGCAACCCATCCTTACAACTGCAGCTATTGTGTGAAATGTGGATCACAACACTGGGGCGCTGCGAGGATAAATGAACTAGAGAGAGAGACTGTGACGCGCTGTAACAGCCAGCTATTACTGCTCTTGCAGCCCATCACATGCTTCTGTTGTTGTCTCAAGTGCTTCCATTGCATCAGGCTCAGTTTAAAATTGCAGCGCTGTCAGGTGATGCACTGCTGACAACACATGCAAACCAGTCCTGGGGTCTAATTTGGCAGATCTGAAATGGTGGAAACTACAGTTACTTCAGCCAAGTGCAGAGGCTGCAGCAAGATGCCGCTGGCAAAAAGGGCTTTGTTTCTTCCATCTGTGGGGGCTCATCACTGGGACCTTCCCTCTGTAGGCAGGAGCACAGGCAAACACCCTGACTGGCACCTGCGGGCAGGATCTTCACAGTCAGGTCGGCCGTGCCAAAGGCCTTTCCCCTAAGGCACAGCCAGCAGTTTGAAGAAAGCTGGAAGCACCCTGGCAGATCCAGTTCAGCAGGGTTTCTCCTTTATTCACCCCACAGACATGCTGAACGGTCGGGGCTCACTCGTGTTCTTCCCCGGGTTCTTCTTGTGCATGGTCCCACCCCCCTCACCACCCAATCCACACCCTGACAGACAGACAGAGTACCATTTAGAATCCTTTCCAGGCAGGTCAAATAAGGGCTACAGACTGAGCCCGCCCTTCACGTCAAGAGCTATAACCCAGTTGCTGAAAAAGCAAATCTTTCCACAAACACCATGCCACAAACACAGATGTGGCTAAGTTACGCGCCAGCTGTCTCTCACATGAGCTTGCTGAAGAGGAGCAGGACTCTGAGAACTTACAGTTGGGTGCCAGACCCTGAGACTCGTTGAGGGCTACTCACCGATATCGCCTCAGTACTGTCCCTCTTCTGCAGCCATGTTTCAACTCCTCACCCTTGTTTGCAGGGCCGGCTCTAGGCACCAGCGCTCCAAGCATGTGCTTGGAGCGGCACTTTCCAAGGGGCGGCACTCTGGCCCCCCCCCCCCCCCCTTTTTTTTTTTTTTTTTTTTTGCTTGGCGGGGCGGCCCTGGACAGAGCCCTGCCGCTGGAGAGCCAGAGCATCATCCCCTGGAGCCGAGCCCGGGCTAGGGTGACCAGATGTCCCGATTTTATAGGGACAGTCCTGATTTTTGGGTCTTTTTCTTATATAGGCTCCTATTACCCCCCACCCCATCCCGATTTTTCACACTTGCTGTCTGGTCACCTTAGCCCGGGCTGTGGCGGTGAGAGGGGGCTCCCGGAATGTGTGAGGAGCTGGGGAGGGCGGGAAGCGGGGCCCAGGATGCAGGGAGGGAGGAGGGATCCTGCTGTCCCCACCGCTGCCGCTCTGAGTCTCCCCAGGGTGGCGCGGCGTTTCCCCGCTCAAGTGGGCTGTGCAGGGCGCCGCCAGGCGGGGCAGGGGGCGCGGATCCCCACTTGTGCACCGATAGGGCGAGTGGCTGGGCAGCCCGAGCTGCCAGGGAGCTGCCGCCGCCCCCTCCTGCCCCCGGACCCAACCCACTGCACACCTCCCTCGCCTCAGCCCTGCGCTGCCTGCTCCGGGCCCCCACAGCACTAGGGGTGGGGAGAGGCAGAGCCCAGCTCCGAGCAGGTAGCGGGGGAGACTGCCACGACGGGCAGTTTTTTGTTTCGGCGGGGTGGCGCTGGGGGTGGGGTGGGTTTTTTTTATTTCGGCTGGACCACACTCGGGGGGATTTGTTTTTTGTTTCAGCGGGGCGGCACTCGGGGGAGAGGGGGTTGTTTCGGAGGGGCCGCCCTCGAGGGGGTTGTTTCGGAGGGGCCGCGCTCGAGGGGGTTGTTTCGGAGGGGCCGCGCTCGAGGGGGTTGTTTCGGAGGGGCCGCGCTCGAGGGGGTTGTTGTTTTTTTTGTTTCAGCGGGGCTTTTTTTTTTTTTGCTGGGGGGTGGAGGGGTGGCACTCAGTTGTTTGGTTTGGTTTTTTTGCTTGGGGCGGCAAAAAAGTTAGAGCCGGCCCTGCTTGTTTGCAAGGCCCTATGTCTCTGGGGTCTCCCCTCTATTCGTTAAGAGAGGGCTCTTCAATCTAGTAGATAAAGGTGTAACGGGACCAATGGCTGGAAGATGAGGTTAGATAAATTCAGACAGAAATAAGGTGCATATTTTCAATAGTGAAGGTAATTAGCCATTGGAACCACTTACACAGGAAAATGGTGGATTCTCCATCACTGGACATTTTTTAAGACTGTATTATCTGAGCACCTCTCAGTCTTTAATATATTTATTCTCGTAGAAAGTCAGGGGTGCTAGTATCTCCAGTTTATAGATAGGAAACTGCCCCAGGTCACTCAGGGAGTCTGTGGTAGAGCAAGGAATTGAGCCTAGGGCTACCATGTCACAGGCTAGTGCCCTGTTGGGCTATCCTTCCTGCTTCAATAAGGGTATAAAACCATGATTTGGGGTTCTAGTTCTTCCTCTTACCCCTCCTCCTCCTTGTATTTTATTGATCTATGACCCTCACTCCTGAGGTCATGTCTGAATTCAGCTGGTCACTCTTTGGAGTAGGGACTGTTTCTTATTTCAGTGACAAACCTAGACACACTTTTGGGTGCTGAAAAGAAGCTAAATAGCTCAGGTGCTGCATCCCAGCTCCACCGTGTCTTGTTGTAACACAACATCTAGGAGACTCAGAGAATGGGCCTGCAGTGCTACCAATACCAAGCATTCAAAAACTGCAAGTAAGGCCTTCCTCCTCTCCCCCCTCCCAAAAAGATTTTAAGCCAAACAACAACATTTAGTCTTTTGATTTGCCTTCTGGTGTTTGAACCTCCAGGGGTCACATTTTCCAACTTTTCTCTGCAACCAGGAGGGTTAGAATCTCAACTTCCATTAAAAAGAAAAAAAAGTCAGATTCTCACATATTCATGTGGCTGATAAGAGCTGGAGCTACCAGAAAGACACCAAATATCACAAAATTCAATGAAATTGACAAAGCTAGCCACCCTGGGGTTGTTTGTGTGCACCTCGCCCTTCTTTTCAAATAACCATGAGACTGCATAGGGATTGAACTAATTAGCTACTACAATCCCCAATCCTTTTAGCAAAGAAACTCCTTAGTACCTGGAGTTTGCATCAAACAGCAGTTTACTCTTACGGCAGAAAACTGATCTTTCATTTTCTAAGAGAACAAATGGTATGCTACATGTAAATTTCTTTTGCCACATCTTTTGTAAGTTTCTAACCATTCATCTGCAAAACTCATTCCAGTAACTGTACCAGCTGGGAGAATTTCCCCATCTGTCATCCTTAACGAGTACAAATTTAACTATCCTCTAATCACCAAAGGTATTGTTCTTGGTATCAGCCAGAGAAGAGAGAAACATGCCTCAAAATGAATCAGCAGTGGGAACAATGTGACTACAGGATTTTGGGGGGTGGGGGGCTATTGATAAATAATCTTGCATACAGCAACTACCCTAATTCCCCTTTGCTGCAGTGGCAAAGCCGTGTACAGAGCCTCGGAGACATGATCAGCGTAGTAATTTCCTTGGAAGATCCTGACTGGCTGGCCCAACAGCAGGCCAGGCCACATGTTAGGGTCTATCTCTAAGAGTTTCCAAAAGGGTGGAGGGATTATGGGTGCTGAGCCCCAACTCTGTGAAAATCAGGCTCCTTTAAGGGTGTCTCGGATCTCACCCTATAGGCTTGATCCTCAGCCCCTTTCAGCCAACCCAGCAGTGCAGAGCAGACTTAAAGCTCCTGTAAATGGCCAGTTAAGGATTCCCCCTGCATAGAGGAGTCCTTTAGTGGCACAGAACCAGGCCTATGCAATCCCCAACCTTGCAGCTCCTGGCACAGGAGAGACAATCCTGGAAAAGGGGACAGACAAGAGCAGGGACGGCTCTAACAATTTTGCCGCCCCAAGTAGTCGCCACCACGGCAGCAATTAGGCGGCAGGTCTGCCGCTCTTCCCGCTGCCGAATTGCCGCGGCGGTGGGCAAGAATGGGGTGGCAGCGGCGGCAATTCGGCGGCGGGAAGAGCGGTGGACCTGCCGCCGAATTGCCACCGCGGGACTCGAACTGCCGCCCCATTCTCGATGCCACCCCAAGCACCATCTTGGAAAGCTGGTGCCTGGAGCCGGCCCTGGACAAGAGCCCCTTTGCTCTCCAGACCCACGGGGGTCACTGCTGCTGGCACAACTTAGCATAGTCCTGAGGCTGCTCTACGCTGCTCCTTGGTAGAATCAGACTAGCAGGCCGGGGAATCAAACAGCTGCAGAACAGCCCCAGGATCTGGCCTGACTTATCTAAGTTAGTGGAACACTGAACACTTTCCAGAAGAATAGCACAGGTGGGCGTCACCTTACCCAAGAACCCCTATAAGGCTATACAACATGCTCACAATGTGTCACACCCCTCTCTGTTACATAGGCCCTCTACTGCATATGTCCTCCAGCTTCCTACTGCTCTTTCACCCCTAACTAACCTCTCCGCCCAGGGATTTGTGCACTTTCTTGTGAGCATCTAACACTCATTATGCTTCACATAAACAGCAGACCACACTTGCTTGTTGTTATACTGCTGATATTGCTGCAAAGTTAAGATTTAAATTTGGTTTGTTTTTTTAAGAATTGCTAGCCTTACTCTCTTTGGAAGTTCCTTCCAATTTTATCCCTGCGGCAAGTGAAGAGTGAGTCTCAACAGCTCAGCTGCAAGAAAAGGCTCTGCCTGTTATTGTGATCAATTACCAGCCAGCCATTACAAGGAAATTCCACTCCCGGGTTACAACATGGCACTCCAGTTCAGATACTGCAAAAATGATCTGGGTTGAATACCGTGTCCTGCCTGCCCACTTGTCCAAAGGCAACGCACAGCGCCTTGCGAATCTAGCCTCCGCTTAGATGGAACCCTTACAGAGAAATCCTGGGCAACCATACGGAACAGCAGCTCTCTCATTTCATCCTCCAAAGTGTTACGTTGTAAGACACACACGCACACTCAGAAGATTGACGGGACTTGGTGGCACATCAAAGAGGAAGCATGGTCCAATGGTTTGGGCTCTAGGCTGGGACTCCGGAGATGTAGTTTAATTCACCGCTCAGCTCAAGGTCACCTAAGAAGTCAGTGGCAAGTCACTGAGTCTCTGTGCCTCAGTTTCCCGTCTAGGAAAATGGGTGGAGGCAATGGCAATAACAGAGCTTCAATAGCTCTCAGGGGTGTTGGTAAAATAAACATTAAAAACAGAGGTGCTCCAAGCCCATGGTAATGGGGGCCAGATAAGTTCCTAAGACAGAGAGAGACAGATAAAGCCACTAAAAACCCTAACACTGTCTCCCCAACAACCTAGTGTACAGTCCAGATGTCATAACTACAGTAAGATAGTGTTACCTAGTGGCTAGAAGGGGGACTTCAAGACTCCTAGCTTCTACTTCTGACTCTGTGAGTGAGTCACTGCACAACCTAAGGTGATGAGTCTGTGCCTCAGTTTACTCCTCTGTGAAATGGTGATGTCCTACGTGCCTCACAGGGGTGCTAGGAGGCTCTGATAGTTAAGGTTTGCAAAGCAGTGCAAGAGTAGCAGATGAGAAGTGTTATTTTTTCTTACACCACCTTGTTTTTAGTGAGAATAAAGACCCTTCTTTGACCTTAAAAGGAGCAGGGTGCATACGCTGAAAGCTTCTTTTAAAAAGACAAACAAACTATATTTCGTAGAGGTTTTTTTCCTAACCCACAAGAACCACTTGTTTTAACCAAGACATCCTGTCAGGGGTACCTCAGAAGCAGTACACACCAATGACTGAAGCTTTAAAGTAGTGTAATTAGGTTAAACACTCAAATACACAAAAGAGCTCAGATCACTTCAACCAAGAAAGCAAAGCTATGCTATGCTGGTGTAAAACAGAGCAGGTCCCTTGAAGTCCACAGAGTTATCCCAACTTAGAACAGCTGAGGATCTGGCCCCTGGAGATTTTGCATTTCCGCTTGCGAAATCTAATTCACGAGCAATGAAAAGTTTAAATAGTTTGCTAACTATTTTGCCCACTATTGCCAAATAGATAAATAAAAGATTTAGCTGTGGCAATGGGCTGGCCTCTACTCCAGCCAAGGGAACTAGGAACCTGGCACAGAGCATGCAGGAACAGCAAAAAATTAGAAAAAACAAAACAGATTAGTGTTTTAAAAACACAACCACATAAATCTGCTTATCTCTTATATAAAGCTGTGCTAAAGTGGGCAGAAGTGAGTAAGATCATAGGCACAGCACCCCAATAATGCTGTACACAGCACCCCAGTTCAGCTGCATTTTGCGTGTGGTTGGGAATTTAACAAAATGCAAACTGTGACAGGAAAAAAGGACTTGTTTTAAAAGTAGCATTGAGATCCTAATTTCGTACGGAAAGTTGTTGGTTAAAGAAAGCCTGCCAACGGCAGGTTTCAGAGTGGTAGCAGTGTTAGTCCGTATCAACAAAAACAACAAGGAGTCCTTGCGGCACCTTAGAGACTAACAAATGTATTTGGGCATAAGCTTTCGTGGGCTAAAACCCACTTCATCAGATGCATGGAGTGTAAAATACCAAAGGCAGGAAATTCCCAATTGCTCTTAAAGTTTGAAAATACCGGAATGCAGCATTATGCTTACAATGCCTCCTTCAAGAGAAAGGATGGTGGTGTTGTGTGGTTTTGGCTCTGGGCTAGGATTCAGAAGATCTGGGTTCAAATCTAGCTCTGCCACTGACTACCTGTATGACCTTGGGTGAGTTACTTACTTCCCTTGGCCACGACTCCTCGTCTGAATGTTACTGTCAAAGATACTTCCCTGGGAGCATATGAGGCTAAATTCAGTGTTTGTTAGATGCTCAGATACTATAGTGATAGGGCCCATATAAGTATCTAGATAGACAGAGACTGATCCTTACTCTGCCACATTGCAACCCTCATCATCCTCCACAGGAACTCAGTCTGTGATCCACACAAAATATTATCATTAACACAACAATAAGGCTGGGAAGTCAAGCCCTCAAGAGACAGGACATGGTACTATTAGGCTGAACTTTACAAACACAGCAGGATGGAGTCCCTAATTCAAGTGAAGAGATCGTTTGTCAGTTGATACAACAGTACCACACTGGAGTTTATCACAGACAGTGAGCTTCAGGAGCTGTAGCCTGAGGTCTTGGCTTGGTATTTAAACCTCAGTGAAATCTACAAGACAAGTGACTGAAGAAAAGTAAACCAATGGCTATGAAGTTAGGAACTATAATGGACTTCAAATAAAGCAGGCTTCAACAGCTTCAGAGAGCTGGCAGGTAAGGTCCCATGGGAAGAAAATCAAAGGGATAAAGGTGTTCAGGAGAGCTGGCAGTTTCTCAAGGAGACAAAATTAAATGCAGAACTATCAACTATCCTGATGGAAAGGAAAGACAGGAAGACTAGTAAGAGGCTAATATGTCTCCATCAGGAGCTCTTTAATGACCTGAAAATAAAAAGGAATCCTACAAAAGAAGGAAACATGGCCAAATTGCTAAGGAGCAGTACAAACGAGTATCCCGAGCATGTAGGGTCAAAAGCAGAAAACCTAAGGTACAAAATGAGTTACACTTAGCAAGGGACATAAAAGGCAATAAAATGAGGTTCTTTAAATACATTGGGAGCAAGAGAAGATAAAGGAAAGTGGAGGTCCCTCCTTGGCAGGGAAGGAGAGCTAATGACTGATGGCTTAAGAAGGCTGAGGTGTTTAATGCCTGTTTTGCTTCGGTCTTCACTAAAAAGGTTAGTGGTAACTGATACTAAACACAATTAATATCAACAAGGGGCAAGGAATGAAGCCAAAATAGGGAAAGAACAGGTTAAAGAATATTTAGATAAGTTAGATGTATTCAAATCGGCAGGGCCTGTTGAAATTCATCATAGGGTACATAAGGAACTAGCTGAAGCAATCTCAAAACTATTAGCAATTATCTTTGAGAACTCATGGAGGATGGGTGAGGTTCCAGATGACTGGAGAAGGGCAAACATAGTACCTGTCTTTAAAAAGGGGAACAAAGAGGACCCAGGGAATTATAGTCCAGTCAGCCTACCTTCAATACCTGGAAAGATACTGGACCAAGTTATTAATTATCAATTTGTAAGCACCTAGAGGATAATAGTGTTCTCAGGAATAACCAGCATTGATTTATCAAGAACAAATCATGCCAAACCAACCTAATTTTCTTCTTTGGCAGGCTTATCAGCCTAGCAGAGGGGGGAAGCAAATGATGTGATATATCTTGATTTTAGTAAGGCTTTTAACACAGTCCCACATGACATTCTCATGAAACTAGGGAAATGTGGTCTGGATGAAATTACTATAAGGTGGTGTGACAGACCCAGACAAGTGGGATACAGAAATCTCATAGAAGGCAAATATACTAGCCATTGGATTAATAGTTTTCTGTTCCCTGAGTGACCAGAGCAGGGGCTGCACTAGAACAAGCAGGAACTTTCTGGAACCAATTTAAGGCAGGCAGGCTAATTAGGACACCTGGAGCCAATTAAGAAGAACCTGCTAGAATCAATTAAGACAGGCAGGCTAATCAGGGCACCTGGGTTTAAAAAGGAGCTCACTTTAGTTTGTGGTGTGGCGTGTGAGGAGCTGGGAGCAAGAGGCACACAAGGAGTTGAGAGGGAGAAGAGTTGAAGGACTGAGGAGTACAAGCATCAGCAGACCATCAGGAGGAAGGTCCTGCAGTAAGCGTAAAGAAGGTGTTGGGAGGAGGCCGTGGGGAAGTAGCCCAGGGAGTTGTAGCTGTCACACAGCTGTTACAGGAAACCCTATAGACCACTGCAATCCACAGGGCCCTGGGCTGGAACCCGGAGTAGAGGGCGGGCCCGGGTTCCCCCCAAACCTCCCAACTCCTGATCAGACACAGGAGGAATTTGACTGTGGGTTCTACCAGAGGGGAAGATCTCTGAGGCGATCAAAATCCGCCAATAAGCGCAGGACTCACCAAGGTAGAGGAGGAACTTTGTCACAGTGGGTGCACAACTGTTGAAAGACTGTACTTAATGACTAGTTATCCATTGTTCACTGCCAAACTGGGAGGGTGTGTCTAGTGGGGTCCCACAAGGGTCTTTTCTAGGTCTGATACTATTCAATATTTTCATTAATGGCTGGGATAATGGGGTGGACAGCGTGCTTATAAAATTTGATGATGACACAAAGCTGGGAGGGGTTGCAAGCACTTTGGAGGACAGGATTCAAAGTGACTTTGACAAATTGGAGAACTGGTCTGAATTCAAGAGATGAAATTCAATAAAGATAAGGGCAAAGCATGACACTACATGATGCTCTCCTGCTGACATATCAGCGCTTTTGTCACTGAAATTTGTGTCCAGCAGGGGGGGCAGTAGGGTGGGTTTCACACCCCTGACCCACAAAAATGCTAGTGTAGACAAAGCCTTAGATTAGATACTAGGAAAAACTTTCTAACAATAAGAATAGTTAAACTCTATAACAGGTTTCCAAGGGAGGTTGTGGAATCCCTGTCACTGGGGGTTTAAGGAGAGGTTAGCCAAATACCTTTCAGTGATGGTCTAGGTTTACTTGGTCCTGCCTCAGTGCAAGAGGCCGGACTTGATGACTTCTTGAGGTCCCTTCCAGCCCTACATTTCTATGAACCTTATGCACCACATCAGCCCCATTGCGCTGGGGTGGGAAACCATACAAAAAGCTTACAGAATCAGTAAACCCAAGTTCTAATCTTGGTTTTGACAACAACCAGCTGTGTGACTTTGGGTATGTCACTCACATATCTGGAATGTGCTGGCTTCAGATATGTATTTGCATATGCTACTTCCCTGTGTTGGTTTTTATCCGCTGCTCAGAAAACGTAGAGTTGAGTAATCAAATTACATCAAAGAAAACTCCACCAAAAAAACCCTGACATGTCAGCCTTTTCCCCCAGTTGCGACAATGATGAACAAATTGTTGACATCCTAAATAGCGCAACAGCGGTCTGCCAATTCGCTCCCTTCCCCCTTGATGAGGGAGAAGAGAAACAGTGGACACAACCTGAGCTGCCATTTTGGGTCCAGATTAAACCTGAAGAGTTTACACTCTCCAGCAGACTAGACTTCAACTCAGGACACAGTTAAGTGGCGGTGGGGAGCTTTCCCCAATAATTCCCAGCAGTCACCACAACAGCACTATGGAAAGGGACTCTTCAGAGAAAACAGCCAGTTCCTCTCAGCCTCTTTCATTTTACACCAATAGACTTCCTGTCTGAAGAGGAAGCCACAAGCTGTGTGGCTGAATCCATCCTCATAAACACATGTACCAAGGCCCAATTGCTTTGGGGCCTGAAGAGGAAGCTCCCATTAGCTAAAGATGGTTTCCACCAGCATCCTACACTTCTGCATTTTCTGAAGAGATCCTCTTACTACACCTTCTTGTATGATCACCCCAAAAGGGAAGCACTCTGGATTCAGAAGGAAGTTCTGCTGCAGTTTCCTATTCTGGGCTGTGCCTTTACCCTCCTCCCACTGCTGACACGCACGCATGGTATCCCTTCGCACTATGCAGCTGATCGGTGTGGTCACTAACAGCTAAGGACTTTGGTCTAGTCTGTATAGTACTAGGAAACGTAGAGAGAGTGCGTGTGTGAGTATTCGAGAGAAAAATAAACCACACACAAGTTATTCAGAGCCAAGAAATAACCACATTATTGCAAAGGCAAATCACCCAGCCGGTTACTCACCAAGAGAATGATCCAACTCGCTACCAAAGGGGATGCAGGATTTAAGGAGGGTGGGGGAGCCTGTCAAAGGTTGGCAGAAGCTTGGAGAACAAAACTGATACAGACACAGGGGGTGAGGGGATTCACAGCCAACACCCCATGTCCACAAATGCCGTCCCTCCTCCACAGCCATTGGTACTCCCCACCCTTGTAGAACCAGTGTGGTTGCACCGTACAGAGATAGGGAATGATTTGGAGAGCCGAGAAGTCAAAGGACATCCCCTCCTTGCACTAAGAGAAATCCAGCTTTCCCTCGGCTCCCTGCATATTGCCAGACAGTGGGAATTGGGGACGGGATCCACCACCTTCCCTGCATAGGCTATTCCAACCTTGACATCAGAGAAGCAATTGCAGACTGGCTGCCATAAGGTGTCCTAAAGAAAAGACTCCTTCCATCTCCATACCCAGAGGAATTCCCCAGGGCACAGTCCTTCTGCTCAGCCTATGCACTGAGGCCAGGATTTGCAGTGCCCCAGAGAGTTCAGGTCTCACTGCTGTTTCAGGCTGTCTGCAGACTCAGGCAGGTATTACTACCTCAGTTGCACTGAGAAGGCTTTCGTCACAACCATAGTCGCTTAGGTCCAAAAGAGTCAGATGGGTAGATTCCCTGTACCTACTAGGGAAAATTTCTTGCTCTCCAACCTGCCAAGGATATTCGTCAAGAAGAAACCATCAGAAGAAACCTTTTTATAGCAGAGCTGTGTGTCAGGTTTGATTCATAAAATATTCCCTGCTTCGAATTTACTGTTGTAGCCTCATCACCAGATTAACATGTCTAAATATTTTTAGAGGTAATATTGCCTAATGACCCTATGACTCTTCAGTGTGGGAATTACAGTGTATTAATTAGCAAGCAAAAGGCCAAAGACCTATGCCTGTAATTCACACCCTGTTTAGTCTACTGCATAATTGGGAAGTGTGAGAATCTGCCCTTGGACTGAGGATGCTAGAAAGACAGGTGTGTTTTGTCATTAAAAATGCCTTAAGTCAGGCAGACCTCTCACTTCCCCGCAGCACACTTATTTTCTGTCCCTGCCACCTGTACAGAATACATGGTGTGGAACAAAGGTTTTATCAGTAAGTTTGAGATGTCCAGATTCTCATGGAGGGCAAATCCAAGGAACATGCTGAGAACACAGTCCACTTCACCTCCATTATCACTGGAAATATACTTCCAGCTTTTCAGAACAAACATCTGGCACTTCTGAAACAAATCTAATTGTGGATCTGAGGAAGAAAGAAAAGAAAAGGCCCAAATGGTCTTGTTAACATCCGAAGGCTTCTGTGCCTGTACATGAAATTGCTAGTGTTATGTATTAGTATTCATCTGTATTTCAGTGCAATGGCTCCACGTATCCTGATGTAGTCTCTCAGGATTGAAAGTGTGCATCTGACCCCGTGTGATATAGCCAGTTCTTCCTGGCTGATTAAGGCCAGTGGAGATATTAGGTGTCTATTACTGATAAGTGTGTCCCTGTGAAGGCCAGTCACACTTACATAAGCTACAATAAGACCCTTGCTCAAGAAGCCATCTTTAATGATCACGTCATGATGCCAATGCACTGTCTTGAAACTCCCTCCTTTGGGTAAAGTTTGTGAGTCATTTTCTTGACCCATATCAGTATCCGTTATGGGTAGGGAGGGTAGATGGCATTGATATCAATAACCGCTTATGAGCTACCAACAGCAGACAAAGGTAAGGATATGTGCAGCTTTTATTAGCTTTTGATTCACAAACAGATTCAGAGATTCCAAGGCCAAGTGATCATCTAGTCTGAACTCCTGTATGACATAGGCCATAGAACTCCCCCATAATCATTCTAGATCAGCTCTTTTAGAAAAACTTCCCAACTGGATTTTAAAATTGCCAGTGATGCAGAATCCACCCCAGCCCTTGGTAAATTGTTCCAATGGTTAATTCCACTCACCATTAAAAATGTATGCCTTAGTTCCAGTCTGAAATGGTCTAGCCCCAACTTCCAGCCATTGGATCCTGTTACACCTTTGTCTGATATTCTGAGGAGCCTGTTTTGAAACATTTGTTCCCACTGGACAAGATGGATCTTCCAAGATGGACCGAGTGGCTCCTCAGTGGGCTCTTTCCCCCCCAAGCAGTCCCCAACTTGAGGGTCTGCGGGGTTCAATTTTGTAACCTCCCCTCTGTTCAATGAGTACATGAAGCCATTACGGGAGACGATAAATAACTGTGGACTGCATGGTCACCCATATGCTGACAGCCAGCTTTATGCATCTTTTTCAGCTACTCAGACTCTGGTGTCACTACTCACTCACTGAGTGCCTGACCAAGATAAGGATCCAGACGAAAGTGAACTCTTTACAGCTCAACCCAGATGGTTTAAGGAATACTGGTTGTTGGTAAGGGGTCAGTTTAAAGGTCACGCCTGCATCTACATCTTCTGTTGTAGGCATATACATACACCTTTTACCACAGTGGTTTACAGCTTTCGTCTCCTTTTGGACCCATGAATGCCTCTGGATTCCCATCATCTATGCTAAAGGCTTCCTGTGCATTTCTGGGCACCATTCAAGGTGCTGGTGAAAAATCTTTAAAGCCCTGAATGTCCTGGGAGCCAATTATCTAATATACACTATGCACCGTATACTGTCACCCAATGCTCCACGAGTGCAGTTAAGATTGGCTGGGAAGCTGTTAACATCTGTTCCGAGTTCTCCAGGACTGGTGGTATGGCTACATAAGAGCACCTGCCGCAGCCAGAACATAGCAAAGTGTAAGGCTATGATGCAAGATATTTAGGGGGTAAAGGTCAAAGATGGTCCAATGCTCAGGGAGTCACCCTAGGTCTTGGGAGACCCAGGTTCAATTTCCTGCTCTGTTACACGCTTTCTCTGGGACCTCTGGCAAATCACTTAGGGTGGGATCCATGAAGGTACATAAGTCCCATTTTTAGGCAACACTGCAAACCACAAAACTCCTCTCAGCTGCCGCCTAACCCTGTAGGTGCCTACACTCACTCAGCACCTAAGTTTTTCCCCTCGGCATGCACACTGCAGCCTCCCTCTAGACACCCGGGCACTTGTCTCCCAACTAAGCCCCACAGCAATTTACAAACACAGATAGACTTTCGGCTGCCTATGTTGCACGGGGAGGCCCCGTCCAGCAGGCAGCCTGTGAGCACGCCTACCAGATCGAGCGCCTCAAGCGAGTACATGCAAAATACCTGGGGAGGGTTGGGAAGGCCCTCACTTATAACCTTTAGCCTAGTGGACAGAGTACTCACCAAGCTGGGGGAGGCCCCGGGTTCAAGTCCCCCGGCACCTGAAGGGGAGAAGGGATTTAATCAGGGATCTGCCACCTCTCAGGTGAGTGCCCCAGCCACGAGGCTACAGGATAATTCTGATGTGGGGCTCCCTCAAGCTCTCCTATTGAAGTTGTTCCATTTTAATTAAACAATGGCACACTTAAATATTACTTAGGCCACTGAAAGAGTTGGAATGACCCTATAGCCTAGTGTCTGGGGCACTCAACTGAGAGGTTCAAATCCCTTTTCCCTCCCTCAGTTGCGGGGACTTGAATGGGGGGTCTCCTACATCCTGGGTGAGAACCCTATCCACTAGGCTAAAGGTTATAAAAGAGATCTTCCTTCTCCTCCTGCAGCCCCATTTGGTTTAGGCCCTGCACGTAACTTAGGCAGCTGGACATCCATCCTCCCCCACTTTTCCACCAGTTCATGAATCACAAGCCGAGATAGGCATTTCCCGGTAGCCCAGATTTAGGCACCTATTTCCAAGAGAGGGGCAGGGCCTAGGTGGGGCCCCTCTTGTCAGCATCTCTTATTGGCTGGCTTAGGCAGCTCCCTGCCCAGCGTGTTGGCTTTTGTGGATTGCATTCTGAGGCTCCTATCTCTCCCCGTTCATCCTATAAGGAGCCTAGGCGCCTAACTCAGCTTGGTGGCTCACAGTGTTGTTCCTACGATTTTCTAGGTACCTAAAAGTTAGGTGCTGCAATGCCCAGCATTGCATTGCCTAAGTCCCTTCATGGATTCTCTCGGTGCTTCAAATGCTAGTAATAATAATAGGGCTCAGATTTTCCTAGATGTGATAGCTGATGAATTCCTTCATCGAGTAGTTGCTGAACCAACAAGGGGGGATGCCATTTTAGATTTGGTTTTGGTGAGTAGTGAGGACCTCATTGAAGAAATGGTTGTAGGGGACAACCTTGGCTCGAGTGATCATGAGCTAATTCAGTTCAAACTAAATGGAAGGATAAACAAAAATAAATCTGAGACTAGGGTTTTTGATTTCAAAAGGGCTAACTTTAATAAATTAAGGAAATTAGTTAGGGAAGTGGATTGGACTAAAGAATTTATGGACCTAAAGGCGGAGGAGGCCTGGGATTATTTCAAGTTAAAGTTGCAGAAGCTATCAGAAGCCTGTATCCCAAGAAAGGGGAAACAATTCATAGGCAGGGGTTTTAGACCAAGCTGGATGAGCAAGCATCTCAGAGAGGTGATTAAGAAAAAACAGAACGCATACAAGGAGTGGAAGATGGGAGGGATCAGCAAAGAAACCTACCTTATTGAGGTCAGAGCATGTAGGGATAAAGTGAGACAGGCTAAAAGGCATGTAGAATTGGACCTTGCAAAGGGAATTAAAACCAATAGTAAAAGTTTTATAGCCATATAAATAGGAAGAAAACAAAGAAAGAAGAAGTGGGACCGCTAAACACTGAGGATGGAGTGGAGGTTAAGGATAATCTAGGCATGGCCCAGTATCTAAACAAATACTTTGCCTCAGTCTTTAATGAGGCTAATGAGGAGCTTAGGAATAGTGGCAGCATGACAAATGGGAATAAGGATGTGGGAGTAGATATTACCATATCCGAGGTACAAGCCAAACTTGAACAGCTTAATGAGAGTAAATCAGGCGGCCCAGATAATCTTCATCCAAGAATATTAAAGGAACTGGCACGTGAAATTGCAAGCCCATTAGCAAAAATTTTTAATGAATCTCTAAACTCAGGGGTTGTACCGTTTGACTGGAGAATAGCTAATATAGTTCCTATTTTTAAGAAAGGGAAAAAAAGTGACCCGGGTAACTACAGGCCTGTTAGTTTGACATCTGTAGTATGCAAGGTCTTGGAAAAAATTTTGAAGGAGAAAGTAGTTAAGGACCTTGAGGTCAATGGCAATTGGGACAAATTACAACATGGTTTTACAAAAGGTAGATCGTGCCAAACCAACTTGATCTCCTTCTTTGAGAAAGTAACAGATTTTTTAGATAAAGGAAACGCAGTGGATCTAATCTACCTCGATTTCAGTAAGGCATTTGATACAGTACCACATGAGGAATTATTGGTTAAATTGGAAAAGATGGGGATCAATATGAAAACTGAGAGGTGGATAAGGAACTGGTTAAGGGGGAGACTACAGCGGGTCATAATGAAAGGTGAACTGTCAGGTTGGAGGGAGGTTACTAGTGGAGTTCCTCAAGGTTCAGTTTTGGGACCAATTTTATTTAATCTTTTTATTACTGACCTTGGCACCAAAAGTGGGAGTGTGCTAATAAAGTTTGCAGATGACACAGAGTTGGGAGGTATTGCCAATTCAGAAAAGGATCGGGATATCCTACAGGAAGATCTGGATGACCTTGTAAACTGGAGTAATAGTAATAGGATGAAATTTAATAGTGAGAAGTGTAAGGTTATGCATTTAGGGATTAATAAGAATTTTAGTTATAAGCTGGGGACACATCAGTTGGAAGTAACGGAAGAGGAGAAGGACCTCGGAGTCCTGGTTGATCACAGGATGACTATGAGTTGCCAATGTGATGTGGCCGTGAAAAAAGCTAATGCGGTCTTGGGATGCATTAGGCGAGGTATTTCCAGTAGAGATAAGGAGGTGTTAGTACCGTTATACAAGGCATTGGTGAGACCTCATTTGGAATACTGTGTGCAGTTCTGGTCTCCCATGTTTAAGAAGGATGAATTCAAACTGGAACAGGTACAAAGAAGGGCCACTAGGATGATCCGAGGAATGGAAAACCTGTCGTACGAAAGGAGACTCAAGGAGCTTGGTTTGTTTACCTTAACCAAAAGAAGGCTGAGGGGAGATATGATTGCTCTCTTTAAATATATCAGAGGGATAAATACCAGGGAGGGAGAGGAATTATTTCAGCTCAGTACCAATGTGGACACAAGAACAAATGGATATAAACTGGCCATCAGGAAGTTTAGACTTGAAATTAGACGAAGGTTTCTAACCATCAGAGGAGTGAAGTTCTGGAACAACCTTCCAAGGGAAGCAGTGGGGGCAAAAGACCTAACTGGCTTCAAGATTAAGCTAGATACATTTATGGAGGGGATGGTTTGATGGGATAACATGATCTTAGTCAAAGGTCAATTAATTGCCATCAGAGGTAAATAGGACCAATGGTCAATGATGGGATGTTAGAAGTTACTACAGAGAACTTTTTCCTGGGTATCTGGCTGGTGAGTCTTGCCCACGTGCTCGGGGTTCAGCTGATCGCCATATTTGGGGTTGTGAAGGAATTTTCCTCCAGGGTAGATTGGCAGAGGCCCTGGAGGTTTTTTGCCTTCCTCTGCAGCATGGGGCATGGGTCACTTACCAGAGGATTCTCTGCATCTTGAAGTCTTTAAACCATGATTTGAGGACTTCAATAGCTGAGACATAGGTGAGAGGATTATTCCAGGAGTGGGTGGGTGAGATTCTGTGGCCTGCATTGTGCAGGAGGTCAGACTAGATGATCATAATGGTCCCTTCTGACCTTAAAGTCTATGAGTCTATAAGACTGGATCTGCAAAAAGGGAATAACAGCACTTCTCTACTTCACAGAGGTGTTGTGAGGATAAAACACATTAAAGATTGGGAGGAGCTCAGACATTACGATACGAGTGTGCAAGATAGATTCATCTGGTTTTGCTTTAACTTGGTTTGTCTGCAAAGTTTGATTTGTGGAAATGACAACAGAAGTCAACCTTTCTGTAGGTGGCCACAGCAGCTAGAGTTCTCCCAAGGTATCCACTGTACCTTCACTTTTTTAATAGACACAACTTATATTAGATGATTGACAGTGTAGCCAAAACCAAAGAGTGAGTAAATTCCAAATTAAATATGACTTTAGGGATGATGAAAGGTTCTGGATTGACAATCCTGGTTGACAAAGTGCAACAGATACAGAACAGGCAGCAGGGACTTCATCTCCCCATGGGCCCCATCATAGATGTATGCTCTGGAGACACCAGGCCATAGGTGAAATCCTAGCTCCACTGAACTCAATGGCAAAACTCCTGTAGACTTCTGTGAGATCAGAATTTCACCCCATATCTTCAATGGATGGAAATCAATGTAACTCAATGGAGTTACACCAGTCTATTGCTACTAAGCACCCAGCCCAACCCCTCTAGAAAGGTAGTCCAATCTTTAATTCGATCCTTGACACCTCTATTGAGGCTACCAGTAAGATTGCCAATGACAAGTAGGGTCTGAATCAAAAAGAGAGGCTCAATATACCCCAACCCTCTAATTCACTCAGTTCCCCAACTGTACGGGCAACAGGGTTATTCTTTGCTCTTGTTTTAAGTAGCTCTCCAAGCTATTAAGACTATAACCCTGATCTCACAGAACAGCTTACATTCACTTCTTGGTGGGAAAGTTTAGAGACAGGCAGGCGGGGTTGCACCAAAAGTTAGCAAAATGTGACCACAGCACCATTTTAGTTATTTCAGAGTAAAACCACTAGCATAAAATGGACAGAAGCATTCGCATTATAATTCTGTTGATTAGACTCAGTGGCCGCTAAGGTTTGCTCTAGGGTTTTTAGTCCCTTCAGAAGTGGGACAGGATGCCTCCACTAAGGACTGAACTGAAAGTCAGAGATAAAGATTTCTGTTTGCAACGGAGCTACTGAACTGGAGGGGTCAGAAGCAAAGTGCATCCTACTCCAGCTCTGGGGCCAGACTCTGCTCTCAGTTACACCAGGTATTTCTGGGGTAACCCCCTGGCTTTAATAACAAAGGGATTTTACTTCCATGGAATAGCTCTGGGTTCGCACCAGATACCAAAGAGCAGAGACTGGCCCCTGGTGCCTTCCATAGCTGCATGGCACAGCTGATGCAAGAGGTGCTATCACAGCAGCACGAGTCTTTCCAAAGTGAACAGGTTGTGTAGCAGAGCTGGGTAGTGGTGCTGGCACCTCACCATGGGGTTTCGTCCCTGCAGAGCTGCTCCGGGGGTCGTGGTGCCCTCCTTGTAGACAGAGCCTTTGGGCTACCAAGGTATATTTTTCATTTTGGAGGAAGAAATTGGAAGGGGCCAAGAGGAGCTGGAGGGCAGGGGAAGTGGGGCTGGAACCCTACATGTGTTAAAGAGGGAATGGGGCTAGAACCCCCACATTTTGGAGAAGAGGAGCTGGAGCTGCAGGATCTGTATTCTCAGCAGAGGGCCCCTAACTACAGAACCCCCTCCAGAGGAGATTAAACTGAGCCCAACCCTCATCGTGCCGAGATCCAAATGCCAGCCAGCCACAACTGTCTGATAGAGACATTACCCCCCTTCCTTGAAACAACGTCTCCCTCCGACAGACCCACATGGGGACAAACAAGAGGGAGGAGAGGAAACACCATAAGAGGGGGAGGATCTTTCCTCTCAATGAAAGGATGCGTGAGAATGTCCCTAGGGAACGGGAGACGCTACAAGAGACCAGCCCTTTGTGGGCTCAGTGCTTCTCATTGGTTGCCTGGCACCCTGATACCCAGGTGCTGGTCAGCATGGGGGTACCCAATATTAAATTGATGGGGAATTGGTGCGTGACAGAACCACATGGTGGGAGCAGCGGATGACGGGGTAACTGGTGGAATCTAGAGATCCTTGTACTTGTAACATGCTAGGCCAGCAATGCACTCTGTAGGCATTGGTCCTGGCAGGTCGCTAGTCGTCAGGGACAGGTTTTCCCTCTCATGGTGTGTGCGGATGATGCGAGGAGAAGGGGCAAATCAAGCAGTGAACAAACCAGGAAGGCATTTAACATGAGCAGGGGTGGGGAGCTGTGTATGGCCTGTGACTTCCCCCCTATTGCCCCCCCGAGACAATTTCCCACTCTAGACTTCTGCTTTTGGTTTCGGGCACGCTCACTCACACCCCTTAGAACAGCACAACAGTTCTTAAAGCCCTTTCCACCATTCATAACTAACACCCCAAACGCAGGGCAGTTACAGTTTTACTGGGCCCAACTTCCCCAGCCCCTGCCCACCCACCCCAATCACATGTTCACGCCAGTCAATTCAGCTTTGCCCTCCTTTGATCTCCTCCCCCTACTCCAACTTGCCAAGTTACTACAGACACAGAGATCACGCTGATGGGTGGAGCTTACCCACAGAGTCAATTGATAGAGCAGGTTGTGAAACACAGGAACTTACGTGATGTTATCACGACCATCTTCAGAGTGTGGCATAAATCTCTCTAATTATTGAACAGATATGTTTGAATTCGCTGCAGATAAAATGAGAGCAGTTTTATGGGAATACAAAGAGTTAAACTCACGCAGATCTTTTTAAAAAATCACTTTCAGAAATCTAGCAATATGTATGACTTGCCCCCTGGCTCTATAGGCCACGGGGGTCCTTGCTGCTCTCACAATTTGTCCCCACCTCTCTCTGTCAAAGGCATGTTTTCCCCAGTGATGGTAATTTACATTACAGCTCTTAGGAATTGCTCCATATTATCCCTCAGGGCCGGCCTTAGGGAAAATGGTGCCCTGGGTGAACTTGTATTTTGGTGCCTCTCGCCCCTATGGGTGTGGTGCCCCCCTGCGCCCCTGGCCCCGGTGAACACCCCAGGCTCCCCAAATCCTGTGCCCCCCTACTGTACCCCTAACTCTGGTCACCCCTCCTGCATTCCTTACCCCTGCACTGTGACCCCTTTGCCCCTAATCCCTGCCCCCCAACCTCTACACTATGCTCCCTGCACTCCCTTCCTGTGCCCCTAACCACTGCACTCTGCCCCCTTCACCCCTAATTCCTGCACTCCCCACCTGCACCCCAACTCCCTCTCACCTGTGCCCCTAATCCGCGCACTGTCCCTATTCACCCCAATCCCTGCCCCCCGCGCTTCTACACTGTGCCCCCTGCGCCCCTAACTTCTGCCCCTTCCTGTGCTCCAACCCCTGCACTGTGCCCCCTTTGTCATGAACCCCTGCACCCCCCTGTGCCTACTTGGGGAAACTAACCTGGATGCATGGAGCAGCTGGCAGTGTTGCTCTTTCACCCTCTCCAATGCTGCTCCTACGCGTCCTCCCTAGGGGCTGTGAGGAAGCGGGGAGTGAGGAGCGACATCAGGGCTCCCTGAATCCCAGTCACTTTCCCCACCTCAGCTGCGTAAGGGGAGGGCAGAAAGCAGCAGCTCCTGATGCCCGCCTCACAGCACAGCCCAGGTGGGGAAAGTGACCTGGATGCACTGAGCGCTTGGTATTGCTGCTCAATCCCCATCTCACAGTCACCTGGGGGGAGGGCGCACATAGGAACATCGGGGGGAGCAGTATCTGCAGACAGCCTCCCCACAATTAACTAAGCAACATGAATGATGAGATTTCACAGAGAGTAGGTCTAGCTTTATATGCCAGCAGCAAGAACATAAGAATGGCCATACTGGATCAGACCAAAGGTCCCTCTAGCCCAGTGTCCTGTCTTCTGACAGTAGCCAATGCCAGGTGCCCCAGAGGGAATGACCAGAACAGGTAATCATCAAGTGATCCATTCCCTGTCTCCCATTCCCAGCTTCTGGCAAACAGAGGCTAGGGACACCACCCCTGCCCATCCTAATAGTCACTGATGGACCTATCCTCCATGAACTTACCTAGTTCTTTTTTGAACCCTGTTATAGTCTTGGCCTTCACAACATCCTCTGGCAAAGAGTTCCACAGGCTGACTGTGCATTAACTGTGAAGAAATACTTCCTTTTGCTTGTTTTAAACCTGCTGCCTATTAATTTCATTTGGTGACCCCTAGTTCTTGTGTTATGAGAAGGAGTAAATAACACTTCCTTATTTACTTTCTCCACACCAGTCATGATTTTATAGACCTCTATCATATCCCCTCTTAGTCGTATCTTTTCCAAGCTGAAAAGTCCCAGTCTTATTAATCTCTCCTCATAGAGAAGCCATTCCATACCCCTAATCATTTTTGTTGCCCTTTTCTGACCCTTTTCCAATATATCTTTTTTGAGATGGGGCGACCACATCTGCACGCAGACTTTGGGGAATCAGCACAATGTGGTACTGACCAGGACAGAACTGTTTGCAGAATGGTTGGTAAGGAGATGTGCAAACTATCACTTCCTCCAGGCTTATTTTTAAAACATCTTTCTTGGTATTAGCACCGTCACAGGACAAACTCTATTTTTGTTTTTGATGTACAGAAAGATAGGGGGGAATTCCACTCCCGACCCCTCTGAAGCGACGAAGGAGGATTTTGCTCATGCTGAGAAATAATGTTGCTAATTTTGCCCCATCAAGTCATCTCCAGCACAGACTGCAACAAATCTGTACTTTGCCCATCAGACCAAATCCTCCTCCGAGACTCTCCTCCACATAAGCTATCCCACATAGAAACAGAAATGTTGGGCTGGAAGGAATCTTGAGGGGTCATCTAGTCCAGCGGTTCTCAACCGGGGGTCCACAGCCCCCAGCCAGTTTCAGGCAGAAAAATCAGAGCCCTGAACCCCAGCACCCCGCAGCAGAAGCCCTGAGGCTCCTCCGCCAGGCCCTGGAACTTTTAAAGCATGTTGGGGGGGCCCTCAGGGAAAAAAAAGGTTGAAAACCCCTGCCCTAGTCCATCCACCTGCACTGAGGCAAGAACATGTATACCTAGAGCATCCCTGACAGGTGTTTGTCTAGCCTGGTCTTAAAAACCTCCAATGACGGGGGTTCCACAACCTCCCTCAGAGCCTATTCCAGAGCTTAGCTACCCTCAGAGATAGAAAGTTTTTCCTAATATTTAACCAAAATCTTCCTTGCTGCAGATTAAGCCCATTACTACTTCTCCTACCTTCTGTGGACATGGAGAACAACTGATCACCATCCTCTTTATAAACAGCCCAGAACATATTTGAAGACTGTTATCAGTTCACCCCTCAGTCTTCTTTTCTCAGACTAAACATGCCC